>JBCFYV010000001.1:14237927-15665955 GCA_039000515.1 Timema cristinae
AGGACGTACTACAGTAGCAGGGAGGGTGTGAGGACGTACTACAGTAGCAGGGAGGGTATGAGGACATACTACAGTAGCAGGGAGGGTGTGAGGACGTACTACAGTAGCAGGGAGGGTGTGAGGACGTACTACAGTAGCAGGGAGGGTATGAGGACGTACTACAGTAGCAGGGAGGGTGTAAGGACATACTACAGTAGCAGGGAGGGTGTGAGGACATACTACAGTAGCAGGGAGGGTGTGAGGACGTACTACAGTAGCAGGGAGGGTGTGAGGACGTACTACAGTAGCAGGGAGGGTGTGAGGACGTATTACAGTAGCAGGGAGGGTATGAGGACGTACTACAGTAGCAGGGAGGGTGTGAGGACGTACTACAGTAGCAGGGAGGGTGTGAGGACGTACTACAGTAGCAGGGAGGGTGTGAGGACGTACTACAGTAGCAGGGAGGGTGTGAGGACGTACTACAGTAGCAGGGAGGGTGTAAGACGTACTACAGTAGCAGGGAGGGTGTAGGACGTACTACAGTAGCAGGGAGGTGTGAAGGACATACTACAGTAGCAGGGAGGGTGTAAGGACTACTACAGTAGCAGGGAGGAGTGTCAGGACGTACTGCAGTAGCAGGGAGGGTGTGAGGACATACTACAGTAGCAGGGAGGGTGTAAGGAATACTACAGTAGCAGGGAGGGTGTGAGGGACGTACTACAGTAGCAGGGAGGGTGTGAGGACGTACTACAGTAGCAGGGAGGGTGTAAAGGACGATACTACAGTAGCAGGGAGGGTGTAAGGACTACTACAGTAGCAGGGAGGATGTGAAGGACGTACTACAGTAGCAGGGAGGTGTGAGGACGTACTACAGTAGCAGGGAGGGTGTGAGGACATACTACAGTAGCAGGGAGGGTGTGAGGACGTACTACAGTAGCAGGGAGGGTGTGAGGATAGAAGCACTGGGACTAGGCTCAGGCCCTGTCACGAGCCTCGAGGAGACATGGAACAAGTGGCAATTGCCGTGAATAATGACCTAGTGACCTCACTACCGACATAACACCACACTGCATGTGGGGCAAGATGAGAGTGGTCTCTCTCCCCACCTCGACTTACACACTAGACGGGATCCTCACGTATGTACACAACTGATGGCGGTGACGACAAGGATCCATCCTAAGGGCGTGTCTAGCGGGGAAACTAACCGGGCGGGGCAGTAAATACAACTTGTATCCGAGTCTGAGTATGAGTCACGGCTCCAAACCGGTCTGAGGCGAGTCACGGCTCATCTTGGACGACCTCTCGAACCAGAGAACATACACACGTTTCTGATGCATCATGGGCCCCTGTAGCAGGCGAGTTCAGGATGTGAAGAGGGATTAGAGAAGATACATGAAGTGTCTATAGAAGGTACATCTAAGGTTGGCCTATAGAAGGTACATGAAGTGTCTATGGAAGGTACATGAAGTGTCTATAGACTATAGAAGATGCACGAGACTCACAGAGCCAGACGTTCCCTCTGGGCGCGGAATGCAGCAGTCGGGCACTGAACTGGAGCCCCGCCAGGTCCTGGTGGAGCTGAGCACTATCCATCCCTAGGACTCTCTCGGGCAGTAAGAACAGTTGGTCCAGACACTCCACCCCAGGACGGGGAAGAGACGCAGCCGTCGCAGCACTCAGCATCGCACCATAGCTTCACCCCGCTTGTGACGTCACTCGCTCGATCACATGGACCCGGGTTCGACGCAAGACTCGCTCGCTATCACAGCGACATTAGTTTCGAGCCAAGGCGAGTAAACGGCCGGTTTACCTCGAGCTCTCAAGACATACTGACTGGTTGACTCTCTCCTGCTAGCCCCCCACCATGATGACCGTTCCGTGACGAGAAGAAACCGGGCCGTGCCGAGCCGGTCTCCGAGGATTTTCCCTTCCCCTCCTTCATTCTCACTTTTAATAGTTCACTGGGCCAGTGATACAGGTAAAGCTTTATAACTAACTACCTTCAACCCTCACTGGTCCATAGTGATACTGGTGAGAGCTTGTTAAATATCTTAATACTTCACTGGCCAGTGATACAGGTGAAGCTTTTAACAACTACCTCAACCCTCACTGGTCCATAGTGATACTTGTGAGAGCTTGTTAAACTATCTTCAACCATTAGAGTGACACATTTGAGAGATTATTATTATTATTATTATTATTATTAGCACCCGTCTTACTACCCGTTCGGGTTATACGCACTTACGCTAATGTGTAATGGTAGGGTGATTGCGAGATGAAATGGAGGACCTACAGTTTAACGTGGAATCCGAACCACGGTGGAGGCCTGGCACTCCCCACATTCACAAGCTGTGATTAATACATGTCTTGTCAGAGGTGAAGGAAGGGTTTGGTAATCAGATAAATCTGTGCCGGGACCGAGGATTGAACCCCGGACCCCTAGCACAGAAGTCCGAGACCTTACCCTTAGACCACCAGGTCACCCTAATTTATTGTTAACGTATGTCTTCACAAATTATGTATTCTGGCCACCCTTAGATTTAATCATTGGAACTTTTGATTATAACTTATTAGAATTGTGCGAGCTGTCCCAGTTCCGACGGGAAGTGAACATCAAGGGCAATAACATCAACAACATCTGAACGTCAAGGGCAATAACATCAACATCTGAACGTCGAGGGCAATAACATCACAACATCTGAACGTCGAGGGCAATAACATCAACAACATCTGAACGTCGAGGGCAATAACATCAACAACATCTGAACGTTGAGGGATAATAACATCAACACAACATCTGAACGTCGAGGGTAATAACATCAACATCTGAACGTCGAGGGAAATAACATCAACATCTGAACGTCGAGGGCAATAACATCAACAACATCTGAACGTCGAGGGCAATAACATCAACATCTGAACGTCGAGGGTAATACCATCAACATCTAAACGTCGAGGGCAATAACATCAACAACATCTGAACGTTCGAGGGCAATAACATCATAATTTGAATGTCGAGGGCAATAACATCAACAACAATCTGAACGTTGAGGGCAATAACATCATCAATATTTGAACGTCAGGGCAATAACATCAACAACATCTGAACGTCGAGGGCAATAACATCATCAATTGAACGTCGAAGGCAATAACATCAACAACATCTGAACGTCGAGGGCAATAACATCAACACATCTGAACGTCGAGTGCAATAACATCAACAACATCTGAACGTCGAGGGCAATAACATCAACAACATCTGAACGCACTGAAAGATTTTTATACAAAGGATCTTTTAGAAAAATTATACTTTTATTTTGCGCCCTACATTGACAACATTTTACCTTATCATCATCATCATCTCTCAGGTTGGAAAATATTCAAAGAAAATTTGTCTCTGTGTACTTTGATAAAATCTTTATTATGATTATGACAGAATTCGAAACTTTTTAGGACTCCAAACTTTCTTCCCGCGTAGACTTTATTTGATGGCCTTTTTGTTTTTAAAATTCTCAATAGCAACATTTCTTGTAAATTTGCCCTTGGTCATGTAGTATACATGTCCTTTCTCGGGCCTATTGTTCTCCTAAATTATTTTCTCTCAACAATTCTTACAAGGTGAGCCCTAAAGGCCGTTGTATCCAAAGTGCTAATCCTGGATTTGTCGAATTTGACTTTTATCATAAAAAAAGCCAACCTCAGAGAGTTATTTAAGGAACTCCCTTATAACTAATTTATCCTGTAGAGGCTCTGCCTAAAATATTTAAATTTACTTCATTCCGATTTATTTTTTTGCTTTTTATCCTTTTTAAATATTTACGCTTTTACTAATCTTAACTATTTTTTTAATCATCTATCATTAATAATTATGTCTTATTCTTTGTAATTGTTCATCAATATGTATCATTAGTTAGCTATTATTGATTATTTTATTATATTTGTATTTGTAAGGTACTTGTGTACTTCACAGTGCTGGCCTGTCTTAGGTTTCACGACTGTTGGCCAGCACTATAATAAAGAAAATTGAAATAATAATAATAATAATAATAATAATAATTTATAGGTGTTTATATGATCTAACAAAAGTGACAGCTTCAAATTATGTGACTTGAATTACTTTATTTTAGCACCGCGTCTTACTACCCGAACGCAACTTTACGTATGAATACGTGAAAGTAGATCCAGTAGCTTTTGTAGCTTTCCTGTGAGAATTTTACCTTGGAGAAGGTTGCCGTTCGACTGACAGAAGGTTGAACCTTTCAAAGTATAAACACTACATGTTTTAAACATGGGTACTATTCGGGACAAACTAAATATAAAGGGAAAACAAAGTGCGGGAAGGGGGGGGGGGGCTGATATTGGAAACCCCTGGAAAAGCTCCGAGAGCCCAATCAGTTGTCGCGCCTGATTGTATTCGCACGCGCATGCTAGAGAAGGGGTCGTTAAGTCACACAACGCGATAACTCAAGATAACCTGCACAAACACTATTCCCGGATAAAAGTGAAAGTGGGCGCCTCCACGATTCACCAGCCAAGCCGATCAACCGGGGAATTTTTAAAAACAATACAAAAACTACTTGAATAAACGTTGACGTCGTTAATAGAAATCAAGAGACCGTAGACATTGGGCAATTTAGACAATGGTCCTCATTCAGTATAGTGGCGGATATCAAACCTTCCACAATTTACACTGGTGTTATATAGAGGCAGCTCTCTGGGCTTACATATTCAAACTGATGCATTATAGTGGCGGCTATCAAACCTTCCACACTTTACACTGGTGTATATAGAGGCTGCTCTCTGGGCTTACATATTCAAACTGATGCATTATAGTGGCGGCTATCAAACCTTCCACAATTTACACTGGTGTTATATAGAGGCAGCTCTCTGGGCTTACATATTCAAACTGATGGCGTATAGTGGCGGCTATCAAACCTTCCACAATTTACACTGGTGTTATATAGAGGCTGCTCTCTGGGCTTACATATTCAAACTGATGGCGTATAGTGCCGGCTATCAAACCTTCCACACTTTACACTGGTGTTATATAGAGGCAGCTACCTAACCTTCTACAAGTTGCACTGGATTAATATAAAGGCGGCTCTTAAACCATCTAACTATTACGTAGGTCGAGGTGTTTCCCAATAATCCGCACAATGCATGCGATGCGACCTCTGGGGAGTTATGCGCCATGCTCTAATGAGTTGATGTACTGTATGTGCAGGCGGTATGACGGACGAGCAGGCGTGCCAAGTGCTAGCAACACAATGTCCCGGTCACTGACCATCACACACACAAACACATGCACAAGCACACAGTGCCATTAGCTCAGTGGATCGTTGAACCTCCTGGGGCTTTGCTAGGACAACAGGTTTACTGCGGCTGGTTCTGGAATTAGAACAGGTTTACTGCGGCTAGTTCTGGAATTAGAACGACATGTTTACTGTGGCTAGTTCTGGAGCTAGGACAATATGTCTACTGCCGTTAATTCTGGAACTAGGGCAACGCGTTTACAGCAGCTAGTTCTGAAATTAGAACAACAGGTTTACTGCGGCTAGTTCTGGAGCTAAGACAATACGTATACTGCCATTAATTCTGGAACTAGGACAACGCGTTTACAGCAGCTAGTTCTGGAGCTAGGACAACACGTTTTACTGCGGCTTGTTCTGGAGCTAGGACAACACGTTTAATTATGGAACTAGGAAAACATGTGTACCACGGTTAATGCCGGGAACTATACAACACGTTTAACGGAGCTAGTTTTGGAGCTAGGACAACACGTCTACTGCGGCTAGTTCTGGAGCTAGGACAACACGTTTTACTGCGGTTAGTTCTGGAGCTAAGACAATACGTCTACTGCCGTTAATTCTGGAACTAGGACAACGCGTTTACTGCGGCTAGTTCTGGAGCTAAGACAACATGTTTACAGCGGCTAGTTCTGGAGCTAAGACAACATGTTTTACAGCGGCTAGTTCGGGAGCTAGGACAACACGTTTTACTGTGGCTAGATCTGGAGCTAAGACAACACGTTTTACAGCAGCTAGTTCTGGAGCTAGGACAACACGTCTACTGCGCCTAGTTCTGGAGCTAAGACAACACCTTTTACAGCGGCTAGTTCTGGAGCTAGGACAACGCGTTTACTGCGGCTAGTTCTGGAGCTAAGACAACACGTTTTACAGCAGCTAGTTCTGGAACTAGGACAACGCGTTTACTGCGGCTAGTTCTGGAGCTAAGACAACACCTTTTACAGCGGCTAGTTCTGGAGCTAGGACAACACGTTTTACAGCGGCTAGTTCTGGAGCTAGGACAACATGTTTTACTGCGGCTAGTTCGGGAGCTAGGACAACATGTTTTACTGCGGCTAGTTCTGGAGCTAGGACAACATGTTTTACTGCGGCTAGTTCTGGAGCTAGGACAACATGTTTTACTGCGGCTAGTTCTGGAGCTAGGACATGTTAACTGCGGTTTTGTAATTATGTTATACCTATAGTTTATAGAGCAAGGTCAAGCTACACGTCTGGTTTAGCATTCCCTCATTAGTCAAGGCTCGTAGTGACACTACCGCCAGTAGTTGATAACGAGACTTACAAACTGACTGCAGAGATAGCTGTACATGTCTAGGCCTGGGCAATTACACGAGTTTCCCATAGCAAATATTAATTTAATGCAGATGACACATCGAGATAACTTTTCATGTATATGTTCAGCACACGAGGGAGCCCAAAAGCTGTGATCAGCAAATTAACTGGAGTCTAAAACTGCTGCCGGAAGTAAGAAGTTGAGTAAAGATTCTCGAAAGAGCAATAACAAAAGAAACTAACATGAAATAATAGTTATTCAAGAAAATATCAAACATGATGATGGCTTGACATTAGCTATTTGTTGAACCTAATCTAATTTTGATAAGAATGAATTTATTATTTCTAATTAATTTACCTAAGATAATGACAAGAAATGTTACGTTATGGAATGTTTTAACCATCATTCTAAAATAATCTTAGAATAATAATTAGGAACTATTTTTAACAGGATTAACTAAACTTCAAAAACACAAACTTACATTTCACTGAAACTTTTTGTGGTCTAATGATAAGTTTTTTTTCTGGCCACAGGTCCAGAGGTCCCGGTTCGATTCCCGGTAATACTAATTTTTTCTGTGAATCAGTGGGTCTGGAACGAGGTCAACCTCAGCCTCGTGAGGACAAATGAGGAGCTACTTGAATGAAGTAGCAGCTCCGGTCTAGAAAACTGAGATTAACGGCCGGAGGGTTCGTTATGCCGACCCCATGAAACCGGTAAAGCTCGCTTGTAGGCTGACTTATTATTATTATTATTTAGCACCGCGTCTTACTACCCATTCGGGTTATACGCTTTAAGTACTAATTACGCTAATGCATTAGGAATTGGGAAGGTTGAATTAGAGTAAGTGAACCCGCATTTGCGTGGAGGGAGAGTGGAAAACCATTTAGGAAAAACCACCCCCAGTTCACCCGACCAGTTTCGAACCTTGATCTCCCCGTCCTCAGCAGTCGAGCTCAAACACGCTAGCCAACTACGCCACCGAGGCGGGTATCATTATTGTTAACGAAATTCTTTGAATAGCGGATTCTCTTTTAAAACGTACAGTTTAAGTTTCCCCGGCAAAATAACGTGGGCTCTTACGGCGAAACAGCCTCCAATAACGGAAACTGACACTTCTAACGATGCATATTTATGTGTAGCAATCTCCAAACAGCGGATAAATATTGAACAAATGATCAATTTATAGTCTCTGACTGTAGGGAGTGACACTGTCTCTCGCAAAGTGCGAGCATTCCTACCCTCTCCCTCTAGGGAAAACTTAGTAATGACTAAAGGTACTTAAAGGTCTTACCTCCCACCCCTTCCGAGCTATCAGGAGGGGATGTTTCATCAGTTTTCGGTGTTTGGGCCGACTATTTACTTTTAATTTTAGTTGCGTGTTACGCTATGTGTACAGTTATACGTACAATATTTATTCGTTGCTCATAAATCCTGCGTACAATTATTAGTTTATATCAAAAGTATATAAGTCCATAATAGATTAAACTGTTTTCAAGAAGGAATTAATTTAGAGATATATATTTTCCCAAATAACGGAAACCTCTTAATGACGAACATTTTTTGATACCCGAAGGTGTACTCTTTCAAGAATGTCACTGTATTGTGATGACCGATGAGGCCAAGGTGCCAGAGGATTGATATGTTGGGGTGAGTTTTCCGGGGAACAGAATAAGATTAAGTGACTAGGGGGGTGTCCAGCCAAACTAGCTGGGTATGAGGGGGGGGGGGGGGGGCACAACCAGAAGTTTCGTGAGAAGGGGCGCAGTCATTCGGTTTATCAAACCGAACTGGTTATTAAAATATATTGATTCTACAATTTGATGTTTGCCTCAAAGAAGGCATTTATTTTTATTATAGTCATTTCCAGTAGCTATTTTACTTTGCATTCTGTGAATAAATGTAAATATTATTATTTATTACATTGTGATGATGTTAGTTTACTTTAACTTTATATTATAAATGGTAAATTAGCTCTAATTTGTTTAGGTGGATAGTTGTAAACCAGTTTGTACGTTGTTAAGTATTAAATAGCCTTCAATTAAATACGTTTAAAAGATTGCTTTAAGGTTATTACGTATGGCCTGAGATATAAAAGTTGAAAGAACCATGGTTGTCTTTTTTCCTCAAAGGCTTTAAATATTTGAAATTGATTACAGGCTTATTCTGCCGGCTATAGGAGTAATATATACATCTATAGTTTCTCTAAAAGTTATTCTGTACAAGGATTTCTGGGAGTTAAACTAGTTGTGTTGGTCAAATGTTAGCTAGTTTCAGAATAATTCAAATGCATAAACTAGTTTACGGTAGTGATTATGTGGGTTATTTCTTTTAGGAAATTTGTACATAGTTACCTACCAATAATACCGCTGCTAATATGGTGCATATAGCGGTAGCCTGACTTCGTTCGCTATGTTATAATTATATCTTCAGTGCAAAAAAAGGGCATTTAATGTGTCTGATACAACACTAAAATATGTCTGATATCACACAACTAATTAATCAATATAAAATATTGGACACAACAGTACATCTCATGCAAACGATGAAATGTCGTGTAATTGAATCAATTGATTTATTTTTAAAAAAGGGGTATATAATTTAATCAAATTCTTAAATGGAGCTTTTTCAAGGTGTTAAGAAAAGCATAACTTTCATTATTTTTTTACTAACCCAAAGGCTTAGTCATGTACGCGCTGGAAAATCAACGGTCGCCGATTAACACCGATAAATTATCATCCCTCTCCTCTGATTATACTTATTATTATTTAATGTTAGGGTGATTGTGAGATGAAATGGACGACCTACAGTTTAACGTGGGATCCGAACCACGGTGGAGGCCTGGCATTCCACACATTCACAAGTTGTGATTAATACACGTCTTGTCAGAGGTGAAGTAAGGGTTTGGTATCGATAAATCTGTGCCGGGACCGAAGATTGAACCCCGGACCCTCAACACAGAAGTCCGACACCTCTCCCCTAGACCGCCAGGTCACCTCTGATTAAAACTGACTGTGCACTTATGTCTGTCACAAAGGACGATCAGGACCAGGGAACTGATGACCTTGAAATAAGTGTACTTCAGTATTTAGCCGGATGGGTTTAAAAAAACACAACAAAGAATTTCCACATCTTGATAACTAAAGCTACAGTATCCCCATGGCTTCTTTGGTGCTGGCTGACGGCTTTGAAAAGTTACCAGACCAAATTATGTATCCCTAAGCCGAACCAAATGATCTGCAAAAACATGTGTTTAGCAGTTGTCACTTCTGACAGTCAACATTTAGGTATATACCTGAATGTTGACTGTCAGAAGTCAGCTGTGAACTGATTGTATCCACTGGAATTATATCCCCAAACTGGAATTGTATCCCTCGGAATGGTATCATTCCGATAGTTTTGTAATAAACTGCTTTTGTGAAAATCCTGAATTGTATCCACTGGAATTAATTAACCTAACCTAACTAACGGAATGGATACCATTCGAGGGATACAATTCCAGTTTTGGGGGATATAATTCCAGTGGATACAATTCAGGATTTTCACAAAAGCAGTTTATTACAAAACAATCGGAATGGATACCATTCTAGGGATACATTCAGTTTTGGGAATATAATTCCAGTGGATACAATTCAGATTTCCACAAAAGCGTTTATTACCAAACTATCGGAATGGATACCATTCCGCTCCCCCTCAGTCAGCACCAAAGAAGCCGTGGGGCTACTGTACAAACATGAACCGGTGAACCTGCATTTACAACACCTTCCTGGACTGGACTTTGTATGTTGCCTTGACGAGCTACTAACAGGAGAATTACAACTGGAAAAGGACTTAATAAATCATTGTGGTGCTGGAATTATTAAAGTTTCCTTAAGAAAAAATAACTTAGTGAAGAAATCTTCAGGAATATTTACAAGTGTATGCTACCCGATAAGGTGTAAAAACCACCTTAAGTCACTTTCATAATAATGAAAGTTCTGCCAATTCACATATTTTCAATAAGTATTACAAAAGTGATAATCCCGAAAAAAACATTAAAAAGTACACAAAGATTTTAACTCATAATTTGAATTTTAATCAAAGTTACAGTTGATAATTTTTTTATAATTTTAAAACAGTACAATATATTTTAATAAAATTAAATGTGATTGAAAATATTAACAAGTATTAGATTCAAAAGTAACATAACCCACACATTAACTCTTCATTTTACCGTGCATTTGGTTCATAGAGGCATGAAGCCATTGTAATTAAGTTTTAATAACACAATTATATCAGTTATCAAATAAATAACGCACATTAAATAGTCAGAAACCTTAGTTCAGCCGGTAACGTGTTTGTTTGCCTACTGAGTTAAAAGTCCCTGGTTTGATTCTCAACATGAACAAAAACTATATCATTGATTAAATGTGGGGTTCCCTTTTCACAGTTATTAATAAACGGTCGGGGGGCTGGGTGTTGTGTCTATTCTATGTTAAAGTTGTTTATTTTTTTTAGAAGTCGCGTGTTGATATAATCAGTCAGATCATAAAATGCACATTAAGTACCTCAAATAAATAATTAATTTATTGTTAATAATATTTTTTTAATATAATTTAATCTTCATAGTATACAAACACATAATTATTCTTGAGAAACAAGAAATGAATTAGTACGAGTAAAGATAAATAATTTAAGTACTCAAGTTGTTTGCCGACACTTGACATATGACAACAAAAATGTGTCAAAAGCAGCCTATTATAGCCAGTATAACAACATTATAGTCAAAATGTAGATATATTATACACAATAAAAGTATCCTTAAAACTACCAATAGGAAAATAGTACAGACATAATAGCTTCAAAGCCTTCGAAACATTGTATGCCTCCCGAAACTACATTTCTAGATACGCCACTGGTCCTACAAAGATGGTCAGCGATTGTTAGCGCTTGCCATGGTATAAAAACATAATCACATCACAATATTGTATACTAACATCCCGGTAAGTATTTCTCTGATAACCGCCTCGGTGGCGTAGTTGGCTAACGCGCTAATCGTGTTGAGCTCGACTGCTGAGGACGGGGAGATCGAGGTTCGAATCTCGGTCTGGTGAACTGGGGGTGGTTTTTCCTAAATGGTTTCCAACTTTCCCTCCACGCAAATGCGGGTTCACTTCCTCTAATTCAACCTTCCCAATTCCTAATCCATTAGCGTAATTAGTACTTAAAGCGTATAACCCGAACGGGTAGTAAGACGCGGTGCTAAATAATAATAATATGTCTCTGATAGTCGAGAGATAAATACCCTTACAGCTGCCGAGCACCGTGTGGACTGTACAATGCTGTCACTGGACAAAGAATTCCGTAAAACACCTGCCCAGACGCCGCGACAGACGCCTACCTAAGACACGACATTTCTCTAAATAGAATAAGCAAATTTCACTAAGAGCAAATATCTTTGATGTTGCCATTCAGTGAATGTCGATGTTTGTGCTGACGAGGTTGTGTTTAAGCCTCGTTTACTATGTAACAAGTTGGACCCAACATGTCGGGAGACGACAACACATGAGGAAAGTAAACTGCGTTTGTTGTCGCCAACTTGTTGGATCAAAGTCCTGGATCCTCCGCTAGTTTTTAATCAGTCGTCACACGTTTCTAGCCACGGATAAACGACGTATTACTTGCCGTTTCTTCATCAACACGCTGTGTTTTACAATATACAATGCTTAGAAAGAACCAGAAGTCCTTGAGTAAACATAAAAATGGCATTCCGGAATCTTAGGAGAGAGCAATTTCTGTAAAGGTCAAATAGGAAGGGAGACAAAGGACTTCCTTCTCTACTTCACATTAACCGTGAAATTAGATGACAATCACATTTGCTGTGACTACCATTGACCGCCACGGAGTCTGATAAAGAGAATGATAGAGAGCACAGAAAGTGTTGACATTGCCTGGTGTGCTTCAAAAAAACAAAAAAACAAAAACCTGCCTGATATAGGAAATGACGTAGTGATGACGTCATCATAAGTCCTTGGAGTGCTGCCATCCGCGGCTTCCTCTCCTGGTCAAATTATCTCTCACGTGGTTAATAATGCCCATGCTACAGTGCTAACAATGTGGCCCAGATTGCACATTAGAGCTCCTATCAGAGTGTTTGACAGGTCTAGCTGTGCTGAAAAGAGTTCATTGTCCCCGCTCAGACACACGATGCATCCCACTCCCAATTAAGGATGAGCACAACTCTCCACACTGGGTTTCAAGTGATTCAGTTCTCTTAATAAGAGGTTTTGTTTATCTAGTTCAATAGTTCGCAGCCTACAGTTTGGAAGACGAGCGCCCGGGAACTATAACCTGCCAGTGGTAGAAACATAGCTCTGCCATAGAACAGTAGCGTGCGTAGTTTCCTGTCAGCAACACCTAGTGAGCGCTATACTTACACTAGTTCAACATAGCTCCACTAGACTGCACAGTTTCCTGTCAGCGACACCTAGTGAGCGCTATACTTACACTAGTTCAACATAGCTCCACTAGACCGCACAGTTTCCTGTCAGCGACACCTAGTGAGCGCTATACTTACACTAGTTCAACATAGCTCCACTAGACCGCACAGTTTCCTGTCAGCGACACCTAGTGAGCGCTATACTTACACTAGTTCAACATAGCTCCACTAGACCGCACAGTTTCCTGTCAGCGACACCTAGTGAGCGCTATACTTACACTAATTCAACATAGCTCCACTAGACCGCACAGTTTCCTGTCAGCGACACCTAGTGAGCGCTATACTTACACTAGTTCAACATAGCTCCACTAGACCACACAGTTTCCTGTCAGCGACACCTAGTGAGCGCAATACTTACACTAGTTCAACATAGCTCCACTAGACCGCACAGTTTCCTGTCAGCGACACCTAGTGAGCGCTATACTTACACTAGTTCAACATAGCTCCACTAGACCGCACAGTTTCCTGTCAGCGACACCTAGTGAACGATGGAATACATAAACAAACAAGAGAACTAATGTTTAGTGAATTATATTAGTCTTAATTGAATTATGGAGTTGCATAGCCAGGGCTAATCAGAGGTTTTCGAAGCGGGAAAACCATTCTAACTAAGATTATGAAAATATTATTCAATTAAAATAACATAATTGCAATCAGGAGCTAGGAGGAAAGTTAGTTGTAAGTTCAATAAACGAGTCAGGTGGAGTGTATCAACAATCGGAGCTAGGAGGAAAGTTAGTCGTGTAACGAGTCAGGTGGAGTGTATCAACAATCGGAGCTAGGAGGATAGTTAGTCGTGTAACGAGTCAGGTGGAGTGTATCAACAATCGGAGCTAGGAGGATAGTTAGTCTGTAACGAGTCAGGTGGAGTGTATCAACAATCAGGAGCTAGGAGGATAGTTCATGTAACGAGCAGGTGGAGTGTATCAACAATCAGGAGTGAAATGTATACAAGGAGAAATAAAAGCACTCTATAAACAAGCCAAGGAACTGGTACATACAACCTCCTCGGCGCGATGATTCCAGAAAGCCCCGATAGAGCGCGGCACCGACCACGACTAAACCAATCGGCAAAGACTAATTAGCATTAACAGTTTCCTCGCACCAAGCGTTTTGTCATCCCTCATCTAAGATTCGTCAAGACTACGCCACTGAGGTATTCCATTCGACATGCTTTCTAAAAATACACACTCCTTACGATTCGCTACATCGTTGTTTGTTGGTACACCTTGTTTTTGTTGCGCGGGGCGGAGGTAACGTCACGTCCATGATAAAATAGCCAACCAAGGAACTCCTGTCTTCATTTTTAGAGCAATGTCAGCTTGTTTATGTTTGTACAGCGCATAGTATGGTCGTACGTGGGATAAATTTATATATGGCGTCCGGGAAATGTGATTATTCTTACTACGTGCACTTTCTAAATTAATGATATCGGTTGACTCTTCAACTTCCTTTTGGCAAGACACAAGCAACCTCTGTAGGTCGTCACGTCAGATAATTAATTGCTTAGTCGGATATAGATGTGTGTAGAAACTCTGTCAGTGGTGAGCTGAGCAGTCATACTGTAGTACACATGTACAGTGGTGAGCAGAGCAGTCACACTGTAGTACACATGTACAGTGGTGAGCAGAGCAGTCACACTGTAGTGCACATGTACAGTGGTGAGCAGAGCAGTTATAATGTAGTACACATGTACAGTGGTGATCAGAGCAGTCATACTGTAGTACACATGTACAGTGGTGAGCAGTCATACTGTAGTACACATGTACAGTGGTGAGCAGAGCAGTCATACTGTAGTACACAAGTACAGTGGTGAGCAGAGCAGTCATACTGCAGTACACATGTACAGTGGTGAGCAGAGCAGTCATACTGTAGTACACATGTACAGTGGTGAGCAGAGCAGTCATACTGTAGTACACATGTAGTGGTGAGCAGAGCAGTCATACTGTAGTACACATGTACAGTGGTGAGCAGTCATACTGTAGTACACATGTACAGTGGTGAGCAGAGCAGTCATACTGTAGTACACATGTACAGTGGTGAGCAGAGCAATTATACTGTAGTACACATGTACAGTGGTGAGCAGAGCAGTCATACTGCAGTACACATGTACGTAGTGATAGTTGTTAATAGAAGGTAGCTGGAGCAGCCCCGTCATACAGCGACGTCACAGAGGCTGCATACAGAGCAGGGGCAACACAATACCGCGTATAGACAAGACAGTGCGAGGGCCCCCCAAACGACCCAAAAATGATGATTTTTGTAAAATACAAAATTAGATTTATATTGATACCATTAAACACAGGAAATATCAATCAACTAATACATTCATTTAAGGATAAGGCCTTATGAGATAAAACGAACCCGCGTTTACGCAATCAAATATGAGCAGGATTTGAATTTGACACGACGACCTCCTGGGTTAGAACCGTTAGACGGAAAGAGCGGACCTTTTTGTGACAGAGCGGAGAAAGGTCTGTTGGTGACAGAGGAGAAAGGGGTTTATTGGTGACAGAGAAGACTTGTTTACAGAGAGGAAAGAGGTATGTTGGTGACAGGACTGTAGAGGTCAGTAGGTCGACCTTAACCAGGAGTAGAATCCAGTAGATTGATCTTGAGCAGGAATAGAGCCAAAAGATCAACCTTGACCAGGAATAGAAGCCAGTAGATCGTCCTTGACCAGGAGTAGAAGCCAGTAGATTGTCCTTGAGCAGGAATAGAAACTAGTAGATTGACCTTGACCAGGAGTAGAGCCCAGTAGATCGACCTTGACCAGGAATAGAAACCAGTAGACCGACCTTAACCAGGAGTATAACCCAGTAGATTGATCTTGACCAGAAGTAGAAGCCAGTAGATCGACCTTGAGCAGGAGTAGAGGCCAGCAGATAGACCTTGGCTTGTGCCCCCCCCCCCCCCTATGATGCAATGAGTGTACACCTCGGATCGTTTTATTGATCAGACTGAGCTGGCTTGCTCTATTTACCCCAAGAGGGGCTAGAGAATTTTGTGAGGCCGCAGGTATGGGTTGGTGCGACATAAAGCCGCGACCATATCTTTATAAACTGTTCTTGTAGCCGAGTGGACAGGGGTACCTAGGTGTCCATGTGATTGAGTGGGTCTAAGGTTACTTCGCAGTACTTCAGTGAATGTCGTTTCTACAGTACTACAGTGGCCGTCACATGTACAGTCCTAAAGTGACTATCCCCTCTACAGTGACCACCACATATACAGTACTACAGTGACTATCCTCTCTACAACTCTACAGTGACCACCACATATACAGTACTACAGTGACTATCCTCTCTACAGTTCTACAGTGACCACCACATATACAGTACTAGAGTGACTATCCTCTCTACAGTTCTACAGTGACCACCACATATACAGCACTACAGTGACTATCCTCTCTACAGTTCTACAGTGACCACCACATATACAGCACTACAGTGACTATCCTCGCCACAGTTCTACAGTGACCACCACATATACAGCACTACAGTGACTATCCTCTCTACAGTTCTACAGTGACCACCACATATACAGCACTACAGTGACTATCCTCTCCACAGTTCTACAGTGACCACCACATATACAGTACTACAGTGACTATCCTCTCCACAGTTCTACAGTGACCACCACATATACAGTACTACAGTGACTATCCTCGCCACAGTCCTACATACGACCCGAGAAGGTTGGATCCACGGATAGTGTGCAGGACTAGCTAATTGACCGCTCGAGGACTGAAAGATTTCGTTTTAATTCGACTCTTAAGTGTAACAAGGTGCTAGTTCCTCAGTCGGTTGAACAATTACCTTCAGTGGGCAAAACGAGACAGAATATGATGTGGGACGTGACTGCCAAGATAGAAATAGACGTGGCTGTGAATGAAGTCATTTCCTCAACAACAAGCCCTCCTCACCCCTCCGCGGAGGATAGGAATAGCAATCCTCTACACACACCCAACTGCCTTGGGTCGGTCATGGCTGGCAAGTCAGATAGTTCCTGGAGTGGTGATGCGTGGGGAACTGCCTTGAGTCGGTCATAGCTGGCAAGTCAGATAGTTCCTTAAGGAGCGGTGATGCATGGGGAACTGCCTTGAGTCGGTCATGGCTGGCAAGTAAGATAGTTCCTTAAGGAGCGGTGATGCATGGGGAACTAACTGCCTTGAGTCGGTCATGGCTGGCAAGATACTTCTATAAGGAGCGGTGATGCATGGGGAACTGCCTTGGGTCAGTCATAGCTGGCAAGTAAGATAGTTCCTTAAGGAGTGGTGATGCATGGGGAACTGCCTTGGGTCAGTCATAGCTGGCAAGTCAGTTAATGTCTGTTCATGATAGGTTTTCAACTGGATGACAGTTCAAAAATCACATGTTTAGGTTTTGGGTTGCCAACACATGTAAAAGATCACTGTTTTGTTATAAATATTAAGTTTTTTAAATACATGTTATATTTTATACATTTAAAATCACGTAAACCTTTTTATTACACTATTTCATTACTAATAAATTATTTTTACCCAATCCGAAACAATATTCTTAACAAAATTAAAAGTACTTATTCTTCGTTTTGGAATGTTATCTATATTGTGTAATATAGTGCATACATTAATACCTTTTAATAAAATCATCGTATTTACTTGGAAGAGAGAAAAAACTTATTTTTTTATATGTAATAAATTATTTTATGATTATTTTATCGTATTACGAAATATTTGACTGAATAAAATATTTTTATCCACTGCGTGGGTGCATCATTGTACACAACTTTTTTACGTCAAGTTCAATCACATGGTTTAAATTCGTCGGTCGCCATTTTGAAGCTATGGTAGTTATACCTTTTGTGAAAGTGCTGTGAATAGTAATCTTTTTAAGTGGAATAAGACGTTAGATAAGCTTTGTACCCGACCTCAAATCAATATAAATACTATTGGCCTAAATTACTGTTGTTAGCTATCACATTCATATATTACCATCTGTTTTCATTACAGTTATCCAAAGTGATAGATGTCAGCTGTTGGCGTAGGGATACATTATGTACTATTTCTACTAACTTTTTAAGCTGTCATCAAGAAAACTAAGGTCGTGAATGAATTATAGTTCCATAAGGAGCTGTGATGCATGGGGAACTTTTATATATAGATGTAGGTCACAATGAACCTGTAGGTGAATAAACACCCGTAAGCTAACGTGGGTACTTCTCGTCGACAGTAATACCATCTGAAGCAGGACCATATCTGGCTAATAGTAATACCATCTACAGCAGGACATATCTGGTAATAGTATCATCTACAGCAGGACCATATTGGCTAATAGTAATACTATCTGAAGCAGGACCATATCTGGCTAATAGTAATACCATCTGAAGCAGGACCATATTTGGCTATAGTAAACTATCTGAAGCAGGACCATATTGGCTAATAGTAATACCATCAACAGCAGGACATATCTGGCTAATAGTAGTACTATCTGAAGCAGAACCATATCTTGCTAATAGTAATACTATCTGAAGCAGGACATATCTGGCTAATATAATACTATCTGAAGCAGGACCATATCTGGTAATAGTAATACCATCTACAGCAGGACCATATCTGGCTAATAGTAATACCATCTGAAGCAGGACATATTTGGCTAATAGTAATACTATCTGAAGCAGACATACTGGTAAAAGTAATACCATTACGCAGGACAATATCTGGCTATAGTATACCACCTGAAGCAGGACATATCTGGCTAATAGTAATACCATCTACAGCAGGCATATCGGTAAAAGTAATACCATCTGAAGCAGGACCATATTTGGCTAATAGTAATACTATCTGAAGCAGGACCATATCTGGCTAATAGTAATACCATCTACAGCAGGACCATATCTGGTAATATAGTACCATCTGAAGCAGGACATATCTGGCTAATAGTAATACTATCTACAGCAGGACCATATCTGGCTAATAGTAATACTATCTGAAGCAGGACATATCTGGTTGACATAATCCGCCAAGCAGTACGGTAATACCTCTAAGCAGTACGGTAACACCTCCAATCAGGAAGGTAATACCGCCAAGCAGTACGGTAACACCTCCAAGCAGGAAGGTAACACCTCAAGCAGTACGGTAACACCTCCAAGCAGGAAGGTAATCCGCAAGCTACGGTAACACTCCAAGCAGGACGGTAACACATCCAAGCAGGAAGGTAATACCTCCTAGCAGACGGTAACACTTCCAAGCAGGAAGGTAACACCTCCAAACAGGAAGGTAATACCTCCAAGCAGTACTGTAAACCTCCAAGCAGGAAGGTAATACCTCCAAGCAGTACGGTAACACCTCCAAGCAGTACGGTAACACCTCCAAGCAGTACGGTAATACTCAAGCAGTACGGTAATATCTCCAAGCAGGAAGGTATACCTCCAAGCAGGACGGTAATACCTCCAAGCAGGACGGTAATACCTCCAAGCAGGACGGTATACCTCTAAGCAGGACGGTAATACCTCCAAGCAGTACGTAACACCTCCAAGCAGTACGGTAATACCTCCAAGCAGTACGGTAATACCTCCAATCAGGAAGGTAATACCTCCAAGCAAACATGATCTGTGAAGGAGGTCTTGTCTCGACCAAAGAGCAGTTGATGACAACACTTGAGTGAGCATCTATCAAGCAGCGATAGTGGTGTATATAGTGTGAGTGAGAGTGAGAGTGAGAGAGGTGTCCATGTGTGCAAAGCTTCGAGATGGGCAGTCTTGAGAAAGCATAATAAAATGGATCCTTTGCCTTTACCTTTGAGGATTGACGTTATTGGACGAGAGTCCAAGGACTCGACACGTCTACAACACCACATCGACTCTGGAGGTTATGTAAATAGTGGGACGACGAGGAGTCTTAACACTGGACCCGAGGGTGGGATTAGGTTAAGTGCGGCGGCGAGGCGTGGCCGGATAACCCGGCTTGACCTCACTGTGGACTCGAACTGACGCAAACACGACGTATCATGAAAACCTCGTGGCGCGGCGTCGAACTAACCCCCCAGTGCGGTCGATATGTAACGGAGAGACAAGCGTCGCGACGTTGGCGGAGAGAGACGAGGCGTCGCGACGTTGACAAGAGAGACGAGGAATCGCGACGGAGGCGCGGCATATACCTTTCAGTGCATAGGTTCTTATCTGCGTTAAGATAGATATATATATATATACATGTCCTTGATATCTGTTGTCATACTGGTCTCTAGAATAAATGTCCTTGCTATGAATAGGTTCTTCCTATCTGTTGTATAACATAGGTCCTTGCTATCTGCTGTAAGACTGGTCTTCTCATGCATAGGTCCTTGTTATTTGCTGTAAGACACAAAGGTACTTGCTATCTGTTGCAAGACTGGTCCTCTCATACACAGGTCCTTGCTATCTGCTGTAAAACACAAAGGTCCTTGCTTTCTGCTGACAGCTGATAGAACATTAGCTTATGCTCGTCTTCAAACCACAGACAGATTTACCGCCTTCACTTCCTGTTGTGTCACATCTGGCACCCCCACACAGGGGATGAAAGGGGAGAGATCAAGTCGACAAAGAAGTGACGGTGATAACTCCCCCTGGGCCACACACGGCTGAGTTTATTTCTGTAACCAACGCGCACATTCCAGTGCAGAGAACTAGCCCCCTAAGTAATTTAACTGGGGCAGGTACCCTAGAAACAATCTAGGTCTACTTTTGAGCACTGTCGAGATTAGCGAGGACAGAATATCAACTATTGTCATCCACCTCCTTGACCACTCGGGCTGAGGTGGACCTAGAAGGCGATTAGTGATGTACCGAGCACGTGACTACTGACTATCAATCCCGATGACTGGGTGACCCGATTAACACCAGTTGCGTCAAGACTGGTATATACAGTAGCCCCACGGCTTCTTTGGTGCTGACTGACAGTTCACAGCTGACTTCTGGCAGTCAACACTTAGGTATATTCCTAAATTTTGACTGTCAGAAGTGACAGCTGCTAAACACATGTTTTTTCTGATCATATGGTTCGGTGTAGGAATACATAATTTTGTCTGGTAACTTTTCAAAGCCATCAGCTGTCAGTCAGCACCAAAGAAGTCATGGGGCTACTGTACTTCTTACTACAAGCTCACTATCTCTATTGGCAACGAGCGATGATCCCCTAACAGTGTGACGAACAACGAGCTATGATCCTCTACCAGTGTGACGAACAACGAGCTATGATCCTCTGCCAGTGTGACGAACAACGAGCTATGATCCTCTGCCAGTGTGACGAACAACGAGCTATGATCCTCTACCAGTGTGACGAACAACGAGCTATGATCCTCTACCAGTGTGACGAACAACGAGCTATGATCCTCTACCAGTGTGACGAAAAATTAGCTATGTAACAACGAGCTATGATCCCCTACCAGCTTGACGAACAAGCTATTATCAACTACCAGTCCGACAAACAAGCTATGAGCACCTACTAGTCTGACAAACAAGCTACGAACACCTACCAGTTCGACAAACAAGCTATGAACACCTACCAATCTGACAAACAAGCTACGAACACCTACTAGTCTGACAAACAAGCTAAACACCTACCAGTCAGACAAACAAGCTATGATCACCAATCAGTCTGACAAACAAGCTATGAGCACCTACTAGTCTGACAAACAAGCTAAACACCTACCAGTCAGACAAACAAGCTATGATCACCAATCAGTCTGACAAACAAGCTATGAGCACCTACTAGTCTGACAAACAAGCTAAACACCTACCAGTCAGACAAACAAGCTATGATCACCAATCAGTCTGACAAACAAGCTATGAGCACCTACTAGTCTGACAAACAAGCTAAACACCTACCAGTCAGACAAACAAGCTATGAACACCTACTAGTCTGACAAACAAGCTATGAACACCTACTAGTCTGACAAACAAGCTACGAACACCTACCAGTTCGACAAACAAGCTATGAACACCTACCAATCTGACAAACAAGCTACGAACACCTACTAGTCTGACAAACAAGCTAAACACCTACCAGTCAGACAAACAAGCTATGATCACCAATCAGTCTGACAAACAAGCTATGAGCACCTACTAGTCGGACAAACAAGCTAAACACCTACCAGTCAGACAAACAAGCTATGATCACCAATCAGTCTGACAAACAAGCTATGAGCACCTGCCAGTCTGACAAACAACGAAGTATATATCATCGAGCAATGATTACAGCTGTTTTGTAGGCTTGCTCCATCGAAACTAATTGACGCTAATTAGCTCGGCCTACTCTCATCTATTTTAAGTGGTCCTAGAATATAATTAAAAGGTATTATAATCAGGAAAAATGGCAGCTGAAAAAGGTGGAAGGAGGGTATTATCCCCCACCCCTGGAATAAATTTATTTCATTCCCCTCTGATATTATCGGATATGAAGCTAGAAGATGGTATTGTATCAAACTTCAAATAACTTCTAGAGACAGTCAATTTTCAAACTTTAAATTCGCTAAGATCGCGGCCTTTCGTTTGCCTTTGAACCAAAGGATCCTTGAACCCCACCCCACTTTTTTTTTTAATTGGCCCTAATGTTCCGCAGCTAATAATCATGAAACCTCGATATTTTTTTTAATCGTTGACTAATCATGAGCTTCCACTGGAAGATTATCAGACAATCCAACCATCATGCCAAGCAAGCCCTGCCCGGCTGTCACTATACTATACTCAGATCTACTCAAACTGTGTTAGCTGTGTCCTAGTCAAGAGTTACAGGAATATTAACAAGGTGACGTGAAGTGGGAAGAATCTCTGTATGTATTCATCAGATATCTTGTCTTTCATGGCATTTATCTGCACCTTTTTCTCAAAAGAATCTTACATGTTAAATGTGGTGTTATAGCTTTTACATAAGTGAGTTTATAGAAGTACAGTCACGTTAAAAACATCATATTCATTAACATTTGTGAGACATATTAGAATAGTGAAAAATACATATCGTGTCAAAGAGAACACGTTGATATTCAAGGATGGGATGTGCTTGTCAGACAAGTGTCAGTCAAGATGTACTCTTGTTCCTATCAGACAAGGGAGAGTAGAGATGTGCTCTTGTTCCCATCAGACAAGTGTCAGTCAAGTTGTTCTCTTGTTCCTATCAGACAGGGGCAAGTAGAGATGTTCTCTTGTTCATATAAGACAGGGGCAAGTAGAGATGTTCTCTTGTTCCTATCAGACAGGGGAAAGTATAGATGTTCTCTTGTTCCTATCAGACAAGTGTCAGTCAAGATGTGCTCTTGTTCCTATCAGACAAGTGTCAGTCAAGTTGTTCACTTGTTCCTATCAGACAGGGGCAAGTAGAGATGTTCTCTTGTTCATATAAGACAGGGGCAAGTAGAGATGTTCTCTTGTTCCTATCAGACAAGGGCAAGTAGAGATGTTCTCTTGTCCCTATCAGACAAGTGTCAGTCAAGATGTGCTCTTGTTCCTATCAGACAAGTGTCAGTCAAGGTGTGCTCTTGTTCCTATCAGACAAGGGAAAGTATAGATGTGCTCTTGTTCCTATCAGACAAGGGAAAGTAGAGATGTGCTCTTGTTCCTATCAGACAGGGGAAAGTATAGATGTTCTCTTGTTCCTATCAGACAAGTGTCAGTCAATATGTGCTCTTGTTCCTATCAGACAAGTGTCAGTCAATATGTGCTCTTGTTCCTATCAGATAAGTGTCAGTCAAGATGTGCTCTTGTTCCTATCAGACAAGTGTCAGTCAAGATGTGCTCTTGTTCCTATCAGACAAGGGCAAGTAGAGATGTGCTCTTGTTCCTATCAGACAGGGGCAAGTAGAGATGTTCTCTTGTTCCTATCAGACAGGGGCAAGTAGAGATGTTCTCTTGTTCCTATCAGACAAGGGCAAGTAGAGATGTTCTCTTGTTCCTATCAGACAAGGGCAAGTGGAGATGTTCTCTTGTTCCTATCAGACAAGTGTCAGTCAAGATGTGCTCTTGTTCATATCAGACAAGGGCAAGTAGAGATGTTCTCTTGTTCCTATCAGACAAGGGCAAGTAGAGATGTTCTCTTGTTCCTATCAGACAGGGGCAAGTAGAGATGTTCTCTTGTTCCTATCAGACAAGGGCAAGTGGAGATGTTCTCTTGTTCCTATCAGACAAGTGTCAGTCAAGATGTGCTCTTGTTCCTATCAGACAGGGGCAAGTAGAGATGTTCTCTTGTTCCTATCAGACAGGGGCAAGTAGAGATGTTCTCTTGTTCCTATCAGACAAGGGCAAGTAGAGATGTTCTCTTGTTCCTATCAGACAAGTGTCAGTCAAGATGTGCTCTTGTTCCTATCAGACAAGGGCAAGTAGAGATGTTCTCTTGTTCCTATCAGACAGGGGCAAGTAGAGATGTTCTCTCGTTCCTATCAGACAAGGGCAAGTAGAGATGTTCTCTTGTTCCTATCAGACAAGGGCAAGTAGAGATGTTCTCTTGTTCCTATCAGACAAGTGTCAGTCAAGATGTGCTCTTGTTCATATCAGACAAGGGCAAGTAGAGATGTTCTCTTGTTCCTATCAGACAAGGGCAAGTAGAGATGTTCTCTTGTTCCTATCAGACAGCGCCAAGGAAAGTGCTCTCCTTGAAACACTTGTGTTATACCCAACAAACTGTCATCGCCGACATAGGCCGTGTCCAATAATACAGTGTCTCTAAGTTTGGAGCAAACCTGATCACTAAGCTACTATGCATGATGGCAAACCACCTCTTCGAGACAATTCAACTCCATGTCGGGTTTAGCTTGTTTGCTCACAGCTGTTAGGAGTTCATGTCATCTCTTAGAACCTAGTATCCACCAAAAACCAGGAAAACAGCAAAGCTCATGTTACGTTGATGGGTCATTCTCAATCAAATCTGTCACCAACTCATTTGCTGGGAGCCTAACTGGATTACATTTAATCCTCCTTGTTCTACCGGCATGGACCTAGTCAGAAGGCAGGAACACATTTGTAAGTCAATAAATTGGGTGTAGTGACAACTGTATTACATTGTTGTAAGTAATGTAGATTGTCAACCAACAACTCCTCTTCAATTTAAGGTGAGAGTGGCAGGTTGCGGACTGCAAAATGTTGCTGGACCTGTACTTTTTCACTTATGAGTCAGGTCGTATTGAACACAGGTATTTTATTTATTTGTTAGGAACCACAGGGCTTTCTGGACTGACGGTTTACCGAGGTGAAAACATTCAGGGCAGTGAAGACAGTCACATAGGTTTAGTACTTTTTTGTACAAAATTCAGTTTAGTTATGAAATAAAAACTCTTACAAAATGGAAACTAATACTTTTATGTTTGCTTTTGTGAAAATTACCAACTTGAGCTGTAGGTCTAGCCTTTTATTGAATGATTTGAACTATGTCCACCCCTTGCATCAACATACATGGTTGACCATATTTCAACCTAAACTGGAAGTGAAGATGGTCAGCTCTATATAAGTATATATAATAAATATATAATGTCTCACATATTTTAAATGCTTGAAATTTAATGAAACATGGTTTGAAAAATGCTTTGATCTAAGGATTTCTGGTTATCCTTATTCAATGTATTATTATTGCTATATACACTTACGCTAATGTGTAATGGTAGGGTGATTGTGAGATGAAATGAAGGACCTACAGTTTAACGTGGGATCCGAACCACGGTGGGAAGCCTTTTCTTCACATTCACAAGTTGTGGTTAATACACGTCTTGTCAGAGGTGAAAGAAGGGTTTGGCGATCAGATCAACTTATTCAATGTAAATAATTAGCTCGAATAAAAATGAAAAAATAAATAAAAAATGTACCATCTTCACCTCATTTTAAACATTACTTTTCCCTTTGGGAGGGTGAATCCCAAGATTTGTACCATTTAAGCCAACTTGGAAAAAAAAACCCGTTAAACTACTGTAGCATTACTCTCACAAAAATGCAAGGAATTCTATTCGATAGGTTTTTTTTATTCAAGAGTATTAACTTACAAAAATGTGTGTAAAAAAATAAGAAAAAATTCCAAACCAAACTCACCCAAGTGAAGCAGGAACAAATATTTAAAAATCTTAAAAATTGCAAGTGGCCAAAGCTTTATGTGTATCATAATGTGCGATAATCATCTGCAGTGAACACAATTTACTTTCTTCCACGACAGATGAAATTCTGGTAGGCCTAATTGGTTAATCATACTTTTCTTATCCAAACAAAATACTCCTGCACATACACTGACAACTTTACAACCAGCACTAACACTAGGCTCATATTAGAACTAAACTGAAAAAGTGATAAGAGATCCAAACAGACACACCCACCAGAAGTCATTCAAATAAAGTAACTTAATAATATTAAATAAATAAATGTAAATATATAGAGAGGCTATATAATCTATAATAATATTAGCACCGCGTCTTACTACCCGTTCGGGTTATACGCTTTAAGTACTAATTACACTAATGGATTAGGAATTGGGGAGGTTGAATTAGAGGAAGTGAACCCGCATTTGCGTGGAGGGAGAGTGGAAAACCATTTAGGAAAAACCACCCCCAATTCACCCGACCGAGATTCGAACCTCGATCTCCTCGTCCTCAGCAGTCGGGCTCAACATGACTAGCGCGTTAGCCAACTACGCCACCGAGGCGGGTTATATAATCTATAAATAGGTCTATAACTTATTATTAGGTACTTATCCAAATTCACTACAGTACCGTAATTACTCGGCTGACTTGATATAGAACTAACCTTGTTACCGTTCCATTCACTGATATAAGTTAGAATCTCAATTAATATTCTCAAAATCAACAATTTAACTTTTAGTCTCATAGGATGACGTCATCACAAGGGATTATGGATCAAACCACAAGTTCATGTAGTACCGGTTGCCTATGTTTGGACCTAAATTTTTGTGAGTTATTTAAATGGTGTAAAAATAAAATAATTTCTAATAAAGGTATAGGCTATAAGTATTATTTAATTTGCACACAACAAATAACACGTCAAGAATCAAACTCCATTGGTGTACTATTCCTCAATTATATCTTCAAACTATAATTTTGTATGCAACAAAATAAAATCTTAAGAGATTTCCCAACAAATTTTGTTTTAAAAGTAAGAACCATTAATTTCTTTTTTAAAAAAAAATTCTTAACACAATCCAAACGTCGTAAGTGCGGCTTTAAATGTCATATGTACACTTAGCTCTTTACCAATTTGAATTAACATAACCTCAAGTTTGTCAAACACAATTATTTTAAATATTCGTATGGTACATTTTTATTCATTTAGGCCTACTTTAAGAGGAAACTTGTATAATTCAGTCTGTTTGAAACCACTGGAAATAAGCAAGTTTAACAAGCTTCAAACAGAATATCGACTACAAAGCTATTTATCAAACCGAGGGACTTTTTTAAACCTTATCTAAAATCAGCCCAACCCTGACAAGGCCATGATCTAATGTGGGGAATAAAATGTACGGTAAACATATTTTAAAGTATTTTTATTGCGATGAAAGTAAAAGTAGTAGCGCCAACTAATTTCTTAAACACATGGGTTTTGGCAAATAAACGTATAGATATTTGTATGACTGGTTCTAAAATAATAATTATCATTTAAGGTCATCTGAAGTGTGCTGACAACCCTACAGTCGATTGCGAATTATAAAGGGACAGTTGCTTCTGAAGAAATGCAGCAATCCGATACTTATAATCAGGAACCCATTATTCAGATGAATAATCAAAACATGCATAAAAAAAGTATATTTACCTGAAATATCCGAAAGGCTAGATTTGATATCTTGACTATCAGCCATCTTAGCACCAGTCACACTCACACACTATATTAGAGAATTCTGGGTAGGGAAAAACAAAAGAATCTCTCCGAATGGGCGAGTTAAAAGTGACGTGTCGCATCGTCTGCTAGAGACGCTTCTATTTCAAATTAATTTTAATTTGTAACCTTTATATATTGAAAATGAGTGACACGAAGGTTGTCATTGTATCTGCAGTTAGAACGCCTATAGGTAAGTCCAGGAATTGTTGTCATTATTTTAGTTTAATGTGTTTGTGCATATTCAATTAAACAATTTTGCTATGGATAAAATGAGGTTAAGTGTGAAAAATTATTTTTCTCTTTTATTTTTTCATAATAATAAAATAAGCATACCATATACTATATTATAATGTAATAAAGAAAATAGTTTTATATAGGGCCTACCATATATTAAGCGTACTAGAACCCAATAACTTGCTCTTTCGATCCGGTAGAATACTTTAAACTGATTTTATGGTCATCTTAGCTAATATTCTTTGGATCATGTGTTTAACAAATAAAAAAGTAGCCCTTAAACTTCTCTTCAACCTCTAGGTCACCATATAACAAGCCTCTTAATCCCTTCAACCTCAATTTAATCATAAAAGTAGCCCCTAAACTCCTCTTAAAACTCCAGTTCACCATATCACAAGCCTCTAAACTCCTCTTCAAACTCCCTTTCAGCAAAACGATAGTCTCTAAGCTCCTCTTCAATCTCCAGTTCACTATTGAAGTAGCCCTCAAATCTCCTTCCAACCTCTATTTCCCCATATAAATACCCCACAGCAAAGGATACATTATTAGGGGCCCCTTTATAGCACCTAATTTTTTTTTTTTAAATTTTAAGGCTTACTTACAATTTGATAAAACAAACTACATTGGTTTAAAGTGCACAATGATATCTGCTTCAGTAGTCGCATGGTATAACTTGCTACTCTCGCAGTAAATTAGACTGCTGATGACTGGGAGATCGAGGTTTGAATCTCAGTCATGTGTATTGAGGGTGATTTTTACAAAATAGTTTTCTACTTTCCCTCCACACAAATGCGATTACACTGCCTAACCTCCCTAATACCATAAAACCATTAGTGCAATTAGTACATATCCCGAATGGGTAGTAAGACACGGTGCTAAAAAATAAAAGGTCCTTGTTACTAACCAGGTTCACTCTGCGGCTCACTCTCTAGTCTGAAGGCTCATGAGCTCGGAGCTATAGCCATCCAGGAGGCGCTCGCCCGAGCCAACGTTGAACCATCGGAGGTGTCGGAGGTCATCATGGGGCAGGTAGGATGAGCCATTCACACAATAGGACTATATAAGCTACTATTTTCACAATACCATTTGTGAAACTAGAACCTATACTGGTCCAGATATCTTGGAGCGTTATGTTTTAATTTGTTTAATTTCAGTAAAACATACAACAACAAAAAAGTGTGGACATAGAGCGGTGTCCTAATAATATATCTACAAATTAAATACAAACTGATACCCCCACCACTCGCTTACATCCCTGGTTCCAGGTACTGACTGCAGGCCAGGGACAGAACCCAGCCCGTCAAGCGGCCGTCAAGGCGGGATGTCCCTACAGTGTCACTGCGTACACTGTTAACATGCTCTGTGGATCAGGTTTGAAGTGAGCTTACATTCTTTCCTGGCTTGAGACTTTGTGTCATTAGGTCCCAAAGATTTAAACATTAATTAAAAATTAAAGGATTTGAAAATAACAAACCTTGCAGCTAATCTTGTATCTCTCAATCCTTATTGTTTTTTTTTTTTTTTAATTTTGTAATTTTTTGGTTGTTTTGATATTTGTATCTGTTCTTCTTTCTTCTTTTCACAGCGCCAATCTTGTATCTCTCAATCCTTATTGTTTTTTTTTTTTATTTTGTAAATTTTTTGGGTTTTGATATTTGTATCTGTTCTTCTTTCTTCTTTTCACAGCGCCCTACTCCTTGTCCTAGATAGTCATATATTATCACAAATGGCATAGGAATAAGGAAATCAGAATTTAGAGAAAATGTACTTACATTCCCATTGAAGAGAGAATGAAAAACTATTTAGGAAAAAAAAACACCCTCATTACATCTGGCTGGGATTTGAGTTTTAACCTCCTTATTACCAGAAAACCATTGTCCACACGCCCATCAATACAGGTTCATGTTTATTACCCTGTTTTGTATATGTATATTTTCTTTGTTTATGGGAAAATATAAAATTCTGTGCATATGTAATTATTAAATGAAACAATTTTAAGAATTGCAGGACGATGACAAGGTGCAAAGGAATGTCAATGCTATCAAGCTTTAAAAAAATCTCTACGTTTACTTTTTTTGAAAATATATCTTAACTCTTTCATTTAATGTCATGTTCAATTTCACAATCTTTTCAGCATTTCATAAAAAACTTGTAACATAATTTTACTTTGCTGGATATCCTATGGTTACATCACTCATGCCAATCTGGTGCTCACACATTTGATTGGTTCTGTTATATTCTAAGTATATTGAACAATCAAATTCCTAATTGTTAAAATACAGAAGCGGGGGGGGGGGGGGGGGGTTCAATACACTACACTTCTACCCCATGTTGTGGCGGCAACTGAAGATAACTACCATGAGATTCATATTATGCGTCAACTGAAAAACTTCGATGTTTCTTTGAACATTCTGAAGTGGATGGATTAAATAAATGATAAAACTTTTGAGAATTGATCGGTGTGACTTGCCACCATTTTACTATATATTTCAAATTAAAACAGATAAATTGGAGCAACACATACACCTGTGTGATCTTCTCTAAATTTGTTGTTAACAGATTCATGAGACACACAAAAGTACACGTATGCTAGCTTCTTCAATTTAATCCAAACGTAAATAAGTCTCTATACTTTAATAACCTATATCCAAATTTTTATTGGACCACACGAGTCGGTCTTCTCTCTAGTTTTTTTTGAAAAGCTGCAGGTTGCGGTACTTATGCGCATTTCTTTCCCCTTTCCAAAATGTATTCATGTTCCTTCTCCAAACACTGCCATCGCAGACAGCCTTTCGACCAATCATAGATGAGTAAATAGTCACATGACTTACAGGCAAAATGAACCAAACAGGAGAACTCTCAAAAATTGCTGATTAAGCAATTCTACAGCATATTTCAACTCACACATGCAAAGAGTGGGGTCAGTTAGGTGTTATATTGCATTTATTTGTTATGTTTATATTCCTGCGCTAGCAACTGAAGGAAATTAAATTTAATACAACCAGCTTCAATGGCCGAACGATCTGCGCCCTTATTGTGTTAGACTGGCCTGCTGATAACGGGGAAATCAGGGTTTTAATACCGGTCGGGTCTACTGAGAATGTTTTTTCCTAAATGGTTCACCCCTTCCTTCCACGCAAGGAGTGGAAAAATTACCAACATTAAAATTTGAGAACACAGAAATATCAAGGTTAAGGAAATCTTATCCCGAACAGTTAACACGCGTGGTTTCTGTATTCAAACCAACAGAGAGTTAGGCTGCTAAACCAAAATATTATCTAATCTTTATTTCAATGTCTCCATGTCGCTTTGGTGGCAGCATGGTCTAACGCACTACTCTCTCAGTAGACTGGACCACTGTTGACGAGGAGATCAAAGTTTGAATCTCAGTCAGGTGTACTAAGGGGGCTTTTTCCAAAATTATTTTTCAATCTTTCTCCACACAAATTCGGGTACACTTGCTCATAATAAAACCTACCTAATCACATTAACGTAATTAGTACATAAGAATATAACCCATATGAGTAGTAAGACACAGTGCTAAAAAAAAGTCTCCGTGAATCCTTGTCCCCTTATAGCACTGGCAACAAACTTGCGGCATGGTCGCTGTGAATGTTGAGCATGGTTATTTATATGAGAGACTCAAAGCTGCCCACATTTACAACCAAGTCATTGTCACCATGCTGTAGTTGCGAAGTACAGCCACTCTCATATATAACAAGGCTCTGCTGGCATTCTGGTCCTGGCGTATTTGTCCCGGCGACCAAGTCACAATAATAGCCGTAGCTTTAATCAACTTTTTGAGATGCTAACGACTACTAATGAAGGTAATGGTGTTGTGAAGTATTCTTCTTGAAGGTCCGTAGTGCTGGGTGCTCAAGCTGTTCAAAATGGAGACTCTTCTATTGTGGTGAGTGGAGGCCAGGAGTCGATGAGTCAGTCCACACACACAATCCACATGCGAGCCGGGGTCAAATTGGGGGACAGCGCTTTGACCGACTCCTTACTGAGAGATGGACTCACCGACGCCTTCTGTCACATTCACATGGGCGAGACAGGTAGCGAGTGAATCTTTATGAGAGTAAATCTGGGTTTTATGCTCACCAGTATAAGCTGAGCCTGGCTTGTTAAAGCTGAGAACGTTGCTTCCAGTACAAGCTGAACCTTGGCTTTTTACAGCTGAGAATGTTGCTTGCCAGTACAAGCTGAACCTTGGCTCGTTACAGCTGAGAATGTTGCTTGCCAGTACAAGCTGAACCTTGGCTTGTTACAGCTGAGAATGTTGCTTGCCAGTACAAGCTGAACCTTGGCTTTTTACAGCTGAGAATGTTGCTTGCCAGTACAAGCTGAACCTGGGCTTGTTAAAGCTGAGAACGTTGCTTCCAGTACAAGCTGAACCTTGGCTTTTTACAGCTGAGAATGTTGCTTGCCAGTACAAGCTGAACCTTGGCTTTTTACAGCTGAGAATGTTGCTTGCCAGTACAAGCTGAACCTTGGCTTTTTACAGCTGAGAATGTTGCTTGCCAGTACAAGCTGAACCTAGGCTTGTTACAGCTGAGAATGTTGCTTGCCAGTACAAGCTGAACCTTGGCTTTTTACAGCTGAGAATGTTGCTTGCCAGTACAAGCTGAACCTTGGCTCGTTACAGCTGAGAATGTTGCTTGCCAGTACAAGCTGAACCTTGGCTTGTTACAGCTGAGAATGTTGCTTGCCAGTACAAGCTGAACCTTGGCTTTTTACAGCTGAGAATGTTGCTTGCCAGTACAAGCTGAACCTGGGCTTGTTAAAGCTGAGAACGTTGCTTCCAGTACAAGCTGAACCTTGGCTTTTTACAGCTGAGAATGTTGCTTGCCAGTACAAGCTGAACCTTGGCTATTTACAGCTGAGATGTTGCTTGCCAGTACAAGCTGAACCTTGGCTTTTTACAGCTGAGAATGTTGCTTGCCAGTACAAGCTGAACCTAGGCTTGTTACAGCTGAGAATGTTGCTTGCCAGTACAAGCTGAACCTTGGCTTTTACAGCTGAGAATGTTGCTTGCCAGTACAAGCTGAACCTTGGCTTTTTACAGCTGAGAATGTTGCTTGCCAGTACAAGCTGAACCTTGGCTTTTTACAGCTGAGAATGTTGCTTGCCAGTACAAGCTAAACCTAGGCTTGTTACAGCTGAGAATGTTGCTTGCCAGTACAAGCTGAACCTTGGCTTTTTACAGCTGAGAATGTTGCTTCCAGTACAAGCTGAACCTTGGCTTTATACAGCTGAGAATGTTGCTTGCCAGTACAAGCTGAACCTAGGCTTGTTACAGCTGAGAATGTTGCTTGCCAGTACAAGCTGAACCTTGGCTTTTTACAGCTGAGAATGTTGCTTGCCAGTACAAGCTGAACCTTGGCTTTTTACAGCTGAGAATGTTGCTTGCCAGTACAAGCTGAACCTTGGCTTTATACAGCTGAGAATGTTGCTGCCAGTACAAGCTGAACCTGGGATTGTTACAGCTGAGAATGTTGCTTGCCAGTACAAGCTGAACCTGGGCTTGTTACAGCTGAGAAGGTTGCTCGCCAGTACAAGCTGAGTCGAGAGGAGCAGGACCAACTCGCCACAGAGAGTCAGGCTCGCACCTCTAGTGCACAAGAGAGAGGATTGTTCAAGAAAGAACTCATCTCTGTCACTGTTCCTGGGAGGAAGGGTCCTGTAGTAGTAGACAAGGACGAGTTTCCTCGACCAACCACCACTCTCGAAACTCTGGGAAAACTAAAGCCAGCATTTGTAAAGGTACACTCAGGGTCAAAACTACATATTTCATCCAATAGCATGGATAGCAACATGAATATTGGAAAAACATCATTAACTGGCATGTTTGTTGGTGTTGTTTAACTGATCCAGATTTTGGAGTGCTTACACATAATATTCATATAGACATTTAATAAAATAATACCCGCTTTCATGGGTGCAGTCAAAGGTGCTAATTTTGCAGTAGCACATATTAATGCCAGCATACTGTTACTAGAGTGTAATAATGCCAGCAAACTGGCACTCGTACTAGTGTAATCATTCCAGCACACTGGCACTAAAACGTAATGATGTTACCAACATAAGCGTAATAATGCCAGCAAACTGTCATTTAAGTGCAATAATGTCAGCAAGCTGGCACTAAGATACACGATTGAGTGATAATATTTATGAAACAAAGAAGCTTATGAGTGTATGTCTGAGTTGTGCAACTGAACATGGAGGTGGTAGGTTTCGAGGTGCATATAACCTTGTCTTGTACAGGTCGGAGGTACAGTCACTGCAGGCAACTCATCCGGTATAAATGATGGCGCAGCTGCGTTGGTACTCATGTCTGAAGAGTTGGCGCAGAAGCGAGGTGTGACCCCTTTGGGCCGTGTTGTGGCCTATGCCCAGGCTGGGGTGGAGCCTTCCGTCATGGGTCTGGGGCCCATTCCTGCAATCACCCGCGCCGTGAGTACCCAGATCACCGACACACTCGAGCGCAAGTGCCCGGAGAAACATAAACTTGTTGTAATAATGTTCATGATGTTGTCTCAAGGCAGAATCAATGGCCGGGCTGTGAAAACAGTGTTTCGCCTTTATTAGTTAGTTCTAGTGCCAGCGCTGAATGTTAGTGATGGGATTCGGTAATCAGATACTCTTGGTGCAGTAGGATACACCCTCCCTTGGGGCATTCTTGCAGTAAGTTTACAAATCATTCATCAACATTCTTTATCCATTGGATGATGAATAGAGGTTTTGTTCATTCATGCGAGAGAGACTAATGTGCACCCATCTTGTCATTGTTAATTCATGTGAGAGCCTAATGTGCACCCATCTTGTCATTGTTAATTCATGTGAGAGATCCTAATGTGCACCCATCTTGTCATTGTTAATTCATGCGAGAGAGTCTAATGTGCACCCATCTTGGCATTGTTAATTCATGCGAGAGAGCCTAATGTGCACCTATCTTGTCATTGTTAATTCATGCAAGAGAGCCTAATGTGCACCCATCTTGTCATTGTTAATTCATGCGAGAGAGCCTAATGTGCACACCATCTTGTCATTGTTAATTCATGTGAGAGATCCTAATGTGCACCCATCTTGTCATTGTTAATTCATGCGAGAGAGTCTAATGTGCACCCATCTTGTCATTGTTAATTCATGCGAGAGAGCCTAATGTGCACCTATCTTGTCATTGTTAATTCATGCAGAGAGACTAATGTGCACCCATCTTGTCATTGTTAATTCATGTGAGAGAGCCTAATGTGCACCCATCTTGTCATTGTTAATTCATGTGAGAGATCCTAATGTGCACCCATCTTGTCATTGTTAATTCATGCGAGAGAGTCTAATGTGCACCCATCTTGGCATTGTTAATTCATGCGAGAGAGTCTAATGTGCACCCATCTTGGCATTGTTAATTCATACAGAGAGCCTAATGTGCACCCATCTTGTCATTGTTAATTCATGCGAGAGAGCCTAATGTGCACCCATCTTGTCATTGTTAATTCATGTGAGAGAGCCTAATGTGCACCCATCTTGTCATTGTTAATTCATGCGAGAGAGCCTAATGTGCACCCATCTTGTCATTGTTAATTCATGTGAGAGAGCCTAATGTGCACCCATCTTGTCATTGTTAATTCATGCGAGAGAGCCTAATGTGCACCCATATTGTCATTGTTAAATCATGCGAGAGAGCCTAATGTGCACCCATCTTGTCATTGTTAATTCATGCGAGAGAGCCTAATGTGCACCCATATTGTCATTGTTAAATCATGCGAGAGGGCCTAATGTGCACCCATCTTGTCATTGTTAATTCATGCGAGAGAGCCTAATGTGCACCCATATTGTCATTGTTAAATCATGCGAGAGAGCCTAATGTGCACCCATCTTGTCATTGTTAATTCATGCGAGAGAGCCTAATGTGCACCTATATTGTCACACAGTTGGAGAGAGCTGGTTGGAGCATAGCAGATGTGGACCTGTTTGAAGTGAATGAAGCGTTCGCCGCTCAAGCACTGGCAGTGGTCAGGGAACTGGGCCTGTCTCCCAGCAAGGTGAACGTCAATGGAGGGGCCATCTCATTGGGGCACCCTATAGGAGCATCAGGTGGGTAACGGTACGCTAGTACAGGAAACCCTCAACTGTTAAATGAACTTAGTTTACAACCAGTCTGATGCCCAGTTTAATATTTCTTCCCTAGTCTGTGGTTATTCACTGAATATTGTCTTGTGTTCAGGTACACGGATCCTTGTGACACTGCTGCACGCCTTGGAACAGACTGGGGGTAAGAAGGGGGTAGCATCCCTCTGTATCGGAGGTGGTATGGGGATAGCTTTGTGTGTTGAGCGACCTTGAACCACATCTCACCGGCCTACAGCCCACAACATTCACATTAGTTTATAGCTTTTATACAAGTATAGTGTTTGATATTTTTTATACGGAATATTAGTTTATTTACAAGCCTAGTATTTTTATTTTAGTTTTTATTAGCATTGTGCGAAGTCCATTTTTTCAATTCAAAGCAGACTTGAATTGAATATATGAAATGTTATCGAAGTTTGAATTTTTTTGTTAATGGTTTTATTCTTGAAAAAAGTTTTATTGCACAATTATTTGTAATATTTGGTTTTATTCTGATGAGTTAAGTTTTCACAACTTACTGTTCAATAACTTCAGATTTATTCACCTAAATATTGATTTGTAATGCATAAAACAGCTAAGAATGGCAATAGTTTACCATAAATTGAGAATTTTAGCTGTCAATATTTTTACTGATGAATTGTCGAGGCTGAAGTTTTATTTGAAGCAAAGTCAAATCAAAGCTTTGATGCTTTGCACACCCCTAGTTTTTAACATGGGTGTGTGGTGAAAATTATTTCGGAGGGGGTTATGTTTATTGTAAACAAAATTTTACTGGAAAAATTATTCACGAGTGTTTTAAAAACAACATATATACTAAACACTTAGAAGTTATGACTTGACATTACCTATACATGTTATGTTATGTGTGTGCGTTTTGTCAAGTCAATGTATATATATATAAAATACATATGTAATTGGTCAAATCCATTACAGTTTGCATCATTTAAAAAAGAGGTCAAATATATTATCATTACAAAATGAAATCTACCCTCCTTGGACTGGGTGGAAACTTGGTGATAACTTCATCTATGTCCACTTTTATTTCTCTATGAACACTGAGAAGGGCAACACTGGTAAATCCATCTTGTGGCGTGGTACCGCACAGGTAGCAGCTGTTCAATCGTTTCAATGTCGAAAATGACCTTTCAGGTGAAGCAGTAGAGATGAGAAGATTCGCCAGTATTAGAAGAAGTATCCTCACATTTGGATGAAATGTTTCACTACACTGCAAAAATTCTTCTATTGTGCAGTGCTTGGCCTGTCTATTAGACTTGCACTGCTCCATTTCTTCTTCCATTGTTGAAATTTTGCAAAGAACATATCAGGATGTGGAAAAAGTTCTCTGTAGAAATCTAAGCTAAATTGCAAGTTTTGGCCACTTTAATCATCTGCAAGATGTTTAGGGATCATTTTTTTGGATGTTTGAAAGAAGCTGGTTGTGGTTTCGGCAGCGTTACTTTAATTGCACTGTCTAAAATGGTATAAATATTTACTTCCTCACTTCTGTAGTATTACTCTGGACCTGACGCTGGAACATTTTCTCTATAAACCTGATGCACAGTTGATCTGGGCATTGTGATAGTGCCGCCAACATTCAACGTCGGTATTAATGTTATTGCATACAATGTCTTAAATTCTTCTTCGGAATTATCACGTTGCCGTTTTAAAACTGTATCAACATGAGAGCAGGCTTCAGAAATATCAATCCCTACTCTTTGAAGTGCCTTTGACAGCTGCAGTGTAAAAGACAATATTTTCTCAATTACAATGAGGCATATTATAAACTACCCTGCAGTAATGCACTCTAATACTTAAATGATGTGCCAAATTTGAAGACTGAAGTTTTTCCAGTGCATTAACTACTGACTTATACACTTCTTTGAACCTCATAACTGCCTCATGTTTACTATTCTATCAGGTTTCGCAAAGAGAACGGAGATATGTTTGTTTTGAAGTAGGTGAATCTTTGACAATTCAGTCTTTCAACCCCCGCCCCCAGTGTATGTTCATGCTACTTAATAACTGTAACCATATGTATTTACCAAGCATAGGTGTGAATCTCATAGCATTGTTATTGTGTGTGTGTTTGTAGCAAGGATTTACATACCATACTTCTTTGATTCTAAGACACCATCGATTGTCTTTTTCAGAACCACTAACAAAAAAAATGCTATTTTCTAAGAAAATAAATAAAAATAAAACACTATAATATCCTTTACAGTAAAAGCTCTTTAACCAAACCTCGATAGATCAAAATTCTTGACAATCAAAACACATTTTTCAGAAAACGGAATAAAAATTAAGCCAAATGAAATATATTGTATTTGTTAAACAAGCTCATAGTTAAAAGAGAATTGTAAAAAACAATTATATCGGATAGTAAATGCTTATTATTTACATGTTGTAGTCAACACAATGTGTTATCCTGTAAATGAAAATAATCACAGTATATATATTAGTTATACATCAGTTAAATAAACAAAGATGTGATTAAACTCATTCAACTGTAATTTAAAATTCGTGAAAATACTGTATTCCACCAGTTAATCCAAACAAGTTTTGGTTCAGATTAGTTTGGATTAACCAGGTTTTTGTGTATCTAAGAAATATTTTATTACAGGATTCAATCTACTAACAACCATAGTACCGCATTTATCAGTATATATCATTCATTTCGTCCTTCTGAATCAATACCGGTCTGATTATCATCTGAGCCTTCTTTATCTTTTATCATCCTATAACACATAATCTTCTCGGCCATAAAGAGCGTTGGTCAAAACATAATTATGATTCTAAGATGCTGCCCATTTTTAGAGACGTTTAGTTGGGAGAAAAAAGTGTGTCTTTAAATTGGAGAAGTACGGTAGTTTCCTATGAGCTTAATAACATGAAATTGTGAAAATATATCCTAAGTTATTTTTTATCTGTGAATGGCAGCTGATAATTTGCGGCGAGTCTTAATTAATAGTACCTATAGCTGATTTAATGTGGACGCACAATCATGTTAGTATTAATTATGCAAAGTATTAATTTTATTTGAATATTTTAACTTATTAAAATGTGTAAATATAATTAACTCCTGACTATCCGCTTAACCGCGGCATCTCCAACAGCAAGGGATATATTTTTGAAAAACGACGTGTTGATGGTGAATACCTACAGATTGTTGAAATCAATAAATCCCTAGGGAAGAGATAATGGCTAGAGAGGCAAAAAGTTTATGCAGGGGTAGGGGAGCCTTTCGGGTCTGTACCGGTTTAATTATCTATAACAGGAAGATAACACGCTCCTATCCGACAAGCTGATGCTACTTAAAATACATAGTGGGATAAGGAAAAGGGCTGTAATGAAGCACAGGACTAATACATCCGTTTTTAAATGGTGTATACTATATATACTTAGTATACTGTATGTTGATTTAAAATGTGATTTTTTTTTAAATCTTAATGCATGAAATATAATTATGTGTTCATAGATGCAATCTCGATAGGTGAGTACTATTTTGAATTGAATGTGCTACAATCTCTTGTTTTACTAAATATGCGGACTATCCACGATTTTGGGTTATCCGCAGCACTCGTTCCCTCCATTACCGCGGATAATCAGGAGTTAACTATGTAAAGTATTTATCAGTATGATAAAGTTTATAAATGTTAATTGAATATGTTAATAAATACTTGTTTTTTCAATACAGTCGCTCTATCATTTTATTTAATTAAAAATATTCAAGTCTCTTATTTTGCTTATAACCTGAACAAGTATAAAGATATTATGATAAAAAAAAATTATGTGTAATTCCATTGTCGTTAAACCTTTTTCTTATAAATTTTACATAAGTTATTTTACTCGTGAAATGTTTTGTGTACCTGCTTCAATGTGAAATGGTCTATGGAGTCACTGGTCTGGTGAAGACGAGGATATCGGGGTCTAATAAGGGTGGTTTTCCCTAAATGGTTTCCCATTCTCCCTCCACATAAATGCAGGTAGATTACTTCTAAAATAACTTCTATACCTCATCCCTACTCCATTAAAGTAATTGTTATGTATGCATATAACCTGAACAGGTTGTAAGATGCAGTGATGATAAAAAAAAGTTTAGCTTTCAATCTAATTTCTAAATATATCTAAAATTTGTAAATATCAAGAACCAGATACAGTTTTTACTATAGTAAAACAAGCATATTTTTTTACATAAATGTTATAAATTTTTCCTTATGTTCGGGATTGATCGCTGAGGAATCCCTATTTGTAACAACCAGGAGGACCACTGAATTAAGCGATTCAGACAACTATTATTTATTGTATCTTACGCACAAAGAGAGGACCCTGTTGGGTCTCTTCATTTTTGACAATAAACAAAACAAAACCTAGAGGCCCATGGCAATAGAAAATGACAACAAAAACAAATGAGCATAGTAAAATGCAAAGACACACAATACACAACACCTTTAATACTATATAACATAATAAAGTGAACCAATAGAAAAATGGGCAAGCATAAATAACCTTATGTGAATTACCAAGAGAAATAAAATTACTGTGCTAAGTGGTACACCTGAAAACATCAACTGTTTCCAGCCTTTCAGAGGGTTACTTTGGTAAAATGTCTCCATCTTCCTCTGTCCTTCCACCATTCTTCTCCTTTCACACACTTTGTGTTATCTTCTCCTCCCATCTCTTTCTTGGCCTCCCTTGCAGTCGTTTTGCTAAATCTCCATCATTTTCTTCTGTATGATTTATTCTTTCATCCTCATTACGTGACCATATCATCTCACCATTGCTTCAACTATCTCGTATACTCCAACACACCATACCATACGTAGCCAATCGCTTACTCTAACTTCTTCTCCGTCCTTTTTGGTGTAGTCCACTTCACACTTTACACAACAACACCATCTCACCTTACTTTCCTCTCCTATCTCATGTACTCCAACCATCCTCATTACATGTAACCACACCATCTCCATCTTGCTTCTCCTCTACTATCTCATGTACTCCAACCATCCTCATTACATGTCCATACCATCTCAGCCTTGATTCCTCTACATACCATCTCAGTCTTGCTTCCTCTACTATCTCATGAGCTCCCTGTACCCCAACTCTTCCCTATGGATAACTTTGATAATATCTCCTCAGCTGTTTCAAATATGAAGTAACTTATGAATGCAAAGTTCTCTCGAAAGCAGACTGAGATGGTATAGGACATGTAATGAGGATAGAAAAAGAGAGGATGGAAATGAAGTATGTAGGAAGAAGACCACAAGGAAGGCCAATAAAAGTATGGGAGGAACAGAGCAGATAAGTTATAACAGAGTGTGTTCAAGTGAGAGAAGAGGAATGGAAGGACAGAGGACGATGGAGGCATTTTACTAAACTGACCCGGCCACAGGACTGGAAACATCGATGATGTTGATGATGATGATGCTATTATATATAGTTCAAGCGTTAGATCAAAAGATAAAAGGAAATTAGGAATTAGTACTAACAGCATTTATAGTTAGGAGAAGAAAAGAAGTCACATTACAAAGTGTGATAAAGAAATCAAGATATTTGGGTTTCAGCAACCACAAAACATTATTATTAGCACCGCGTCTTACTACCCGTTCGGGTTATACCACTTACGCTAATGTGTAATGGTAGGGTGTTGTGAGATGAAATGGAGGACCTACAGTTTAACGTGGAATCCGAACCACGTGGAGGCCTGGCATTCCCCACATTCACAAGATGTCTTGTCAGAGGTGAAGGAAGGTTTGGTAATCAGATAAATCTGTGCCGGGACTGAGGATTGAACCCCGGCCGTCAGCATATAAGTCTGACACCTTTCCCCTAGACCACCAGGTCACCCACAAACCAATATTAAATGTTCAAATTGAGTTGCCCCAGTGAAGACAAAAAGTTTACACTTGATGACATAGGTTTATAAATTATGAAACAAATAGCAACATATGGCAACAAAAAGGTCTTCAATGTTTCTTCGGTGAATACGTACCTTAACATAGCATACCGAAGCAAGTTATTGCCAAAACTAATTTTAAATTATTTTAGATATACATAACTTGTTATGGAATTCATTTAAACAAAAAAAAAGGTGTATGTTTTACTATTAAGGGGAGGTGAGGAAGAAAAATTTCACAAGAATCAGTAAACTCATAATTTGGATATTGTACTTTGTTTTATTTCAGACTTTTATACTGTATTGGTCCTTTATGTTTTACATTCAATGTTTGTACACTAAAGTACAGTATAACCTTGCTAAGCCAAACTAATTGGGGCCAAGGCTTGTCCAGATTAGCAAAACTTTGGTTTAACCGGGAGAATACAGAATAATCTAAGTAGAGACAAAAGAGTTTTATCGCACCATGTCCCGCTACCCATTCAGGTTATAAGCTTATATATAATTAGCCTATCGAGTTAGGGATGAGTAAGGCTGACCTTAGAGGATGTGTACCTGCATTTGTGTGGGGAGAGAGAGAATGGAAACTCATTTAGGAAAAACCACCCGACCGGGATCGAACTGCAATCTCCCATCATGGGCAGTTTAGTCTATTGCAAGAGTAGCACCTTAGACCACATGGCCACCAAAGTTGGTTAAATGACAGTTGAATAAGTTTTTTAAGATTTACATTAGCTTACTTTGAACTTTTGTGTTTGTTATTTACTAAACAATAAAATATATTTCATTTGACTTAGTTTATTGTTCTTTTCCCTTGTGTTTAACAAAATTTGAGGGAATCGGGGTCAGATCACTATAACTTATTATATGGAAAAATGTTTTAGCAGGACTTTCTGGCAGCTTACCTCTTGAATTACAAGTTTTTTTTAGACATATCTAACAATGACATACATAAGTTTTATACATAGATAGATTTACAGATTTAATAGAAGTTTAAATAGTGAATATATTGCATCAAAATCTGTGAAGGTTGTCATGTTTTTGCCCTGACCTCCTCAATTATGTTCGGATGATCTGAAATTCTGGACTACTAGGGTTCAGTCTAACGGGGTTATACTGTAGTATCACTGACAAATAGGTGTTCAACACAATCATCTAAATAAGCAGCAGTTTTACAAACACAAATACAATGTAAATATCACAAAACCAACCAAGGGGTATTTTAACTCGAGACGGTTGTACACCTGAAGGATGTGTCTAGCTTATGTTCGGACTATACCGCGGCCAACTTCCATCCAGTCAAATGTGGTTCAGCTTTTTTTCACCAGTTTAATCCTCTGAACCTCCGCCAAGGTTTCTTGTTGTCTCCTCAACAGTTGTCTGCCCTTCCAGGTGTCCTTGGTCTTCGGCTTGTTCGACCTTCCACTGCCCTTCATCTTCTCGAGCTGTCTAGTGATGGTGGGGACTATAGGCAGCTGAAATAACCACACACATACTGGTGACTTCTAGGGCAAAAGGGCGAGGAGGGAGGGGAGTGATAACAACCAGCACAGTCTGTCAGGCGTGCTAGTCACTAACCAGGGTACAGTTTGTCAGGCATGCTGGTCACTAACCATGGCACAGTTTGTCAGGTGTGCTGGTCACTAACCAGGGCACAGTTTGTCAGGTGTGCTAGTCACTAACCAGGGTAAAGTTTATCAGGCATGCTGGTCACTAACCATGGCACAGTTTGTCAGGTGTGCTGGTCACTAACCAGGGCACAGTTTGTCAGGTGTGCTAGTCACTAACCAGGGCACAGTTTGTCAGGTGTGCTAGTCACTAACCATGGCACAGTTTGTCAGGCATGATGGTCACTAACCAGGGCACAGTTCGTCAGGCGTGCTAGTCACTAACCAGGGCACAGTTTGTCAGGCGTGCTGGTCACTAACCAGGGTACAGTTTGTCAGGCATGCTGGTCACTAACCATGGCACAGTTTGTCAGGTGTGCTGGTCACTAACCAGGGCACAGTTTGTCAGGTGTGCTGGTCACTAACCAGGGCACAGTTTGTCAGGTGTGCTAGTCACTAACCAGGGTACAGTTTATCAGGCATGCTGGTCACTAAACATGGCACAGTTTGTCAGGTGTGCTGGTCACTAACCAGGGTACAGTTTGTCAGGCGTGCTAGTCACTAACCAGGGCACAGTTTGTCAGGTGTGCTGGTCACTAACCAGGGTACAGTTTGTCAGGCGTGCTAGTCACTAACCAGGGCACAGTTTGTCAGGTGTGCTGGTCACTAACCAGGGTACAGTTTGTCAGGCGTGCTGGTCACTAACCAGGTACAGTTTGTCAGGTGTGCTGGTCACTAACCAGGGTACAGTTTGTCAGGTGTGCTGGTCACTAACCAGGGCACAGTTTGTCAGGTGTGCTGGTCACTAACCAGGGCACAGTTTGTCAGGTGTGCTGGTCACTAACCAGGGCACAGTTTGTCAGGTGTGTTAGTCACTAACCATGGCACAGTTTGTCAGGCATGCTGGTCACTAACCATGGCACAGTTTGTCAGGCATGCTGGTCACTAACCAGGGCACAGTTTGTCAGGTGTGCTAGTCACTAACCAGGGCACAGTTTGTCAGGTGTGCTAGTCACTAACCAGGGTACAGTTTGTCAGGCATGCTGGTCACTAACCATGGCACAGTTTGTCAGGCATGCTGGTCACTAACCAGGGTACAATTTGTCAGGTGTGCTAGTCACTAACCAGGGCACAGTTTGTCAGGTGTGCTAGTCACTAACCAGGGTACAGTTTGTCAGGCATGCTGGTCACTAACCATGGCACAGTTTGAGACTAGGTGTGTACCACACAGCCACTTGTGACATTTGAGATGAGCACCAATTAATGTTTATGCGATTCTGGTAGTGTCTGACCGAACATTCAGTTTCGGCTACCTTCCGCCATAGATTGAACCTTCGGCAAAATAATAAGCTTCAGCCAAAATTAGACCGAAGGTTTCGCCAAATCCGAAGGTTCATTTAACTTACCTTACCTAATGTACGCTCATGGTAGCGATGCGGGAGCGGTCACGTGACAAGTGACCGCATGATGGGTTTAGGCGCTCCGTCGGTAGACTAGTCAGTAGTCAGTTATGACAACACATGGTTCATGTTTACCATAGTCTAGTATTACTATCAGATTTATTAAGAACTTTCCCCGCAAATCATGGCTAATTTAATTAATTATTATACACATAAAAGAAATAATTATTTTTTTGTATGGTACTGGATGGTAATAAAAAATAATTTAGTCATTTTTTCAAAGCCAAATATTAAGAGGAAGAAGAAGTGATTGATATTTTTGTCATACTTTTATTTTGTATCACCAATTTCGAAACATATTCTACTTTATTCTATCAACAATAAACATGTGATCTGTTTTTTTAAATAAACATGATCTTAAATTTAAAATGCAACAGAAATTGCACTAAGCTTAAAAATAGGGATTTTTCATAATATACGTGATTTCTTCGGCTTCGAACGAAGGTGAAAAAGAAAAGGAAGTTTGGCTTCAGTTTCGGCAATAAAAATGACTTTTGATTGGACACTAGATTCTGGGAAAGGGCATAAAATAATATATACACTGTGTTTCAGTGAAAGCGTGCAAAAATTAAACAGGACATTGAGGATGCTCTACCGAACATTTTGAGATATGGAACATGTGGTCTGCGAAGCCAGCTAAGAGGGATATGGGCCTAAACATGTGGGGGAGAGCCTGAAGCCTATTTCGTATGGGGATATCCCAAATCACTTGTGTATGAGACCCCAGTGGAAACAGACCTGGAATTGATTGCCAGGATTGTCGTCACCAGTGATGTGATTTGCAATACGCACGGGAAATTTGAAAGGGTGTGGCAGAATTTCATGCACCGATATCATGCTTGCATTGGGGTTGGTGGCCGTCATTTTGAGCAACTGTTGTGAGGTATGAAATGGTAGGTTTCCTCCGGTTAGTCAATATGGTATAATGTACAGTACTGCCTGTACATATTGTTACAACTAAATCTAAATAAATTACATGTAATGATAATCTGTAACTAAACCTGACATTATTAAGTTTTAGACATGTTTAGGCCCATATCCCACTTAGCTGGCTTCTTAGACCACACATTCCCTATCTAAAAATGTTCGGTAGAGCATCCCCGATGTCCTGTTTAATTTTTGCACACTTTCACTGAAACATTCTTTATAATGTGTAAATAATTATTTACTTAGTAGCCTATAGTGATAATTATGATCACAAGATGTCTCTATTTACTTTAATCTGCAGGCAAGTCAAAGAAACAAATAAATTTTAACAGAATTTATATATAAAAGTAAATGTAAATAAATATATAAATGTATTTATCTTTCAACTCAAGCATGAAAATTATAACTTGTTTGTTGAATGAATACCAACCTAGAAACATTGTTAACAATAAGAGAAGATCGAAAGGGCAAGGCCTGCTCATTATCAGGAAACTAGGTCCTTAGGTTCAAATCAGGATTTCCTCTTTCGGTGTTTATACAAGATTGATCCGTTTTGAAACTTTTTGTCCATTACAGAGCTGACAGTTGGTTATGACTACTTTACAGAGCTTACAGTTGGTTGTGACTACTTTACAGAGCTTACAGTTGGTTGTGACTACTTAAGCTTACAGTGTGACTACCTAAACCTGAGAATTTGTTACCCAAGTGAGATGCTGTTTTTGATAAATCACCTCCAGGCTTCTAATAGTCCATATGAGAATATCTCCTGTTATTGTCATATGTGAATGAGTTTTAAGGTAAATAAGGCTCAACTCAAAGAATACCGGAAAATCTGGTTGTTTATTACATCATGTTTGTATAAATAGTACATCTTATTTGCGCATTCAAACAACATATATAAATATTTCATTTAGAGCAGCAACAAACTGCTTTACATTTTTAAACATGTCTTAGGCTTTAAGCTACTATAAATAATATATGATAAACCTCAGTAAATCTTTGTACACTTGATTAGTAGAGCCTACAATATTTTCAATCTGTTCAAATATCAGTCACGATTTAATTTGAGCTGTGAAGATGTTTTGACAGATCCAACTGTCTTAACTTGCTCTAGACATATTAGCAATACACTGTGGAAATGTGCAAACAACACAAGAGATTTAATAACACTATAGTCACAGTACATCTATAGTGAGGTATGACCAATCACTGCAACAACAGCCACCAAGCATTGTGTGATGTCTTTGCCCAGTTAACATCGACTACTAAGCATTGTTTGATGTCCTTGCCCAGTTACATTGACTACTAAGCATTGTGTGATATCTTTGCCCAGTTAACATCGACTAGCAAGCATTATGTGATGTCTTTGCCCAGTTAACAATGACTACTAAGCATTGTGTGATGTACTTGCTCAGTTAAACAATGACTACTAAGCATTGTGTGATGTACTTGCTCAGTTTATAATGACTACCAAGCATTGTGTGATGTCCTATCCCAGTTAACAATGGCTGCCAATTATCATGTGATGTGTTAGTAATATTCAAATACTTCATATTAGTTATTTGATGGGAATAGTACACTTCTTATAACAGTTTACAGAATTTGTTTCTTTGGCATTTAACAATAAGATAACAAACACATTATTACTTTGAACACACATAACAAGCATATGTGAATAGAATAATACTAATATTAATGAAACTTAACCATCCAATGTGGTACAAAATGTTTTTACTAAAATATCTTATACCAAGATACTGTATTCACAAACACGCCATCCTATCCCATTCCACCCCATTAAAAATATTTAAAAAAATGTTGTTTACTGGTAGTTTATTTTAACAATACAACCCTTTACAACATAGTAGAAATCTTTTTACTTACACATTGAAGACTAGGTTTGTTAGGATGGGCTAGTGTATAATAAACATTGAGTATTGTCCGTTAAAATAACCATGACACCATTTACTTACAATACTTTGTAAGGTTGCCCATTGTGATATAGTGTGTGTGACAGTTTATTTGTGTAATTTCATTAAAAACGTTCAAAGTGAAATTAAAACAAGATAAAAAATTAATATTATTTATTTATTTATTTGCAAGAGTTAGGTTATGATCTAAATTAGCTTTTGAATGTAATGAAAGTATGGATGGGCCCTTGAATCCTTCAAATTCTTATGGATATTCAAGATTTGAGGAAATTTCGGATGAGACTAAATCCTATATGTACACCATTTTTTTTTTTTTTTTTTTTTTTTTTTCAATATTTAAAGTTAAATTTTCTTTGAGCTCTAATACTGCTTAGGCACTATGATTGGTCCAGAACCAATAATAATTATTATAGGATGAACTTGACAACCAGACCCCAGACCAGTAATTTTAACACTCAACTGAATGTATGAACATTATAATGAATATATTATAAAAAAAATGTTAACATTTAATTTATATATGTATTTTCTACTATCCTATTATAGGCCTATTTATAATTCCTCTTATGTTCATAATTTTTTTCTCTAGATTCAGATTCAGATTAGAGATTCAAGATTCAAAGATAAGTTGGAGATTTGGGTATGTTTAGCCTAGTAGTGGCTTTGACCGAACTCTAATTGATAGATTTATGTGGATGAACATTTACCCGAGTTATCATATCAATGAGTTCCAGACACTGATAAGACCCCGACACAGACTCCGTATCCGTAGGTCAATGGTCCGTAAGAAATTGATGCCACAGTATCAGATTACTCTGGCCCTAAAGTCCTTATTCATAATCCTTACTCCGTAGAAGTTGCTCAACTTTAACTTTCTACGCACTAGTTTATATGGACTACCAATCACAGCCGAGCAAATATGTGCATGTGCATTGAAATAAAAGAACGAATGAAGTGGTAGGATCTGTCGCTATGGAAACATATACAAACTTAAAAGATGGCTACACGTGGAGCTATTTCAGAAACATTTTTCTAAAAATCTAAACACAACGGGAAGAGCGGCTTCTAGGAAAATGTTTTCTGAGAAACATCAAGTTCTCAGAAATATTGCCTTTGCTTTTGTAGGTTCAACACCCCTATTATTTTGTTTATCCTCCATATACTAGTGTGATTTAATTTTTTTTCTAATTGATAAATTATGGATACAAGTGATTATGAAATGGATTCTCTCCTAATTGATTGTGTTCGGCAAAGCCCTGTTTTGTTTGGTAAAAAAACTCAAAAGAATTTAAGGAAGCCTTAAAAAAAGAAAATACTTGGTCAAGCATTTCAGAAATTGTCGAAATAACAGGTAAGTTTTGGCTACTAGTAGAACTACTTTTACTTTGGAATCCAACCCCCTTTTTTTTTACAATGTTGCGTTTATTTATGAAAACTAGAAGAAGAAGAAAAGGATATACACGCATAAATTGTTTCTGCTTGTTTTTTTTTTATCAGGCCTACTCCTTTTTTAGGAACTTAGAAAATTCACCTGAACTAGGGACATGTTTGCACTAGTGGAATCCAAACCACTCTCTTTTTCTTAGCACCATGTCTTACTACCTATTCAGGTGATAGGCCTATGTACTAATTACTAATGGGTTAGAGATCAGAACAGTTGAATTCAGAGGAAGTGCACCCACATTTGTGTACCGTGAGAATGGAAAACCATTTAGGTCAAGCCCACCCCTCAGTGCACCAGACAAGATTCAAACCCCAAATTCCTAGTCTCCATGCTCTACATGCATAAATTATCTGTTGATATATTTTACTATGCCTTAACCTTTTTTAGGCACTTAGAAAATTCATATGAACTAGAAACATGTTTGTACGAGTGGAATCTAAACCACCCTATTCAAATTGGGTTCCGTTCTTTCTCCTGGTGTAAATTGACACATGTAATTAATCTTGAAATAGGACGTGCAAGTTTGTGATAGCCGTATCGGGCAGCACCACTCATGGAGGATACCTAATATGTCATCCGACTTAGCCCAAAGTTTTTTTAACAATAGTTTTGATTATCTAGCAAGTAGAAGCATCTCGTCAAATACCCGCCTCGGTGGTGTAGTTAGTTAACGCACCAGTTTTGTAATGAGCTTGACTGCCGAGGACGGGAGATAGAAGCTCAAATCTCGGTCGGGTGCCTGAGGGTGGTTTTCCTAAATGGTTTTCCACACAAATGCGGGTTCACTTCCTCTAAATTTAACCTTCCAAATTCCTAATCCATTAGATTAATTAGTAAGTACTAAAGCGTATAACCCAAACGTGTAGTAAGCCGCAGTGCTAAATAAAAAATTCTTAAAATTGCTTGTTTTGTTTTAATCCAAAATACTAGAAGATCTGTTTTGCATTTTCAGGCTATTGCAAACACTTATTTATTTTAAGTTTGATTGTTAAAAGTGAGTTATAAATATATTTCTTGTGAATGTACTTATCCTACATTTTGGTATATATTAGGCCTACTGGAGCTGTATCCGAATACTCTTATGTGGCATCGCGTTGACTCGTGGCGTTGATAGCTGTATTGGCAATCACGTGACCAAGTGTAGATCTGTCCGAATAGTCGTGGACTAGACCGATGCAGTCTTCTCGAGGTCTTGGTAACCATGGATACGAAAGCTACGAGCCTTGCGGCGTTGGTGCGGTGTTTGACTGGCAATTGTTTTAGTATTATGGTTTCGTCTGCTAGAGCACCGACTTACACAAATATTTCGTTATCATTAGAGCTAATAGATGGCTTTTACATAGTTTCTAAGTTATTCGGTAGGAAGTATCACTGTGGACCCAAGTGTGTTGCCGTTCGAATAGTTTGATGCGGTCTTCACTATGAAAACTGCGAGAAGTGTAAAATTATCATCAAGTCTGCATCAAGTCAAGTGTACTTGACTATTCGGATACAGCCAGGGAGTTTTCTCAACAAAATTGTTTTGGGTTTCTTTAATTCTTACATGATCAGCTGACTGTGTGACCCTCACTCCTTGCTGTAGACGATTTTCTTTAAAAAAATTTTGATTGGACAAAGTCTCTTACTATCTCATTGGTTGAAACGGTCACGCGATTACGGATATTGACTTTGAAATCACGAGTAGAATTTCTTATATAGACCAAGAACACGGAGTACAGACTACGAATATGGAGTCTGTGTTGGGGCCTATAGCCTACATAATATGGCCAAACGCTAATCTATGACTTAAATGAGCACATTTTAAATTCTAATCTTAGTAATGTTAATATATAATTCACCGTATTCTTATTTTGTGTTGTAAAAATAATACATATGTTAGTGTTAAATTATATAACAAAAAGAAAAATTCTGTAAACTGTCATAAAAAGTGTAGCATTCACTGTCTGTATTTCGCATATCAAGAACAATATTAACCTATTGACACACCATCTCTCATACACTGGCTGTCAGTGCACTTTTATATACAAATATGTATAAATAATTTATAATGTTAGGTACAACGAATCAATCAACTAAGATTGTTAGGTAGTCAACTACAATACTCGAAATAGGTAGGCCTACAGTGTAATATCACACGAGTCTCAATAAAATATAGGCCAGTATAAGTTATATTAAAATGTAGGCCCATTAAAAATATTAAATAACAAACATATTAACAATTATTCACCAAACAAACTATTTATTGAATCCAGACAAACTTAGAGGACAGCTCGGATGGAACCCAGCTGTGTGATCGGCCACATCGGAAGAAAAGGTGGTATAACTGGCGTCTGGCGCACTTTCAGCAAGAAAGTCCAAGTGTGGCACACAAATCTTGGCGTGCCTCCTCACGATGTCGGTCCACAAGCTAGGACCGTTGTTGAGGCCGCTCTCGGAACTGTGGGCAAAGTATGAACCCCACCTATCTGACGTCAGCAGACGGGTATCGGCGTGGTCCCTCTTCTCGGCCAACATCTCCTCCACAACGGCCACAGTATCGCACTTGGTATAGCGGGCCGGTGAGTAAATGTCCTGGATGGTGTTGTCCCCGATGTAAACACATCTGGGGTGTTTCTTGCCGGTTTTCCTGGCAAATAGAGAGTACAGGTCCTGCCAGTTGCCCTGGCTGTACACATTCCCAAAGTCCAGCATGTCCGCAGTCAGGGTGTCCGTCTCATCGATTCCGTCTAGCTTCATGAAGGGTCTGCCACCGGTGAAGAACCCGGGCTTCCGAGAGTAACAAACGACCACATGGAACAGATCCCTCCAGTTCTCACCCAGACAATATCCTGAGGTGAACGAGGCAAAGTCGACGTGAGAACCAGTCACCAGAAACAGCACTTTGGACTCCTTAAGCTTCTTCAACCAATCGACAAGAGCCGGACTGCATTTCCGGATGTAGCGGTCGGGATCCTTCTTCAGCTCAGAGAAATACCCCCCCTTGTTCTTGTCAAAGTGGTCCCGGCTGAACATGTTCATGATCCCATGCAAGACGTCGGGCCAGACGCTGTACGTGCCGACGACCTTACCTTCCTTGGCGTCAACCGAGTCGATGATCCTCGCGAAGGCCAGGGACGCTGGCATGTCGAAGTAGTCCCCTAGTGTCCTCATCTTGTCGGCCAACGGTCCTGTCCACCCTTCCAGTAAGTTGCGACTGAACTCTGACGCGACGTCCCACCCGTGAGCCCCGTAACAGGCCTTAATATCGTCCTCTGTCATCTCCCGGGTTCCGTGACTGGCCCTCTGGATCGCACCATCGTGGCCCACTCGTAGGACGTTTCCCCGCTGGAAATCCAAGATGAGCCCCCTCTGCAGGAAGTTGGAGTCGAGTTCCACAGGTTGGAGCAGATACTTGGGATCATAGCCCTTTTCTCTGACAAGGTAGTTAGACAAAGTGTCGTATTCAAGCAGCACCATCGGCGTCAGCTTGTATCTTAGGAGCGTACAGTCGAGATCAAAACCGATGCAATCGTAGTCACTTAACCTGAAGACGTCCTTAGCCTTAACATACGTGGATAGTTCCGCCATTTTGAAACAACGCCGTTTCCAAATTGGAGACGTCCGCTCAACAATTGCCTCGGATGAGAGGTGGGATATCCCCACTTTAAGCTGCCCGGCGTGTTTCGTCCCTAGCCGCACAATTAAGTAGCTTCTGCAGCTAAGATGCATACTAGAGTGTATATGCACTCACGCCTACCCGGGAGTAATAAATTTAGATTTAAAAAGTTCATAAATAATTGTGTAAAAGATGTCCTTGGCACGAAAATACATCTCGACACTAAATTGATGTTTTTAAGTGTAGGCATGACTAGCGCTATCTGTCACGCGGGACATGAACTACCAGATACCAGCTTCGATGGCTCGCTCAGTAAATGTTAATTAACAAAGTTAATTCCTGTATAATACCACAATTTTACAATCATTCAAATTCTGATATATATTGTATTAGTTTAAATGGAAAAGTAATAAATGATGTAAAAGTTAAATACCTAATTTAATGTATTTAGTGGCATTTTCTTTAAATTAAGCTGCCAATATGATAGATATAATTAAAATAAATAATTATAAATCTAATGAAACTAAAATGTAATGTTATCTAGAGGCTATCCCTCCCGTTTAATGACCTTTAAAGGCCGTATCTCTCTTGTAATGAGCTATAGAGGGCATATATCCCTTGTAACGAGCTATAGATGCCATATATCCCTTGTAATGAGCTATAGCGGCCATATCTCCCTTGTAATAAGCTATAGAGGCCATATATCTCTTGTAACGAGCTATAGAGGCCATATCTCCCTTGTAATGAGCTATAGAGGCCATATCGCCCTTGTAATGAGCTATAGATCGCATATATCCCTTGTAATGAGCTATATAAGCCATATCTCCCGTGTAAGGGGGTTATAAGGGTCATATCTCCTTGTAAGGGGTTATAAAGGTCATATCTCCCTTGTAACAAGCTATAGAGGTCATATCTCCCTTGTAGTGAGCTATGCAATGTATCCCTTGTAACGAGCTATAGAGGGAATGTTTCCCCTGTATTGCGCTATAGAGGCCATACCTTCTTTGTAATTAGCTGTAGAGACTAGCTTTCCCTTGAAAACTAAATGAGCTGTAGAGGCAATATCTCCCCTGTAATAAGCTATAGAGGGCATATCTCCCTTGTATTGAGTGTACTATGAGAGTTGAGAAGTAAATTCAAGAAAATTCATTATTTATGTATTTATAGTTTATTATTTTAACATACATTTACAAGGATTAAAAATATAACAGGTATAATAAATTTTAAACTTTCTTTTATATACAAATTACTCATTTCAAGATAACAAAAAAAATAGGATATTTATAAAAAAAATAGTATTTGAGCTCCTTATCACAAAAACCATGTAATATACTGATATGGCTCTTTTTTAATTACCGTGGTAACATTTTGATTAATCAACGCACGCATTATCTGACTTAACAAACATAAACCAAGTATTTTACATGATTTTACATTGTGACTGCCACATAATTATCAAAATGGTAAAATGAGATTTGGTGGTAGCTAGTTATTGAATATTTGGTTTTATATTTTGGTTTTGGGAACATTGATCATGGTGTTTAATGTGTTCAAAGGCTTATTTATTACCTTAGGTGTGCATTTACATTCATATAAATAATAATACCATTGTATGGGGGTCAGTTTCGTATTTATTTTATTTGCTATACTTTGGCTAGATTATCTCTTTGGTGCTATGCTGATACTACCTACAGCTGTTTACAAGGGGAATATTTATATATATAACAATTTTGAGCAATTCGTTAAAGGAATTATATAGACTAGTGTAGTTAGAAGTATAACAAAATCACAAAAAATGACAAAAATTGTATTATTAAATCACTAAAAAAAGTGTTTTCTTTGTTCTTTATGACATAAGAGACTTGGCAAACAAAATATCATTTGTCAGAGGCACCATAGCCTTAAACAACTTGTTTTATTGATTAAATTTAAATGTTTTCACTTAAACCAAATGTATACTTTTTTTATATATAGATATGGGCATTTGAATTTGTATGTTACAATACTGTTTATGCTCGAATTTTATTTCTAAACATTTACAATTCCAATCATTTTCCATGCATCTAGTCTCCCATAGCAAATAAATATTGTGCTTTATGCAGGGATCAAGATCAACTTGACATTCACGTAACGTATGTTGACGTTCACGTCATGTAAAAATTTGTATGTGAGCAGGATTCAGTGGGTTTAGACTGTTTGAAAGCAAACTTGTAACAACATTAATATTTCTGTCTTTATTAGTATTTAAAATCATATTTTAATGTAAATATTTTCATTTTTCTTATTTTCAGTTATTTTAAATTAAATTCATCTTTTCTAAACGACAGCCATGTTTAATTATTTCTTTCTTTTTTAGCTGCATGTGTTCAAAGCATGGTTTATTTCCGGGTTGTATTACGCAGTATTTAAGATCAGGTTTATAGCTAAGCCATGCCTATTTTTAGTTTTCCCGCTCGGATAGAATAACCCCCTTGGTAGATGGAAAGATAGTCAAATAGTGACCTGGGTTTGAGAGTACAAAACTATGGGGAATACAAACCCAAGATTTTAAAGAGGGCATAGTTTTGTACTTGACTTACCCGCTGAATCGTCATATGAAACAGACGTGTTTCTAACTTGTTTTCCCCGCTGAATCGGCACGTGGAACAGAGGTGTTTTGAATTATCGTCATAAAATGTGTATTATCAGAATGTTAGTGTTAAATGTTGTAACAAATATTAAGTATTTATTTAAATAAATTGCAACAACTGAACAAGTATTTTTCTTAAAGTAACATCTCATCAATGTAATTCAATATGACAAAGCTGAAAGACAACAGGAGACGAGAGCTTTCCAGACGACACCCTTATGTGGCATAAGAAACGAGGACGGTGAACAGCTCGTAACAAAAGGAGCCCAACCCATGGTTCGTTACAACCAATGTGTTCTATTTATTTTTAAGTCACTCACGCGCTCGCTCACCCAGTCTGGCCGCATCCTTAAGTTTAGTGAACGTTTTTAAGTTAAATGCATTGTGATGGCTTCCATTTGAAAACTTTAAAACCTTTATTTTATGTAACATTAAGTAAACGTTGATCATGATCACAGCATTTATTTGATTGGAAAAAAAAAAGTTTAGAGGGTAAAAAAAAATACTTAAAGAGAGCCATGTTTGATTTTCACAAGACCAAATGAACATAAAGGTTATTTTGAGTCAATTCGCAGTTACCATACCTAAGATCGAAAATCATGATTATAGGATTGATACTCAATACCAGTAATAATCAATGTTATCAAGAAATCAAATTTGTCATCCTTGTGTGTGTGTCCAGGCTTATGTTTATTGGGTCATTAACTGCTAAACAACAAACTATCACACAAGCACAAGGAGGGTGTTCACTGCTCAGTGTTGCCAGAGTCCTCAACAGAAATGAAGCTAACAACCCGTTAATATACAAGTCACCGCTTGTCACTACAAATAAAACTTAATTATTTCCTGGGCAGTAAAACACAAAGGCATGGCAGCCAACATAAAAACATTCTGCATTTCTTACGTCAGGCAAGACTGTAAATATTGGCCAATCTTGAACCTGGAGGAAGGGATATGAGCTCTGTTCGGGGCAATTAGGATGAGCTTATTTAAAATGATCGAGCTTTCTGTCCTTTCCAGGCAAATTTTGGTGTACTTTCCTTTAAAACCCTTTGTCCTGTTCCTTGCTGATAGGCTTTAAGCGACACATAGCTTACACAATTTTAAGCTGTGATTGCCAATAGATAAGAAACAGACATCAATCATAACAAAGTATCTTAAACACTGGGGAATTTTTAATAAAAATAATACTAAAAGATATTTGGCAAAAACGTTGCAAAATAATTTCAACTAGGCCTATTCAATTTACACACAACATTGAATGCTTGAACATGTTAATAAGTAGCTTTTCTTAACTTGATTTAGGCCAAACACAAAGGCCACCCTCAGTCTACCACTTAGCAAAAGGGGAACACCAGATATAACTTCAGTCTTTGTTGGGAATTAAGCCCAAGAGCTTTAGCGATCTAACCAAAGTGACAACCATTTTAAAACAAGGTTATTTATGGCTCAGTGTGTGTGTTGGAAGAAATAAGAGAAACCTATCAGTGTGGCTTGTCAGGATTTAAACTATGACCCCTAAGCTCCTTGTCAAGCATTCCGTCACTCGTCAAACTGTTCATGACGAGTTCCTCCAGTTCAGGGTCCATCAAGATGTCTATGGAGGAATGTCCCTGACCCCAACGTCGGGAGAATATCTCCACCGCTCTGCCCCAGCACTCCCTGTTGGTCTCGGCTGCTTCCAACAGGGGAGCTGCCTCTGGGAACAAACGTTGCAACACGTGGAGCAGAGGGATGACGATGTTTGTCAGGAACTGGATCTGTAGCTCAGGAATACACGCCTTGTCTCTGTCCATCATGTCCAGAGGGAGGTTCCCCAGTGACTTCTCGAGGTCCCCTTGAGAGAAGAACTCCTGGTATATGAGCTCCGCAATCCTCTTGGAGACCCTCCAGTGCTTGGTTTGATCACTCAGGTCACTGACGGTCATCAGTAGCGACAGTAGTAACGAGCGTTGAGTTGGATCGGTATTGTCATACCCATCCTCCGCTAGGCGGCGCTGCTGATCAAACACAGCCATGTGGCTGGCTAGGTCGGTGGCCAGGATGATATCTTTGATGAGGTCCAGACAGCGAACGTACCCGTCCCTGGACAAACCGTCAAGCACGTTGCAGCCTTCCGTGTTGAGTACACACATGGCTTGAGAGAGATGGTGACGCTCCATCACTGAGCCTTCAGAACTGTAGAGGCATGCCAGAGCTGTGCCATGGCGCGTGTGAAAGCTGTTGGTAGTCCCTCGATGGTCCAGGTCATGACATAAGCAGGAAACCAGAAGAGCTAGGGCTTCTAAGCCCATCAGGGGTGCACTACCATCCTCCCCCTCACAGAGATGTAAGTTGCGCAGCAAGAGGTATGCGAAGTGAGTCACTGAGAAGGCGTGCATCCAGTTGTGGTATGAAACATCCCGGTAGCCTTTCTTCACAAACAAGATAAACCTCGCCAGAGTCTCTTTGTTAATACGAAACTTGTGTATCAGCCCAAGGTTGTGGAACATCTTATAGACATGTCTCGGGGTGTCAGCTTCTAGAATGACCCGAGGAGAAAAAGAGAACTCGTTAAAGCCCTCTAGGTCCACGAGTTCAGCCGACTCCATCAGGCCCCTCAGCTCCCCATCAGCCACCTTCATGTGGTACATGAGCAGCTCATTGGATATGCGACTACGTGCTTGCGCATCTCGGACCCGCCCGTATGCCAAACTGTGAGCGATGCAGATCCCGCAGTAGACGCTGAGCGCCATTGCAGCCTCTTCATCCATTTGCGTAAAGTGTCCACCTCTTGCCAACTTGTTGCACAGCTGAGCCACGCCCACTATCCCACCGCACTCATCACGAATGGGGAAGCATAAGATGCTCTTGGTCCTGAACCCAGTTACTTCGTCCATCCCTTTATAGAACAGTGGATGTTTGTAGGCGTCTCTGATGTTGAGCAGCTCCCCAGTAGTCACTACATGGCCTGCAATGCCCGTGTTCACCCCGATACGTACCTCTTCATCTGAAGAATCACCATCAAACACTTTGGCAACAAGCTCCCGGTGGTTTGGATCTAAAAGAAACAAAGAGCATCTCTCGGCCTTGGTGAGGTTCCGAGCCTCGGCCATAATTTCCTGCAGAAGATCGGAGACATCGTCCAGGTGGGCGAAGAGGTTCCTTGCGACAGACAATAATGACTGGCACTGAGTCTTCACACGACGCTCCTCCTCATACAGGAAGGTGTTGCGAACACTGCCAAGAGTGTAACGAAAACATTCCTGTATTAGTAGACAAGAGGCAGACACATCCTCCTCCACCCGCTAGAGTTCATCACACACACAAACAATGGAGGGAAATCGCTTGTCTGATCACGTATGGGTATGCAGAGAAACATACCAGGTAATTGATCCATAATAATCGATCTGAGTACATCCAACAAATCTGAATTTAGCTGAGTAACATTGTTAATGACGCCAGAATAGTCATTGACAGTCTTGTCAAATATGCTGTTCTCAGTGGGAAATCGAAGCTCTCTTTCAAGGGGTTTTGTCCCAACAGTTTGGACGATAGCTTCGTCACTCTCATGAAGAAGGAGCACCAAAAAAACAAGGGTTGAACCAGTGCGTTCTTGGAGGAATTTGTTGATCTTTACTTGTAAGGCAGAGCTACTTCTGTCGTCAAGTGTCGAGCATAGTTCTAACAGTTGCTGTGAATCACAACAGCTTGCCATCGTTTAGCTTTTAGAAATATTTCAGGTCACAAGACTTAAGTTAAAATGAAATAATTCTGTCATGATCGCAAATTATCCCCTGGGATTATCGTAAGGAAGACTTAAAAGTATTTGAGCGTTTATCTATTTTTGGTGTGAGTTACAATGCAGCCAGTTTCAGTCAGGTGGCGCTGACGATATGTTGAAGTGATATCGAGAAGTATTTTCAATGTGCACGTACCTCATCTGGGATGTGAACGTAGCGTATGTTGCGGGCTTGCACATAAAATGATTCTAATGGATAATGGTCCCCTCTTGCGTCTGTGAAAATGGCTGCCGTCATGGTGACATTCATGAACCTGTAATAAATGAGAAAGTGTAAGATTATAGAGTCAATAAGTTCTCCCTGGCTCTCTATCCCTGACCTTAGATACCATTAACTGTCATACTTGTTTATACCAAGCTCAGTTTTCCAGGATTTAGATGTTATTCATTCTAAAGTATACTAACAATGTTCTATGGCGGTTCCAAACAAACAGGTCTGCGTTATGAGAATATAAAGTTGCATCCCGTCCAAAGAGACAATGTTTACATATTCCTGATAAAATGGACAACCTCATCCAAACTTGATTGTTACTGAACGGAGGGAAAGCACTCCAATGCTGTGAACAGGAGTCTGGAGTACAACCTCTTCAAACCATGTGCTCCTGATAAGATGTTATCTAGCACAACATGATAATGCAATACAAACAGAACAGAAGAATGTCAGAATCTAGAGCACTCCACTGAAGATCTGAATGACAGATTAAGATGGATGTAATACAGTTATCAAGGGAGTCATTTTAAAAGGAGTAAACTTACTTGATATTAAAAACCTTTGCGTTCGTAGTTCAATGTGGCCTTAAGATGAGACAATCTTTGTTTTTAGTGCAACTCGTGTAATTAAACTTCCCGGTACACCATTTATTTTATTTTATGAGGTCAAATCTGTCTCTCCTGGTTGGTTTAAAGAATCTTGTGAATGAATATTTTGAAATGTGTTGATATTCCAAACCCATGAGGGGAAAAGGGTATTTTTCCCCTTACTACTTATGCAGACAATCAATGTGCTGCTGAGGTCACTATTGTCTGATTTGGATGCCTGAGGATTTTGTTGAATCTTAGCAGACACCAGTGGGACTATTTGATTACTAGTGCATCGGCCTTAAAGATGAATTTTGAACTGTAAGAAAATAGTGTATCAGGTGTTCACGCGCGCAAGACGTCACCGAGAAGATTTACCAACCACGGTACTACCACAAACCTGACAAGCTATGTAGCTTTGTCCTGACATTCAACTTTTAACATGGAGCAGACTTATTATTATCAATTTGAAAATAATAAACTTAACAGATGGCATATTTATTTTAAAAAAAAAGCTGTACTGTACCTATTGAAGGTATTTCAAATGTACGTCAAGAAATATAATTAAAGCTTGAATATGTTTAAGATGCTGATATAGGTATAATAAATACATGCATTTTATTAAAAAACATTCTGTACTACCTATGAAGTTTCAAGTGCAGAAATATATTAAAGCTTAATATGTTAGATGCAATAGGTATAGATCTGATGGCTGCATCAATGTGCTACACACACACATGCAGCACACACACACACAGTTCCAGGATGAAAGTCAAATGTGTGTAGGGACCAACTTCCAAATAACAATTGGTATGTACGCTTCATCATGTCCCATTTTAGGCTCCTTTTCTTTGTTATGGTTCATTTATCGACATTTTATCCACTTTGTTGCACACACAAGAATACAAAGAATCAAATGACACCAAGATTGTGACATTTATAAAACTTTTAATAGATATCAGGCTACCATATACCAAACAGAACTCCAGTAATAAATTGTCCAAATCACTTTTGGAATGTATATATTTGGCCATGTGTAACTTTCCCGTGATATTGTGCATGATACTCCATGCTCTTGCACACTAAAACAACTATGATAACTTATCATTTTATTTGTACCATCTCAATCAATTATTTAAAAAAATACATTTAGTAAAGCGTACTGGTAGTTTATTTTATCTATAATAGGTAATTTAATGCCAGGCCTCCACCGTGGTTCGGATTCCACGTTAAACTGTAGGTCTCCATTTCATCTCACAATCACCCTACCATTACACATTAGCGTAAGTGCGTTATAACCCGAACGGGTATAAGACGCGGTGCTAATAATAATAATAATAATAATAATTTGGTAATTTAAAATTTAGTATACTGTACTAATACATGAAAGGTTAGGCTAAGACAGGTTGGGAAAGTATCATTATGACTATATAAACTAAGTTGTCTTATTATTTCAATGACATAATCAAAACTCTGAATATTTTGCTGGTTCTGTTAAATTTAGTTGAAATGTGTGGCCGTTACAGATGGTTTATGCATTTTTGTGAAGACTAAACTTTACTTTGTGTTTTAACTTAAATTTGTACATTGTGTTTTGGAACAAAGTCATTAATAAAAGGAATTTTTTTTTTAGAAAGTACATGTAGGCCTAGTGAAACGTCTAGTTATTATATTAAGCCTATTAGGAATAAATAATAATAATAATAATATTAACACCACATCTTACTACCCGTTCGGGTTATACGCTTTAAGTACTAATTACGTTAATGGATTAGGAATTGGGAAGGTTGAATTATAGGAAGTGAACCCGCATTTGCGTGGAGAGAGTGGAAAACCATTTAGGAAAAAATATCTCAGTGCACTCGACCGAGATTCGAACCTCAATCTCCCCGTCCTCAGCAGTCGAGCTCAACACGACTAGCGCGTTAGCCAACAATGCCACCGAGGCGGGTTAAGCCTATTATGCATTCACGAGAAATCACTAGTTTCAGCCTTCAAGGCCGTACTAAACAAATGATACCCGAAAGGTCACTTCTAGGTGGATGAGTCTCTTTTTTATTTAATTTTCAAGTTTCTTTTAATTTGACTCTCCAAATCTGTGTTTTTGCAAAAATGTCACTTTTTTTAAACTAAACAAACGAAAATGAGAAAGATGATGGGTACCATTACCTAACAATTCCGAGAGTCAATAACTTGAGGGCTAGAACGGAAATCTTTAAATTAAAAATGCTCAAATCAATGATAATTATCTGCGCAGTATTTTACCTTTGTATGTCTCACACATGCAAGAATGTTGCCGGGAGGAGGGGGGGGGGGACAATTATATTTATCTTGCCTGCCTGGACACCTAATGGGTCTCCTCTGAACGTATGGACTACAGAACCCCTTATGACTAATACATTTTAACAACTCTTAGAACAGTATAATACATCAGACCTCAAAATAGATATAAGCCTAGGTTATTTTATATCTGCAGCTTGAGAAAACCATTTTAATTCCAAAATTATAATTAAAAGTACAACATCCATCTTCTAAAGTTTTAATTAAAAATATAACATCCATCTTCTAAAGTTCTGATTAAAACAACAACATAACATTTATTTCATTGATCTGATTAAAGTCTAACTATGCCTCAAATGAATCAACTCATAGGCCTATTTCACATCTATGTTTAAATTCTTAAAATAGTTGGAAGAAATTTATGAAATCTTACCCATCAACTTCATCTATCTTTCCAGACACAGTGCATTCGTTTCTTAAATCAATCATTGTGAATTTTCCTTTTAGAGCTTGAATTAAACATACCATACCATTGTACAAATTATATCTTTCTCTTCTATATGTCACCGCCATTATTTTGAGATATTAAATAAACATTAGATAAATTAAAAATAGGTAGACCAACTGTTTCCTTGATAGAAAATTAATAATATGTGAAAATGATTTTGATGCAAAAACCTTGTAAATAAATCAGTTGAGTGTTTATTAGCGCTAGTGTAACACATTTTAATCAATAGATTGGTTAATGTAAGGCATTGAGGTATAATTTATAACACAATTAAAACCGTCTATGATGAAACGTAGTGATTGAAGTCTTACTAAAATCGATTGTTTTTTATTCATAAAAATTGGCCTAGCTTTTTTGATCTTCTAGAAAAATAAAGGGCTTTGAAAATACTTTTTTTGAAAGTTTAATTGAGAGAACAAAGTTCATGAAACTATTTATTTTTAAACATAAAGCTATTATACATGTAGAAACTAGCATACTAGCAGACCAAAGCTCCCTGAAATGATTTTCATGTAACTACCACTTGAGTTAAGTGAGTATATTAATTTAGTCTGCCATTGATGTACTTAAGTGTGTTTATATTTTCAAGAAGAATAATATATTTATAATCTTTTTGGATTCATAAATATTATAATTACCTATTAGTGAAGGGTGAAAGATGTTTAGAGTAGGCCTACATAAAATAGTTACTATTATATTATTGAAGCTGACTTTCCTTAGAACGAATTATATTTTCAAATAATTAGGCTAGATCAAATTTAGTATGTCAATGTACATATATATTATTTAATACGTAAAATGTAATTCTAAATGTTTATTATCTAGCTTTAAGAATAGAACCTAGAACATTGTATATTATAGTGTGTGATAATTACGGATTCCTTAATATTATCATTATTAGTGAAGGGAGAAAGATGTTACAGTATATAAAATTGTTATTATTGTATATGATTGAAGCTAACTTTCCTTAAACGGAATTAAATTTCCTAGATAATTAGGCTAAAGCAAACTTAGTCTGATATTGTAAATATACATTCTTTAAATACATAACGCCAAATATTCATTATTTAGCTTGAACACTAGAAACAATAACTAACAAACCTAGGAGTAGCAAGTTGCACTAGTATTTAGTTTTTAGTCTTGCCAATAGGTGTAGTAGCCGAGCTGTGTGCTAAATCCATATTGTAGTGCTACCTACCATCGTATTTTGACACTAAAATCACAGTGTTTGTACAGCCTCATCTTTGTGAAAATCAATTGGTAACTATTATAGTTGTTTATTTTTAATTTTATTTTGTTAAGTTTGATGGGAAAGAATGTTTACATAAATTCTTTACTTCACCATACATGGAGTAGTACTTAAATTCTTTGCTGTGATATAATTACTCCTCTAAAACTAGATGGCTGCTCAAATACAATCTATATTTGTTTTATATAGATATATTATTATTAGCACCGCGTCTTACTACCCGTCGGGTTATACGCACTTACGCTAATGTGTAATGGTAGGGTGATTGTGAGATGAAATGGAGGACCTACAGTTTAACGTGGAATCCGAACCACGGTGGAGGCCTGGCATTCCCCACATTCACAAGATATCTTGTCAGAGGTGAAGGAAGGGTATGGTAATCAGATAAATCTTTGCCGGGACCAGGATTGAACCCCGGCCGCCAGCATAGAAGTCTGACACCTTACCCCTAGACCACCAGGTCACCGACATATATAGATATACATCTTTTACTCGTTATTCGTGGGCTCATGTTTTCATATTATAGAAAGATGCGTCCCTTACTCGCTATTATGGGGGTCATGGTTTTACATATAACAATGGTTTACAACCTGAGGGTCGCGACCCCATTCAGAGCTGTACCATGTTTCGTGTGGAGTCGGAATGCTTGTTGAAGTTATAACTTTATGTTTACTTTTTAAATTAATTGTAGCTACGACTGCGAGTATTATAGAAAAGTGCAACATTCAAATAGAAATGTAAGCGGTTAAAAAGATAAAAACTGTCAAGTTACTGTTTACGTGAAAAATCTTAATGTTTATGGCTCTTACGCTCTTTTGATTCCAATAACAATAAATGTAAATGCATCCCACATGGATTTACTCGCTTTATAACCCAATAATGAAGCCATTTGTTGATACAAAGCGGGTGGTAAAGTACCTTTTATGTTCATTGAAGGAAAAAAACTAGTTAATAAATATGAAGATAAAAAAAAGAGAATCCCAAAGTAATTATGGCAGTGGATTAATTAAAATAAAATAAATACAGAATAACTTTGTGGAAATATATATATATATATATATAAAGTATACCATGTATAATATACATATATAGTGGCTTAATAATATAAAAGTGACTCGGAAGAGTCAATTTATGCAGTGCGTTAGTGTCGCCGTATGCCTGAACACATGAATGACGTACACAGGGAGCATTGGTTCACTTTATGCAAACGCGAAAGTAAAATTTACTGCCGCGTTCTAAAAAATATGTCGCCGTTGTCTAGAGAACGTCGGACCCCCTACGTCTTGAAAGTACATTAGGCTATATGCAAAAATACCATACTATTTATGCAAACGCAGTGTTTCATGTCACCGGTTGAAAAAAAAAAAAGAGCGGTCAACTTCGTTTCATCAACACTGTACACCTTGTTTCAATAATAAATACCCCTTCTTGTACAGTTTAATTTTTATAAAAAGAATCTTATTAGCTATCTTAAATATAAAAACATTACTAAATCTACTTTAACGTATCTATATACCAAGGTTCTCTTAAATTTTGAGGCAAGCTCATCAAATGATTTAATATACATTCTCAAGTACTAAAAAATTTCTTCTCATCCTCCCTTAATTCCCCATATAGGGGGGGAGGGGGGACGCTTCTTCTATATGTCTATCCATTATGAGAGAATGTTTGCGACTGGCATCACAGGGCCTATCGGCCAAAGGGAACGGTTTTAGAACGCAGCGACAACATTCAGAAGGCCGCGACATATTTTATAACGCGGCGTCACCATGTCGTCGGTCGTACGGTGACACGAACGTGATGCATAAAAGGACTCTTAATAATTATGGATATGACTTATGCTTGTGGTTCAAGTACAAATAATGAATTTCTTGAGAAAAAAATGTAAAGTTTTCATATTTAATAATTTATATATCGATGAAAGAAAAGGTGTTTTTTAAGTTGGGAAACCATATTTAATTCTTCAAAACACGTCGGTAGTGAATTATGATTAGAGAGCCAAAATTGAAAATGCCAGTTTCATCTTGTGATAACTTGAAATCTATGTAGAACATATACCTGGTTAATTAATTTGAAGATACCTTGTAAATTTAGAAGAAAAATGGCGAGTAAATTTGCACAGCTGGACATCAAACCTGGGGCTTTCTCTTGAGTTTTTTTTTTTACCGTGGATGAGTAAATAAACTCATTACTATTTGTTTTTCTTGAGGTAGAAAACCCTTTTTCACTTTCGTTTTCACTAACAAATATGGAGACCTCTATTTCAAATTTAAAAGATTCTAAAGTAGTTCTAAAAAGTTTGTTCCAAATCCAGGCATAGATAAACAAAGAATAAGATGAAAGTTGAATTTGTCATAGACGTAGTAATCAAAAGAAGAAATGAGAATAGATAAGACATAAGTAAAACAAAATAACATAATTATAAGGAAACAAAGTCCGTGAAATAAAAACACGATAAATAACACAAATGACCAATAAGTATGAATATTTAAATCACGCGGTAATTCAACTCATGAAATAGCTTTGCCTGCAGGGTTCCCTCTCTTGCCGTAAGATGGCAGTAGCTCCTGCGAAAATTTATAATTTCTTTAAAACCGTTGACGATTCGCAATATGGCCGATAAAACAAAATACAGTGAATGCCTTCTCCTTGGAAACTCTTATGTTTCCAGGTGAATATTGTTCTTTCATATGTCTGTGAATATTTGTCTTGTTGTCTAGAACTAGATAAACAAAGCAAAATACCAGAAAATAAAACGTTTCTAAATTCAATATTAAAACAATGCCTTTAGGCCGCATGGCGTGAACCTACCTTACTTTAAAATTGAGGAAATAATGTCTTTAAACCAAGTTATTTGTTACAATTATTTTAGTTGGAAGTCCAAAAAATATATAAAATTTGAACTAACCATTTTCATGAATATCCATGCAGCTGGTACACAATAGATCAATAACCTTAAAATATGCTACATCTAAACACACACATTTTGTATATTCTAAATAAAACACACATGCACAGTAAATATATTTTTAAAAACTTAAAAATTAAAACACAAAATATAAAAACTTGGAAAAATTAGCATTGCAGACCTAAATCAGAATTGATGAAGGCCGAGCCAATAAATACATCCCCTATATTAGACAACCCGCTCGCCACCGGTGCAAAGCTCCCCGCCTTCTCATTTACTGTGTGTCATTAGGCTAACTACAACTTTATTTGATATTTATTCACGGCATAGCCGGCTTATTAAAGATCGTTAAGTTGGGTTTGAACGAGTACAAACTCGAACAAATTAACAATGTATGGGCTTTGAATCATCCAAATATCTCCTTCCAAAATTCGAAATAAATATTGTTTTTTTTACCATTGATTTAAATATAAATTTCATGGGGAATCATGATGGGTTTGAATTATACAATTTTTCGAATAAACCAAACTAACCAACTCCTGCTATAGATTATATGAAACAAAACAAGACTCAGCATATTTATAATATCAACAAACTGATTGTACTGTACAAACGGACGGATCCCATAGACAACGCAATCTCTTCCTAAGATCGATCGTAAAATAAAGAAACAAAATAAGCTAAGCTTGGATTGTTACAGAAACACTTGACGTGAAGGCAAGCATCGTGAAACGATTCAATAAAACTCTGAAAGTTCGCATGTGGCGCTACTTTACCAAAAATAACACGTATCGGTATGTGTACGTCCTCCAAGATCTCTTCGACGCTTACAACGGTACAAAACATTCCAGTATCACGGTGGCGCCTGCTGACGTTTCAGAAACCAATGTGCTTCAAGTCAGATATATTCTGTACGGCAATAGGCGTCCAAACTCGAATATTAAGCCGAAAATAAAAGTCGGTGACACGGTGCGTATTAGCAAATCCAAAATGCTGTTTGAAAAGTGCTACGAAAGCAATTGGAGCGAAGAGATTTTCAAAGTCAGCATTGTGGTGTTGCGACAACCAGTCGTCTACAGGCTAACCGATCTTGACGGCGAAGAGGTGGAGGGGACGTTTTACGAGCCTGAATTGCAACGCGTACGTCTCCCCGAAACTTTTAAAGTTGATAAAATACTATGTGTCAAGAGTAAAGTCGCCAGAAAGAAAGTGTACGTGCAGTGGTAAGGTTACCCCGCCAAGTTGAATTCCTGGATTCCTGTCAGTTACGTCAGCGCCCTACCATGAAGGACCAGTTTTACATCCCTTTGCCGAGCGACAGCTCTATGGGAAATTTTCCGAAAAATATCCTCGCGAATTTCACCACACAACTACCCTACCATCTTACACTCAAAGGCCAGTGGAAGTCACTCTCACCGAATTCCAATATCTGTGTTCTTTCACCACCATACTTGGGGGCCAAAATATTGTATGGTACAACTGGGTGGACGCTAACGGCGTGGAACAAATATTCAAGGATCACATCCTTCCTGGAAACTACAGCTCTATCCAAGAATTGATCAAAGCCATAAACGAAGTATAGGCGTTTAAAGGGGGTTCCGGAGTTGTATTCAAGTACACAAACCCCAACAAAGAAGTGGACGTTTCGTCTTCACCAAATATACAGCTGCTGACTCTACCAAATCAACTAAGTCTACAGCTTGGTTTCTATTCTAAGACTAATCTGATCAAAGTCAAAAGTCACCGTACGCTGTCAACGTTCTATTAGACTTGCCCTCGCAAATGTACATCGACACGGATATCGTCGATTCTCAGCCGATGGGTGACATTGTGGCACCACTTGTACGTATCATCGGTATCAACAACATAAACTATCTCTACGGCATACATAAGACAGGTCGCTATGATTCGTTGCACTACATGCCCGTACTTAGAAGGGAAATTGAAAGTCTGAAAATCAATATAAGAACAGACACTGGTGAACCTGTACCATTCAAGTTTGGAAAAGTGTGCTTGAAACTTCATTTTCGACGCTGCTCAATATTAACTGTCCCTACCAAAGATACTACGTCAACCAGGCTGGAACAGGAATATCTTCGATCTACCACGGTGTTCCCTATCAACGCCTGCACGGGATAGGAAGTTTTTTCAGCGGCCTTTTCAAGAGCGTCGTACCGTTGCTGAGAAGCAGCGCTAAAGTCATTGGAAATCAGGCGCTTCATACAGATATCGACGTGCTCTCCGACGTCGCCAATCAGCGTCGTCCTTTCAAAGAGGCGCTAATGCACCGTGTTGGCGAGGCTGTAACTAACCTAAAACGCAAGGCAGAGCAGAAGATCGACACACTGATGACCGGCGCAGGCTATAAAGGGCATCGTAAGAAGCACCGACGTCAGTCTTCTGTCGTTGCCCAACGTAAAAAGGTCAATAAATAAGCGATAGATACTTTCAGTTGAAATGTCGTTTCTACACCCCCAGTCCTGCGAGTGTGCCAGCAGTGAACTCCATCTCTTTTCCGTCCCACCCACGCAAACCAGTCTTGAAAGTGGACAATGGCTCCAATACAAACCTGCCTCTTTCCTCATCGATGATTCACCCATCGAATTTACCGTTACCGGTCAAGGCGAGTTCTATATCGATCTTTCACAGTCCATGCTCTATCTCAGGGCGGCCATCATGAAACCCGACGGTGGTGCTTTCACTGAGGTGGATCAAATCACTCCCGTCAACAACTGGTTGCATTCGCTATTCACACAGGTGGATGTATTTTTAAACCAAAAACTAGTGTTATCACCCAGCAACACGTATGCTTATAGATCGTACATTGAGACGCTGCTCAATTACAACAGTGATAACAAAATAACATATTTGACTTGCGGTCTGTGGTTCGCACACAGTACCGGAAACATTGAGCAGCTAACGCCGGCAACAAGGGATTTGAGGCCCGTCGCAGTCTCGCCGCAAAAAGTAAGATGTTGAATCTTTTGGGGTATCTACACGGTGACGTGTTTAACCAAAAGAAATACCTTTTGAACGGCACCAAACTCATCAAGTTGGTCCGTTCCAGAGACGGGTTTAGAATTATGGCCATCCCTGAACTCCCTCACTTTAAGGTTCACATCGCTGAAGCCAACCTTCTAGTGCGACGTGTCAAAGTAGCACCTTCTATACTGTTGGCACATGGCAAAGCATTAAACGTCAGTCCCGCAAGTATCCCATTACCCACGTGGAAGTAAAACACTCTCTATTCCTACGGATGTGCAAGGGAAATCACTGGACAACGTATTCACCGGACAATTACCCAAACGATGCATCGTGGATTTGTATCAAACACTGAGTTCAATGGGGACGCCATCAAGAACCCATTCAACTTATAAACCTACGGCACGAACCATTTCTCGCTGCACGTGGACGGGGAACAAGTGCCGTCGAAACCGTTAGAGCCCGATTTTTTAAACGGCAACTATGTCATGTCCTACCACACACGGTTTTCTGGAATGGGTACCCATTTCATGAAAAAAGGTAGCGACATCACACGGGAAGCCTCCCCTAAGGGTTATCATCTCATGGCTTACGACCTCACACCTAATCTGTCCACCCACATGACATCGCATTGAAATTTGACGAGGCATGGCTCTCTGAGCATCAAAGTAAGCTTCATCAGTGCTCTCACCGAAACCGTCAACTGTATCGTGTACGGGAGTTTGCCAACATCATCACCATCGACAAGGACAGAAACGTTGTGACTTATTATGGAGTTAATACAAGCGACTTCCCGCCCCTTACACTCGTCATTTAAATCATGGACGTCATTGTGGATTTCCAAAGCTTTATCGGCAACAACAAAGAGTTTATTGTCAAGGAACTGAGTGTTTTATATGTATGCGGTACATTACTTCAGCATTGGGTGTTAAAACCCTCATATGCTATCGAGGAACTTTCAGCCGCCGCTAAAAAGCAAGCTGACTATATTGTCAATAAACTGCACGGTATTCCCTGGGATAGCGGTGATGTGGATTACATCCTGCTCGAATCCCTCATCTTCCGTGCCACAACGCGTGCAGAAACCGTCTACCTCAAGGGGGCAGAAAATAAAAAAGTCCCTAGTCAAATACACGCATACGCCCGTCGTAGAGCTGTACGACAAAGATTGTTCTTCTTTGAAAACACTTAAATTTGGCCGCACCATGTGCATGGCACATAGTTCTGTATGGAATTTCTGTTTGGCCTCCAACGTTTGAGGACTTAGAAATTGGATGATTGAAGATGGACACGCACAACATAAGATGTGCGCTGAAAACAGTTTAAGTTGAAGATTCCTCGCATCACTAAAAGGCAAGCCCACTGAGACAATCATCCTTCGATAGATCCCGAAGAATACTTCCGACGGATTGTGTTTATTCCCATTCTGTAAAATATTGTGGAAGATTTAAAACATCGATTTCTCGAAGAAACTCATCGGCTTCACAATCTGTCGTCATTGTTACTAACCTTTATATGCAGTCAAGTTGATTTAGAGAAAATTACCTCGAAATACAGCTCGATCCTTGGGATGAATGGGAAGGGTTGAATGAAGAGGCAACTAAGTGCTGAGCTTCGGTTGAGGAAGGGGAAGTAGAACCGGAAGACGGAGAACGTCTCTGTCATACTAACAACTGCTCTTGGTGTACTTGCTTCGCGTGATGAGGATCTGTATCCAGGCATTCACGTTCTTCTTAATATCCATGCCACCCTGTCCGTAAGTGTCACTTCAGCAAAGAGGACCGTTTCTGCCTCTAGAGGACTGAAGACTTGGTTGAGATCCACTACAAGTGAAGACCGACTGCTCGGACTTGCATTATTGCATATTTATTATGATTTCAATGTAGACAAAGAATATGTCATTGATCGCCTCGAAAAAAAGAGCGCCCACAGAATGCAATTAATTTTGTAAAATTACAGCAGGTTTCTTAATTTATTCACTACAACATTAATTACAAATATGTTTTGTTTATATTGTTTTTCTATCTATCTCAGTTTATTATTCACATTATTAAGTTGTACTTTAGTATGGTTATATTTAATATATAAAAAACTACTATTTAGAAGAAATGATACTGTGTTTGTATAAATGTTTTCCTAGCCCATGAAAGCAATATTTTCTCTGCCAGGGATAGATTTTCCCCTCTATTATAAATTTAGACTAAAAAACTAGCATTTAATTAAAATTAAAACCCAACGTCAGTAAAATTGTTGGTACATTATACAAATATTAAAATCAATGACATAAGTATTAATATACAATTTTTTAGTAAAATGTGGAAAAATGTCGAAAATACAAGGACTTATAACACTTAAATTTAAGCATTTCAAAACCAACAATTTCAAAAAATTTGTGGGGAGTTTACCCCCAAACCCCCACCCTCTGTCATTATCGCCCCCCCCTTCCAAACTCCGACTCTGAATCCACGCCTGGTCAAATAAGCATAAACAAAAATAATAGCTCCCGATTTATTTCTTGTTGTTTCTGAGTTAGCTAGATTTCTTCTTTTTGTTTCTGAGCAAGATCTCTGTCGCCACATTACTGTTTTGCTGTGTGTTACAGCCTATGTTAATGAGCTGTGTTTTTTTTTATCGTGATAATCAGGTATAATATTGTTATTCTGTATCGCACGGCTGGGATAAATCCTTCGTACTCGTAGTACAGTAGTGGAAAGATTATCCAATACAAATGTACTATTGCCCAGGTGACGCCTGAATTTACTAAACGTAAATCCTCTCCGTGGAGGCTCTTTCCTTTTCCCGATGAGATGAGGTGATGGTGAGTATGAGGGTGATAGTGAGTACGATGGTGATGGTATGAGAGTGATAGTGAGTGTCAGGGTGTGGAACCAGTAGAAACACTTAAACCTAATTCAAGCCTAATTAACCCAACTCTTGTGACCATTGGGTAATTCCCCTTTCGGGAAAATATGCATAATAGCAGCCGGGAATTGAACCCAGGATCTCTAGGACCCTCAACTAAAAATTTGAGTTTGGCACCATACGTCGAAGGCGTCACTCTCGTAATAGATTGGACTGCCAATGGTGGGGAGATTGGGGTTAGAATCACGGTTGGGTATATTGAGAATGGTTTTTTTTTTTGTGTATGTTTTTCAAAATCTGGTTTCAGTCTCCTTGCCCACGGATGCTCCTCTAAATTCAACCTCTCTCATTCCTAACACATTAAACTAATCAGTACACATTATTTTGAGCAAGATATAATTGAACATGATTAATGAGTATTTAGGAACAATTTTGACTATCAATAACAATATTATAAGTAGTGGGAGCTAGGAAAAGAATACAGTCGAGAAATGTTTGTTACCACTCGGTCAGTAAGTTGTTGACAATCCGCCTGCTTTCAAGGAATGTAAAACAGAATATACAAAACAATAATCTTACCGGTTGTTCTCTATGGGTGTGAAAAGTGGTATCTTCTTTACACGACGAAAATAAACTTAGAGTGTTTGAAAACAAGGTGCTTAATTACAAATAGGGATAAAGATACTGGGAAGTGGAGGAGGTTACATAATGATGATTTACATTACCTATATTGTTAAGATAATTAAATATCGTAGATTACGGCGGGCAGAACATGCAGTGGGAATGAAAGAATCTATAGCCTTGTTCAGGATACTGACTGGCAAACCTAATGGGAAGACCTGTATGCAGATTGGAGGGTAACGTTAAAATGGACCTGAAAGAGATAGGGTGTAATGAGGTGGACTGGATGGAAGTAGCTCAATATAGGGATAGGTGGCGTACTTTTGTAAGTGTGGTAGGGATATTTCGAGATCCCTAACGCCGTAGAGAAGAAAGTGGACATGCGTATAGCTCTGACGGGTAATATTACCTGATGATAAACAAAAAATGGGTGAATTTTATTGACATCAGACATCTTTATCATCCAAGTTTGTAAGTGCCAATTTTTGTTTTAATTAATTACAAAATTATTTTTCTAAATTATCTAGCCATCTTATTCTCATTTTCTAGATTATATTTTTGACAGTTAAAACGGCTATTGTGATGTATAGTCATCCATCCCTAGTAAAAACTTTAGCATTTCACTCAGTGGAATTACATTTAGTTTGTTGAGTCAAACAATTCATATGCTTGAGGAAAGTACTGTCTCCGTGAATTGAGTTGTGACTATTCTCTCCTAGCACCCGCCTCGGTGGCGTAGTTGGCTAACGCGCTAGTCGTGTTGATCTCGACTGCTGAGGACGGGAAGATCAAGGTTCGAATCTCGGTCGGGTGAACTGGGGGTGGCTTTTCCTAAATGGTTTTCCACTAGCCTTCCACGCAAATGCGGGTTCACTTCCTCTAATTCAACCTTCCCAATTCCTAATCCATTAGCGTAATTAGTACTTAAAGCGTATAACCCGAACGGGTAGTAAGACATGGTGCTAAATAATAATTCTCACCTAGCGATGGTTCTAGGTACCATAAACTCGTAGCAATGCTCTGTGTTTTCCAGGATGATTACTAAACAGACTTGTGTTGCTACTGTTCTCTCCTGCTACTGTTTTCTCCTAGTGGTAGTTATTGGTACTATACACTTGTAGCAATGCTCTATAATTGCCAAGATAACTACTAAACAGGCTTGTGTTGCTATTGTTCTATCCTATCGCTGGCCCTCGGTACTAAACACTTGTAGAAATGCTTTGTGATTGCCAGGACGATTACTAAACCGACTTCTGTTGCTACAGTTCTCTCCTAGCGGTGACCATAAGAACTATACGCGTTAGCAGCACTGTGTGAAGCTACTTAGATGGAACTAAGTGGGAAGGAACAGTTCACCAGATTCACTTACAATCTTCGACTTGCGGCCATTTTTAACGATATATCTTCAAGGAGGTGGAATGGATGAGTAGGGTCAGGTAAAAAATAAAAGCCACACGAATTAAGAAAGCTTCATAATTAAGGTATCATTCATTACAAGTGAATGCTTGAATACAAACATTTGTTACATGCTCAGTAGGCTCTTAATAAGTAGCGAGACAAGATAGTGACATAAGTTAGTTTGGATTGAGACTTGGAATTAACTAGAATCGCTAAGAGAACTATTTACTGTACATCATTAGATCAGGTTCTAGCTCTTAATCTCATATATGAACCTTGGAACGAGATATGGAGAGATGGAACAAGCATTTTGATGACACAAGCAAGAAACTTCAATCAAAATAACTGTTTTATCTGTGAAAAGGAGATTTTTATTAGTTATATAATAAACACATTTATTATAATTTGAAATAATTTCATATTCAATAAATAGTTATTTTCAGTTCCCCTTTGACGGTCTACATTTTCTCAGCTGAAAAACACTAACCCATTCAAATTTACAATCCTTTTTGTTTTCAAATTGTTGAAATCCAAGATAAATTAAGTGTTTCCAAATAATGTACTGATCCATAAATCAAAAGTTGCCCTTACCAAAAGGCCAACCTTTTTTGTGCATGGACCGTACCGTTTTTTACGATGATTGGCTATAAAACCGAATAAAATTTAACAAATTGATGAATTAATGTAAACATAATGTCAAGGCCTAAGTTTGGTAATAGAAAATAAACCGCAGGCAACAAAGACCATTATAATCATTAAAACAATATTTGCGGAATCTTTACTTTACACGATCTAAGTTATTTTAAAAAAACTAACATAATATACCCTCATTTTCAACATAAAATTTTTCATTTTAAAATAAATTATTAGAACACAACATAAATAGATTATGAAATTTTTTTAAACGTGAATATCTTGTAAATAAACTTTTAATCAAATAAAAACCAAATTAAAGTACACGGAAGTCCCATTGCTTGTGGCAATAAAATAAACTGGCGGATTGCGATAGATAGATTTGTGTTTTCTGACCTCTATGTATCTGCTTTCTTCCACGGGTCACATACCCAGCAAGAAACATTTACCAATTCACCTTTAGAGTATTCACTTATCCTGGGGATGCTTCTTTCCTTACTAACAATGAAAATATAGAAGTTTAAATGACGATAAACACCATCGTTGACACTCTAATACACGAGATTCCGTTTAGCTGTCGCCAATAATAATTATAATATAATATTATACAAAATGGTTATAGCTCTACTCGACATGACGTATCACAGAAAACACGAAATATTCTAGGTAAATATAGTTAATAAAAAGATCTACAAATTAGTTTACAACGGAAATAAAAGAAGAAACGGACACACACACAATAGGAATAATTATTATAGTTTTTTTTTCTTTACAATTACTAAGTAATAGCAATATAATTTATTTTTGAAAAAAAAAAAATATATTTCTTTTGTTTTTGATTTTGTTCTGAAGATGGCGTGACCTCGGAACCGGAAATGCCGCTCCACTAGGCGAGACTACTCAGGGAGGCCAACCTACAAAAGATAACATGAAGAAAATAAGAATAAATTACCTGAATAACTTAGATTTACAATCTTTGATAAATCTTCCACTAGCGCGAGCTTCTACAACTTTGGTAAAATTTAACCTTTTGAAATATGATAGGAAATAACTAAACGAATTTAATGAAGGGACATTGATAAATCATCGAAAACAATCCATTCTAAATATAGTCTTTCTACATTCAAAATATAACCTTGATCCCCTTAGGTGTTGAGGAATATATTGTCTCCCAAAGAGCATTCATTGTAGAATCCAAAATAAGTTTCATGTACATTTTAGTTTTAAAAGGTAATTACAATCATTAAAATACAGGCATATCTTGTTAAAAAATAGTTTAGTCAACTGGTTAGGGGTGCTAATGGCCAGTAATAGTTGATGCTAGGAAGTGTTTTAAAAAACTGACTTATGTTCACCCTTCTAGGTGGATGTTTTCATTCTGATGTCACAATCAACAGATACTGCGACAATAGCCTCGATAGGTGTGAACTCACCGTTAATACCAGTATTGGTGGAGTGTGTTGTGAACACACCGCTAGTCATGGTGGTCGAGCAGTGTGTTGGTCACCTCAGAGATGGACAGCAAAGGACTCCCGTCCTGTTTAGCTGAGGGTAGCCGCTGTCTGTGGCAGGTGTGCTGCTGAAACCCACACACACACACATACCGGCCTAAGTCAACAACACCAAACAGGATTATCAACAATGCTGCATCGGTGGTTCATTTCGCAACATAGTTTTCTGTGTACCATCCAATGCCATGTTTATACCTGCTTCTGAAATAATCATTTTCCATCATCTAGTCTTAAGGTCATTGGATGGTTAGAAAAAAATTACTGCACAAGTTTAAGAAAGTGTATAGTTATAAGCTATAAATAGTGAGGCAATGATTTCAAACCATTATAGTTCACGGGCTATAAGGGGTCAAGCTTGCTATTTTTTTATTTTCTTGGGCCATTGTTAAGCTAAATTATTTTATATATGTGTCATAAATTTGGTATGACTAGACAATATACATGTACATGAGGTGTAAACAATGAAATATTTATAATAAGTTAAAGAAAAATAATTTTTAGTTTACAAGCAGACTAAACGTGATAAAGAACATAATTTTTAAATTTAAGGTGTTTGTGTAAATAATATATATAGTATACATATACGTATACACTCTCTCTCTTATATATGTATATATATTATAATATATATATAATATAATTATATATATTATTATGTATATATAAATATATTATAGTATAATATTATATATATATATATATTATATATATTATTATATTAATATATATATATATATATCATATATATTATATTATAAATTATTATATGTTAGTATATATAATAGTATACATATACGTACATCAAAATGTATAATAAAAATCTAGTATTTTAATGTGATGACCTAAGTACAATTTAATATCTCCATATATATATAATATATTATATCTCTCTCTCTATATATATATATAATACATATACGTACATCCAAAATGTTATAGACTAAAAAAATCTTAGTATGTTTTAATGTTGAATGACCTTAAAGGTACAATTTGAAATATCTCCCAATTTAAAAAAAAAACAGCAAGTGAAGTTATTGACACTAATTTCGTGCCACAAATAACTCTTGTGTTAATAAGCCTAGATAATGTTTTATTTACGGTAAGTGTGTATTTTCAACTAAATGTCGCGAACGCTAAAATAAAAAAATTAGGTGTCGCTGCATCACCTCCTGATCTAATGACTTTGGTTGATTTGATCGGTGCTGCCACCTCTATATGTGAACCCGAACTATTTTCATTTCCTTGTGTCGATTTTTATCGAGCAAGCGAAATTAGCAAAAGTTATGGAAGGTATTTCAAATTTCCTTTTCAGACCACTAAACTGCTATGAAGTCTGCGCTGCCATAAGTTTGTCTGAAAGCGTAAAACATAAAATCTAGATGAAGACCTTAGAATAGGAAGGATCAGATACCGCCAAAGTCGAGCGTGAGTAAGTTTCAAACCGGTCTTGCTCGAGACAAACCACTTAAAAATATATTATACATGTCTATTTGGAAACGCACAACGCAATTAGCAGTCCCATAAGGAAGGATATTGTAGAAGCAGGCGAAACTTAAAATCTACTCCCCACTTGTATTCTACACCACACTGCCTGCATCACACATAATAATAATAATAATAATAATAATAATAAAATAATAATAATAATAATAATAATAATAATAATAGTGTTAAAAAAAATCACGGGACAAAAATAAAATAAAAAGAGAGATGAATAAATCAGAATTAATTTGAGACTACCCCTCTCCTTCCCTTTCATTCTTTGTACAGACATATTTAACCCTTCAACCCTTCCGTTTCTATTAATATTTTCAGAAGTTGTTTTATTAAATATCAAAGTGATTCGCCGACAAAGCGGCATTGAATGTCATAAAACCATAAAAGTGATTATATTGTTAGTCAATCTTTTTAGTAAGAAAGTGTGGTCTTGGTATTATTTAACATATTTAGATGTTATTTCTTTATCAAAAGATAGTTTGGTACTAGCTTATTAATATAAATAATAATTTTTTTAAATAGATCAAGATTTTTGTTGTTGTTGGAATACGACCCTAGACCTTTGTGCCCGCATAGGTTCGTCTAATGGACCGGCCCTGTGTACAAAAGTATAAAAATCGTCAGCTCTCTTATATTAAAAGCTAAAACTTTCAAATATAACTAAACTATCTGGCCTTAAGGAATCCGAAAGTTCGTGGGCCATTCATTCGTGTCTCTAAGCACTTTTTCTTTGGAATTTTTATTTTGTAAAATGTTCTATTAAACCTTTTACTACCAATGTAAAGATAGCGCCACTGGAAGGTATTTGATTATGTCATTGCTTACGTCATCCAGTACACGGCAGTTATATTTTAGGCTAATACGAAGAAAGTTACACAACATATTTATTTTTTTCCCAAAAAAGCAGATTAATGACGTTATTGGACATTGGTGAGAATTTTAAAGTATTTTTTTCATAAGTTCCAAAATGTTTCCTGATTTTTATCAACTTAGTTTATTTTCCATATAGGTTTGTGTATGTAACGCGCTGGTATTGCTACTGAGTGACTTCACACTATCAGCCAATCAGATGTCTTTCTCCATCTGGCGCTACCTTATATGCTCTTTATATTGGTCAATAGGTACCACCTTAGTTCCCGTGATCCAAGACTAACTTCTAATTGTGTTGCGTTGATATAAACTAGATTATTTTTTAGGTTAAGTGTGCCATAAAGTAACCAAATGCTAGACATAAACTCGGCCAAAGGCGAGAGATCGAATAAACAACATACAAAAACATGCGCTTTGTATTCAAGTCTTAGCATTGAACTTATGTTTACTTTTCCACTACCAACCTCCCCGTGCGAAATATCACTACCATTGCATGCTAAATTTTCCGTGCAAAATATCACTACCACGCATGCTAAACTCCATGCAAAATATACTAACACTGATGCACCTCCAGTGCAAAATATAACTACCCACTTGCAATATCTCAACCTCCCAGTGCAAAATATCACTAACACTGCATGCCAACCTCCCAGTGCAAAATATCACTACCACCGCATGTCAACTTCCCCGTACAAAATATCTACCTCTACATGCCAACCTCCCCGTACAAAATATCACTACCATTGTATGCCAACCTCTCCGTGCAAAATAACACTAACAGTGCGTGATACTAGTAGACTACTACTCTGGGCTGTGTGTTTTATCTTGCTATCAGTTGGTCCACATACACACCACACGTCCAATGTGATTGTACTTAATTCAGTAACATATACTGAAACAAATATGATCACTACCACTATATGATCAGCGAAATAGCTGATACGAAAAATACGTCCCAAGGGTATTGATTTCATCTTTGTTTTAGGAATAAATAGTCAATCACTCACTTTTACCAATAAAAATCAAATTTCTTCCAGAAAAATATTTGTGTGTGAATACATTTAAACTTTAATGTACGACCTAGGCCTATTTTTCTAAAGCAAATTTTAACTAATTACGAAAAGATATATAAAATGGAAATAATTAAAGCCATTGTACTAAAACTTTTTTTTTTCCGAAACAAAGAAGTTTTGTTTATTGTTTGTTTGAAATACCAATAAATATGTTGGTGTAGGGCCGTTTCACACGGGCGTCTCCTTGTCGCGCGTGTCTACTAACGCGCGCCAGATAAATCCCGCGTTTCTACCGCCCGGTTTTGCGACATGTGAAGTGAATCACCAACTACAACACTATCAGAAGCTCCAGCAGAGCGCAGTCAGTAGCTTGCTAGTGTACACCAGAGTACAACAAAGAAAGAAAAATAATTGTTTGGGTTCACCCACCAAACAGTGTGCGATTGATCGAGGGTGCGTTTAACCTGCTAATTGATAAATTAAGGCAGCATACACCTAAAGTCTTCAATTATTTTAGAATGTCCATCTCATCATTTGACGAGCTACTGATTACAATACGCCCAGAAATTTCAAGAAGTGACATTAACATGAGAGCAGCTGTTACTACAGCCGGAATTTTCCATTTTCCAGACACCAAGGGCTGAGGTGAGGAGCAAGAGACATGACCTTGAACCAAGAGAGCAAAGCTACAACTGAAGACGCGCGTTAGCAACCGGCCATGTGAAAGGTTTCCTTATTATTATTAGCACCGCGTCTTACTACCCGTTATAGAGTTATAAGCACTTACTCTAATGTGTAATGGTAGTGTGAGTGTGAGAGAAATGAAGGACCTACAGTTTTACATGGAATCCGAACCACGGCGGAGGCCTGGCATTCCCCACATTAACAAGTTGTGATTAATACACGTCTTGTCAGAGGTGAAGGAAGGGTTTGGTAATCAGATAAATCTGTGCCAGGACCGAGGATTGAGTCGTGGCCACCAGCACAGAAGTCCGACACCTCTCCCCTAGACCGCCAGGTCACCTTGTTTCCTTATATTTCTTTGATGTTGGTCAATGCCGCCACCACCAACCGACGAGAAAACGTCGAGGAAAGATCGTTAGAATCAAGCCGTCATGCGGTAGACCGATCGCGCGTTGACCGCGTGAAAGGACCCCCTTGGACCTTTGTATCTTGACCAAACACGCGGTAGACCTGACGTGACGGTAGGAGAGACGCGCGTGCGACAAGGAAACGCTCGTGTGAAACGGCACTGACTTATTATATCAGCACACGAGAATTTCTATGAGTGAGTGTGAAAGAGCCTACCAATTTTGCAGGGTAAGGAATTTTCACATACCTTCCAGGATTTTGTTACATGCCACAATCGATATGGGACCAACGGCTTTACTTATCTTTTGAAGGAAATTGTGCTACGGATTGTTATCACTCGACAAAAATATGTCGACCTTTGCTGGGTTTGAACCCACGAACATCGGGTCCTGAGGTAAGCACCTTACCCTAAGACTACTGAAATAGATATATGTACTTGGGATACATTGATTAAAACTACGACGTGCGATACTAACCAAATAGCACCCAAGTTTCCAGTTACTTGTTTTGTTAATAGCCGTCATGATACCTCATTGTTCACATGGAACTACTGCAGTTGACTTCTGATTAATTCATTAATGAATTGAGTACATACATTGCTCAACGGCAGGCAAAGTGCATAGCAGCTCTTTTATTAAATAGGTAAATCAGGCAGGATAAAGACTCCAAGGTAAGTAGACAAAGCCCCCAGCAAGTACACAGAGCCCTCAGCAAGTACTCAGAACCCCCAACAAGCACACAGAGCCCCCAGCAAGTACTCAGTCCCCATCAAACACACAGATACCTCTACAAGCACCTAGTCCCCCCCCCCCCCCTAATCAAGCACCTATATCCCCCAAGCAGCGAGTGGTGTCAAATGAAGGCTTCAGACTCACTGGGGTGCGTGGTGATGGTACGGTGTGCTGTAGGAATAGTACTGGTGATGGTGGTACTGCCATACCTCTACAAGCACCTAGTCCCCCCCCCCTAATCAAGCACCTATATCCCCCAAGCAGCGAGTGGTGTCAAATGAAGGCTTCAGACTCACTGGGGTGCGTGGTGATGGTACGGTGTGCTGTAGGAATAGTACTGGTGATGGTGGTACTGCCATACCTCTACAAGCACCTAGTCCCCCCCCCCCCTAATCAAGCACCTATATCCCCCAAGCAGCGAGTGGTGTCAAATGAAGGCTTCAGACTCACTGGGGTGCGTGGTGATGGTACGGTGTGCTGTAGGAATAGTACTGGTGATGGTGGTACTGCCATACCTCTACAAGCACCTAGTCCCCCCCCCCTAATCAAGCACCTATATCCCCCAAGCAGCGAGTGGTGTCAAATGAAGGCTTCAGACTCACTGGGGTGCGTGGTGATGGTACGGTGTGCTGTAGGAATAGTACTGGTGATGGTGGTACTGCCATACCTCTACAAGCACCTAGTCCCCCCCCCCCTAATCAAGCACCTATATCCCCCAAGCAGCGAGTGGTGTCAAATGAAGGCTTCAGACTCACTGGGGTGCGTGGTGATGGTACGGTGTGCTGTAGGAATAGTACTGGTGATGGTGGTACTGCCATACCTCTACAAGCACCTAGTCCCCCCCCCCCCCTAATCAAGCACCTATATCCCCCAAGCAGCGAGTGGTGTCAAATGAAGGCTTCAGACTCACTGGGGTGCGTGGTGATGGTACGGTGTGCTGTAGGAATAGTACTGGTGATGGTGGTACTGCCATACCTCGCTGCTCGCCGCACCACACTCGCCGTAGCTCGGTGGCAAGGGGTGGGGGTGGGGAGGAGACGGAGACGTCGTCTCATTCTTGGCTTGGGGCGCCCATTTACACGGCTCGTGCTGGTGGAGGGAGTTCATCTCCGCCAGAGACTTAAGGGGATCCGTCGCGACGCCCCCGTACTTCTTCCCCACCGCGTGGTACGGGCCGTTCGTCGACACGGGTGCCGCAGTCTCGGGGGGCGGTGGGGAGCGGTTGGGGCCAGTGCTGCCACTCCCCCACATCAACACGGTTTGGCGCGGGGTGTCTGTCGGCGTCCCGGCACCGGTCGGCGAGTATTGGGGCGGCACTGGGCTGCCTAGCAGGTGAACCTCTCCCTTCATGTCTTCCAGTTTGGGCGCCGCCCCCAAACCATTCGCGGGAGACGATCCTGCCGAGTTGGACGCTGACATGCCAACGCCGGGCGAGTGCTTGCTAACGCTGTTTCTACCGGATGCTTTTGGCATCATTTCACCGCCCCCAGACATCAGCGTCGGCGATGACGTCATTATGATGGCACCCCCCGTGGGGGAGACAGCGTAGGGAGAGATTGGATCGAGACACTTGTACCCCCGCGCCGCGCCACCCTCCACCACCGCCGCGTACTTGGGGACGGGAGCCGCGGCGTCCACAAGCTGTGCGCACGAGTAAAGTTTGTCCTCAGGGCCAGAGCTAGGTTTACCCTGCGCGTGGTATGATGGTGAGAGGCGGGGGCGGCGTCGTACAGCGCGCGGCCCGACATGTCTAGGAAGCCATTCCCGACGTAGGGCGTCGTGGGGGTGTGGTAGTCCGTGTAGTAGGCGCCTAAGGGCCGGTATTGGTGGAACAGGTTCTCCGTGGATGCCAGGAAACGATTATCGAGCGCTGCGGCGGCCGGATACAGCGTCTGGGGGTGGAACTGGGCCGCCGAATGGCCCATGTAGGACGTGAGGCCATTGTCCGGCTGCTGGACCGTCCCATATGGGCTCGTGTACATGGTGTTGAGGTTGGAGTAGGCGGCGACTACCGCCGCGGCGCTACTGTCAGTGTAGTCCATGGCGCTGGGGACCACGGCCGAGGCCACTGCAGGGCTGGCGGCGCTGGTGTGGTGGGAGGCGGCGAGCTTGCGCTTGGACCGACACGTGGACAGGAAGTCCCGCAGTTGCGTCTTGTAGCGCCTGTTGACTCGCTGGGGGGCGGGTGCACTGGGTGCCGCCCCCGGGCTGGGGGACCCCACTGATACAAGCTGCTCAGAGTCCGTGAAGTAACTGTTTGTGAGCCCCGCATCCAGGTAACTCACCTTGAAGTCCATGGTTCTCTTCCCGAGCAGGTCCCGGCCCTCTTCCTCCCTGAAACATCAACATCAACATGGTGGTGGACAGATAACATGTGGAGTACATCAACATCAACATGTGGTGACATGAATGTGGAGTGTATCAACATCAACTGGTGTGACTGTACATGTTGAGTACATCAACATGGTAGTGACATGATAACATGTTGAGTACATCAACATCAACATGGTAGTGACATGAAACATGTTGGTACATCAACATGGTGGTGACATGATAGCATGTGGAGTAATCAACATCAACATGGTGGTGACATGATAGCATGTGGAGTACATCAACATCAACATGGTGGTGACATGATAACATGTTGAGTACATCAACATCAACATGGTAGTGACATGATAACATGTTGAGTACATCAACATCAACATGGTAGTGACATGAGAACATGTAAAGTACATCAACATCAGCATGTGGTGACAGAACATAAGTACAACATCAACATGTTGATTAGCTCCTCCACTATGGGCTCTAGAAAGCCAGTCTGACCAGAGCCCCACCCACAGTTTAAAGCAAAGGGGTTTGAGGGGTAATTGTCCTTAATTACAATGTTCATTTCAAGGTTTGATGTGCGACCTCTCAGACAGGAGCAATCTTCCCTCTGACGGGCGGGGAAATATCATCAAACATACTCGGAGAGAAACTACCTGTGTCTTATTAATACTGCCATACTGACTGCATGGAGAAAACTACCTGTTCTTATTAATACTGCCATACTGACTGCATGAGAGAAACTACCTGTTTTATTAAACTGCCATACTGACTCATGGAGGAAACTACCTGCTCTTATATACTGCCATACTGACTGCATGGAGAAATACCTGTTCTTATTAATACTGCCATACTGACTGCATGGAGAGAAACTACCTGTATCTTATTAATACTGCCATACTGACTGCATGGAGAGAAACTACCTGGTCTTATTAATACTGCCATACTGACTGCATGGAGAGAAACTACCTGTTCTTATTAAAACTGCCATACTGACTGCATGGAGAGAAACTACCTGTTCTTATTAATACTGCCATACTGACTGCATGGGAGAAACTACCTGTTCTTATTAATACTGCCATACTGACTGCATGGAGGAAAACTACCTGTGTCTTATTAAAACTGCCATACTGACTGCATGGAGAGAAACTACCTGTATCTTATTAATACTGCCATACTGACTGCATGGAAGAAACTACCTGTGTCTTTATTAAACTGCCATACTGACTGCATGGAGAGAAACTACCTGTCTTTATTAATACTGCCATACTGACTGCATGGAGAGAAATACCTGTATCTTATTAATACTGCCATACTGACTGCATGGAGAGAAACTACCTGTATCTTATTAATACTGCCATACTGACTGCATGGAGGAAACTACCTGTGTCTTATTAAAACTGCCATACTGACTGTCATGGAGAGAAACTACCTGTTCTTATTAATACTGCCATACTGACTGCATGGAGAGAAACTACCTGTTCTTATTAATACTGCCATACTGACTGCATGGAGAGAAACTACCTGTTCTTATTAATACTGCCATACTGACTGCATGGAGAGAAACTACCTGTGTCTTATTAATACTGCCATACTGACTGCATGAGAGAAACTACCTGTATCTTATTAAAACTGCCATACTGACTGCATGGAGGAAACTACCTGTTCTTATTAAACTCCATACTGACTGCATGGGGAAACTACCTGTTCTTATTAATACTGCCATACTGACTGCATGGAGAGAAACTACCTGTTCTTATTAATACTCCATACTGACTGCATGGAGGGAAACTACCTGTATCTTATTAAACTGCCATACTGACTGCATGGAGGAAACTACCTGTGTCTTATTAATACTTCCATACTGACGCATGGGGTACTGATCTTATTAAACCAACGACGTGGAGGAAACTCGTGTCTCATAAGATTATTATGAGCTCGTCGTGTACTAACAGCTAGTCTGTTGAGCTCGACTGCTGAGGCGGAGATCGAGGTTCGAATCTCGGTCGGGTGAACTGGGGTGGTTTTTCCTAAAATCGTTTTCCACTCTCCCTCCACCCAAATGCGGGTTCACTTCCTCTAATTCAACCTTTCCAATTCCTAATCCATTAGCGTAGTTAGTACTTAAAGCTTATAACCCGAACGGGTAGTAAGACGCGGTGCTAAATAAAAAAATATTATTATGGGCTTTCATGTACACAAGCTCTCGTCACAACGCCAGGTAGGTTTATAGTAGTGTCTACCTACCTACCTGGTGGACGACATGTTCTGACCTACAACATCTGCCCAATGAGATTGTTTGAAAATAACATCTGTTGTTAAAATGATAATTAGCGTCCGGCTCGCTAAACACGGTCTGGCTCAGATACGTGCTTTTACTGTCAATCATGTGGTGTACACTTCGTTTAACCTGAGAGGAAGCAGTCTTACCTTGGCCAATTACATTATGAGCCTATCTTATAAACTGCACCATAGTGGAACCGATGAAGGTAACGTGGATGGAATGTACATGTTCCCCTTATTGCCAGTGTACAGTGACATTACAAGTTATTACCACATGTCCTTGCATGTTCCATTCTATCACTACAGAATGTACACCATAACATGTCTACACTCCCACTAGTGATATTATGCTCACAACTTGAGTTCTCCATTGGCCAGTCAGACACCTTAGCTCGTCGGTTATGAATTTGACTAGCAAGTGAGCTAAGGATCCCAGGTTCGATTCTTGACAAGAACGAAAATGTTATCATTGGTAAAATGTTGGTTTCACCTTTCACGGTGATGAATTAACTGCCTGGGTGTTGGATGATGTGTCTGTTTTAGGTCTAGATTAGTATAGTATTTGGATAACTGTGGTTAACTCCAGATACAGACGAAAGAGATAATTTAGAGAAAGTAATGGTGCCGTCAGTTGTAGAACTATATCTACGAACTATGACCCAGACTCGTGAAAAGTATATCCCTGGTTTATTATAATCACTGGACAGTGATCCTAGCCATATAGTTGTACCAACGTTAGCCACGATATTTGTGCATGGAGGAGACAAGATTAGGAATGGAAATGTCAGATCTAGAGTTTGGGTACATGAGATAGTATAGAAAGCTAGGATGAGATGGTATGGACACGTAATGAGGATGTTGGAGTACATGAGATAGTAGAGGAAGCTAGGATGAGAAGGTATGGTCATGTAATGAGGATGTTGGAGTACATAAGATAGTAGAGGAAGCAAGACTGAGATGGTATGGACATGTAATGAGGATGTTGGAGTAACATGAGATAGTAGAGGAAGCAAGACTGAGATGGTATGGACACGTGATGAGGATGGAAGAAGAGAGGATGTCAAATATGTTGGGGAGAGACCTCAAGGGAAACCTAGGAAGAGATGTGAAGAACAGATGGCAGCAAGTGTGCAAGTGAGAGGAGGAGAGTGGAAGAGAGTGCAGAGGAAGATTGGTGGAAGGGCAGAGGGAGATGGAGGAATTTTACTAAACAGAATCGACCACAGGCTGAAAACAGTTAATGATGATGATGATGATTTGTGCATTTCCATTAGGAGCACACACTCCATTTCACCTCCAATGTTAACATCTGCCCTATAATGCCATCTCCTAGGGGACTCAACAAGGACAGATGATGAGCATTGATGAGCAGGGCTTGTACTCACATAAGTGGCCTGTGAGTGCTGATGACGAAGTCGGGCTTGGAGTTCTTGTAGACGAGTCTAGAGCTGGTCTGTAGCCACTGCCATTCTCCAGACTTGGTCTGGTAACGATACGCTATCATACCAGACGCTCCTGTCTTCAGTACTGCAACAACATCCAACATCAAACCTACTTCGCGGAGAGAAACATCGCCTGGGGATGGAATATTCTCGAACATCGATACGGTTACAAGAAATCTTGATAAAATGGATGTTAAGCCCGGTACACATGACACAGCTTATTGTACATAAAGTTGTACAAGAAATTGTAACCTAAAGGTGGTGTCGTGCGAACACCAAAGATTGTACAAGATCTTCTTTACACAATTTCAGGGAATAGAACACGTCCTATATCGGCCATTTTTACTGTACAACTTTTGGACTGCTAACCAGACGTAAAGTAATTGAATATAATGATAACTAATTTATTAATAATCGAATTATTAATAAAAACAGTTAATATCTAAAGATATATTTTATTATAATAATACAAAGAATAAACTCAATATATTTATCATTGATTTATTTAGTATCTGTTAATATTCCACCAAAAACAAAGAAACTATAGCATTGCTCTCAATATTGTGTGAGATTGCATATGACGTGTAAACCAATGTAAGGATAATAGAAGGAAACACTGGATGGAGAAAGGCATCTGATTGGCTGAGCCTTGTTACGTCACTCAGCACACAAGCCCGCGCTTTACATATACAAAGCTTGATGGAAGATAAACAACAGTAGCCCCATGACTTCTTTGGTGCTGACTGACAGATCACAGCTGACTTCTGACAGTCAAAATTTAGGTATATACCTTAAATTTGGACTGTCAGAAGTGACAGCTGCTAAACACATGTTTTTGCAGATCATTTGGTTCGGCGTAGGGATACATAATGTGGTCTGGTAACTTTTCAAAGCTGTCAGCTGTGAGCTGTCAGTCAGCACCAAAGAAGTCATGGGGCTACTGTAAGTTATTAAAAATCAAGCCATATTTTGGAACTTTAAATAAATAAACATTTAAAATCCACACCAATGTCCAATTAACGTAATTACTCCTCTTATTTAGAATACTTTATTATGTGTGGCTGTCTTCGTATTAAAATAGAACTGCTTTGTATTGGATGACGTAAGAAATGACACGATCAAAGTGGCGCTATCTTTCTATTCTCTTTACATTGGTGTGAACAGTCTTGAGGTAAAACCTACCGCTGTAGGGGCTGTAAAAAGGGTAGTTTACCTGTAAATTATTACATTTAGATCAAAAACCAAAGAACCTATGCACTTTTTCTTGGGTTTATTAAGTCTCTCTGTTGGGGTGGATTGTCGGTTACAGTGAGATCGTGGTTTTAATCCCCGGGCGGGTGCACTGGGCCTATCAGATTAATATTTCCTAGGGTTGGAAGAAAACAGTGATTCTAGCAGCGAGATATTTTTCATTAATAAAATTGTCAGTTCTTTTAGTTTGGCTGACGACTTCTTGGGTACAAATACATTAAACATTGATATTTATTAGTTTGAAATGTATTCGTGACTCTGGAGCTAAGCTAGTATCCTGACTGATCATATACAGGAATGTATTCGTGACTCTGGAGCTAAGATAGTATCCTGACTGATCCTATACAGGAATGTATTCGTGACTCTGGAGCTAAGATAGTATCCTGACTGATCCTATACAGGAATGTATTCGTGACTCTGGAGCTAAGCTAGTACCCTGACTGATCCTATACAGAATGTATTCGTGACTCTGGAGCTAAGATAGTACCCTGACTGATCCTATACAGGAATGTATTCGTGACTTTGGAGCTAAGCTAGTATCCTGACTGATCTTATACGGGAATGTATTCCTGACTCTGGAGCTAAGATAGTATCCTGACTGATCCTATACAGGAATGTATTCGTGACTCTGGAGCTAAGATAGTATCCTGACTGATCCTATACAGGAATGTATTCGTGACTCTGGAGCTAAGATAGTATCCTGACTGATCCTATACAGGAATGTATTCGTGACTCTGGAGCTAAGATAGTGCCCTGACTGATTCTATACAGGAATGTATTCGTGACTTTGGAGCTAAGATAGTATCCTGACTGATCCTATACAGGAATGTATTCGTGACTTTGGAGCTAAGATAGTATCCTGACTGATCCTATACAGGAATGTATTCGTGACTCTGGAGCTAAGATAGTATCCTGACTGATCCTATACAGGAATGTATTCGTGACTCTGGAGCTAAGATAGTACCCTGACTGATTCTATACAGGAATGTATTCGTGACTCTGGAGCTAAGATAGTACCCTGACTGATTCTATACAGGAATGTATTCGTGACTTTGGAGCTAAGATAGTATCCTGACTGATCCTATACAGGAATGTATTAGTGACTCTGGAGCTAAGATAGTATCCTGACTGATTTCCTATACAGGAATGTATTCGTGACTCTGGAGCTAAGATAGTATCCTGACTGATCCTATACAGGAATGTATTAGTGACTCTGGAGCTAAGATAGTATCCTGACTGATCCTATACAGGAATGTATTCGTGACTCTGGAGCTAAGATAGTATCCTGACTGATCCTATACAGGAATGTATTCGTGACTCTGGAGCTAAGATAGTATCCTGACTGATCCTATACAGGAATGTATCTTGACTGATCCTGCCTATCTATCTTGTCCGCTGTTTCCTTTCTGCGGACAACTTACGCTCTTGGTGTGCGCTGGCCACGTAGGCCAGATCGTCGTAGTGGACCAGATCATATCCTCCCAAGTTGGCGAGCTCGGAGTCAGTATACCCCAGCAGCATCTTGCCCTGGAACAAGACAACCCTCCTGACATTAGCCCGGCCCTCAGGTGCGGGTGTATTATAATCAATGAGTGTTCCGTTTATTCCAAGGATTCCATAGTTAATATAGTTCTCAGAGCATAGAAACCAATTGACACAACATATTCAACTGGAACAGCAGGAGATATGGTCTTTGTGAGGTCTGTTTGGTAGACAGGTGAGATAGATGTGAGGCCTGGTTGGTAAACAGAGTGAGGTAGTCGTGAGGCCTGGTTGGTATACAGAGTGAGGTTGCTGTGAGGCCTGATGGGTAAAGAGAATGAGGTTGCTGTGAGGCCTGGTGGGTAAACAGAGTGAGGTCACTGTGAAGCCTGGTTGGTAAACAGAGTGAGGTAGCTATGAGGCCTGGCTGGTAAAGAGAATGAGGTTGCTGTGAGGCCTGGTTGGTAGACAGGGTGAGGTAGATGTGAGGCCTGGTGGGTAAACAGAATGAAGTAGCTATGAGGCCTGGTTGGTAAAGATAATGAGGTTGCTGTGAGGCCTGGTGGGTAAACATAGTGAGGTAGCTATGAGGCCTGGTTGGTAAAGAGAATGAGGTTGCTGTGAGGCCTGGTTGGTAAACAGGATGAGGTAGATGTGAGGCCTGGTGGGTAAACAGAATGAAGTAGCTATGAGGCCTGGTTGGTAAAGAGATTGAGGTAGCTGTGAGGCCTGGTTGGTACACAGGGTGAGGTAGATGTGAGGCCTGATGGGTATGAGGTAGCTGTGAGGTTGGTACAGAGGTAGAGGTGTAACTGTGAGGCCTGGTTGGTAGACAGGGTGAGGTAGATGTGAGGCCTGGTGGGTAAACAGAATGAAGTAGCTGTGAGGCCTGGTTGGTAAAGAGATTGAGGTAGCTGTGAGGCCTGGTTGGTAAAGAGATTGAGGTAGCTGTGAGGCCTGGTTGGTAAGAGATTGAGGTAGCTGTGAGGCCTGGTTGGCACAGAGGTAAAGGTAGCTGTGAATCCTGATTGGTACAGATACTGAGGTAGCTGTGAGGCCTACCTCTGGTCCATGGAGACGAGTGTGAGGTCGAGCTTGTGTTTGCTCTTGAACATGACCTCCTTGTGCGGTATCTCCAGAAGCGAGGGAGGTCCGAATGGGGTGCAGATAGCAAACAGGGCCAGGGGAGGTTCCTCAGTCTTCCGGTTCTGTCCATGGAGCACCTTGATCCTTCCCCTGATATCCAGCCTCTGCAACAAGATACACACCTATGATATCACAAGATATATTCTCGACACTAGGAGCAGACCTGTTAATGGTCATTAAAACCTTCCCCCGACTATCAAACATGATCAATTCATGTTTTGTTCGACATTGAAGCTTTATTTTTGTTTGATTGAATTAGTGCAATGTCACCAACAATAGACCTCAGTTGTTTGATTGAATTAGTGCAATGTCACCAACAATAGACCTCAGTTGTTTGATTGGATTAGTGCAATGTCACCAACAATAGACCTCAGTTGTTTGATTGGAATTAGTGCAATGTCACCAACAATAGACCTCAGTTGTTTGATTGATTAGTGCAATGTCACCAACAATAGACCTCAGTTGTTTGATTGATTAGTGCAATGTCACCAACAATAGACCTCAGTTGTTTGATTGAATTAGTGAATGTCACCAACAATAGACCTCAGTTGTTTATTGAATTACATGCATGTCATCCACAAGAGACCACACATTGTTTTGATTGGAGTAGCATTTTCACCAACAAAGAACATTGGTTGAATGGATATAGTGATGTCACCAACAATAGACCTCAGTTGTTTGATTGAATTAGTGCAATGTCACCAACAATAGACCTCAGTTGTTTGATTGGATTAGTGCAATGTCACCAACAATAGACCTCAGTTGTCGTCTTTTTAAACCGAAATAAACATTCATTTCATGGACCGATCGAGAGAGACACAACATTGTTCTTTAAAGATGTGTGAGTAGCCATTTTTCACTTCGAGTAATAAAGAACAATTGCGTATAACCCGAACGGGTAGTAATACGCGGTGATAATGTAATAATAAAGAACAATATTTTTTCAAGCAATATTTTAGTGTTTTTTTTAGCTCCACGTCCTACGAACAGTTTGGGTTGTACGTCTATGTACTAAGTACGCTCGTGGTTTTAGAGATTAAGGTTATATTTATAAGAAGTGTACCCAAATTTGCGTGTAGGGAGAATGGAAAATTTTTTGGAAAAACCTCCCTCAGAACACTCGACCGAGATTTGAACCTTGAGCCCCTCATCATCAACAGTCTAGTCTACTGCGAGAGTAGCGTGTTAGACCCCGCGGCCACCGAGGGGGGTAATATTTTAATTTGAATTTCTGTAATAGATCCATGCATAAACCATAAATAAGTACAAACATTATTGTTTGTAGGCTAACAGTTTTTTGTGAAAAAATGTATAACCACACAAATCCGAATTTTTTTAATAGATTAAATATCATAGTAGCCTAAACATTTTTTTGACTAGATAAAAAGAAATATTGAGGGACTCTATTTGCTATCAAATTATATCTTAAAATTGTATAAAATTAATTAAACTAATACCCTCCTCGGTGACCACATGGTCTAAAGGCTCAATCTCACAGTAGACTAGACTGCCGATGACTAGAAGATCAAGGTTCAAATCTCGGTTGGGTGTACTGAGGGCGGTTTTACCAAAATGGCTATCAACTCTCCCTTCACACAAATTCGGGTACATTTCCTTTAAATATAACCTTCCTCTTCCTTAAATCCATTAATGTGGCAATTAGTAAATAAGCGTATAAGCCGAACGGGTAGTAAGACGTGATGCTAAGAAGAAAAAAAATAAATTTAAAAATTAATTAATCTTTTTTAGGAAAAGATAGAAAATTCCGAGTACTCAAATTTTTTGGGTACTCGCACACCCTCGCACACCTCTCGCCACACCCTCGATTCAACTCACAGATTAGATCAGATGCGAATGATATTAAAACTACAGTAGGATCTGGCTAATTCTACAAACGTTAATTCAAAAAATGGGCTAGTTTGACCCCACCATTATCTCCCGTGAGATTTATATCTAAATCAATCGTAAAAAATACCCCATCCAATTCGGATTTTAAACGGAACTATTTGAATAATTCAAAGTCTATACGGTATATTGTTAATTTTTTCGAGTAACAATCTTTTATAAAATCACCCCAATATGTCAAGAATGTCAAATAAAATTAGTTACTGAAAGGAAAAAAAAAGAGAGAGAGAAAGCACTTTCAATGAAGGAAAAACTGAGAAGATTCACTAAACTCCAACCAGTAGTGAAACGGGAAAGAATATTTTTAAACCAATCAGTGAAATTGAAAAATGTGTTTCTTGCGTTAAGATAAACAAACTTAAACAAACCAGGTTCGCTAAGTTTTCCCAACGTTAATGTCATCAAGTGAAAAAAAAAACTGTTTTAATTCGGTGTGTTAAGTTTTCAAATTTTTATATTTTGTGTATTAATTTTTCTTGTGTATTTATTGTGTAATGTGTTTTTTTTTCGTTAGTGTAAAATATTTGTGTTTATATGTAGCACATTTTGAGGCTATTGGTGTACCAATCTGCCTAGAAAATCATGAACATTATTAATTCAAATTTGGGATATTTAATTTTTTTTATTGATTTTTTCAGATATCTCTTGCACTTCAATGAAAAAGTTATATTGTAATACATTCAAATGGAATTCATAAAATTTTGAAGCTTATAACCCCTCTTCCGTGTGTGGTTTCAGCTAATGAGGCCCCGGGTGTTACAAACACGGCTCGGAACGGGCCTAAAAACTCGATCAGATTATGACACGGCCGAGCCGCGGGGCGGAACGCCAAGAGGGGCGAATACTCCTTAATTGAATTGAAGGTCTTCAGTGAGCTGCGCGAGATGTTAGTGATACGAGGACCCAGCGGGTTGGATAATCAACTATTCTAATGCTTTCAGGTGAGCAATTAATGTCAGAAGACAAGATGTCCGCCGCACCTGGGACCTACAAACCACCCTATATTAAACGTTATGAGTTATTGCAAGACATACATTAGCGAGCCGGTATTTCAGGGGATGTTACGAGGCAGTGTTTTTCAAACTGTACTTCATTGAGTCCTAGGGTTACGTCATACTTACCTCAGGTTCTGTGAGGCAATCTTAGAATATTTATTCTTTATTTGTTCTTTACAATATAAAATAGCATCAGTCATTATGAGTGCCATTTCTTTTCAAATCTGGAGAGAAAAAAACAACATTTGCCAGAGGCGGAGTTAGAACATATTATGTTTTCTATTTGTTTGTTACTTTTATACGTCTTGTGACGTTTAACTTTCGTTTTTTATCTGTATAATATTAATGTAAAAATGTTCGGGCACAAATGGATGAGTACAATCATATTCTAGGAAATGTGGCGGGCCAACTTGAGCTGCGTTAAGTCTATAGATCCATTATCAAAATTAACTTTTAAAATAAGTTGTTTAGAGCTCTCCCCCCCCCCCTCACACACACACACACACACACACACAAATTGTCTGGACTTTATTTACCTATTTAAGAGTAGAGATATATATATAATAATAATAATAATAATTTCAATTTCAATTTCAATTTCCTTTATTATAATTCTGGCCAACAGTCGTAAGACCTATAACAGGCCAGCACTGAAAGTACACAAGTACCTTACAAGTACATATATCTACACTAGAAAATAAGATAAACAATAATAGCTAAATAATGTTAAATAATGATTAATAGTTATAAAAAAATTATAATAATAAAAAATAGCAATAATAACAAAAAACTAAAGAGTGGTTAAAAGCAAAAAATAAATCAGAATATTGTAAAATTTAGATATTATAGGCCGAACCTCTTAGTGATAAATTATTGATAAGGGATTTCCTTAAATAACTCTCTGAGTTTATCTTTTCTTTTATGATAAAAGTCGAATTCGACAAATCTAGAATTGGCGCTATGGATACAATGACCTATAGGGCTTACCTTATAAGAGCTATTGAGAAAAAATAATTTTGGATTACGAGAAGCCCGAGAAGGGATATGAATACCTACATGATCAAGGGCAGATTTACAATAAATTTTGCTATTGAAAATATTGAAAACAAAAAGGGCATCACAATAAAGTCTACGCGAGAAGAGAATTTGGAGCCCTAAGAGGTTTCGAATTCTGTCATAATCATAATAAATCCGGTTACTAAAGTAGTTATCATAATAATAATAATCATCATCATAATAAAGAGTTGGTTATTCGCCATTAAAATTTAAAAATAATTTAAGACCATCATTTCAGGCTTAAGTTTTGTTTTTAAATACATTTAAGATGTTTATTGGTGTTTTTTTTAATGTTTCAAGGAAAAGCAAACACGTGTGAAACGTAATTAATATTCTATTCTACATTTTTTGTGTAGCGGTAAGAAAAACTCAGTTCGAAACTCGCTGACAAACAATAGTTTTGGAGAAATGGGGTTTGAGTGTGTTTGTGTAGTTGTTTGGTTGAGTATATACATATGTATTTATGTATGTATATAAATAAATACCAACACATATTTTTATGGTGTTAGTACGTGTAAATTAATAATATTATATTAGTATTAATAGTTTAACTATAGCTATAAAGATGTAAAATAACCATAGGATGAAACAATTCAGTCTTTAATAATTTCTTAGTAAGATTTATTGGATGTTTATCAAAGAAGGCGTATATGTATATTTTTCTTTGTGGTAATAAACAGTACAAACTATGCATTCACGAAGCTTCAAAATTCGAATTTTATACGAGTTAAGATGTGGGATGTTAAGGACGCGAGAAAAGGTGTTTATGCAGTTTTTAAAGAAAAACTTTTTTTGACAAAATAAATCAATTATTTCTCCAGTAGAAACATATAGGGTGAGATCAACATTTATTGGATAGGCTTATCTGTCATGAGCATAGAAGCATTAGATGAGAAAAATTAAAAGAAAAGGTTGTCATTAAATTCCAGGACATCCTTGAAGAAGAGAGTCAAGAACTGTTGATGTCATCTGTGAAGAAAGTTAGACTCTCTGTTTCCACTGGAGAAATATTTGATACATTTTGGCAAAAAAACAAAACAAGTTTTCCATAAAAACTGTAAAAACACTGACCTCTTCTCATGTCCTCTATTATTTCCACTCCAGTAACGGAGCTAGTGAGTGTTTGTCTCCAGACCCGGACGATACGGGAGTTAGAGTTGTGTGACTAATAGCCAGTGGGTTGAAATATTAGAGTGACTTCCAATGGAAGGCTCTGTGTTGAAATGTGATAGCAACAGACCGTCCTTCTTCAGCCATGGACGTTGACGATGATAAACGAGGGAAGGTGCTTAAGACAACACAAGCTTTAGAATAACTTGTATTGTTGCTGTGAGAAACGTTCATATGTTCATTGTTGTTGTGAGGTATGTTCATTGTTGCTATGAGAAGTGTTTATACATATATTCATTGTTGCTGTGAAAAATGTGCATATGCTCATTGTTGGTGAGAGAAGTGTTTATATGTTCATTGTTGTTATGCGCAATGTTCATATGCCCATTGTTGTTGTGAGTATTGTTCAAATTTGCATTGTTGTGTGAGAACTGTTCATTGTTGCTGTGAGCAATGTCCATATGTTCATTGTTGCTGGGATAAATGTTCATATGTTAGTTGTTGCAGTGAGAAATGTTCATATTTTCATTGTTGTTGTGATAAATATATATTAATTGTTTTTATGAGTAATGTTTATATATTAATTGTTGCTGTAATAAATGTGCATATGTTCATCGTTGCTCTTAGAAATATTTATATGATCAGTGTTGTCTTGAGAAATGTTCATATGTTCATTGTTATTGTGATAAATGTTCATGGTTACATTAAGAAATGTGTATGCATGTATTCATTGTTGTGATAAATGTTCATTTGTTCATTGTTATTGTGAGGAATGTTCAAATCTTCATTGTTGCTTTGATTAATGTTCATATGTTTATTGTTGTGAGAAATTTCCATATTATTTTAATTGTTGCTATGAGAAATGTTTATATGTTGATTGTTGCTGTGATAAATGTGCATATGTTGACTGTTGCTGTGATAAATGTGCATATGTTCAATGTTTCTGTGAGAAATGTTCATAATATGTTCATTGCTGTTGAGAGAAACGTTAGTAATATGTTCATTGTTATTGTGAGAAATGTTCATTGTTGCTATGATAAGTGATTATACATATATTTATTGTTGTGAGAGATGCTCATATGTTCATTGTTACTGTAAGAAATATTCAAACCTTCATTGTTGCTGTGTAAATGTTCATATGCTCATTGTTGTTGTGAGAAGTGTTCATATTTTCACTGTTGTGAGAAATGTCCATATGTTCATTGTTGTTGCAAGTAATGTTCATATGATGTTAGTTGTTACAGTGAGCAATGTCCATATTTTCATTGTTGCCGTGAGTAATGCATGTTTGTTTCTTTCATTGCTTGTCCAGGAAAAGAAGGGCGGGGAATTGATTACACAACAAAGTTTAAGAACCATTAGAGCTGTTGTCCCAACAAGTCCAGGCGAGCGATCATCAGTGGATGTCAGTAAATGGCTGTTGACAGTCCTCAAGCCTTCTTACACGAAACACGAAAACAAGAATTAATTCCTCCAAGAGTGTCAATAGACATTTACTGAAATCCACTTATGATCTGATGATTAGTAAATAGCTCATGAAAGAAATCCACTTACAAGAAACAGCTCCAAAAGAGACACTCTTTCTTAATAATCCCACGAGTGACAAATGTGTGACAACCATTGGACTACATAAGACATTCTTTCTTCACAATCACACAAGTACAAGTGTGAAAACTACTGAGCTACATAAGTCACTCTTTCTTCACAACAACAATCAAGAAGCTCTAACACATTGGAAAGCACTCCCCAGGAATCCCTTTCTCAAGAGAGAGCACTCACCAGGAAGTCCTCAAACAAGAGAGTATTCATCAGGAAGCCCTCAAACAAGAGAGTACTTACCAGGAAGCTCTCATAACCAGATAGTACTCACTAGGAAGCCCTCACACACAAGAGAGAGTTCTCACCAGGAAGCCCTCACACAAGAGAGAGTACTCACCAGGAAGCTCTCAAAACAAGAGGGTACTCACCAGTAAGCTCTCAAAACAAGAGAATACTCACCAAGAAGCCCTCACACACCAGATAGTACTCACCAGGAAGCTCTCAAAACAATAGAATCCCTCACACAAGGAAGAGTACTCACCAGGAAGCCCGAGGTGTTGTCCAGAAGACACCGGAAGCGCACAGTGAAGCTTCTCTCCAGAAGATGGGCTTGGTCGGGCTGCAGCACTTCTTGGAGAGGCATATTGCCGCTCTCCGGGGGCAGGAACGAGTTCCACATAAGCTGCCGCTGCAACTCCTCTCTGTCCTCGGAGTGGACCAGTTCGTATACCGACTGGTGCACAATGTCCGACTGGAACAAGTCACAACACAGGCCGCTCTCAACATCTTCTGAATGCCACGTTGTAAGTTGTCTGGTAATACTGTCCAGACACGATATCTCTCAAAGCTAGCTCACTGGTAATACTGTCCAGACAAGGTATCCCTCAAAGCTAGCTCATTGATAATACTGTCCGGACAAGGTATCCCTCAAAGCTAGCTCATTGATAATACTGTCCGGACAAGGTATCCCTCAAAGCTAGCTCATTGATAATACTGTCCGGACAAGGTATCCCTCAAAGCTAGCTCATTGATAATACTGTCCAGACAAGGTATCCCTCAAAGCTAGCTCATTGATAATACTGTCCGGACAAGGTATCCCTCAAAGCTAGCTCATTGATAATACTGTCCGGACAAGGTATCCCTCAAAGCTAGCTCATTGATAATACTGTCCGGACAAGGTATCCCTCAAAGCTAGCTCATTGATAATACTGTCCGGACAAGGTATCCCTCAAAGCTAGCTCATTGGTAATACTGTCCGGACAAGGTATCCCTCAAAGCTAGCTCATTGGTAATAAATAATGTGGGAATACTACAAGATTTATCTTAGTGATAGTTCACTGGAAAATTGTGACTACCGAAATTTCCCACTGCACCACTTATTCTTACCAATATTACAAGGTCATTTAAAGCAGAATCAGCCGAGCATTACATGGACCTTGGAGTAATAACCTATTGTAACAAGTGAGTAGACAATCCCCTACCCCTCACCCTAAGTCTCGATGAGACGAACATTAAACTTTATTACCTGTCCTTAGTGGTCTTCAAAATAACGACACGGTGAGTTTTCGAGAAGCTTATCCAAAAACCCGAGTGATTGCGAGAGTTAAGATGTTCTATGTGTATTTTTTCATCGACTGTACCAGGATCTGGTTTGTGTAGTCAACTGTACCATGGACCAAGGGAGAATTTAATATGAGGGGGAGGGAGTTCCCAATTCGTAAGTTTAAGATATGATGGTAAAAATTAATATCAAACCTTAAGAAATGAGAAGATGGATTAGTATCAAACCTTAAGAAATGAGAAAATGGATATTTTATACAGTAGTATTGGAACTTTATTCTTGTGAGGGGGAGAGGGGGAGGGGACAAATAACAAAAAAGTTTGTTGGGGGTTTGTCCCCCAGTGAATGGAAATTTGGATACTCCCAGAAGCTAATCGTGGTTCGTAGTCGTTTGGAGAGTTTTTGAAAGTTATACTCTTTTAACAACTATTTAGAATAGTGCTCCCCCGATTTTTTTTTTTAATATGGACATTCCTAGAGGCTCCTTAAGCAATTTTTCGAAAATTTTGATGTTTTTAAAAGCTATTTTAAGAAGTGCTAACCTTTTTTTTTTAAATTTGAATGCCCTAGGAGCTATTTAGCCTGTTCTTCATCTGATTTTTATTTCAAAAATTAGTTGCCTAAATAAGCTATTTGAAGTGGTCCCCCTACCCCCAACATATTTTTGAAAATTGAATGCTTTTAGAATCTGATTAGAGTTGTCCTCGCTTGGATTTATTTTAAATAGTATATGCATACAGAATACATTTGGAGTGGGCTCGTAAGGAGTGTGTCTTTTAAAAATCGGATGTCTCTATGAGCCATTTAGAGTGATATAACCTGGAAATTTTTTGAAAATTAAATTATTCTAGAAGCTATTAAGAGTGGCCCTTTTCTGTCAACTTTTTGAAAAGTAAATGATTCTATTAGTTATTTTGAAGATTGATACAAGACAATTTTAATCTTCATATTAAAAACCTCGAAAAGTTTCGGAAAGGAGGGTAGGAGGCTGAATTCCCCTTTTTATGCCCATGTATTGTAGCAGGGTTTGTTAGAGCGTTAAGTTGGCAATGCACAATGGTGTATTTTGTGTGTTTTTAGTTTAACTTGTATTATATTAGAATGCTGATGTTCTCATGTTTGTTCTGGGTTTATATAGGTTGTAAAGCTAGCAGAGTGCTGATTTTATCCTGTTTGTTGTTCTAGGTTTGGCTAGGTTGTAGAGCTGGCAGAATGCTGATATTACCATGTTTGTAGTTCTAGATTTGGCTAGGTTGTAGAGCTGGAATAATGCTGGTGTTTTGCTGTGTGTTGTTCTAGGTTAAACTAGATTGTTATCCTGTGTATGTTATCAATATAATATCAAAATGTATAAACCGGTAGAAAGCGCAGTCCAGCTGCTTCATAAGCCGACAATTAACAACTCAATAAAAGAAGTAGTTATTGAGAGGGCAGGTGTGCCAACTACGCAACAAGGGGAGTATTTCAGCCGCGGAGAGTTGGCAGTGCGTGACCTCACACTTCAATAACAAGTTAGGGAAAAAAAAGAAACGTTAGATGAATCAGAAAACTTCCGGAATGTTCATTAGAGTTGCACGCGCCGCGACGCAGCTAATGTTTGGTTTGGAGGGGTAGGGGGAAGGACGTGGAGGGGAAGTTAGGAGAGGGAAGTATTGATTGAAGAAGCGCGCCTTCCAGGGGAATATTTCTGTCTCCAGTCTCACGTTAGCCACTTTCCGTGATAAGTTGAGAAGTGGACAAAACAACCCTCCATTTCAGCTAAGTTGAGAAGTGAACAAAACAACCCTCATGTCAGCTAAGTTGAGAATGGAACAAAACAACCCTCCATGCCAGCTAAGTTGAGAATAGAACAAAACAACCCTCCATTTCAGCTAAGTTGAGAAGTGAACAAAACAACCCTCCATGTCAGCTAAGTTGAGAAGCGAACAAAACAACCCTCATGTCAGCTAAGTTGAGAAGTGAACAAAACAATCCACATGTCAGCTAAGTTGAGAATGGAACAAAACAACCCTCATGTCAGCTAAGTTGAGAATGGAACAAAACAACCCTCCATGTCAGTTAAGTTTAGAAAGGAACAAAACAACCCTCCATGCCTGCTAAGTTGAGAATGGAACAAAACAACCCTCCATTTCAGCTAAGTTGAGAAGTGAACAAAGCAACCCTCATGTCAGCTAAGTTGAGAATGGAAAAAAACAACCCTCATGTCAGCTAAGTTGAGAATGTAACAAAACAACCCTCCATTTCAGCTAAGTTGAGAAGTGAACAAAACAACCCTCATGTCAGCTAAGTTGAGAATGGAACAAAACAACCCTCCATGTCAGCTAAGTTGAGAAGCGAACAAAACAACCCTCATGTCAGCTAAGTTGAGAAGTGAACAAAACAACCCTCATGTCAGCTAAGTTGAGAATGGAACAAAACAACCCTCATGTCAGCTAAGTTGAGAATGGAACAAAACAACCCTCCATGTCAGTTAAGTTTAGAAAGGAACAAAACAACCCTCATGTCAGCTAAGTTGAGAATGGAACAAAACAACATTCCATGGCTACGTTTTATATCTTTAAATAAACATATGCCCGAGATATGTTGTCATTAAGTAGATAGTTTCTTGTTCGAACTTAGTATTAAGTTCATTTTATTCTGTGCTTATACGAGAATTTCAATCTCTTAGCGTTCACTCGAGTCACGGACATTAATAATAAACGCCCCCGTGGTGTAGTAGTCAGTGCACCTGGTTACGAGCTCAGGGGTCCCGGGCTCGATTCCGGCTGACAACTTGGGTATTTTTGCCGAAAGGGGAATTACTCAAACGGTCACAGTTTTTTTTAAAAAAAACCAGGCACAAGTTAGGCTAAGTGTTTCAACTGGTTCCACACCCTCATATTATCCCCTCACCTCATCGAGACATGGAAAAAGCCTCCACAGAAAGGATGTACGGTTAGTACATTCAGGTGTCCCCTGGACAACGGTACATTAGTACTGGATAATATTTCCAGTATGAGTAATGTAGCCAGATTCGCATTAATCATCATCATCATCATCATCATCATCATCATCATCATCATGTGACGAAAATTAAGCTCTATGTTTCTACTGGAGATATATGTCATTTATTTTGCCGGAAATAATTTTTAACTGTAAAAACACGGACATTTATTCATTCCCTCCTGAAAATGAGTAGATAGTCGCGGGTAACCCGGCACCACCAGCTGGAAGAACGTTATCGGTCCTGCTTCAACTCTCGGCAGACCCAGCTGACCGGATGTCCGGCTTATCGAGGGCCACATCTCCCGCCCTTGTCTGGCTCCACTTGGTCCCAGGTAGGCTACTGAGTTTCCCTAGTTATCGGGACCTCCTGAGCAGGATATCTCAGTCCCGGGCACCACTCTAGTCTTACACTTCCCTGCTGATAACGAGGAGATCGGGGTTCTAATACCAGCCGGGTCTTTTGAAGGTGCTTTTTCCTAAGGGGTTTACTATTCCACTTACATGCAAATGCGGGTACATTACCTCTAAAATGCTTTATTCCTCACCCCTACCCATTTGGAGTAGCTATCATACATGCATACAACCTGATCAGGCGGTAAGGCGTAAGATATATATACTATATAAAAAAATTGATCGATATATCGGATACTAAAACATCGATACTAATATAACGATGTTTTTATTATTCTTTATATCGATATATTATTGTTGCCATCTCTATCTATGTATGAGCGAGTTCACACGATGAGTTCGTGCCGGACAGTACTAAACGCCACATAAAACCGCCAGGTTTATGTTAACACACCGAATATATCCACACGTTTTATTGGAGCCTCCCTCCCCCTCCCCCCCTCCCCACTGTCAGTCGGGCCGGGCCGGCTCGTAAAACACGTCCGGCTGAATAAATATAACGATAGAAGCTCAATAGGGGCAGCGTCTTGATACCCTCACAAGGTACGAATCTTTCAACAGGCTCTGTTACTTGTTATCCTCGGTCAGACATAGGACCTCACTTGCTACTAGGATACTATCTGACACAGGACCTCACTTGCTACTAGGACACGTCCTGACACAGGACCTCACTTGCCACTAGGACACGTCCTGACACAGGACCTCACTTGCTACTAGGATACTATCTGACACAGGACCTCACTTGCCACTAGGACACATCCTGACACAGGACCTCACTTGCTACTAGGATACTATCTGACACAGGACCTCACTTGCTACTAGGATACTATCTGACACAGGACCTCACTTGCCACTAGGACACATCCTGACACAGGACCTCACTCGCTACTAGGATACTATCTGACACAGGACCTCACTTGCTACTAGGACACGTCCTGACACAGGACCTCACTTGCCACTAGGACACATCCTGACACAGGACCTCACTTGCTGCTCTAATATTGCGGCCCCTATCTTGATGTTTGACGGCCTTGCAAAGAGACGAATGTAGACTCTGGATGGGTTGAGCCATTATCTTCAGTGATCCTGGGTTTGTGAATCAAAAATATCCAAGGAATTAATTTATTACTTTCTAGTATCTGATATAATTTTGAGAGGAAATATATCCAGGGATTTCTAAAGCTCTATCATTGGTATCACAGACCTGTATAGCTCTATACTTGTGTCACAGACCACTATAGATCTATACTTGTGTCACAGACCACTATAGCTCTATCCTTGTGTCACAGACCACTATAGCTCTATCCTTGTGTCACAGACCACTATAGCTCTATACTTGTGTCACAGACCACTATAGCTCTATCCTTGTGTCACAGACCACTATAGCTCTATACTTGTGTCACAGACCACTATAGCTCTATCCTTGTGTCACAGACCACTATAGCTCTATCCTTGTGTCACAGACCACTATAGCTCTATCCTTGTGTCACAGACCACTATAGCTCTATACTTGTGTCACAGACCACTATAGCTCTATCCTTGTGTCACAGACCACTATAGCTCTATCCTTGTGTCACAGACCACTATAGCTCTATCCTTGTGTCACAGACCACTATAGCTCTATACTTGTGTCACAGACCACTATAGCTCTATCCTTGTGTCACAGACCACTATAGCTCTATACTTGTGTCACATAACAGATGATCCTGAGCAGAAGTTTCAAGTTGTCACCGGCTGGGATTGGTGCTAAGCTTCACTCGTGAATGCTGTTACATATTATCAGATATCGTTCCTGTTCTGAGTCCCACGATGCATCAACTCAGTCTAGTTCTGAAAATATACTGATGTAGATTAGTAGACAATTTGTGTAGATCCAGGGTGCGGCGAGCCCTCGCGAGTTGCTTGGATCCAGCTGAGGGCCCTAACCGGTTAGGATGAGTTGTGACCACCTCATCTGCCTGTTCCTCTCTGCACGGGGCCTGTGCTCGCCACGGGGCCCTTAGGGGGTTGTTAGGAACAAGTAACACGGCTTGAGAAGAACAAGGAACAAGATGTTGCTATTTCAAACATTGTTAAGTACTGAATATAACCGTTTATTTTCGAGGTCAGGATACACTGTGTTGCCTTGTTTCACATAAAGTACTGTGTTGCCTTGTATCAGGAGAGTACGACTGTTTGTCAGGAAGTACTGTGTTGCCTTGTTTCACAGGAAGTACTGTGTTGCCTTGTTTCAGGAGACTACGACTGATTCACAGGAAGTACTGTGTTGCCTTTTTTCAGGAGAGTACGACTGTTTGTCAGGAAGTACTGTGTTGCCTTGTATCAGGAGACTACGACTGTTTCACAGTAAGTACTGTGTTGCCTTGTATCAGGAGAGTACGACTGTTTGTCATGACATACTGTGTTGCCTTGTTTCACAGAAAGTTTTGTGTTGCCTTGTTTCAGGAGAGTACGACTGTTTGTCAGGAAGTACTGTGTTGCCTTGCAAGTTGCCATCAGTGGTTCAGTCGGCCACGCACAAGGACAGGTATATATGAGAGATCAAAAGGGCCGATCTCGAGACGGGGCTGTAAATACCGCTCTCTTTGATTAGACAGCGCTCAATGATTTCATTACAATTCTAGAAGAGACCGCTTGGGGCGTGACTTATATCCCTGGAGTATAGAGATACATCCACACATCCGACAACACTTCTTTACTGTGAGCAGGTATTGTCTCATTACTTGATACAACACTTCTTTATTGTATGTAGGTATTGTCTCATAACTCGATACAACACTTATTTATTGTATGTAGGTATTGTCTCATTACTTGATACAACACTTCTTTATTGTATGTAGGTATTGTCTCATAACTCGATACAACACTTCTTTACTGTGAGCAGGTATTGTCTCATTACGTGATACAACACTTCTTTATTGTATGTAGGTATTGTCTCATTACTTGATACAACACTTATTTATTGTATGTAGGTATTGTCTCATAACTCGATACAACACTTATTTATTGTATGTAGGTATTGTCTCATTACTTGATACAACACTTCTTTATTGTATGTAGGTATTGTCTCATAACTCGATACAACACTTCTTTACTGTAAGCAGGTATTGTCTCATTACGTGATACAACACTTCTTTATTGTATGTAGGTATTGTCTCATTACTTGATACAACACTTATTTATTGTATGTAGGTATTGTCTCATAACTCGATACAACACTTATTTATTGTATGTAGGTATTGTCTCATAGCTCGATACAACACTTATTTATTGTATGTAGGTATTGTCTCATTACTTGATACAACACTTATTTATTGTATGTAGGTATTGTCTCATTACGTGATACAACACTTCTTTATTGTATGTAGGCCTAGGTATTGTCTCATTACTTGATACAACACTTCTTTTTGTATATTTGTAATTTTCACATAGGTATGGAATGTATACAAAGTTAAATCTTACCAACGAGACTTTGAAATAAATTCTTCCAAGTTTTGGCTCATCCATGTCCTTAAATATAGGCCTAAGTTCCAGGTAAGTTTTTTAAACAGAAATATGTTGTCAATTTTAAATTTCAATGATATAATAATTAAATTACCCACTTCAGTGGCCGCGGGGCCTAACGAGCAACTCTCGTAATAGACTAGTATGCCAATGACTGGGAGGTCGGGGTTCGATCCCAATCGAGTGTACTGTGGGTGGTTGTTCCTAAATAGTTTCCCACTCTCTCGCTCCATGAAAATGCTGCTACACTTCCTCTAAATTCAGCCTTCACCAGCCCTAACCCATTAGTGTAATTAGTACATAAGCATACAACCTGAATGGGTAGTAAGACGATGTACTAAAAAAAATAGGCAGTATAGACACGTTCTATTTGAAAGAATCCTTTGTTTTCCCATCAAGACCACCAAAGGACGAGGCATTTAAGACAGAGACGATACACAGCCCATGGAAACATGCTCTGTAGAACATGTTTTACAAACTATCAACTATAACTGTTATGATCAGCCTCTCTTCCAATAGATTATATACAGATTGTTATATTGTCATCTAGACTAGTTTACCTGATGGAAACCCAGGTAGCTCTCTATGCTGTGGGTAGCGAAGAACACCTCCCCTTCACACGTCAGCATGAGGAGGAATCCGTTCAGAGCCTGCAAACACAAACACACGTCAGCATGAGGAGAAATCCGTTCAGAGCCTGTAAACACAAACACACGTCAGCATGAGGAGGGATCCGTTCAGAGCTTGTAAGTACAAACACACGTCAGCATGAGGAGAAATCCGTTCAGAGCCTGCAAACACAAACACACGTCAGCATGAGGAGGGATCCGTTCAGAGCCTGTAAACACAAACACCACGTCAGCATGAGGAGGGATCCGTTCAGAGCTTGTAAACACAAACACTTCTCATACAGTTCATTGTTTGATATTCACTTTATAAATGGAGGCGCTTATTAGAATAGTTCATCTTTACCTTTGGAATCATCTTCTTTACGTTTTATTGTATTAGAACATAATTGATAACTTTATTTTTATTATTAATATGTGGCCGCCGAGTGGAGTGCAGACCCTAACAGTCCCAGTTGAGTGCAGACCCTAGCAGGCCCAGTGGAGTGCAGACCCACAAATGATCATTGGTTGGCCATATTCAATAGGCCTGTGTGGCCCTTGATTAAACTGTAAGGCAGCAATAACACCTTGCCTTATTCCACTATGGCGTGGCTTATAAGCTAAACCTCAAAGTAATCCGTCAAGGTAAGGCATAGTCCACACTAACAAACACTGACCGCAAACAATGTTTATAACGACTGCCTCTAAACAAATGCCCGAAAACAAAAGCATTGGCCATTTGCAAAAGTTTTAAAGCTGGGGAATTTTGTGGGGAATCGAGGTCTTGAGTTGGGAAATTTTAGAACTAATTGGTACCCTAATACTTTCAATTACGAAAGTTCCTTATCGCAAACTTGTACAGATATGTTTTAAATTTCCTAACTCTCTTCAAAAGTTCCCGATCTTATCATAACTGATCAAACATTAATAGGAGATACGTTCTCTAATATATTGTATAGAAATCTTAGTTAATAAAGTTGGTTAGTAGTGCCATTATAGCTGCCTACTAGATTTAAAGCTACAACTACTAGACAGTAGTAGCTTTAAGAAGGTTAGGTAATGTTTTAAGTTGATCACTTTCTAAATCCTTGAGTTTTTACAAGTCAAAACGTGTTAGATTTCACGCAATATTGATGAATGTCAAAACAAATAGCACTTGTAACTTTTAAAATCCTTCATTTACTAATAGACTAACTTTTAAAAATATGCCTAAAACTACTAATAAATGCCCAAATATCACCTCAAATTTTACAATTTTACAATTTTCCTGAGGGAGAATTAACAGGAGGATATACCCTCAGAACCACCGGTGCTCTCAATGTTTCCCTCATAGAAAAGGTATATGTCTAGGAACGCCACGTGGACTTCATAGCGTCGACACCCTTTAAAACCTAGACTGCTTCCTTATCTCCGTCGCCAGTACCCAGATCCGTTTTCCGCAGGAGGAACAGTAAACATTGGTACCCAACAAAACACAGAAGTTTCTTTTGCTGAAGATGCTCAGAACTTTCATTTAGGGAAGATACCCAAAACTTTCTTTTGGTGAAGATATCCATAACCTTCTTTTGCTAAAGATACCCAGAACCTTCTTTTGGTGAAGATACCAAAAACTTCTTTTTCTGAAGATACCCATAACCTTCTTTTGGTAACAATACTCAGAACCTCCTTTTAGTGAAGATACCAGAACCTTGTTTTTCTGAAGATACCCAGAATATTCTTTTGGTGAAAATACCCAGAACCTTCTTTTGGTGAAGATACCCAGAACCTTATTTAGGTGAAGAGATCCAGAACCTTCTTTTAATAAAGATACCCTGCCTTCATTCAAGTTTTCTGTGCACTAAGTGAAACTTATTCTTCTCTCTGAATCTTTTTCTCAACCTCCGATGGACTAACACAATAAGACCCACATAAATGGCAGAACGGTCTAAGGCATCACTCTTGTGTTAGACTGACCTGGAGATCTGTGTTATAATCCTGGTTGGGTCTACTGAAGGTGTTTTTTCCTAAATGGTTTCTCACTCTCCTTCCATACAAATGGGGGAAGATTACCTCTAAAATGCTTTCTTCCTCATCCCTATCCCATGTAATGTCCTTGATTTGACCCTAAAGAATATTTGAAAGCATTGACAATATTCTTCTCTTAATTATATATATATATATATATGTATGTAAAAAAATGTATTTGAATTTTATATTTTATTACTTGGTGCTTAAAACAAGTCTTCTTCAAAACTATTCAGATATGATAGTTACCAGATTCTAACTAGGAAATTACTAGTTATTTCTTGTTTTTTAAGTTCACGCCCTGAAGTTAGGAGGCATCAGCTACTGTAAATAACTTCAGTGTGTGACGTAAAGTTGAGTCAAAATTGCAATTTAAAAGTCTTTTAAGAATTAACTTCAACCCAGAATAATGTAGATGTTTAATTTGAGGCAATGTCCGGTTCTCGACCATTCTGTATCCTTCTATACGTTTTCACGAACTAAACATTCTAGTAAGTTCCATTGAACTGAGTATATCACGAGTGATGTAAACTCATAACATACTGTGGTGTAAGTCATTGTCACGGACGGACGTGTGTTCGGCGCTCGTGCAACAAGGTCATTTTTCTATCAAAGTATCAATGTTACTATCATTGAATAAACCAATATCAAACTCTATCTGAAGTTAGTTATTTTATCATAAAAAGTGAGGCCCAATGTAGGGGAGTGATAATAACTATTTTAAAAGTTATAAATGATTTCCAAACGTGGGGCATTTATCACAAAAAATATTACGTAAAATGGCAATTGGCGGCCAAACGTGGACCAGCTATAAGAACATAACAATTGGCGCCCAACTTGGGTCGTAACAAATGGCGTCCAAGTAAGGGGACCCGTTATGAGATCGTAATAATTGGCGCACAACGAGGGTGTAATACCCATTAAAGTAATTAAAATATATTCATACAACCTGAACAGGCAGTAAGATCCAATTATAAAAAAAGCTGTAAACTTTCTAAATACGTCCATATACCTCGACTTTCTTCGCTGTACTCTTGTAATTGATGCACTGCACGTAACATAAGTATGGAGGACTGTGCAACTATTTGGTCAAGGCCGAGGTTTATTGAATATCACACATGGACATAGCCTGAGACAAATAAGAATCGAAAAAAAACCACAAGAAATCCGTCAGAGAGGTATTCAAGCAAAGGAACGTGTTTGACGCAACCAAACACGGCGTGACTGGGTGCACAATCCATGTTTGTCAGTTTTACATCTTCGACGGAATACAAAATGAGCCCTGTCAGATTCTCGCAAACAGATTTTACACAGATTTTTTTTTCACACCCGCGTGTTGATGGTCAAATGTTGGTCAATGTGGACTAAACTTTAAATTGCAACCCGCTTTTTGAAATAGCTTCGATTTAACCGGATTCGGTAGTCGCATGGTCTTAAAGTTAAAACGTGAGAAAAAGCTCAGTATTTTTGAAGCTTTTATATAAAAACTTTTGTTGGCCAAAATAAATCAAATATTTCCCCAGTGGAAACATAATAGTCTAATTTTCTTCACGTGGTGATATCAACAGTTGTTAAATATCTGTCAAAGGTGTCCTGGAATTCGATGACAACTTTTTCTCTTAATTTAAAAAATTTCTAATCCAGTGTCGTTAGGCTCCTGGCAGATATTCAACAACTTTTGATATCAACACGTGAAGAAAGTTAACCTCTACGTTTCTACTGGAACAACACTTTATTTATTTTGGCCAAAGATGGTGACCTGGTGGTCTAGGGGTAAGGTGTCGGACTTCTGTGTTGGGGGGTCCGGGGTTCAATCCTCGGTCCTGACACAGATTTATCTGATTGCCAAACCCTTCCTTCACCTCTGACAAGACGTGTATTAATCACAACTTGTGGTTCGGATTCCACGTTAAACTGTAGGTCCTCCATTTCATCTCACAAACACCCTACCATTACACATTAGCGTAAGTGCATATAACCCGAACGGGTAGTAAGATGCGGTGATGATAATAATAATAATATTTTGGTCAAAGAGAGTTTTTCTATAAAGACTGCAAAAAAACACCTTTCTCCCGTCCCATATGTCCCCACAGTGTGTTGCACCGTTATTTCGATAGCTCACACGAAAAATTAATCTTTCACTTCTCGAGATAACTTAACGTTGAAGAGAGCTGCCTCCAAGTTTCTATAGAGTGTGTGAGATCTCTTGTCACCACGGAATATCATCCCGTTCTGCTATCGTGTGGCGTTCCCAGTAAAGGTGGTGAGCTACTCCTCCAGTCTGTGTGAGTCATCATTTTCAGCTAAAGCTGGTGATAAGACCAAATATACAAGCAGGCTAACAGATGAATATCTTGATAACTGCATTCGAACGGGTGTGAAAAGTTACCAAGATAAAAAAAACAGATGTACGAACATTGAAGTCATTATTTTCAGTAAGTGGTCATTCGTAAACCGCGTAACGCTCTTTTCTCACTTTTTTTTTTCTTACCCTCCATACTCCCATGTAACACGAATAAGCCATTTAGCCTGATTCCTTCCCCTTCCCTCCAGCCTGTGTTACGTAACTCTTCGCAACAAGAGTGAATGTCGTTATTTCATAGGGAAGCTTTTGTGACAGTACAAGAAGGAGATTCCATTCTAAATCCTGGACATAAAAGATTTCAAATAATTTTATGGCAATACTTTATTATTTTTATTTATCGATACTTCACATACAGACAAGTATTTGGAAAATTAATAGCCCTTACAAAATGTGTTACGTAACACTGAGATATACTCCCCCTCCTCCACTGTAACACCATGTATAAATTAGAGCTCCCCCATGTAACACCATGTATAAATTAGAGCTCCCCCATGTAACACCATGTATAAATTAGAGCTCCCCCATGTAACACCATGTATAAATTAGAGCTCCCCCATGTAACACCATGTATAAATTAGAGCTCCCCCATGTAACACCATGTATAAATTAGAGCTCCCCCATGTAACACCATGTATAAATTAGAGCTCCCCCATGTAACACCATGTATAAATTAGAGCTCCCCCATGTAGCACCATGTAGATATTAGAGCTCCCCATGTAACACTATGTAGGCATTAGATCGCCCTCCCACCACCTCTCAATAGCTTTACGTGGTTTATGGATTATCCCTAAGTTACACACTGTGCTTTTTAAAATATTATATATTTGACAATCGTTTTGTTTAAATGAATGTTACGGTGCACCACACAGACTTTCTCCCTTTTATCTTAAAATAAAGACATTTACTAAAAACTCGTAAGAGCTGTGAAACTAAATAATAGGCACAGTTACATAAATACTCTACCTAATAGCATAAATTAAATAATTTACACTGTTACAGAAACATCGAGGCAAGAGGAACTTCTTTGTTCACCAAAGAACAAAAGAATCAATTTCCCATTTCAAAGACCTGAATTTAATATTATATAATATATATGTTTATAGTCCAAAAACTATTGGTCTTATAAAAATATATTTCAATTAAAATATTTGTATATTTAATATTGCTACAAATCTACAATGATAAACTAATTCGTATACTCAAATAGTTGAGGAGGTATTATCAAAATTTGAGATTTTACCTGATGTAAAGTACCCTAGATGTAATTTCCATTAGAAAATAATAGTTGGCACTTGGTTTTTATGTTAAACAGTTTCTATATCCAACATTTTATCAAAAACGTTCAAACTAATTTTGATAAAATCGATTTTCTCTCTTTTTGCTCCTCAATAAAAACAACGACAGAACCCTTAATTTTAGGGTTAGATATTTATCTACAAAAAAATTCTTGGGAGAACCTTATGAAAATTCTTGATATGTCTATTAATTTTTAGTTCGATTGGTAAAACATTTTTGGCTCTAGGCCGAGATGCAGACGCCATTACGCAAACAACTTTTTTTGGTTTCAGGGTGTCATGAAACGTCGACATTTATCAAAATATCAAGTTCAATATATTTTATTTACAATCACAATACTTCTCTCTCCGAACGGTTGAGTGAAAGTAACATTTTTAATACATTATTTTCATTAAATTAAGCACCCAAGCCATATACCACTCTCTATTGAATAAAGGTGTGATCGCAAAGCCTTTGTACAATTTACAATAATAGACAACACACGATACGGCAACATTTTAATATGGGTAGCTCTTACCCTTAAAGTCAGTGCACCTGACTACAAATCTAGGGGTCCCGGGTTCGATTCTTGGCTGGTATCTTGGATATCTTTCTCTTAAGGGGAATTATCCCAACGTTCGCCAGGTTCTGGATAATTAGGTTCAAGTTAAGTAAAGTATGACATCACGTCCTCACCTTCATAATCACTACCATCACGTCCTCCATAGGTATACCATAGGTATCGTTATCAGAGCATTTCAAGATCTACACACAAAGGTAACCTAACTAATTACTGTATCTCTCTCATTTAATGTAACCATACGTTAAAAAAAACTTCAAAGTGTCTACCGATCTCTGGTCTGAAAGTGTCACAATCGACTGTCAATCACAGGGCAATAGGGGTTCAAATCCCGGTCATGTAAGTTGAGAATAGTTTTTCCTAAACGATTCTCCCCTTTCCCTCCACGCAACTCTGGTTACAATTCGTATAAATTCAGCCTTACTTATCCCTAATACACTAACGTAATTAGTAAATATTCGTGTAACCCAAACGGCTTGTAAGTCGTGCTGCTAGAAAAAAAACAGAGCTTCTAATTCACCATTTAGATTCGTCAAAATATATAGGCTTTGTTTCACTTTTCGGAATAGCGGTATGTGTAAGTGTAGGGGACGCGAAAAAAGGTTAGTATTTATTTATATTTTATCAGTTTTTATGAAATAATATTTTTTTGGTAAAATAAATAAAATAACACACCAGTATAAACAAAGTTTAGTTGTCTCCACTTGGTAAAATCAACAGTGGTTGAATATATGTCATGAGCAAAGCAGCATTAGATGAGAAATTTTTTAAATGAAGAGAAAAAGTTGTCAATAAATTCTAGAACACCCTTGACAGATAAATACTTATTCAACAACTGTTGATATCACGATGTGAAGAAAACTAAACTAAATGTTTCTACTGGAGCAATATTTTATTTATTTTGGCCAACAAATATTTTTACACAAGAAATTCAAAAATATTGACCTCTTCTCGCGTTCCCTAAACTCCCGCTTGCCTCAGTCAGAGAGAAAGTATCAATCTCTGTTAGGCCACACGGCTTAAAATACAATGATCTGTGTCTTTTTCTAAAAACTAACTCTCTATTTTGTCTATGATTATCTTCTCTTTCATTCTTCACCTAAAACCACTCTTTGTCATGTCGATAGGAGAGAGGGGAAAGAAAACTACAAAAAAGAGGAAAGCTCGCTGCTAGATATCAACTATCTTAACATTTTCTTTTGTAAGCTTATCAAAAAATTACTGTATTTGTTAGAGGGAGGTTAAATCTAGAGCCATTTTTCGTCCAGCCTAGTTTTATAGCTCCACTAATATAATTAAACATTTGTTTAAAATGAACTAATGTCACATTTTCACACTCTTATTTCTATCAATAAAACTCAAACTATTGGGTTGTTAAAGAAAAATAGCCCTGTTGGAATCTTTCGACTTTAGTTTGGCGTTAACAATATTTTTAAATAATGCATCTTAGAATTTTAAAAAATGCGTTAGAGCTGAAAATCTGCGCAGCAATTTCTCGCTTACCGAGGCGGCCTCCTTAAGATCATGCCAGATTAAGGTAATATTTTCAACTACTCCATAAAGCAATGCAGGTTGTGCTCATAACTTATTTAATATACGTTCTAAACATCCCAGATTATATTGTTACGTGTCAAGGTCAGACAGGACTTTACAAGTAGCCCTATTATGTAACTCTAGCTACTGACGTTGGTCGGGCGCGTTCTGCAACACCGGCAAATAGCCTACTAGAGTTGAACCGGAATAAGTTTTAGGAAATCGAACGAAAAATCCTTGTTTTATTGTACATTTTTTATATATTTTTTAGCATCACGTCTTACACGCTTCTGATCGACCTCGGGGGTCTTGGGTTAAAGTGCTCAGCTCAGGAGTCGGGACCCGATGTCCATGGGTTCAAACCCAGCTGGGATGGACGGATTTTTGCTGAGCGATAAAAGGCCGTAGCACAATTTCCTTCGGATGGGGAAGTAAAGCCGTCAATTGTGGCATTTAAAAGAACCCTGGAAGTTATGTGGAAATACATTTCCTTGGCAAAATTGGTAGGTCCTTTCACTCTCGCTCATAGAAATTCTCGTGTGCAGTCGGTTAAGAAAGTGCAAGTTAAATACTTATAATAAAAAACTATTTAAAATATACGCATATATACTAACTACTCTAATTTGTTAGATATGAGACAGGTTGAATTTAGAGGAAATGTACCAGAATTTTCGCGGTGGTAGAGTGGAAAACCATTTAGGAAAAACCATCCTCAGCGCACCCGACCAGGATTCTAAGCCCTATCTCCCCGTCACCGGCAGTCTAGTATATGGCGAGAGTGACGTCTTAGACCATGCGGCCACCGAAACGGGTAACTTATGATTAGTTATTGATATTATGCGTGCATCGTACTTAATTTAGGTGATAGGGAAAGGGGGGGGGGGTGATCTTGTACAGAAGGTATGCCAGCAACTATTACGACATGGTAGCGAGCGTTTTCACGACTTTCTCTTCAACCGGGTTCTTGGAAATATTTAATGTTGACCATAAGTAGCCCTTTCCTTTTATTCTGAAAATTGAAAAATGACACCTTGACACGGGACTCAAACCCGGGACCTTTGGCTTAGTACGCCAATGTTCTAACCACTGAGCTATCCAGGAATCGTCGTCATTCTTCACTCATATTTTAAGGCAGAGTCTGTGATGGACGTGTGGAAATCATAAGCTATAAATGTGTGATTTATTGAGATCACGAGCTATCAGATAACGCAGCATATCTGAATACGGGATGAATCCTGGATAGCTCAGTGGTAAGAGCATTGGCGTACTAAGCCAAAAGTACCGGGTTCGATTCCCGTGTTCAGGTGTCATTTTTCAATTTTTAGAATATGAAATCTAGATGGAGTAATCCTCACTAAGAGCATAAATAATAGCTTTGGCTATTTAATTCCTTTCCTTTTAGATAAAAGGATTGTGTATGTTAGGAATTTAAAAAAAATAAGAAGACATTTTGAAACAATCCGTTATAGTTTAATGAAAATGTTGCTAAAATTATACAAAACAAGATATTAAAACCTCTTTTTGGATTTTAGAATAAAAGCTATTTTATCTTCAATTAGATAACCAATACATCTTTTGCACATAAGTTTGTATTTGAACATCGCTGAAAAATATGACCTGCGCTTTCACCAAATCACGTCCAACTTTTAACGATACGAATCTATCCTTGGAAACATCGGACATGTATTAGTATATTTTAAGATCATGAAATAAAATATTTTAAACTAAAACGTCAACTCTTATTCCAAATTAAATCTGCTAGAAAATTAGTCCTTGTTAAATCCGCTATAAATCTCTTCCATATTAATTCTGCTATAAATCTCTTCCATTATAATCCGCTGTTAATTTCTTCCATATTTATTCCATTAGAAAGCTCTTCCGTATTGATTCTGCCAGAAAGCTCTTTAATAGTAATTCTGCTATAATGGGCATCTTTATTAATTCAGCTATAAAGCTCTTCCATATTAATTCTTCTAGAAAGCTCTTCCATATTAATTCTGCCAGAAAGCTCTTCCATATTAATTCTGCCAGAAAGCTCTTTAATAGTAATTCTGCTATAATACTCATATTTATTAATTCCACTAGAAATCTCTTCCATATTAATTCTGCCAGAAAGCTCTTTAATAGTAATTCTGCTATAATACTCATCTTTATTAATTCCACTAGAAATCTCTTCCATATTAATTCTTCTAGAAAGGTCTTGCATATTAATTCTGCCAGAAAGCTCTTTAGTAGTAATTCTGCTATAATACTCATCTTTATTAATTCCACTAGAAATCTCTTCCATATTAATTCTTCTAGAAAGCTCTTCCATATTAATTCTGCCAGAAAGCTCTTTAGTAGTAATTCTGCTATAATACTCATCTTTATTAATTCCACTAGAAATCTCTTCCATATTAATTCTGCCAGAAAGCTCTTTAATAGTAATTCTGCTATAATGGGCATCTTTATTAATTCAGCTATAAAGCTCTTCCATATTAATTCTTCTAGAAAGCTCTTCCATATTAATTCTGCCAGAAAGCTCTTCCATATTAATTCTGCCAGAAAGCTCTTTAGTAGTAATTCTGCTATAATACTCATCTTTATTAATTCCACTAGAAATCTCTTCCATATTAATTCTGCCAGAAAGCTCTTTAATAGTAATTCTGCTATAATACTCATCTTTATTAATTCCACTAGAAATCTCTTCCATATTAATTCTGCCAGAAAGCTCTTTAGTAGTAATTCTGCTATAATACTCATCTTTATTAATTCCACTAGAAATCTCTTCCATATTAATTCTTCTAGAAAGCTCTTCCATATTAATTCTGCCAGAAAGCTCTTTAATAGTAATTCTGCTATAATACTCATCTTTATTAATTCCACTAGAAATCTATTCCATATTAATTCTTCTAGAAAGCTCTTCCATATTAATTCTGCCAGAAAGCTCTTTAATAGTAATTCTGCTATAATACTCATCTTTATTAATTCCACTAGAAATCTATTCCATATTAATTCTTCTAGAAAGCTCTTCCATATTAATTCTGCCAGAAAGCTCTTTAATAGTAATTCTGCTATAATACTCATCTTTATTAATTCCACTAGAAATCTCTTCCATATTAATTCTTCTAGAAAGGTCTTGCATATTAATTCTGCCAGAAAGCTCTTTAGTAGTAATTCTGCTATAATACTCATCTTTATTAATTCCACTAGAAATCTATTCCATATTAATTCCGCTAGAAATCTCTTCCATTTTACATACGTTTGAAGCTTCTACCAGACTTTCCTGGAGGAATTGTTAAGTCTGACCATTGTTAATTTTGCTGAAACAACCCTCACCTTGGTTTCCTGACGAGGTCGTCCTGAAACTGTAGCAAGGCCGTGATGGCGAGGTTCGACGTGAAAGGTTAATGAACAGTTCCAAGTACTTGAGCAGTGAACCCAGGACTTGATGCGCGACTCCTATTTAAGGGAACGTCCGCACCATGGACCCTACGGGGGTGTATCACATCTTGAGATGTGCGTTGCGGGTAAGTCTAGGTTCAGGAGCAGTTGACACGAGCCAAAAGAGTTGTCTCAATACAGCGGGTACACGCTTCAACACTTTGATCAGATAGCGATCGTTATTATCAGCAGGATTAGCTCTTTAGTTGGCGATAACGGGAATGTGCGTGAGCATTGTAACGATATCGTGTGCGACCTTTGACCATCGCCATTAATGTTGGATGAACCTCCGGGGACAATCAATTACAATCATCGCCAAGCTCGGCGCTTATATACGTGTCCAGGCGCGTTACGTGCGCTCCAGAGACTTTGACGATGTGTTTCAGGGGGTGCTGACCATCCATTGTCACCGGGGACAATCACTGAGGGCACCTTGCCCAGAACTGACTGTACTTATTCCAGTAGGCCTCATTGTTCCTAGCTCAGTAGACCTGACATACCTAGTTTAGTAGACCTGACTATACCTAATCTGGTAGATCTCAATGTACCTAGTTTAGTGGACCTGACTGTACCTAGTCCAGTGGACATGACTGTCCCTAAGCCCAGAACGCAACCACATATCTACTCCCAATCAAACGAAAGTAAAACATGCAGTGATCGCTTAAATTAGATGGAACACCCCCCCTTAACTTGTGATATAGCTCGTCGAGGTTTAAGTTCTCGTGAAAAAAAAACCCCAACAAATAACAGTTGACAATCGGAAAAACGGGGTTTATAAAAAAAACAAAATAAAACTCGGTAAATTAAGTCTGTCACGCCAGGCACGAGGTAGATAAATATAAATTCGTAATGAGTGCAATGGAGGTTTTATGGTCGGCTACATTGTTGTGTTTAAATGTTATCAGAGACCTGGGCGGCCTAGATCTTTCCATACTTTTATGTGACAGCGTAACGAGTCGGCCAGAAGGCTCGACTCGACAATATTCTCCGCTGCTTTGAGCTGGGTTCGCTTGGTATCGGAGCGCTCTGTAAGCGCCAACAACGTGCGCGTTTTGTTTATTTGGAAACTCTTGTTGGTATTGTTCTGTCTGGAAAAGGAAATAATCAAAAGTATCGTTTCAATATGGTCACGTGATGTTGCTGTTGGTTTAAAAGACAGTAGATCAACATTTGATAACATAGAATAAACTGGATATTGAAGGTTTTATTAAATGAGACATCATTAGGAAATATGGGACCAACTTGGTAATGAACAGGGCTATTGGTTGGGACCTCCTAATTATAGCGCACATAGAACCACTCAATTAATAAAGTGAAATCCGTTACGTTGGTCGCTCGTTCTAAAGCGTTACTATCACGGTAGACTAGACCGCCGATGATGGGGAGATCTCAAGGTTCGAATCTCGGTCGGCTGAACTGAGGTTATTTTATACAAAATTGTTTCTCTCTCTCTCTTTCTCTCTGTGGGTACACATACTATAAATATAACCTTCCTAATCCCTACAATTATTAGCGTAGTTAGTACATAGTCGTATAACCCGGGTTAAGACGCGGTGGTAAAAAAAAAAAAGTGAAACTTAGTAAGTAATTCACTTGAGCTCACATATTTGTTAATTTTACTTTATGTGCTATAAATTAGACATAAATAAATGTATATTATTTAGGTTAACATCTTTACTCTACGTTTAAATTTAACTTGTGTTCATTTTACATATTAATTGCACACTCTTATATTTAACTTGTCTTTAGTATACATATCTAAACTCTGTTATATTTAACTTGTGTTTAGTATACATATCTAAACTCTGTTATATTTAACTTGTGTTTAGTATACATATCTAAACTCTGTTATATTTGAACTTGTCTTTAGTATACATATCTAAACTCTGTTATATTTAACTTGTGTTTAGTATACATATCTAAACTCTGTTATATTTAACTTGTCTATAGTATACATATCTAAACTCTGTTATATTTGAACTTGTCTTTAGTATACATATCTAAACTCTGTCATATTTTAACTTGTGTCTAGCATACATATCTACACTCTGTTATATTTTAACTTGTGTCTAGTATACATATCTAAACTCTGTTATATTTTAACTCCTGTCTGTGAGGTCACTCTTTTCTGTCTTCCTAACAATTTGTCTTAATGCGAGCCCCCTTCCCTCGCCCCAGTCATGACCCAGAGGGGGGTGGAGGTGACAACCCCCTGTTAGCACGGAAACCAACACCAGTTCTGTGACGTGGAGGCGTGACCTGCCCCTGTAGTGCATGCAACCCTCACATGCCTTTTGTACCCTCACGTATCTGCCATCAGGGCAGCTAAACCAAGAGATGGAAGTCACATTTCCACGCTGGGAACGAGTAACGATCCATTTCATTTATTATAAAGGTAATTACGATTGAAAATAATACTCTATTTAATTAAAAAATAACAGTACGACACAAACACAATAATTCATGTCCTTCCCTCCGTTTCAAACCAGTGTAGCAGGAAACCAGCATAACACAATAATTCATGTCCTTCCCTCCGTTACAAACCAGTAGTAGCCGGAAACCAGCATAACACAATAATTCATGTCCTTCCCTCCGTTACAAACCAGTAGTAGCCGGAAACCAGCATAACACAATAATTCATGTCCTTTCCTCCGTTTCAAACCAGTGTAGCAGGAAACTAGCATAACACAAAAAAACATGTCCTTCACTCCGATTCAAACCAGAGGTAGCCGGAAACCAGCATAACACAATAATTCATGTCCTTCCCTCCGTTTCAAACCAGTGGTAGCAGGAAACCAGCATAACACAATAATTCATGTCCTTCCCTCCGTTACAAACCAGTAGTAGCCGGAAACCAGCATAACACAATAATTCATGTCCTTCCCTCCGTTTCAAACCAGTGGTAGCAGGAAACCAGCATAACACAATAATTCATGTCCTTCCCTCCGTTACAAACCAGTAGTAGCCGGAAACCAGCATAACACAATAATTCATGTCCTTTCCTCCGTTTCAAACCAGTGGTAGCCGGAAACCAGCATAACACAATAATTCATGTCCTTCCCTCCGTTACAAACCAGTGGTAGCCGGAAACCAGCATAACACAATAATTCATGTCCTTCCCTCCGTTACAACCAGCGGTAGCCGGAAACCAGCATAACACAATAATTCATGTCCTTCCCTCCGTTACAAACCAGTAGTAGCCGGAAACCAGCATAACACAATAATTCATGTCCTTTCCTCCGTTTCAAACCAGTGTAGCAGGAAACTAGCATAACACAAAAAAACATGTCCTTCACTCCGATTCAAACCAGAGGTAGCCGGAAACCAGCATAACACAATAATTCATGTCCTTCCCTCCGTTTCAAACCAGTGGTAGCAGGAAACCAGCATAACACAATAATTCATGTCCTTCCCTCCGTTACAAACCAGTGTAGCCGGAAACCAGCATAACACAATAATTCATGTCCTTCCCTCCGTTTCAAACCAGTGGTAGCAGGAAACCAGCATAACACAATAATTCATGTCCTTCCCTCCGTTACAAACCAGTAGTAGCCGGAAACCAGCATAACACAATAATTCATGTCCTTTCCTCCGTTTCAAACCAGTGGTAGCCGGAAACCAGCATAACACAATAATTCATGTCCTTCCCTCCGTTACAAACCAGTGGTAGCCGGAAACCAGCATAACACAATAATTCATGTCCTTCCCTCCGTTACAAACCAGTGGTAGCCGGAAACCAGCATAACACAATAATTCATGTCCTTCCCTCCGTTACAACCAGCGGTAGCCGGAAACCAGCATAACACAATAATTCATGTCCTTCCCTCCGTTACAAACCGCTGATAACGGGCCAACTAGGAATAAAGGTAGGTTAACTAGTTTTGTGTTACTATACAAGAGCAGTTCCTTTGATAGCCTTGTACTCGACCCTTTTTTCATCAGTTAATATATGTCAAACCAGGAAATGTGAGGCCATTGTTTGATTAAACAATGTCGCAGTAGAGATATCATTTATGTAATCCACGGGAACAGGAAGTGTAGGATTCAGTTTGGGTATAAAGTACTAGATGTAGCCAGCCCCAGATCGTCGCAGTGGAACGTTTGGGTTATCGAGGTGGTTGCGGAGTGAGACGGGGCAGTGAATGAACACTTGATTGGTGGCATGTCACGGAGCTATTTGCGAGCGATGAATCTATCACACGTCGCTCGTGCTAACTACAGCTGGGGAGTATCACACAAGACAATTGAAACCTCTGATTCTGACATGCGAGGTGGTTTCTAGACAGCTGATTGAGAGTTCATGGACTATATGTTGGGCTCTAGACAGCTGATTGAGATTTCATAGACTGTATGTTGTGTTCTAGACAGCTGATTGAGAGTTCATGGACTGTATGTTGTGTTCTAGACAGCTGATTGAGAGTTCATAGAATGTGTGTTGTGCTATAGACAACTGATTGAGAGTTCATATACTGTATGTTGTGTTCTAGACTGCTGATTGAGAGTTCATAGACTGTATGTTGTGCTCTAGACAGCTGATTGAGAGTTCATGACTTGTATCTCGGCTCTAGACAGCTTATTGAGAGTTCATAGACTGTATGTTGGGCTCTAGACAGCTGATTGAGATTTCATGGACTGTATGTTGTGCTCTAGACAGCTGATTGAGAGTTCATAGACTGTATGTTGTGTTCTAGACAGCTGATTGAGAGTTCATAGAATGTGTGTTGTGCTATAGACAACTGATTGAGAGTTCATATACTGTATGTTGTGTTCTAGACTGCTGATTGAGAGTTCATAGAATGTGTGTTGTGCTATAGACAGCTGATTGAGAGTTCATAGACTGTATGTTGTGTTCTAGACTGCTGATTGAGAGTTCATAGAATGTGTGTTGTGCTATAGACAGCTGATTGAGAGTTCATAGACTGTATGTTGTGTTCTAGACACCTGATTGAGAGTTCATAGACTGTATGTTGTGTCCTAGACAGCTGATTGAGAGTTCATAGACTGTATGTTGTGTTCTAGACTGCTGATTGAGAGTTCATAGACTGTATGATGTGTTCTAGACTGCTGATTGAGAGTTCATAGACTGTATGTTGTGTTCTAGACTGCTGATTGAGAGTTCATGACTTGTATCTCGGCTCTAGACAGCTGATTGAGAGTTCATAGACTGTATGTTGTGTTCTAGACAGCTGATTGAGAGTTCATAGACTGTATGTTGGGCTCTAGACAGCTGATTGAGAGTTCATGGACTGTATGTTGTGTTCTAGACAGCTGATTGAGAGTTCATAGACTGTATGTTGGGCTCTATACAGCTGATTGAGAGTTCATAGAATGTGTGTTGTGCTATAGACAGCTGATTGAGAGTTCATAGACTGTATATTGTGTTCTAGACAGCTGATTGAGAGTTCATAGACTGTATGTTGTGTTCTAGACAGCTGATTGAGAGTTCATAGACTGTATGTTGGGCTCTAGACAGCTGATTGAGAGTTCATAGAATGTGTGTTGTGCTATAGACAGCTGATTGAGAGTTCATAGACTGTATATTGTGTTCTAGACAGCTGATTGAAAGTTCATGACTTGTATCTCGGCTCTAGACAGCTTATTGAGAGTTCATAGACTGTATGTTGGGCTCTAGACAGCTGATTGAGAGTTCATGGACTGTATGTTGTGTTCTAGACAGCTGATTGAGAGTTCATAGACTGTATGTTGTGTTCTAGACAGCTGATTGAAAGTTCATGACTTGTATCTCGGCTCTAGACAGCTGATTGAGAGTTCATAGACTGTATGTTGTGTTCTAGACTGCTGATTGAGAGTTCATGACTTGTATCTCGGCTCTAGACAACTGATTGAGAGTTCATAGACTGGATGTTGTGTTCTAGACAGCTGATTGAAAGTTAATAGACTGTATGTTGTGTTCTAGACTGCTGATTGAGAGTTCATGACTTGTATCTCGGCTCTAGACAACTGATTGAGAGTTCATAGACTGGATGTTGTGTTCTAGACAGCTGATTGAGAGTTCATCTCGGGCTCTAGACAGCTGATTGAGAGTTCATAGACTGTATGTTGTGTTCTAGACTGCTGATTGAGAGTTCATGACTTGTATCTCGGCTCTAGACAACTGATTGAGAGTTCATAGACTGGATGTTGTGTCCTAGACAGCTGATTGAGAGTTCATCTCGGGCTCTAGACAGCTGATTGAGAGTTCATAGACTGTATGTTGTGTTCTAGACAGCTGATTGAGAGTTCATAGACTGTATGTTGTGCTCTAGACAGCTGATTGAGAGTTCATGACTTGTATCTCGGGCTCTAGACAGCTTATTGAGACTTTTCTCACATTGTAAACACCTGAGTGTACATACACTTGATATCAGTGTCTCTCACATTGTAAACACCTGGGTGTACATACACTTGATATCAGTGTCTCTCACATTGTAAACACCTGGGTGTACATACACTTGATATAGGCTGCCAGAGTTAGTTTACAAAATGTAGCTCGAGTTTATAGATGGAGAAATAATGACTTCTAAATTGGGCCGTGACGTTTTTTCTCCATGAACACAATCCCATCCGACCACGGCTTAGTGGAGGTAAGAGAGGGGGGAGGGAGGTCACTAATGGCCACTGGCGACCTTGACACACTCACGATTATCTTGACACCCTCAATTTAAAAAATAAAAACAAAATATGTTATTCCATGTTCGAAATGTGGCAAGACATTAACGTCCAGACATTATCTCATTTTATTAGTGGGGGTTAGTCACTTGTGGCTCAAGCATTATAGTAATAACCAACTTAAAATATCATTCCACTAGAAATGAATTAATATAATATTTACAAGAAGTTGGCAGTAAATTATTAGGCCTATTATTAGCGTTAAGTGGACTCTAGTCTTCGTCCTTTCGTTAAGTTGGTTTACCTGACAATCCTCGTAGCCATAGCAAGCTACCATAGCATATGCTAATCCTTGTAGCCATAGCAACCAACAAACAACACGTGACAATCTTTGTAGCCATAGCAACCAACAAACAACACGTGACAATCTTTGTAGCTATATCAACCAACCAACAACACGTGACAATCCTTGTAGCTATATCAACCAACCAACAACACGTGACAATCCTTGTAGTCATAGCAACCAACAACAACACGTGACAATCCTTGTAGCTATATCAACCAACCAACAACACGTGACAATCCTTGTAGCTATATCAACCAACCAACAACACGTGACAATCCTTGTAGTCATAGCAACCAACCAACAACACGTGACAATCCTTGTAGCTATATCAACCAACCAACAACACGTGACAATCCTTGTAGCTATATCAACCAACCAACAACACGTGACAATCCTTGTAGCTATATCAACCAACCAACAACACGTGACAATCCTTGTAGCTATATCAACCAACCAACAACACGTGACAATCCTTGTAGCTATATCAACCAACCAACAACACGTGACAATCCTTGTAGTCATAGCAACCAACCAACAACACGTGACAATCCTTGTAGCTATATCAACCAACCAACAACACGTGACAATCCTTGTAGCTATATCAACCAACCAACAACACGTGACAATCCTTGTAATCATAGCAACCTACCATAGCATGTGACTTGTTTATCTCTCTTTGTTCTAGAAATGTATAGTTCTCTTGTTCTAGAAATATCTATATTCCTCCTTGCTCTAGAATTGTATGATTCTACTCCTGTTCTAGAAATATCTATCTTTCTCCTTGCCCTAGAATTGTATGATTCTACTCCTGTTCTAGAAATATCTATCTTTCTCCTTGCCCTAGAATTGTATGACTCTACTCCTGTCATAGAAATGTCTATCTCTCTTCTTGTTCTACAATTGTCTCTGTCCTAGAAGTGTAACAATATCCCCCAGCTCTAGAAGTGTAACAGTAACTCCTGGTGTTGGAGATAAGGCCCTCTCTCTCTATCTCCGCGGTATGATGGATGAGGGATTGTCTTCTACTCCGCTCCGGGCCTCCAAACACCGGACCGTGCCGGAGTTATGGGACACTGCCATGCAAACTACTCCTACCTCTGTTTTAATACATTTCACCCGCTCCCCCCCACCCTTCTCTCGGCCACGAGCTAGGATTGAGATGTACCCTGCCATCAAAATTTAATTATTATTTAAAGGTTCTGTAGAAGGTACACACAAAGCGGGTATCGACGCTGCGAAGAACAAGCGCACAAGTCCATCTTGTACCGTCCTCCCTTGAAGCTCAGAGCAACCAATGTTGCCGGCTAACAGGGGAAACCGGTCGGTTGTTCGTACCCTTGATATTATTATTATTATCTGTCAATAATTGTTACTACAGTAGCCCCATGGCTTCTTTGGTGCTGACTGACAGCTCTCAGCTGACTTCTGACAGTCAACATTTAGGTTATATACCTACATTTTGACTGTCAGAAGTGACAGCTGCTAAACACATGTTTTTACAGATCATATGGTTCGGCGTAGGGATACATAATTTGGTCTGGTAACTTTTCAAAGATGTCAGCTGTCAGTCAGCACCAAAGAAGCCACGGGGCTACTGTACTTGACCCACTTCAGTGGCCGAACATTCTTAAGGGTCAATCTCGTGTTGGACTGACCTTCTGAGGACGGGGAAGATCGGGGTTCAAATACCGGCCGGGTTTAATGAAGGAGGTTTTCCCTAAATGGTTTACCACTCTACTTCCAAGCAAATGCGGGTACACTACCTCTAAAACACTCACTTCCTCATTTCTACCCTATTAGAGTAGTTATTAGTCAGTATATGCGTATAGCTTGAACGGGCCGTAGGACGCAGTTCTAATAATATTTAGCACCGCGTCTTACTACCCGTTCGGGTTATACGTTTAAGTACTAATTACGCTAATGGATTAGGAATTGGGAAGGTTGAATTAGAGAAAGTGAACCCGCATTTGCGTGGAGGGAGAGTGGAAAACTATTTAGTAAACCCCCCCCCCCCCCCCCATTTCACCCTAGCGAGATTCGAACCTCGATCTCCCCGTCCTCGGCGGTCGAGCTCAACACGACAAGCGCGTTAGACAACTACGCCACCGAGGCGGGTGAGTTCTAATAATAATAATATATTTATATAACCTCAATGGTTAGATGGTCAGAGTTCCTTGCTCCAGGTTCCGGGTTCACTCTCCGGCACTTACAGATTCTTTCTGTCCAGCAGTGGCTCTGGAACGGAGTAAACTCAGCCTCGTGAGGACAAATAAGAAGTTACTTGAATGAAGTAGTGGCTCTGGTTTAGAAAACTGAGATTAACGTTCATTACGCTGACTACATGATACCCTGAAATTGGCACTATCTTTTCAACAGACGGCGGATGCTCGGTCTGCATGGCTCGAGCATGGAGCCGTCAGTTACCAACCCTCCCCTAGCGAATGGACTGTAGTATCTCTCATTGTGAGCGCATGCGCATTGATTGGTTGGAACAACCAAGCTGTGGATGTCGTACGAAAAAAAACCAACCAAGGTGGAAGTAAAGCCTCGGCGAGGTTGAGATCTTGTGATTGGCTTAGAGCTCGTCACGTGACCTACAGGTTTCGGTTCTGCTCTTGTTTTGTCGTCCAACGTGTGAATGAATAGGCCTATATGGAATGCCAGGTCGCCACCGTGGTTCGGATTCCACGTTAAACTGTAGGTCCTTCATTTCATCTCACAATCACCCTACCATTACACATTAGCGTAAGTGCGTATAACCCGAACGGGTAGTAAGATGCGGTGCTAATAATAATAATAATAATAATAATAATAGGCCTATACAATCATCGACGAACCAACGTTGCCAAACTTGTCTTATGTTGAAGGGAGAATATTTACCAGACTAAAACAAGAGAATGACAACGCTGTATCCACAGCCATCCCCACAACCGTTACCACAGAGATGATATTCATTGTAGTATATATATCTAATGTCACGATCAACTTAACGTTTCATTTAATGTTCACGTAACGTGAAAAGAGAAATCAATGTATGATAAGGATTCACGCCACGCAGCAACTCGAGTAAAACACAGACAATAGATTTGGACAGATTGAAAACAATTCTGTTTACTGACATGAAACCCAATAGAAACTTTACTGGCGCTAGAAAAAACAAAGTGTGATAAGTGACTTAGACGTTTTATAGCTCACTAGACGGATTATACAGTCCGAACAAGTCGTCTGCACACCATACATAAACAAATGAGGTACTAAATAGTCGTGTTGATGTCACAAAATGACTGACTGACTGGCTAGAACACGTGGTTCGCTTCGCTTAACGTGAGAAGTTCTTCCCCGAACAACTCTTATGTAACGTGAACGTACTAAGTTAATGTATCGTGATAGCTTCCATTTAAAACCACGAGGAAAACCTTTACGTTACGTTTGTTACGTGAGACGTTAAATTTATAGGGATCCCAACTTTACTACAGCAAACAGTTCGAGAAGAATCTTTCAACACAACCACCACATTTAATTTTAAACTGACCGTAAGAGAATACCAATGTCCAATACATGTATCAGCTAAGGAACATGTGATTGCGACTGTTGTAAACTGATCGTACCAATGTACAAGACATGTATCAGCTAAAGAACATGTGATTGTGACTGTTGTAAACTGATCGTACCAATGTACAAGACATGTATCAGCTAAAGAACATGTGATTGTGACTGTTGTAAACTGATCGTACCAATGTCCAATACATGTATCAGCTAAAGAACATGTGATTGTGACTGTTGTAAACTGATCGTACCAATGTACAAGACATGTATCAGCTAAAGAACATGTGATTGTGACTGTTGTAAACTGATCGTACCAATGTCCAATACATGTATCAGCTAAAGAACATGTGATTGTGACTGTTGTAAACTGATCGTACCAATGTACAAGACATGTATCAGCTAAAGAACATGTGATTGTGACTGTTGTAAACTGATCGTACCAATGTACAAGACATGTATCAGCTAAAGAACATGTGATTGTGACTGTTGTAAACTGATCGTACCAATGTACAAGACATGTATCAGCTAAAGAACATGTGATTGTGACTGTTGTAAACTGATCGTACCAATGTACAAGACATGTATCAGCTAAGGAACATGTGATTGCGACTGTTGTAAACTGATCGTACCAATGTACAAGACATGTATCAGCTAAAGAACATGTGATTGTGACTGTTGTAAACTGATCGTACCAATGTCCAATACATGTATCAGCTAAGGAACATGTGATTGCGACTGTTGTAAACTGATCGTACCAATGTACAAGACATGTATCAGCTAAAGAACATGTGATTGTGACTGTTGTAAACTGATCGTACCAATGTACAAGACATGTATCAGCTAAGGAACATGTGATTGCGACGGTTGTAAACTGATCGTACCAATGTACAAGACATGTATCAGCTAAGGAACATGTGATTGCGACGGTTGTAAACTGATCGTACCAATGTACAAGACATGTATCAGCTAAGGAACATGTGATTGTGACTGTTGTAAACTGATCGTACCAATGTACAAGACATGTATCAGCTAAAGAACATGTGATTGTGACTGTTGTAAACTGATCGTACTAATGTACAAGACATGTATCAGCTAAAGAACATGTGATTGTGACGGTTGTAAACTGATCGTACTAATGTACAAGACATGTATCACCTAAAGAACATGTGATTGTGACTGTTGTAAACTGATCGTACCAATGTACAAGACATGTATCAGCTAAAGAACATGTGATTGTGACTGTTGTAAACTGATCGTACTAATGTACAAGACATGTATCAGCTAAAGAACATGTGATTGTGACGGTTGTAAACTGATCGTACTAATGTACAAGACATGTATCAGATATAGGACGTAGTACAATAATTTATAAGGGTTAGTTCACATCAATCATATCCCTAATAATATCCCAAGAATTATCTTAGTCGTCCACTGTCAAAATTATCAATGAGAAGCCAAAATATTGGTCAACAGTATTCCCCTGCTAAGAGAATGATGCAACCCGCCCTAACCCACCCTGTAAATCTGTCCCCGTAGTTTAATATTACTATTATTAATAGATGGTTTCATTCAATCCTGGAAGTGACATTTCAACAGGAAATACGAGTAGCAGGCCAGTCAGTTGGAACATAAACAAGTGACGGTCGTCTCGCGTCAATCCCGTCCTTCCACATTCCCCCCTCCCTTACCGAGCCGCAACCCGCTCGTTGATAATCATTCAATAACATCAGTTAGCGATGAAACTTTGGGGCAGATGCCACCATCTTGTCTACCTCCATTAGCAAGGGTTGCAACAACACGACCGGCTTTTGTCAACGACTTCCGGCCGGCCCTAAAACTCTTACAATGTTCGAGTGTGGGTACCAAATAGTCCTGACAGTGGAAGTAGATGAAGGTAATGCAGACTAAATTGAAAGAAAGGTTGGTGGGAACAATAAAGAGTCTAATAGGTCAACGTAATGAACCTTTTGTTGACTGGAGGGACAACCATTGGCGGTTAGGTAGCTCAGGAATAAACATTCCGGCTCAGTTTGATGTTATTCCATCATATTCTGAAACTGTTGTTTACAGTTCTCCCCTCTCTGTTTATTTACCTGAACTATCACATTGTTGATTGTTCTATACAATTGCAAACTAATAATACAAGGACTCTATTGACATAACCTAGATGGTACTTTTCATAATCACTATGGTATGTTCACTAGAACATTAATCCCAACATACACAGTAGTGTTATAGTCACTATGTTATGTTCACTGGAACATTAATCCCAACATACACAGTAGTGTTATAGTCACTATGGTATGTTCACTGGAACATTATCCCAACATACACAGTAGTGTTATAGTCACTATGGTATGTTCACTGGAACATTATCCCAACATACACAGTAGTGTCATAGTCACTATAGTATGTTCACTGGAACATTATCCCAACATACACAGTAGTGTTATAGTCACTATGGTATGTTCACTGGAACATTATCCCAACATACACAGTAGTGTCATAGTCACTATAGTATGTTCACTGGAACATTAATCCCAACATACACAGTAATGTCATAGTCACTATGGTATGTTCACTGGAACATTAATCCCAACATACACAGTAGTGTTTTAGTCACTATGTTATGTTCACTGGAACATTAATCCCAACATACACAGTAGTGTTATAGTCACTATGGTATGTTCACTGGAACATTAATCCCAACATACACGGTAGTGTCAAAATTACTAGGGAGCTCCAGTTTGAGCTTCGACTACCAACATCTCGTAAGACATAGGAAGAGCGTGTGAGGATAATATTATGATTTTGTTCTGTTTTTAAAATAAAATAAATTTCATCTCCACCACAATATCAATACATAATTCTAAAAAACACTCTCTTCATAATTTAAATAACATAACAATCTGTTCTCTTGTAATAGCATGCAAGTGCCATCTGCCATAGCAGCCATCTCACAGAAAGAGTATAGCAGTGCCATGCAGGACCCGACGTTGTGTTACCTGCAAGAACATTTCCCCGTCCAGCAGTGTGTGGTCGTACGTGGTGAGATCTCTGTTCCTGAACTGGCCGTCTTCCTTGTCCTTGTGCATCACCACTGGAACAAGAGAACAAGCGTTATACTACCTGACCAGGAGCCCTGCCCTCTCTCCTATATCATGAGCCCTACCCTCTCTCCTATATAATGAGCCCTACCCTCTCTCCTATATCATGAGCCCTACCCTCTCTCCTATATCATGAGCCCTGCCTTCTCTCCTATATCAGGAACCCTGCCCTCTCTCCTATATAATGAGCCCTACCCTCTCTCCTATATAATGAGCCCTACCCTCTCTTATATATCATGAGCCCTACCCTCTCTCCTATATCATGAGCCCTGCCTCTCTCCTATATTATGAGCCCTACCCTCTCTCCTATATCATGAGCCCTGCCCTTCTCCTATATCATGAGCCCTACCCTCTCTCCTATATAATGAGCCCTGCCCTCTCTCCTATATCATGAGCCCTACCCTCTCTCCTATATTATGAGCCCTGCCCTCTCTCCTATTTCATGAGCCCTACCCTCTCTCCTATATAATGAGCCCTACCTCTCTCCTATATCAGGAGCCCTGCCCTCTCTCCTCTATCATGAGCCCTGCCCTCTCTCCTATATCATGAGCCCTGCCCTCTCTCCTATATCATGAGCCCTGCCCTCTCTCCTCTATCATGAGCCCTGCCCTCTCTCCTATATCATGAGCCCTGCCCTCTCTCCTATATAATGAGCCCTGCCCTGTCTCCTATATCATGAGCCCTACCCTCTCTCCTATATTATGAGCCCTGCCCTCTCTCCTATATCATGAGCTCTACCCTCTCTCCTATATCATGAGTCCTACCCTCTCTCCTATATCATGAGCCCTGCCCTCTCTCCTATATTATGAGCCCTGCCCTCTCTCCTATATCATGAGCTCTACCCTCTCTCCTATATCATGAGTCCTACCCTCTCTTCTATATCATGAGCCCTGCCCTCTCTCCTATATCAGGAGCTTCTGGAGCAAGTGTAACACTATCCAACACAACGATATGTCCCTACTGATTGTTGGAACGATCTCTCATAGCAGGAAAGTCTACAGATTCTCGGGTAGTTAGTTAGTGCCCACTGACTTGATAAGAGACGACAAAGTGCTCCGCTGGTTGTCTGACACCTGCTCCTGTGTTTGAACACGTCTCAATTGACAGCCATTTAACTCGCTTTCATTATCCAGACTGACAGGTCGTCCAGTCAGCGTTAGTCAGCATTATATACCCCAAGGGATCTTCCGGCAAGTGGTTGTGGGGGGGAAGGGCACTGATTGCTGATGACGAAGCGAGGAGACCAGATATACTTCCCAGTGCTTGGTAATAGTTCCATAGGAACTAAGAATAGATACAAACTTAGAAGCGGAAAAAGGTGCCAATTTTATACGTACTCACAGCCTAGCCACCCGTCAACACTTATATCTAGCCAAGGGAGGACAGCACTCTAACATTTAGCCGCCCGTCTACACTCATATCTAGCTAAGGGAGGAGCACTCTAACATTCAGTCGCCCGTCTACACTCCTATTTATCTAAGGTAGGGCAGCACTCTAACATTTGACCGCCCGTCAACACTCATATCTAGCCAAGGGAGGACAGCACTCTGACATTTAGTCACCCGTCAACACTCCTATTTATCTAAGGGAGGGCAACACTCTAACATTTAGTCGCCCGTCAACACTCCTATCTAGCTAAGGGAGGACAGCACTCTAGCATTTAGCCGCCCGTCAACACTCCTATCTAGCCAAGGGAGGACAGCACTCTAACATTTAGCCACCCGTCAACACTCCTATCTAGCTAAGGGAGGACAGCACTCTAGCATTTAGTCGCCCGTCAACACTCCTATTTAGCTAAGGGAGGGCAGCACTCTAACATCTAGCCGCCCATCAACACTCCTATCTAGCTAAGGGAGGGCAGCACTCTAACATTTAGCCGCCCGTCAACACTCCTATTTAGCTAAGGGAGGGCAGCACTCTAACATTTATCTATTGTGCTGAATTGAAGCACTAAATAGGATTTGTATTATTCAAGTAATGTTATTTCACAAATTCTCCAGACCTCTCATGGAAGAAATCCTTTTTTCTATTTCAAAAGTGTAAGCGACACATCCTGGCAGTAAATTATGAAATTAAAACTTTTGAAGATAATTTTTATCTGGCGATAAAATCTTCCTGCGATAATTGGAATCAATAAATTAGCTTTCGGTTATTGAAACCTTCTCTAGTTTTTTTTTTTGGTGTCGCTAAAAAGAACGTGCTTTAGTTACAAATTTTAGATGACTTATTAATTAAGATTCGGATGGACACCTACAATATAAGAACGATAAAGTTGTGCCGGTTATTGCTTAAAAAATATGCATAGTAACAACATGCGGTTTTTTGTATTGCATTAAACTTGTAAATTTAAAATGAACTATATTAATAAAAAAAGTTACAAGTTAATATTTACTTTTTTACAATAAGACGTAATTTAAATTAAATTTAAATTAAATAAAACATGAAACACAAGAATATAGTTTTGAAGTTAAAATATTATTATAGAGAATAAGATAATGTTCGATCATACACGACCAATATTTATAATACAATAACGGGCACAAAATTTGATATTTTCAAATTAAATCATGTCTGAACTGTTGAAAAAGTTCAATAGCTTGCTGGTAGAATGCTCTGTCTTCGGAAGCGCCTCCCCCTCTCCGCCCCAATCCCTCTTTGGCATTCAGTATCTTTTCATCATTTTTTTCTGTAAGCCATGCTACTCCCCATTCCCTTCCAACATTTATTTCTCCTTCAGGTAAAACCCTGGACTGGACACTAACTGTCTGTCACCTTGTTACTACTATTACCTCCAAACCTCAGTTTTTGAAAATGTTCCTCTTGATGTATTTGCATGTTAAAAGTTTATTTATAGAGTAGTCTTGATTTGGTTTACCTTATCAATAATTTGTGTAACAATCTACAGTGTTTCTTTGATTAGATACAAACTTTTTGTATAGAAATTATGTTTTTAGCAAAGAAAAATATTCTAGGCGATACCCCCTCAAGGGAAACAGAAAATCTGTGTTACTCAGCAGGAAACCAGCGAAAAAAATTAAAACACTTTGAGAAACACTACCAAAGGAAAAAGCGAGTTAAAAAATAATACCTCTTTTGTTACTATTTTGTTTAGTGTTGGTGTTTGTAACACCCGCACCAGTGGTTGAGTAGACTAATATGCTAGTATAGCATTGCACTCTATCGCTGTTGTCGGTGAGGTCGAGGTTCGAATCTCGTCCGGGTGAATTAGAGGGGCTTATAACATGTGATTTATCAGTGGTTTTGCCATCCTCTCTATGCGCTAATGCAGGATCACTTCCTCTCAACTACCTTGGTAACCAATACGAAAGATATAAATTATAGTTTGTGGGCTATTTATACAGGATATTGTATTTTAATTATAAATGTTTGACAAAAAAACGACAACACATCTAACAATATTATTTCCAATATGCCCCTTCACACGTTCGGTTAATCGACTAAAATTATACAAACATTATTATATGGAATTGGTTAATTACATAAAATATTATGTAATAAACTAGTGCTAGGGTTATTTTTGTCATTAAATTTAAATATATTCCCGGATATCATGTGAATTTCTTGGATGTGATTACGAATACAGATTGGGGGCGGAGGTGGATGTTATTTTCAACATTTGCGCCGGAGTTTACTGACATTACAGCAATAATGTTTACTTGCATTTGCCAATTTATTTTAAGACATAGTCCCAATATGTATTTAGTAGCTCACATGATAATAAAAGGTCCGCCTCGGTGGCGTAGTTGGCTAACGCGCTTGTCGTGTTGAGCCCGACTGCTGAGGACGGGGAGATCGAGGTTCGAATCTCGGTCGGGTGAACTGGGGGTGGTTTTTCATAAATGGTTTTCAACTCTCCCTCCACGCAAATGCAGGTTTACTTCCTCTAATTCAACATTCCCAATTCCTAAATATATTAACGTTATTATTACTTAAAGCGTATAACCCGAACGGCTAGTAAAACATGATGATAAATATTATTATTATTATTATTATGGTGTTTTTACGTTAAAGACCTCTTATGGGTCGACACGTAGTTAAAACATATAATAATAATAATAATAATAGTTATTTTAAACTTTCTATGGTAGGTTTTTCTAACAATAAAGTATAGTTGAAATATATTACTATAATGCCAACTACTGCTTCATTATTTAAACAACTTTTACCAGGGTCTTTAGTACCTTATATTCCTTCTAGTCCTTCCTCTATCATTGCTAATGTAATCACAGGTTGAGAATTTACCAGTTGAGGAGAGAAGTAACACACAAATTATGTTATTTCATGGAATCTGAAGAAAAAATACGCTTGTTTAAAAATTTTAAACAAGCGTATTTTTTCTTCAGATTCCATGAAATAACATAATACTAATGGTTTTTTTAGTCTATAAACAATGTTTCAGTATGCTCATTTTAAACTTATCCAAGATGAATGCATATTTTTTTAAACGTTAGATTACTTAATCTAGTATTGAATAACCCTACAGTTTTGAACTATAGGTTTTATTTCATGTTTTCGAAACAGTTTGAATGAAAAGTAGCTAAAGTATTGTAGTCAGATTATTGCTTATTCTTTTTACAAAATATATATTTAGAGTAGTCCATTTTACAATTTCAAAATTCCTCCCATGCCCTCTTTTAACATCAACAAATACTAAAAGTGATTATTTAACGTACAATTTCAATTCTAAAATAATATGTTTGAGTATAAAAACTTTAATTTTATACTGGCTAAATTAGGGATACACACGCAACTTCCTTTGTAAATTATTGTTATTATTATGATAATACCGTGAATATCTTGTGAAAAAGTAATATTAAAACATTTTTCAAAATAAAACAGTTCTATTGTTTGCACCAATCCAAATATTTGCTGCGCTTGGCATGGTTAGTTTGAAACATAACTACAATTTATTTTTTCCCAGATCAAAACTCAATTTAGAAGAATCTTCCGATGTTGTCAATCGATCAAGTGGTTCACACCCCGGTGTTGATATTGGATCACAGCACGAAATCCATTTTGCTGGAGATATTGCTGGATCTTCACAGCTTATTTCCAAACTATTTCTGGAAGAATCTGATTTGTCTTAAACACACGATGATATATCTGTGTTAGATCATACTTTTCTTGTATTAAAAGTGCAAGAAGATGTCATTGATGCAGATCACATTGAACTACATGGTAGAAGAATCGTAGTTATTTCCTTTTTAATCAAACAAATACAATTAATGAACCACCACCCTCTAACCAATTGTTCCTTTCAAGACATGTATCCTATCAAAGAAAAGTGTTATGGGTTGAAATCACGAATTACTTTTAAATGTAAACTGTGCAAAATAGAGCAGGTTCTGTGGACAGATACATTAGGTTGATTTGGTTGGATTTCAAAGAGGAAAATGATCGTTGATACAATTAAGACTACTTTAATTTTAGGCCCTAAATGTTAGGTGCAAGTTTGTTGACTAGTGATTTTAGTTAAAATTCACTCATTGAAATGAAGGTTTTTTTTTTTTTGCTTTATAGTTTTATCCGTGTTTTATAGACAAACAAGACATTTTCGTACTTATAGCACTATAGCAGGATTAATGTTAAAGTTATTAAGAATCAGTGGCGCATCCAGGAATTTACTTTAGGGGGAGGGGGGCATGTGCGTCAAAGCTATTATTTCTGTCCCCCAAAAATATTCATCCAATTATTTTTGTTAAATATTTTTTAAAAGAAACTATACAAACGCACACAAACACACACATACATATATGTATATATATGTATGTATATGTGTATATATATACACACATACATATATATATATATACATATATATATGTATATATACATATATATACACATATATATATATATACATATATATGTATATATATACATATATATGTATATATATAACATATATATACATATATATACATATATATATATGTATATATATATAGAAAGGTTATTAAAAAGGGTTCAGAAATTATTAATCTTGTGCACATTAACACAAGTCAAATAGTCTTAATGACGTTACATTACCTCTACTTGTTTCGATAAGTCTGTAAACTCCAATAATAATAATAATAATAATAATATTATAAGGGTAAGAGAAACTATAGTTCTAGGAACCAGTTCACATAGACGTAAAGGCAAGTTTGTATTCTAGTAATAAAAAAATTAGGATGAAAATAAAATAATTTTTGGGTCTACATGGCACAACTGTGTAACTTTATTACTAAAAAAAAAGTTCTTCATGTTGTCCTTCCATTTTCACACAAATGCCATATCTTCGAATCGGACAGTTGCATGCTTCTTGAGGAATTCTTTGCGTTATTTAAATCGCCTGACAACCATTTTCAACTCGCTGTTGTAAGTCTAATTCAAATGGAAAACATTTCCTATATTACACTGTTTTTGTCAAAATATATTTGCATGATTAAAAAAATGAAACATCTAACAATATTTGTAAAGTAAATTAGGCGTGAAGTGTGTAAATTCTACTTATTATTATTATTATTATTATTATTATTATTAGCACCGCGTCTTACTACCCGTTCGGGTTATACGTACTTACGCTAATGTGTAATGGTAGGGTGATTGTGAGATGAAATGGAGGACCTACAGTTTAACGTGGAATCCGAACCACGGAGGAGGCCTGGCATTCCCCACATTCACAAGATGTCTTGTCAGAGGTGAAGGAAGGGTTTGGAAATCAGATAAATCTGTACATTTTACTTAATTGAAATAAGATTTTAAAAAAAATTGGCCAACTTTGGCTACTTTTTCTGACTCAATAATTTTTTTAAAGATAGTTCCAATTTTTTTTAAATAGTCCACTCAGAACATAGTGGGATTTTCACTTTGTTTTTTATATCTTCTGGCAGCCGAATGGTGGTATACTTATTTTAATTCTAACCTCCTTATATCATGTTTTTAAATAACTAGCGTAAGTATCGACCGTAAAATCTACAGTCACTGAAAATAACAAAGAAAGGGCAATTTTTTTTAATATTAGGAAAACAATATTTTTATATATTTCTAAAGTAGGTATGGTGGCCTGGCGGTCTAGGGGTAAGGTGTCGGACTTCTGTGCTGGGGTCCGGGATTCAATCCTCGGTCCCGGCACAGATTTATCTGATTACCAAACTCTTCCTTCACCTCTGACAAGACATCTTGTGAATGTGAGGAATGCCAGGTCACCACCGTGGTTCGGATTCCACGTTAAACTGTAGGCCCTTCATTTCATCTCACAATCACCCACCCATTACACATTAGCGTAAGTGCGTATAACCCGAACGGGTAGTAAGACGCGGTGCTAATAATAATAATAATAATAATAAGATTAATTCAAACTGGAGCTTATTTGATGCTGATTCAATTTTGAAAATAAGGGGATAACTCAAAAAATTGAATTGATCTTCCAAAGATTTAAAATCAGCAAACCGCCTTGAAACATTTTTCTTTTAAAGCAAATATCAGCTGACTGTATTTTCCTGAACACGCTTGTTTGACAGCCTGTGTCTGTAAGATGAGAATATGCACAAAGTGTTGTCCTCACATGCTTACACCCAGTACAGAATCCACTCTTACCGTAAACACAAGGATATGTTCTTACACATGTAACATTATAATCGAGCTTGCTCACTTTTTCACATAATTAAAAACACGCACTGATTATCTCTTTGATTTGACATTCTTGTTAGTAAGGTCACGAAAGTCTTGCAATTGAGTGCGGGCCACAGGTGGCCCGCGGGCCGTAGTTTGTCAACCACTGCCTTAGAAAGCATCATCATGATATATTTTCTTTGGTTATGTAGTAAGCAACAAAATTGAAAGGATTAGGGGTGGTGGTGGCGGCCTGGAGTAATGACACTTCGAAAGGGGAAGGGAGAGTATTAGAGGGGTGAGAGGGGTTGGTGTTGTTACTGCCCTAGCTACAGCAGCGCAGCTCCGGTGAGGTGTTAGCACATGGTACTACTTGGAGTATAGATTTGCCAAACCTCGAGATGTCCATCCGAATCTTAATGTCATTTGGTTATTTCTTTAACTATTAGATACTATAACCTTCACTTATCACGGATTGGTTTAGGATTATTTTTGTGTGTGTAAAACTAGGTGATTCTGATTGGTTGTCTCCTCACGTCATTCTATTCAGCGCATCTTGTGTGTCTCAAATCGGTTACTGCTTAACTGTCCATATTGAACAAAGGTATATTATCACAACGCTTCATTATCTGGCCATATTGAACAAAGGTATATTATCACAACGCTTCATTATCTGGCCATATTGAACAAAGGTATATTATCACAACGCTTCATTATCTGGCCATATTGAACAAAGGTATATTATTATAGCGCTTCATGTTCTGGCCATATATTGAATAATGGTATATTCTCGTAACACTTCATTATCTGTCCATGTTGAGGAAAGGTATATTCTATTACCGCTTCCTCATAAACTTAAGTTCCAAGGTTTGATTGATATAAAGAATGTAGGGCCTTTTAATAACTATTTATTCTTACTGGGGTGTCTCTACAAACTATTTTATCTTAATTTTCATAGCTCGTTATTCTTACATAATGTATTTATTTTATTCTGGTATTTAACATGTAAATTATGCCCTTTTCTCTTAGTAACTAGAGTCTTATCAAAACTAGAAACTATCTAATAATATAGCCTTGTGAAGTTTTTCTAGACCTAATATGTAGATTCTACCTTCTCTTTTTAGTCAAGGTATCTTTTTTATACATCTACATGATTGAACATGCACTAGGGTTTTTAGCGAAGAAAATTGTAGCATTTGAAACATAAAAAGCTGTTAAAAAATGTAATTGTACAGTATGAACAGAATATTTTCTTATAAATGACTCCACACTTAGGCCTGCATAATTTCTAAAGTGTGTGTTTCTTGTTAATTAGTGGAACAACTTTGGTGCGCAACCTTTTGTTAAATTTGTAGGTCCACGTCCATTAGTAGATATGTCTGAACTTATTATGGGTTTTAAGTTTCATTTATTACAGCAGAAGCTATTAATTAATGTCACATTATGTCTATTGTATAAATGTAAGGTAATAACACAAATTTAATCAAAGTTGGCCTCAGAATATATATTTTATTAAATTAATATTTTTCTTTTATCAAATAAATATTTTAATGTTTTCTAGGAAATATTTATCTTTTGTTAAATAATCATGACAGTGTATTCATAGAGTTCATATTTTGAAATGTGTCTGTCTGGTAAAATAAAGTGTTTGTTTATATTTAACAGGAGGATTTTTTTTTTCGGACTATTTATGTTTTCTTTTAAGAGCGAGCAACGGACAATCCCACCCTCATTTTAACCCCCTGGTAAACCTACGTTGTGAAAATAAATTGCTCAATTATGTCCTTTTTTTACGAATGGACATATTATAAAAAAAACTTCTTGATTGACTTCCACGTAGGCTATTCATACGTCAAGTCATGTAATCTACATATGTCAGCTTTGATATATATTATTGATACCTATAAAATAACAATAATAATAGTGAAATGTGATCAATGTTGATAGTAGTAAGAAACCACATCGGTAGTCACATGGTCTAAGGCGTCACTCTCGTAGTAGGCGGGGATGACGGGGAAATCAAGGTCGGGTGTGCTGAGGTTTTTTTTTCAAACGGTTTCCCACTCCACCTCCATGCAAATGCTGGTCCTTTTCCTATAAATATAACTTCCCTAATCCCTAAAACTATTAGCGTAATTAGTACACAAGCGTATAACCCGAACAGGTAAGTAGTAAGACCTGACGCTAATGATAATAATAATAGTAGTAAAAAGTGTTTGTATTTTGTGAAAGGTGGTCCAAGAGTATCAAGGTATATCTAGGTTGATCACTAATCTCTGTCGCGTTGTGACATCATATCCCCCGCAACACCCAGTTCATTTGGTTTTGAAACGATCTGTAGTTTAGAATCTACTCACGAGATGTCACCACCTTTCTCCCTCCCTCCCCCCTCCCCTTCGCCTAAAGGGGGAAGATTCAGTTCCATATAGCCTATATTACCAATATTTTGTATTTATGGTTTGTAAAAATTAAATATAATAAAGTTGCTGATTTTTTAAATGGAAATATCCTAGAGGAATCGTGCATTTTTATTTTCTAGTAATATTGAAGTGAAATTCAATGTTCATTGGTTTTATTACCCAGAGTCATATGTAAATAATGTCCAACATCGATACTATCAATATTTAACATATATCATCTAGTTCAAAGGGGGGGGATTAGTTCACTAGCCTACATGTTAATGTAGGTGGGATGCTTTGTAATATAGGTGAAATGTTAGTCCACCTCTGTGGTTTAGTGGTCAGAACTCCTGGCTACAGTTCCAGAGGTACCGGGATCAATCCCCAGCGCTGTGAATCAGTGGGTCTGGAACGAGGTCAAACTCAGACTCATGAGGACAAATGAGGAGCTACTTGAATAAAGAAGTAGCATCTCCGGTCTATAAAACTGAGATGAATGGATGGAGTGCTCATTGTGCTCATTGTGTTTCTCATTAGAGGTGGGATACAAGATACTGACAACTTTCTTTGATCTTTCACCTCCGGATACTGGGACGATGTTTCTCATTGGAGGTGGGATACAAGATATCGACAACTTTCTTTGATCTTTCACCTCCGGATACTGGGACGATGTTTCTCATTGGAGGTGGGATACAAGATACTGACAACTTTCTTTGATCTTTCACCTCCGGATACTGGGGCGATGTTTCTCATTGGAGGTGGGATACAAGATACTGACAACTTTCTTTGATCTTTCACCTCCGGATACTGGGGCGATGTTTCTCATTAGAGGTGGGATACAAGATACTGACAACTTTCTTTGATCTTTCACCTCCGGATACTGGGGCGATGTTTCTCATTAGAGGTGGGAGACAAGATACTGACAACTTTCTTTGATCTTTCACCTCCGGATACTGGGGACGATGTTTCTCAATTGAATCGGTGGGATACATAGTACCGACAACTTTCTTTGATCTTTCACCTCCGGATACTGGGACGATGTTTCTCATTGGAGGTGGGATACAAGATACTGACAACTTTCTTTGATCTTTCACCTCCGGATACTGGGCGATGTTTCTCATTGGAGGTGGGATACAAGATACCGACAACTTTCTTTGATCTTTCACCTCCGGATACTGGGACGATGTTTCTCATTGGAGGTGGGATACAAGATACTGACAACTTTCTTTGATCTTTCACCTCCGGATACTGGGACGATGTTTCTCATTGGAGGTGGGATACAAGATACGACAACTTTCTTTGATCTTTCACCTCCGGATACTGGGACGATGTTTCTCATTGGAGGTGGGATAAAAGATACTGACAACTTTCTTTGATCTTTCACCTCCGGATACTGGGACGATGTTTCTCATTGGAGGTGGGATACAAGATACCGACAACTTTCTTTGATCTTTCACCTCCGGATACTGGGACGATGTTTCTCATTGGAGGTGGGATACAAGATACTGACAACTTTCTTTGATCTTTCACCTCCGGATACTGGGACGATGTTTCTCATTGGAGGTGGGATACAAGATACTGACAACTTTCTTTGATCTTTCACCTCCGGATACTGGGACGATGTTTCTCATTGGAGGTGGGATACAAGATACCGACAACTTTCTTTGATCTTTCACCTCCGGATACTCGGGCGATGTTTCTCATTTATTCAGACTCATTGGTGATTGGCTTGTATCTGGCGATCATTGTCCGGTGCGGACTAAGCTCACGAAACATTGACTGGTATTTGTTGCCTCTATGATCAGAGGTGAGCGCATTGTTTGGGTTGTCCCAGGTGGACTGATGCTCTAGGTGTAAAGAGCCTACTATTATACAGCGTGTGATGAATGAGAAGTAATTAGATCTCATTAGAGTGAACATGCAGCCAGCCAGGTGAACTAGCTGAATCGTGGACCGTTCAACAATTACAACACTACACTGCTTATACCATTACCCTGTTTATACGTTTATACTACTGCTTACAACATTACAATGCCTAAAATTGCACTGCTTATACTATTGCATTGCTTACATCACACTGCTTACAATATTGTCCTGATTATAATATTACACTCCTTACAACATTAAACTGATTTCATCATACTGCTTATAGCATTACACTGATTACAAAATTATACTGCTTATACTATTAAACTGTTTAAAACATTAAATGGCTTGCAGCATAGCACTGCTTACAACATTATACTTTGGGTACACACTGTAATAGAAATCATACATTTTCACGAAAAGTCTGTATTAGAGTGACCACTTGTTCAGGAACAGTCTGTAGTAGAGTGACCCCTTGTTCAGGAACAGTCTGTAGTAGAGTGACCACTTGTTCAGGAACCATCTGTAGTAGAGTGACCACTTGTTCAGGAACAGTCTGTAGTAGAGTGACCACTTGTTCAGGAACAGTCTGTAGTAGAGTGACCCCTTGTTCAGGAACAGTCTGTAGTAGAGTGACCTCTTGTTCAGGAACAGTCTGTAGTAGAGTGACCACTTGTTCAGGAACAGTCTGTAGTAGAGTGACCACTTGTTCAGGAACAGTCTGTAGTAGAGTGACCACTTGTTCAGGAACAGTCTGTAGTAGAGTGACCACTTGTTCAGGAACAGTCTGTAGTATAGTGACCACTTGTTCAGGAACAGTCTGTAGTAGAGTGACCACTTGTTCAGGAACAGTCTGTAGTAGAGTGACCACTTGTTCAGGAACAGTCTGTAGTAGAGTGACTACTTGTTCAGGAACAGTCTGTAGTAGAGTGACCACTTGTTCAGGAACAGTCTGTAGTAGAGTGACCACTTGTTCAGGAACAGTCTGTAGTATAGTGACCACTTGTTCAGGAACAGTCTGTAGTAGAGTGACCACTTGTTCAGGAACAGTCTGTATTAGAGTGACCCCTTGTTCAGGAACAGTCTGTAGTAGAGTGACCACTTGTTCAGGAACAGTCTGTAGTATAGTGACCACTTGTTCATGAACAGTCTGTAGTATAGTGACCACTTGTTCAGGAACAGTCTGTAGTAGAGTGACCTCTTGTTCAGGAACAGTCTGTAGTATAGTGACCTCTTGTTCAGGAACAGTCTGTAGTAGAGTGACCTCTTGTTCAGGAACAGTCTGTAGTATAGTGACCTCTTGTTCAGGAACAGTCTGTAGTATAGTGACAGGTACAAGTGACAGTAGGGAATAACCTACCTGCCCCTGTTTGTTGTCAGACCGGTCCACTGTTTTCTGCAGCTGTTCCTCTATGTCTTATCACGAGGCGCGGTGTTCTGCCTACCAGCTCAGGGGCAGCCAGTGGAACGCTTTGAGGGACTAACAGTTTCATATCGTGCGCATGACGTCACGAAGTTTGCATTCTAGTTAATCGTACTGGACTGATATATCGTGCAGTGTTCATTAGTTCAACAAGGTGATTACATAATAGCATGTAGGTCGTCTCCAAGGACAGAGCATCCATGTGTAGTAGTAGTAGTATTGCAACGTATGCTATATGTAACATATGGAACTGTCCTCCCTCAATCCACCGCCGCCAAGTATTACACATACCGGCAATACGACTGGCGACATCGGCCACGAGGAAAGACAGAATGGAACCAGGGTCCTGAAGACCTGTAGTGAGTGTTGTCAGTCTTCCTGACATAGTCAGGGACCAAACTTTACTCCACACAAACCTCTTGATATCATGATGTTGGGACGAGGAGGTTAGTTCAGTATAAATGATCCAGCATTAGTCTGGACCTTCGGGTCAAAGACCTAAGGCAATCACACCTCTAACTCTAATGGTAAAATAATTAACTTACTGAAAGTAAAACGAGTTCTGTCCTAGACTGTACCAAGTACTGTCCGTAAGATCCCCTCCCCATGATAGAGACAAGGGTTGTTTACCCTCGTCCACTGATCTACCCCCCTCATGTGTCGGTCACCCCTGTAATTACAACTGATAGTACCTGGGAGATGGTGATTATAGGGTGCAGTATGGAGGGGTAGTTACACCGTCATCTGGTGGGAGGTGGAGGGGAACCCCCTAATAACACATGCTCCCTGACAGAGTTGTAACACACACGACCCCACATGCGGCCATCTTGCGGGAGCATCCAGCTGTGGAGGGTGTCACTCTTCTTGGCTCATGGGGAACAGCCCTCTTTGGGATGTTGGTGACACTCTCCTTGGAAGGCGGTCTAGGGGTAAAGTGTCAGTCTTCTGTGCTGGGGGGTCCGGGGTTCAATCCTCGGTCCCGGCACAGATTTATCCGATTACCAAACCCTTCCTTCACCTCTGACAAGGCATCTTGTGAATGTGGGTAATGCCAGGCCTCCACCGTGGTTCGGATCCCACGTTAAACTGTAGGTCCTCCATTCCATCTCACAATCACCCTACCATTACACATTAGCGTGCATATAACCCGAACGGGTAGTAAGACGCTGTGCTAATAATATATAATAATAATAATAATAATAATAATAATAATAATACTTGGAAGATGCTGACGCTCTTTGTGTTACGAATATCTACAATAAGGGATCTTGAGTAATATAAACGTAAAGTAAGTGTGCCCGCATTTACGTTGAGTAATATTTGGAAAATTTCTAGTACACATAGCCCCATCTTGCCTGCAAACTAGACGAGACTGACTTATTCAGCTGCGTGACCACCGGTGTGGGCCAAGCTATAACATCGTCACATTTTCATAAAATGTATTACTAAATGATGGGGTCGGGGCATAAACATGACAACCCTCAGATATTTAGTTGGGATATGCATATTCACTATTTAAACTTCTATAAAATCCTGAAATCTAGCTATGAAAAATAAATAAAATATTTGTCAACAATTTTTGTTGTTTGATTAAATTTTAACACATAACAGTCAGTGGTTCTTAATCTTTTTTTTGGGTCACAGACCCCTTTGAGAAGCTGATAAAGCCATGGACCTCCTTCCCATAAACATGGACGTGAATACACACCAAGGGAATTTTTCTTACTATCTATCTCTTTAATACAAAGGTGTCTACCCTTTTAAACCCAATATAACCTTTTTTACTGGTCAAAATTCACAATTGAGGGCTTTAATAGCCATTTAATTACCTTAAGATGCACAAAAGCTAGTAAAATTACAAAATTTTAAATCAAAAGTAGAATTTTTTAGTTGTTTTAGTTTTTCTCTTTAATATGAAAGTTTCGACCCTTTTTAACCCAACCCAACCCGGCCTTTTTCATTGGTCAAAATTCCCAAATGAGGGCCTTAATAGCAATGCGATGATTTAAAGATGTGAAACCGCTAATAAACTTTTTTTTCTAACCGAAAGTTATTTTTAATGTCTTAACCAAAAATAAAAATTTTCAAAAAAATCTAATTACAATTTTTTTTACTGGAAGCAAAAAAAAAAATTTACGTAATTGTAGCGCAACTTGCTAGTTTATTCTATTGCAGTGTAAATTTATTACATTCACATGGGCATAATATAAAAACAATCTTTACAACGAATTACTCGTATGTTTCTCACTTTTTCTTTTTATGCAAAAATTAATGGTAACTTCATGAGAAAAGTGAAATAAATCCAATGTGTGTAACTTCAAAGTGAGCTTTTAGTAACGGTCCAAAAGTAAAAAGTCAATGAAAAGGGTGATGTTGTTTTACTTGAATAAGAAGTTGAAATTGTGGAGTAGTATTCAACAGTGTTGCGAATATGTCATCTTCGACATTCAATCTATTTTTATTTTTCGTTTTGATGGCACCAAGTGATGAAGAAACAGGAAACTTCGCAATTGAATCCAAGTTTTATCTATAATTTGTAGTTTTTTTGCCTTTGGTTCAGTGACCCCCTGAAGCCCAGCTACAGACCCCTTAGGGATTCATGGACCCCAGTTTAAGAACCCCTGGATTAGAGGGTTAAAAGTTATGTTGTATCTTAATACTAGTTATACTGGAAGAAAGAAGAATTTAAAATGTCGACGAGCCTAATCAATAAATGATTAAATATATCAAAATGTCACAAGACAAGGAACCAATTAATTGTTAGGGATTAGCAGAATTACCCAGCTTTGCCCGGGGTAACCAAGCAATTACGTTTTTCTTTGCTGTAAAAAAAAAATCTTCATCTTAGTTGTTCCGACCCAGTTTTTAATGAATTTAAAAAAATCTAATCGAAAATCTAAAATTCCTTATTCAAAGGGCATATGATCATGCTTAAGGCATACTAATCTTTTTGGATTGTAGCCCTCCGCGCGCGGTAGATATCGCGCAATGCTTAGAACAGGCAGAAAAACTCTTCATTTTATTTATATACAGTAGATAGTATGGTTGGATGTATTTAGTGATATGTCACAAGCAGTGTTGTGATTTAATTATAAGTACTAGTAGCAATGGTTTTGTGCAAGGAAATGAGTATGCACGATCTCCAGGAAAATTGAGATTAAATCAAGTAAAGATAGCCGACTAAACCTTAAAATTGAAAACTAGTACATTTCGTTTCTGAAATTAGATTACTTCCCAAGGGGGTGTAATGATACTGTCTTGGACCCCTCTGATATATTTAAAAAGTTATGGATGAAGTGTATTTTTCTTTAATGAACTGTATATAAAATATCCTTTTAATACATCATCCATGGAGAATCACGCGCTTTTCAGAAGTAATTTCAATATATTGCACTATAAAAACTTGTTTTCTTTAAAAGATCAATTCCATTGTATTTAGCAAAATCATGTGACGTCTGGCTCCCTCTACCCAATAAGAAGACAGCCTTCACAACATCAGGTCGCCAGGATTTTTCTATTAGTTAGTTTCGACAATGATGACAAGGGGTCCAAGAAGCAAGGGGTAGGTCATATATAAGACGCTTGTGCGTGTGTATCTAGAGAGTATCATTAATATCAAATCTTCAGCACCAAAGGTGCAATCATCTAAATAAATCGTGTGCAAATTTAAAGTTCTTACTTATTTCATAAGTATAAAAATCATATATAATCAGATCACATAACCGTGTGATAAGTGCGTCGTAAGGTGTACACGCTTCGTCATGATCATAAAATCCGGTATCGTCCACATCCACAACATCATCATCATAATCATCAATCATCATCAGTATATAAAATCCCGTACCGTATAAATTGGTTCTCAATCGCAGCATACATATCTCATTAACTTCAATATCACTTCAATCGGCACCCATCGTGGGCCAGAAAACATCTTAATTGGTGCCCAACCGCGGGGCGTAAAATACTGTAACATCTCAGGGGGTATCAAAGCATAACATAGATTTAATGCTAACCTTTTTCTGAAGTATGACGTCACAGTGACGGATCGTACTGGAGCGTCACTTGTCCTCACTTTCTCAGGCCACGTTACAATATATATAAGGATTCACGATCTTGACATAAACAAACTGCGAAAGGGCTAGTTCATACAATATTTTCCCTATCGTAGGTGCAGTATTTTTTAAGACGGTGGAAACGACCTTGGCTGATTAATTCCTAACTAGGGTACTCGACTCGCCCAAGGGAAGGGGCCCCTCCCTGGGGAGGCAAGAAGCCCTCGCCACTGCTATGGGAGAAAGGCAGCTCGCTATCTGTCATCCAGGTCAGATGTGTGATCGGTTCACGTAGTCAAAGGGTAACGGGGATGAACTGGTAACCCTAACTCAACTTTAATTATCAATGATGGATTAAATAACTAAGCTATTAAATTAGTTAATTACGATTATAGTCGCATCTAAATATAATATCCTTTAAATTGAAAAATGACACCTAGACAAGGGAATCGAACCCAAGACCTTTGGTCTAGAGCATTGTCGTACTAAGACAAAAAGCCCCTAGGTTCGCTTCCCGTGTCCAGGTGCCATTTTTAAATTTAAAGGATATTATATTAGTTAATATTCATCCTTTCTGCTTAAGTGGCCACGTGGTCTAAGGCGTCTACTGAGACTAGACTGCCGATGACAGGGTAATTGGATTTGAATCCCAGCCAGGTGTGTACTGAGATTGATTTTTCAAAATGGTTTTCCACTCTCCATCCACGCAAATTAAGGTACACTTCCTCCATATTTACCCTTTCTCATCCCTAGCTCATTAGTTCGTACAACAGAAATTGATAATAAAACATGGTGATAAAAAAATATTCATCCTTTGAATATTACTAAATAATCAAAATGTTGAACAAATCAACCCTAATTATTAATTTGTTTTTTAAATCGAACCCAGTCTAGTTGGTAGGGAACGTGAAACTACCTGTCCCCGTGAATCCATGGTGATAAGGTTATATACTAACCCGCTTGGCGTATGAATACAATCATCAAAGTTGAACTACTACCTTTTCAAGATGATAGTTAAGGCGGCCGCTTCGGTCATCGAGAAATATCAATCGCCATCTGGAACTACTTCTCTATTATGTCTAAGCTTACACTTATTTTCACTCTTCACCTACAACCACCCTTGTATTGTCAATAAGAGAGGGGGAAAAGAGAACTACGGGACTTCTTATCTCAAGGTAAAGAGGAAGCTCTCTGCTAGTTCTCAAATATCAAACAAGTTACTGTATTTGTTAGAGGAAGGCTAAATCTAGAACCCTTTTCCTCAACCTTAGCGAATATGATTAAAAAGTCGTTAAATACGAGCTAATGTCACACTTTTAGACATTTCTTTCCAGAATTTATTATATTATTATTATTATAGCACCGCGTCTTACTACCCGTTCGGGTTATACGCACTTTACGCTAATGTGTAATGGTAGTGTGATTGTGAGATGAAATGAAGGACCTACAGTTTAAGGTGGAATCCGAACCACGGTGAATCCGAACCTGGCCTGGCATTCCCCACATGTCTTTCCAGAGGTGAAGGAAGGGTTTGGAAATCAGATAAATCTATGCCGGGACCGAGGATTGAACCCCGGCCGCCAGCACAGAAGTCTGACACCTTACCCCTAGACCACCAGGCCACCCAATTTATTATAAAAACCTTAAAAGACATAAGGATATCATTAAAATTCCCATATTCCAATTGGTTTGCTTTGAAAAAAAAAAAGTTTTCTAATGAAAGAACTAAAATGAGGTTTTTACTGAAAACATATTTTCACACTGTGTAAAAGTTTTTTCCTAGTAAGAGATAGATGGATAGTATAATGTAGAAATGATCATAATGAACTTAATTTTGTTTTGACATAAGACTCATTCCTCTAACACCAACACTTTTCTCAGTTTTATGTGGTTAGCTACGAGATCTTCACGCGCGCCAGGTTTTCGATAAACTGAAGATTGTCAAAAAGACCGGCCCGTCATTCCGTTCGGTCACTGACGATTCTGCTTGAAGGAAGCTAAACATTATAATAGTGATTTAATAATGGAAGTAATAATTAGAGTCGGTTTATCTAGCATTAACACACTACACCTCTTTCAAGAATGGCCCACCGATAAAGGGAAAAGCATTAGTAGCGAGTAATCATGTAACAAGGGTGGAGAAGGTGACCTGTTGGTCTAGGGTAAAGTGTCAGACTTCTATGCTGAGGTCCGGGGTTCAATCCTAGGTCACGGCACAGGTTTATCTGATTACCAAACCCTTCCTTCACCTCTGACAAGAAGAATATTAACCACAACTTGTGAATCTGAGGAATGCCAGGCCTCCACCGTGGTTCGGATTCCACGTTAAAACTGTAGGTCCTCCATTTCATCTCACAATCACCCTACCATTACACATTAGCGTACGTGCGTCTAACCCGAACGGTAGTAAGACGCTAGTAATAATATAAACAAGGATAGAGGAAATAACACGCGAGTCGGAAAAGATTTTTTTTATTTAGCACCGCGTCTTACTAACCATTCGGTTATACGCTTAAGTACTAATTACGTATATGGCTTAGGAATTGGTAAAGTTAAATTTAGAGGATGTGAGCCCACATTTGCGTGGAGCTAGGGTGGAAAAATATTTAGGAAAACCACCCCCTGTTCACCCAACCGAGATTTGAACCTCAATCTCCCCGTCCTCGGCCGTTTAGAAGAGATTATTAAAGGTTTCGTCATAAAGCAGACACCAGTAAGCCTACAACCATATGAAGTGGTATTACATGTAAGTAATAAACATATAAAATACAATCGTATTTTTTGAAAACGATGGTTAGTGCTATAAAAAAATTATAAGTGGTTTCATAAAACCAAAAGCTTATAAAGTGTCAAAATTAGGTATAAATATAATTTCACCATTATTATATAAGTATTACTAAATTACTTTTCAGGAGTTCTAATTTTAATTTAATATCAGTCATTTAGTAATGTATTTATATGAAACAATATAATATCTTTTCACTGATAAATACGGGTAATCTAACCTAATTATCGTGGACTTCTATGAGTAAACTCGTTTCGTTTGCAAAGCAATTCTAAACATCCAGTTCTAGGCTGACAATTCACCAAAGATTAATATATAGCATTTGGGAATCGAGCTCGGGACCCTTAACACATAAAGTAGACATATTAAAAGTAAGAAAAGGTGATAAAAAGATCTTACTACCCTCCCAGATATTCTACCAAGAGTCCAGTCAAGTAATATCTCCATGTTTTAGAGGGTAGTGTTGGGGTGACGACAGTCTCTCTTTGTGGAAATTATCGCATGTATGTATGTATTTATGTATTTATGTATGTATGTATGTATGTATGTATGTATTGTATGTATGTAGTATGTATGTATGTGTGTGTATGTATTATGTTATGTATAGTCATGATGTATGTATTTTTGATGTATTATGTATGTATGTATATGTATGTATGTATGTATGTATGTATGTATGTATGTATGTATGTATGTATGTATGTATGTATGTATGTATGTTGTATGTAGTATGTATTTATGTATGTATGTATGTATGTATGTGTGTATGTATGTATGTATGTAGTGTATGTATGTATGTATGTGATGTATGTATGTATGTATGTAGTGTGTGTATGTATGTATGTGTTGTATGTATGTATGTATGTTATGTATGTATGTATGTATGTATGTATGTATGTATGTATGTATGTATGTATGTTATGTATGTATGTATGTATGTATGTATTGTATGTATGTATGTATGTTATGTATGTATGATATTGTATGTATGTATGTATGTATGTATGTGTATGTATGTATGTTATGTGTTATGTATGTTGTGTGTATGTATGTATGTTGTATGTATGTATGATGTGTGTATGTGTGTGTGTGTAGGCCGCTGGAGCGATATCATCAGACCAAGTAGTAGCAACAGGAGAAAGGCGGACCCCGCTACCGACATTCTCATTGCACTCCGTGGCCTACACTATATAATATATATATATATATGAAAGATGAGAACAAGACATTGACTTGCGGAGTGAAGTAGACCGGACAGGAGTGTAGAGTAGGCAAGGTATTGTTTATCAAATGTCGCACACATATGCTATAACATGTCATCTGCCAGCCAGCGAGGTAAACCAGGCGAGGAGGGCAGATAATGACTGTCTCCCCCCACCCCCCCACTTCACTACACCCGCTTGGAGGGGGTCAACCAGTTATTCCAGGAGGAAGTTATTGCAGACTGTTTTGGTAGCTTTCTTGTGAACCGAGTGATAGCACATGTGGTCTACAGGGTGTGTCATAATTACTGACCCTTCACTCATATGTGCTACTGCCGGTCTACATGATGTTTAAACAGTGAGTGAGCTAGAATGTTTGTAATTGAAATATCCTCTCTTCTAATTGTAATTAGGAACTTCAAGGAGTAATTATTGAACTGTCCTTTCTTCTAGTTTCAATGTGATCACTCCTTGATACATTCAATATCGTGGTCACAAGGAACATGCCCACTCCTTGATACCTTCAAGGAACAATTATTGAAACTGTCCTTCCTTCTAGTTTCAATCAGGACCTTCAAGGAGCAATGTAAGCCCTTGTTAATTAACGATCAGCACTCCGGCCCATGAATAGCTAACTAGGTCTGCCACCGCGCACCCACTCCCGCGCACAATCCTTGTCTTACATCTCGTCATCTCGCTTCTTACCTCATTCTTATAAATCACCCCCAACCCCCACGAACAATGCCACTTGCTCATTCCTACAATGGCTATGGAATTTCAGGAAAAGGTTATTCTATGCTTGGTTGCTATGACTACGGGAACCCCCTCTTACACCCCTTGGGGGAACTACGCCCCTCAGCAAGGCCACTCATGGGCGTTACTCGTGGGGAGGGGGGCTATCTCCCCCCCCCCCAAACCCCCAGGCCCGAAGCGAGCGCGATGGCGTGACAAGACGGGCACAATTCAAAGAGGGTGGATTAGAGAGAAGGCAGAGTAAGGGAGGGTTTTACAACCCTCCGAAAAGATCATAAAAAGAATTGGGGAAAATATTGTGCAGGAGCATATTATCTTTCTTCCCCCCGCCTCCCCCCCATTCCACCAAAATAGGATTAATTCGCTTTCTCTACCTTTCTTCCAGTCTGAAATGAAGAAAGTGAGTGTTGTGAGAACTACCAAGGTATAACTCCATGTGTTAACGTCGCAGCACACCTATATTAACGTCACGGCACACCTATATTAACGTCACATCTTTATTAACGTCACAGCACACCTATATTAACTTCACGGCACACCTGTATTAACGTCACGGCACACCTATATTAACATCACGGCACATCTGTATTAACGTCACAGCACACCTATATTAACGTCACGGCACATCTGTATTAACGTCACGGCACACCTGTATTAACGTCACGGCACACCTATAATAACGTCATGGCATATCTGTATTAACGTCACGGCACACCTGTATTAACGTCACAGCACACCTATATTAACGTCACGGCACACCTATATTAACGTCACAGCACACCTGTATTAACGTCACAGCACACCTGTATTAACGTCACTGCACACCTGTATTAACGCCACAGCACACCTATATTAACGTCACGGCACACCTGTATTAACGTCACAGCACACCTATATTAACGTCACGGCACATCTGTATTAACGTCATTCCACACATATAACTTACTTAAAATTCATGTTCCACACACAACATGGATTACGCAAATAGTCGGCAGAAACCCATTTGCAATGTAGGGTTCATTCTTGTTAGGTGGTTTAGTCCAGTGTTGCATTGAATATTAAGGATTGACGACTTCTCGGGCTAATAAACCCTTGAAACTTCCGTACGAGGACCGACTCGTACCATTACCACTCAACAAATGATAGACTCACTGGGGGTTTGTCCGGTCAAACTAGTGGACAATGTCGCTTTACTGGTCCTAGCAGAGGGGGAGAACATGCCCACTCCTTGAGAAATTCATTATAGTGGTCACAAGGAACATGCCCACGCCTTGATACATTCAATATTGTGGTTACAAGGAACATGCCAACTCCTTGATACATTCAATATTGTGGTTACAAGGAACATGCCCACTCCTTGAGACGTTCAATATTGTGGTTACAAGGAACATGCCCACTCCTTGATACATTCAATATTGTGGTTACAAAGAACATGCCCACTCCTTGAGACATTCAATATTGTGGTTACAAGGAACATGCCAACTCCTTGATACATTCAATATTGTGGTTACAAGGAACATGCCCACTCCTTGAGACGTTCAATATTGTGGTTACAAGGAACATGCCAACTCCTTGATACATTCAATATTGTGGTTACAAGGAATATGCCCACTCCTTGATACATTCAATATCGTGGTCACAAGGAACATGCCCACTTCTGGAATGCTTATTGGTAGGGCCATGTTCTTTAACCAATGGATTGACTGTTGGTTGGGATATGGATATGTCCTGGTAATTAGAGGAATCATTCAATCCGTCTATAGTATTTTTTTCTAGGAATTTATGTCTGCATAAACACATTACATGTACCACTGTTTATCATGCCACCATATATATGTGTATGTCCCTCTATATCGTGTATGGACCAGACCCAACATCTCCAACGTACCTGTTGTTTCGAGTCTTGCATGTCTTCCCCCAACCAACACGTCGTGTAGTCAACCCGCTGAGCAGTGAGCTCGAGATAGCATGCTTGTAGTCCAACAACCTGTTAGCAGCGAGACATGCATGTTGAGGACGTCTCAGCTGATTGGAACTACCGTCAGACACGAGGACTGGGCCTTACAGGCTCCGGGAACATTGCCATTCATCACAAAACGGCAACAGTTGCTCTGAGCAGGCAACATTACAGCTGGCGTGTGGCTCACAGCACTCCACTACAGCCCCTGAGTAGGCAACATTACAGCTGGCGTGTGGCTCACAGCACTACACTACAGCCCCTGAGCAGGCAACATTACAGCTGGTGTGTGGCTCACAGCACTACACTACAGCCTGGGCAGGCAACATTACAGCTGGTGTGTGGCTCACAGCACTTCACTACAGCCCCTGAGCAGGCAACATTACAGCTGGCGTGTGGCTCACAGCACTACACTACAGCCCCTGAGCAGGCAACATTACAGCTGGCGTGTGGCTCACAGCACTCCACTACAGCCCTGAGTAGGCAACATTACAGCTGGCGTGTGGCTCACAGCACTACACTACAGCCCCTGAGCAGGCAACATTACAGCTGGCGTGTGGCTCACAGCACTACACTACAGCCCTGAGCAGGCAACATTACAGCTGGGTGTGGCTCACAGCACTACACTACAGCCCCTGAGCAGGCAACATTACAGCTGGCGTGTGCTCACAGCACCCACTAAGCCCTGAGTAGGCAACATTACAGCTGGCGTGTGGCTCACAGCACTACACTACAGCCCTGAGCAGCAACATTACAGCTGGTGTGTGGGTCACAGCACTACACTACAGCCTGGGCAGGCAACATTACAGCTGGGTGTGGCTCACAGCACTTCACTACAGCCCTGAGCAGCAACATTACAGCGGCGTGTGCTCACAGCACTACACTACAGCCCTGAGCAGGCAACATTACAGCTGGCGTGTGGCTCACAGCATCCACTACAGCCCCTGATAGGCAACATTACAGCTGGCGTGTGGCTCACAGCACTACACTACAGCCCCTGAGCAGGCAACATTACAGCTGGCGTGTGGCTCACAGCACTACACTACAGCCCCTGAGCAGGCAACATTACAGCTGGCGTGTGGCTCACAGCACTCCACTACAACCCCTGAATAGGCAACATTACAGCTGGCGTGTGGCTCACAGCACTACACTACAGCCCCTGAGCAGGCAACATTACAGCTGGTGTGTGGCTCACAGCACTACACTACAGCCTGGGCAGGCAACATTACAGCTGGTGTGTGGCTCACAGCACTTCACTACAGCGTGAAGAGGCAACATTACAGCTCGTGTGTTGCTTACAACACTACACAGTCCATATATATGGAAAATTGAAGATTTGTGGCGAGGACATTTCAGTCTATTATGTTGATTGGCTAGTGAGTGAGCCCGTCAGCTATGCAAACCTTTCAGTTCTGACCCTCCAAGAGGTGTGTTTCAAATCAGCAACAGATATTTAAATATTATATACTAGAACAACACACACTATATCAACAGAAACTAGAGGCATACAACCCGAACGGGTAGTAGGACAAGGTGCTAATAATAATAATAATAATAATAATAATAATAATAATAATAATAATAATAATAATAATATAATAATAACAACAACAACATACATTAGAGCAGCATACACTAAAGAAGCAGATACTATATTAGCACATACTAGATCATACGATACTAAAGCAGCAGACAATAAAGAATCAGATACCATATTGACACATATAAGAGCCGCCGACTCGTAAGCAGCAGAATATACTAGATAGGCACATTCTAAAACAGCGGTCCAATTTCCTCCCTTACAACTGAATTTGCATTCGCTCGATGTCCGACCCTAACAGAGAGCTAGCCAGTCAGCCAACCCCTTGACGTGGAGAGGGTGGCAGATAGCCCAGGTGATGGATGGGACAGGGCAGGAAGTCCATACATCACGGACCCAGGACTCAGTTGACGATCTACACCTGGTCTCACCTATGTTGGTATATCTGGAGTCGGAACAAATTGATTGTTTTATCACAAGTAGAGAACTCATGGCTACCATCTACCTCAAACAACTCTTCAAGGCACTACCGTATCCCTAAAACAAATCCACACTAAGCTAACATCTCCCGCAACGAAATCCTCATGAAGCTACCATTTCTCTTATTTAAATCCTACATCTTGAAGATAGCCTAATAGCAGCCATACTGAGGCCAGTGTTACAGCTTGAAGATAGCCTAATAGCAGCCATATTGAGGCCAATGTTACATCTTGAAGATAGCCTAGAAACAGCCATACTGAGGCCAGTGTTACAGCTTGAAGATAGCCTAATAGCAGCCATACTGAGGCCAGTGTTACAGCTTGAAGATAGCCTAATAGCAGCCATACTGAGGCCAGTGTTACATCTTGAAGATAGCCTAATAGCAGCCATATTGAGGCCAATGTTACAACTTGAAGATAGCCTAATAGCAGCCATATTGAGGCCAATGTTACATCTTGAAGATAGCCTAGAAACAGCCATACTGAGTCCAGTGCTACATCCTGAGAGCAGTTCCCTAGAATCAATACCTCCCTCCTTGCTCCACTCCCTGCCTTCAAATGGAGCCTCTAAAGGTTTCCGGCCTCTCTCGAGTGAACCTGACTTATTGATCCAACGAATAAAAGATAAGTTTCCCTCTAGTTCCCTCTCCAGAGCTACATGACCTCACCAACAGGGTGTCTCAGGAACTACAGTCCTCTCTCGAGAGCTACATGACCTCACTAACAGGATGTATCAAGGACTACAGTCCTCGCTCCAGAACTGGATGACATCACCAACAGGGTGTCTCAGGAACTACAGTCCTTGCTCCACAGCTGGATGACCTCATCAACAGGGTGTCTCAGGAACTACAGTCCTCGCTTCACAGCTGTATGACCTCATCAACAGGGTGTCTCTGGAACTACAGTCCTCGCATCACAGCTGGATGACTTCATCAACAGGGTGTCTCAGGAACTACAGTCCTTGCTTCACAGCTGGATAACATCACCAACAGGGTGTCTCATGAACTACAGTCCTTGCTTCACAGCTGGATGACCTCACCAACAGGGTGTCTCAGGAACTACAGTCCTCTCTCGAGAGCTACATGACCTCACTAACAGGATGTATCAGGGACTACAGTCCTCGCTCCAGAACTGGATGATATCACAAACAGGGTGTCTCAGGAACTACAGTCCTTGCTCAACAGCTGGATGACCACATCAACAGGTGTCTCAGGAACTACAGTCCTCGCTTCACATCTGGATGGCCTCACCAACAGGATGTCTCAGGAAATAAAGTATTTCTAGGTTCCCGCTGCGGTCGTAGCAATACTATACTACTGACATTGTTGAATATTTCACTCTAACAACACTATGTTTACAGTCATTGAAGAACATAGGCCCCTAACAATACTATATCTACTGTCATTGTTAAACTTCTCCCCATAAACATACTTTTTTTCATTACTGATTACCTCCCCCTAACAATACTATAAAATTATACTGTCGTTGTTGTACATCTTCTAACAATACTACATTTATTGTCATTGTTGAACAGCTCACTTCTGGCAATAATATATATATATAGTAAGTCATTATTTAAAAATTCTCTAACAACAATATATCTACCGTCATTGTTGAACATCTGACTCTAACAATACTGTGTCTATTATGTCACTGTTGAACAACTCTCTCTAACAATACTATATCTACGTTCATTGTTGAACATCTCGCTCTATCAATACTATATCTCATTGTTGAACATCTCCCCTTAACAATACAATATCTATTGACATTGTTGAACATCTCACTCTAGCAATACTATAATATACTATCATTGTTGAACATCACAATCTAACAATACGCTATCTGCTGTCATTGTTGAACATATCACTATGTATGTCATTGTTAAAGATTTCCCTAACAATACTATATTTACTGTCATTGTTGAACATCTCACTTTAACATTACTATATATGCTGTCATTGTTAAACATCTCTCTATATCAATACTATATCTACTGTCATTGTTGACTACTTCCTTCTAACAATACTTTAACTGCTGTCATTGTTGAACATCTCCCTTTAACAATACTGTATTTAATATAATTTTTAAACAGCTCACGCTAACGCTATAGCTACTGTCATTGTTGAACATATCACTTTGTATGTCATTGTTAAAGATTTCCCCTAACAATATTATATTTACTGTTTTATTATTATTAGCACCGCGTCTTACTACCCGTTCGGGTTATACGCACTTACGCTAATGTGTAATGGTAGGGTGATTGTGAGATGAAATGAAGGACCTACAGTTTAACGTGGAATCCGAACCACGGTGGAGGCCTGGCATTCCCCACATTCACAAGATGTCTTGTCAGAGGTGAAGGAAGGGTTTGGTAATCAGATAAATCTGTGCCGGGACCGAGGATTGAACCCCGGCCGCCAGCACAGAAGTCTGACACCTTACCCCTAGACCGCCAGGTCACCCTATATTTACTGTCATTGCTGAACATTTCACTTTAACAGTAGACCTACTATATCCGCTGTCATTGTTAAATATCTTCCTATATCAATACTATATCTGCTGTCATTGTTGAATATTTCCTTCTAACAATACTTTACCTGCTGTCATTGTTGAACATCTCCCTTTAACAAGACTGTATTGACTCTAATTTTTAAACATCTCACGCTAAAGCTATATCTACTGTCATTGTTGAACATCTTCCTCTAACAATACTATATACATTGCATGTCATTGTTGAACATCTCACCCTAACAATACTATATCTACTGTCATTGTTAAACATTTCCCTCTAACAATATTATATCTATTGTATGTCATTGTTGAACATCTCCTCCTAATAATACTATACTACTGTAGATCTTGTCTCAGATATGAGCCGCCATCTTGAGGGTCTCCCTGTCCTACAATCGATACAAGATTCCGACCCCACAGGAAGCGTCTCCCGACCGACCGACGTCAAGTGCACATTTCAGAGGCGGCCATCAGACGACGCTTGGCGTCACTAGGCTCGGGAGAACGTTTGCGCTTGCGCAGGCCCAGCATCCGTGTCGTAATGGCGGCCGCGCCAAGAACAGATGAAGGGTTTATTTGCGTGGGAGCAATTTGGGAATCTTTATTTATCCAATGAGCTATTCTGTTAATCTTGGCCTCATCGAAACACACTTGATGACAGAAAGCTGCTGTTATTGACAGTATGACTAGTGAGATTATGTTACCGCGTAAAAGCAGGTTTCAATGAAAGAAAATATGACAAAAAGCTGCTGTTATTGACAATATGACTAGTGAGATTATGTTACCGCGTGAAAGCAGGTATCAATGAAAGGAAAGATGACAGAAAGCTGCTGTTATTGACAATATGACTAGTGAGATTATGTTACCGCGTGAAAGCAGGTATCAATGAAGGGAAAGATGACAGAAAGCTGCTGTTATTGACAATATCGCCATTAAGATCAGTTCAGAGTGATGTGTACTGGCACAGCGTATTGTTAAAATCTAATAACCTGCATTTAATCTGTGATTTTTTTCCCAAAACGTAATTTATTAAGTTTTATTTTTATCATTAAAATGTAACCTAATGCCTACATTTTTCAACAAGTGTTTTTGGGCGCAGTGCTTGATTATATACAGATTAATTTTGCGCCATAATCGCTTAAGGACTGTTCGTTATTATTTCAAAATAAATATCTTTCAAATTGGTTGTTTGAGTGTACAAAGTCCGTATTAAGGGGCAAAATATAAAATAAGTAACCAAATTGTACTGCCTGGTTGGAGCCGTTCACTGAACAGTGAAATATTAAGACGAGGTGACCTCACTGTCGGTCTGAACACTACTAGGCACAGGGAACAGGGCCAATTGTCTTCACTGTATAACACCACTCCTGCTAATGTCCCAGAACTACCTTGTCCTCACTGTATAACACAGCTCCTGTTAATGTACCAGAACTACCTTGTCCTCACTTTATAACACAGCTCCTGTTAATGTACCAAAACTACCTTGTCCTCATTGTATAACACAGCTCCTGTTAATGAACCAGAACTACCTTGTCCTCACTGTATAACACAGCTCCTGTTAATGTGTCACTGTCTCCTCTGTATAATACAACTCCTGTCAATGTATCGGAATTAATTGTTATTATTAGCACCACGTCTTACTACACATTCGGGTTATACACACTTACGCTAATGTGTAATGGTAGGGTGATTGTGAGATGAAATGGAGGACCTACAGTTTAACGTGGGATCCGAACCACGGTGGAGGCCTGGCATTCCCCACATTCACAAGATGTCTTGTCAGAGGTGAAGGAAGGGTTTGGTAATCAGATAAATCTGTGCCTGGACCGAGGATTGAACCCTAGACCCGCAGCACAGAATTCTGACACCTTACCCCTAGATCGCCAGGTCACCCTGTCGGAACTAACAACACTAGTACAGTAAACTAAGCGGCTAGTTCTTGGTCAGCGTCATAAAAAGAGAACTCGATCCTCCCTCTCCCCAACCCAAGAGCCCACCTCGTATCTTTATTGCCATCAAAATCTAACTAATGCGCTCTCCATATTGTGACTGAAACAAGGGAAGGTTGTTAAATAACCCCCTTCCCCACCCTGGAGGAGGTGAAATGGGCTGGCGTGCCCCACCTCGGTATTAATTGGCGGCCGAGGGTTCATGAGGCTGACTAATTCAAGCAGAGCTGCTTTATACGAGCATGCGTACTCACGGAGGAGACGTCATTACCACTGTGAGCGTGAAGGCTGGTTCAAAGAACAAGTAGTATAGCCATAGTATGGGAAATAGTCTTCTCCACAAGACGTGAGAATCTTAGCTACAACTAGAGTACAGTCCTAGTTACAACTAGAGTACAGTCCTAGTTACAACCAGAGTACAGTCCTAGCTACAACGAGAGTACAGTCCTAGCTACAACTAGAGTACAGACAAAGCTACAACTTTATTTGTATATTTTAAAGTGTTTAATATTCCCCGTGGCTAATATCAGAAGCACAGTAGGTTGTATGGCCCACCTTCACTGTGTTTTGAGGGTTCCGCCTCAGTGAGCGAGAAATTGCCGCTCAGACGTTTCAGTTCTAACGCAATATTTAGTTCTACGATGCGTTATTCCTAATTATGGAAAACTCCAAAATAATAATAATAATATTTAGCACCGCGTCTTACTACCCGTTCGGGTTATACGCTTTAAGTACTAATTACGTTAATGTATTTAGGTAATGGGAAGGTTGAATTAGAGGAAGTTAATCCGCATTTGCGTGGAGGGAGAGTGGAAAACCATTTAGGAAAAACCACCCCCAGTTCACCTGACCGAGATTCAAACCTCGATCTCCCCGTCCTCAGCAGTCGAGCTCAACACGACTAGCGCGTTAGCCAACTACGCCACCGAGGCGGGTGAAATATTTAGTAAAACCGGGGAAAAAATTAAACAGAAATTAAATGTTTTTGTGAGTAAATAGTATTTTAAAAAATTGAGTATTAAACGGGCGCAAACACACACGGTTATTTTTCCTATGGTGCAACCAACACGTAGTCTTATTATTTATATAGTACAGGGTGGTTGTAGGTAAAGGGCTAAAGGGAATATAAGCTTAGAAAAAATATAGTAGTTCCAGAACATGACACAAACCATTGTATTTTAAGCCGTGTGGCCTGAGAACGATTGATACTTTTTTTCCTTAGTTAAAACTAAATTTTGCAAATAGCATTTTCAAACCTAATATATAAAAATATTTTAAGATTCGTCATAATTAAACTTATTTTTAATGTTGTAAATATTTTCAGGACATTTTACTCTCATAGCCTGGAAAACACAAAGGAGGTAGGGTGATGATAAAGGGGCCGAAGGAGGGGGGGGGGGTCGAAATCTATGGTAAATAATTATAGTTTGGGGGTGACCTTTCTAAAGTGTTTTGAGTTCGTTACTAATATATATTTTTAATGTACTAAATAATTTCGCGTGTGGTTTAAAAAACAAACCGACTAAAAAAACAAAGTCCGCGCATACCAGACTAGGTCGTAAATCAGGTGATAGTGATCACCCCCCTCCCTTTCCCCTTACCTCCCCCACAAGATGTCGCCCTAGCAGCCCGTATAGCTTTTGTTAATAGAAAAAAAAAAAAAAATTAAAGCCGGTGGTATAAAAAAAAATACAGTTTGTATGACAGAGGATGAAAGTGGACATATTTCTCCGTTATCTGGTACTCTCCCGCAGGTCGGACAAATGATATTCATACGCCAGATAGTGCTCGTTGACTCACACGTAGGCTACAACATCACAGTATAAAATATTCATATTAAATTATTACATTCGTCTATTAACTTTTTAACTTAATTAACTTCGTTCTCGCATGCACGGCGATAAATCGGCCGGCTTTATGTCGGTTGGAAAAGGTGGCTTCGGGAAAGGGGGTGGGGGTTGCCTTTATTTGATCAACGGGAACATGTTTCTCTTGGGGTAATGCAAAGGGAACATTTTGTTCCGGGTGATAAGGACCGAATGTTTTGGGGAACATAAAAACCTTCTGTGTAGAGTCGGATGTGTTGTTTCACACTGATTCAAATTGAGTTGTTTGCACAAAATCTACACTAGCGCTACCTAGAAGTGTCGTACTCACCAAGAACTAAGACGTCCCTTTTCCCCCACACACACACTGTGAGGTTGCCCGACCACTAATTGCCGCCCATTCCCTTCTTGTCCGGGACCAACAGACCCTACCTTTAATTAATTCCAGCAACATTTCAGCCGGTACGGAACCAGAGAGCACGGCCCGGATCAATACAAGCGGTGTTTGTGTTCTGTTGGATCCCACAAGCTCGCTTACAAGATAGCCTGGTTACAACACAGACATTCCCTGGTTACAAACAGACATTCCCTGGTTACAAAACACAGACATTCCTAGGTTACAACACAGACATTCACTGGTTACAACACAGACATTCACTGGTTACAACACAGGACATTCCTTGGTTACAACACAGTACATTCACTGGTTACAACACAGGCATTCACTGGTTACAACACAGTCATTCACTGGTTACAACACAGACATTCCCTGGTTACAACACAGACATTCCCTGGTTACAACACAGACATTCCTTAGTTACAACACAGACATTCACTGGTTACAACACAGATATTCCCTAATTTCAACACAGACATTCCCTGGTTACAACACAGACATTTCTTGCTTACAACACAGACGTTCACTGGTTACAACACAGACATTCCCTGGTTACAACACATACATTCACTGGTTACAACACAGACATTCCCTAGTTACAACACAGACATTCCCTGGTTACAACACAGACATTCCTTGGTTACAACACACACATTCACTGGTTACAACACAGACATTCCCTAGTTACAACACAGACATTCCCTGGTTACAACACAGACATTCACTGATTACAGCACAGACATTCCCTAGTTACAATACAGACATTCCCTGGTTACAACACAGACATTCCCTGGTTACAACACAGACATTCCTTGGTTACAACACACACATTCCCTGGTTACAACACAGGCATTCACTGGTTACAACACATACATTCGTTGGTTACAACACAGACATTACCTGGCTACAACACAGACATTCCCTGGTTACAACACTGGCATTCACTGGTTACAACACAGACATTCACTGGTTACAACACATACATTCCCTGGTTACAACACAGATATTCCCTAATTTCAACACAGACATTCCCTGGTTACAACACAGACATTTCTTGCTTACAACACAGACGTTCACTGGTTACAACACAGACATTCCCTGGTTACAACACATACATTCACTGGTTACAACACAGACATTCCCTAGTTACAACACAGACATTCCCTGGTTACAACACAGACATTCCTTGGTTACAACACACACATTCACTGGTTACAACACAGACATTCCCTAGTTACAACACAGACATTCCCTGGTTACAACACAGACATTCACTGATTACAGCACAGACATTCCCTAGTTACAATACAGACATTCCCTGGTTACAACACAGACATTCCCTGGTTACAACACAGACATTCCCTGGTTACAACACAGACATTCCCTGGTTACAACACAGACATTCCTTGGTTACAACACACACATTCCCTGGTTACAACACAGGCATTCACTGGTTACAACACATACATTCGTTGGTTACAACACAGACATTACCTGGCTACAACACAGACATTCCCTGGTTACAACACTGGCATTCACTGGTTACAACACAGACATTCACTGGTTACAACACATACATTCCTTGGTTACAACACATACATTTCTTGGTTACAACACATACATTCCTTGGCTACAACACAGACACTCCCTGGCTACAGCAACAACCCCACAGTGTTCTACTGTACTCTCAGATGTTCTACAGTAGTAATCTATCACTGATCAGACCAACAGCTACCACAATGTTCTCCTGAATTCCCAGATGTTCTACAGTAGTAATGTGTCACTGATCAGACCAACAGCTACCACAATGTTCTCCTGTATTCCCAGATGTTCTACAGTAGTATTGTGTCACTGATCAAACCAACAGCTCCCACAATGTTCTCCTGTACTCCCAGATGTTCTACAGTAGTAATGTGTCACTGATCAGACCAACAGCTCCCACAATGTTCTCCTGTACTCCCAGATGTTCTACAGTAGTAATCTATCGCTGATCAGACCAACAGCTACCACAATGTTCTCCTATACTCCCAGATGTTCTACAGTAGTAATGTGTCACTGATCAAACCAACAGCTCCCACAATGTTCTCCTGTATTCCCAGATGTTCTACAGTAGTAATCTATCACTGATCAGACCAACAGCTACCACAATGTTCTCCTATACTCCCAGATGTTCTACAGTAGTAATCTATCACTGATCAGACCAACAGCTACCACAATGTTCTCCTGTACTCCCAGATGTTCTACAGTAGTAATCTATCACTGATCAGACCAACAGCTACCACAATGTTCTCCTGTACTCCCAGATGTTCTACAGTAGTAATCTATCACTGATCAGACCAACAGCTACCACAATGTTCTCCTATACTCCCAGATGTTCTACAGTAGTAATCTATCACTGATCAGACCAACAGCTACCACAATGTTCTCCTGTACTCCCAGATGTTCTACAGTAGTAATCTATCACTGATCAGACCAACAGCTACCACAATGTTCTCCTGTACTCCCAGATGTTCTACAGTAGTAATCTATCACTGATCAGACCAACAGCTACCACAATGTTCTCCTATACTCCCAGATGTTCTACAGTAGTAATCTATCACTGATCAGACCAACAGCTACCACAATGTTCTCCTATACTCCCAGATGTTCTACAGTAGTAATCTATCACTGATCAGACCAACAGCTACCACAATGTTCTCCTATACTCCCAGATGTTCGATCGAGCACATCTAATTTGTTTATTGAGACTGTGGTATGTTTACTAACATTGACCCCTGACCCGTGGCAGGGAGGATAATAGGGCACAGTCACGTGCAGCATAGGGGTGACGAATGAGGCGTGTCAGACCGATGTAAGCCGCTAACTCAATGAATGAAACGACCAGGACTCTTTGAGGATCAACCCTAGCGGACACAAATACAACTATTGATGATCTCTCCCTCATTGTTAGGTGGTTAAGTCGAGAAGGATAGGCGTAGGGGAGGTAAGCTACAGGATGCTCCTGACTACCCTGACGATGTTCCTTGTTACCCCACTGTGAATACAGGGCAAAACATGTTCCTTGTTACCCCACTATGAATACAGGACACACCATGTTCCTGACTATACGCTGACAATGTTCCTTGTTACCCCACTGTGAATACAGGACACACCATGTTCCTGACTATACGCTGACAATGTTCTTTGCTATCCCACTGTGAATACAGGACACACCATGTTCCTGACTATACGCTGACAATGTTCCTTGTTACCCCACTGTGAATACAGGACACACAATGTTCCTGACTATACGCTGACAATGTTCTTTTCTATCCCACTGTGAATACAGGACACACCATGTTCCTTGTTACCCCACTGTGCATAAAGGACAAACTATCTTTCTCTCCAGTATTATATCCTCCAAGAGTGGAAGTCAATTGATCCTCAGTATTCCCCCTCTAAGCTCACACACAGTGCACCGCAATGGAGACTTAACACAAAGCTCGCTCCTGGCTAAGTGAACATTAATTGAACTTACATTTAACGGTAATATCTGAGCGTCCTACAAAACTAGGAGGGTTTGTAGGGCTAAGTCCTATAGACCTATAGCTCTAGAGCCCAATAATCTGTGGTGGTCCTAATAATCGAACTTGCACTAGAACGAACAACTCACTAAATAATAATTACTACTACATTTTAGGCTACACTTTTTTACGCTAATCAAAATAAATGATTGTTTGTCCTGTTGGGGTGTTTTAGAAGCAGCTGTGTATTAAATAGTTCCCTGCTCACTGAGCCCACCACAGTGATTCCGTCGTGTTGGTATAACCACAGTGATTCTGTCATGTTGGTATAACCACAGTGATTCCGTCATGTTGGTATAACCACAGTGATAATACCACGTTCCTGCCAAAAAAAAACCTTCCATAGTAGCACAATGCTATCATTCCAGGTCAGTAGGTCCCTGGTGCAAGACACACACGCACGCCTGTCAGCGCCCAGCACCGTCACGCACTTCTGGTGGAGGTACCCATGCGCATTAATAAACAATTAAAACAAAGCAGGAGGAACGTAACTGAAACTCAGCTTAAATCCTGGCTCAAAGTGAGACAATAGCCAATATACTGGCTTAAAGTGAGACAATAACCACTCTCCTGGCTAAGAGTGAGACAGTAACCAATATACTGGCTCAAAGTGAGACAATAACCAATATACTGGCTCAAAGTGAAACAATAGCCAATATACTGGCTCAAAGTGAGACAATAACCAATATACTGGTTCAAAGTGAGACAATAACCAATATACTGGCTCAAAGTGAGACAATAACCAATATACTGGCTCAAAGTGAGACAATAACCAATATACTGGCTCAAAGTGAAACAATAGCCAATATACTGGCTCAAAGTGAGACAATAACGAATATACTGGCTCAAAGTGATACAATAACCAATATACTGGCTCAAAGTGAGACAATAACCAATATACTGGCTCAAAGTGAGACAATAACCAATATACTGGATCAGAGTGAGACAATAACCACTCTCCTGGCTAAGAGTGAGACAATAACCAATATACTGGCTCAGAGTGAGACAGTAACCAATTCCTGGCTAAGAGTCAGCCACATTAACCGTGGTCCTAGACTGAAGGTAATATGTTTGCTAGTGATGTGGTCCGCCCCTAATGACGTGTTAATGCATGTGAATGTATATTATGTAAACATGTGTGGCTGTGGGGGGAAACAGGGTATGGGGGTCGGGGGTGAAGGGGGGCAGGAAACTGCCGGTGTGTGTTTGTTCGTGGTGCGCTGCACGTGGACTAAGAACAAGGGGAAATATTGTTCCTGAATTAAAACAAGCATCAGCTGACTTACTTTATAGATTAGGTGACGTCATAAACTTATAGCCCAGAAAATGGCGAGATTAACGTCATACAGTTACAAACACTTATTAAAATAAGACTGAGGTTGATGTAAACGAATAAACAATCAAGACATATCAAGAATCACACTCCATTTTAAGTTGACCTACACCTCGTGAGATGACAGTCACTAGACCAACACCTAGTGAGATGACAATCACTAGACCAACATCTCGTGAGATGACAGTCACTAGACCAACACCTAGTGAGATGACAATCACTAGACCAACATCTCGTGAGATGACAGTAATCACTAGACCAACACCTAGTGAGATGACAATCACTAGACCAACACCTCGTGAGATGACAGTAATCACTAGACCAACACCTTGTGAGATGACAGTAATCACTAGACCAACACCTTGTGAGATGACAGTAATCACTAGACCAACACCTTGTGAGATGACAGTAATCACTAGATCAACACCTCGTGAGATGACAGTAATCACTAGACCAACACCTAGTGAGATGACAGTAATCACTAGACCAACACCTCGTGAGATGACAGTAATCACTAGACCAACACCTTGTGAGATGACAGTAATCACTAGACAAACACCTCGTGAGATGACAATCACTAGACAAACACCTCGTGAGATGACAGTCACTAGACCCCACTATCTCACGAATCCTATCTCCCATCCCCCCACTCCTCCCTCCCTGCCCCCTCACGCACCAGGATCTTAGCACCTGGATTGTTCCCCAAGTAATTCCCAAGAATGGCGCATTCATCAAGCCCGGCCGCGCAATAAAACAAAAGGGCCGAGTCCCAGTAAATCAACCTGGACCGCCCCCTACCCCCTTCTCATCCCTTCATCAAGGCCAGAACTCATTACTCACGTCTGGTGACGGAAGACCAGTGCGCATCATCACCGCGCATGACGCAAGACCAACTTTCTTAGCGCGGGTTATGCTTCATTCCGTGTTGCTGGAAAAACTGACAAATGTCGCCACGAGAAATGAGGCTTAGTGACCCGAAATGAGATAAAATTAAGATATCTACTTCCATTTCGTTAAGATGTGTAAATATGATATTAGACAATGTTCAGAGACATAAATTGAAGAAAGAGAATCACATTCCAAACAAAGGGTATAAATGAAATAAGGAAGGTGTAAGCCATGTAAGAATATTTATATTAATTTTTTTAGCATCGCGTCTTACTACCCGTTCGTGTTATACGCTTTAAGTACTAATTACGCTAATGGATTAGGAATTGGGAAGGTTGAATTAAAGGAAGCGAACCCACATTTGCGTGGAGGGAGAGTGGAAAACCATTTAGGAAAAACCACCCCCAGTTCACCCTAGCGAGATTCGAACCTCGATCTCCCCGTCCTCAACAGTCGAGCTCAACACGACAAGCGCGTTAGGGAACTACGCCACCGAGGCGGGTACTATGTAAGAAGACGTGACTAAATTAATGTTGTAGACGAATGTTTGGGAAAGAGAAACATTAAGAGTTTTAATAATAAAAGATAATGTATTATTCGGTGTATGGATGTTGTTGAAGTGAAGGGAGAATGCAAGGATAGGGAAGTGTGGAGGAAGTTAGCGAGGACGGATTAGTATGAAATTGTAGTTTTCTTAACTAAATGCCCAGTTTCTTGCCTACCCCGTAAGGGAACGGAGTGATTAGGTAGAGTGTGTTCGCCATAGCTTTTTACCTGAATGACGATTGAAAAATAATGTTTAAATTTTGGGTTGCCAAAATTTGTAAAAAAAATCACTGTTTTGTTATAAATGATGATCACCTGTTATATTTTATATTTAAAATAACGTAAACTTAAGTTTTCTCACACTATTTAATTATTTTAATAATCTCTTTTTATCCCATCCGGAATATTATTATGAACATAATTAAAAGTAGTCATTCTTAGTTTTTAAATGTTATCTATCTACAAAAGGTGTAATATAGTTTATACTTTAATACTTTTTAATACAGGCATCGTATTTACGTGGAAAAGAGAAAATACTTGTATTTTTATATAGGCCTATTGTAAATTATTTTATGATTATTTTATCGTATTTAGAAATATTTAACTGAATAAAATATTTGTATCCACTGAGTGGGTGCATTGTTGTAAATAACTTGTTTACATCATGATCAATCACGTGGTTTTTAAATCGTCGGTCGCCATTTTAGAGATATATTCGCTCGACCTTTTGTGGAAGTGCTGTAAATAGTCATTTTTTTAAGTGGAATAAAACAATAAATAAGCTTTGTGATCGACCTCAAATAAATAAATAATATTGGCCCAAATTACTGTTGTTAACTATCACATTCTTACATTACCATATGTTTTCATTACAGATGTCCAAAGTGACAGATGTCAGCTGTTGGCGTAGGGATACATTAGAGACTATTTATTGTAACTTTTTGAGCTGTCATTCAAGTAAGCTCAGGTGGTGAATGTACTCTATGTATTTATGAAATAAGTTAATATAAGCTGTTGCAGAAACATATTTAAAAAAGAGGAACATCTCCACCAAAGAATATAATAATCAAATTTCCATTTCCTAGACCAGAATTAAATAAATATATATATGTTTATTTATTTGTATCTATAGCTGGTAAATTGTTTGTTTTTGATATGACTACAACTTTACAATAATAAGCTATTTCGTATTTCATAATAGTCGCGGAGATACGATCAAAATTGGAGATACACGCTTATGTAAATAACCCTCTAAATTACTTTCACGGTTAAATTAGATGAGATATTTTATTTATAATGCTAAACCGTGTATAAATACGAATTTAAGTCAGATCAATTTTCATATATTTCAAAAATATTGATTTTTTTTTCTATTTTCACCCTTAAGTAAACTAGCTTTAACTTATATATAACCTAATGATAGCCATTTATATCAAGTTTTAACCCAATCAGTAAAATGGCTACGACTCTAGGCTGAGATACAGACAGACAGACAGACAGACGGCATCGCGAAAACCGCCTTTTTGGGTTCAGGTGTCGTGTGATCCCGACCTCAAACAAAATCTACAGTTTGATATTTTTAACGATTACAATACTTCTCTCTCCGGAGGCAATAAGGTGGGTCTTGCAGTAATTATTAACTTTTATTATAAACGGACGATTGTACATAAACGTTGAGTTAAAGATTAGTTATAAAAACGGGAACTATAAGTTGATGTGACGTGAAATCAAACTCACCGTTTCACCATGCATTACTTTCGAATGAACAAAGATCCTTTCAATGCTAAGTAAATAAAGACTAATTTGAGCAACTGTTCACCAGTTGAAGCAAGACTATTGCGAGACCTTGCAACAAGAAGGAATTATGAAGATCTGAAGTTATCTGCTCTAACGTCTCCATCTGAAATCAGTTATTGAATGTCTTGAGTCACCGGTAAAACCATGTGTAGTCGGATAATTCAATGAGTAAGCTATAAGCGCGGTTCTGAAATACGGTCTATGAAGCCTTGTTGCTTGTTGCCAGTTACTACAAGTGTGGAATGTTTGTCTATGAAGCCTTGTTACTTTTTACTAGTTACTACAAGCGTGGGAATGTCTGTCTATGAAGCCTTGTTACTTTTTACTAGTTACTACAGTGTGGAATGTTGTTATGAAGCTTGTTACTTTTACTAGTTACTACAAGCGTGGATGTCTGTCTATGAAGCCTTGTTACTTTTTACTAGTTACTACAAATGTGGGAATGTTTGTCTATGAAGCCTTGTTACTTTTACTAGTTACTACAAATGTGGGAATGTCTGTCTATGAAGCCTTGTTACTTTTTACTAGTTACTACAAGCGTGGGAATGTCTGTCTATGAAGCCTTGTTACTTTTTACTAGTTACTACAAGCGTGGAATGTTTGTCTATGAAGCCTTGTTACTTTTTACTAGTTACTACAAGCGTGGGAATGTCTGTCTATGAAGCCTTGTTGTTTATTGATATTTCTAAATCAAGTAAGATTGTGTCGTCTTTATTACCCTAGCTCTCCCCGCAGTCCAAGAATCGTCCCCATTGGACGATCTACCGATGACTTGTTTCATTTAGATCCTCCAGATAGCGACACAGTGGGAACATTATTTATTGAAGCAATGTGGACACTGTCAGAAGGGAGTACAACACTAATTAACGCCGAAGAGAGTGATAACGCCAGGAACTGAGGAGTTTTAAGAAGGCGACATCTGAGGGGTCAAGCCGTCCTTGTCACAGAGTATTGCTTAGATGCGAGTGTCAAGATTAGAGAGTCGCGTGTCTGGCCGGTAAGGAACTTTGAGGAGTGGATACATCAAATATACCCCCTCCACTCTCCTCAGTATCTTTGCCTGATTGTGGGGTTTACCTTATCTAATTGCGTGCCAAACGGGGGTAAGAGGGTACACCACGGTGTTACTTCGGAGGGCCCACGTGGCCCGATATCGAACAGGAACTTGAAGTTATTCTCGATGATACAATGCAGGAAAAATAATCTTATCATCAGTGGCAATCTAAGCAGGTTGAGTTAATATCACTGGCCCGTTGACGAATCATGTTTAAATTTAAGAATCAAATAGCCAAAGCTATTATATTTGTTTTATTGAGGATTTACTCGCATCTAGATATCATATTCTTAAAATTGAAAAATGACACCTGCACACGGGAATAGAATCCGGGACATTTGGCTTAGTACGCCAACTCTCTTACCACTGAGCTATTCAGGAATCGTCCTATGCCCAGGGTCATTTTTCAATTTTCAGAATATGTTTCAATTTAGTTTCAACTGGAACCTTTAGATATTTTTTTACAAAATAGAGACGGTGAATACTATTTATTATTATTAGTACCGCTCTTACTACCCGTTCGGGTTATACGCACTTACGCTAATGTGTAATGGTAGGGTGATTGTGAGATGAAATGAAGGACCTACAGTTTAACGTGGAATCCGAACCACGGTGGAGGCCTGGCATTCCCCACATTCACAAGATGTCTTGTCAGAGGTGAAGGAAGAGTTTGGCAATCAGATAAATCTTTGCCGGGACCGAGGAGCCGCCAACTGGAGGCTACGCGCAGGGATCACTGACCAGACATTTTGGTGAGGCGTTTAGCAGACATATTCCATCAGTGACCGAGTTTGGGTGACAACCTGAAGGTTACTTGGAGGGTGGTTTACAAGGTGTGGGAGAGTAATTCTTTTTATTACTTTATCTTGACCGTTCAGATAAAGTAAATATAATTAATAATAATAATAATAATAATAATAATAATAATACTTAGCACCGCGTCTTACTACCCGTTCGGGTTATACGCTTTAAGTACTAATTACTCTAATGGATTAGGAATTGGGAAGGTTGAATTAGAGGAAGTGAACCCGCATTTGCGTGGAGGTAGAGTGGAAAACTATTTAGGAAAAACCACCCCAGTTCACCCGACCGAGATTCGAACCTCGATCTCCCCGTCCTCAGCAGTCGGGCTCATCACGACAAGCGCGTTAGCCAACTACGCCACCGAGGCGGGTGAAATATAATTACCACAATAAAACATATTAAATATTTTAGTGGATGTCGAAGTTTCATGACCCCTTAACCTGAAAAAGGTGTTTTATTTTTTTGCAATGTCGTCTGTCTTATGTCCAGGCACTGTTTAACACTACACATAAAATTGTTCATATAATTTTTTTCCATGATAATGAATTTGAGGGGCAACTTATATGAGGGGAGATCTCCACAACTTTTTGAGACATGAAATAACTTATCACTGCGAAGTTGTACGACTGTTAAAAATAAACAACTTTTAATTTGAAATGATATTTTATAAAATGAATATTTCCCTCAGCTCGAGGCAAATATACTTTGGAAAATAGGAAGTTAAAAATTCATAGAACAAATAATAGAATGTTTATGTAACAGTTTATATAATTTTGTTTCGCGTACCTTATTAATTATAAGGTCTAAGTATAATTTGGTTGGGGGGGGGGGGAATATGTGCGGTGCACCGTACAGTTTATTTCTTACTCTTCATCAATATACTGTTTGTGGCTTAATGGGTAATTTTTACACTTAACCTAACCTGCCGATACAAAATTAGCCTAATGACTGCTGAATGTTAACAACGAATATTTTATGTTAACCACAAAATCCTGGAGAAACATCTGATAATTATGTATCTATTCTTCCTGTGGCTAAGTGCTAAATAGATTTTCTAATATTTTTTTTATCACCACGTCTTACTACCTGTTCAGGTTAATTGTACCGACATTTGCGTGGAAAACAATTTTGGAAAACCTACCCTTAGTACTATCGACCGGGATTCAAACCCCGATCTCCTTGCCATCAGTAGTCTAGTGTAATACGAGAGTGGTGCCTTAGACCATGCGGCCACCTAGACAGGTTTCTGGACTCTTGTTGTTATGTCCGGCCTATTATATACCTTCATTATAGGCCTATGAAATTGTCTATGTACCTAATTTCGATAATTAGACATTAACAAGAAATATAGCAATAATTCGGATTATTTTCCCTGCCAGTTCTCTTTTGTCTAAAGTAACAGTTGTGTTTGTTTCTTTCCCTGGAAATATCCGGGGCAGTTCCTGTCTAGTTCCCTCTCAGCTGAAGTAAATGTAGTGTTTGTTATAATCTCTGGAACTACCCGGTGCAATTCCTGTCTATTTCTCTCTAAGCTAAAGTAACATCGTGTTTATGTTTGCCTCCCTGGAACTATCTAGTGCAGTTCCTATTTAGTTATCCCTAAGCTTAAGTAACAGCTTGTGTTTTTTTGCGTTCCTGGAACTATCCGGTGCAGTTCCTGTCATCAAGGAACTAGACTCTATGTCTCATCGTGTTCAGCTCTAACCCGCGACTAGACAAAGTGAATCGATACATTAGCTCTGACCGGGGAGGGGGGGATATTTCACCTGGACAGTGACGTCACTCCAAGATGGCGGCCGTGCGCAAGGAGGATGACACCCTAAGGTACCGCGATTTGTCACGGTGGGATGGGAGCTGTAATGATACTAGGGTGCTCTATGGGGGAGGCGGTACAAGTGTAAGAGTGGACTATCACAAGATGGGATTAAGTAAGCCAAGCTTGAACACACGAGCCTTTTTTACCTGACTGTTAGGCAAATAGTAAGCACACTTTCCTCTTCAGATGAAGATTGAAGCTAGATTCTAGCTCAGGGGAAGAGATGATAGGTCACAGGTAAAGATATTGTTCACAAATAGTTGTTTGTGAGAGATATAAGGGCAGTCCATATCACTGGTTTGAAAGAGATATAAGGGCAGTTCATATCACTGGTTTAGGTCAAAGACTTATGCTGGCAGCCGGAACCAAACAGCAAGCACCAATTAAAGACAAATACCTTATATGTCAAAGAAATACTACAGTATAGACACAACACTCTCCTATACAATGTCAGTGTAGAGTGTAGACACAACACTCCCTAATACAATGTCAGTGTAGAGTGTAGACACAACACTCTCCTATACAATGTCGTAGTGTAGACACAACACTCCCTAATACAATGTCAGTGTAGAGTGTAGACACAACACTCCCTAATACAATGCTAGTGTAGAGTGTAGCACCAACACTCCCTAATACAATGCCCAAGTGTAGAGTGAGACACAACACTCCTAATACAATGTCAGAGTAGAGTGTAGACACAAACACTCCTAATACAATGTCAGTGTAGAGTGTAGACACAACACTCCTAATACAATGCTAGTGTAGAGTGTAGACACAACACTCCCTAATACAATGTCAGAGTAGAGTGTAGACACAACACTCCTAATACAATGCTAGTGTAGAGTGTAGACACAACACTCCCTATACAATGTGCAGAGTAGAGTGTAGACACAACACTCCCTTTCATGTCAGTGAGATGTAGACAAAACTCCCTATACAATGTCTAGAGTAAGTAGACACAACACTCCTAATACAATGTCAGTGTAGAGTGTAGACACAACACTCCTAATACAATGCTAGTGTGAGTGTAGACACACACTCCCTATACATATGTAGAGTTAGAGTGTAGACACACACTCCTAATACAATGTCTAGTGTAGAGTGTAGACACAACACTCCTAATAAATTTTAGACACAATCCTATCAATGTCAGTGTAGAGTGTAGACACAACACTCCCTAATACAATGTCAGGTAGAGTGTAGACACAACACTCCCTAATACAATGCTAGTGTAGAGTGTAGACACAACACTCCTAATACAATGTCTAGTGAGAGTGTAGACACAACACTCCCTAATACAATGTCAGAGTAGAGTGTAGACACAACACTCCTAATACAATGTAGTGTAGAGTGTAGACACAACACTCCCTATACAATGTCAGTGTAGAGTGTAGACACAAACTCCCTAATACAATGTCAGAGTAGAGTGTAGACACAACACTCCCTAATACAATGTCAGTGTAGAGTGTAGACACAACACTCCCTAATACAATGTCAGTGTAGAGTGTAGACACAACACTCCCTAATACAATGTCAGGTAGAGTGTAGACACAACACTCCTAATACAATGCTAGTGTAGAGTGTAGACACAACACTCCCTAATACAATGTCAGAGTAGAGTGTAGACACAACACTCCCTAATACAATGTCAGTGTAGAGTGTAGACACAACACTCCCTAATACAATGTCAGGTAGAGTGTAGACACAACACTCCCTAATACAATGTCAGTGTAGAGTGTAGACACAACACTCCCTAATACAATGTCAGGTAGAGTGTAGACACAACACTCCCTAATACAATGTCAGTGTAGAGTGTAGACACAACACTCCCTAATACAATGTCAGTGTAGAGTGTAGACACAACACTCCCTAATACAATGTCAGAGTAGAGTGTAGACACAACACTCCCTAATACAATGTAGTGTAGAGTGTAGACACAACACTCCCTAATACAATGTCAGTGTAGAGTGTAGACACAACACTCCCTAATACAATGTCAGTGTAGAGTGTAGACACAACACTCCCTAATACAATGTCAGTGTAGAGTGTAGACACAACACTCCCTAATACAATGTCAGTGTAGAGTGTAGACACAACACTCCCTAATACAATGTAGTGTAGAGTGTAGACACAACACTCCCTAATACAATGCTAGGTAGAGTGTAGACACAACACTCCCTAATACAATGTCAGTGTAGAGTGTAGACACAACACTCCCTAATACAATGTCAGTGTAGAGTGTAGACACAACACTCCCTAATACATGTCAGTGTAGAGTGTAGACACAACACTCCCTAATACAATGTCAGGTAGAGTGTAGACACAACACTCCCTAATACAATGTCAGTGTAGAGTGTAGAACAACACTCCTAATACAATGTCAGGTAGAGTGTAGACACAACACTCCCTAATACAATGTCAGGTAGAGTGTAGACACAACACTCCTAATACATGCTAGGTAGAGTGTAGACACAACACTCCCTAATACAATGTCAGTGTAGAGTGTAGACACAACATCCCTAATACATGTCAGAGTAGATGTAGACACAACACTCCTAATACATTAGTGTAGAGTGTAGACACAACACTCCTAATCAATGTATGTAGAGTGTAGACAAACATCCTAATACAATGTAGAGTAGAGTGTAGACACAACACTCCCTAATACAATGTCAGTGTGAGTGTAGACACACACTCCCTAATACAATGTCAGGTAGAGTGTAGCACAACATCCTAATACATGCAGTGTAGAGTGTAGACACAACACTCCCTAATACAATGTCAGTGTAGAGTGTAGACACAACACTCCCTAATACAATGTCAGTGTAGAGTGTAGACACAACATCCTAATACAATGTCAGTGTAGAGTGTAGAACAACACCTAATACAATGTCAGTGTAGAGTGTAGACACAACACTCCCTAATACAATGTAGTGTAGAGTGTAGACACAACACTCCCTAATACAATGTCAGGTAAGTGTAGACACAACACTCCCTAATACATGTCAGTGTAGAGTGTAGACACAACACTCCCTAATACAGTCAGTGTAGAGTGTGAACAACATCCCTAATACAATGTAGTGTAGAGTGTAGACACAACACTCCTAATACAATGTAGTGTAGAGTGTAGACACAACATCCTAATACAATGCAGAGTAGAGTGTAGACACAACACTCCTAATACAATGTCAGGTAGAGTGTAGACACAACACTCCCTAATACATGTCATGTAGAGTGTAGACACAAACATCCCTATACAAGCAGGTAGGTGTAGACACAACACTCCTAATCAATGCAGTGTAGAGTGTAGACACAACACTCCTAATACAATGTCAGAGTAGAGTGTAGCACAACACTCCTAATACAATGCAGTGTAGAGTGTAGACACAACCTCCCTAATACAATGTAGAGTAGAGTGTAGACACAACACTCCCTAATACAATGTCAGTGTAGAGTGTAGACACAACACTCCCTAATACAATGTAGTGTAGAGTGTAGACACAACACTCCCTATACAATGTCAGGTAGAGTGTAGACACAACACTCCCTAATACAATGCTAGTGTAGAGTGTAGACACAACACTCCTAATACAATGTCGAGTAGAGTGTAGACACACACTCCTAATACAATGTCAGTGTAGAGTGTAGACACAACACTCCTAATACAATGTCAGTGTAGAGTGTAGACACAACACTCCTAATACAATGTCAGTGTAGAGTGTAGACACAACACTCCCTAATACAATGTAGTGTAGAGTGTAGACACAACACTCCTAATACAATGTCAGTAGAGTGTAGACACAACATCCCTAATACAATGCAGTGTAGAGTGTAGACACAACACTCCTAATACAATGTCAGTGTAGAGTGTAGACACAACACTCCCTAATACAATGTCAGTTAGAGTGTAGACACAACACTCCTAATACAATGTAGTGTAGAGTGTAGACACAACACTCCCTAATACAATGTAGTGTAGAGTGTAGACACAACACTCCCTAATACAATGCAGTGTAGAGTGTAGACACAACACTCCCTAATACAATGTCAGTGTAGAGTGTAGACACAACACTCCTAATACAATGTCAGGTAGAGTGTAGACACAACACTCCCTAATACAATGTCAGTGTAGAGTGTAGACACAACATCCCTAATACAATGTCAGTGTAGAGTGTAGACACAACACTCCCTAATACAATGTCAGGTAGAGTGTAGACACAACACTCCCTAATACAATGTAGTGTAGAGTGTAGACACAACACTCCCTAATACAATGTCAGGTAGAGTGTAGACACAACACTCCCTAATACAATGTCAGTGTAGAGTGTAGACACAACACTCCTAATACAATGTAGAGTAGAGTGTAGACACAACACTCCCTAATACATGTGTGTAGAGTGTAGACACAACACTCCTAATACAATGCTAGAGTAGAGTGTAGACACAACACTCCCTAATACAATGTCAGTGTAGAGTGTAGACACAACACTCCCTAATACAATGTCAGAGTAGAGTGTAGACACAACACTCCCTAATACAATGTCAGTGTAGAGTGTAGACACAACACTCCCTAATACAATGCTAGTGTAGAGTGTAGACACAACACTCCCTAATACAATGTCAGAGTAGAGTGTAGACACAACACTCCCTAATACAATGCTAGTGTAGAGTGTAGACACAACACTCCCTAATACAATGCTAGTGTAGAGTGTAGACACAACACTCCCTAATACAATGTCAGTGTAGAGTGTAGACACAACACTCCCTAATACAATGTCAGTGTAGAGTGTAGACACAACACTCCCTAACACAATGTCAGTGTAGAGTGTAGACACAACACTCCCTAACACAATGTCAGTATAGAGTGTAGACACAATCCACCCTAATATCAGAATCCCAGACCCTGCTACAGACAAACAAGGTAACCTAATTAATTCCTGGTCGACACAGCCAGAATGAATTACTAGCCCTACCTGGGCCCCAATATTCCGGGTGTCACGGACAGATTTATGACGGGGTGGTTTGGACTGGGCGGGAGGGGAGGAGAGTGTGGGGGCAGTCGGCAGAGATCGCAGAGGTAAAGAAAACAATAGTACAAGTTATTATTTGATTTTCACTTTCATTAAATATTTTAGATTTTATCAGAAAAAAAGTTAACTTTAAAATGATTTCTTATATATTGATTTTTCTAGGTGATTAAAATTACTTCTTTTGATTTGGTCTAATTTAGCTCACTCTGTTCGCCCCTTTACCTGGATTATTGCACTTCCTAGTGCTAATAGTGTATCTTTCACCAATTTGAGAAACTGCTGACGTCCATCTACTGTCATCACTGAATACAGTAGCATCACTAATCACTGACATGTATCCAGTATCAGCACTGAATAAAGCATCATAAACTGCTGACGTTAGTCCATTATCTGCATTGAATACAGCATCACAAACTGCTGACGTTAATCCATTATATGCATTGAATACAGTATCACAAACCGCTGACGTTTATCAACTATCTGCATTGAATACAGCATCCCAAACTGCTGACGTTAATCCACTATCAGCACTGAATCTACAGCGCTGTTATCTAGGGTTGACACCAAAATGAATCCATCAATCCAAAAGATGATTGAAATCCTTCGTGTTAACTTGAAAATCATCCCCTTGAGTTTAATAAATCACCTGTCTCCTCTAATTACTTGTACCTGTCTCTAAATGGGGGAGCCCCAGCCGTGGGTAGTAGGACTAAACCACATTGAGACTTTCCTGAGTCACTACTAGAGTACTTCATTACTAGTCAACTACTAGAGTACGTCATTACTAGTCAAATACTAGAGTACTTCATTACTAGTCAAATACTAGAGTACTTCATTACTAGTCAACTACTAGAGTACGTCATTACTAGTCAACTACTAGAGTACTTCATTACTAGTCAACTACTAGAGTATGTCATTACTAGTCAAATACTAGAGTACTTCATTACTAGTCAAATACTAGAGTACTTCATTACTAGTCAAATACTAGAGTACTTCATTACTAGTCAACTACTAGAGTACTTCATTACTAGTCAAATACTAGAGTACTTCATTACTAGTCAACTGCTAGAGTACTTCATTACTAGTCAAATACTAGAGTACTTCATTACTAGTCAACTACTAGAGTATGTCATTACTAGTCAAATACTAGAGTACTTCATTACTAGTCAAATACTAGAGTACTTCATTACTAGTCAAATACTAGAGTACTTCATTACTAGTCAAATACTAGAGTACTTCATTACTAGTCAACTACTAGAGTACTTCATTACTAGTCAAATACTAGAGTACCTCATTACTAATCAAATACTAGAGTACTTCATTACTAGTCAAATACTAGAGTACTTCAATTACTAGTCAACTACTAGAGTACTTCATTACTAGTCAAATACTAGAGTACTTCATTACTAGTCAACTACTAGAGTACTTCAATTACTAGTCACCTACTAGAGTACTTCATTACTAGTCAAATACTAGAGTACTTCATTACTAGTCAAATACTAGGTACTTCATTACTAGTCAACTACTAGAGTACTTCATTACTATTTAAATACTAGAGTACTTCATTACTAGTCAACTACTAGATATTTCATTACTAGTCAAATACTAGAGTACTTCATTACTAGTAAAACTACTAGAATATTCATTACTAGTCAAATACTAGAGTACTTCATTACTAGTCAAATACTAGAGTACTTCATTACTAGTCAACTACTAGAGTACTTATTACTAGTCAAATACTAAGTACTCATTATATCATACTAGAGTACTTAATTACTAGTCAAATACTAGAGTACTACATTACTAGTCAAATACTAGAGTACTCCATTACTAATCAAATACTAGAGTACTTCATTACTAGTCAAATACTAGAGTACTTCATTCATTAGATTATTAACTTGATTGAGATCTACAGTAATATAATTAGGTCTAAATGTAAACGAGATTTCCTCACTATTTGTTCATGTTGACATATGTTTCTTCGCTGCATGTTGATGTTGATTATAGCTGTATCTTCACTACATGTAGGGCCTACATGTTGATCGTAGGTATAGCTTCCCCTATTTGCATGAATATTATATATATTTTTATCAAGATGTTACTGGAGAATATGGATATATATTTACCTACATGCTCATGGAGATTGTATATATAGGTGTCTATTTACATGTTCATGAAGATTATATATATATATATATATTATTTATAGTGTGTCTACCTACATGCCCATGAAGCTTGTAGATATGTCTACCGACGTGATTGGTTTAACTCAAGTCAAACGCTCCCTTCCCAACGCATTTCACTAGTTAGATTGCGCAATAGCGGAGTGGATTTATGTTTAAAGCAGGTTCATGTAGGACATCGCCTGCTCTCGGACAATATCTTGGCGGGTTGCATAAAACCCAAGCTAGGAAGGGGGACAGAGCGTCATGCCAATCAAGTAATGGCAGTAATTGTTATCGATCTATTTTCTCGAGTAATCCTTAGTTTGAGTCGAGTGTTGGTCCAAAAGGAACTGCACTCTTAGCCATTCCGCCGACGTCTGCGGTCGAGTTCTCCGCCCTAATGATCGCCCTACATGCCCTCCGGCCTTTCGGAACCATTGGCCTAATTTTCAATCCAAATAACCAGCTTGCGAGCTTCGTCCCCCCTCTCCCTTATTCCTTGCCCGGGAGCCTAATGAGTCGTTTGCAGCTCAGAGGCAGTTCCATTCCCTCTCATTTGAATAATGCGTGGAGAGCGGAGTAGACACCTTTACGAGTTGAAATGAAAATGATACGTATGTTCATTGCACCGTCTGGTTTTATTGATATTCTGGTTCCCACATTTGTCTTACCTCGTTCATCGGCTGTTATTAGACTATGTGGAGGTAGGTCAGTGCTGCCAACACCATTTATCCAAATCATGGCATTAACTTCACTTGCGTGCATCACTTACACACATGAGCATGTTGAGTGTAGTGTCGACAGATTTGACAGGGAACAATATTACCTTGATAGTGAGTAATAGACAAGACAATATTACCCTGATAGTGAGTAATAGACAAGACAATATTACCCTGATAGTGAGTAATAGATAAGACAATATTACCCTGATAGTGAGTAATAGACAAACAATATTACCCTGATAGTGAGTAATAGACAAGACAATATTACCCTGATAGTGAGTAATAGACAAGACAATATTACCCTGATAGTGAGTAATGAAACACAATATACCTGTAGTGATAATAGATAGACAATATTACCCTGATAGTGAGTAATAGACAAGACAATATTACCCTGATAGTGAGTAATAGATAAGACAATATTACCCTGATAGTGAGTAATAGACAACACAATATTACCCTGATAGTGAGTAATAGATAATACAATATTACCCTGATAGTGAGTAATAGACAACACAATATTACCTTGATAGTGAGTAATAGACAAGACAATATTACCCTGATAGTGAGTAATAGACAACACAATATTACCCTGATAGTGAGTAATAGACAAACAATATTACCTATGTGAGTATAGTAGACAATTACCCTGATAGTGAGTAATAGACAAGACAATATTACCCTGATAGTGAATAATAGAAACACAATATTACCCTGATAGTGAGTAATAGACAAACAATATTACCTGATAGTGAGTAATAGACAAGACAATATTACCCTGATAGTGAGTAATAGACAACACAATATTACCCTGATAGTGAGTAATAGATAAGACAATATTACCCTGATAGTGAGTAATAGACAACACAATATTACCCTGATAGTGAGTAATAGACAACACAATATTACCCTGATAGTGAGTAATAGAAAGACAATATTACCTGATAGTGAGTAATAGACAAGACAATATTACCTGATAGTGAGTAATAGATAAGACAATATTACCTGATAGTGAGTAATAGACAAACAATATTACCCTGATAGTGAGTAATAGACAACAATATTACCCTGATAGTGAGTAATAGACAACACAATATTACCCTGATAGTGAGTAATAGACAAACAATATTACCCTGATAGTGAGTAATAGACAACAAATATTACCCTGATAGTGATTAATAGACAACACAATGTTACCCTGATAGTGAGTAATAGACAACACAATGTTACCCTGATAGTGAGTAATAGACAACACAATGTTACCTGATAGTGAATAATAGACAACACAATGTTAACCTGATAGTGAGTAATAGACAACACAATGTTACCCTGATAGTGAATAATAGACAACACAATGTTACCCTGATAGTGAGTAATAGACAACACACTGTTAATAATGTGAACGCTTCACAAAGTTAGACAAGGAGGAAGATTCATTTTTATTTCATCCCCCTTTGTTTGAAACTGATCGAGCGCTAATTATCATATCTAACAACTCACTTGGCATGTTCAAAAATAATCTCTGATCAGTGCAATATATTTCTATACTAAATGATCGCATTGAAATTTCAACTCGATGAACATTGAACATTGAACTCTTATCGGTGACTTCAACCGCTGATATTTCCTCCTTTCAACCAGTCGTCAAGAGGGGAGAGAGAGGTCATTTATACACGAGGGAAAACATCACAAAAAGATGACAAATTGTCCGAAAACAAGACGACATGATATCTATCTTCAATAAACCAAAATATAATGGGAGGGTTACCAAAACAAAACAGAACTGCCAACATTGACAATCATAACACGAACCTTAAAGAAGATATAGCAAAACAATACAGAACTACCAACTTTGATATCATAACACGAACCTTACAGAAGATACAACAAAACGATACAGAACTACCAACTTTGACAGTCATAACACGAACCTTACAGAAGATACAACAAAACGATACAGAACTACCAACTTTGACAGTCATAACACGAACCTTACAGAAGATATAACAAAACGATACAGAACTACCAACTTTGATATCATAACACGAACCTTACAGAAGATACAACAAAACGATACAGAACTACCAACTTTGACAGTCATAACACGAACCTTACAGAAGATACAACAAAACGATACAGAACTACCAACTTTGACAGTCATAACACGAACCTTACAGAAGATATAACAAAACGATACAGAACTACCAACTTTGACAGTCATAACACGAACCTTACAGAAGATATAACAAAAATATACATAACTACCAACATTGACAGTCATAACACGAACCTTACAGAAGCTATAACAAAATATACATAACTACAATTACTAATTAACACAATCGTTCGATTGATGTAACTTATATTAAAATCCATCCACTCCCCGCCATTAAAAAACCTCAATAGTTTGACGTAAGCCTATGCCTATATACAAATAACGACTAAGAGGTAATTCACAAAATACGTAACGCTGTTTAGAGGGGAGAGGGTCATCACTAATGTCTACATGGTGTTACATGGGGAGCTCTAATTTATACATGATGTTACATGGAGAGCTCTAATTTATACATGGTGTTACATGAGGGAGCTCTAATGTCTACACGGTGTTACTTGGGGGAGCTCTAATTTATACATGGTGTTACATGGGGAACTCTAATTTATACATAGTGTTACATGGGGAGCTCTAATTTATACGTAGTGTTACATGAGGAGCTCTAATATCTACATGGTGTTACATGGGGGAGCTCTAATATCTACATGGTGTTACATGGGGGCTCTAATTTATACATGGTGTTACATGGGGAGCTCTAATTTATATATAGTGTTACATGGGGAGCTCTAATTTATACATTGTGTTACTTGGGGCGCTCTAATATCTACATGGTGTTACATGGGGGGCTCTAATTTATACATGGTGTTACAGGGGAGCTCTAATATCTATATGGTGTTACATGGGGAGCTCTAATATCTACATGGTGTTACATGGGGGAGCTCTAATTTATACATGGTGTTACTTGGGGGGAACTCTAATGTCTACATGGTGTTACATGGAGTAGCTCTAATGTCTACATGTTGTTACATGGGGGCTCTAATTTATACATAGTGTTACATGGGGAGCTCTAATTTATACATAGTGTTACATGGGAAGCTCTAATGTCTACACGGTGTTACATGAGGGAGCTCTAATGTCTACACGGTGTTACTTGGGAGCTCTAATGTCTATATGGTGTTACATTGGGGAGCTCTAATTTATACATGGTGTTACATGGGGAGCTCTAATTTATACATTGTGTTACTTGGGGAGCTGTAATATCTACATGGTGTTACTTGGGGGAACTCTAATGTATATATGGTGTTACTTGGGGAGCTCTAATGTCTATATGATGTTACTTGGGGAGCACTAATTTATACATGGTGTTACATGGGGAGCTCTAATTTATACATAGTGTTACATGGGGAGCTCTAATTTATACATAGTGTTACATGGGAAGCTCTAATTTATACATAGTGTTACATGGGGAGCTCTAATATCTACATGGTGTTACATGGGGGGGCTCTAATTTATACATGGTGTTACTTGGGGAGCTCTAATGTCTATATGGTGTTACTTGGGGAGCTCTAATATCTACATGGTGTTACATGGGGGTGCTCTAATATCTACATGGTGTTACATGGGGGAGCTCTAATATCTACATGGTGTTACAGGGGAGCTTTAATGTCTATATGGTGTTACATGGGGAGCTCTAATTTATATACATTAGTGTTACATGGGAAGCTCTAATATCTAATTTACATGGGGTACAGGGAGCTCTAATTATATATATATGTGTTACATGGGGAGCTCTAATTATACATAGGGTTACATGGGGAGCTCTAATTTATACATAGTGTTACATGGGAAGCTCTAATATCTACATGGTGTTACATGGGGAGCTTAATATCTACATGGTGTTACATGGGGAGCTCTAATTTATACATAGTGTTACATGAGGAGCTCTAATTTATACATAGTATTACATGGGGAGCTCTAATTTATACATAGTGTTACATGGGGAGCTCTAATATCTACATGGTGTTACATGGGGGAGCTCTAATTTATACATAGTGTTACATGGGGAGCTCTAATTTATACATAGTGTTACATGGGGAGCTCTAATTTATACATAGTGTTACATGGGGGAGCTCTAATTTATACATAGTGTTACATGGGGAGCTCTAATTTATACATAGTGTTACATGGGGAGTTCTAATTTATACATAGTGTTACATGGGGGAGCTCTAATTTATACATAGTGTTACTTGGGGAGCTCTAATTTCTATATGATGTTACTTGGGGAGCTCTAATTTATACATGGTGTTACATGGGGAGCTCTAATTTATACATAGTGTTACATGGGGAGCTCTAATATCTACATGGTGTTACTTGGGGGAGCTCTAATGTCTACATGTTGTTACATGGAGGAGCTCTAATTTATACATGGTGTTACTTGGGGAGCTCTAATTTATACATAGTGTTACATGGGGAGTTCTAATTTATACATAGTGTTACATGGGGAGCTCTAATTTATACATGGTGTTACTTGGGGGAGCTCTAATGTCTACATGTTGTTACATGGGGGAGCTCTAATTTATACATGGTGTTACTTGGGGAGCTCTAATTTATACATAGTGTTACATGGGGAGTTCTAATTTATACATAGTGTTACATGGGGGAGCTCTAATTTATACATAGTGTTACTTGGGGAGCTCTAATTTCTATATGATGTTACTTGGGGAGCTCTAATTTATACATGGTGTTACATGGGGAGCTCTAATTTATACATAGTGTTACATGGGGAGCTCTAATTTATACATAGTGTTACATGAGGAGCTCTAATTTATACATGGTGTTACTCGGGGTTGAGGGAGGTCAGAAAAGGTAAGAAAAAGCGTTGCCTGGCTTATGGTTGACTCCAAGTGTGTTCTTTTATCTCAGGTGTATCCAAACTTTTTAAAACCAAAGCCCAGTTTTTAGAATGACAAACTTTCGATACACACCTAGCGTTTTGTAATGTTTTGCAATGTTAGTTTTAATGAAATTAAATTTTACTGCGTTTTTTTAAATATTTATTAAATATTATTTTACAACGAATACAAACTGATCTATTTCTCATATTGAGGCGTGTTTGCGAAGGGAACAGCTTGACTTGTTTCATGGGCTCCTGGCACGAACATCAGGACCACGATTCCCAGATCCGTATTTTACGCGCCTTAATTTGTTTCCTGTTTTATTACTTTCTCTCGACCCCTCAGAGAGAGAAGTATTGTGATCGTCAAAAAAATTGGACTCTATGCCATCTCTCTGTTTCTCTGACTAGAGCCAAAACTATTCTATCGATTGGGTTAAAAAAAAATTATCTATGGTTTTCATAAGATTACCCCCGAGGTTTTTTTTGGAATTAGATCTAACTTTAAAATGAATGGTAGTTTACTGAGGGGTAAAATGTGAAAAAATTTGATTTTTATCAAAATCCGCTCTAGTGATTTTGATTATATATTTTATTCAGGCATTGCTTAACATTACAGACAAAATGGCGACTGTCTTTTTACCGTAAAAATGACTTGATGGATACTTTATAAAAGAGTGAAAATCTCCACTTTTGATCTTATGTTCGCAACTAGTTGATAGCCTATACGAAATAACGTCACGGTAAAGTTGTACATCTATTAAAAATAAAAATCTTCTACTTGAAAAATATTTTTATAAAACAAATAATTTCTGATTTATAAGAAAATACATATTTTTTATGGAGCTCTTTGAAAATGTTAATTTTTTTTAGCACCGCATCTTACTACCCGTTTGGATTATACGCCTAAATGTGAAATTAAATGTTATGCTCTTTGGTGGGCAGATATATTCCTCTTTTCTCGATGTTTCTGAAACAGTGTATATTATTTCATTAACGCTCGTTGGTGGAGTGTTTTTGCAACACTGTATGTTATTTAGTTTCAAAATCTCACGAGTTTTTAGTAAATATCTTCTCTATTTTCCCATTTACAATTTTTCGATGATTTCCTATTTTCAAATAATCACCAAATTTTCACACTTAAAAAAACAACCTTTCCCCGACCCATCAAAATAATCTGCTCCTAGCCCACAGTTTGAGAAACCACTGTGAATCTATAGGAAGTCTACTGTCCCTCCGTCCTCGTCCTCGCTCCTAGGATGCAAAGAGGATCCTTCATCTCTCGCGTCCTCTATGCGGCCTTTCAACCAGGGGTGGACTTGGGAAATATTCCCGGCGGCATTTATTGAGTAAATGAGTGTTACTATACCTTGATTTTGGTAGGAAGAACATTATCTGGTACTTACTAAAGTTACTAAAACAATCTTAATATGTTCATACGTCAAGTCATGTTATCTGCAGCTATCACTTTTGATAGATATTGTCAATACCTATAAAATAACACTAATAATAGTGAATAATGATCATTGTTGACTGCAAACAAATATTTTGGTATTTTCTAAACTGTTCTACCGAACAAAATCCGGGTATAGCTTAGTCATCTATATAAGTAGAGGGTGTAGGATCATTTTACAAACTTAAATATATCAAAAATATGTTATTTGCTATTGTCTAACAACTTATAAGCGTTTGTGATACTATCAACAGAACGTAGAAACTCTGTTTAAAAGGACTAGATAGCGGCGTAGTCCCCGATATTATATACCCAACTCGCTTTGCCCCCCGGTGGGGTTTCTTTGCAAGTGGATGTAAACTAATGTAATTCCAGAGCAGTTTTTTGATAGTTCTTGCCGTTTAGCCACAAGAGACCTCCAAAGAAAGGTTCTCATCGACTTTAAAGTTGCTCCGATATTTTGAATTTTTTCCGGGGGTTAGAATTTAATTTTTTTTTAATTTTGGAATTTTCCCATTGGTTACAGGCTATAAGCTATAAGTTTGCCAAATTTCAAGTTTCTAGCTCATCTGGAAGTTGGTAAACATTAATGTCAGTGAGTGAGTCAGCCATGTGGCTTTATAGTAGTGTAATATCGCCTCTGAGGAAACTGCAGGTCTAACTGAGAAAAGAAACGCTCTCAGTTAGGTCTGAAGGTGGCTCGCTGCGGTAAGAAGGAGCTGCTAGAAACATCGACTAACCACCGTTGCTATATTTGTCATATATTTAAGGGAAAATTGACCACACTAAAAACAAGAGAGTGACAACTCTGTTTTCTTACTAGTAGCCATGCAGTTCCTTCAGAGATGATATTCAGTGTAGCTGAAATGGACCTCTGCATTAAAAATGTACTACTAATAACAATAAAATACCCCCTGCATTACATTGGAACATAGCTTCAGTTGTATTTGTGAATGTATTCTAGGGCCCGCATGGAAGCTGCCAGTTCAACCTGCTGTCAACTGTCAAGAGGACGTACTGGAAGCTGCAGTCCAACCCTGCTGTCAAAGGACGTACCTTGGAAGCTGCCAGTCCAACCCTGCTGTCAACTGTCAAGAAGACGTACCTTGGAAGCTGCCAGTCCAACCTTGCTGTCAACTGTCAAGAGGACGTACCTTGGAAGCTGCCAGTCCAACCCTGCTGTCAACTGTCAAAAAGACGTACCTTGGAAGCTGCCAGTCCAACCCTGCTGTCACCTGTCAAGAGGACGTACCTTGGAAGTAGCTCTTGGTCCGCAGGTAGGACACGGAGAGGCGGAGGATGGACAGACGGTCCAACTTGGAGAGGATGTTCTGTTCGAAGGGAAGAAGACTAGCGAGAGTGTCCAACTCTGCGTTCAGACGTTCTCTGTGACGCTTGCTGGGGTTGCTCTTGGTCACCCCGTCCTTGGGAGGAGGTTTTAGACTGGAATATGAGACACAACATACACATGAGACGCAACATCAACATTAGATACAACATCAACATGAGATACAATATAAACATGAGACGCAACATCAACATGAGACACGTCAACATCAACGTGAGAATAAAAATGAGACACAACGTCAAAATGAGACACAATATGAACCGAGCCCCCTGCCAAACTAGACTGCACAACATGGACATATAACACAGTTGACGAGGATATCCCAGATTGTTGGTAAAGGCACGGATAACCCAGACAGGTAGTAAGTCGCGGATATCCCATATGGGTAGTAAGACGCGAATATCCCAGATGGATAGTAAAACACGGATATCCCAGGTGAGTAGTAAGACACGGATAGCCCAGATGGGTAGTAAGTCACGGACATCCCAGGCGAGTAGTAAAACATGGATATCCCAGATGGGTAGTAAGACACGGATATCCCAGATGGGTTGTAAGACATGTATATCCCAGACGGTTAGTAAGGCACGGATATCCCAGATGGTTAGTAAGGCATGGATATCCCAGATGGGTAGTAATACATGGATATCCCAGACGGTTAGTAAGGCACGGATATCCCAGATGGTTAGTAAGGCATGGATATCCCAGATGGGTTGTAAGACATGTATATCCCAGACGGTTAGTAAGGCACGGATATCCCAGATGGGTAGTAAGATACGGATATCCCAGATGGGTTGTAAGACATGTATATCCCAGACCGTTAGTAAGGCACGGATATCCCAGATGGGTAGTAATACATGGATATCCCAGATGGGTAGTAAGGCACGGTTATTTCAGACAGGTAGTAATACACGGATATCCCAGATGGTAGTAAGACATGGATATTCCAGACGGTTAGTAAGGCACGGATATCCATATGGGTAGTAGGACATGGATATCCCATGGGTAATAAGGAACGGATAGTAAGACACGGATATCCCAGACAGTTAGTACTGTGAGGTGGTATATAACTGTCAGTTTTATGAATATAGGCTACCCCATCTTTGATCCAAATGGTACTCACTACTCCTAATAACTTAACTTACAATTCCATTAATATCACCGCGTCTTACCACCTATTCAGATTATACGCATATATTACAATTATTCTAATAGGGTATGGATGAGGAAGTAAGTATTTCAGAGGTAATCTACCCGCATTGTGGGAGAGGAAAGGGTAAAAACATTTAGGCAGCAGTGGCGGCTCGTAGCTAAAATTAGTGGGGGTGCTGCTCCAGAAAATGTTTAGCCTTTGTTTTGAAATTGTGTAAAAGGGGAAAAAAAACATGTATAAAACAAAATTTATTCAGGAACTTGATAAAATCTTAACAAAAAAAATCCTTTTTACTTTAACTTAAATTGTTACAGTTCAAGCTTGATCTATTCATTTAAAAATGAAATCCTTTCTTCTTGTTTTAATTTGCGCAAAAAGTTCAATAATTTTCTCCTTGATCTCTGGATGACAATTGAGGAAATTTTTCTCCATTGAAAGTATTGCAAGCGCATTTAGTCTTTCTGTTAAATAAAAGAACCGAAAAAAATGAATCAAATAGAATAGCTGGAAGTAGAATAATAATATAATTCTACTCTATTTTACACTTTCACATTCAAGAATATGGTACACGGTTTTTAAGCACAGCACACGCTGAGTAAAAAAAACCTTCCTTCCACCATCACGCCAGAGCTGGCACTGCGAGAGCAACAGTGCTTTCTCTACCTGGCAATCCCGCCTTCCTCCCCACCCCTCCTATGTGCGCATGCGTACAACAGTCAAACACCACGTCACTAGCACTGTGAAGCACACAGTTCCATACAAAGATTTTTGTATCTTTTTCATAAACTGAGGGATGGCTACTGAAGTACTGACATTAAGCTTAAGGAATATATATTGTACTGCAAAAATAAATAAAGAAAAAATAACTCATTATATTAAATGTTATCGATAGTATCAAGTGGAAATAAGGGGGTGCTGCAGTTCCGCAGTGCCTATACACGAGCCGCCACTGGACAAAACCACCCTCAGTAGACACGACCAGGAGTAGTAAGACGCTGTGCTAAAATAAAAAATAAAGATTTCATGTATTTATTCGTCAAGTGATCAGATAATATCAATACTTATGAAATCATACTAATAATCTATTAAAATGTTATTAATGTTGATCGCAATGTTTGTACAGTAGGATCCTTGTTCCCACTGATTAAATATCCGCGGTTTACCTCTGCCCAATTTTATTTATTTTTAATTAAAGAAAAAATAGTTTATAGGTCACAATGCCTACACTATCACCTACTTCATCTCCTCGTCATGTGCATAGTGCTATTGTATCACCATCATCATCATCATTATTATCATCATGATCATTATCATCATCAGTGATTGTCAAGACAAGAACAATGGAGAATAGTAAGTACGCTGTAGTGTACAGTACACATTAGTATTACTTTATTTAATGTTGGTACTATCTTACTGTGAATAATTTATCAAATACACTTTATCGTATTTAGGGCCTATGTATGTTACGTGATAGTTCGATACTATCCGCGGTTTCGCGTAGCCGCAGTAGCTCTAGGAACGTATTATCCGCGGATATTGGGGAACTTACTGTATTTTTTTTTAAAGTCCTGTCCTTCCAGAATCCTGCTATTGTAGATTGTTATTGCGCCTGGCAGAATAGGCCACGGTGAGTGGTCGTGTGCCAAGTCTACTTGAGTAATGTAACGCTACGTGGGTGGCAGCCCAGATTACGTCCATCATCTGTTCGCGCATGCGCAGTTCTCACTCATGTAAATGTTGGTATTCATGAAGGGGGTGTGGCTAGGACAGCGATAAGAGGGGAACGAGGGGGGTTGAACAAGCGTCTGACACAAGACGCCGTAATCTCGCAAAGAGATGGGGAGCTCTGACGTCACTTCCTTCCTGGGAAATAAAAATGATTGAACACCGGACGCCATCTTAATTCTTCCCCATTCCGAGTTTCTGTGTGTCGAGGCAGGACTACATTAGCCGCTGGAACTATGTATGACCACTCAAATGTCAAAGGAACTGCACCTCCCCGGGAGATATTTTGGCCGGTCAGATAGAGTACGGGAGAGTCTGTTTAGAATGTTACAGTAGTCACATTTATCTTCAGGTCTGGTCTTCTCCAGTCAGATGTGACAACTAGCATATTTGCCGTACCATACGTGACAACCAACGTGTTTGTCCTACCATACGTGACAACAAACGTGTTTGTCTTACCATGCGTGACAACGAACGTGTTTGTCTTACCATTCGTGACAACCAACGTGTTTGTCTTACCATGCGTGATAACGAACGTGTTTGTCCTACCATGCGTGACAACTAGCGTGTTTGTCCTACCATACGTGACAACCAAGTGTTTGTCCTACCATACGTGACAACCAAGTGTTTGTCTTACCATACGTGCCAACCAACGTGTTTGTCTTACCATGCGTGACAGCAACGTGTTTGTCTTACCATACGTGGCAACCAGCGTGTTTGTCCTACCATACGTGACAACCACGTGTTTGTCTTACCATACGTGGCAACCAGCGTGTTTGTCCTACCATACGCGACAACCAGCGTGTTTGTCTTACCATACGTGGCAACCAGCGTTTTGTCCTACCATACGTGGCAACCAGCGTGTTTGTCTTACCATACGTGGCAACCACGTGTTTGTCTTACCATACGTGGCAACAGCGTGTTTGTCTTACCATACGTGGCAACCAACGTGTTTGTCTTACCATCGTGGCAACCAGCGTGTTTGTCCTTACCATACGTGGCAACCAGCGTGTTTGTCTTACCATACGTGACAACCAGCGTGTTTGTCTTACCATACGTGGCAACCAGCGTGTTTGTCCTACCATACGTGGCAACCAGCGTGTTTGTCTTACCATACGTGGCAACCAGCGTGTTTGTCTACCATACGTGGCAACCAGCGTGTTTGTCCTACCATACGTGACAACCACGTGTTTGTCTTACCATGCGTGACAGCCAGCGTGTTTGTCTTACCATACGTGGCAACCAGCGTGTTTGTCTTACCATACGTGGCAACCAGCGTGTTTGTCCTACCATACGTGACAACCAACGTGTTTGTCTACCATACGTGCCAACCACGTGTTTGTCTTACCATGCGTGACAGCCAACGTGTTTGTCCTACCATACGTGCCAACCAACGTGTTTGTCTTACCATGCGTGACAGCCAACGTGTTTGTCCTACCATACGTGACAACCAGCGTGTTTGTCCTACCATACGTGACAACCAGCGTGTTTGTCCTACCATACGTGACAACCAACGTGTTTGTCCTACCATACGTGACAATGAACGTGTTTGTTCTATTAGGAGTGTAGGGAACCCAAGAAAAGGCCAGTGTTTTCGCAGTTTTTTAATCAAAACTTTTCTTAGTCAAAATAAATCAAATATTGCTCCATTAGAAACACAGAGTTTAATTTTCTTCCCACGGTGATACAAACATTTGTTGAATATCTGTCAAAGGTGTCCTGAAATTTAATGACCACTTTTTCTGTTCATTTAAAAAGTTCCTCCTCAAATCTCATTATTCTCATGACAGTTATTCAAGGACTGTTATAATATAATATTGCGCGTCTGGGCTAGACTACGACACTCGTAGCCCAGTAGTGGAAATATTAGCCAGTACTAAAGTACTATTGCCCGGGGGACACCCGAATGTACTAGTGTCATACATCCTTTCCGTGGAGGCTTTTTCCATATCCCGATGAGATGATGTGAGGGTGATAATGAGTATGAAGGGATGGAGCCAGTGAAGATTTTAACCTAACTTAAACCTAATTAACCAAACCCTGGTGACTTTAAGAATTATTCTTTCGAGAAAAATCCCTCAAGTACTAGCCGGAAATCGACCCCGGGACTTCAAGGTCAGCAACCAGGTCCTATGATCACTATACCACGAAACCGGTCCAGGAATTGTTGATTACCCCGCGAAGAAAATTAAACTCTATGTTTCTACTGGAGCAATATTTTATATATTTTGATAAAAAAAACTGTTTGATATAAAAACTTCAAAAACATATATCTTAACTCGCCACCCCCTTCCCTCCCATCTTGAATGGGCTAGATCTCAGTCATGAGCAGCTCAAGCAACCCCTCCCTCCCTCCCTCTCGGAGGAATAAGTCGGTCTGGTTGTAACCTCTGCTGTAATTGGAGGGACGTGAGCTGGCTCATCTCGAGCATTGCCTCTTTCTTAACTCTCGCAGACAAAACCTTTCAACCTAATTGGGAAAGCGATTTAAAATTCCACATCACTTAAAAAGCCATTACTAGTTTTATCGAGTGAGAGTGATATCTTCCCGGGCCCGGGCCACCACGTTCAGGGTCAATATACTCTGGGTTAGACTCCTGGCAGTACCACGTTCAGGGTCAATATACTCTGGGTTAGACTCCTGGCAGTACCACGTTCAGGGTCAATATACTCTGGGTTAGACTCCTGGCAGTACCACGTTCAGGGTCAATATACTCTGGGTTAGACTCCTGGCAGTACCACGTTCAGAGTCAATATACCCTGAGCTAGACTCCTGGCAGTACCACGTTCAGAGTCAATATACCCTGAGCTAGACTCCTGGCAGTACCACGTTCAGGGTCAATATACCCTGGGCTAGACTCCTGGCAGTACCACGTTCAGGGTCAATACACCCTGGGTTAGACTCCTGGCAGTACCACGTTCAGGGTCAATATACTCTGGGTTAGACTCCTGGCAGTACCACGTTCAGGGTCAAAATACCCTGGGTTAGACTCCTGGCAGTACCACGTTCAGGGTCAATATACCCTGGTTTAGACTCCTGGCAGTACCACGTTCAGGGTCAATACACCCTGGGTTAGACTCCTGGCAGTACCACGTTCAGGGTCAATATACCCTGGGTTAGACTCCTGGCAGTACCACGTTCAGTGTCAATATACCCTGGGCTAGACTCCTGGCAGTACCACGTTCAGGGTCAATATACCCTGGGTTATAATCCTGGCAGTACCACGTTCAGGGTCAATATACCCTGGGTTATACTCCCGGCAGTACCACGTTCAGGGTCAATATACCCTGGGTTAGACTCCTGGCAGTACCACGTTCAGGGTCAATATACCCTGGGTTAGACTCCCGGCAGTACCACGTTCAGGGTCAATTTACTCTGGGTTAGACTCCCGGCAGTATCACGTTCAGGGTTAATATAGCCTGGGTTAGACTCCTGGCAGTACCACGTTCAGGGTCAATATTACTCTGGGTTAGACTCCTGGCAGTACCACGTTCAGGGTCAATATACCCTGGGTTAGACTCCTGGCAGTACCACGTTCAGAGTCAATATACCCTGGGTTAGACTCCTGGTAGTACCACGTTCAGAGTCAATATACCCTGAGCTAGACTCCTGGCAGTACCACGTTCAGGGTCAATACACCCTGGGTTAGACTTCTGGCAGTACCACATTCAGGGTCAATATACTCTGGGCTAGACTCATGGCAGTACCACGTTCAGGGTCAATACACCTGGGTTAGACTCCTGGCAGTACCACGTTCAGGGTCAATATACCCTGGGCTAGACTCCTGGCAGTACCACGTTCAGGGTCAATACACCCTGGGTTAGACTCCTGGCAGTACCACGTTCAGTGTCAATATACCCTGGTTTAGACTCCTGGCAGTACCACGTTCAGGGTCAATACACCCTGGGTTAGATTTCTGGCAGTACCACGTTCAGGGTCAATATACTCTGGGCTAGACTTATGGCAGTACCACGTTCAGGGTCAATACACCCTGGGTTAGACTCCTGGCAGTACCACGTTCAGGGTCAATATACCCTGGGCTAGACTCTTGGCAATACCACGTTCAGGGTCAATGCACCCTGGGTTAGACTTCTGGCAGTACCACGTTCAGTGTCAATATACCCTGGTTTAGACTCCTGGCAGTACCACGTTCAGGGTCAATACACCCTGGGTTAGATTTCTGGTAGTACCACGTTCAGGGTCAATATACTCTGGGCTAGACTCCTGGCAGTACCACGTTCAGGGTCAATACACCCTGGGTTATACTCCTGGCAGTACCACATTCAGTGTCAATATACCCTGGGCTAGACTCCTGGCAGTACCACGTTCAGTGTCAATATACCCTGGGCTAGACTCCTGGCAGTACCACGTTCAGGGTCAATACACCCTGGGTTAGACTCCTGGCAGTACCACGTTCAGGGTCAATACACCCTGGGTTAGACTCCTGGCAGTACCACGTTCAGGGTCAATACACCCTGGGTTAGACTCCTGGCAGTACCACGTTCAGGGTCAATACACCTGGGTTAGACTTCTGGCAGTACCACGTTCAAGGTCAATATACCCAGGTTAGACTCCCGGAACTCTCAGAAAACTGACATATTTCTGTTTCCCTAGAAACCTTTGCCCTGGTTTACACGATCCAAGTAAAATAATATCAAATTTAAACGTCAAACTTAATTCAAGTTCTGAGAAACTAATCTTTGACCCTTTTATCTACTGGCCATTATTTACATCCAAAGGTATCACCTGGCCAGTATTTAAATGCTTATACATCAATTGGCCAGTATTTACATTTTCAGATATCACCTGGCAAGTAATTAGGCCTAGATGCTCAGATATCATCACCTGGCCATTATTTACATGATCATGTATTACCTGGCCAGTTTTTACATGCTCAGGTATTACCTTTACAGTATTTACATGCTCAAATATCACCTGGGCAGTATTTACATGTTCAGATATTAGCAAATAACCCAGATAAAATTAGGAGAAAGCTGAAAATTTCAGGATCGACTCAGAATTACATGCCTTACAAAATATAAAAAATCCCCTAAGGTCCGAAACTTGGCTTTTATTGTTGAACACCCAAAATTTCAAAAACGCACTAGTAAATTAGCTTTTAAGGCATAAATAAAAATTAGTTTCACTCATATCCCAGTTAAATTCATCCCCAAGTGAATTCCTTAAAGTTAACACACACAATTCTCTCACTTTATTAATAAATTTAATGTTAGAGTTTATTTTTCAAAATATATTGTTTAGATCGTCCTTGTTTTCTTCACTATCGATAGTGACAGACAGTGAAGGTGAGTTGCGGCACACTTCTCCCGAACAGTGACACGTTGTAGCCTTTCCACAGCCAGATAAGATGCAAGAACTTTTCTGGGGCTGTAGGGAGAAATGTCATGACAGTAACAAGCTCTTCTAACACATCAAGACTAATAATTCGAAATTTTGACATTTTCTTCAAAATATATTATATAAATTTAGATCGAATAAATTAAGATGTAAACAACAAAAAATTGCCTCAGCTTAATAATGTATTTATCTTTCCAGTAAGCTGCCAGCCCCAATTCATTGCAGCTTATTTAATCATTGTTGCACCTGAAGATACACTCTAAGCGAGTGTTGACGGGCAGCAGCACTGTTAGATGGAAGCACGGCGATGTTGAATGTAGCAATGACAGACTGACGAGCTACAGTATGAACATATATCGTCTAGGTAGTTGCAGTTTTATTTTTGTGGATACAAAATAAACAGTTCTCCCACTGAAGCTACTTCATCAGGAGTAGCAGAAGGATAATTGAAAATTAACATTTTTCTGGACAGCTCTTTATCGTGTTGGAAGAGGCCAAAAAAAGCCAATGTCTTTTTTTTATGAAAAGGGTAGATGTCGTTTCACAACCTGTCATTGCATTAGTAAACAGGAGGATGTTTTTTTTTTACAGGACCTTTAGTTTCTTGGAGCTCCACGATATTGTGAATTTTATCAGGTTGGCCAGTTTTTCCAGAAATTAGGAGAGAGAGAGAGCTTACTGCTTGAAAGTGCACGCACAGCTAGCATGGTAATAATATCTGTGTAAATTGCTATAACTGTTACATGTTGCCCAGCTGATAAATCAATGGCTGTAAAAACAATAAGACAATCTGTATCTCCATTTGCTAACTTGACTAAGATGCCACAATTCCGTAAGATTGGTGTTAAAAAGATTGATAAAACGTGATTTGTTTATGCAATTTGCTAGAAACTCTTCCTGAGAGGATGTGAAAACCATGTCAATATCTTTTGATAAAGCTACCGAGGTTTTCTTGCTGCTCCGGTGCTTCTGCTCCTCCGCTTTAGTGTTCGGTGGACCCTCATATCTGTCAAACCCTACTGTTGATGAACACTTAAAATGTTTTATCATATAAGATGAATATGTCATGCAAATAATCCTGTAAGTCACTGGTCTCGGCCAAATAGTGATATGAAGAAGGTACCCACCATCTACAACAAACACTGTGTCTTTTGGTGCATTTTCTTTGCAGAGAGAAACAGATTTTAAGACTTTAGCGATGGCTGATTTCTTCGTCTTCCTCATAGATATTTCGTCAAACAAAGACACAGGTCAAGATTCTAGTTCATATGAAAAGAACTGAATTAACTCAGGTCCAGGTGGGAATACACACGCAATACGATTAAATAGCTGTTGTTGATTTATTTGCACGCTTTGTTTATGCAATTGTATGGTGTTCATGGCAGATAAAGGTTTAACTCGGCCCTTGCACTTGAAATTGTAGCTCCGAAGTGCCACCATTCATGATTTTTTTTTTATGCATTCTGAACCTTTTTCCAGAGCTTTGTCACAGTTAACAGATTCGTCTCCTACAAGATCAGTCGACAAGCTGATTAACTCAGTTGATGAACGATAGGCAAATGGATGATGGCCATCAAACCAAGAGGAAAATGTTTGTCTATCACGATCATACCTATAGTGCCTGCTTGAGCGAAGTTTTACATGTTATTCGGAGGTGATATTTCGGGTCCCACAAAAATTCTCCAGAACACTGCAGATAGGTACACTCTGGGGGATTGCAAGAATACACTTCGCAAGGGTGCTGTCAGTGATGCCACGCCCACCGTCTGTATTAATTGCTCTCATGAGCTCTTGCTCTATGGTTAAATCCACGGCCACACCACTGGTGCGTCTGATTGTAAAATAACTTTGCTGCAGTTGTCTTCAAAGTCGTCTTTATTCATTATACAGTTAAGTTCATACATTTGTTGCAGATAAAGATGTGCTGATTTTGCGTGGTGAAGATGACCTGCAGCGTGTGAATACGGTAGTATGGAATGGACACAAGCAAGGTGTAACGGCCAGTCTCCACTTCTTTCTGCCCGAATAAAAGAACTAGTAATTTCAACTTGATTAACGTATTCTAGCCACACTTTTGCGGTGTGATTGCTACTGCATATCTAATCGTGCATTTCATGAAAACTTCCAGGATATCATTTCAGGGAAAGAGGATGGAGGTCACGAATTTATTAAGAGCTAGAAAAGTATGGAACTTAGGAGGACTTAGGGGACTTCTGATATGTTGTAAAGCATATAATTCTGAGTCAATCTTGAAATTTTCTGCGTTCTTATAATTTTTCCCACTTTAAAATAATTTCTAAGTATTTATGGGCTTTTTGAACTTTGGGGTCTCCTACAAAAAAATAAACCAAGCCTCAGACTTTTGGGTATTTTTGATATGTTGCTAAGTATGTAATTCTGAGTCGATCCCGAAATTTTCAGCGTTCTCTAAATTTTGTCCGGGTTTACCTGTTTTTTTATACAATATTCCTGTACTATATTACCTGGCCAGTATTTGCATGTTCAGATATTAGCTGGCCAGTGTTTACATAATCGTGTATTACCTGGCTAGTATTCACATACTCATGTATTATCTGGCCAGTATCTACATGCTCAGGTATTACCTGGCCAGTATTTACACGCTCAGATATTACTTGGCCAATATTTACAAAATCGTGTATCACCTGGCCAGTATTCACATACTCAGATATTACTTGTATGTATCGATAATAATATAAGTCCTATTGTTGAGTTATTATAAGGATGTTGATTCCATCAGAATAGTATTTATCTATTCAAATCTAATCTACTTGTTCCTTTTAACGCAATTTGTTTTTATATTTGCAGCCAGAATTTTGTTATAAACACTCTAATACCAATAATGTTATTAATATATTTTATCATTATTTTTTTAAAGTTAATATAAGTTATTTTATATTTAGTAAAATTATAATATATTGCTATAGTTTAATAATAATGATGATGATTGAATATCTCAAATGAAATGTCTCTTATTTAAATACGCTGTTATTAGATGAGAAGAAAGAAGTGAAGTTCTCTCCTAACCGGGAAAGGAAGCAAGGACATTCTGGTTGAGAGCTAGGACCTTGTGGGACGGGCGAACCCTTCTCCGTACAAATATATCGTGTTCCTGGTCTCGTCAAATAGCCTCCTCCTGTTATCGTCAGCCACTCTCCAAACTAATGTGCGACCGGTGTTCTGGCAGGTAGCAGGTGACGAACAGTAGCTTCTAGACATCAACTGGTACCAAGATGTACAGATAAACAAGGTGGTTACAGTAGCTTCTAGACATCAACTGGTACCAAGATATACAGATATACAAGGTGGATACAGTAGATTCTCGACATCAACTGATACCATATACAGATATACAAGGTGGTTACAGTAGCTTCTAGACATCAACTGGTACCAAGATGTAGAGATAAACAAGGTGGATACAGTAGAAGTATACAGGATCCTGTCAAACAAGAAGGACTAGTGTCTGTCAGGCACGGTTGTTAGTCGGCTGACGGACAGTCAACCACAAGATAACATTATGGTTTATTAAACTAAGCAGATAAACTGTTTCTCTCTCTCAGACCATTCAAAGAAAACAACTTCTGGTAAAAACATCCCTGTGACGATACGCAAGACCTTCCCGCTCGACACCCATCGTTGCACCTACTTGTAAACTAGAAGTTGTACTACTATTGGCTGGAAACGGCCGCTTTCGGAACTAGTTTTGCGAGTCAGCGAAGCGGGTCTGTCTGTTATCGCGGTTATGAGCAGAGGAGGTAGTTACCGACTGCTGCAACTAACGAGCGGTGAACGGAGAGAACTAGACTTGAATAATTGCCCTCTCCCCCCACTCCACCCCCTCTAACCACACGTAATCCTACGTCAAACGGTACCCAAATAAATGCATTATGCGTGCGATTACATACGCACCGACACTTTACGGGTGTATGTGTGTATAATTTGTGGCAAGTTTAAATTATTTTTAAAAATTCTGAGGAAATTAAAAAAAAGATAATTTGCTTTTTATGTTATCTATTAAATACATTGAAATTGAGGGCTTCCGTGTAGCTGGGAATTACTTAATCAGTATTCTTTGAACGTTCCCAAATTTGATTACCTGAGTTCACAATGTGAAGGTCGGATTGGTTATGTCTGGTGTTATTAAGAAAGCACGTGTGAATTATTATTTAACAGCCGCTGGGGAAACACAGAGTGGAACGATTGTTCTGGAAGATAACACTGAACTTGTGAAATAAGATATGCTACCTCGTGCTTTGAGCTAATCACTGATATACACGTCCATTTCCTGAGAATTGACTGGGCGGCAAGATAACTGCTGGCAGAATACACTGACAGGATAACTTCTGGCAGAATATACTGGTGGGAGAAATGCTGGCATAATAAACTGGCGGGAGAACTGCTGGCATAATAAACTGGCGGGAGAACTACTGGCAGAATATACTGATGGGAGAACTGCTGGCATAATATACTGGTGGGAGAACTGCTGGCATAATAAACTGGTAGAATATATGGGTAGGAAAGCTGTTGACAGAATATACTGGCAAGATAACTGCTGGCAGAATATATTGGCAGGGGAAATGCTGTCAGACAATACTTCCAAGAAAGTTGCTAGAGGACATTGCTGGCAGGAGAACTGCTGGTAGAATATATGGGCAGGAAAGCTGCTGGCGGAATATACTGGCAAGGTAACTGCTGGCAGAATATACTGGCAGGGGAAATGCTGGCAGACAATACTTCCAAGAAAGTTGCAGGAGGACATTGCTGGCAGGAGAACTGCTGGTAGAATATATGGGCAGGAAAGCTGCTGGCGGAATATACTGGCAAGGTAACTGCTGGTAGAATATATTGGCAGTGGAAATGCTGGCAGACAAACCTGCCAAGAAAGTTACTGGAGGACATTGCTGGCAGGAAAACTGCTGGCAGACATTGGGACTGCGTTTTGATTAAGTAATCTACATCATTCGATAACATTTTAGGATATTAATTCTTAGTACTTGGATGACTCGGTTGCAGCAGATGAAGGGAGAACTGTTATTCCCTGTGAAGACAAAATACTTGGATGACTCGGTTGCAGCAGATGAAGGGAGAACTGTTATTCCCTGTGAAGATAAAATACTTGGATGACTCGTTTGCAGCAGATGAAGAGAGAACTGTTATTCCTTGTGAAGACAAAGTACTTGGATGACTCGGTTGCAGCAGACGAAGAGAGAACTGTTATTCCCTGTGAAGACAAAATAATTGGATGACTCGTTTGCAGCAGATGAAGAGAGAACTGTTATTCCCTGTGAAGACAAAGTGTTTGAATGACTCAGTTGCAGCAGATTAAGAGAGAACTGTTATTCCTTGTGAAGACAAAGTACTTGGATGACTCGGTTGCAGCAGATTAAGAGAGAACTGTTATTCCTTGTGAAGACAAAATACTTGGATGACTCGGTTGCAGCAGATGAAGGGAGAACTGTTATTCCCTGTGAAGACAAAATACTTGGATGACTCGGTTGCAGCAGATGAAGAGAGAACTGTTATTCCCTGTGAAGACAAAGTGTTTGAATGACTCGGTTGCAGCAGATTATCAGAGAACTGTTATCCCTTGTGAAGACAAAATACTTGGATGACCCGGTTGCAGCAGATGAAGGGAGAACTGTTATTCCCTGTGAAGACAAAATACTTGGATGACTCGGTTGCAGCAGGTGAAGAGAGAACTGTTATTCCCTGTGAAGACAAAGTGTTTGAATGATTCAGTTGCAGTAGATTAAGAGAGAACTGTTATTCCTTGTGAAGACAAAATACTTGGATGACTCGGTTGCAGCAGATGAAGGGAGAACTGTTATTCCCCGCGAAGACAAAATACTTGGATGACTCGGTTGCAGCAGATGAAGAGAGAACTGTTATTCCCTGTGAAGATAAAATACTTGGATGACTCGGTTGCAGCAGATGAAGAGAGAACTGTTATTCCCTGTGAAGACAAAGTGTTTGAATGACTCAGTTGCAGCAGATTAAGAGAGAACTGTTATTCCTTGTGAAGACAAAATACTTGGATGACTCGGTTGCAGCAGATGAAGGGAGAACTGTTATTCCCTGTGAAGACAAAATACTTGGATGACTCGGTTGCAGCAGATGAAGGGAGAACTGTTATTCCCTGTGAAGACAAAATACTTGGATGACTCGGTTGCAGCAGATGAAGAGAGAACTGTTATTCCCTGTGAAGACAAAGTGTTTGAATGACTCGGTTGCAGCAGATTATCAGAGAACTGTTATTCCTTGTGAAGACAAAATACTTGGATGATTCGGTTGCAGCAGATGAAGGGAGAACTGTTATTCCCTGTGAAGACAAAATACTTGGATGACTCGGTTGCAGCAGATGAAGGGAGAACTGGTTCTCCCAAAACTAACTCTCGTTAGAACCAGGAAGCTTGTTTACAGGAAGTGGACATCGTTTACATGGGCAGTTAATCTACCCTCCTGTAAAAAAGAGAGCGACGGGAGTAATTAATGTGGTTGAATATGCTGGGCTCCTTGTCACCTTGCGAGTCTTAGCCCTTTAGGGCCGGTTTCAAAGTCAGACTGGGTACATCTCAAGTGCGGGGCTATAGCTTACTAAATACAAGACTCAATGGAATGGGTCTCTAGGGAGGTGACGTTCTGTGTTTAGTATAACGCTGCACTTTAGATGTACTCAGTCTGACTATGAAGCCGGAACTGGAACACTCGCCCTATATTTAACAGATATAACAGATTGATTTATATAACAACACCCGCTTGGGCCATAACCCTATGTACTAGTTACTCTAATCTGTTAGGGATTAGGAAGGTTAAATTTAGAGGAAGTGTATTCATATTTGCTTGAAGGGAGATTGGAAATACAGTTAGGGAAAAAACTCTTCAGTACACACTACCAAGATCAAAACCAGTTTTCACCGTCAGTGACGCCTTAAACCACGTGGCCACCGAAGTGGGTGGTATTTTGCTATCCTTTTTCCAAGCACTCGTCCACCAGGGAAGGTTTCTCTTTTGACCACCTTCCAAACACTAGACTAGAGAAGAAGGATACTCTGTTGTCCATCCTCCAAACACTCTCACTAGAGAATAAGGATCCTTTGTTATCCATCCTACAAACCCATTGTCTACTTGAGAAGAAGGATCGATCCTTTGCTGTCCATCCTCCAAACACTCTCCCACTAGAGAAGAAGGATCCTGTACACGCAAGCCAGGTGACGTCACACGCGTGTACCGGGTCAGGGAATCCTCGCGTGTCTTCCGTGGTCTCGGTACTACAGGAATATGTTCTTCTCACGACAACACGTGGTTACTTTCCCGCGCAAACTGCAGTTAGGAGAACCTTATAGGGCTACCAACTGCAGCTAAGAGCACCTGACAAAGTTACCAACTGCAGCTAGGAGAACCTTACAGGGCTATCAACTATAGATAAGATAACCTGACAGGGCTACCAACTATAAATAATAGAACCTGATAGGGCTACCAACTGCAGCTAAGAGCACCTGACAAAGTTACCAACTGCAGTTAGGAGAACCTGACAGTGCTGCCAACTGCAGGTAGGAGAACCTGACAGGCCTATCAACTGCAGCTAAGAGAGCTTGACAATGCTACCAACTGCAGCTAGGAAATCTTGACAGGGCTATAAACTACACCCTTGAGTATAAAACTCCTTGGAGTGGTCTCATTGAGTACGAAGATGAAGAGATTATTTAATGTATTCAACAGTTTCCTTCTATCTGTTCCCTTCTAGAAAAGACTCAATTTAATTAACAGAATGGTCATTCCAGAAAAAAGGCCGAAGGATTCATATCTTACGACAGTGGAAGGAATTTAAAACGATTCGAACTGTACAGCTTGGTAATGATAAATGTATCACAAACCAGGGGTCTCTTATTAGTACGGTAAATTCTCGTTATGACAACGAGTGTACTTTGAAATGATTAGGGTCGTAAAAACTGACCTTTTGGAAATGAAGTGCCCTTGTGAGGGATGCCGCTTTTTCTCATATCAAAATGACCTAGTTGAGATAGTGGAAGGTTGACCTCCTATTGGTTGAAACCATAACCACTGGTAATTAAAAACTTAAACGTATTCCTCCTTACTACCCCTTTATCAACAAGTCTTCTTTGGTTATAATTTGTCTGGTGCGAGTAAAACAGCGGAAATTATATTTAGCACCGTGTCTTACTACCCGTTCGGGTTATACGCTTTAAGTACTAATTACGCTAATGGATTAGGAATTGGGAAGGTTGAATTAGAGGAAGTGAGCCTGCATTTGCGTGGAGGGAGATTGGAAAACCATTTAGGAAAAGCCACCCCCAGTTCACCCGACCGAGATTCGAACATCAATCTCCCCGTCCTCAGCAATCGAGCTCAACACGACAAGCGCGTTAGCCCAACTACGCCACCGAGGCGGGTTAGTTTTTATTTAGAGACCCAAGAATTTATCAAGCGTTATTGCCTTATACTGTACAAACTTTTTTCTAAAAACGTAGTCCAACCAATCACCATCAGCTAAATAATAAACTGCACTGCTACCAACATTCAAATTCTATTTGGTAGGAATGTTACCACGTCTGTGTGGAGGAAAGTGGTAAACATTTAAAGAGAAAGGGGGAGGGGAGGAATAGATTAATAAACCCGGCCAAGATTCGAACCGCAATAGTCACGTAATCGGTGGGCCAGACTAAACGAGCTTGACGTGTTAGCCCGCGCGTTCACCGAATTGGGTGAGAAAAAGGAAAGGAACGATACGTTTTAACATAATGTGAACAGTTTCTGCCCGAAGAGAAATGCTGGTTCCATTCTTAGTAGTAGTAGTAGTAGTAGTAGTAGTAGTAGTAGTAGTAGTATTGAGTAAAACCAGCTGGACTGGGAGTTTGTCGTAATCAGTTAGTCATTAGCCGGTGATTAGACGATGTCATTAAACTGACAGGTGAGGGAGTGGAGAGTGGAACAGAAACAAGGACGATAGGACAACAGACATTCTGGAATAAAACACAGACACTGCATTCCTGTAAACCTAGCAACAGTCAACACCAGCACTAGGAACTGTAGTACTGTATTCCTGTAGTCCTTGTAACACTCAACACCAGCACTAGGAACTGTAGTACTGTATTCCTGTAGTCCTAGCAACACTCAACACCAGCACTAGGAACTGTAGTACTGTATTCCTGTAGTCCTAGCAACACAAACACTAGCACTAGGAACTGTAGTACTGTATTCCTGTAGTCCTAGCAACACAAACACTAGCACTAGGAACTGTAGTACTGTATTCCTGTAGTCCTAGCAACACTCAACACCAGCACTAGGAACTGTAGTACTGTATTCCTGTAGTCCTAGCAACACAAACACTAGCACTAGGAACTGTAGTACTGTATTCCTGTAGTCCTAGCAACACAAACACTAGCACTAGGAACTGTAGTACTGTATTCCTGTAGTCCTAGCAACACAAACACTAGCACTAGGAACTGTAGTACTGTATTCCTGTAGTCCTAGCAACACAAACACTAGCACTAGGAACTGTAGTACTGTATTCCTGTAGTCCTAGCAACACTCAACACCAGCACTAGGAACTGTAGTACTGTATTCCTGTAGTCCTAGCAACACTCAACACCAGCACTAGGAACTGTAGTACTGTATTCCTGTAGTCTTAGCAACACAAACACTAGCACTAGGAACTGTAGTACTGTATTCCTGTAGTCCTAGCAACACTCAACACCAGCACTAGGAAGTGTATCACCATGCTGAGGTTAATGACTCAGTATCCCAGAGGAGAGCCAGGACTACTCTCCTCGAAAGGGAGAGAAGGTCCACAGTAATTACTGGTCGGATCGTAGCTGAATGGACACAATGGACAATAAATCCTGGGAAGGGCAGGCACCAATATCCAACAAGAAATCTTCTTCGCACTCTGCTACAATGGATACGTGACAAGCTGAGAGTGGTCCTTTATAGCCTACTGTCTGCAGTATATACATGACAGGCTGAGAGTGGTCCTTTATAGCCTACTCTCTGCAGTATATACATAACAAGCTGAGAGTGGTCCTTCATAGCCTACTGCCTGCAGTATATAATTGACTAGCTGAGAATTTAGCTATTTCTAACACTGGCCTGGCTTCAAGGCCAGAGTCGGTAACATTAGACTAGCTTCAAGGTCACACTCAGTAACAATAATCTAGCTTCAAGGTCACAATCAGAAACGTTAGTCTAGCCCTTAGGTCTCAAAGTAAGTAACATAACTTGTATTATTGTATATTACTGTGACTTTCACATTTGTTGATAAAGCTAGGAAATAACGTGATGATTATAAACTCTGTGCTAACTATGGTCATGAAAACAATATTTAATAAAACACTCATCTTGATATTCAATTAAAAAGATAGTTAGGCCTATATAGCAAAACAATCATTCAAAAATTGAAATCAAATTTGACTTGAATATAAAAAGTACCAAAAATGTCTTATAAATCAGCATTGTGAGGTCCATTGAAAAACTACCAAAGTGGTGAAGAGCCGGTCTACACCAGTGACAATAGATTCATCCTGAGCGCTGCAGCAACCTGTAGCCAGAAGATCGGATTACAAGGTCCATATATAAAAAAAGATAAGCAAAGGTCGATCTCCAAACAAAGTAGTCGAGCTACAAACTATCCCAGCCTTTTAACGCGGCGAGCGAAGGAAACTGTTGAAGCATCAGGTAGAGAACGTCAAGGTAGGAATAATTGATCGGACGTTAGCCGTAAAGTAGCCAACATATCTGGTTCCTTTTAGGATGAAGTTGTTTCTCGATCACTCCCCGTGGGGATTGAATTACCAAGGCCCAAAACAACGCAGACAACCATCGACGTGAAGACAACAGCTACTAGATACATACAACACAAACTAACTAACAACAGGTACTAGATACATACAACACAAACTAACTAACAACAGGTACTAGATACATACAACACAAACTAACTAACAACAGGTACTAGATAAATACAACACAAACTAACAACAGGTACTAGATACATACAACACAAACTAACAACAGGTACTAGATACATCCAACACAGATTAACAACAGGTACTAGGTACATCCAACACAGACTAACAACAGGCACTAGATACATCCAACACAAACTAACAACAGGTACTAGATACATCCAACACAAACTAACAACAGGTACTAGATACACACAACACAAACTAACAACAGGTACTAGATACATCCAACACAAACTAACAACAGGTACTAGATACATACAACACAAACTAACTAACAACAGGTACTAGATACATACAACACAGACTAACAACAGCTACTAGATACATCCAACACAAACTAACAACAGGTACTAGATACATCCAACACAAACTAACAACAGGTACTAGATACATACAACACAAACTAACTAACAACAGGTACTAGATACATCCAACACAAACTAACAACAGGCACTAGATACATACAACACTAACTAACTAACAACAGGTACTAGATACATCCAACACAAACTAACAACAGGCACTAGATACATCCAACACAAACTAACAACAGGTACTAGATACATACAACACAAACTAACTAACAACAGGTACTATATACATACAACACAGACTAACAACAGCTACTAGATACATACAACACAAACTAATAACAGGTACTAGATACATACAACACAAACTAACTAACAACAGGTACTAGATACATACAACACAGACTAACAACAGCTACTAGATACATACAACACAAACTAACAACAGGTACTAGATACATACAACACAAACTAACAACAGGTACTATATACATCCAACACAAACTAACAACAGGTACTAGATACATACAACACAAACTAACTAACAACAGGTACTAGATACATCCAACACAAACTAACAACAGGCACTAGATACATCCAACACAAACTAACAACAGGTACTAGATACATCCAACACAGACTAACAGCTACTAGATACATCCAACACAGACTAACAACAGGTACTAGATACATACAACACAAACTAACTAACAGGTACTAGATACATACAACACAAACTAACAACAGGCACTAGATACATACAACACAAACTAACTAACAACAGGTACTAGATACATACCCCACAGACTACCAACAGTTACTAGATATATAGAGCACAAACTAACAACAGGTACTAGATACATACAACACAGACTAACAACAGGTACTAGATACATACAACACAGACTAACAACAGGTACTAGATACATACAACACAAACTAACAACAGGTACTAGATACATACAACACAGACTAACAACAGGCACTAGATACATACAACACAGACTAACAACAGTTAATAGATACATCCAACACAAACTAACAACAGGTACTAGATACATACAACACAGACTAACAACAGGCACTAGATACATACAACACAGACTAACAACAGTTAATAGATACATACAACACAGACTAACAACAGTTACTAGATACATCCAACACAGACTAACAACAGGTACTAGATACATCCAACACAAACTAACAACAGGCACTAGATATATAGAGCACAGACTAACAACAGTTAATAGATACATACAACACAGACTAACAACAGTTGCTAGATACATAGAGCACAGACTACCAGCCCAGTGTATCTCATGTAAATGAGATGTTATTCCAATGAATCTAACATCCTGCCAAAGAGTTGTGTCTGAGAAGTAGCTGCAGAATAAACACAGGTCTTGACGCAGACCTGTGAGGGGGGTAGTATATTAAGGGGAAGGGGGACAGAATGATAATGAGGGGGACTCTGCGGGAACCCTACTAGGGGACTATGCCCCATACGAGACTGTGCCCGATCTCCCGCAGACATGGCAACAAGCTAGGAGGAGATCTTATGGCTCTTTACATACACTTTCTAATCACGGTAGACCCGACTGACAAAACAACTTAAGGCAGAGATGTAGGGTACTCGAGAAAAGGTCTGTGTTTTTATAGTTTTAATATCAACACATTTTTGGGCAAATTAAATCAAATATTGCTCCAGTAAGAACAAAGAGTTTAATTTTCTACACCAGCGATATCAATAGTTGTTGAATATCTGTCAAAGGTGTTCTGGAATTTAATGACATCTTTTTCTCTTCATATAAAAAGTTTCTCATCTAATGCCGCTATGCTCTTGACAGATATTCAACAAATGTTGATATCACCGTGTGAAGAAAACTAAACTAAACATTGCTACTGGAGCAATATTTTGTTTATTTTGTGTAAAAAAAAAATTTTTCTATAAAAACTGAAAAAACCCTGGCCTTTTCTCGCGTTTCCCACATCCCCAACTTAACCTAAAACAACACACTCATAATAATCAACCTTTTCACCGCAGGAATATGTGTTTTGGGACGTGAGTTAGTCTTATATACTGAGACAAGAGTTCATCGCTTGATGGCGCATCCACCTCTCTTTATTTCCCATTTTTTATTTGTGTATTTTTAGCCCTGTCTCTTACTAGCCTTTGGGGTTATACACCTATGTACTAAATACGCTTATGGGTTGGAGATCAGGAAGGTTGAATTTTAAAACGTGTACACACATTTCCATGGAACGAGAAAGGAGGAAAACATTTAGGAAAAACCACCTTCAATACACCCGACTGGGATCGAAGTACAATCTCCCCTTCAATGGCAGTCTAGTCTATTGTGAAAGTTATGTCTAAGACCATGCGGCCAATGAAGCATATATAAATATTTCCCACATTGATTAGGAACAATGAAAGGTTAAAAGTTTCTCTATTTCCCACATTGATTAGGAACAATAAAAGGTTCAAGTCTCTCTATTTCCCACATTGATTAGGAACAATAAAAGGTTCAAGTCTCTCTATTTCCCACATTGATTAGGAAAAATAAAAGGTTAAAAGTATTTCTATTTTTCACATTGATTAGGAACAATAAGGTTAAAAGTTTCTCTATTTCTCACATTGATTAGGAACAATGAAAGATTAAAAGTCTCTTTATTTCCCACATTGATTATGAACAATGAAAGGTTAAAATTCTCTTTATTTCCCACATTTATTAGGAACAATGAAAGTTTAAATATCTCTCTATTTCCCACATTAATTAGGAACAATGAAAGGTTCAAGTCTCTCTATTTCCCACATTGATTATGAACAATGAAAGGTTAAAAGTCTCGCTATTTCCCACATTGATTAGGAACAATGAAAGTTTAAAAGTCTTTCTATTTTCCACATTGATTAGGAACAATAAGGTTAAAAGTTTCTCTATTTCTCACATTGATTAGGAACAATGAAAGATTAAAAGTCTCTTTATTTCACACATTGATTATGAACAATGAAAGGTTAAAAGTCCCTTTATTTCCCACATTGATTAGGAACAATGAAAGGTTCAAGTCTCTCTATTTCCCACATTGATTAGGAACAATAAAAGGTTAAAAGTCCCTTTATTTCCCACATTGATTAGGAACAATGAAAGGTTCAAGTCTCTCTATTTCCCACATTGATTAGGAACAATGAAAGGTTCAAGTCTCTCTATTTTCCACATTGATTATGAACAATGAAAGGTTAAAAGTCTCTCTATTTCCCACATTGATTAGAAACAATGAAAGGTTAAAAGTCTTTCTATTTTCCACATTGATTAGGAACAATAAGGTTAAAAGTTTCTCTATTTCTCACATTGATTAGGAACAATGAAAGATTAAAAGTCTCTTTATTTCCCACATTGATTATGAACAATGAAAGGTTAAAAGTCCCTTTATTTCCCACATTGATTAGGAACAATGAAAGGTTCAAGTCTCTCTATTTCCCACATTGATTAGGAACAATGAAAGGTTCAAGTCTCTCTATTTCCCACATTGATTAGGAACAATAAAAGGTTAAAAGTCTCTTTATTTCCCACATTGATTAGGAACAATGAAAGGTTCAAGTCTCTCTATTTCCCACATTGATTAGGAACAATAAAAGGTTAAAAGTCCCTTTATTTCCCACATTGATTAGGAACAATGAAAGGTTAAAAGTCCCTTTATTTCCCACATTTATTAGGAACAATGAAAGGTTAAAAGTTTCTCTATTTCCCACATTGATCATGAACAATGAAAGGTTAAAAGTCTCTCTATTTCCCACATTTATTAGGAACAATAAGGTTAAAAGTTTCTCTATTTCTCACATTGATTAGGAACAATGAAAGATTAAAAGTCTCTTTATTTCCCACATTGATCATGAACAATGAAAGGTTAAAATTCTCTTTATTTCCCACATTTATTAGGAACAATGAAAGTTTAAATGTCTTTCTATTTCCCACATTGATTAGGAACAATAAAAGGTTCAAGTCTCTCTATTTCCCACATTGATTATGAACAATGAAAGGTTAAAAGTCTCTCTATTTCCCACATTTATTAGGAACAATGAAAGTTTAAATGTCTCTCTATTTCCCACATTGATTAGGAACAATGAAAGGTTAAAAGTCTTTCTATTTCCCACATTGATTATGAACAATGAAAGGTTAAAAGTCTCTTATTTCCCACATTTATTAGGAACAATGAAAGTTTAAATGTCTCTCTATTTCCCACATTGATTAGGAACAATAAAAGGTTAAAAGTCCCTTTATTTCCCACATTGATTAGGAACAATGAAAGGTTCAAGTCTCTCTATTTCCCACATTGATTAGGAACAATGAAAGGTTAAAAGTCCCTTTATTTCCCACATTGATTAGGAACAATGAAAGGTTAAAAGTCTCTCTATTTCCCACATTGATTAGGAACAATGAAAGGTTAAAAGTCCCTTTATTTCCCACATTGATTATGAACAATGAAAGTTTAAATGTCTTTCTATTTCCCACATTTATTAGGAACAATGAAAGTTTAAATGTCTCTCTATTTCCCACATTGATTAGGAACAATGAAAGGTTCAAGTCTCTCTATTTCCCACATTGATTAGGAACAATGAAAGGTTAAAAGTATTTCTATTTTCCACATTGATTAGGAACAATAAGGTTAAAAGTTTCTCTATTTCTCACATTGATTAGGAACAATGAAAGATTTAAAGTCTCTTTATTTCCCACATTGATTATGAACAATGAAAGGTTAAAAGTCTCCCTATTTCCCACATTGATTAGGAACAATGAAAGGTTCGTTATATTTTGCCCCCAACACAAATGTTTTATTGGGCAATAAAATGAAATCTTCCTCGACCCGTCTTAGAACCGGTTCCTACGCATGAAACTTGCCTTTAGATGATATACTAACATTTAAATAAAATAATCCTTAAGAAAACAATAATAATAATTCTTTTGGTACGTAATAAAATATAATTTCGTCCAGAAAGTTCTACAGTTTACTCATTTTAAAATATTTAGATTCAATACGATTCACTGATCAATATCAGTAATTGTTTTAAACTATAGCGTATATATAATTAACTTACTATAATATCAGTTCGGAGTTAGACACGGTCAAAACAGGCGAACCTCAAATTTATAAACGACCAAACACGATTCATACCAACCTTCAATCCCCTAATACAGTTTAAATTCGTTGTCATTTATTAAAAAAAACTGATCACATAAATTATTTGTAAATAATCATATATTATATATAATATTATATACCAATTTGAAAGCTAGAAATGATAGAAAATCTAAGCGAAAAATGAATACCTATTCAACCTAACTGAACTGCCATCCATTTGTTATTATTATTATAGCTGGCTCACAGTTAGCTTTGGTTTATTTGACAAAATTGTCAAATTGTATTTCTGTACTCATTCTCCACACAAATGTGTAAAGACGATTCACAATAGAATGATTTCTGAATCTAATAATAATATGGTTTGTGGTTTCAGGAAACAGCATGCTACCTGTACTAACCTATTGAGATACAATAACAATCCCTACTTCCTGTACTAACCTATTGAGATACAGTAACAATCCCTGCTGCCTGTACTAACCTATTGAGATACAATAACAATCCCTGCTGCCTGTACTATTCTATTGAGATACAATAACAATCCCTACTTCCTGTACTAACCTATTGAGATACAATAACAATCCCTACTTCCTGTACTAACCTATTGAGATACAATAACAATCCCTGCTGCCTGTACTAACCTATTGAGATACAGTAACAATCCCTACTTCATGTACTAACCTATTGAGATACAGTAACAATCCCTACTTCCTGTACTAACCTATTGAGATACAATAACAATCCCTGCTGCCTGTACTAACCTATTGAGATACAGTAACAATCCCTACTTCCTGTACTAACCTATTGAGATACAGTAACAATTCCTGCTGCCTGTACTAACCTATTGAGATACAATAACAATCCCTACTTCCTGTACTAACCTATTGAGATACAGTAACAATCCCTACTTCCTGTACTAACCTATTGAGATACAATAACAATCCCTACTTCCTGTACTAACCTATTGAGATACAATAACAATCCCTGCTGCCTGTACTAACCTATTGAAATACAGTAACAATCCCTACTTCCTGTACTAACCTATTGAGAGACAGTAACAATCCCTGCTACCTGTACTAACCTATTGAGATACAGTCACAATCCCTGCCGCCTGTACTAACCTATTGAGATACAATAACAATCCCTGCTGCCTGTACTAACCTATTGAGAGACAGTTACATTTCATGCTGCCTGTACTATTCTGTCGTTCTTATCTATAAGTATTCCTGTCACTAATTTAATTGGTACAATAATATGTTTATTTTGAGATTTTGGGTCAGTTCAATCAGAAGAAAGACAAGCTATGTTGTTAAACTACAGCACACTATGCCATACGCCTGCTAGCATGGAATACACAACCGAAGCACTGTTGGTTTTGTTTTCAATTATCTGTGGTTAAACTATTACTTTGGATGTTATTAGTTTGCAACCAGACCGGAACAGATAACCATATATTTGGATCGGGAGGAAACACAAGAGCCCGCGAGCCAGATTTACGACCCTGACGTAAATCCGTGACGTAGCTGAGTGGACCGTAAGACTTGTTCCTCTCCTAATCAACCTCGACCAAGGATCAATCAACAACTTCTATCCTCTCAAAGGGCTCAACTTACAAACTTTTTTTTTTACAAAAACTTTTTATTTCACTATAAAAAAAAGTGGATGTATTGTTTAACTTTTCACGTACAACTTGTTATGTTGCACCCGCTTCGGTGGCCGCATGGTATAAAGCGTGGCTCTATTAATAAACTAGATAGCTGTTGCCCGCGGCTTTGCTCGCGTGGAAGTTGATTATATACAAATACGAAAATATACATAGGTATTTACAGATTAATTTAAAATATTACGTTACGTTGATGACCATAACTTGACCTCAGATCAAAAATAATGCAAGTCCGATACAAACTTTCACCCCCTTTTTCATCCCTTATTAAATAAAATTTCCAAAATTCCTGAAACACGTATTTATTTGTTTTACGTCAATAACCGAAATACAAAATTTTGTTTATGTAACTTTCAAAATGACGGACTTTCATACATATTATCATACATATTATCATCCCCTATTTTGACCCCTTTGGGGTGGAATTTTCTAAAATCCTTTCTTAGTGGGTGCTTACATAACAAAATGAATATACAGTCTGAATTTCATGCTTGTAGCCTTGATAGTTTGCGCTCGGCGATGATGAATCAGTCAGTCAGTCAGGACATGTTATTTTATAAGTATAGACTACTGCCGATGACAGGGAGATTGGAGTTCAAACTCAGTCGGGTGAACTATCGATGTTTTTTCCACTCTACCTCCACGAAAATGCTAGTACACTTCCTGAGAATTCAACCTCCCTCATCCCTAACATATTAGCGTAATTAGTATGTAGGGTGACCTGGTGGTCTAGGGATAAAGTGTCAACTTCTGTGCTGAAGGTTCGGGGTTCAATCCTCGGTCCCGGCACAGATTTATCTGATTTCCAAACCCTTCCTTCACCTCTGACAAGACGTGTATTAATCACAACTTGTGAATGTGGGGAATGCCAGGCCTCCACCATGGTTCGGATCCCACGTTAAACTGTAGGCCCTTTCATTTCATCTCACAACACCCTACCATTACACATTAGCGTAAGTACGTACAACCCGAACGGGTAGTAAGACGCGATGTTAATAATAATAATAATTAGTATGTACTATGCGTGTTGCTCGAATGGGTGGTAAGTCGCGGTCTAGACATTCCACTGCTCACTTGATGAACAGATTTATATATTCCCCTAATAACCTGTTTAATAGATTTACACGTCCCATTTATATCCCAAGAAACATCTCTACACGTCCCACTATTCCCTCGATGAACAGCTCACACGTCCCAATCAATCAGTTATATGATGAAGATATCTATATCAATGAAACTAACCCATGAATCACTTGATAATAGATCTACATGTCTCACTAATCACTTAATGAACAGTTCTACATGTCCCACTAATCACTTGATGAACATATCTATATGTCCCACTAATCACTAGATGACCAGATTTATAATTCCCACTAATCACTCAAACTACAAGTCCCATGAATCACTTGTTCAACAGATCCACACGTCAAACTAATCACTTGATGCACAGAGCTTCATGTTTCACTAATCACTTGATGACCGCTTTTATATGTCCCACTAATTACTTAATGAACAGATATATGTTCCACTAATCACTTGATGAACAGATTTATATGTACCACAAATCACTGGATGAATAAATCTACATGCCCACTAATCACTTGATGAACAGATCTACATGTCCCACTAATCACTTGATAATAGATCTACATGTCTCACTAATCATTCTTGTATATGATACAGATTTATGACATATCATGATGAAATCTAATGTCCACTAATCACTTGATATTATGTCACTATCACTAGAATACTATAACTTACCACACTAATCACTTGATAAACAATGTCAGAAATGTATATTTGTCTAATTATTATAATTTGTTGAGTGGCTATCATAGTGCTGCAACACAGTGTGTGTGTGTGTGTGGAGGGTGATATAGCAACCAGGGGAAGAGCGTAGGGGTTCGATAGGGTAGGAAATAAGAGGGTCACCACCACCCCGGAACAAACTCCGGCAGATGAACGATTCAGTTCCGGCCCGGAGCGAGCTTTTAGTGGCGTGTATTGCAGTGTAGTCTATACATTAAGGGCTAACAATACGGAACCTTTAAAAGCCCATCAGGCGTAATGACAAGCGTCTGAGTCTCAGACTGTTAGAACAATCCCTGGTGTTGAGGGGTTTCTTTCCTCCACCCATGCAAGTGCTAGCTCAAACAGAAAGTAACTATAACTATGATCGGCCCATAAGCTAGCTTACCATGTCACAACAGTAGAACTGTTGTAATGTCAACACAGTAGAACTTGCTTGTACCATGTCAAACAGTAGAATTTGGGTTTTACCATGTCACAACAGTAGAACTGGTTGCACCATGTCACAACAGTAGAACTGGCTGCATCATGTCACAACAGTAGAACTGGCTGCACATGTCACAAACAGTAGAACTGGTTGCACCATGTCACAACAGTTGAACTGGCTGCATCATGTCACAACAGTAGAACTGGCTTGCACCATGTCACAACAGTAGAACTGGCTGCATCATGTCACAACAGTAGAACTGGCTGCACCATGTCACAACAGTAGAACTGGTGCACCATGTCACAACAGTAGAACTGGCTGTACCATGTCACAACAGTAGAACTGGTGCACATGTCACAACAGTAGAACTGGTTGCACCATGTCTCAACAGGTTAGAACTGGCTGCACATGTCAAACAGTAGACACTGGCTGTACATGTCAACAGTAGAACTGGCTGCTATCATGTCCAACAGTAGAAACTGGTTGCACATTGTACACAACAGTAAACTTGTTTGCAGCCATGGTCACAACAGTAGAACGTTGTACATGTCACATCAGTAGACATGTTGTACCAGGTCAAAACAGTAGAATGGTTGCACCATGTCTCAACAGTAGAACTGGCTGCACCATGTCACAACAGTAGAACTGGCTGTACCATGTCACAACAGTAGAACTGGCTGCATCATGTCACAACAGTAGAACTGGTTGTACCATGTCACAACAGTAGAACTGGTTGCACCATGTCTCAACAGTAGAACTGGCTGCACCATGTCACAACAGTAGAACTGGCTGCATCATGTCACAACAGTAGAACTGGTTGTACATGTCACAACAGTAGAACTGGTTGCACCATGTCTCAACAGTAGAACTGGCTGCACCATGTCACAACAGTAGAACTGGCTGTACCATGTCACAACAGTAGAACTGGCTGCATCATGTCACAACAGTAGAACTGGTTGCACCATGTCACAACAGTAGAACTGGTTGTACCATGTCACAACAGTAGAACTGGTTGTACCATGTCACAACAGTAGAACTGGTTGCACCATGTCTCAACAGAGGTCTAAGATCAGTCTGAAGTGAAGACAGTCCCTGTTGTGTGTCGTAAGAGAGAAGCTCCGTCATAAAACGGTTTGGCAAGTATTCGACAGGATCTGCTTCTGAAGAACATTTATAACATAACAACGGGAGGTAATTTAGTTCTTTCGTTCCTTGTTTCAAGTCATGGCGCCAATCAAACACTAAACAGTAGAACGTCGAGAAGTTGACCTTTCATTTCATTTGTTATTCGGCAAGAAACATATTGAAGGAGGATATTTAACAATCCGGGATTATATTATTTAAAATATAATAGTAATATCATATATTTGTGCAATAGTTTATTTTGAGGCCATTTTGGTATTGGACACCACACTGCATTTTGTCAAACATCACGACAGTTTCTCATCCCCCAAACCACAGTTTCTCAGACACCCACCATAGTTTGTCATACACCACACCACAGTTTTTCATCCACCCCGCCACAGTTTCTCAGACACCACACCATAGTCTGTCATACACCATACCACAGTTTTTCATCCACCCCGCCACAGTTTCTCAGACACCACACCACAATTTGTCAAACACCTCACCACAATTTGTCAAACACCACACCACAATTTGTCAAATACCATTACATAGTTTCTCAGACACCATTATGCAGTTTGTCAGACGCCATGGCACAGTTTTTCAGTTCTCAAGACACATGTTTATCAGCCACCAAGACACAAGTTTTTCTGATACCACGACGCAAATTTCTCAGACCCAACACCACAGTTTCTCTGACATCACACTCCAGTTTGTCAAACAACACGACATAGTTTCTCAGCCACTGCACCATGTTTTTCAGACGTAATGGCGCAATTTTTCAGACACCAAGACGCAAATTTGTCAGACATCACGATGCTAATATATCAGACACCACATCACAGTTTCTCATACACCACACCACACCACAATTTGTCAAACACCATGACATAGTTTCTCAGACACCACTATGCAGTTTATTATACACCACACCACAGTTCCTCAGACACCACACTCCAGTTCCTCAGACACCACGCCACAGTTTGTGAGATAATACTATGGAGTTTCTCAGACACCACGGCACAGTTTGTAAGAGACCCCACCATAGTTTCTCAGACACCAAACTGCAGTTCCTCAGACACCACAACACATTTCTTCAGACACCACACTCGCTCCTATTATAAATCCAATGGTTTCCTCATGATATTATTTGTATATTCGAACGAACAATGGTAAGATTGTTAATGGCCCATTATTGGAGGAAAGAGTGAACCACAAATTGTTTCTCTCGTCAGCCGAATTGACGTTCATTGTGGTACCTGTACCGGTTACTCGCTGCGTATCTCTTAACAGGTTTTTAATTGCAGGGTTTGAGAGACCAGGTCCAGATTAGTAGATGTTCACCGCGGGAACAATAGTCTCTTATTGCTGGCGATAACACTTGCACTAGCACTACAAGTATCTTGTCTGCTCTACTTCTGGATAACACTAGCCCTAAACTAGATGTGTCTGATCTATTGCTGGATAACACTAGCACTACAAGCATCTTGTCTGCTCTACTGTTGGATAACACCAGCACTACAAGCATCTTGTCTGCTCTATTGCTGGATAACACTAGCACTGCACCAGGTGTGTCTGCTCTACTGTTAGATAACACTAGCACTACATCAGGTGTGTCTCCTTTAAAACTGTACATCTAGCGTAGTATAGGGGACTAGACAAGAACTGTACAGTTTAAACTAGAGACATAGCTGACAATACCTGAAGGACAGTTTAAACTAGAGACCCAACAGACAATACCTGTAGGACAGTTTAAACTAGAGACCTAACAGAAATATCTTTAGGACCGTTTAAACTAGAGACATAAAAGACAATACCTGTAGGACAGTTTAAACTAGAGACCCAACAGACAATACCTGTAGGACAGTTTAAACTAAAGACATAGCTGACAATACAATGTGTTTTGTACTAATATTTCAGCTCACATTGTTAAGCACTCATCTGTGGAAATATCACCCAGTGTAGCCAACGTCTTAATTTATTGCTAATTATCCTGTTAATTTCATTGTCTCCCTCGTAATTAATTGTAATTTGAGTCATTACCTAACGTTCCCACTAGAAAGTAGGGCGTGCATTCTAGTGCTCAGTTTGCCCAATTCGCTTCCTTGCGCGCGCCCGTAATCTGATTGGTTCCTGCGCGAATAACAAGCCTTCCTTCAACGGATTGTGACAACGAGATCAACAGAGCTAGTTCGAACAAGTCCTGAAATGTCGCCAAGTGTGAGGGTTTTCTTAGGCCGGGATCACGAGCAACTTAGCGTTCACTTAACGTTAGAGTTGTCTCAGGGGAAAACTTTAACGTTACGTGCACGTTAAGTGATGGATACCACGTGTTCTGAACGAGCCAATCATGTGAGTGACGTCGACACGGCTATTTAGTACTTCATTTGTTTGTTTATGGACTGCAGACGACTTGTTAGATATAGTCCGTCTAATTACACTAAAATATCGAAGCCTATTCTCACGTTTTATTCTGTATATTCAGTAAAACTTATAATTATTGCAAGTAATTGCAGTCTACTCGCCTCGGTGGCGTAGTTAGTAAACGCGCAAGTTTCGTGTTGAGCTAGACTGCCAAGGACGGGGAGATTGAGGTTCAAATCCGATCGGGTGAACTGGATGGTTTTTCCATAATGGTTTTCCACTCTCCTTCCACGCAAATGCGGGTTCATTTCATCTATATTAACCTTCTCAATTCCTAACCCATTAGTGTAATTAGTATGTAAGCGTACAACCCAAACGGGTAGTAAGATGCGGTGCTAAGTATTAATAGCTTATTAATTGCAGTTAATCAGCCCTAAATGATTGGATTTCATTTTAGCGAACAATTTTTTTTTAAAACAGTTCAAATTCTTTGTCCGTTACGTTAAGTTACGTGGATCCTGATCATATATTAGTTTATTTACGTTAAGTGAACGTTATATTAAGCGATAATTTAGTTGAAAGTGATCCCGGCATGTTCAGGACTCACGTAACATAACTTAACGTAAAAATTCGAGTAAGACACAGACAATAAATTTGACTGTTAAAAAAAAAATTGGGTCCCTTAAATGATACTCAAGCATTTAGGGTTGATTAGGCTACAAATACCAGCAACATAAGTTTTACTGGGTATATAGAATAAAGTGTAACCAGAAGATACGACGTTTTAGTGTTTGCGAGACGCGGGCAAATTATATCGAAGACGTCTGTATTCCATAAACAAACAAATGAAGTACTAAATAGCCGTGTTGACGTCATTCGCGACATGATTGGCTGGCTTCAACACGTGGTGCCCTTAAATTAAAGTTCATGTAATGTTAAAGTTCTCCTTGGATAACTCTTTAAGGCGGGGTGCTAGTGAGCGCAAGTTTAGTGCATTAATTTTGCAGTTTTTATAGCACAAACATTTATTGGCCAAAATAAATAAATATTTCTTCTATAGAAACATAGAGTTTAGTTTTCTGCACATGCTAATCTCAACAATTGTTGAATATCTGTCATGAGCATGGTAGCATTTGGTGACAAACTGTTTAAATAAAGAGAAAAGTTTGTCACCAAATGCCGCCATGCTCATGACAGATATTCAACAACGTTGAGATTAGCATGTGCAGAAAACTAAACTCTATGTTTCTATAGAAGAAATATTTGATTTACTTTGGCCAAAAGATGTTTGTGCTATAAAAACTGCAAAAATACTGCCCTAAACTCACGCTCACTAGCACTCCAGCTTAAGTGAACTTCTAGATAACTGCATCGCGTTGGCTTCCATTTACACACACACCACTCACGAGGAGAACCTTTACGTTAAGTTACGGTACGTGACGTTAAGTTTACCGTTAAGTTGCTCATGATCCCGGCCAAGCCTATGTGAGATTTTTTCCTGACCAGGATAGACTCAACTATTTAGATAGACGCGGATTCCCTGGCGATGTTAGAACAGACCCAACGAGATGCTCTCATGACCACCACAACCCGCTCATCACAGAATATTTAACATAATACATTCCACCCCTCACTTGGAAACTCTCAGAGCTCGATTCTTTATATAAAAAAAACCTAACAATTCTACAGGGTGTTCCCGGACTAAACAGCCAAATTTTGGAAAAAGGTGAAGGATCGAAAATTACATCAAAATGTCCTTTTCGAGCAAACAGCAAAATTAACTAAATAAAAACACGTTTATATAAAAAGTGAAATAACACTAAAAATATCATGTTTATCCAATATCACCCTGGAATAAAAGTTGTGCAGGATTAAATTATCATCAAGATGACTCTTCATTTGTTTTCATCGTTTGCCTAGTTTAGGAAGAATCCGGTATGAAACATCCAATGAGAAATATGTGAAAGTCATTGAAAAACAACATTATTATTTGGCTCAAAACATTCAGAGCGGCTATACAATTTTTACCATAGAATTACCTGAATTTCCCAGGTTTTCCAGACAACATTTGAAAAAAAAAATCCCGATATAACTTTTTATAGTTTTTCTTGGTGAATGTAAATTTTTATGTTTTATTACATTGATCAAAAGTTTTCAAAAATAATCCTAACAGCTACCAAGCATCAACGCTCTTATAAGTTTTTCTTTCAGTATTTAATGTCAAGTTATAATCTGTGTCTCTGTGTAAATGTTCTATAGAACAAACACTGTACAACCATCTCATGCTATAATGCTATATCTGGACAATAAGCTACAGTTTGTTAACATCGGGAAAACACACTTCGGTAGTCGCATAGTCCAAGGCGTCACTCACGCTATAGGCTAGCCTTACTATAGATGGGGGTATCAGGGTTCGAGTCCTGGTCGAGTGTAATGGGAGTGGCTTTCCCCATATGGTTTTTCATTCTCCCTCCATGGAAATGTGAGAACACATCGTCTAAATTCAACCGTCCTAATACCTAACTCATCAGCGTAATTAGTACATATGAATATAACCTGAACAGGTAGTAAGACACGGTGCCAAAAAGATAATCTAGAAACAAAATCTCACACATTTGTTTAAATGTTTAGGTGCAAAATCAGTCAAATATTTAAAATCCCTGGCTTTTCCTTGTTCTTTATTAAATTTCCCGACATTTCTCTCTTTCTCTACATCATGATTCTCTGACATTCTTTTGCAAATATTTACATTTTCTTTTCAAGATCCCGACATTTCTCTCTTTTCCCTGCCATCAAAAGATTCCGACATTTCTCTTCTTTTCCCTGCCATCAAAAGATTCCCGACATTTCTCTCTTTTCCCTGCCATCAAAAGATTCCCTGACATTTCTCTGTTATTTCGGTTTTCCTTGCCATCAAAAGATTCTCTGACATTTCTCTCTTTTCCCTGCAACCAAAAGATTACCTGACATTTCTCTGTCTTTCCTGCTGTCCCTGTCTGTAGACACCATGACCATTAAATAAATGTTAAAATTATTAGTTAAAAAAAATGCTTCGAAAGTTTTGCACAGTTAAATTTCCTTTAAATCGACATTTTAGCAGTAAGCTTTTGTTGACTATTTTATAAGTTATTGACAGTTAAACAACGACAAACGCACAATGTCTGCCAGCCACTCGTTCTGTTGTTGATGCTTATCTTTGGGCCGGACGCAATCATTTTTAAAGTAAATTAAATATTTTATTTAATATGTATATTAATATTTTGTATAGTTTTCCCTGATTCTCTAAAAGGAAGATAAAACATGCTACTCTCCATAAAGGACATTTGAGTTTGTTTTTCGATCCCCCACGAATTCTCAAAGTTTGGCCATTTAATCCGGGAACACCCTGTAGACTTGAGAAGGGATTGCCCTGTTATTTGTAGGCACTAATTCGAGAGTTTGGTAACATCTGAACCCAGAGCAAAGTAGCAGGTCTGATAGTTCACTAACTAATATTAGAAGCTTCTCATAGGCGGACTGAGGCTGCGTTCCTCCTCTTGAGGAACATAAATATCTCCAAGGTAACTGTTATTGGATCTGTTTAACACTCACTCTATTGTAATAAAGAATATTTGATTCACAAGAGAGAGCAGAAAATATAAAACGTGATTCACAGCTTTTTACAAAAAAAAATGTTTATCGATGGTAAAATTAGGCATTACTAGAAAAACTTGACATTTCCAGGATAAAATTATGATTGGTTGTTCATGACCATATTTGTAAAAAATGACTTTTCAGCGAAAAATTATTTAATGCTTAATTTGTAGACTATTGGGATATTAACACGTAAACACACTTGTTCTGTACTACAATATCCAGGAACCAGTCATGTAACCCTGGTAACTATAATCTCCAGGAACCAGTCATGTACCCCTGGTAACTATAATCTCCAGGGACCAGTCATGTACCCCTGGTAACTATAATCTCCAGGAGCCAGTCATGTAACCCTGGTAACTATAATCTCCAGGAACCAGTCATGTACCCCTGGTAACTATAATATCCAGGAACAGTCATGTACCCTGGTAACTATAATCTCCAGGAAACAGTCATGTACCCCTGGTAACTATAATCTCCAGGAACCAGTCATGTACCCCTGGTAAGATCACAATATCCAGGAACTAGTCATGTACCCCTGGTAACTATAATATCCAGGAACCAGTCATGTACCCCTGGTAACTATAATTCCAGGAACAGTCATGTACCCCTGGTAACTATAATCTCCAGGAACCAGTCATGTACCCCTGGTAACTATATCTCCAGGAACCAGTCATGTACCCCTGGTAACTATAATCTCCAGGAACCAGTCAATGGAAACCAGTCATGTACCCCTGGTAACTTAATCTCAGAACCAGTATGTACCCTGGTAATATAATCTCCAGGAACCAGTCATGTACCCCTGGTAACTATAATCTCCAGGAACCAGTCATGTACCCCTGGTAACTATAATCTCCAGGACCCAGTCATGTACCCCTGGTAACTATAATCTCCAGGGACCAGTCATGTACCCCTGGTAAGATTACAATCTCCAGGGACCAGTCATGTACCCCTGGTAAGATTACAATCTCCAGGACCCAGTCATGTACCCCTGGTAAAACTAGGTATAATCTCCAGGAACCAGTCATGTACCCTGGTAAGATTACAATCCCCAGGACCAATCATGTACCCCTGGTAAACTATAATCCCAGAAACCAGTCATGTCCCCATTAAACCAAGAGGGGTAAGTCCACATCAAATGGAAAAAACTTCCCATTTGACCCTCAGCGTGTTTCCCGCCTAACATATCGTCCGTATTAAGCGGGTACAAGCCCAACAGGTCATTAAAAATCAATAACAGCGCTACGACATAATGCCAGGGTCAGAGAACGTAATTACATAGGAGTTGGTACGGTATTACATCCGTCCATAGATATAGCGTTGAAGGTACGGCTTCTATCGCAGGCCATGACTAGCGTCGGGTACACGCTTCTAAACCAGCCATAGACCAGCGTCGAGGGTACATGCTTCTAATTCACAGGCCATAGACGTAGCGTCTAGGGTACAGCTTCTATCAAAAGGCCATGACGTAGCGTCCGAGGCTACACGCTTCTATCACAAGCCATATGAGCATAGCGTCGAGGTACATGCTCTATCAAAGTCATTAGACGTAGCGTTGAGGTACATGTTCTATCACAGGCCATAGACTAGCGTCGAGGGTACATGCTTCTATCGCAGGCCATAGACGTAGCGTCGAGGGTACATGCTTCTATCACAGGCCATAGACGTAGCGTCGAGGGTACACGCTTCTATCACAGGCCATAGACGTAGCGTCGAGGGTACACGCTTCTATCACAGCCCATAGACGTAGCGTCGAGGGTACATGCTTCTATCCAAGGCATAGACGTAGCGTCGAGGGTACATGCTTCTATCACAGGCCATAGACGTAGCGTCGAGGGTACATGCTTCTATCGCAGGCCATAGACGTAGCGTCGAGGGTACACGCTTTTATCACAGACCATATACCTGGCGCTGAAGATAGAGTATGGTCGAACCAACCATATATTTGGGGTTGAGAGTATGAGTTTATAATTCTAACAACATATGCAGGATAGCATGCCTATAGCAAATAAGTTATTTTTCAAACAATTCCAAAAACAAAATATCCAAAATGGTGGTAAGACGCAGTGTTGAAAAAATTGTCAATATTTGTGCAATGTCCTTAACACTTTTAGATCAATATATGTGCCTATTGAAGATATAATGACTACCATTCTGTTTATAACTGAAATTAAATATAGAGTGATGTAATTTGCACGTTAGCACTATTAACAAAACCGGTATCTTAGGACTAATCGTGCAGATTTAAGTACATCAGGATGTCGGTTGTGACTTTATTATTCTCTTTCCATGTGACTTATTATTCTTATTTTCATTTATGCTCTTCTCATCTTTAGTTGCTAGATTGAGTAAATAAAACCCCTAGTGTTAAACGTTATGACAAAAAAAAGATATTTTAAAAGTCACACTCTAGGTTTATAAAAATAAAATTTGCAAAATTTGAGTGAAAAATTTGTTTGTTATAAAATAATAATTTTAAAAAAAATATCATCCGATGAACATAAAAGTGAACGTTACTAATTATATGGTAGTCATATTCCGCCTCTGTGGTCTAGTGTTCAGAGTTACTGGCTATAGATCCGGAGGTCCGGAGCTCTAGCCCCGGCGCTGTGAACTCGGCCTCATGAGGACAAAATGAGGAGCTACTTGAATAAATAACTATCGGCTCAGGGGTTTTGGAAACTTAGATTAACTGCCAGAGGGCTAGTAGTGCTGACCACATGACACCATATATCTGCAAATGTTGGCACTATCATGGTGGCCAATCTGTTGTTATAACTTGTTTTGCTTTTTTTACTTTTGTCATATTAAAGAATAAATGTTACCGCACAAACTTTCTTACCCCTTCATCTAAAAATGAAGTTATTTTCTTAAAACTCGTAATACATTGTTACAGAAACATAATGGGGAGAAAGAGCATCATATTACACCAAAGAACATAACAATCTACTTCCGTATTTCTCAGACATTAATTTCAAAAATGTATATTTGCCAATAACTCGACTAATAAAAATATATTGTGAAACATTAAAAAAAAAAATTTTACTATTTATTTGTCTACAACTTTACAATGATAAGTTATTTTGTATCTCAAATAGTTGCGGAGATACGATCAAAGGTCGAGATATCCGCTAACGTAAAGCTCACTCTAAACCATTTTCATGGATAAATGAGACGTGTAATTTTGTTTGTAACGTTAAACATTCATTTCAGGTCTACACCAAAATACAGACAGAAAAGAATCGTGAAAACCCCTTCTCGGTGGGTCAAGAAACGTCAATATCCATCTAAATCTTGAATTAGGTTCTTTTTTGGCGATCATAAGAGACTACTATTAGGTCACGAGATAATAAATAATAAATAGCGAGGAGGTAGCAATCAGGAGGGAATGTTCACAACATTATAAACAGCTAGGAGGTGGCAATCAGGATAGAGTGCTCGTCATACCACTATAAACAGCGAGGAGGTAGCAATCAGGAGGGAATGTTCACAACATTATAAACAGCTAGGAGGTAGCAATCAGGAGAATGTCACAAACATTATATGGTAATAGAGGTGGAAATTGGACGGGAATGCATCATCAGCACAAAATACAACAGACTAAGGAATGGTAGAATTTAGGAGGGAATATTCAATCCATTAAATCAACTAGGAGTGGCGATCAAAGGGAATGCTCATACACACTATAAATAGCGAGGAGGTAGCAATCAGGAGGGAATGTTTACAAAATTATAAGTAGATAAGAGGTGGAAATCAGGAGGAATGCTCATCAAGCGACTATAAACAGCTAGGAGGTAGTAATTAGGAGGGAATATTCACGCCATTATAAATAGCTAGGAGGTGGCAATCAGGAGGGATTGTCATCACACCACTATAAATAGCTAGGAGGTGGCAATCAGGAGGATTGCTCATCACACCACTATAAATAGCTAGGAGGTGGCAATCAGGAGGGATTGCTCATCATACCACTATAAATAGCTAGGAGGTGGCAATCAGAATGGAGTGCTCATCTCAGACCATAAATAGTGAGGTGGCAATAAAGAGGAGATGTTCATCATACCACTATAAATAGCGAGGAGGTGGCAATCAGGAGGGAATGCACATCACGCCACTATAAATAGTAAGGAGGTAGTAGTCGGGAGTGTATGTTAATCAAACGGCCGTCTCCAACTTAACAATATATAGTGTTCGCCACAAACCGATTAGCACTGATTTCCTTCAACTGGTAGTAGAAAGGAGATACAAAGTAATAGGAGAAACAACTGTTAATCATCTTCCAGGAGTATTTACCATACGCAAGCGAAACGGCATTGATTTCATAAGGTCTAAAGTAGAATCAATGAGGTAGAGAGAGATCCATTAAAACACGCTAGATAGTACATTATCTTGTCTGCACAATATATAGATAATATAGTTCATATCTTGTTGCACAATATAGATATAGTAACTTAAATGTTTTCTGCACAATGTAGCGAAAGTAAATTTCTTGTCTGAAAATATAGAGATACGGTAGAAAATATTATTGTCTGCTGGGTGATAAAATTTTGTATTTTTTGTAAATATTTATATTTGATTGATTTGTAACAAAATAATCACATGTATGAATAGCTATACCCTTTAAGTATTACACATAACTTAACTACACTTTTCTTTTATCTTGATCCATTAAAGAGGGGGATGGGGGAAATATTCTTAGCCCCCTCCGTAATTTCACAATCCTCAAAGTGAATTTGAACTTTGTCCAGCTTGAGTATAAAATAACACTACTTTTTGAGCTTGCAAAAAACTATTTGATTTTTAACAATAAAATTAATATCAATATACCAAAGAATATGCAGCATTTTTCTTATTTTAATGCATGGTCTAAAAGGGGTTTTGGGGGAGGGGGGATTTACCTCTCAATTACCGCCATGTGGGAAATTGGGAGGTAAATTTTAAAGTGGTTTATTTGAATTATTTACTGTTCTTTTTTGATTAAAAGTGTACTAATAGTGTAGTTTTGGTGGTATGACCCACATTAAATTTATATTTTGGTAGTTTAGGTCTACCATACAATTACCCCATTTTGTGCATAGTAGCTCCCCCGATACCCATTAGTTCACGACACATAGGCCTGGACCAAGCGAGCTATAAAAGGGTTACAAAACTATTTGATGTCCATTTAAATAGATTTTGACAATGTAATTGCCCTATTTACATTATAAAAACTCTACTAACTAGGAGGCTAGGTTAACTAAATAGGTTTCTTTGCTATTGAATTTAAATTGAATGTAGCTTTATTATTTTGCTTTTTTCAAGAGTAAATTCACTATTAATAATTTGTATAAATTATATAATGCTATTTTTGTAAGTTTGTAGGCTTCAAGAAAGCTAAACATAACGTTTATAATCAAAAAGTTAGTTTAAAGGTGTCAATACCTATTTGTATATTTTATACTTAAGGGGAAGTGGCGAAAGTCGCTCCTATTTTTAGAAAGATTCGAGAACATGATATATCTTTTTTTATCCCTAAAAAAATTCCTGGTGTGTTTTTTGCCTTATCACTGTTAAACTCTTTGTATTATGATTTTGAGGCCTGTATGTCATAAGATATATTTCCTGCGTTAACTCATAAAAAAATTACAAAGTTAAAAAAAATTGAGTCCATATATTTTGTTCAAAAAAAATTTTTGTTCTGAATATAACCAAGTGAAATATGTTATTTTTAGTATTCTTTCTACCACCAAATAGACCACAATATTTACCATTCACTGTTTATGGGTTATAGGAAAACCACCCTACTGCCCCCATGGGGTTAATTGTTTGGTAGCACGTAATTAATTATTTTTTAATTTTGTGAACAACGAAAAAACAATTAAAATACGTTGAAAATATGACAATTTATATTATAAAAGCAAGTAAGCACATACAAATTAAAATGGTAGGAGGTCTAAACAGCTCAATTTGTAAAACATAGCTCCCAATTCTCCCCACTTACCCTAAAGATAGTAAACATCTTGTCTGCACAATATAGAGATAGTTTATATCTTGTCTGCGCAATATAAGGATATTAAATGTATTGTCTCTATAATATGAAAGATAGTATTATTATTAGCACTGCGTCTTACTACCCGTTCGGGTTATACGCACTTACGCTAATGTGTAATGGTAGGGTGGTTGTGAGAGGAAATAGAAGACCTACAGTTTAACGTGGAATCCGAACCACGGTGGAGGCCTAGAATTCCACAGATTCACACATTCACTAGTTGTGATTAATACACGTCTTGTCAGAGGTGAAGGAAGGGCTTGGCAAGCAAATAAATCTGTGCCGGGGCCAAGGATTGAACCCCGTACCCCAGCACAGATGTCTGAAACCTTATCCCTAGACTGCCAGGTCACCGTATATAATGATAGTAAATGTATTGTCTCTATAATATAACGATAGTAAATATATTGTCTGTACAATATAGGATAGTAAATGGCTTGTCTGCACATTTCGGGATACAGTGGCGGACACAAATATATTCTAAAGGCAATGCTCACCTCTTGCCATTCCGGCGTCGGCGCTTGGTGGCATATACCGTACCCAGCTGGCTCATAGCGGCGCTGGACACCGCCGGGGAATGGTGAGCGCCTGGCTCACCTCCAAACACGGAGCCCCCGCCCGACAGAGGGTGAGCTGAGACGCCGACGGTACATTGGCTCGCTGCAAGAAACTCCGTGTTGACGTCGGACACTCACTAGACCGGCAGGCACTTCGCGGCTCTCGGCCAAGTCAGGGGTTGGATTCAGGTCTACAGCTTCAGGTCATGTCGGACACGACTGACAGCTACGAGAACTAGATTGACAGGAGATGTCACAACTTACAACCACAACAACTAGATTGTCAGAAGATGTCACAGAATATAATAACCACAAGAACTAGATTGTCAGAAGATGTCACAGAATATAACCACAAGAACTAGATTCACAGAAGATGTCACAGAAAAAAAGCCACAAGAACTAGATGTCAGAGATTACGAAGCTCAAGAAAATTGTCATGGATGTCACAGAACAGCTCCAAGAACTATATTGTCATGAGATGTAACAGAACAGCCGCAAGAATTAGATTGACAGGAGATGTCACAACTGACATCCACAAGAACTAGATTGACAGAAGATGTCACAACAAACAGCAATAGAACTATATTGCTAGAAGACGTAACAGAAAAGCCACAAGAACTATAGTGACAGGGGATGTCACAGCAGACCACCACAAGAACTAGATTGAAAGATGACACAACAGACCGCCACAAGAACTAGATTGACAGATGACACAACAGACCACCACAAGAACTATATTGACAGAAGATCTCACAACAGCAATAGAACTAGATTGACAGGAGATGTCACAGAAAATAGCCACAAGAACTAGATTGACAGATGTCACAGTAGCTAGCACACTGTGTTTTACTGGAAGATGTCACTGCAACTATCTTCACGCATTGTTCTTTACTGGAAGATATTTCCTCTGCAGCTGGATACACAAAGTGTATTTACATGGAAGATGTTTTCATTGCAGCTAGCTACACGAGCCGTGTTTACAAGAAAGATGTTGTCGCTGTAGACACATACACACATTGTATTTATCCGGAATATGTTGTCACTGCAGATAGCTACACACATTGTATTTACAAGAAAGAGGTTGTCACTGCAGATATCTACATGCACTGTGTTTACGGGAATGTGTTGTCACTGGAGATAGTTACACGCACTGTATTTAACGGAAGATATTGTCACCGCATCTATCAACACGCACTGTATTTACAAGAATGTGTTGTCACTGCAGGTATCTACACGCACTGTAGTTTAAAAAAAAATTTGTTACTGCAGATAGCTACACTCACTATATTAACATGGAAGATATTGTCACTGCAGGTAAATATACTGACCTAAATTTATCTGGAAGATGTTGTAACTGCAGTTAACTTTAAGCACTGTAATTACAAGGAAGATGTTGTCGCTGCAGCTTATACACGCACTATATCTGCATGAAGATGTTGTTATTGCAGATATTTACACGCACTGTTTACAGGAACTGCATATATTTACACGCAATGTGTTTACAGGAATGTGGTGTCACTGCATATATCTGTAAGCACAGTGTTTAAAGGAAGGTGTTGTCACTGCAGATGTCTACACGCACTGTTTTTACAGGAAGGTATTGTCACTGCAGATATCTACACGCACTGTTTTTACAGGAAGGTGTTGTCACTGCAGATATTTACACGCACTGTGTTTCCAGGAAGGTGTTGTCACTGCAGATATTTACACGCATTGTGTTTCCAGGAAGGTGTTGTCACTGCAGATATTTACACGCACTGTGTTTCCAGGAAGGTGTTGTCACTGCAGATATTTACACGCACTGTGTTTCCAGGAAGGTGTTGTCACTGCAGATAGTTACACGCACTGTGTTTCCAGGAAGGTGTTGTCACTGCAGATATTTACACGCACTGTGTTTCCAGGAAGGTGTTGTCACTGCAGATATTTACACGCACTGTGTTTCCAGGAAGGTGTTGTCACTGCAGATATTTACACGCACTGTGTTTCCAGGAAGGTGTTGTCACTGCAGATATTTACACGCACTGTGTTTACAGGAAGGTGTTGTCACTGCAGATATCTACACGCACTGTGTTTACAGCAAGTTGTTGTCACTACAGAGTACTATATCCCTAACGATCCCCGCCTCTAGTTTCAAATATTTGCGGAGTTTTGCACTGGAACAGATACGACAGAGGACGGCTGCCGCCAAGTCTTCTCAACATGTCCCGAACAGACTCCAAGGGATCAACTTCCGGTCACGTTTCTCGGCGCCCCTGCCGTGTGCGTGTTCCAGGGTGGAAGATCAGGGTCAGGGCCCTTACTACCTTACTACCCCCTCACACGCAGGGCTCAGAGCAAGGTTCGATACACCCCGCGGTGGTTCGTTTCACTCTCGTGCAGACACTGAGGCAGGAGAGGCACCGACTGCGGTACAGGCCTCTCCGGGGAGACTCCCCTCTACCCCCTCGCAGAGACCACCCCCGCTCAACCAATAGCGTCACGTGAGGTCGCTAGTGAACAATGGCAGCTCAGGGGGAACGGAAGGAGGGGAGAGAAGGGAACGGAACTGGAGCCGCCTCCATGAATCTTTACAGGGACCTTGCGGTCTTGATTAGCTCATAATAAACAATGTGTCCCTATATCTCCTCTCCTGGTACCTTGCGGTCTTGATTAGCTCATAACAAACAATGGGTCCCTATATCTCCTCTCCTGGTACCTTGCGGTCTTGATTAGTTCATAACAAACAATGTGTCCCTATATCTCCTCTCCTGGTACCTTGCGGTCTTGATTAGTTCATAACAAACAATGTGTCCCTATATCTCCTCTCCTGGTACCTTGCAGTCTTGATTAGCTCATAATAAACAATGTGTCCCTATATCTCCTCTCCTGGTACCTTGCGGTCTTGATTAGTTCATAACAAACAATGTGTCCCTATATCTCCTCTCCTGGTACCTTGCGGTCTTGATTAGCTCATAACAAACAATGTGTCCCTATATCTCCTCTCCTGGTACCTTGCGGTCTTGATTAGTTCATAACAAACAATGTGTCCCTATATCTCCTCTCTTGGTACTTTGCGGTCTTGATTAGCTCATAACAAACAATGTGTCCCTATATCTCCTCTCCTGGTACCTTGCGGTCTTGATTAGTTCATAACAAACAATGTGTCCCTATATCTCCTCTCTTGGTACCTTGCGGTCTTGATTAGCTCATAATAAACAATGTGTCCCTATATCTCCTCTCCTGGTACCTTGCGGTCTTGATTAGCTCATAATACACAATGTGTCCCTATATCTCCTCTCCTGGTACCTTGCGGTCTTGATTAGCTCATAATAAACAATGGGTCCCTATATCTCCTCTCCTGGTACCTTGCGGTCTTGATTAGCTCATAACAAACAATGGGTCCCTATATCTCCTCTCCTGGTACCTTGCGGTCTTGATTAGTTCATAACAAACAATGTGTCCCTATATCTCCTCTCTTGGTACCTTGCGGTCTTGATTAGCTCATAACAAACAATGTGTTCCTATATCTCCTCTCCTGGTACCTTGCGGTCTTGATTAGTTCATAACAAACAATGTGTCCCTATATCTCCTCTCCTGGTACCTTGCGGTCTTGATAATATACTATATCTGGTGAAGGTCATCAGTACCTGGGATTATGTCTGGTGAAGGTCATCAATACTTGGGATTATGTGTGGTGAAGGTCATCAGTACCTGGGATTATGTCTGGTGAAGGTCATCAGTACCTGAGATTATGTCTAGTTAAGGTCATCATTACCTGGGATTATGTTTGGTGAGGGTCATCAGTACCTGGTATTTTGTCTTTGAAGGTCATTAGTACCTGGGATTATGTTTGGGGAAGGTCATCAGTACTTGGGTCTAGCAAGTGTTCTGACCTTTAATCCTCAGAACACTTGTTCTATGAAGTGTGCAATAATATAGTTCTCAAAACACGTGTCCTCAAGAGTGTGCTATGCTTTAATTTAACCTTTCAGAACACGCGTTTTGAAGGGTGTGCCATGATTTAAATTAACCCTCAGAATACGTGTTCTAGAGATGTTGCCGTTTTATTACCCTCAAACACGTGTTCTAGATAGTGTGCCGTGATATCACCCTCAAAACACGTGTTCTAGAGAGCGTGCCATTCTATTACCCTCAAACACGTGTTCTAGAGTGTGTGCCGTGCTGTAACCCTCAAAGCACGTGTTCTAGAGAGTGTGCCGTGATGTGACCCTCAAACACGTGTTCTAGAGTGTGTGCCGTGATGTGACCCTCAAAGTACGTGTTCTAGAGAATGTGCCGTGCTATGACCCTCAAAGCACGTGTTCTAGAGAGTGTACCGGGATATTACCCTCAAACCACGTGTTCTAGAGAGTGTGCCGTGCTATGACCCTCAAAACACGTGTTATAGAGAGTGTACCGGGATATTACCCTCAAACCACGTGTTCTAGAGTGTGTGCCGTGCTATGACCCTCAAAGCACGTGTTCTAGAGAGTGTACCGGGATATTACCCTCAAATCACGTGTTCTAGAGTGTGTGCCGTGCTATGACCCTCAAAACATGTGTTCTAGAGTGTGTGCCGTGATGTGACCCTCAAAGCACGTGTTCTAGAGAATGTGCCGTGCTATGACCCTCAAAGCACGTGTTCTAGAGAGTGTGCCGTGCTATGACCCTCAAAATACGTGTTATAGAGAGTGTGCCGTGCTATAACCCACCTAAAGCCTCTAAGCACCTAATTATCATATTTTCCCGCTCTCTAGTCATATAATGGAAATGGGAGCCATTAAAGCTTCTGACATTAATATTCCTAACTACCACTCCACTAAAACAATAATTACCTCACCGCACCACTCATATACCTCAAGAGTGTAGCCAATATTTGAATAAAATAGAACATTTTAATTCATCATTAAAATGTAGAGATGAGGCCAAGAATTGGACGTTGTTTAAGGCCATCATTGTGAATATTAAGGGGGAACTTTCCACAGACTAACTTTGTTTTGATACCTTCACTATTATATAACGTTTACTTCGTCTCGACCCCTCGGAGAGAGGGGTATTTTGATCGTAAAAATGTCGAAGCTCTATGACCCCCTGAAGCAGAAAACATATTTTTCACGTCTGTCTGTCTGTCTGAATCTCGAACTAAACCGAAACCATTTTACCGCGTGAGCTAAGACTTGATATTCAGGGTTCCCATAAGGTTTCCCAAGAGGGGTTTTTTGGAATTTGATCCTAAGATTAAGGGTAGTTTACTGAACGGAAAAAAGAGAAAAAAATCGACTTTCTCTGAATACATTATAACGATTTGGATCAAATTTTTTTTTATCTAGTAAACAAAATGGTAGTTTTCACTTTCCCATGAAAATGATTTTGAGGGTAAGGATCCTAGATTACATAAACAGGAATTTCAAAATTTGAGTGTATATCCACAACCATTTTAGATACAAAATAACTTTTCATTAATTGTAAGATTGTAAGAATATTAAAAAAAAAAATTATTTGAAATATTTTTTATAAAACCAATAGATAATGAGCTATAAGCAAACACACTTTTTTTTTTATCTAGGTATTTGAAATGTGAAATTGATTGCTATGCTCTTTGGTGGACAGAGATATTCCTATTTTCTTAATGTTTCTGTAACAATGTATATTATTTCGTTCGACAAATCTTAAGTGTTTTTAGTAAGTGTCTATTTTAAAAAAAATAGTGAAATTTTGTGTGAGGAAACATACCATTTACTTTCACCGGGTCTTAGCACAAATTCATGCTATACGCCTATGTACTGATTACGCTACTTTGCTAGGGATTAGGAAGGATTACTTGCATTGCATTTGCGTGGAGGGAGAGTGGGAGAACCATATTGGAAAAATCCACTCTAAGATTCGAACCCTGATCTCCGCGTCATCGGGAGTCTAGTGTATTGCGAGAATGACTGATGCCTTAAACCATGCGACCAAAGAAGCGACGGTCAAATAAAATGAGTTATATAATGATGTTTGGTAATTTTAATTTTTGATGGTAATATTTAAAAAGGGACTTCTAATGTATTAGCTTTTAATTAAACCTCCATTTAGTGTAGTGGTGTTTATTGAGATTAGACGACGTAGGAATAATTTAATATGGAGATATTTTAAATTTAAACTTCACCTATGTAAATATATATTTGATAGGCTAATTCAGAAGTGATGGCAACAATTGTGTGACCTCTTTAGTGTTAACTATCACAGTGACAGCTCAGTATTTATATTTTAGTAAGCGTTGAGTTGTGAATAATGTCACCAGGGGACATAGTGACAGCTCAAAGTGTTGAGTTGTGAATAATGTCACCAAGGGACATAGTGACAGCTCAAAGTGTTGAGTTGTGAATAATGTCACCAGGGGACATAGTGACAGCTCAAAGTGTTGAGTTGTGAATAATGACACCAAGGGACAGTGACAGCTCAAAGTGTTGAGTTGTGAATAATGTCACCAGGGGACATAGTGACAGCTCAAAGTGTTGAGTTGTGAATAATGTCATCAGGGTACATAGTGACAGCTCAAAGTGTTGAGTCGTGAATAATGACACCAAGGGACAGTGACAGCTCAAAGTGTTGAATTGTGAATAAGGGTCCCCAGGGGACATAGTGACAGCTCAAAGTTTCAGTTGTGAATAATGTCTTCACGGAACATAGTGACAGCTCAAAGTGTTGAGTTGTGAATAATATCATCAGGGAACATAGTGACAGCTCAAAGTGTTGAGTTGTGACTAATGACACCAGGATGAAGAGCCGCAGCTTAGTATTTCTATTTTTGTAAGTGTTGAGTTGTGAATAACGACACCAGGATGAAGAGTTGCAGCTCACTATTATATTATTACTAGCAAAATACCTGTTTAGAAATCAGCGGCTTTAATCCTGGTCTTGTAATGTGTTCCATTTGCATTTGTTGGACAATGATTGCGAACGGAAGTAATCCTTGGTGACCCTCAAAATCTGAGAGACACATTTCAATCAAATACTATATAGTAGATCAAATATTTACTCCAATAAAAGTGTAAAACTGTGTTTCATTGAAGATTTCATTTTAAACAACATTTTTTTAATGTACCTTTCCGTTTTTTTAGGGGGGGCCGCTTATGTGAATTTTCTGTCACAAGTATTCCTGAGCCCTCAAGGGCTAAGGGCATCCAAAATTTCAGCTTTTAAGACTTTGGTTATTTAACCGCCTGCCACTCATTTGGGGGATCAAATGATAAATTTCAGTCACCAAGTATTTTTGCATCCTTATGGGCGAGGGGGTACCTTCCTGGAAAATTTCAACTTCCTAGGTCTTACTGGGTCTCGAGATATTTTTGGCTGGACTGAGTAAATGGTAATTACTATAGAGGAGATTGAGTATCGTTGACTTGCCAATAAATACACTAGAAACACGGCACTTAATATTAATTAGGCCCCTATTATTATTTATTAGCGACCACTAAGAAGAGTTTCGACCAGATGAACACTCGACCATTGTCTGGTAGCTCACTGTCTTCATTCTTAGGATTGAATGTTCTACTGCCCGGAAATTGTAAAAGAGTTCGTGTAAAGGACCCGGTTCTGTTCTTTACGGAGTAGCGTGTCACGTCAATAAATGATGTTAACAAGCCCGGGGTTGAATCCCGTCATTTCTATCGTCACGATACATATTATCTGCACCGGCACGTAAGCCCGGACCTGCCCCAAACACTTCACATTAGTAAACATTCCGAGTTTAAAAGAGTGATTCAACCTCAACACACGCTATTTAGTATCCTTCACCGCTGTAATCGAGGAGACATTTATATATGCTAGGATCCTTTACTACTTTATCAAGGACATATTTATACAAGCTAATACCATTCTGCGCGTCATCAAGGACACATTTATACAGGATAGATTCCTTCATCACATCATCAAGGACACATCTATACAAGCTAGTATCCTTCACCATGTAATTATGGACACATTTATACAAGCTAAATTCCTTCATCCCGTCATCAAGGACACATCTATTCAAGATAGAGTCCTTCACTCCTTCGTCAAGGACACATTTAAACAAGTTAGGATCCTTCACCACCTCATCAAGGACACATCTATACAAGCTAGGATCCTTCATCACGCCATAAAATACACATATATGCAAGCTAGTATCCTTATTCGCGTCATTAAGGACACCTTTATACAGGAATTTTCCACAGTGTATGTTTCGTTTCCAATATCATGCTGTGAGAAATATATTAACTAGAATAAACTGTTAATAAAGTTTATATAAGCCTAATATTTAACAAGAATTACTATATCTTACAAAAAGAGCAATACACTAATTACAAATTGAAATCCTTAAATAAATGACAGTCATAAAATGGACAACTAGCTTAGCCAGCCCTTGTTAAGTTACAACACACTAAAACATTTAAAAAAAACATATAATCATGACAATAATTAATTAGTCTCATAAAATTGGATATGTATTGAATCCTTGTAAGGATTGTTTAAATTACCAAAGCAAAGAGATGTTATACTAAATTATGTTTAGATCAAGATTATGTTCGACCACAAATTTAAATTTAATATTATTGGTAGCAAAACAAGTTGAAATTTATATTGTAAAAACTAATTTTACAATGTAGAAAATATAAAGATAGATTTATTTAAAATGAGATTAATTGAAATTATAAATAAACTTGGGAAAAGTAACTAATAGAACATAATATTGATGACTCTTCTTAGCTTGGATCTTTTTCTACTTGGCTCCTTCTTGAAAAGGACTCTCATCCTTTATCAGTCCTCTCCAATATAATTATGTAGTCCTAAGGCTCTCTAGGCTACCAGTGTTCCTACAGGTCATGAAGATGGACAGCCTGCACTACCAGACAAGACTACCAGTGGTTCTTGTATCCAATATACAGCCCTACAGCTACCAGTGTTCCTACAGGTCATGAAGATGGACAGCCTGCAGGCAGGAACTACCAGACAAGACTACCAGTGGTTCTTGTATCCAATATACAGCCCTACAGGCTACCAGTGTTCCTACAGGTCATGAAGATGGACAGCCTGCAGCAGGAACTACCAGACAAGACTACCAGTGGCACAAGTGACCCAAGTATCTCCAAATTACAGGCTTTCTCTTCACACCGGTATCTACAAAGAGAAAACGGTCCAGTGGGAAAGTTGGCTCGAAAGCCGTTCATTTCTTTCTATTATCATTATTTGCATATTTATGTGGGGTTCCTGGGAGGGTCGCGAGATTAGACTCTATCATGTTATTGTGAAATGAAGCTGCCAGTTACTCAGCGCAAGTTGATATTATCACTCAGGTAAAAATGTGATGGAAATATATTGACAGCTCCAACAAGACCTGATTGGTCGTGGGAAAGTCAAACATCTTCCAGCTGATATTACAACGTGATGTATTGACTGAGAGTTGAACATCTTCCAGCTGATAATTTCAATGTGGTATATTGACTGAAGTCAAAACTCTTCCAGCTGATATTACAATGTGATGTATTGATTGAGAGTCGAACATCTTCCAGCTGATATTTCAATGTGATGTATTGACCAAGAGTTGAACATCTTCCAGCTGATATTTACAATGTGGTATATTGACTGAGAGTCGAACATCTTCCAGCTGATATTTCAATGTAGTATATTGACTGAGAGTCAAAACATCTTCCAGCTGATATTCAATGTGATGTATTGATGAGAGTCGAACATCTTCCAGCTGATATTTCAATGTGGTATATTTGACTGAGAGTCGAACATCTTCCAGCTGATATTACAATGTGATGTATTGATGAGAGTCGAACATCTTCCAGCTTATATTACAACTGTGTGTATTGACAGAGTTGAACCTCTTCCAGCTGATATTAAAAATCGTGATGTATTGCCCGAAGAGTTGAACATCTTCCAGCTGATATTCAATGTGATGTATTGACTGAGAGTCGAACATCTTCCAGCTGATATTCAATGTGATTATTGACTAGAGTCGTAACATCTTCCAGCTGATATTTCAATGTGGTATATTGACTGAGAGTCAAAACATCTTCCAGCTGATATTACAATGTGATGTATTGATTGAGAGTCGAACATCTTCCAGCTGATATTTCAATGTGATGTATTGACCAAGAGTTGAACATCTTCCAGCTGATATTTCAATGTGGTATATTGACTGAGAGTCGAACATCTTCAGCTGATATTTACAATGTAGTGTATTGACTGAGAGTCGAACATCTTCCAGCTGATATTTCAATGTAGTGTATTGACTGAGAGTTGAACATCTTCCAGCTTATATTACAATGTGGTATATTGACTGAGAGTCGAACATCTTCCAGCTGATATTTCAATGTGGTATATTGACTGAGAGTCAAACATCTTCCAGCTGATATTACAATGTGATGTATTGATTGAGAGTCGAACATCTTCCAGCTGATATTTCAATGTGTTATTGACTCGAGAGTCAAACATCTTCCAGCTGATATTACAATGTGATGTATTGACAAGAGTTGAACATCTTCCAGCTGATATTCAATGATGTTATTGACTGAGAGTCGAACATCTTCCAGCTGATATTTCAATGTGGTATATTGACTGAGAGTCAAAACATCTTCCAGCTGATATTCAATTGATGTATTGACTTGAGAGTCAACATCTTCCAGCTGATATTTCAACGTGATGTATTGACCAAGAGTTGAACATCTTCCAGCTGATATTTCAATGATGTATTGACGAGAGTCAAAACATCTTCCAGCTGATATTTCAATGTGATGTATTGACTAGAGTCGAACATCTTCCAGCTGATATTTCAATGTGATGTATTGATTGAGAGTTCGAACATCTTCCAGCTTATTTCAATGTGAGTTATTGACTGAGAGTCGAACATCTTCCAGCTGATATTTCAATGTGGTGTATTGACTGAGAGTCAACATCTTCCAGCTGATATTACAATGTGATGTATTGATCTGAGAGTCGAAACATCTTCCAGCTGATATTATCAATGTGATGTATTGACTGAGAGTCGAACATCTTCCAGCTGATATTACAATGTGATGTATTGACTGAGAGTCGAACATCTTCCAGCTGATATTTCAATGTGTGTATATTGACTGAGAGTCGAACATCTTCCAGCTGATATTTCAATGTGATGTATTGACTGAGAGTCGAACATCTTCCAGCTGATATTTCAATGTGATGTATTGACTGAGAGTCGAACATCTTCCAGCTGATATTCAATGTGATGTATTGATCAGAGTCGAACATCTTCCAGCTGATATTTCAATGTGATGTATTGACCTAGAGTTGAACATCTTCCAGCTATATTCAACGTGATGTATTGACCAAGAGTGAACATCTTCCAGCTGATATTCAATGTGATATTGACTTGAGAGTCGAACATCTTCCAGCTGATATTACAATGTGATGTATTGACTGAGAGTCGAACATCTTCCAGCTGATATTTCAATGTGATTATTGACTGAGAGTCGAACATCTTCCAGTGATATTACAATGTGATGTATTGATTGAGAGTCGAACATCTTCCAGCTGATATTTCAATGTGATGTATTGACTGAGAGTTGAACATCTTCCAGCTGATATTCAATGTGATTATTGACTGAGAGTCGAACATCTTCCAGCTGATATTTCAATGTGTATATTGACTGAGAGTCGAACATCTTCCAGCTGATATTCAATGTAGTGTATTGACTGAGAGTGAACATCTTCCAGCTATATTCAATGTGGTATATTGACTGAGAGTCGAACATCTTCCAGCTGATATTACAATGTGATGTATTGATTGAGAGTCGAACATCTTCCAGCTGATATTTCAATGTAGTGTATTGACTGAGAGTCGAACCTCTTCCAGCTTATATTACAACGTGATGTATTGACCAAGAGTTGAACATCTTCCAGCTGATATTTCAATGTGATGTATTGACTGAGAGTCAAACATCTTCCAGCTGATATTACAATGTGGTATATTGACTGAGAGTCGAACATCTTCCAGCTGATATTTCAATGTGGTATATTGACTGAGAGTCAAAACATCTTCCAGCTGATATTACAATGTGATGTATTGATTGAGAGTCGAACATCTTCCAGCTGATATTTCAATGTGATGTATTGACCAAGAGTTGAACATCTTCCAGCTGATATTTCAATGTGGTATATTGACTGAGAGTCAAAACATCTTCCAGCTGATATTACAATGTGATGTATTGATTGAGAGTCGAACATCTTCCAGCTGATATTTCAATGTAGTGTATTGACTGAGAGTTGAACATCTTCCAGCTTATATTACAATGTGGTATATTGACTGAGAGTCGAACATCTTCCAGCTGATATTTCAATGTGGTAATTGACTGAGAGTCAAAACATCTTCCAGCTGATATTACAATGTGATGTATTGATTGAGAGTCGAACATCTTCCAGCTGATATTTCAATGTGAGTATTGACTGAGAGTCAAACATCTTCCAGCTGATATTACAATGTGATGTATTGATTGAGAGTCGAACATCTTCCAGCTGATATTTCAATGTAGTGTATTGACTGAGAGTCGAACATCTTCCAGCTGATATTTCAATGTGATGTATTGATTGAGAGTCGAACATCTTCCAGCTGATATTTCAATGTGATGTATTGACTGAGAGTCAAACATCTTCCAGCTGATATTTCAACGTGATGTATTGACCAAGAGTTGAACATCTTCCAGCTGATATTTCAACGTGATGTATTGACCAAGAGTTGAACATCTTCCAGCTGATATTTCAACGTGATGTATTGACCAAGAGTCGAACATCTTCCAGCTGATATTTCAATGTGATGTATTGATTGAGAGTCGAACATCTTCCAGCTGATATTTCAATGTGATGTATTGACTGAGAGTCGAACATCTTCCAGCTGATATTTCAATGTGATGTATTGACTGAGAGTCGAACATCTTCCAGCTGATATTACAATGTGATGTATTGACTGAGAGTCGAACATCTTCCAGCTGATATTATAATGTGATGTATTGACTGAGAGTTGAACATCTTCCAGCTGATATTACAATGTGATGTATTGACTGAGAGTCGAACATCTTCCAGCTGATATTTCAATGTGGTATATTGACTGAGAGTCGAACATCTTCCAGCTGATATTTCAATGTGATGTATTGACTGAGAGTCGAACATCTTCCAGCTGATATTTCAATGTAATGTATTGACTGAGAGTCGAACATCTTCCAGCTGTTATTTCAATGTGATGTATTGATTGAGAGTCGAACATCTTCCAGCTGATATTTCAATGTGATGTATTGACTGAGAGTCGAACATCTTCCAGCTGATATTTCAATGTGATGTATTGACTGAGAGTCGAACATCTTCCAGCTGATATTTCAATGTAATGTATTGACTGAGAGTCGAACATCTTTCAGCTGATATTATAATGTGGTGCAGCCTATTGACTGAGAGTTGAACATCTTCCAGCTGATATTTCAATGGGGTATATTGACTGGGAGTCGAACATCTTCCAGCTGATATTTCAATGTAATGTATTGACTGAGAGTCGAACATCTTCCAGCTGATATTTCAATGTAATGTATTGACCAAGAGTTGAACATCTTCCAGCTGATATTTCAACGTGATGTATTGATTGAGAGTCGAACATCTTCCAGCTGATATTTCAATGGGGTATATTGACTGGGAGTCGAACATCTTCCAGCTGATATTTCAATGTAATGTATTGACTGAGAGTCGAACATGCTCATGACAGACAAACTATTCATTTTATTAATATGGAATATAGCTATATTGTCACCATGTTTTACTACTCGTTCATTTTACACGTATATGTATTAATTACGCTAATGGTTTTAGGGATGATTAAAGTTAAATTTAGAGAAAATGTACCCGCATTAGAGAGTAAGAACCTATTTAGGAAAAATTACTCTCAGTGCATGCAGTAAATGTTATTATAAACACAGGACTACGTCCCTTCACAGAAACAAGAGGCTACATATTTTTACATCACAAACATTTGTTTTAGACGTTCTGTTTGATTGTATCTGTGAATGCGAGAACATCACACAACGTACTCATCTGTACGTGAGACGAGTTGGGAAGTAATAACATCACACAAATGACTTATGATGAAAGGTCAGAGTAAAGAGGAACGTTACATTCACCGGGAGAAATAATCGGCCTCTCTTGATTGAATTGGTGCGTAAATTACAGAGAGAGCTCCAACATGTCCTGAATATTAACACCTTCCTACGGATTGTAGTTTCTGTGCCTTCTGTTACAGGACTGGAGCTGTGTCTTTTGTTACAGGACTGGACTAGAGCTGTGTCTTCTGTTACAGGACTAGAGCTGTGTCTTCTGTTACAGGACTGGACTAGAGCTGTGTCTTCTGTTACAAGAATGGACTAGAGCTGTGTCTTCTGTTACAGGACTAGAGCTGTGTCTTCTGTTATAGGACTGGACTAGAGCTGTCTTCTGTTACAAGAATGGACTAGAGCTGTGTCTTCTGTTACAGGACTAGAGCTGTGTCTTCTGTTATAGGACTATAGCTGTGTCTTCTGTTATAGGACTGGACTAGAGCTGTGTCTTCTGTTACAAGAATGGACTAGAGCTGTGTCTTCTGTTACAGGACTAGAGCTGTGTCTTCTGTTATAGGACTGGACTAGAGCTGTCTTCTGTTACAAGAATGGACTAGAGCTGTGTCTTCTGTTATAGGACTGGATTAGAGCTGTCTTCTGTTACAATAATGGACTAGAGCTGCGTCTTCTGTTACAGGACTGGAGCTGTGTCTTCTGTTAAAGGACTGGACTAGAGCTGTCTTCTGTTACAAGAATGGACTAGAGCTGTGTCTTCTGTTACAAGACTGGACTAGAGCTGTGTCTTCTGTTACAGGACTGGACTAGAGCTGTGTCTTCTGTTACATGATTGGACTAGAGCTGTGTCTTCTGTTACATGATTGGACTAGAGCTGTGTCTTCTGTTACAGGACTAGAGCTGTGTCTTCTGTTATAGGACTGGACTAGAGCTGTCTTCTGTTACAAGAATTGACTAGAGCTGTGTCTTCTGTTACAAGACTGGACTAGAGCTGTGTCTTCTGTTATAGGACTGGACTAGAGCTGTCTTCTGTTACAAGAATTGACTAGAGCTGTGTCTTCTGTTACAAGACTGGACTAGAGCTGTGTCTTCTGTTACAGGACTGGACTAGAGCTGTGTCTTCTGTTACATGATTGGACTAGAGCTGTGTCTTCTGTTACATGATTGGACTAGAGCTGTGTCTTCTGTTACAGGACTAGAGCTGTGTCTTCTGTTATAGTACTGGATTAGAACTATGTAATTTATTGAAAAATTATGTTTAGATTAAATATAAATACTATGCATAGTAATCCTCATAGGTTATTATGTCTGCACGGACTGTACAACCACTGTATATATAGCTCTAAATGTGCACGGACTGTACAAACATTGAATAACAAAGCCCGAGTGAATGAGAGAAATGGATGAGGTTGTATTATTTTAATTCCCCTCCTGGCCTAGGGCAGTTTATGGCGTGGATCGGCAGGAAAACTAAGATCTGTAACAAAGCCAAATTGCTCTCCAATCGACCCTTACCCCCCAATTCCGTCCCCCCATTCCCCAATTCCACCCCCCACTTCCCCGACCATTCTTTTTTTTGGGGGGAGAGGGGGGCCCAATTCCTTGTATCTTGTCTGACTGTAAGCAGCGGTCTTCTTGTGTGGGACTTCCTGACAAGTTACTGGGTTCTCTACCTTCTCTTACCATTGTTGGCTCTTACCATAGCTGGCTCTTACTATAGCTGGTTTTACATAGCAACAACTTCATAACTGGCTTAACCATAGCTGCTCTTACATAGATACTCTTACATATCGGCTATTAATATAGCTGGTTTTTACAATACCAGCAATACCATAACTGTCTTTTACCATAGCTGGCTCTTACATAGCTGACTTTCACCATAGTTGAATCTACATAACTGGCTCTTAGCTTTGCTGGTTCTTACGATAGCTGACACTTACCATAGCTGTCTTAGCATATCTAGATCTTATCATAGCTGGTTTTTACAATAGCGGTCTCGCACCATAGATGGCTCTTATCATAATGGCTTTTACCATAACTGGCTTTTACAATAGCTGGCGCTTACCATACCTGAGGGATACCATAATTTGCTCTAGCTATAGCTGGTTAACATAATATGTACTTCTTACCATATCTGTTCTTACCAAGTCTGGTTCCTCTTATTCCTGTATTTTGTAACGGGTTCTTACGAGTTACAGAAGGCCCTGATAAATATATAGAGTTTTCAACAAGAATTGAAAACGGTTGAATACAATCTTCATCTATCTAGAAGACTGTGAGTAATACAACTTTCACTCAGTATAGAAGCCGTGAGTAATACAACCTTCACTCAGTATAGAAGGCCTCATTGAGGTGATAATACAACTTCACTCATAAGATAGTAATGTGAAGTAAATACAACCTTCACTCAGTATAGAAGGCGTGATAATACAACCTTCACTCATATAGAAGCGTGAGTAATACAACTTCACTCATTATAGAAGGTCGTGAAGTAATACAACTTCACTCAGTATAGAAGGCGTGATAATACAACCTTCATCAGTATAGAAGGCCGTGAGTAATACAACCTTCACTCAGTATAGAAGGCCGTGAGTAATACAACTTCACTCAGTATAGAAGGTTGTGATAATACAACCTTCACTCATATAGAAGTGTATATACAACTTCTAGTAGAAGGCCGTGAGTAATACAACCTTCACTCAGTATAGAAGGTTGTGAGTAATACAACTTCACTCAGTATAGAAGGCCGTGAGTAATACAACCTTCACTCAGTATAGAAGGTTGTGAGTAATACAACTTTCACTCATTATAGAAGGCCTGTGATAATACAACCTTCACTCAGTATAGAAGACTGTGAGTAATACAACCTACACTCATATAGAAGGCTGTGAGTATACAACCTTCACTCAGTATAGAAGGTTGTGAGTAATACAACCTTCACTCAGTATAGAAGGCCGTGAGTAATACAACCTTCACTCAGTATGGAAGGCAGTGAGTAATACAACCTACACTCAGTATAGAAGGTTGTGAGTAATACAACCTTCACTCAGTATAGAAGGCCGTGAATAATACAACCTTCACTCAGTATAGAAGACTGTGAGTAATACAACCTACACTCAGTATAGAAGGTGTGAATAATACAACCTTCACTCATTATAGAAGGCCGTGAGTAATACAACTTTCACTCATTATAGAAGGTTGTGAATAATACAACTACCTTCATTCAGTATAGAAGGCCGTGAGTAATACAACTTTCACTCAGTATAGAAGGTTGTGAGTAATACAACCTTCACTCAGTATAGAAGGTCGTGAATAATACAACCTTCACTCAGTATAGAAGACTGTGAGTAATACAACCTTCACTCAGTATAGAAGGCTGTGAGTAATACAACCTTCACTCAGTATAGAAGGTTGTGAGTAATACAACCTTCACTCAGTATAGAAGGTCGTGAATAATACAACCTTCACTCAGTATAGAAGGCTGTGAGTAATACAACCTTCACTCAGTATAGAAGTGTGAGTAATACAACCTTCACTCAGTATAGAAGGTTGTGAGTAATACAACCTTCACTCAGTATAGAAGACTGTGAGTAATACAACCTACACTCAGTATAGAAGGCTGTGAGTAATACAACCTTCACTCAGTATAGAAGGTTGTGAGTAATACAACCTTCACTCAGTATAGAAGACTGTGAGTAATACAACCTACACTCAGTATAGAAGGCTGTGAGTAATACAACCTTCACTCAGTATAGAAGGTTGTGAGTAATACAACCTTCACTCAGTATAGAAGACTGTGAGTAATACAACCTACACTCAGTATAGAAGACTGTGAGTAATACAACCTACACTCAGTATAGAAGGCTGTGAGTAATACAACCTTCACTCAGTATAGAAGGTTGTGAATAATACAACCTTCACTCAGTATAGAAGGTTGTGAGTAATACAACCTTCACTCAGTATGGAAGGCTGTGAGTAATACAACCTTCACTCAGTATGGAAGGCCGTGAGTAATACAACCTTCACTCAGTATAGAAGGTTGTGAGTAATACAACCTTCACTCAGTATAGAAGACTGTGAGTAATACAACCTACACTCAGTATAGAAGGCTGTGAGTAATACAACCTTCACTCAGTATAGAAGACTGTGAGAAATACAACTTTCACTCAGTATAGAAGGCTGTGAGTAATACAACTTTCACTCAGTATAGAAGGCCGTGAATAATACAACCTTCACTCAGTATAGAAGGCTGTGAGTAATACAACCTTCACTCAGTATAGAAGGCTGTGAGTAATACAACCTTCACTCAGTATAGAAGGCTGTGAGTAATACAACCTTCACTAAGGCAAGGAGAGTTCTATCAATGCAATCGCTGATAGCTGACACTGGGGAGCTCGTCTATATCCACTATATTCAAATTCCCTGCCTCAAAGTGTGGGTTATAATGAACGTTTATAAAAAAAAGGAAGACACGAGTCCAAGTTTAAATTAAACTGTTTATTGTTTAAAAGGAAACACGACTCACGACATAATTAGAGGTTTGCTACAAATCAAAACATGTCAAAAATAAATAATTCCAAGAAGTTTTGCTTCCCCCGAAGAAGGAACGTTGGTTAGCGTGATATTCACGTTGTTATATTTTCATTTGAAACTAATCCAGACACAATGGCGCCTCTGTGTTGTGTTTGCGTTGGGCCGTGGAAAAACGGGGTTGACCAGGAGGTCAGAGGTCAACAAGATAGTGCGCGGGATATTATTTGAGAGAGGTAAAGTAGCGTAAGGGAAAGGCATTCAAGCCTACGCACCTATTACATTTTAAGCCATAAACAATACATTTTTAAAATGTAATCAATATAACATACGTGGTTGTAACTGTTTATATTACAGCACAAAACCTCAAAATAATCTCATATCAACAGATGAAATCATGTTTGTATTGAGATATGTACGCATCATGTATCCCAAGCGTACGCACTAGCAGCTATCACACACGAAACTGTCATATCCAAACATGCCTCGTGCCACCATTCAGAACTGCTGTAGCACTGCATACTGTCTTCTTCAAACGATTCTCCACACCCTCCACAAAAGGTGTCTTCATTTGTGTTGTCAGCTTTTGATTAGGATGCTTTCTTTGATGTACAGTAGCCCCGTGGCTTCTTTGCTGCTGACTGACAGTTCACAGCTGACTTCTGACAGCCAACATTTAGGTATATACCTGAATTTTGACTATCAGAAGTGACATCTGTTAAACTAATGTTTTTTTGCAGATCATATGGTTCGGCGTAGGGATACATAATTTGGTCTGGTAACTTTCGAAAAATCAAGTTTCTTTGCAGCATTTTCCATTTTACTCCGTCTTCAGCCACTCCCACAATGTTTGTAGATGGCTGTACAGCATCCTCAGCAAAATTAACAGTTTCATTTGATTCACTTTAGTTGGTTACCTCTGCTGGAGCGATGTCTTCATCTGAAAAAAAAAAGTCCGGGTTCTACGGAAAAAAATTCTTGTCAAAGAGAAAGCAGGTTCGGCTATTTCTACTGTAAGCTGCAAGAAATAAAGCTCTGTGCTGCTGCTTGACCAACTATTTGTCAACATCTTGTCCGTAGGCTACTTTGAGAGGCCCAAAGAAACATTTGTCACGAGGCTGAATCTTGTGAATTGAGTGTAGTGGTAGTGAAAGCAACGTAATTTTATTCTCCCTGGTAATTTGTTACTATATGAAAAGAAAGCACAGAGAGCTTACATCACCATATACTTTTTATTTTGCCGCGGAAGTCAAAAGTAAGTACAGACCTTCTACAGTCCCCTAGCTGCTTACTCTTGCACTCGTCTGCAATAAGTTGGATTATAACTGCTAAATAGCAGCAGTTGTTCTGTTCCAAGCAAATCACTCTATTACAGAATACAAGAACATCTGGATCTACTATTTTTATTTATTCAGGAGAGCTTATTGTTACTGTGTAAAAACTACAGTTTATTGACTGAAAATGGATTCTTACCTCCCACCACCGTACGGAATTTAGTTGGACGATATTATAAAGCTCAAACAAACATGTCGACAGTCACAACCAATGTGTGTTAACCAAATTATTTCCCATGTTCGTCAATTGCCGAAATTTTAATGTGCGTACTCTTAGACTATGCCTTTCTCTTATAGTACTGATAGCGCTAGATTATTATAGTACTGGCTGGAACTAGAATATTTTACAGGTAGTACTAGATTATAATCAACCTTGGTGATCTTGGGGTTAAAGTGTTAACCTAGGATCCAATGTTCATGGGTTAAAATCCAGCCAAGATTGACGGATTTTTCTTGCGCGACAAAAATCCGTAACACAACTTCCTTCGGATGGAAAGTAAAGCCGTTGGTCCCATGTCAATTGTGGCATGTAAAAAAAAAAAAAAAAAAAACTGGACGGTATGTGAAAAAAATTTCCCGGCAAAATTAGTAGTAGGATCTAATACATGGCATTTCTACCAGATAGCGTAGACAGCACTAACCAGCCGAAGGGCTGAGTGTGTGACCAACTTCAGAGAGAAATCACATCAAACCAACCCTCGAGTTGTTGAATTAAGACGAACTAGACTAAACTTATAGTAGTAGTCTACTATATTATAATACAAATGGCTACTGGTACTAATCAGGTTTTAATAGTGGCCCACAGTCCTGTGTATAAGGTGCGAGGGTTCAAACCTCTTCTATAGTAGCTCTACGTTATGTCGGATGGTCAAGCTGTAGCGAGTTAAATCGTCTTGGTTAAAAGACTGTAGTTAGGCCTATATATTAATGGTCCTTTTAGTGTATTATGCTGTTCCTATTGCCCACAATTTATTGATTCTTTTCCCATAGTTTAGTTAATATGAACGTGACTACCATGATGTAGTTTCTATGAACCTAGCTACCGTGATGCAGTTTACATTGACGTAGCTATCATGCTGCAGTTTCTATGAACGTTGCTACTATGGTACAGTTTATATGAACGTGACTACCATGATGCAGTTTCTATGGCCGGTACCCTCCATAATAATGAGAGAAAGTGATATCGGTTCCCTTGTGTCGTTTTCTATTCGTCAGAGGGCGGTGACACTTGACGTTACCATGGAGACTGAGAAATTGAAACCACGCCCCCCTCTACATGACGTAATAAGTGCAGTGTAAATTACCTCTTATTATAAATATGTATTAAGTGTAATTAAACATCAATAATTATTATAATCTGTGGTCCAGGTAAAAATGAGTTCTATTTATTAGCTATATTTTGAAGACACGGTCAGAAAGAAAGGGTTTCATATTCAGACATCACTTATAATTTAATTGAAGATAGTGTGAGATTTGTGGTTTGAGGAAATGCTCTGAGGTACTGAGGAAGACTCCACGGCTGACAGGGAGGGAGTCTAAGGGACTGAGTAGCCTATAGGCCTATGTGATTGTTTGAAGAGGATTGTTGGGCTCCAAGGAGGATGTTAGAGTCTGAGGAGGATTGTGAGACTCTTAGAAAATCTATCAGGGTCCCTGGGTGCTTGCGAGGATCTGAAGAGGTTTTGAAGTCTGAGAAAGGTTCCGGGTGTCTGAGGAGGCCTGTGAAAGTCTGAGGAAACCAGTGAAGGTCTGAAGAGGCTGTGAAGATCTGAAGAAGGATGTGAATGTCTGAGAAGGCCTGTGAAGGTCTTAAGAAAGTTGTGAGTTCCTGAGGAGGTCAGTGAAAGTCTAAAGAGGACGTAAAGGTCTGAGGAAGAATGTAAAGTTCTGAGGAGGCTTGTGAACGTCTGAAGAGGCTGTGAATTTCCGAAGATGGATGTGAGTGTCTGAGGAGGCCTGTAAAGGTCTGAAGATGCTGTGAAGGTTTGAAGAAGGCTGTGAGTGTCTGAGGAGGCCTGTGAAGGTCTGAAGAGCTTGTAAAGGTCTGAGAAGGCCGCAAAGGCCTTAAGAAGGCTGTGAGGGTTTGAGGAGGCCAGTGAAGGCCTGAAGAAGGCTGTGAGGGTCTGAGGAGGCCAGTGAAGGCCTGAAGAAGGCTGTGAGGGTTTGAGGAGGCCGGTGAAGGTCTGAAGAGGTTTTGAAAGTCTGAAGAAGGCTGTGAGTGTCTGAAGAGACATGTGAAGGTTTGAAGAAACAGTGAAGGTCTGAGAAGGCCGCAAAGGCCTGAAGAAGGCTGTGAAGGTCTGAGGAAGCCAGTGAAGGTCTGAGTGTCTGAAGAGACCTGCGAATGTCTGAAGAAACAGTGAAGTAGTAGAGTGTCTGTGAAGCATGTCCCATGTTGAACGTTGTCCTCCACTCATGCAAATGAAGCCTCGCACCTTGGTAATTGCAGTCATTGGGTGTCCTCTGGACAGCAATTAGCAGCTCTGAGTGAGGTGAGGACTAGCACGGGCACAGCAATTAACAAACAACTGTCTGTAGTGGAGAACTTGAGGAGCAGAGTCGCCCCAGCTGTCTCTGTGGGCTTTGTTTCAGTGCCCTGTTTCTGTGCCCTGTTTCTGTGCCTGTTCCTGTGTCCTGTCTCTTCCTACTCTGGTGGCGGCTAAATAAGAGTGTCACAACGAAAGTATTAATATTTAGCACCGCCTCTTACTACCCGTTCGGGTTATACGCTTTAAGTACTAATTACGCTAATGGATTAGGAATTGGGAAGGTTTTTAATTAGATGAAGTGAACCCGCATTTGCGTGGAGGGAGAGTGGAAAACCATTTAGGAAAAACCACCCCCAGTTCACCCGACCGAGATTCGAACCTCGATCTCCCCGTCCTCATCAGTCGAGCTAAACACGTCAAGCGCGTTAGCCAACTACGCCACCGAGGCGGGTCACAACGAAAGGCTATTTATAATGTTAGTCTGTTGGCAGCCTCTGGAGTGTTCCCACTCCAGTAACATCTTATCCGAGATACAGAACAAGGAGCACAGGAGAACACAGAACAAGGACGGTAGAACACAGAACAAGGAGCACAGTAGAACACAGAACAAGGACGGTAGAACACAGAACAAGGAGCACAGTAGAACACAGAACAAGGACGGTAGAACACAGAACAAGGAGCACAGTAGAACACAGAAAAAGGACGGTAGAACACAGAACAAGGGCAGTAGAACACAGGACAAGGGTAATAGAACACAGCTCAAGAACACAAAACATGGACAGTATAACTCAGAACAAGGGCAGTAGAACACAGAACAAGGAGCACAGTAGAACACAGAACAAGGACGGTAGAACACAGAACAAGGTATTGAACACAGCTCAATAACACAGAACAAGAACACAAAACAAGGACAGTAGAACTCAGAACAATGCCAGTAGAATACAAAAATAGTACAGTAAAATACAAAACAAGGACAGTAGAACTCAGAACAATGCCAGTAGAATACAGAAATAGTACAGTAGAATACAAAACAAGGACAGTAGAACACAGAACATGGAAGAGAGAAGAGCACAAAACAAGGACAGTATCAGACAAAAATATTCACATGCATTACAACTGGTTTAATTTTCTTAGGACAACAATTTCAATGCATTTAAATATGGTCTCATTTTGATGCTACCTCCTGATGATCTGTTATCTCGCTGTAAACCATATAATTATTATTTATGTAGTTACAAGTACACGTGGTTTAATTAATTATCATGATGAATGTGCCTAGTATTAGTCGAGCAGATGTCGTGGGCCGGTTTCATCCTCTAATTCTTGTAGATATCGCCTAAAACATTGGCTAATTGTTGCTAGACTGGTAGTAGTGAAAGCAGCAAAACAGTTCTTCGCGCGAGTTCCTGTGCTGGTGGTTGAACCAACATCTCGCTGTGTTCACATATCTAGGGGCAGAAAAACTAGCAAAGGTCGAGATTAGTGAGTGAGTGAATTAGATATTATCAGGTTATGTTTTAAACACAAGCTATATTGTAATTTTAAAAACTGTACCCACATATGCGTGGAGGGAGAGTGGAAAACATTTTGGAAAAATTACACTCACTACATCCGACAGGGATTTGAACCCTGATCTCTCCATCATTGGCAGGCTAGTCTATTGAGAGAGTGAAGCCTTAAACTATGTGGCCACCGAAGTGGTTAGAGTCAGTATTAATATAATAGATTAAATACTATTAAGGTATAAGTAGGGCCTATAAGGAACGCGAGAAGGTTCAGTGTTTTTGCAGTTTCTATAAAAAATATTTTTTGGCCAAAATAAATAAAATATTTCTCTACTAGAAACATAGAGTTTAATTTTCTTCACATGGTGATATCAACAAATTGTTGAATATCTGGCATGAGCATAGCGGCATTAGATGACAAACTCTTTTAATGAAGAGAAAAAGTTGTCATTGAATTCCAGGACACTCTTGACAGCTATTCAACAACTGTTGATATCACCAGTTGAAGAAAACTAAACTACATATGTTTCTACTGGAGCAATATTTGATTTAACTAAAAATAGGTTTTTCTAAAAAAACTTCAAAAACACTGAACTTTTCTCACGTTCCCTTTACTCCCACCTTTATTGAAACTGCTACTGATTCTGTATTAAAATAAATCCTCATCTTTTAGTGACACATTCAGGGAGTATAATGTTCAGGTTTGTATTAAAAATTGATATTGATTTATAAAAATGTAACATTCAAATATATACATACAAAAATAAACAAAATAAAACAGACCTTATGTTATAATTTGTACAGTACTATTGTACCACAGTACTAACAAATACATCTACGCTAGATTCGCAACTATCCAGCCTAAAGTGGCGGCACTTCGGGCCGGATAACGGAAAGCCGGATAATAAGGTATGGTTATGCCTACTTATTTAAAAAAAAATCACTGAACAATTAACTTTGTTTTAATAGAATCTGCCCATTTTCTGATTGCGATGTAAGGATTAATTGAGAAATAAATCTCTACCATACAGCACTTTATTTTGGAACCGGACTACCGGCTATAAAGCAAGAACAAGTGCCAATATAGCGTCAAATGGATCACATTATAAGTTCAGTAAATGTTTTATAGTGGATATGTAACGGGTTTGTTTATTTTAAAACGAACTTGTTAACACCGGGCCGGATAATCGCAACTCTAATATAGTTTATGAGGTAATTTTTTTTTTTTCGTTTTTATTACATAACTTACTGGTTCCTTCTATGTTTGAGATGTACAGGTAAGATCCATCTAACTTTATGTCATTATATAGACTATGACTCTATTAGAAGGAAACACCTAAATACGTTGTCCAATTAGACCGAGCAGCAAAGGGCCAAAAATCATGTGTTCTTTATAGATTAATTGTCTAACAACATAATAAATTACTTTGGCAAGTCCTCATTATTTGAAACATAAAAAGCTAGAAATATATTCAGCTGCTAATTTTATATTTTAATATCATGAAAACATGTTCAGTAAAAATTACTTTAGGAGTAGAAGAAGGACCTAAGTAGATCAAGTTTGGTGGTAATTTCTCGTTTCCCGCCAGCCACTGGTGTCAACCTCTGGACGGCTTCTTGTTATCTGATTGTGTTCGCCTTCATGAGACAAATACAAAAAATAATTATGAATAACAAACTAGGGAGTAGCGGACAAACTTGGGCTGGTTCAAGTTTTAACAGAACTTTAATCATGAGGAGAGTTTAGAGTTTAGTCCTCTGTTGTCAACCCAACGTGTGTGCTTTAGGTACATATTGTCAACCAAGTATGTGTGCTTTAGATATATGTTGTCAACCTAGCATGTGTGCCTTAGGTATATGTTGTCAACCTAGCATGTGTGCCTTAGGTATATGTTGTCAACCTAGCATGTGTGCCTTAGGTATATGTTGTCAACCTAGTATGTGTAATTTAGGTATATGTTGTCAAATCAGCATATAGTGTATTTTAGGTATATGTTGTCAATAATCATGTGTGCTTTAGGTATATGTTGTCAACTCAGCATGTGTGCCTTAGGTATATGTTGTCAACCTAGTATGTGTAATTTAGGTATATGTTGTCAAATCAGCATATAGTGTATTTTAGGTATATGTTGTCAATAATCATGTGTGCTTTAGGTATATGTTGTCAACCTAGCATGTGTGCCTTAGGTATATGTTGTCAACCTAGCATGTGTAATTTAGGTATATGTTGTCAACCTAGCATGTGTAATTTAGGTATATGTTGTCAACCTAGCATGTGTACTTTAGGTATATGTTGTCAACTCAGCATATTGTGTACTTTAGGTATATGTTGTCAACCTAGCATGTGTGCCTTAGGTATATGTTGTCAACCTAGCATGTGTATTTTAGGTATATGTTGTCAATAATCATGTGTGCTTTAGGTATATGTTGTCAACTCAGCATATTGTGTACTTTAGGTATATGTTGTCAACCAAGTGTGTGTGCTTTAGGTAGGGCCTATATATTATCAACCCAGCATATGTGCTTTAGGTATATGTTGTCAACCGGGCATGTGTGCTTTAGGTATATGTTGTCAACCCAGTATGTGTAAAGTTATGATTATAAATGACTACACACATAACTGACGAAAGTTAAATATGTTTAAATTATAATTAATTTTATTTGTTGGTTTTGTATCCCGGATTGTCGTGATCAGCCAACAAACAAATACAATATAACTTGTTTTATTAGAAGTCCAAGGGGTAGGACAAGACATGTATATCCGTTATATTTTCACAACAGCATTGTGTTTGTATGGCACTATTATAAGCAGACATACATAGATAGGATTTTTTTTCCTCTTTAATATTTTTCTTTGATGATAAAAAAAAATAAAAAAGCATTTTTGAAATCTCAACAAGCAATTTCGAGATAGGGATATTTAATCTCGCTATATACTAGTAAGCCTAAGGTAATGTCATGAATAGAGAAATTATGCTATTTTTATTTAAAAAATCTGTATTTTCTAGCATTTAACTATGTTTTTAATTTCTGAGATCCCAAACGATGATTTTAAAAAATCACTTAAAACTGATGGAGCTCTGACACAGGTAGCTCTACTGTTATTCCACCTCGGCCTCCTCTCTCTGTTTATTCTACCTCGGCCTCCTCTCTCTGTTTATTCCACCTCAGCCTCTTCTCTCTGTTTATTCTACCTCAGCCTCCTCGATCTCTGTTTCAGTTCCCCAACCATTGTCACACATGAAAACTTGTTCCTCAGAATCCTCGATCTCTGTTTCAGTTCCCAACCATTGTCACACATGAAAACTTGTTCCTCAGAATCCTCGATCTCTGTTTCAGTTCCCCAACCATTGTCACACATGAAACTTGTTCCTCAGAATCCTCGATCTCTGTTTCAGTTCCCCAACCATTGTCACACATGAAACTTGTTCCTCAGAATCCTCGATCTCTGTTTCAGTTCCCCAACCATTGTCACACATGAAAACTTGTTCCTCAGAATCCTCGATCTCTGTTTCAGTTCCCCAACCATTGTCACACATGAAAACTTGTTCCTCAGAATCCTCGCTCTCTGTTTCAGTTCCCCAACCATTGTCACACATGAAAACTTGTTCCTCAGAACTTTATGGCTGGCACAGAACATGATGTGGTATTAAGCAATATGAGCATTGCACCCATTTAGTGCCATTCTTTTTGGTTTCATCTTCTGAATATGAGACAACACACACACACACACACACACACACCACCACCACCACACTCCCAATATTCATCACTTATTTTTTGGTAATAAATACCATTAGTCTCCACTGTGACTGATGGAAGTGACAGGATGCTCATCATTGGAGAGTTATGTTGCTCTTGTGGGACTGGAGCAAGCTTGTTAGTTAGCTGGGATGGGACAAGGGCTTCTGAGGGAATTGCTTCTTTATTAAAAGGATAGATCCCAGTGTTCTTGAAGGCATTTTGTATGTTTTTCGTGAAAAAGCTCTGTGTGAATGCAAGGTTCAATATGAAATGTAAATTGGCCCTATTTGCCTTTTCCGTAGTATTTTTCTTCATATAATGATTCAAACTTTCTGATCAGTGAGATTTCAGTAAATAAACCCCCACATCCAATGTTTGCAAAAGATGTGTTTGTGTTGCAGGAAATATAAACAAAAAAACATAACTTGCTTTTGCCAAGAAAATAACCTCAGGCTTGATGTGCGATACGTGTGAATCCATCAGTAGAATAATGGGACGTGCACGAGGAATGGATTTGATGAAACATGTCATGTAAACCATTCTAAAAATAGATCGCTGTTGATCCATCCTTTTGGAGACAATTTTACCATGGCATTTGGAAGACAATTTTGTTTTAGAAGACCGTTCCATCGAACACCTTTAAAAATGATTAGAGGTGTAATCCACGTTCCATTGGCGCGCACACACATCCCAGCATTGTTTGTGACTCTCCTCGTACAGCATGTTACATTACGAATCTTGGCGAGCGTTAATAGTCGCCTATTAACCCCCACGTTGTGTCGCCATTTGTTACACTTACGTTTCTTCAGCCCCTTGTTGGAATGCTATTAGTTACACTTTTCGCGTTCCTTCCCTCATTGGACGTCATTTATTACACTTCGTAATATTTTTGATTATAAATGCCCCACGTTGTGTCGCTATTTGCTATATTACATAACAGAGTCATTCCGTAAATCTTTATTTCTATTACGCAACTATGTGCTTTACTTATAATGCCTCGTTCCTTATCATTAGACTTTAATAAATGATAATATATCACATAAAGTTTGATATCTGTTTATTCTTTAAATTTAAATCATATTGTTATTAATATTTTTTAATCGAAACTTGATCATGTCGAGGGCCTATCAACTTATAATTACTGATCGCTTAAATCACGTCCATTCAAGACCACGACCGATTGCACAGTGAAAATACGGAGTTTCAAAAAGTCACATATATCTGAGTTCAATAGAAGCTTCTCGAAGGAATCTTCCTAACGGTAAATTACACACCTACAAATTCAGAAAGAAAAATACCTATTGCGTTTGGAAGCTTCTCGAAGGAAATACTTTAAAAGATCTTAACTTGTCTGTATTACGTTAAAAGACATTAACATTTCTTAAGTTTAACTCCAGTAGATGCTGCCATCTTACCACGAGGCGCGAACTAGTAAATAATTTAGAGGAAGACGTGATTTAAGCGCCACGTAATATACTATATAATTTAAATGAAATAAGACGTTTATAAAATTAGGACGATATTCTTGTCAATGCTTTCACATACTTTTCAGGGGCAAATCAATTACATTACAAGCATATGTTCTTTGGTTTGGTACACGTACCACTTGCCCACAGCTGTTACTACCTTATTTGGTTTTACAACATATGAAAGCCCTGTTTCATCACAGTTCCACAACCAATCAGACATATCCCTAACGTCTTAACTAGTGTCTCCAGTTTTAAATAGGGATCGCTAATCATCTCTTGGCTTGCCAAGGATGCTCCGTACGCCGCAAGTTATTCTGGAGCTCTCAGTGATAGATTGTATCTCTTCTTATAACTTACCCACCACCATTTACTAGCACTAGCATTATCAACATTCATAAAGTTCTCTTTTGATCAGTTGATGTGCTACTTTCTTAACCATGGCTACAGTTAAACCAAATCATAATTCTTTCATTCTTATTAAATAACTGTCAATTTTTACTTCAAGGCATGTTGTGAGAGCGAATGGCCTTCCCAGTTTCGGAATGTCTGATTCTTGTTGGTTAACAACAGGATTCCTCGTGAGATAATCTCTAAGCGGGCTCCACGGGACATTCATTTCTTTTGATGCTTTGAATATTGACACTTTTTGATCTTTTACAATTTTAGCAGCTTTAAGTAGCTGACTAGTGTTGTATTTCCGGTATTTCGGTCTTTATTTTGGCATTTTATACCGCCAATAAAAGAAGTGAGGGTAATTTCGTAATAGTAAAAATATACTCTATAAACTCGAAGAAAAACTGACAGTCAAGAACAAAACTTTTGTTTACCGCGTTCAACAGCCGCGTAAAAGGTTGCAATGCATGTGGTGCCATCTGTTGAAAGCCAGAAACAACTGCAAGTAGTTTCAAACCTATCGCGCAATAGGTAATTCAGTTATTAGCTTCCTAAAAACTATCACGAACATACTTGTACCATGAAAATAGCTTACTCTACCCTATCTAAAAAAATTGAAATATACAAAATTCAAATTAATCATTTTTATGAGTATCCACGCAGATTGGTACACAACTTCAAATATTCTACGTATACACATACACATTTTATATAGCCCTATTCTGTATAAAACACTCATAGTCCCTACTCAATTTGATAGCCCTGCTTGAATGCAAAATCAACAAAAACTTAAACACAAAATATAAAAACTTGGAAAAACTAACATACAAAAATTGCAGGTTTAAATATTTCAGGTCGTCATGTGATTGCGTCACACAGAGGCGATGAAAGCCGAACCAACACGTCCCCTATTCTAGGCAACCCACTCGCCGCATCTTTATCTTTTACTTTGCGTCATCATCCAAGACTGCCACTTTAGCTCAGTCGATAGCGTGTCTGTATGGTGAGTAAAGGGTCCCGGGTTTGATTCCTGGCTTGGCAGAAAAATGTATCCTTTGTGAAATGTGGGTTTCACCTTTCGCGGTGATGAATTAACGGCCAGAGAGCTGGATGTTGTGTATTTTCTAGATTTTAGTTTATAAGTCATGTGCTTATAGAATCAGCCGGTTCATAAAGTGCACGTCAACTACCTCAAATAATTTAAAAAACAAAAACTTCAACTTTACATGACACTCTTGGCAGATGGGGTGATTTAATAAAATATTGTTACGTTAGGTTTGAAATAAGTACAAACTAGAAAACAATCAACAATGGATTGGCTTAGAATTATCAAAATATTTCCTTTCTAAAATTTGAATTAAATTGTTTTTTTATTACTATTATTGATTTAGATAGAAATTTCCCTGGAAATGATGGTGGGTTCTAATTAACCAACGCTGAATTAACCAGATATCTGTATATATGTCATATTGGGTCCTTCATACGTCCCCACATGTGATGTGCTTTTTGTGGTGCGAGGGATCGGATAGCCACGATTGAGACTAATAAGGCTTAATGGTAAGTCCATATACAAAGCCTGGCAGTCCAAACTGACTCTGCCCTATGCTAATAATCTTGCTAATTAGTCTTAAGGCTCTTCCACATATATTATCCACGTGCATCATGAAGCCACCCTTTTCATCCAACGTAACTCCTAGATGTCTGGTATTTACACTTCGTCTAATTACTTGTCTGTCAATCCTTATCAAAGGGTCTCTTTTCAGCGCTCCCTTGAATAGCACATACGTCGTATTCGCAGGTGCCAAACTTAGTTTCAATTTCTTGCACCAAGAGTTCAGCCCAGTGAGAACCGCATTACTCTTGGTCTCAAGTTCCAATCTTGACTTGGGTTCAACGATTATCATTAATTCATTTGCAAAGGCGACCACTCCCGCCATACCTGGGAGCGCTTCTATTTACAACAAACCAGGTTAGAGCCCTATGTCCCAAAAGATTGGTCCACAGACCGATCTCTGAGGACAGCCTTTCATAAGTTTCTTACTTTTTGATATTCCTGAACATCTCAGGGTTGCATATCTGTCCCTACAGTAGTCCATAAAACTCTGTAGAGACCCCCCGGACATTCTAGTTCCCCTAACCGTTTGAACAGTGATGACCACCTCAAATTATCGAATGCTCACGATATGCCCACGAATATCCCAATAACATATTTCCCACTTTCCCTATCAATAAGGTTCATGGCCTCACAGATAGCGTCCTCCTAGATCTTTCTCTAAAGCCATACGGCTGCTGGTGCATACCAACAATCTCACGATGCTTCTTCAATCGGTTGCACAAGATCTTCTCTTGAAGTTTCCCACATACATTTAATAAACAGATTGGCCTGTATGATTTAGAGAGCTGCGGATCCTTGTCCTCACCCTTGCTAAGAATGACTACCTCACTTTGTTTCCATGCATTAGGCATTCAGCCCTGGTCCATGTATTCAATCATTAAACTAGCTAGGAAGTGCGACCTGTTCGCTGATTTTCTGAACTCAACTCTGATTCCATCAGGTCCAGATGCCTTCTTACTCTTCATTTCGGCCACCAACCTTATAATCTTTCCCGTGTTATTTAATCTGTCTCTGCTTTGTTGTCGTAGTTCCTCGTCATGACCATTATTGCAGTTTCTTGTTCTTCGTCGTATTCCACATTATCGTCTGGAAGCAGCGTTTCAAGCAACAAACTTGCCGATTATTCCCAGCAAGAAGTCATGTCCCCACCCTGAGTCTTCAGTGTCAAGATCACAATTGGGGGCCTCCTTACCTTCCTGGTCACTATCTGAAATGGTATGCCCCAAGCATTATTTCTCAGCTCCTGTTGAACGTATCGCTCCCAGCTTTCCCTCTTAGCCAGCCTCAGCAGTTCATACTCTTATTTATTCCTTCTATAGATATCCAGTAACATTCCATGACTCCAAGGATCATGACAGTTCTGGTATCTCCCCCTCGCTGTCCCCATTTCCTTCCACATTTCCTGAGTCCCTGCTTCCAGGGTTTATTACTTATCCTTTATTTTTACTTGAATATCGGAATGGCCACTTTCATCGCCCTTTGTACAGATCTCGTAAATTCCTTCGCTTTCACGTTTATGTTTCCTCCTTTTTCTATCTCTGTTGGTATCTCCAGTTCTCTCTTTAATCTCTCCCAATCGGCTTTACGGATGTTGAATCTAGGTCTTACTCTCACTTGGCCTGCAGCCCTAAGTCTTCAATCTTAAAAGTGATCAAGCTATGTCACTAATTGTCAACCCGTCCAGTGTTTTTCAGTTCTTAATGATTCCAAATCGCTTACTGGTTGCATAGCGTGACATCTATATTTAAGCTTGCTCCCGCTCTACCCGCATAGGTGGGTGGATTCCCTTTCATATTCAGCACCTCTAGCCTTCTCGCCACTATTATCTCTTCTAACTTCTCTCCTCTCTCATATGCCCTACATCCACCTCTCCTTTCACCCGGCCTTCTCAACACATCGCTGAACCACAGGGGTGATTTCGCATTTGCATCTGCGAGGAATACCACCGGGACACCTCTATAGAAGTCATCTATAACTTCTATTTGCTCCAGGTATCTGGAAGTACATGTTGATCAGGACGAATGCGCCTTTATCTGTTCTTATCTCGATGCACGTGACCTCTCTGCAGTATTGATCTACTCTTGTAACCGTTATATGTGTATTGAAGATTACTATCGCGCTCATGGGTGACGAACCACTAGTGATAATTTTCGCCTTTGTTGGCATCTGCAGATTTTTTCCAACTACCGAACAATGCGGCTCCTGCACGCAAATGATGTCCAAACTCAAGTCTTTTGCCTCTTTTCTAATTTCTCCCATAACGGTCTTACTCATAAGATATAGGTGGATTGTCACAATCCGCTAAATACAAGGTTGTATATTGTAACATATGCCACTATATTGATAGTAGAAAAGTGGTATCCAAGGTTGTATGTTCCAACTAAGAGAATATACTATTATAACGAGATTAGTGTCCTACTGCGGGGCCAACGCGCTTGTCATTTGTTTACCCTCTCTATTATCACTCTCCATCCTTGTTTAGTATGTAGCCAGCCAGCCTCCCAGCTAGAAGGTTTAAGGGTACAGGAAGGAAGCATAATTTAAAGGGAAGGGACACGTTTAGAAGTATATGAGTTCATTTTATTCCAACCCAATATTTTAGAAATGGAGGATTCCAGACTGATGGCGACCCCTAATATAGATACAGACGGTGGTCAGCGAGGAGCCCCCAGTCCAAGTTGAATCTAGTCAAATTAGTGGACCTGCATGTCCGGGAGTGGGTTAGCGTGCCTGAGATTGGGTCAGCGTGTCCAGTGAGTGGGCCAGTGTGTCCAGCAAGTCCGGCGAGTGTGCCAGCGTGTCCAGTGAGCAGTGGAGGCTCGTGTATAGGCATTGCAGAACTGAAGCATCCCCTATTTCCGCTTGATATTATCGATAACATTTAATATAATGAGTACTTTTATCTTCAATTCTTTCTTTATTTTTGTAGTACAATATATATTCCTTAAGCTTAATGTCAGTACTTCAGTAGCCATCCCCAGTTTATGAAAAAGATACTAACATCTTTGTATGGAACTGTGCGCTTCACAGTGCCAGCGACGCAGTGTTTGACTGTTTTGTGCATGCGTACATAGGAGGGAGTGGGGAGGAAGGCGGGACTGCCAGGTAGAGAGAGCACTGTTGCTCTCGCAATGCCGGCTCTGGCGTGATGGTGGAAGGGAGTTTTTTTTATTCAGCGTGTGTTGTGCTTAAAAACCATGTACCATATTCCAGGAATGTATGCACTTACAGTACTTTCAATGGAGAAAAAATTTCCTCAATTGTCATTCAGAGATCAAGGAGAAAATTATTGAACTTTTTGCGTAAATTAAAACAAGAAGAATGGATTTCATTTATATATTAATAGATTGAGCTTGAACTGTAACAATTTAAGTTAAATTAAGTAAAACATGTTTGGTTGATTTTGTTAAGATTTTATCAAATACCTAAATAAATTTTATTTTTATACATGTTTTTTTTCTTTTACACAATTTTAAAACAAAGGTTAAAACATTTCTGGAGCAGCACATCCACTAATTTCAGATACGAGCCTCCACTGCCAGTGAGTGAGCCAGCGTGTCCGGAATGTTTCAACGAGTCTAGTGTTCGTGTGACGTGTGTTAGCGCAATGTGTCGTGCGCGGGGACCAGTGAAGATGTGACTTAAACGTCAACTGCAAATTTTACAGTGACAGAACATTATAAGAGACAGGTGGTTAAATGTTTAGTTAATCATTTTGTAATCTTATCAATTAGCTGTTTACTTAAATTAATTATATTTGATATGTTTTCATTTGCTTATTAATTTACTGACCTAATTATGACTCTTATTATATAAGTCAATGACTTGTTTAATTGTAGCTTAATCAGTGTATATGTTGTATTATTTTTTAATAATCAAAACCTTGATATATATTCCGTGTGCATTTTCAATAGTTTTTAATCAACAACTCACCCCAATATACTGAAAAGAACTTTCAGTTCCCACGGTGGCATGTGATGTATACTATTTTGTTATTTTCTAGAAATTGTAAACAAGAGAATAGATTGTTGTATATTGTTCAAGGTTGTAAACAAGATAATAGATTGTTGTATGTTGTCCCAGGTTGTAAAAAATATAGTAAACTGTTGTATGTTGTAAACAAGATAATAGACTGTTGTGTGTTGTAAACAAGATAATAGATTGTTGTATGTTTTACCAGGTTGTAAACAAGAGAATAGAGTGTTGTATGTTGTAAACAAAATAATAGTTGTATGTTTTACCAGGTTGTTAACAAGATAATAAACTGTTTTATGTTGTAAACAATAGAATAGATTGGTGTATGTTTTACCAGGTTGTAAACAAGAGAGTAGATTGTTGTATGTTGTCCCAGGTTGTAACAAGAGAATAGACTGTTGTGTTTTGTCCCAGGTTGTAAACAATATAGTAAACTGTTTTATGTTGTAAACAAGAGAATAGATTGTTTTATGTTGTAAACAATAGAATAGATTGTTGTATGTTTTACCAGGTTGTAAACAAGAGAATAGACTGTTGTATGTTGTAAACAAGATAATAGTTGTATGTTTTACCAGGTTGTAAACAAGATAATAAACTGTTTTATGTTGTAAACACGATAATAGATTGTGTATGTTTTACCAGATTGTAAACAAGAGAGTAGATTGTTGTATGTTGTCCCAGGTTGTAAACAAGAGAATAGACTGTTGTATGTTGTCCCAGGTTGTAAACAATATAGTAAACTGTTTTATGTTGTAAACAAGAGAATAGATTGTTTTATGTTGTAAACAATAGAATAGATTGTTGTATGTTGTCCCAGGTTGTAAACAAGAGAATAGACTGTTGTATGTTGTCCCAGGTTGTTAACAATATAGTAAACTGTTTTATGTTGTAAACACGATAATAGATTGTTGTCCCAGGTTATAAACAAGGTAATAAACTGTTTATATTTTAACAAGAGAATAGACTGTTGTAGACTATGTTGTCCCAGGTTGCAAACAAGATTTATATATATATATATAATATATATATATATATATATACTTTATATACCATATATATATAGTATATAAAGTAAGCATTTAATAAAATAGTTTTTATAAGAGAATATAGGTTATGCATCTTGTCAGAATTTATCTTTTAATCTTTTGTGAATTTAATTAAGTACTAATTACAGCAAGCAATTAAGAGTGAGCATGGATATTCAAAAGAACTCATTATTCATGTTGGGTCTATTTTGAAACGTTAAAAAGAAGTTTAAAAAAAGTTAATTCTATTTCATAATATGTCAGATCAGTAAGACATTTGTTTGCAAACGAGGAGCTGTGGGAAAATAATTCCTTCGATATGGGATTTATCGACCCAAGTTATTAAACGTAAACATTCTGTCTTAATTTAAATGACATACACAACAGTACAACGATATAAGATTGGCTCCATTTCTTGGCCACAACCAAGGGGCCGCAAATTACCATAATGAGAACTTTAAGGGTGCTGTGTGGTAGAACATTGAGACGTGTTGCAGGCGTTTAGAAATACCGGATTATTTAAGAAGTGGTTAGACACCTAGATCTAGCCTTCCTCTGTCAAATAAACTCATGCTTTTATTGGGTCGTAACATAACATTTTAAGAAAATAGTAGATTGTTTTGTAGGGTTTTATGTAAGTTATTACACATTAAAAAAAAAAACCACTTTAAACTTGAGAGTTAAACGTTTTTAACCTGTCAGAACCTTAGCCTAAATTTTTGAAAACTATATTAAAAATATATATATAAAACCATTTTATAAATAATCCGGGATCTGTAAACGTGTTCAACTCTTCTCATTGCTCTCTCAGGTAGCACTCTCAAACAACCCTTCTCCCAGCTCTCTGTCTATTTGTTGCACCAAACCACTTAAGTTAAAATTGAGCTGTCATTTTTTGACCAAAGAGAAATATTTCATTCACCGATATTCAATACTAGCCCCTTCCCCGTAAAAAATATTGTAAAGAATCCTGTAAAAAAAGCTTCAAATCATCCATTATGTCAATATGAAAACAAAACTTTTTTTTTTTTTTTTGAAATACAGTCCTACCATCACAGTATAGCCTCCTCCCTCTTTTTATCCTCCTTCCTATTTTCATCTCATTCCTCTTTCCTCACCCCTACCCCTCCGCCCCCTTCACCAACCCCACTTTCCCTTCAACAACTTTTTTTTCCAACGACTATATAATATACTATCGACATTTTTATGAGGAATAAATTAAATTTTCAAAATAAAATATAGCCTATGTTACTCGCTGATAATGTAGCTTTATATTGGTAAAAGAATTTTTAAAATCGGTCCAGTAGTTTTTGAGTTTATCCATTACAAACAAAAAACAAAAAATCAAATCTTTCCTCTTTATAATATTAGTTCAATAATACACAGCTCATGGTTTCCATGCTGATGTAAACAAAGAATGATTGTACTGCGTACAGAGCGGGAGTTTCGATAGGAAAATTTGTTTTTAGCTGGAAGCGCATATTTTTTCCGACATACTGGACTCTTCTTCTTTATTGTTTTGGCCTGTTCCATTCCAAGGGCTCTAAAGGTTTTCCTTCCATCTTCTCCTGAGTCTTCCATGCATTCTCCTCCTTGAAGGTCTTTTGTCTCTTACAATTTTGATGATTCTGTCTTCTTGTATCCTGTCAATATGTGGGTTCTATTACCTCCTACGCAGTGGCGGCTCGTAGCTAAAATTAGTGGGGGCGCAGCTCCAGAAATTTTTTAACCTTTGTTTCAAAATTGTGTAAAAGGAAAAAACATGTATAAAAAGAAAATTTATCCAGGGACTTGATAAAATCATAACAAAAAGCAAACAAATATTTTTACTTACTTTAACTTAAATTGTTACAGTTCAAGCTTAATCTATTCATTTATAAATGAAATCCATTCTTCTTGTTTTAATTTGCGCTAAAAGTTCAATAATTTTCTCCTTGATTCTGGATGACAATTGAGGAAATTTTTCTCCATTGAAAGTACTGCAAGCGCATTTAGTCTTTCTGTTAAATAAAAGAACCGAAAAAAATGAATCAAATAGAATAGCTGGAAGCAGTATAGTAATCTAATTCTACACTCTTATACACTTTATCACATTCAAGAATATGATACACGGTTTCTAAGCACAACACATGCTGAGTAAAAAAAACTTCCTTCCACCATCACGCAGGAGCCGGCACTGCGAGAGCAACAGTGCTCTATCTACCTGGCTGTCCCACCTTCCTCCCCACTCCCCTCCTATGTGCGCATGCACACAAGTCAAAACACCACGTCACTGGCACTGTGAAGCGCACAGTTCCATACAAATGTTTTTGTATATTTTTTATAAACTGGGAGATGATTACTGAAGTACTGACATTAAGCTTAAGGAATATATATTATACTACAAAAAAAAGAAAGAATTAAAGGAAAAAGGACTCATTATATTAAATGTTATCGATAATATAAAGTGGAAATAGGGGTGCTGCAGTTCCGCAGTGCCTATACACGAGCCACCACTGCTCCTACGTGAAGCTATCCATTCTGTGATGTGGTTGATTTGACAAGATTCTCCTATGTTCTCATTTCTTTCTCTGTCTAGTAGCGATTTATTAAGGATTTCTCTCAATACTCGCGTTCCTGCGACCTCCAGCGGTTGTCGGATGCGTTTAGATACTCTTCGTGTCCCTGCTTATGTTAATATTGTTCTTACCACCGACTTGTATATGCTTGCTTTTTAATTTTGTCGTATCCTGGACTCCTTGCCTTTAAACGAGTGATCGTTGGTCAAGATCGGGTCAGCCGCTTTTTATTACAGGAAACGAGATTATCAAATTATAAGATATATATAAGAGGCGGTCATAATACGACAGGGCTGCCAACATACCCAATACTCCGTTTTACTTCTAAATGTCACACATAATATTATATAGGCCTAGCAATAGTATAGTAATATGATTGTTATTTAACATTTTATTTAGTAGTCAATCGAGATATTTATTTATGTGCCAACAAATTAAACTTGAGCTTATGAACCAGGTGTAAAATTCAAAATTCTCAACATTCTGTTTCCTGTTTGATGATACAAGTTATAAGTAATTAAGCACTTATAGTTAATTAATGACTCAAGAGTGGCTTTAGGCTAAACTTTAAAACCAGCTTCTCCAGATAAGCTCATTATCAAAATTACTATAGTTTACCATCTGTTACGAAAATACAACAGCCAAGATTTTGATGACCATAAAATTGTCATAAAAATGAACAGTATAATGATATTAAAAAAAAAGATCCGAAAACGTAAACGAAAACTGGAAAAGAATGCACATGAATAGATCAACCACATATTTTAAAAATTGAAATTAAATATGTCTATATGCATCGGAAAACGTTTATAAAATAAAACTCTTCCATTAGTTTAAACATGTAGTACCTGCTTCGGAAGCAATATATTACTTCCAGCTTAGTTGCAGTGCTTCGTCAGGAATATGGATTTTTCCTAGCACAGACGTAGAAAAGTGTACAAAGTTTATATGAAGCCTGCATTATCCTTTAAGTATGACAAATGTTTTGTGGTGCAACATAATATGTTTGAGTAATCATGAAATTTAAAAAAATCTTAATCTACATATATTACATTTAATCAAATAATCAAATTATGAAAGAAGATTACAAAATGAAAAAAAAAAAGTATTTTTATATATATAGATTACTTTTATAAAATCAAAGGATAATGAAAATAACTGTTTAACTACCCACAAGCATAGACTGCATGTGGTGTACCAAAAAATGATATTTCATCAAAATCTGAGCCTTATTAATATCCCTGAAAAAAGTCACTCAATACAGGCCAACTAGCTCTATGTTATGCCAATAACTCTTATATATAATATTATATATATTATATATTATATATATATCACAAACATACTCATATAACAAGTGTTATAGTTGGAGGCGACTGTTGCTCTTCATATAACAAGTGTTATAGTTGGAGGCGACTGTTACTATTCATGTAACAAGTGTTAAAGTTGTAGGCGACTGTTACTATTCATGTAACAAGTGTTATAGTTGTAGACGACTGTTACTATTCATGTAACAAGTGTTATAGTTGGAGGCGACTGTTACTATTCATGTAACAAGTGTTAAAGTTGTAGGCGACTGTTACTATTCATGTAACAAGTGTCATAGTTGGAGGCTACTGTTACTATTCATATAACAAGTGTGATAATTGTAGGCGACTGTTACTATTCATGTAACAAGTGTGATAGTTGGAGGCGACTGTTACTATTCATGTAACAAGTGTGATAGTTGGAGGCGACTGTTAGTATTCATGTAACAAGTGTTATAGTTGTAGGCAACTGTTACTATTCACGTAACAAGTGTTATAGTTGTAGGCGACTGTTACTATTCACGTAACAAGGGTGATAGTTGAAGGTGATTATTACTCGCCATGTGTTCATGTTCCCCAGACTATACAATGATGGTGTTGAGCTTATTTAACTCTTAAATTATTTTACCAATCTAAGTATTAAATAATGTTGATATCTTTCAACCCTTCTTGAGCTTTCAAATCTCTACAATAGACGGCCCAATAAAAGAGATGGATGCTCAAACCAGGCATCCCGCACAGCAAGACTTCCTCCTCACTGAGACTACTTAGCGATTCAAGTCACAATCAAGCTCTTCCTTTTGGTATGTACAAGGCCTGGTTCACACTCCACACAAGTCTTAATTCATTAAATAGACTACATTCATCATCAACCTCTTAATCTATACAAGGCCTGGTTCACACTCCACACAAGTCTTAATTCATTAAATAGACTACATTCATCATCAACCTCTTTATCTATACAAGGCCTGGTTCACACTCCACACAAGTCTTAATTCATTAAATAGACTACATTCATCATCAACCTCTTTATCTATACAAGGCCTTGTTCACACTCCACACAAGTCTTAATTCATTATATAGACTACATTCATCATCAACCTCTTTATCTATACAAGGCCTGGTTCACACTCCACACAAGTCTTAATTCATTAAATAGACTACATTCATCATCAACCTCTTTATCTATACAAGGCCTTGTTCACACTCCACACAAGTCTTAATTCATTATATAGACTACATTCATCATCAACCTCTTTATCTATACAAGGCCTGGTTCACACTCCACACAAGTCTTAATTCATTAAATAGACTACATTCATCATCAACCTCTTTATCTATACAAGGCCTTGTTCACACTCCACACAAGTCTTAATTCATTAAATAGACTACATTCATCATCAACCTCTTTATCTATACAAGGCCTGGTTCACACTCCACACAAGTCTTAATTCATTAAATAGACTACATTCATCATCAACCTCTTTATCTATACAAGGCCTGGTTCACACTCCACACATATCTTAGCTAATTACATAAACTACATTAATCATCGCCATCTTTTTCTGTTCATGTTCTACACACGTCTTAATTTATTACATAGGCTAAATTGATTATCAACTTCTTAGGCAGTCTAAGGCCTGGTTCATACTCCATACGTAAAATCAAGCCAAGCACTGTTCTTGCACTACAATTCATGATAATATAGTATTTAAATTTGATGGATATTTTTTACTGTATAGCCTACATTTTTAACGGATACATTTTAAATTAGTTCCTATACCGTACAATTAAATTATATGATTTATAAAAGCAAGGAGGTCAATGATGGTAATTATTATTAGAGTATCCCAATTTTTAAACATTCTTTTGACTGACCATTGACCAACATAGTATTGTTAGAATATTGCCCAGAGTAATAAACTATTGTTTTACACTACCCAGAGTAGTATTGTTATAACATTGCCTAGAGTAGTATTGTTGAAGCGCCGCCCGGAGTAGTAAACTATTTCTTTACACTACTCAGAGTAGTATTGTTATAACATTGCCCTGAGTAGTATTGTTATAACACTGCCCAGAGTAGTATTGTTATAACATTGCCCAGAGTAGTATTGTTGGAACACCGCCCGGAGTAATAGACTATTGCTTTACACTACCCAGAGTAGTATTGTTATAACATTGCCTAGAGTAGTATTGTTGGAACGCCACCCGGAGTAATAGACTATTGCTTTACACTACCTAGAGTAGTATTGTTAGAACATTGCCCAGAGTAGTATTGTTGGAACGCCACACCGGAGTAATAGACTATTGCTTTACACTACCTAGAGTAGTATTGTTATAACATTACCCAGAGTAGTATTGTTATAACACTGCCCAGAGTAGTATTGTTATAACATTGCCCAGAGTAGTATTGTTGGAACACCGCCCGGAGTAATAGACTATTGCTTTACACTACCCAGAGTAGTATTGTTAGAACATTGCCCAGAGTAGTATTGTTGAAGCGCCGCCCGGAGTAGTAAACTATTTCTTTACACTACTCAGAGTAGTATTGTTATAACATTGCCCTGAGTAATATTGTTATAACATTGTCCAGACTAGTATTGTTATAACACTGCCCATAGTAGTATTGTTTATAACACTTCCCAGAGTAGTATTGTTGGAGCACTTCCAAAATAGAATTGTTGGAACACTTTCAAAATAGTATTGTTGAAACACTACGTAGAGTAGTATTTTTGGAACACTATCCAGAGTAGTTTTGTTGGAACTCTACCCAGAGTAGTATTGTTGGAACCCTACCCAGAGTAGTATTGTTGGAACACTACCCAGAGTAGTTTTGTTGGAACTCTACCCAGAGTAGTATTGTTGGAACTCTACCCAAAGTAGTATTGTTGGAACACTACCCAGAGTAGTTTTGTTGGAACTCTACCCAGAGTAGTATTGTTGGAACACTACCCAGAGTAGTTTTGTTAGAACACTACCCAGAGTAGTTTTGTTAGAACACTACCCAGAGTAGTATTGTTATAACTTTGTCCAGAATAGTATTGTTATAACACTGCCCAGAGTAGTATTGTTGGAACACTACCCAGAGTAGTTTTGTTGGAACTCTACCCAGAGTAGTATTGTTGGAACACTACCCAGAGTAGTTTTGTTGGAACTCTACCCAGAGTAGTATTGTTGGAACTCTACCCAGAGTAGTATTGTTGGAACACTACCCAGAGTAGTTTTGTTGAAACTCTACCCAGAGTAGTATTGTTAGAACATTGCCCAGAGTAGTATTGTTGGAGCGCCGCCCGGAGTAGTAAACTATTTCTTTACACTACTCAGAGTAGTATTGTTATAACATTGCCCTGAGTAATATTGTTATAACATTGTCCAGACTAGTATTGTTATAACACTGCCCATAGTAGTATTGTTGGAACTCTACCCAGAGTAGTATTGTTGGAACACTACACAGAGTAGTTTTGTTGGAACTCTACCCAGAGTAGTATTGTTATAACACTGTCCAGACTAGTATTGTTATAACACTGCCCATAGTAGTATTGTTATAACACTTACCAGAGTAGTATTGTTGGAACTCTAACCAGAGTAGTATTGTTGGAACTCTACCCAGAGTAGTATTGTTGGAACTCTACCCAGAGTAGTATTGTTATAACACTGTACAGACTAGTATTGTTATAACACTGCCCATAGTAGTATTGTTATAACACTGCCCATAGTAGTATTGTTATAACACTTCCCAGAGTAGTTTTGTTGGAACTCTACCCATAGTAGTATTGTTATAACACTGTCCAGACTAGTATTGTTATAACACTGCCCATAGTAGTATTGTTGGAACTCTACCCAGAGTAGTATTGTTATAACACTGTCTAGACTAGTATTGTTATAACACTGTCTAGACTAGTATTGTTATAACACTGCCCATAGTAGTATTGTTATAACACTTCCCAGAGTAGTATTGTTGGAACTCTACCCAGAGTAGTATTGTTGGAACACTACCCAGAGTAGTTTTGTTGGAACACTACCCAGAGTAGTTTTGTTGGAACTCTACCCAGAGTAGTATTGTTGGAACTCTACCCAGAGTAGTATTGTTGGAACACTACCCAGAGTAGTTTTGTTGGAACTCTACCCAGAGCAGTAACTTACTATTGAAACACAGCCCAAAGGATTATCGTTTTAACACTACTTATAGTAACATTAGTTATAAGCCTACCCAAATTAGTATTGTTGGAACACAGGCTAAATTAATAGTGTTGGAACACTAACTCAAAGCATTAACCTAAGTTATTGTTGGAACACAGCCTAGAGTGGTAACTTATTATTGGAAAACAGCTCAGAGTATTATTGTTGGAACCCTCTCCAAATAGTAACTTATTGTTGGGACATAGGATGAAGTAGTATTGTTGGAAAACAGGATAGAGTAGTATTGTTGGCACACAACTCAGCCTAGTATCTTTAGAACACATTCCAGCCTGTTGTTGTTGGAACACTACCCAGAGTATTTACAAAAAGAATAAAGTTGATAATTCAATTTGCTGTAAATAAACCAGCGGCCAATCTCACCCGCCGTACTTAGTTCGGCCGCGCCGTTAACATTTTGTTATCAGGAATTTCCGCAGTGGTTTCCATGGCAACAAAATGTCAACAAACGGCGATAAATATCTACTGGCTTTTACAAGCTTCCCTTCCCAAAACTTGAGCTCTTTTCTGCTTTCCTACAATGTTGTTTTATTTCGTATCATTGTCGATAAAAGCATAGTGATGTTGTCGATACAAATAACCAATAATACCGCCAGTAGTTTTAGAGCGATCGCTCGCTATCTGATGGAAGTTGAAATAAAGGTTGTGTAGCTTGCCAGGAAATAAACACTCGATAAAAGGCTCTATTTTAACAAGCTGACTCTTTTTCTACTCAGTTTATTAATACAATGATATCTAGCTATTCAAATATCTCTTTGTTGGTTCTAGGGAAACATTGCAAGACCAAGCTTGTCTAATATCATGTTGATAAACTAGTTCTGGTGTGTCTTGTAGGGTTGATGTTAGTAGGCTACATTTATCCTTGCAAAATATTTAAATGATTACATTCCTCCTCGCAAGATGTTGATGTTAGTACATTCCTCCTTGCAAGATGTTGATGTTAGTACATTCCTACTTGCAGTATGTTGATGTTATTACACTCTTCCTCACAAGATGTTGATGTTAATACATTCCTCCTGGCTAGATTTTGATGTTAGTACATTCCTCCTTGCAAGATGTTGATGTTAGTACATTCCTCCTGGATAGATGTTGATGTTAGTACATTCCTCCTTGCAAGATGTTGAAGTTAGTACATTCCTCCTTGCAAGATGTTGATGTTAGTACATTCCTCCTCGCAAGATGTTGATGTTAGTACATTCCTCCTCGCAAGATATTGATGTTAGTAGATTCCTCCTGGCTAGATGTTGATGTTAGTACATTCCTCCTTGCAAGATGATGATGTTAGTACATTCCTCCTCGCAAGATGTTGATGTTAGTACATTCCTCCTCGCAAGATGTTGATGTTAGTACATTCCTCCTCGCAAGATGTTGATGTTAGTACATTCCTCCTTGCAAGATGTTGAGGTTAGTACATTCATCCTTGCAAGATGTTGATGTTAGTACACTCCTCCTTGCAAGATGTTGATGTTAGTACATTCCTCCTCGCAAGATATTGATGTTAGTACATTCCTCCTGGCTAGATGTTGATGTTAGTACATTCCTCCTTGCAAGATGTTGATGTTAGTACATTCCTCATCGCAAGATGTTGATCTTAGTACACTCCTCACAATATGTTGATGTTAGTACATTCCTCCTGGCTAGATGTTGATGTTAGTACACTCCTCCTTGCAAGATGTTGATGTTAGTACATTCCTCCTGGCTAGATGTTGATGTTAGTACACTCCTCCTTGCAAGATGTTGATGTTAGTACATTCCTCCTCGCAAGATGTTGATGTTAGTACATTCCTCCTGGCTAGATGTTGATGTTAGTACACTTCTCCTTGCAAGATGTTGATGTTAGTACATCCCTCCTTGCAAGATGTTGATGTTAGTACATTCCTCCTCGCAAGATGTTGATGTTAGTACATTCCTCCTCGGAAGATGTTGATGTTAGTACATCCCTCCTCGCAAGATGTTGATGTACAATCTGTATTTCAGATCCTTCTTGTGTTATGTTTATTGGTCCCGACACGGAAAGTGTTGCTGTTATTGAGGTGGACACCAGCAGGGGGTGGCGACCACCCCTCCTCGTGTGTCGTCAATGGGTGAAAGGGTTGTAATCAGAGTGATCCCTGGGTTGACATTCATTGCAGCAGTTAATCAACTGCCAACTAGGTGAGTCACACGTGGGAGGCTGTAGAGGATTTACAGTGCCAATATGTAGTGCTATAGGCTATTCCAGGGACCGGAACCACGTCTATAGAAACCAGGGTGCTTCGTCACTCTTCAACTGCAGTAGTCTACAGGTCGTATCCTCTTGAGACACATTTACAACCTTTTATTGTTTAGCACCGCGTTTTACTCTCTATTTAGGTTTTACGCATATGTTCTAATTACGCGAATGATTTAGGGATGAGGAAGATTGAGTATAGAAGAAGTGTACCCCCATTTGCGTGGAGGTAGAGTGGAAAAACAGCCTCGGTAGACCTCGATCATGTAAACAATTTACGGTAGTAGGTCAATATTTTAAGTTTGGTTTATGTCAATAATTATCTATTATTAAGTGTATTATTATATTAAACCCCCTACACTGCACCAAATTACCTGCGAGGAGTAGGTTTGGGATTAAATTACGGTGTGTTGAACTGAAGAGGGTTTTCACAAATACGTTGTTTCCCCTCCTCCATCCACGCGAATGTGTGTGTACTTTCTTAGACAACAGTTAACTATGCCACAAAAGTTGCTTCAGTGGCCGCATGGTCTAAGGCGTGACTTTAGAAATAGATTAGACTACCGATGACAGGGATACTAAAGTTCAAATCCCGCTCGGGTGTAGGTGTACTGGGGTATTTCACCTACATGGTTTTACACTCTCCCTCTACACAAAATATGTGGGTATCTATACTTCCTCTGAATTCAACTTTACTCATCCCTAAGTCAGTGGCGTGATTAGAACATAGGCCATATGCGTATAACTGAACAGGTAAGTGACACGTGGTGATAAGTATAATCAATTCCCACACAATTATATTGAATGTAATGTAGGCTAATAAGTCGTTTATAGCCTTATATTAGCTTTACGTTCGATAGCAATTACAGTTAAATCAGAAAGTAGTCCCATTATAGTCAGTAGTGCTAACAACCCTCCTATTCCACCCAGCAGAAGTCAGTAGTGCCAACACCTCTCCTATTCCATTCTACAGAAGTCAGGAGTGCTAACAACTCTCCTATTCCATTCTACAGAAGTCAGTAGTGCCAACACCTCTCCTATTCTATTCAGCAGAAGTCAGGAGTGCCAACACCTCTCCTATTCTATTCAGCAGAAGTCAGGAGTGCTAACAACTCTCCTATTCCACCCAGCAGAAGTCAGTAGTGCCAACACCTCTCCTATTCTATTCTACAGAAGTCAGGAGTGCTAACAACCCTCCTATTCCATTCTACAGAAGTCAGGAGTGCCAACACCTCTCCTATTCTATTCTACAGAAGTCAGGAGTGCTAACAACTCTCCTATTCCATTCTACAGAAGTCAGGAGTGCTAACAACCCTCCTATTCCATTCTACAGAAGTCAGGAGTGCCAACACCTCTCCTATTCCATTCTACAGAAGTCAGGAGTGCCAACACCTCTCCTATTCTATTCTACAGAAGTCAGGAGTGCTAACATCTCTCCTATTCTATTCCAGCCAGCAGAAGTCAGGAGTGCTAACATCGCTCCTCCATTCTGCAGAAATCAGGAGTATTAACATATCTCCTATTCCAGCTAATAGAAGTCAGGAGTGCTAACAACTCTCCTATTCCACCCAGCAGAAGTCAGTAGTGCCAACACCTCTCCTATTCCATTCTACAGAAGTCAGGAGTGCTAACAACTCTCCTATTCCATTCTATAGAAGTCAGGAGTGCCAACACCTCTCCTATTCCATTCAGCAGAAGTCAGTAGTGCCAACACCTCTCCTATTCCATTCTACAGAAGTCAGGAGTGCTAACACCTCTCCTATTCCATTCAGCAGAAGTCAGGAGTGCTAACACCTCTCCTATTCCATTCTACAGAAGTCAGTAGTGCCAACACCTCTCCTATTCCATTCTACAGAAGTCAGTAGTGCCAACACCTCTCCTATTCCATTCAGCAGAAGTCAGGAGTGCTAACACCTCTCCTATTCCATTCTACAGAAGTCAGTAGTGCCAACACCTCCTATTCCACCCAGCAGAAGTCAGTAGTGCTAACAACCCTCCTATTCCATTCTACAGAAGTCAGGAGTGCTAACAACTCTCCTATTCCTCCCAGCAGAAGTCAGTAGTGCTAACAACCTTCCTATCCTATTCAGCAGAAGTCAGGAGTGCTAACAACTCTCCTATTCCACCCAGCAGAAGTCAGTAGTGCTAACAACCTTCCTATTCTATTCAGCAGAAGTCAGGAGTGCTAACAACTCTCCTATTCCATTCAGCAGAAGTCAGTAGTGCTAACAACCTTCCTATCCTATTCAGCAGAAGTCAGGAGTGCTAACAACTCTCCTATTCTATTCCAGCCAGCAGAAGTCAGGAGTGCTAACATCTCTCCTATTCCAGCCAGCAAAGTCAGGAGTGCTAACATCTCTCCTATTCCAGCCTGTAAAAGTCAAAAACCAACATTTTAGTGCTAAAGTTGTCCGAGAGATGCCACTACTTGCTGACTTCGTCTAAAAAAGGGATACAAAGGTGGAGCTCTGTAAGTCACCGGAAAGCTGTTCCCAGTTGGTTTACAATTTTTTTAAAGGGGCGTGTTCAACCTGACATAATGTCAATTCCGCCCTTCTATTTCTAAGCCCCGCCCTCAGCTGGAGCAATGCTAGTAGGGCCAATTGCGATCACTTGTTTTGTTTAGTTTAACTCCCCCCCCCCCTCTTTAACAGACCGGGGATTATTGACACGTGATGGGAGAGCACCAATACTCGAGTGATGTCGGTAAGGGTGGTAATCACGGGGCTAAGTACTGATGGGTGACACTTATCACCACTCTAGACAAACGTTGTTGCTCCCAGTTGGAACAATCGAAGTTCAGTAGGGAACGAGCAAATTACCAAGGCCACAGATCGTATCTCGCTCACGCTCAGTTCCACACATTTAATAAACTGAAATAACACGGCAGATATTAGAGCAAACTTTCAAGCTAGTTCTAAAAAATAAAATTAAAAAAAACAACGTAGATTATTAAAATGTTTTTGTGTAGGAGGCCTTGACCACTATAAAACCTCCTTTTGATTAGTCCAGGAGGTACAAGTAACTATAAACCTGTCTGTGGTTAATTCAGGAGATACAAGTCACTAGGAACTTCCCTGTGGTTAGTTCAGGAGGTACAAGTAACTATAAACCTCCCTATGGTTAGTTCAGGAGTTACAAGTCACTAGGAACCTCCTTGTGGTTAGTTCAGGAGGTACAAGTCACTAGGAACCTCCTTGTGGTTAGTTCAGGAGGTACAAGTCACTAGGAACCTCCTTGTGGTTAGTTCAGGAGATACAAGTCACTAGGAACTTCCCTGTGGTTAGTTCAGGAGGTACAAGTAACTATAAACCTGTCTGTGGTTAATTCAGGAGGTACAAGTCACTATGAACCTCCCTATGGTTAGTTCAGGAGGTACAAGTCACTAGGAACCTCCTTGTGGTTAGTTCAGGAGGTACAAGCTACTATGAAACTTCCCTGTGGTTAGTTCAGGAGATACAAGTCACTAGAACTTCCTGTGGTTAGTTCAGGAGGTACAAGTAACTATAAACCTCCCTATGGTTAGTTCAGGAGTTACAAGTCACTAGAACCTCCTTGTGGTTAGTTCAGGAGGTACAAGTCACTAGGAACCTCCTTGTGGTTAGTTCAAGAGGTACAAGTCACTAGGAACCTCCTTGTGTTTAGTTCAGGAGGTACAAGTCACTAGGAACCTCCTTGTGTTTAGTTCAGGAGATACAAGTCACTATAAACTCCCTATGTTTAGTTCAGGAGGTACAAGCCAATAGGAACCTCCCATGAGGTCCCAAGTGCAAGGTCCTCAAAAGCTCAACTCACCACTCAGTCGAAGCCAGGAGAGCTTGCTGTATCTCTGTAATTGTTGTGTTTGAAATAAACCATCGCCTTCCAAAGAAACAAATAATAAACCAATAATCGGTCAATCATTCAATATATTATAGTTTGGCTTCAACACATTTGTCCAACGTTTAAAGAAATCTTTAGGTTTTACATAACTTTACTATAAATAACATCGCTGAAATCCTCCTGGTTGCTGTGTTCTTGTCTCAACTATATCGGGCTCTCGGCACTCCGGACCTGAAGAGCCTCCAGGCCATGTGGAGCATAAACCCTCCCACCAACAATGAGAGGGTGATACTGCACGTCACAAACTGGAGGGCACTTAGTCAAGGAACATATTACATACACACGTTACCGGTCAAATGTCTTGGGGAATCGGCTCGCTCAAGCTGGGGATGTATTCGCCATTCACGAGCTAAGTTTACATGGATGACAGCTCTAAATGTTACTAGAAGTAATCCCTAATATATCACTACGCCAACAGCTGACATCTATCACTTTGGATCACTGTAACGAAAACAGATGCTAATATATAATGTGATAGCTAGCCACAGTAATTTAGGCCAATATTATTTATATATTTATTTGAGGTCGGACACAAAGTTTATTTATAGTTTTATTCCCCTTTAAAAAAATATTAACACCACTTTCACAAAAACTTCTAACGAACATAGCTTCAAAATGGTGGCTGACGAATCTAAACCATATGATTGAACATAACGGTAAACAAGTTTTTTACAATGATGCAGACACGCAGTTGATGGAAATAACTATATTTTGAACGGGTAGTAAGACGCGATGCTTGCTAATAATAATAATAATAATGTGTGCACTATATTACACAATATCAGTAACGTTCCAAAACGAAAAATAAGTATGTTTAATTATGTTTAAAATATTGTTTCGAGTTGGATAAAAAGAAATTATTTAAAAAAATGAAATAGTATGAGAAAACTTAAGTTTACGTTATTTTAAATGTAATGTATAACAGGTAATTAAAGATCTTTACATTTATAACAAAACTGTGATCTTTTACAAGTGTTGGCAACCCAAAACCTAAACATATGATTTTAGAACTGTCATCCAGGTTAAAACCTATCGTGAGTGCCGTAAAGGGAACGCAACAAAAGGTCAGTGTTTTTGCAATTTTTAAATCAAAACTTTTGTTGAACAAAAAAAATCAAATATTGCTCCAGTGAAAACATGGAGTTTAATTTTCTTCCCATGGTGATATCAACAGTTGTTGATTATCTTTCATGAGCATAGTGACATTAGATTAGCAACTTTTTAAATGAAGAGAAAAAGTTGTCATTGAATTTCAGAACATCCTCGACAGATATTCAACAACTGTTGATATCACCACGTGAAGAAAATTAAACTCTATATGTCTACTGGAGAAATATTTGATTTATCTTGTAAAAATATGTTTTGATATAAAAACTGCAGAAATACTGACTTTAACTCGCATTCCCTTCACTTTTCCCAATTTTCTTTGATAAGGATAAGTTTATTTGTACAGTTACAACTTACAAGCATGTCCTGAGTTTCTTCAAGGATATTGAACAATTTATCTAAAGATTTTATTGATATCCTGAAATAATAGAAAACTTTGATTGATCTTGCTTGAGCTATTCATACAATGTAGCTAGGTATAGAGAGATCACCTTAAGTTGACTTTGAGGCGTTGAATGGATGCACCCGTGTTCAGGGGCTTACTAAGCAGTAATGGGCCCGTGACAAAACTTTCATGGTGCCTCCCTCTCCCTCTAAAATATATCCCCCCCCCCTCAAATCGTATGTGTAATTGTAGATTATAATGGATTACATCGGCATTAATTATTGGACTTATTTTATAACTTACGTAATGCAGATCTACATTTGTCTAGTAAAATTAATACTGAAAATAAAACTTCGTTCTTCTTGATTTGATCGCTGCGAAATTGTCTTTAATTTCCTTCAAGATTATTTTTTGAAATTTGCTTGTATCTTGTTTAAATATTTATTTTACAGAAAAATGTCTACCTACAGAGCTTTTTTTGTAGAAAATAAAATTATATACAACAAAGTGACTATTGGGTAATTTTTGATTGAATAGTAAGATATTCACGACCAAAAACATGCTTAGAAGACAGCACTTTCATCTCTTATCAAATTAGTTTTAGGTAGTAGGCGGGCAATTCCATTTTTGGCGTGGGCCTGTGTCATTTTTTCGCCAATGCCACCCTATAGCTACGCCACTGCCCATAGCTCAGTTGCAAAGCGAGTGATCGACTGAAGAGAAAAAAGAACTAGTGTTTGTAGCGAACTCGTATTATCAGAAGGCAATGCGAGTAATTTAACAGTTTTTTATAGCATTACATTTTTTTGGCTAAAATAAATAAAATATTTCTCCAGTAACAACAGATCTTGAATATCTGTCAAGCGTATTCTGGAATTTTGTCAAAACTTTTTCTCTTTCTTTAAAGTTTTTTGGCAAAATTCCAGGACACCCTTGACAGATATTCAAGATCTGTTGTTACTGGAGAAATATTTGATTTATTTTGGCCAAAAAATTTCAATTCTATAAAAACTGTAAAAATACTTTCGCTTCCTTCGACCGCACCTTATGGAACACCAGTGTCCGACACTTCATTGCCGACAAACTGGGTAACATTTGATTTGTATTATTATTTAAAGTGACTCAAGCAATGAGGAACTATTTGTCACTTTTTTCAATAGTGTATCCCAACAGAAGGAGGAGGATAAATATGAGGAAAGGACGCTTACACCACATCCTCTGCTAAGTTATCGGCTGGAGAAAGACTTGCTCCACAAACTATTTGATGACCTGAGGCTTCTCAAATGACAAGACGACTTTACACTTCACCTATACAATCATCGGTGTTAGTCAAATATAAACTCATGGCTAGAACGAGAAAAACAACAAACTGCTGGCTGCTAGTGTCAGAACTATACACAATCAACAGATTGCTAGTTGTCAAAACTACACACAATCAACAACAGACTGCTAGCTTATAGTTGTCAGAACTACACACAATCAACAACAGAAAGATAGTTGTCAGAACTACATACAATCAACAACAGACTGCTGGCTGTCAGAACTACACATAATCAACAAACTGCTCACTGTCAGAACTACCCACAATCAACAGCCTGCTGCTGTCAGAACTACCATAATCAACAAACTTCTCACTGTCAGAACTACCCACAATCAACAGCCTGCTGGCTGTCAGAACTACACATAATCAACAAACTCTACTGTCAGAACTACACACAATCAACAACTGCTGCTGTCAGAACTACCCACAATCAACAGCCTCTGGCTGTCAGAACTATAACACCACGGTGTAATAGCCAAATCACCCCAATTTTGTGGAATGTCCAATTAGACATAAAATCAATAACTTCCGCGAGAACTTAAACACATTCAAATTTCTTAATGTCAGGAACTCCCAAAACAAAAGCATGTTTGCTTTTTCAGACTAGCAAATGTTGGTATACAAACTTCTGTATTGTAAAATTACCACAATCAACAGGATGTTGTGATTGAAATATACATGAATCAAACAATAGTGCTCACTGTCAGAACTACCACAATCAACAGCCTGCTGGCTGTCAGAACTACCCACAATCAACAGACTACTGGCTGTCAGAACTACCCACGGTGTTAATTGCCAGACATCCCTAATTTTGTGGAATGTCCCAATTTTAGAGCTAAAAATCAATAACTTCCGCGAGAACTTAAAGCTCCCGATTTTCGGGTGAATTTTTTACTTTAATGTATGGTATCCCTATAAACAAAAGAATGTTTGTTTTATCACGCGGCAAATGGTTGGTAGGTACGGAGTACTTCGTGTATATGTATGTATATAAATATAGAGAGCCTGTTTCAATATTGTTAATAATGTGATGATTTTGATTGAAATATTAATGAAAGAGGCACAAACTAATGAGTTGGCTATCACAGAAATGAACACCGAGTTATGCCCGTTTCGAAACTAGATTGCAATCAAGACTTCAAGACTAATTCTATGGATTTCAAGCAAAGAAACCTATAAATAAACTGAAAGATTCGCAAAAAAATAAAACCATGGTTGATTTCAAATATTTCTATGGCAATTATATATAGAATACTTAGAAGATCGTTATGATATTTCATCTGAAGACTTGTTCAATAAACAGTTATTTAAGTGATTTTCAGAAAAGGGTCTAAAATTATTTTCAAATTAGCTAAATATATTTTGAACATACAAATTTGTAGAGAGAGTATTTTCTCAAATGAATATGAAATGCTCATAACTGAAAAACAAGTGCTCCGTTCAAATTATAGAACCGGAGTTGCTTGTGGCTACAAGTTAATTTAGACATGTAATTTTAGAAACACATAAAACAAGAGAAGGGCACTGTTGCGCATAGAATATCATATGCAAAGTATAAGAAAAAATTATAAAAATCATTAATAATTAACGACTTTTATCATCTTTACCCACTTCGGGGGCCATCTGGCCTTTGGCGTCAGTCTCGCCACACGAAGACAGGTAGATCGAGGTTCGAATCCCTGTCAGGTGTATTGAGTTTGGTTTCCCTAAATTGTCTTCCCATGCTACCTCCAGGCAAATGCGGGCACACTTCCTCTAAATTCAACCTTCCTCATCCCTAGACAAATTAGCGTAATTATTTCATATACGTATAATAATGAGGGGTAGTAAAACCCAGTGATAAAAAATATACAGGCCTAATTTTTACTTAACATAGGACCTAGTCTTTGTGACGTTAGACATTAAAAATGTGTATTTATTTGTATTTTTTTTCTATGTCGCACTTTTTTTTTTAGCTTTTCAAACTTAATTATGACTCGCAAAAATAAAATAAAATCTGGTAACGCTGCCAGTATCCCCGTTGGAACAGAGAGAACTTTTCTCAAATATTTATTTAGTATGAAAAGAGTCAGCAAAACATAATCAATTAAAAAGCTTCAATCAAATCTAAAAAAAATTAACGATGAGTACACCTACTTATTAAATATTAGAAGATTCACTTGTTATTTTTATAACAAATATCATCTAGAATTTCAATGGCCAAGTTAGACATCTTGTTACAACTAGTAGCTGAATATGAAGGTAGATATTAACTAGAGGACCCCTTGTTACAACTAGTAGCTGAATATGAAGGTGGTTATTAACTATAGAACCTTTTGTTACAACAAGTAGTTGAATATGAAGCAAGATATTAACTAGATAACCTCTTGTTACAACCAGTAGTTGAATATGTAGGTAGATATTAACTAGAGGGCCTCTTGTTACAACCAGTAGTTGAATATGAAGGTAGATATTAACTAGAGGGCCTCTTGTTACAACTAGTAGTTGAATACGAAGCAAGATATTAACTAGAGGACCTCTTGTTACAACTAGTAGCTGAATATGTAGATGGTTATTAACTATAGAACCATTTGTTACAACAAGTAGTTGAATATGAAGCAAGATATTAACTAGAGAACCTCTTGTTACAACCAGTAGTTGAATATGAAGCAAGATATTAACTAGAGGACCTCTTGTTACAACCAGTAGTTGAATATGAAGCAAGATATTAACTAGAGGACCTCTTGTTACAACCAGTAGTTGAATATGAAGCAAGATATTAACTATAGGACCTCTTGTTACAACTAGTAGCTGAATATGAAGGTAGATATTAACTAGAGGGCCTCTTGTTACAACTAGTAGTTGAATACGAAGCAAGATATTAACTAGATAACCTCTTGTTACAACTAGTAGTTGAATACGAAGCAAGATATTAACTAGATAACCTCTTGTTACAACCAGTAGTTGAATATGAAGCAAGATATTAACTATAGGACCTCTTGTTACAACTAGTAGCTGAATATGAAGGTAGATATTAACTAGAGGGCCTCTTGTTACAACTAGTAGTTGAATACGAAGCAAGATATTAACTAGATAACCTCTTGTTACAACTAGTAGTTGAATACGAAGCAAGATATTAACTAGATAACCTCTTGTTACAACCAGTAGTTGAATATGAAGCAAGATATTAACTAGAGGACCTCTTGTTACAACCAGTAGTTGAATATGAAGCAAGATATTAACTAGAGGACCTCTTGTTACAACTAGTAGTTGAATACGAAGCGAGATATTAACTAGAGGACCTCTTGTTACAATCAGTAGTTGAATATGAAGCAAGATGTTAACTAGAGGACCTCTTGTTACAACCAGTAGTTGAATATGAAGCAAGATATTAACTAGAGAACCTCTTGTTACAACCAGTAGTTGAATACGAAGCAAGATATTAACTAGAGGGCCTCTTGTTACAACCAGTAGTTTAATAGCGAGCCAGAGTTGAACTAATTAATTTAGCTATTCGACTTAACAGAAAATCACCCTGTCGTTGTAAAGGTTACAGCTTGCCTGATGAACCTGTTCTGTCTCAGGGTTGACCCTAGTTGCTCCAGGGGCTGGAGCTCTATGTTACACATGTGATAATGGACACCCCTAAGATGGAAATGACCGCGGTCAAATGGGGCAGATGTCCATCCCTGATCACACACGCAGAATCCAGTGACGTCATCTCTGTTCCCATGGTGACAATCCAGGGTCTGAGAAACCTAGGTACAATAGAGACACAGCTGGTAACGTTGTTGTTAGTGCTATGAATAGAGCTAGGAATTTTTATTTAGTAACATAAGGAAAACATATTGTAAAAATCAAGTGAGATAATATGTAGTTAAATATGTAATACCATATAAAAGAAATATCTTACCAAGCAAGCAATATCTACCTTGTTTACATTGGGATTGACACAGACATTGATGCATTACTTGCTTTTACTTTCTGCACAATACATAACTATCACACATCTAAAAGCTTTCTGGGGTCGTTGTTTGCCGCTTGTCACAGAGAACATCCTTGTAGACCGAAAATGTCCTTTCCACGTCACAGGATGTCACTAGAGCGTATTTTAACAGATAAATCTTCTCTGGAGAAATGTTCTCAAGCGGATCTACCTCATTCCCTTTAAGTAGGCTACATGGCACACACTGACAAATCTTTAATATCCTCGTTGTATTTTTAACACTGCCTGCAAGTTACTAGATACCTTCATCGGTTTAGTCTTGCACAGCACTTAACTTTTACAGTTAAGTTTTCCATTACACCCCTAGATTCTTGTAGTGGACGTCCACAAGTTCCTAGTCATTTGATACTTAACGGATGACAGCTGAAGTTGCTCCTGATGTCTGCAGTTGAACAGACCACTTTTGTATCATTGAATACGTTCTGAGAGTCGCGCACGAACACTCAAGACCAAACAATATCTGCGACTCACTTCACAGCTCCAAAATGTTCTTAGTAGAAAATGTTTGTTTCTATTAATGTTCCCCATCTTTATAGAACTTGATCCGGGGGCAACGGTCCATCTGGTAAGTGCTGTTTGTTGTTTCTAAGTTTGTACTTAGTGTGGTGTGTTCACAAACTTTTATTTGTCGCCAAAATTAATGTATTCACTTGGAGGATCTTGGCTCTAATGTCTTCCGCAAAATGTAGTAGTCCGTGAGCCAAGCATGTTGGTTGGGCCATGTCATGTTGGAACCACTTTAAAGCATTTGCGGTTTTCAGGATATAAGCTAGTCCGAATACTGGACCAGGAGCTTCCCCTTGGGAAATCCCTAGGTCTCAGCACTTTCAATCCATCATTCACAAATTTCGCGGCAGTGGGATGATTCGTATGGTCCTGCACTTTGTAGTACGGTAACTCAAATATGGTTTGGAAAGTTCCTCAGGATCTGGCTTAACTACCACAAGGTTCGTGACAAAGATTCCTTTGAAGCACAACATATATTTCTTGTTAACTTTAGCAGAATTTATGAGTATTAGTGAAAGACGTACTGAAGAATCACGTGGTCCCACTTTCTAAAATAAGGGGACACTACATCATGTGTTTTTTCTATTATTTACGATACTTAAAATTTATCAGCAAAGAACAGGACAAACTGTAGTGATAACACCAGCAAACAGAGGGGACGTGTGTTAACCACTAGAGATAACACCAGCAAACACAGGGGACGTGTGTTAACCACTAGCGATAACACCAGCAAACAGAGTGGACGTGTGTTAGACACTAGAGATAACACCAGCAAACAGAGGGGACGTGTGTTAACCACTAGAAATAACACCAGAAAACACAGGGGACGTGTGTTAACCACTAGAGATAACACCAGCAAACAGAGTGGACGTGTTTTAAACCCTAGCAGATTACACCAGCAAACAGAATGGACGTGTGTTACCACTGAGATAACACCACAAACAGAGTGGACGTGTGTTAACCATAGGATAACACCAGCAAACAGAGGGACGGTGTTAAACAATAGGATACACCAAGCAAACAGTGGGACTGTGTTGTTAACACTAGTAGATAACACCAGCAAACAGAGTGGAGTGTGTTAACCACTAGCGATAACACAGCAAACAAGTGGACTGTGTTAAACTAGCGATAACACCAGACAAACAGAGGGACGTGTGGTTAACCACTAGGATAACACCAGCAAACAGAGGGACGTGTGTTAACACTAGGAAACACCAGCAAACAGAGTGACGTGTTTAACCACTAGCGATAACACCAGCAAACAGAGTGGACGTGTTAAACAATAGATTAACACCAGCAAACAGAGGGACGTGTGTTAACCACTAGAGATAACACCACAAACAGAGGGACGTGTGTTAACCACTGAATCGATAATCGACCAGCAACAGAGGGACTGTGTTCCTACAAACACCGCAACAAGTGGACGAGTTTAACATAGAGATACACCAGCAAACAGGTGGACTGTGAATGTTAAAGCATAGGTTAACACAATAACTACAGGGACGTGTGTTAACCACTAGGATACACACGCACAAACAAGGGACGTGTTAACCAAGATCACCAGCAAACAGAGTGGACGTGTGTTCACTAGGTACACCAGCAACAGAGTGACGTGTTAACCACTAGGATAACACCAGCAACAAGTGGACGTGTGTTAACCACTAGGAAACACCAGCAAACAATGTGTACAGCAGATGTGTTAACCATAGGATAACACCAGCAAACAGAGTGGACGTGTGTTAACCACTATGATAACACCAGCAAACAAGTGACGTGTGTTAACCACTACGATAACACCAGCAAACAGGGACTGTGTTAACACTAGGATAACACCAGCAAACAGAGGGGACGTGTGTTAACCACTAGAGATAACACCAGCAAACAAGGGACGTGTGTTAACCACTAGCGATAACACCAGCAAACAGAGTGGACGTGTGTTAACCACTAGGATAACACCAGCAAACAGAGTGGACGTGTGTTAACCACTAGATAACACCAGCAAACAAGTGGACGTGTGTTAACCACTAGCGATAACACCAGCAAACAGAGTGGACGTGTGTTAACCACTAGCGATAACACCAGCAAACAGAGTGGACGTGTGTTAACCACTACATAAACACAACAGTGACGTGTGTACACTAGAGATAACACCAGCAAACAGAGTGGACGTGTGTTAACCACTAGTGATAACACCAGCAAACAGAGTGGACGTGTGTTAACCACTAGGATAACACCAGCAAACAGAGGGACTGTGTTAACCACTAGATAACACCACAAACAAGGGACTGTGTTAACCACTAGCGATAACACAGCAAACAGAGTGGACGTGTGTTAACCACTAGGATACACCAGCAAACAGAGTGGACGTGTGTTAACCACTAGCGATAACACCAGCAAACAGAGTGGAGTGTGTTAACCACTAGGATAACACCACAAACAGATGGAGTTGTTAACCTAGGATAAACACCACAAACAGAGTGGACGTGTGTTAACCACAAGCGATAACACCAGCAAACAGAGTGGACGTGTGTTAACCACTAGATAACACCAGCAAACAGAGTGGACGTGTGTTAACCACTAAGATAAACCAGCAAACAGAGGGACGTGTGTTAACCACTAGAGATAAACCACAAACAGGACAACACTACGATAAACCACAAAAGAGGGACGTGTGTTAACCACTAGCGATAACACCAGCAAACAGAGTGGACGTGTGTTAACCACTAGCGATAACACCAGCAAACAGAGTGGAACGTGTTTAACCACTAGGATAACACCAGCAAACAGAGTGGACGTGTGTTAACCACTAGAATAACACCAGCAAACAGAGGGACGTGTGTTAACACTAGAGATAACACCAGCAAACAGAGTGGACGTGTGTTAACCACTAGGATAACACCAGCAAACAGAGTGGACGTGTGTAACCACTAGGATAACACCAGCAAACAGAGGGACGGTGTTAACACTAGGATAACACCAGCAAACAGGGACGGGTTAACTGATAGTTTAACCACTAGCGAAACACCACAAACAGAGTGGACGTGTGTTAACACTAGATAACACCAGCAAACAGAGTGGACGTGTGTTAACCATAGCATAACACCAGCAAACAGAGTGAGGTGTTAACCACTAGCGATAACACCAGCAAACAGAGTGGACGTGTGTTAACACTAGAGATAACACCAGCAACAGAGGGACTGTGTTAACCACTACGATAACACCAGCAAACAGAGTGACGTGTTTAACCACTAGGATAACACCAGCAACAGAGTGGACGTGTGTTTAACACTAGGATAAACCAGCAAACAAGTGGACGTGTGTTAACCACTAGGATAACACAGAAACAGAGTGGACGTGTGTTAACCACTACGATAACACCAGCAAACAGAGTGGACGTGTGTTAACCACTAGCGATAACACCAGCAAACAGAGGGACGTGTGTTAACACTAGGATAACACCAGCAAACAGAGGGACGTGTGTTAACCACTAGGATAACACCAGCAAACAGAGGGGACTGTGTTAACACTAGGATAACACAGCAAACAGAGTGGACGTGTTAACACTAGGATAACACCAGCAAACAGAGGGACGTGTGTTAACATAGGATAACACAGCAAACAGAGTGGACGTGTGTTAAACACTAGCGATAACACCAGCAAACAGAGTGGACGTGTGTTAACACTAGCGATAACACAGCAAACAGAGTGGACGTGTGTTAACATAGGATAACACCAGCAAACAGGGACGTGTTTAACACTAGAGTAACACACAAACAGAGTGGACGTGTGTTAACACTAGGATAACACCAGCAAACAGAGTGGACGTGTGTTAACCACTAGGATAACACCAGCAAACAGAGTGGACGTGTGTTAACATAGCGATAACACAGCAAACAAGGACGTGTGTTAAACTAGGTTAACACCAGCAAACAGAGTGGACGTGTGTTAACCACTAGGATAACACCAGCAAACAGAGTGGACGTGTGTTAACACTAGCATAACACAGCAAACAAGTGGAGTGTGTTAACCATAGGATAACACCAGCAAACAGAGGGACGTGTGTTAAACAAGATAACACCACAAACAGAGGGACGTGTGTTAACCACTAGGATAACACCAGCAAACAGAGGGGACGTGTGTTAACCACTAGAGATAACACCAGCAAACAGAGTGGACGTGTGTTAACCACTAGAGATAACACCAGCAAACAGAGGGGACGTGTGTTAACCACTAGAGATAACACCAGCAAACACAGGGGACGTGTGTTAACCACTAGCGATAACACCAGCAAACAGAGTGGACGTGTGTTAACCACTAGCGATAACACCAGCAAACAGAGTGGACGTGTGTTAACCACTAGTGATAACACCAGCAAGCAGAGTGGACGTGTGTTAACCACTAGCGATAACACCAGCAAACAGAGTGGACGTGTGTTAACCACTAGCGATAACACCAGCAAACAGAGTGGACGTGTGTTAACCACTAGAGATAACACCAGCAAACAGAGTGGACGTGTGTTAACCACTAGAGATAACACCAGCAAACAGAGTGGACGTGTGTTAACCACTAGCGATAACACCAACAAACAGAGTGGACGTGTGTTAACCACTAGCGATAACACCAGCAAACAGAGTGGACGTGTGTTAACCACTAGCGATAACACCAGCAAACAGAGTGGACGTGTGTTAACCACTAGAGATAACACCAGCAAACAGAGGGGACGTGTGTTAACCACTAGAGATAACACCAGCAAACACAGGGGACGTGTGTTAACCACTAGAGATAACACCAGCAAACAGAGGGGACGTGTGTTAACCACTAGCGATAACACCAGCAAACAGAGTGGACGTGTGTTAACCACTAGCGATAACACCAGCAAACAGAGTGGACGTGTGTTAACCACTAGCGATAACACCAGCAAACAGAGGGGACGTGTGTTAAACACTAGAGATAACACCAGCAAACAGAGTGGACGTGTGTTAAACAATAGTGATAACACCAGCCAACAGAAGGGACGTGTGTTAAACACTAGCGATAACACCAGCAAAGAGTGGACGTGTGTTAACCACTAGCGATAACACCAGCAAACACAGGGGACGTGTGTTAACCACTAGCGATAACACCAGCAAACACAGGGACGTGTGTTAACCACTCACGCACTTAAAGAGTTGGAGATGAACTTGTCACTCCAACTCAACATCCACTATTTATATTTGTGATATTTAACTATTAAAGTTGTCTTTAATTTAAATCAAACCCAGCCTAATCGTTGGCAGGGAACGTGGGGACTACTTGTTGCCCGAACACAATATATTTCTGAGATATAAACTGAGGCACGTGAATCCAGGGAAATCAGGCCATACACTAACCCAGTCAGGATCCGAACCAGGGACGCAGGGATTAATTCGACCGCGGGCCGTTAGACCCTTCACATCCGTTGTTTCATCTACATCGACCCATATGAAGGAGTTTCCTATATATTTTTTTATGCTTTTTAATAGTTTTTTTTCATAGCAGATCTGCAGATAAGTGTGAATGTTCAGGAATTGGGTATTTTCTCAAGAAGGATCAGAATTCCGCTACTTGGACCTCAGGTCATGGGATGTTCACAGCGACCATATCACTTGACAAGTCCTTACATAATTCGTTTATTGAACTGAAAGGATACTGCATCTGTGTAAATTGCTCTAGCTTTTTCGAAAAACTCAGTTGTTTATATTTCGCTTGCAAGCTTAACATATCACCGTTAGTTGGGCAGGAGTCGTCGATCGCAGCCCATGTTTTAAACTTGGTAACCAGAGTTTGTAAAATTATTAGAAAAATCCATGCCAAGGCTTGTTGTGAGAAGATTGGAGTGTTGGAGGAAGAACTTATAGGTCTACTTGGTGGAATAACCCTCGACTACCTGAGCTGGATATTACCCTGGCACTGTGGCACATTACTTCAGGCTGTAGTAATCAACCTGAGCTGGATTTTACCCTGGCACTGTGGCACATTACTTCAGGCTGTAGTAATCAACCTGAGCTGGATTTTACCCTGGCACTGTGGCACATTACTTCAGGCTGTAGTAATCAACCTGAGCTGGATTTTACCCTGGCACTGTGGCACATTACTTCAGGCTGTAGTAATCAACCTGAGCTGGATTTTTACCCTGGCACTGTGGCACATTACTTCAGGCTGTAGTAATCAACCTGAGCTGGATTTTACCCTGGCACTGTGGCACATTACTTCAGGCTGTAGTAATCAACCTGAGCTGGATTTTACCCTGGCACTGTGGCACATTACTTCAGCCTGTAGTAATCAACCTGAGCTGGATTTTACCCTGGCACTGTGGCACATTACTTCAGGCTGTAGTAATCAACCTGAGCTGGATTTTACCCTGGCACTGTGGCACATTACTTCAGGCTGTAGTAATCAACCTGAGCTGGATTTTACCCTGGCACTGTGGCACATTACTTCAGGCTGTAGTAATCAACCAAACGATGTTTAGAAACGCAACATTTTGCAATCATTACGTAATTTTAAAATAACGTAAAAATGTGTCAAATGAAAATCAAATATAATAACTCTAATAAGGCGATTCATTACATTTTCCGAGCATCTAAATGGCTATGTATTGACTAATAAATCTCAGTCAGCTCTAATTGTGAGTCAAAGGAATCTGTGGTAATAGGGCAAGTTACTGCTACGAGTCATAAGTACCGGGGTGTGGTCTAATAGAGAACCACAGCTGGTTAATGTAATCCTGGCTGACTGTTACCTGCAGGTTAATGTAGTCCTGGCTGGACCATGAACTATCAGGATCAAAGCTTGGTAATTGCTGAAGGTCTTGTAATGAGAGCTCTCCGTCAAGGTCACAGCAAGAATTGCTCATAGGGTCATATGCCTGGAGGACAATACAACCCGGCAAGGTGAACACAGGTGGAAGTTTAACATGGTCTATTTAATATCCAGTGCGGGGATTGAAGACCTACTACTCTCGCAGTAGACTAGACTTTCTATTATGGGGAGATCAGAGTTCGAATCTCAGTCGGGTACACTGAGGGTGGTTTTTGCTAATGGGTTTTCCACGCAAACGTAGGTACAATTCCTCTAAATTCAACCTTCTTCATCCTTAGCACATTAGCTTAATTGACACATGTGCGAATAATCCGAACAGGAAGTTGTACGTGGTGGAAATAAAACACATGTATTGTACACCAGAATCTACTCTCCTTCACACTTCACATATCCCGCAACAAAACTCCTGTTTCCGTTTTGTTCTCAGTGCTTGTCATCAGCAGGAGTGCCTCAGGGTGCTCTTAGGGGTGGGGGACAATCATATTAACCAGGAGTCATACAATGGACGTTACTATAGAGTGATTACCCAGTCTGTACGCAATCCGGGCCCTACTTGGGTTCCAAACTACTTTATAACTCATTATTAGTAATGAGAAGAGTCGGAGGTTATTGGAACCTTCTAAAGAGTGGAGGGGGACGTGTTTGTTTGTCTAGAGCTGAGCCTAGGTTTGATATGGCAAGAATTTACTGTCTGGATTGTTAATATCACAGGAACTGAACCTAGGTTTGATATGGCGAGCATTTACTGCCTGGACTGTTAATATCGTACAGGAACTGAGCCTAGGTTTGATATGGCGAGCATTTACTGTCTGGACTGTTAATATCACACAGGAACTGAACCTAGGTTTGATATTGTGAGCATTTACTGTCTAGACTGTTAATATCGCACAGGAACTGAACCTAGGTTTGATATGGCGAGCATTTACTGCCTGGACTGTTAATATTGCACAGGAACTGAACCTAGGTTTGATATGGCGAGCATTTACTGTCTGGATTGTTAATTTCGTACAGGAACTGAACCTAGGTTTGATATGGCGAGCATTTACTGTCTGGACTGTTAATATCGTACAGGAACTGAGCCTAGGTTTGATATGGCGAGCATTTACTGCCTGGACTGTTAATATCACACAGGAACTGAGCCTAGGTTTGATATAGCGAGCATTTACTGCCCGGACTGTTAATATCGCACAGGAACTGAACCTAGGTTTGATATAACGAGCATTTACTGTCTGGATTGTTAATATCGTACAGGAACTGAGCCTAGGTTTGATATGGCGAGCATTTACTGCCTGGACTGTTAATATCACACAGGAACTGAACCTAGGTTTGATATAGCGAGCATTTACTGCCCAGACTGTTAATATCACACAGGAACTGAACCTAGTTTGATATGGCGAGCATTTACTGTCTGGATTGTTAATATCGCACAGGAACTGAGCCTAGGTTTGATATGGCGAGCATTTACTGTCTGGACTGTTAATATCACACAGGAACTGAACCTAGGTTTGATATTGTGAGCATTTACTGTCTAGACTGTTAATATCGCACAGGAACTGAACCTAGGTTTGATATGGCGAGCATTTACTGCCTGGACTGTTAATATTGCACAGGAACTGAACCTAGGTTTGATATGGCGAGCATTTACTGTCTGTATTGTTAATATCGTACAGGAACTGAGCCTAGGTTTGATATGGAGCATTTACTGCCTGGACTGTTAATATCACACAGGAACTGAACCTAGGTTTGATATAGCGAGCATTTACTGCCCGGACTGTTAATATCACACAGGAACTGAACCTAGGTTTGATATGGCGAGCATTTACTGTCTGGACTGTTAATATCACAGGAACTGAACCTAGGTTTGATATTGCGATCATTTACTGTCTGTATTGTTAATATCGCACAGGAACTGAACCTAGGTTTGATATGGCGAGCATTTACTGCCTGGACTGTTAATATCACACAAGAACTGAACCTAGGTTTGATATAGCGAGCATTTACTGCCTGGACTGTTAATATCGCACAGGAACTGAACCTAGGTTTGATATGCGAAGGGGAAATCACCTGTTAATGTAATAATTTACTAACCTTGTTGTGAACTACTAATAACTTCTATCTGACTTTCTCCTCACACATCACCAATCCTGCCTGCTACCAGGTGTGGCGTGAAACCAACACCGTGAACCTCACATCACCAATTCAATAGTTAGTTTGGCTGACGTGCGCTCACAGGGGGAAGTGGGGCTCGGGTTACAGCTGCATGTTTGATGCTCTGTCACTTCTCTGATTGATGTGTTGTCTGTCTGTCCGTCCGTCTACCATTGTCACACGGTCAATACCCGACTCTTTTCCCCACGGACCAATCATTGAAGAGTATAGTAGTGGCAGGGTCAACAGTTTAAGGGACCTACTTCCATTTTGTAGATTGGACCACAGCAAAGGGTTGTTTTTTTCAGGAAGTGTGCCACGTGTGACGTCACAATGCATGGTACCCAAGTGTGACGTCACAATTTATGGTACCCACGTGTGACGTCACAATGCATGGCACCCACGTGTGATGCCACAATATATGATAGCCACGTGTGACGTCACAATGCATGGTGCCCACGTGTGATGCCACAATATATGATAGCCACGTGTGACGTCATAATGCATGGTACCCACGTGTGACGTCACGATATATGATAGCCACGTGTGAAGTCACAATGCATGGCACCCACGTGTGATGCCACAATATATGATAGCCACTTGTGACGTCACAATGCATGGCACCCACGTGTGCCGTCACAATGCATGGTGCCCACGTGCGATGCCACAATATATGATAGCCACGTGTGACGTCATAATTCATGGTACCCACGTGTGACGTCACGATATATGATAGCCACGTGTGAAGTCACAATGCATGGCACCCACGTGTGATGCCACAATATATGATAGCCACTTGTGACGTCACAATGCATGGCACCCACGTGTGATGCCACAATATATGATAGCCACGTGTGACGTCATAATGCATGGTGCCCACGTGTGATGCCACAATATATGATAGCCACGTGTGACGTCATAATGAATGGTACCCGCGTGTGACGTCACAATATATGATAGCCACGTGTGACGTCACAATGTATGGTAGTGACGTATGTACTCCTACCAGAACCAAGGTGAAACCATCCGTTTTTGTTAATTTTTTGTCTAATATAATAATGGTGAGAGGATTAGGAAAAGCGAATTTGGAAATATGTTCCCAAGTTTGCGTAAAAAAAGGTTGAAAACAAAAAAAATGCCTTTATTCTACCATGCGTATGATATTTATACCCTGATCTTCCAATCACCTGCAAACCAGACAAGACGAGACTGCTCCCTTGGACAGTGAAGTTATCGTCTTTAAATAGCCTGTAGTTTGCAAAACATTGTTGTTTTAGATTCAAGCCTACATCTTAGCACGGGCCAATCAAGAAAGTCAACTAGTCAGCTTGTAAGTTGTAGACCAACTAATCAATTGTTGAGGCAAGATACTTGGGTAATACTGGTGTAAGGAAATTATCCATTTATTTAGTTTATCATTTTGAATCTTGAACTATTGGCTACTTGTGGATAGATCTATGTATTAATATATGATAAAATGGTTTAGTGTATACATGGAAGGATTGACACATAGAATGAAGCGATGTCTTACAAAGTCCGAAACGTGGTCAGAACATGTCGGCACGGAAATACAACTCTCAGCGGTAGAAAAGTAGTGCTTGTCTGGACAATCCACTGTTCCAGAGCCAGCAATGGATCTGAATCCAATCCTCAGATCTCCTGAGAAACAAATGGTGGCGTGGTACAACTACTGGACATAGCATATTGACACCTACACCTATCGTTATAGCAGACATAAGTTGTATTCACACTATTTTGTCCACGAAACCCCAAATATGATTTCTCTTCAACTTTGTACCTCCAAAGTTGGTGCCTAGTACAAATTGTACCCCTAAAGTTGATGCCTAATACAAGATGTAGACCTACCCCCACAGTTGGTGCCTAGTAGGCCTACTAATTGTGCACCCAAAGTTGGTGCCTAGTACTAATTGTACCCTAAAGTTGGTGCTTGACATAAGTTTTTACATATTCTGTAATCTAACTTACTTCGTCTATGGCATTAGGAACTCGAATGTTAATTGCCGCACTTACAAAACTACGTCACCTATCTCTATTGTGAGCTAGTTCTATCCAATCTATCTTATTACACCCTATCTATCTCAGGCCTATCCAAATGTTACCTTCCCATCTGCGTCTGGTCTTCCCATGGTCTCTTCTCATTGGGTTTGCCATTGAATACCTTGAACACAGTTCTAGATACTCCCATTCACGCTGCATGACCTGCCCACCGTAACCTGCAAGATTTTACTACCCTAACACTGTCTTGTGATGAGTACATGGTATGCAGCCCATCATTATGTAGCCTCCTCCACTCCCCACTGTCTTCATCCATATTTGGACAAAATATCTTCCTTCCTAGGCACCTTGTTTTCGAAAACCCTTAATTTCTTTTCGTCGTTTAAGGTAAGAGGCCATGTTTCGCACCCATAGAGACAAACCGCTAAAATTATGGCTTTGTATATACTTAGTTTTACATTTCTTGACAGCAGGCAAGACGCCAACAACTTAATGACCGAGTAATACCATTGTTATTGCTTGTTAAAATTGTTCCTAAATATTTGAATTCATTAACCCTATCAAATTGTATGTTGTTTGCTATAATATCTAAAATCGTTCTCAATCTGGTTCTCTGTGTTATCATATACTTAGTCTTTTCAGCATTCACTTATAGCCCTATTCCCTTACTATTAACTAACGAAGCTTGATCCTCTGCATACCCTAATAGCTGAATTGTACCGTTTCATGTCAAACCTTCCCTACTCTCTTGTATTACCCCAAGGTTAAATTAGAGAGTAATGGGGAGAGTGCATCTCCTTGTTTCAATCCATTAAATATTTGGAAAGCATCTGATTGGTGAGGTCCAACCCATACCCTGCCACGCAAATTTCTCAAACATACCTTAATTAGCTTGACCAGTTTTTTGGGTATTCCAAACGTAACTAAAATGTCGTTATAATTTTTTCCTTTTAACTGGATCATAGGCCTTTTTTAAATCCATGTGTATTTGATGTACCGTCATGTTGAATTCCTATTTTTTTCTAATATCTGCCGAATAGTAAAAATCTGATTCGTTGTTGATCTATTTCGTTGAAATCCACACTGAAGCTCACCAATCATTTCCTCTGCGTATGACGTCAATCTCATTAAAGCTATGTTTGTTTCAAATTTTGTAATATATTTGTAGCAGTGAGATACCTCTATAGTTATTACAATCTGTTTTATCTCCCTTTTTGAAAATGGGTATTATTATACTTTCCTTCCATTCTTGTGGCAATACATTATGTTTCCAAATGGAACATAAAAGTTTATGCATTTCTATTTCTAAAATTTCACCCCCTACCTTTATTAATTCTGATTGTATTGACCTATACCTGAAGGTTTAATATACCTCGATTTCTTAATAGCTTCTTTTACTTCACTAATACTTGGCTCTGAGACTAGTGGCTCAGCAGTATGGGTTTCGATAGCCTCACCTAAATCGGATCCTTCGTGAACATCCATAATTTGACTGAAGAAGTCGTTCCATCCACTCAAAACATCGCACGTATCTGCCGTCAGACTACCTTTCTTATCTTTAACTAAATTGGCCCCAGCCTGATAACTTTTCCTTTATCAGTTAATACCTATATAAAGTTCCCTGATATTCTTATGCTCGTTATTTGGTTCCATTACGATAACTTTACATTTTAAATACTCTCTCTTTTTGTTTTTAAATGTGGCACTGGCTTCCTGTTTTGCAATGTTAAATGTGTTTGAATTCAATTCACTAGAACTTTCTAACCATTGTAAGTTTGCTTCCCTGCTTTCCTCTACATTCGATGTCAAGCCGTGGCTTCTTCGTTCTCTTTTTACAGAGACCTACACTACACTTAGCTACATCTCCAATATTATGCCTGATACTTTCCCACTGTTTCTCTGGATGCGTGTTTTCCTCACTTTCCTGGGAGCATTCCAAGGCAGCATACTTATGTGAAATTTCAATTTGATATGTATTCCTACACTCTCCATCTGACAGTTTCTCTACATCGTATCTATCTAACTTGCTCGCCTGATTTTCCTTTTTTGTTACTGACAGACGCATTCTAAGTTTAGCAACTACCGAATAATGGTCTGAATCGCAATCTGCACCCCTGTGTGACCTGACATCCAGTAAGCTTGTATGACGTCTTTTATCAATCAGCAAGTGATCTACCTGATTGTGTGTCTAAGTACGTCTATGAATATCCTTATGCTTGAAGCAAGTAGGCCTACTTTTCACAGTAAGGTTCTTTGATGTGGCGAAATTTACCACTCTTATTTCATTTTCATCACAGATTTTTCATCATAAGATTTATTTTCCTATTGTAGGTCTAAATAATTCTTCCTTCCCTATCTTTGCAATAAAGTCACCTGTCACAATGTTCATGTGATAGGTCGAGAACTGGTCATACAGGTGTTCTACTGTAGGAAAGACACATTGACGATGACTGTATTATGCAACCTCCCAGCTACCACCATACTTGATATCCTATCTTTAATGAATTTTATGTCCTTGACTGCTGACATACTCCTTCTGTGGATTAGAAAATCTGTGCGCGAAGAAAGAAACGTATTAACCTGATTATACCCTACCATCTCCTGACCACCCAACCACTTGTGTAGGCAGTTTATCTAAGCCAATCCTGCTTACTTCATCTATAGTTGATTATAGCACCCCTAGCCTATATAAGCTCCCAGCATTCTGCGTCCCAATCATAATCTCTTTCCTAGCTTTTCTATTCCATGCCTTTCCCAGAGTAGTCTCCGCCCGGAGATCCGAATGGGGGAGTATTTTATTCCAAGGACAGCCATGGCATAATTTTTAGTGTTTCTTGATTGAATGTTTTTACGATGAGAGTTTATCACGCCCACGCCCAACACCCAAAATGGAGGACCACCCCTATTGGCTGTCCGTGACTGCTTATTCAATATATTTGCCGCTACCCTTCATATCTGAAGGCCGTATCCTCTGTCCGCAACCTGAGAACTACATCTAAAATAAATAAGTTACAATAAACTACATCCAAAATAATATATTAAATAATAAGGTTTAAAGATAAAATATTTATTTATAGACTTTAGGCTTGTATATATATTAATATTACGTATTTAAACCAAATTTGTTTTCGCATACCCCCCCCCCCCCCCCCCCCCAGGGGACATTGTAATGATACTGTTTTGGGCCCCCTCTTACTTATATGAAAATCATGGATGAAATATTATTTTTTATCTTTTAAACTAAAGAATTGTATGTAATTTTTTTCTTTTAATACTTCATCCATGGCAAAAATTGAACGATTTAATTTCAGTACAAGATTCTACATCCAAATTATATGGTTTTATTATTAATATTATTTTAGTTGATAATAATTTATTTCAATATGTTTATTATATCTTATAAGGCATTTTCAGAAGTAAATTCAAATATACTACGTTTAAAAACTTATTTCGTTCTATTTAAAATCTGGTGATGAGTTGGCTACAATTTACCCAATAGGAAGTTAGCCTACTCAACACTAGGCTACTAAGAGTTCTCCTATTGGTTGGTTTTAACACTGAAGACAAGGGATCCAAGAAGCAAGGGGTATCCATATATAAGGGGCTGGAGCAGCTTGTTCGTAAAGCTATCTCTATCTCAATCTATAGCAAGCTCTAGCTATCTCAATCCATAGCAAGCTCTAGCTATCTCTATCTCAATCTATAGCAAGCTCTAGCTATCTCAATCCATAGCAAGCTCTAGCTATCTCTATCTCAATCTATAGCAAGCTCTAGCTATCTCTATCTCAATCTATAGCAAACTCTAGCTATCTCAATCTATAGCAAGCTCTAGCTATCTCTATCTCAATCTATAGCAAACTCTAGCTATCTCAATCCATAGCAAGCTCTAGCTATCTCTATCTCAATCTATAGCAAACTCTAGCTATCTCAATCCATAGCAAGCTCTAGCTATCTCAATCCATAGCAAGTTCTAGCTATCTCTATCTCAATCTATAGCAAACTCTAGCTATCTCAATCCATAGCAAGCTCTAGCTATCTCAATCCATAGCAAGTTCTAGCTATCTCTATCTCAATCTATAGCAAGCTCTAGCTATCTCAATCTATAGCAAGCTCTAGCTATCTCTATCTCAATCTATAGCAAACTCTAGCTATCTCAATCCATAGCAAACTCTAGCTATCTCAATCCATAGCAAGCTCTAGCTATCTCAATCCATAGCAAGCTCTAGCTATCTCAATCTATAGCAAGCTCTAGCTATCTCTATCTCAATCTATAGCAAACTCTAGCTATCTCAATCCATAGCAAGCTCTAGCTCTAGCTTTGGCTTTCCACGTTAGTTGGTTAAACGTGTGAGAACTATGTCACTTTTATGTTAAATTTATACTATATAAAGTGTAATTAATTAAATAAATCGTGTATAAACATTGAAATCTACTAATTTCAACATAAATAATACGTAATCCTAGGGGGCTAGGCATATAATCGGATCATCACATAGCCGTGTGATAGCAAGTGCGCAGTTTAACCACTGGTATCCCGACCTTGGGATTTATGGACATAAAAAACGTATCAACATAATTGCTGCCCAACCTTGGGGCATGTACGGGTCATCATCATCATCATAAATTGCTACCAACATAACATCACCCCTGGCATAGACAGTACTGGACATTGTGTCAGTAAAGTACAACCTAACTAAGTACTAAGCAGCAAGCGCACAGCAACCAGAATAGAATCAAGTATAAAAAACCTAGCACACAGTCAAGTGCAAAGCACCCAGTACAGAGCCCCTAGCACGTATAATGTACACGGCTGTATCTGTACCTTGAGATGTGGCGTTGATCAAAGTCTCCCAGGCAATACTTTGAGTGAAAACATCGTCACTGCTAGAGCCCTGGTACGTCATATCCAACACACATTGGTCACGACGAGGGACGTGGAACTGTGCAAACATTGACACACACACTAACACAACACACTTAGAACGGCCACATGACATGAATATGAACCATTCACTCATAGAGGACTATTGAAACTAGTACTGGGATATGAATATGAACCATTCACTCATAGAGGACTATTGAAACTAACACTGGGACATGAATATGAACCATTCACTCATAGAGGACTATTGAAACTAACACTGGGACATGAATATGAACCATTCACTCATAGAGGACTATTGAAACTAGCACTGGGTCATGAATATGAACCATTCACTCATAGAGAACTATTGAAACTAGCACTGGGACATGAATATGAACCATTCACTCATAGAGAACTATTGAAACTAACACTGGGACATGAATATGAACCATTCACTCATAGAGGACTATTGAAACTAGTACTGATACATGAATATGAAACATTCACTCATAGAGGACTATTGAAACTAACACTGGGACATGAATATGAACCATTCACTCATAGAGGACTATTGAAACTAACACTGGGACATGAATATGAACCATTCACTCATAGAGGACTATTGAAACTAGCACTGGGACATGAATATGAACCATTCACTCATAGAGGACTATTGAAACTAGTACTGGGACATGAATATGAACCATTCACTCATAGAGGACTATTGAAACTAACACTGGGACATGAATATGAACCATTCACTCATAGAGGACTATTGAAACTAGTACTGGGACATGAATATGAACCATTCACTCATAGAGGACTATTGAAACTAACACTGGGACATGAATATGAACCATTCACTCATAGAGGACTATTGAAACTAACACTGGGACATGAATATGAACCATTCACTCATAGAGGACTATTGAAACTAGCACTGGGACATGAATATGAACCATTCACTCATAGAGAACTATTGAAACTAGCACTGGGACATGAATATGAACCATTCACTCATAGAGAACTATTGAAACTAACACTGGGACATGAATATGAACCATTCACTCATAGAGGACTATTGAAACTAGTACTGATACATGAATATGAAACATTCACTCATAGAGGACTATTGAAACTAACACTGGGACATGAATATGAACCATTCACTCATAGAGGACTATTGAAACTAACACTGGGACATGAATATGAACCATTCACTCATAGAGGACTATTGAAACTAGCACTGGGACATGAATATGAACCATTCACTCATAGAGGACTATTGAAACTAGTACTGGGACATGAATATGAACCATTCACTCATAGAGGACTATTGAAACTAACACTGGGACATGAATATGAACCATTCACTCATAGAGGACTATTGAAACTAGTACTGGGACATGAATATGAACCATTCACTCATAGAGGACTATTGAAACTAACACTGGGACATGAATATGAACCATTCACTCATAGAGGACTATTGAAACCAAACCGTACTAAAGGCTTAATTAATCCTTATATTTATGAACAAGGGCATTACAAATATAACTTACAGAATAAATTTTAGAGGATTGAACAAGGACATCACAAATATCACTTACAGGATATTTATAGGATTGACCAGGGACATCACAAATATCACTCACAGGATATTTAGAGGATTGAACATGAATTATCTCTTGGTGTATAAAATACTTTCTACATTTTTATAAAACATTATTTTTCTGTGTTTGTAGCTATATTTTTATGCAACACAGCTAAAAAAAACCTTTCAATAAACGCCTCTAGGAATTATTTGTCCTGTTTCCCAGCGGGAGCTTAGAACCATCTAATTACCAGGGGTGCTAGAAACACTATCTTTAGGGGTAATTTCAACAGGCCCATTATTCTATTGTTGTACGTTTTTAATATTTATTTTTTTGCCAACAGTTAATTGAAGCCTTTGTACAATGGCGTCTTGTCAATTAAAGATAACTACGAGGCCATGTTTATCGGGATTGGACGCTGGTTGGCTCTCGACAGAAAGGGGAGGACAAGAGCCACGCCCCTTTCATATGTGTCCCCTCCCCCCGTCATTGTGCTCACGATGGTTGGGAAGATGAAGGTGATATTAGTGTGGACCCCTCCAGGTATAGAACCCATGTCCCCTCCGACCAAGTCCATCCTCTGCAACACAAGATCATCACACGTCATGCCCTCATGTCCTAGACATTTAGAGGGCGCAAGCAACACCTAGTTCTTTATATCCTGGATATTATTGCCAACAAAGTGTTGATTAACAGAGCTAGTTCTTTATATCTTGGATATTATTGCCAACAATGTGTTGTTTGATGGAGCTAGTTCTTTATATCCTGGATATCATTGGCAACAATGTGTTGTTTAACAGAGCTAGTTCTTTATATCTTAGATATTATTGCCAACAATGTGTTGTTTAACAGAGCTAGTTCTTTATATCCTGGATATTATTGCCAACAAAGTGTTGATTAACAGAGCTAGTTCCTTATATCTTGGATATTATTGCCAACAATAGGTTGATTAACAAAGATAGTTCTTTATATCCTGGATAAAATTGCCAACAATGTGTTGATTAACAGAGCTAGTTCTTTATATCTTGGATATTATTGCCAACAATGTGTTGATTAACAGAGCTAGTTCTTTATATCCTGGATATTATTGCCAACAAAGTGTTGATTAACAGAGCTAGTTCCTTATATCTTGGATATTATTGCCAACAATAGGTTGATTAACAAAGATAGTTTTTTATATCCTGGATAAAATTGCCAACAATGTGTTGATTAACAGAGCTAGTTCTTTATATCGTGGATATTATTGCCAACAATGTGTTGATTAACAGAGCTAGTTCTTTATATCCTGGATATTATTGCCAACAATGTGTTGTTTAACAGAGCTAGTTCTTTATATCTTAGATATTATTGCCAACAATGTGTTGATTAACAGAATTAGTTCTTTATATCCTGAACATTATTGCCAACAATGTGTTGTTTAACAAAGCTAGTTCTTTATATCCTGGATATTATTGCCAACAATGTGTTGTTTAACAGAGCTAGTTCTTTATATCTTGGATATTATTGCCAACAATGTGTTGTTTGATGGAGCTAGTTCTTTATATCCTGGATATCATTGGCAACAATGTGTTGTTTAACAGAGCTAGTTCTTTATATCTTAGATATTATTGCCAACAATGTGATGATTAACAGAATTAGTTCTTTATATCCTGGATATTATTCCCAACAATGTGTTGTTTAACAAAGCTAGTTCTTTATATCCTGGATATTATTGCCAACAATGTGTTGTTTAACAGAGCTAGTTCTTTATATCTTAGATATTATTGCCAACAATGTGTTGTTTAACAGAGCTAGTTCTTTATATCTTGGATATTAATGCCAACAATATGTTTTAATGGAGCTAGTTCTTTATACCCTTGACATTATTGCCAACAATGTGTTGTCTGACAGATATAGGCTAGTTCTTTATATCTTGTATATTATTGGCAACAATGTGTTGTCTGAAAGATCTAGTTGTTCACATTTTGGATATTATCATTATTATTCATCAGTTATTCTAGTCACAGTTCAGTTAGATATCAATTATTTCCTTTTGTTAATTTTCTATTCTTATTTCATACGGCACACATTATAACTGTCATCATTTATCAGTTTTTATTTTATCTTTTGTTAGGCAGATAGCAACAAAATAAAGAATCTATTTAACAATTGAAATGAACGTCACCTGGCAGTGTGTATCTTGGGGAGTGACTATCTGGCAACATCGCACTGTATCCGTGGTCAAATGGTACGTTTCCTGGCCGGTGTTTACTACAGTCATATCTGGCAACAATGGCCGACATGTTACTTTACAATCAACCTACTCGATTATTAGAATTTTACAACTTTATATTGACATCGAAATTATATTGATAGATTTTGAACAAGTGATCTTGTTTGACTGTTATATAGGCTAAATATAAACACAGACTTAAGGGCGCCGTGTAGGCCTACTTGATAGGAAATATTCACACTCTGTGGCACAGTTCTTTTTTTGATCGGAAGGGCTAGAAAAGTTGTTTTTGTATCACGTCTCACTAACCGTTGAGGTTATTGAATATGTAGATCTACTGATCACGCTAGTGTGTTAGGGATGAGGAAGATTGCATTTAGAGGAATTATACACGAATTTGCGTGAAGGAATAGGGGAAAATTATTGAGGAAAAACCACCCTCAGTATACCTGACCGGCATTCGAACCCCGGTCTCCCCGTCATCGATTGTATGTCTCTTGTGAGAGTTACACCTTGGCTTAGACAAGGGTAGTCCAACGTTTTTCACCTCAAGGGCCAGATTTGACTAAAAATTACTTTAAATAGGCCCTGCTTATATATAAATTGTATTTTGGCAGTAGATTCTTTCAAATTTTACGGGTAAAAATGTTTATTAAATTTCTAAAAATGTATTATGAGATAAGCACGCACATTTTCACAAAAGAGCTTAACATTATGAACTTTTTTTAACGTATTTCTATTAATCAAATAAATGCATAATGAAATACAACCACGGTGCAGTTTTACATCTGTCACCCAGAGCTTCCCTTTAATTCTCATCCAGAATACTGTTGAGGGCCACATTTTCAGTGACCATACTACCGGGTCTAATAAAAAAAAGCTATTACATCTCCTTTCATGTATTCATACGGCAATTAATGTGATCTTCAGGTGTCACTTTTGATCGATTTTTACCTAATAAATAGTAATATTAGTAATAATAATAATACTATAGTAAAATGTTAACAATGTCAGCCTCAAATAATATATATTTTTTTCCTAAAAGGCCCTATATATTAAAATTGGGCTGCATTTCTTATGGGAGGGAAAGTTCTGAAGAATTGACAGTATTGTAACAATCAATTATCTTAGCATTTTCTGACTTTACTTATTTTATTGGAAGATAGAACTATTGCATGTTTCCAGGCACCAGGGGGATGTCAAAACCTTTCGCCAAGAACCTTTCAAAATGAGGTACAGTAGGGCCCTAATATCCGCGGGTAATACTGTCCTAGATCTACCGCGGCTACGTGAAACCGCGGTTAATACCGAACTATTATGTGACGTGATATTCACGTACAAACATAAATACGGTAAAGTTTAATTGATAAATTATTCAGTAAGACATTGCCAAGATTAAATAAACTAATAATAATAACTTGTACTCTACACTACAGTGTTACTTACTATTCTACATTCTTATTGTTGAGACGATTACTGATGATGATGATGATGGTGACGACGCCTGTGATATGATAGCATATTGGCCACGATGAGGAGATGAAGTGGGGTGGTAGTGTAGGCATTGTGACTTATAAACTATTTATTTCTTTAATTAAAAATAAATAATATTGGGTAGAGGTAAACCGCGGATAACTGAAATCGCGGATATTGAATCAGCGGATACAGGGGGGCCTTACTGTAGTTACAAAAGTAACATAACAAAATTACAAGAGTAACATATTTTTTTATCACCTCATTTTACTGCCTGTTCAGGTTATACACATATATGATAATTAATATAATGGAATATGGATAAGGAAGGAAGCATTTTAGATGTAATATATATCCGCACTTGAGTGGAGGGAGCGTGGGAAACTATCTAGGAAAACCACTATCAGTAGACCCAACTGGAATTCGAACCCTGATTTCCCCATCTTCAGCAGGACAGTCTAACACGAGAGTGACGCCTTAGACCATTCGGCCACTGAAACGGGTTAATATAATATTCCAAGGTTATTTGGGCTCATTATTTCTCCAGCAATTTAAGCGTTTTTACATTTTGAGTTCTGTGTGCAATTAGCAAAGAATATAATTGCTGTCCAATTACGAAGCAGTGACTGTGAACAGATTCAATCTAGGCTATAATCAAACTACCAGATATGTAGTGAAAGGCAAGATAGTGATGATATGGTGAATACCCCATTAAAACCCTCACCGATTATAAAGGCCATGCAGTGATTATATAGTGAATACATCAGTCATTCTTTTAGTGATTAGATAAATGCTAGATAGTGTATATAGTGAATATCACATTCAAATCCTCACGACTATAAAGGTCATGCAGTGACTATAGTGAATACCCCATTCAATCTTTAGTGATTAGATAAATGCTAGATAGTGTATATATGTGATATCACATTCAAACCCTCACCGATTATAAAGGCCATGCAGTGATTATATAGTGAATACATCATTCATTCTTTTAGTGATTAGATAAATGCTAGATAGTGTCTATATAGTGATATCACATTCAAACCCTCGCCGATTATAAAGGCCATGCAGTGACTATATAGTGAATACATCATTCAATCTTTTAGTGATTAGATAAATGCTAGATAGTGTCTATATAGTGAATATCACATTCAAATCCTCACCGACTATAAAGGTCATGCAGTGACTATAGTGAATACCCCATTCAATCTTTTAGTGATTAGATAAATGCTAGATAGTGTATATATAGTGATATCACATTCAAATCCTCAGTGATTAAAGAAAGGTCAGGTAGTGATAATATAATGAATACAATAAATCATTCAATCACAGAAGGCTTCGTTCAAACGAAAATTTTACTTAAGTAGATAATATTTTAAATGTGTTTATTCAAGTCAGGAAATTTTAGGTGTTGTTTGATTTACACGTTCGCCGAAAATAGAAAGCAGAATTTCTACTATTGGCGCAGCAATTCACACGCTGTATGTTGACCCATGATGCTTTGCAACGCCAACTTAAAACAGTTGATTAGCAACATATTTTATTTTCTAGTAGATAGACATATATTTTAGATCATTCTCCTGATTGATGGATGTTTACAAATTATAACGTTGTGTCGTAACACAATCCAATACATCGACACACACGTTTTACATTAACGGGTTATTTCAACTCTCCTCACAACGGACAACGAAACTGTCTGATTGCTTCTAGCTCTACAGCGCATGCGTTGACAAATGTGCATGCACACTAATTTGAGATGGTTGGTTCTGAGATTTGATTGGTTCTCCTGTGCCGAACATCTCGTGCAGAGCAGACAAAATAGAGACGAGTGGTACTTTAAGGAACTTTAGCGGAATAGCTCGCGCCGATTTAGCGGAAATCTTGTGATTGGCTTAGAGCTCGTCACGTGACTACGTTTCTGTTCTGCGCTAGTTTTTCTGCCAACGTGTGAATCCACAGTAACACCTTGTCTTAAACCCAACCAGGTTACATAAAATTTCTATATTAATAATGTATACATATTTTAAATTTAAATGCAGTAACTTACATACAGAAAATATAATGAAATAATTCCTAAAATCCAAACAATTTTAAATCTCATCATATGAATCAACTAAAATCACAATCATTATTTTCTTATATACAACGTGTATCTAAAACAATGCATCAACCTTTGGTAGGCTATTCCTTGGGTGAAAATAGAATAATTCACATCAGCAACCTAGGGTCCATCTTGAATATTAAGGGTGGTATACACCCCTAGACATAGAGCTAAAAACGACTCTTGTGTGAAATATTATGAAAACTGATTAAGGTATTACAACGAATCTTTGTATACTACTTATTGAAACCTTGATCATTAATAAACTAAATGTGCTGTTACCGTTACCCATCCCCATCATGTAAAAAATGTGGTTGGGGGGGGTTGTAACACTTTTTTCTGCAATAAAATATGACAGAATAAGTATTACTAATTTTGACTTAAGATTACAAAACAAGGATTAAAATTAACAAAAGAAGGTGCCTTGGAGAAACTGTCTAGCTTCGTTTTCGAGATAATCACACAAGTTTGAGCTCAGAGACAAGTGTAAATGCCTGCCAGGTAGGCAACCAGAATCGCAGTGTTACTTCGCACTGCAGTCGTTTAACCATTTTTACCGGCACGTGTGACTAGGTATCACGTAAATTTGGTAAACAAGGCTGGTTTGTGTGTAATGATGGAGATACTCAAATACTTTTCCTTCTTCATAAGCTGAGATGTGTTATTTATCACATTAGTAAGTTATGCTTGCACAGTTCACACTTGGGTGGGATTTTAAACATTACACTCACTGGAGTATTGAAAGCTAAATTAAGAAATACTAACCGTAGTTCTTGTATGTTTTAATTCCTAGCTTCAAAAGCAGATTCATATAAGTCATTCGCGAGCTAAGTTTACCTGGATGACAGCTCTAAATGTTACTAGAAATAATCCCTAATATATCACTACGCCAACAGCTGACATCTATCACTTTGGATGATTGTAATGAAAACAGATGGTAATATATTAATGTGATAGTTAACCACAGTAATTTAAGGCCAATATTATTTATATATTTATTTGAGGTCGGACACAAAGTTTATTTATAGTTTTATTCCCCTTAAAAATATTAACACCACTTTCACAAAAACTTCTAACGAACATAGCTTTAAAATGGTGGCTGACGAATCTAAACCATATGATTGAACATAACGGTAAACAAGTTTTTTACAATGATGCAGACACGCAGTTGATGGAAATATTTTATTCAGTTAAATATTTCAACATACGATAAAATAATCATAAAATCATTTATTATATGTAAAAAAAATATTATAACAATGTTCTCTTTTCCAAGTAAATACGATGCCTGTATTAAAAGGTATTGATGTGTGCACTATATTACACAAAATCAATAACGTTCCAAAACGAAACATAAGTACTTTTAATTATGTTTAAAATATTGTTTCGAGTTGGATAAAAATAAATTAGATATTTAAAAAAATGAAATAGTATGAGAAAACGTAAGTTTACGTTATTTTAAATGTAATATATAACAGGTAATTAAAGATCTTTACATTTATAACAAAACTGTGATCTTTTACAAGTGTTGGCAGCCCAAAACCTAAACATATGATTTTCGAACTGTCATCCAGGTAAAAACCTATCGTGAACAGAATAAAGCAAGTGTTCAAAATAGTGGCCCCTAACGCCATTGCAATAATTGAGGTGGCGTATCAATGACTGGCGTAATCTTTCGAAAACACGTGGTGTTTCTTGAACCTTATCACATGCAGCACCTAGCCTGGCTAACAGGTCTTCCTCGGATTCAATGGCTGTCTCGTACACCAAAGCTTTGAAAAAGCCCCACAGAAAGAAGTCTAACGGATTAAGGTAAGGAGAACGTGGTGGCTACGCAACAGCTATACTGGTTGCCTACCTGGCAGGAAATATCACTTGTCTTTGAAATCAAACATGCATGATTATCTCGGAAACGGGGAAAGATAGACAGTTTTTCCAAGACACCTTATTTGTTAATTTTTACTTTATGTTTTTCATTCTTAAGTCAAAGTTAGTAATACTTATTCTGTCATATTTTATTGCAGAAAAAAGTGTTACAACCCCCCCAACCCCATTTTTTACATGATGGGGATGGGTAACGGTAACAGCACATTTAGTTTATTAATGATCAAGGTTTCAATAAGTAGTATACAAAGATTCGTTGTAATACCTTAATCAGTTTTCATAATATTTCACACAAGAGTCGTTTTCAGCTCTATGTCTAGGGGTGTATACCACCCTTAATATTCAAGATGGGCCCTAGGTTGCTGATGTGAATTATTCTATTTTCACCCACACGTTTCACATACACATTGTTATATATATTTTATTACAAGATTTATCTCATTCATATATCATAATATTCTTTAAGGGCGCTGCATGGATCAGCACTTAATCGTGGTGCAGACGTTTAGAAATCCCGGATTATTTATAAAGTGGTTTGATATTTTTAAAATATTGTTTTACCAAAGCTTAGGCGAAAATTCCGACCAGTTAAAAACTTTAAATTTCAAGTTTTGAATGTTTAAAAAAAAAGTGAGATATTAGTCTAACTTCTATAAAACAATCCCACATTATCTTAAAATGTTATGCTACGACCCAATCAAAACATGACTTTGTTTTATAGAGGAAGACTATCTAGGTTTCTAACCTTTTTCTTTAATTTCAGAAGTACAAAATTTCGCGTAATGCGTCGTTGAGTTTTTTTTAAGTTTAAACTCAAAATTTAAACATTTTTACTGGTCAGAAACTGTTATGTTCACCAACATTTTGTTGTTCTAACATGTTGCACAATTAACCTAACGTATCAAATCCTTCATACTAGAAAATGTAGGCCTATATGTAATGCATGTACAAAGGGAGTAGTTAGGATTTTTGGGGTGGGGGGTGGTGTGGAGGGGGGAGTAGGGAATACAAAATCAAATTTTGACAAATAGATATAAACCCTTAGATTTTGATTTTACATAAGAAATTAATTAAAAAATTTATGTTTCATCTCCTGTGCCAGATTTAAACATATGTTTTACTATTTTTCCTTGAAATGGTTATTGAAGGGGAAGAATTTCGGGGGTGGGGGATATATTCCGATATCTCCCCCTCCACCCCCACCCCCCTGGCTGCGCACCTGGCATGTACCATTCATTTACCCTGAAAAGTAGCAAGCTAACCTTGCATGATTTCACTATGGCGCGGCTTAAAATTTAAATCCATAGTGTAATAGGTCAAGGTAAGACTGCTACCTTGCTTGGTTCCACCATGGTGTAGCTTATAAGATATGATCATAGTGTAATCAGTCAAGGTAAGACCACTACCTTTCTTGGTTACACTATGGTGTAGCTTTGAAAAATGTAAAAGTAGATTAGGGCCCCAAAAAAGATTGCTTACCCCTGATGTAGATGGTTATTTTTGAAAAACAGTTATATGACCTGTCCGTGATATCGGTAGAGGGAGGACTGAGGTTCGTGCCCAGGCTGAGATTAAAATTATAATACTCGGGCGAACAGACGTGGGGAACCCTAGGCAAGCCTCGTTTGCGGAGCCCCCCAGTCATCTACCTCACTCCCTGGTATAAATCCGTCTTGGTGAAAAGTTTATTATTGAATAATGCCACCACTTTTGGGTGACCAAATAGTAACGTTTGATGTTTAGTTAAATCAATCATGTGATATCTAAGAATTATTTATTTAATATTTTCACTGTTCTGAACAAGGAAATTACACAAGCCGATATGTCACGTGGCTGTTTGATTAAAACAGTCAAATTAAACGCCCGACGCGGTGTGAATATGCTACCGTCACTTGAGCTCAGTCGAGATGTTTTAATTGATTCAATTCAAAGTAATCACGCGAATTACTCGTGATAACTCTACGAGAGTGAGGGTTAGTCTTCCGCTCACTAATATTTACAGTACATCGGAGAGTGTCTACCTTCTCGAATCTTCTTTACTACTACGTGTGTGTCAAATTGCATAACACCCCTCGCTCTTCCACTATTATTATTAGCACCGCGTCTTACTACCGTTCGGAAACGCTTCTTCCACTATTGTTTACTTACCAAGAAGAAAGAGCGATGAAATACCTTGAAATAGTTTATATTGAAACTATGCTGATAAAAGAATATTAACATTATTAAATTTTGAATGCAATATCGTATTAAATTTATTATTAAATTATTATTATTAATGAATTTAAGGGATTGATAAACTCACATAGTCACACACTTTCCCACCCAAAATAAATTTTAAAAACTCAGTTTTTATTTTATGTTAGACTACTACAGTAGTTTGCGCCTATATTCCAATTTTCAGCCGGATAAGGTATCAGGAAATGCTCTTAAAGGTAAACATTTAATAATTAGTGCTCGAAGCCGCGTTTTTGCACATATATTGGTTGATTTCCCCACAACTATTTGTTCTAATTTCTTTCCCAACGAACCAGATCTGTATAAAGGCGCAAATAAAAAGTGTGGGAAGTTTAAATTAAATCGGTTAGTGCGTTCAAAAGTTATCGTGAGACATATCTACCACAGACAGATAGACCCATGCAAATAGGTGGAGTTAAAACGGAGAACTCGCACCACTCGTTCACTAAATAAAACCACGTGATCAACTTACGTTTTTATTTGTTTATCTGGCGATATTTGTTATAGACTCTACGCACAAAGATGTCCCCCTCCAAAGTGTTTTTTCCCTCTGTCACCTAAGCAAGTGTGAAACCCCCCAAATCGTGGGGCCCTGTGCAACCACACCATTTGCACACCCCTAAGGGTGGCCCTGCTGGTGAAGATCAGTTAATATTTCCGCATAGTAAAATAAGGGAGTAAAACGAACGCGTTCATTCTCGTGTGAGGTGCAGGTAACTGTAGTAGAAGGACTTTAGATTGTGAATGAAGCAAACACACTTGTTTTGTAATTGTGGAAGCCGATTAGATAGTGCCGTTGTTTTTATGAAGTATTTAACAGACTGATAGTATGTCATCACACGACTTGTACACTAACTTAAATCTAGAGCAGACCTCTCCTGATCGTTAATTCATCACTGAGATACCGATTATAAGTTTGTAGGTGATGCCGGGAATCAAACCCTGGACCCTTAGCTATGTCACGTCACAGTCAAAATGTGTTGGGACTATACTCTTTATAAGCAGAGTTCAAAGTTCAGCGTACATTTTTTGCTGTTGTAAATGTCGGTCACATGATTCCCCTAAGTCTTGTTTTCGTTAATTATTACCCATAAGTCTTGTTTTCGTTCATTACTACCCCTAAGTCTTGTTTTCGTTCATTATTACCCCTAAGTCTTGTTTTCGTTTATTGTTACCCCTAAGTCTTGTTTTCGTTCATTACTACCCCTAAATCTTGTTTTCGTTCATTACCCTCAAGTCTTGTTTTCGTTCATTATTACCCCTAAGTCTTGTTTTCGTTCATTATTACCCCTAAGTCTTGTTTTCGTTCATTATTACCCTTAAGTCTTGTTTTCGTTCATTACTACCCCTAAGTCTTGTTTTCGTTCATTACTACCCCTAAATCTTGTTTTCGTTCATTACCCCTAAGTCTTGTTTTCGTTCATTATTACCCTAAGTCTTGTTTTCGTTCATTATTACCCTAAGTCTTGTTTTCGTTCATTACTACCCTAAATCTTGTTTCGTTCATTATTACTCCTAAGTTTTGTTTTCGTTCATTATTCCCCTAAATCTTGTTTTCGTTCATTGTTACCCCTAAGTCTTGTTTTCGTTTATTATTACCCTAAGTCTTGTTTTCGTTCATTACTACCCTAAATCTTGTTTTCGTTCATTACTCCTAAGTCTTGTTTTCGTTCATTATTACCCCTAAATCTTGTTTTCGTTCATTATTACCCTAAATCTTGTTTTCGTTCATTATTACCCCTAAATCTTGTTTTCGTTCATTATCACCCCTAAGTCTTGTTTTCGTTTATTACTACCCCTAAGTCTTGTTTTCGTTCATTATTACCCCTAAGTCTTGTTTTCGTTCATTACTATCCCTAAGTCTTGTTTTCGTTCATTACTACCCTTAATCTTGTTTTCGTTCATGACTACCCTAAGTCTTGTTTTCGTTTTATTATTACCCTAAGTCTTGTTTTCGTTCATTATTACCCCTAAGTCTTGTTGTCGTTCATTATTAGCCCTAAGTTATTTGCGTGTGAAGTTGAAGGGATTATAGTATCATCGAACCATATATTGTACAACACCTTAGTGAAGTCTATAGCGTCTATGCCTGGGTTCAACTCCCGGCACGACAAAAAAAATCTATTTTAACCGGAATTGACTGTTGGGGGCCTGGATGTTGTGTATGTTCTAGATTTACGTTAGTTTTAAGTCGTGTGCTGATAATAATCAGTCGGTTTAGAAAGTGCACGTCAAGTACCTCAAATATTAATTTTAAGAAATATAAATATATCTGTAATAGAAGCGTGATTTATATTTGGCAAACCCTCCTTCAGTGGCCGAATGGTCTAAGATAGGGGTTCGAATCTCGGTCGGGTCTACTGAGGATACTTTTTTTCTAAATGATTTCCCACTCTCCTTCCACGCAAATGTAGGTAGATTACTTCTAAAATTCTTCCTTCCTCATCCCAGCCCTATTATAGTAATTATCATATATGTGTACAACCTGAACAGGTATTAAAACGTGATATTATATATAAATAATCATTGGGTGTGATTTAATGCTGTTAGTCTAATCACTAAACCGTCATTACGTGATTTATTTTAGCACCACATATTACTACCCATTCAGACTATAACGCTTAGGTACTAATTACACTAATGCTTTTTAGGGATTAGGTAGGTTATATTTAAAGGAAGTGTAGGCATACCCGCATTTGCATGGAGGAAGAGTGGAAAACCATTTCGGAAAAACCTCCCCCAGTAGGCCTACACCTGACCGAGATTCGAACCCCGATCTCCCCCCTGTCATCGGCAGTCTAGTCTACGGCGAGAGTAACGCGTTAGACCACGCGGCCACCGAAGCGAGTTTCCTGAATATTCGCAAATAATTTTAAATCAACATTTTTTTCTATCAATAACTAAAAATACGTTAATACAACTGCCATACAAATATACTCGTATAAAAGGGGGTGGGAAGATATTTTTATAGGAAGACTCCACTAGAAAAGTGACCAAAAATGTCAATAATGTTATATACGAAGGGGGAGGACACCAAAATGCTAAATGTACCAGATTTGACGGGACCATTGAATATTAACATCCTTGAGATCACACACACACTCTAGTATGGTTTCTAATCAAATTGGTTCATGTTTTAATGTAGTGTTAGTAACTTGCACTAGCATACACAGATCTCTTGACATATTATTATACAAACAATTGAGTTATTCAAATACTAAGAATGTTGGTCGAACAATTCATGTTTCACTTATGACAGGTCTATTATCAGCAGTCGGATTAATCTACTCAATATAATATATTCAATACACAGTGTATGATAAAATACATCATAATTATGTAGTCCAATACACATACCCACAACATTTATACCTGCATGTTTATTAACTATTTAAATTATATTATTATTTAAATAAAACTTTTAAGCAAACTTTATTGAATAAATTAATTGAAGTTAAAAACACTCGTATTTCACAGTTTTTAAATTTCAAAACCTCACACTAATGGTCTCGTGGTCTAAGGAGTTAAGCTCGCCTAGATTGGTTCACTGTCTAAGAGGCGGTCGGAGTAAAAATCCCGGCTAAATGCATTAGGGTTGGCTTTTCACATGAGATGTTTACAAACTATCTGCTAATGCGGACTCATTTCTTCTTGGCTACACTGCTTATTAAAAATACATCTGTGGATATGATAAGGATATAAAATCTATTTTGCATCAAATTAATCCAATTTTGAGATAATGGTAGAATATAACTTCGTTAATCTGAAACAATTGGAACTAAAAATTGTTCGGATTAGCGAAAATTTTGATTAAGTGGTAGAATACGGAGGTGTTTTAGGGGTGAGAGAGTATTTTTACACATCCTATGTTACACTTGAATATATTTTATAAAATTTACCTTCATTTAAGTGATGTTATAACACGTAATAATAGTTTTAAATTTAAATTAGAATCTTTTACATGACTTTAATTATTTGTATATTAGTTACAGGAAAACACCTTGTGTGGAATGCAACACGTAAATATTTAGCATTTATTAACACAAGTTTCTTTTAACTTTGTTATCAATAAAAAATATATTCAATTTGAATTGGTTTGTTCTTTCCTCCTACTTTTTTCTATTTTTTTTAGGATTATGCGGAACTTTGGACTACTGGGATTTACTGTATTTTCCAATAGAAAGTATACCAATAAATACATTCACTAATTATTGTAATACGAGGGTCAAACTATTGTCTTTCCCTATACAGATATAAATATCTAACTCAACGGTTCCCAATCTGTGGGGCGCGAAAATCGCTAGGAAAACATTATTTAATTTGTTGAATAGAACGCGCTTTGTGAAATGAATTTTGTTGGAATCTTGATTTCTTCTCGAAGTAGGGTGGTTACTATTTTGGTCATAAGTCCAGCCATAAGTCCAGTATGCAGATTTTTCAAACTAAGCAGTAGACCTACAAGACTCTCAGAGAAGCTATATTTTCATTTTTGGTGTTAATAAAAAAACACTTTGTGTCGATCTTGATCCAAGAATATAATAGAAATGGTCCTGTTTTATCCAAACATGGATTCATATTTTGAATCTAATCACCCTCATTTATCGTTGTAACCCCAATGAAGCCCAGCGAATGATAGAAGAAGAATTTTTCTTAGTAATACATTTATTATCATTATTTAATTTCTGTTAACATTTAGTTCGAAAAAATACAAAAATAAATTTGTGAACTGTTAAACTAAACAATAATATAAGTGGGACATTTTTTATTAAAAAAACCCACAAAGATGGCTCTTGGTGTGTTACGAAAGAAATTGAGTGTGTGTGTAGGTTTACCGCGTTAAGTGTAACCAACTGTACAGAGTTTAAATATGTTTATCAGCTAACTCAATTAAGGTGGGAGTGTGGGAAACGCGTTTTTACAGTTTTTATATCAAGATTTTTTCTGTCCAAAATAAATCAAACATTTCCCCAAGAGAAACATAAAGTTTAATTTTCTTCACGTGGTCATATCAACAGTTGTTGAATATCTGTCATTAGCATAGCAACATTAGATGAGGAACTTTTTAAATGAAGATAAAATTTTGTAATTAAATTCCAGGACACCATCGACAGATATTCAACAACTGTTGATATCACCGCGTGAAGAAAATCAAACTCTTATCTTTGTTTGGAACAATATTTGATTCATTTAGGCAACAAAAACAAGTTTTGCTATAAAAACTGCAAAAACACTGATCTTTTCTTGCGTCCCCTACAGCCCCACCTTGAGGTCATGGATTTAATTTTGAGTAAAAGTATATGCCCAATCATCGAGGGAAATTTTTTAGAAAATTTTTTCCAAAAAATAACTTTGCTCTAAAAGAATAAAACCTTTGGAAAACAAAACCGTTAAAAAATATTGTAATCTTAAAACTGACATCTATATCGAACATAATATCGTTAATATTAGCGACATTGACATTGATATTACCTGGTTTGTCGGTAGAGTCCACTGAAGGTAGGTGGGTTTTCTTAGTAGGCTACATATTTACAATCTTTAATTTATTTTATAATTAACTTACATTTATTATCCATACCGGTATTTTATCACACACACTAAACTGATGTTAAGTTGAAGGCTTACAAACTAGAAATGCACGTAAATTATGAAGAATTCCATGACGTCAGACCGCAAGTGGCCCACACCGACCGAGCGGCCGCCATCTGTTGGCAAATATAGTGTCAACGTTTGCGGAAAGAGGGTTTCATATGGTCTGCACAACGAAACCTCCGGCCATTACTCTTAGTTTTCTAGACCGTAGCCACTACTTTTCCCGTTCTAGCTGGTCCTCATTGGTCCTCATAAGGTTGAGTTGACCCCGTTCCAGACCCCCAGGATAGAACCCGGGACCTTTGGGTCTGTAGCCAGGAACTCTGACCACTAGACTACAAAGGCGGTTAATTATGAACACAAACCATACAAATCAAACCAAAATATTAGCAAATATGGCCCATATTGGGAATCCCTATCAGAAATGTTAATAAACATCGCCCGTAGTTAAAACAGCCCAACGTTTCAAATAAATAACTCACCCTACGGCTACAAGAGTGTAAATCGTGTAGGACTGGTCACAAAAACACAGAAGACATATTTACATGTTTGTAAGACGATAAAAATAAAAATGCAGAAATTACATATAATTACATAGATTTAAAAAATATCGAATATTGATGTTTTGCGTGATAAAGCTACTACAAACATCGACACACAAGCTATCTAACATATTGAAACTCTAGATAACATGAAGACAGACGCAGTTGCAACGATTGAGTGACGTAATACTTTGTTACGAGTAATATGAGTTAACAAACATTTGGTTGACAAATCGTCCAGAATCATTAAGTCTTGAACACTTATCAAACCTAATGTGTCTTTTCATTAAAACAATGGAATTACAATGTAATATTTTAGTTTTCTCGTAGGCAAGATGCAGAATTTAGATAAAATAAGTAGCCTAATAAATATCATAATTAAAATACACGTACATAACTAATATAAATTAATGTAATATATATTTTCAGATAGTATGATAAGGAGTCAACTGTGTACTTTACAAAATTGTATTTTTAAGCCCTTAGACCTATAGAGGCTAATATGTCAAACATTAAAATAAGGCACATAGTTTTATGTTGATACAAATAAAAACAAATATTAAATAAATATAATATATAATGTATTTTGATAAACAAAATGAATTAGCAAGATTTATAACCATTCGTAAACAAAACATTGTATCAATAAAAAAATATAGGAATAGGTTACGTAGATATTTAATTTAAAATAAAAATATACTAAACATATAAAGATATTTAACACACCTTAAGTGAAATTTTAAAGACAATATATTGTGAAACATTGATCAACTTAAAAGAGAAAATACTCAAGTCCGAATCGAATGAATTTCCTTCAATAGAACTAGTGAATATTAAAATCGGAGTTTATGAACTCTATCAAGTTTTAAATGCAGATATATATTTTTAAAGATCTTGAACAATAAAGGAAAAAAAATATTTTAACAAATACTCTACCGGAAAATGAGTGTTCGAAGACATATCTTTTTACCAATTACATTTTAAAGTAAAGTCCGCTTATGATAAATTGGTTTTTAGATGAGTTATAATCCATTTAAATGTTTAAAAATAATATAAATACGATATTAATTACTAAAATATAAGATATTGGTATGTAGGCCTACTACAATACATTCATATAGTCTAATATTTTTAAAGGAAGCAATATTAGTAGTTTTTAATATTATTTTTCAATTTTATTTAATTCACATAGGAATAATATATTGTTCAGCCTTGAAGTAAAATATTAGTTTTATTGTTAAAGAAGTAAAGTAATTAAGTTAAACTATTATTTAAAGATTTTTAGTTTGACAAATAATTCCCTAAACTTGTAATTATTTATTTTATTTTTAAAATTATTATTTATTTATAATCATATTTTTTAAGTATTTATATTAATAGTAACTGTATGAAAATAAACAAATGATAATATGATTTATGTTTGTTAAATATTAGTTGAAAAGATATATAGGGTATTCATAAAATATATAAAATTTTAAGGATTAGATTAGAAGGATTTAAAAAAAAAGTTTCTCCAACTAAAATTAAATAAAAAAGAGTGAAATATTTGGGATTCGTTTTCCGTTCCCCCAAAATGACAAATAAAACAATAAATCAAAAATAATAAATTAATAATAAATAAACAAAGTTAAGAATGGATTGATATCTATTTAGGGCCTACATATATAACGAATATTGCTGGTGAACAAAATTTATCTACAACAATTTTCTAACAGGTGTTGTTAATTTGTTCTGCAAGAAGATCTTGTTTTGTGCTTACAATAATACACTTTTAAAAATATTGAAAATTTTCTCATTTTAATTTTGTTTTTATATTTTATAAGTAACCTATAATAAATATAAAAGTAATAATATATCCATTAGCGTCTTGCAATTACTTTCAGTGCAGGCAGTAGAATTATTAATATTAATGATTACTTATGAAATAAGGTGATGTAATAAATTGAACTAAAGAAACTGACAAGCAAACCAATATCTGACAATATAAATATATAAAAATAATAATATATATTAATAAAAATAAATTATATAGGCCTATATATTATATATATATTAATATTATATATTTGATATATATTTTTTCTATATAAATATATATTTAATATAATTTATTTGACAGTTATTAAATTACTTGTCAGTTTCTTTTGTTCAATTTATTACATCACCTTATTTCATAAGTAATCATTAATATTAATAATCCTACCGCCTGCGCTGAAAGTAATTGCAAGTCAATAGGCTGATGAACATAATATTATTACTTTAATCTTTCTAATAGCTTCTAAATCCTTACTAAAACAATTTTTTTAGTTGCTTCTATAGATTAAAAAAATTATAAGTTTATAAAACTTACTTTTTTTAATATCTTCATTGTTACATTATTAATTTGTGGTATTTTAATCAATACTATACACGTTACGAATATAGGCCTACTCTTTCTACAGATGGAAGTAATAATCTCGCTGGCCTCTGATTGGTGGTCGCGTGTTTTAAGACGTCAGTCTCGGAATAGAATGGATTGCAAATGGCGGGGAGACATGAATAAGGGCCGGCGTATATAGAGAGTTTACAAGACTCCCTTCAAACCCATGAGGGTTGATTGATTCTGAATTAGACATTTAACAACGTTTCACCGTTAGTGTAAATGTCCGAACGACACTTAAGGATAGTAAATAATGGTTGAAAATTGAATAAAGATTAAAATTATGATAGGTTTTCGAAAAATGTCTGGATAAACCAATATCCCGTTCAAAACTACCCGGTGTTAAAATAAATGTACCTATAGAATAAATCGGGTGTCATGAACATTACCCTGGACACTAACGTGATAAGATAAGTTAATATAGGGGAGACCGGGGCTGATTGTAACAGGGGCAGGTTGTAACAGTGACGATATTTCCGCCATTATTCGCTTGAGTGACTTGTTAGTTTGGTCACAATAGCACTGGTGAAAGCTTTCAGTTTGAGTTGTGACTCTATGAGAATCGGAAGTCTGTACGAGCAGCAAGAGAAAAAAAATCATTTTTCTATAAGGTAAGAAAATATTTTTCAATAGACTTTTACCCCTATTCTCTGTAATTTACATTATTTTGTAAATCTTTTATCAGCACACACAATTCTTTGTAGTTTTGGCTTTCAGAATATGCACTTAGCCTTTTTGTTAAAATTTGGTTAGCCCACATAAATTAATAATTCATTTAATGGCATCATGTGGGGTAGGTTGTAACACCAAGTTTTGTCTGTTACAACCTGCCCCGCTTGTTTTGTTTCGATATTTAGAATGCTATTAGTGTCCTATGAAATGTTATCATACCATTTATATAATCACATTTAATACTACTTCCAAGTATAAAAAATACTGGTGATTTTTTCACTCTATTTCCATTTAGCTACTAAAGAGTTATGAATAAAATAATAAAATTTAGAATGTAATTTTAGATGCGGAATTACAAAAGGAAGTCTGATCGAGGTAACACTGGTGTTGATGTGTTGGAGAGAGCCGCTCAGCTTGTGAGAGAGGGAACATCCATCAGACAATCTGCAAAAAGTTATGACATCTGCCATGTGACCCTTACAAGATACATCTCAAGAAAAAATAAACGTAAGCTGTGAAATTACAATATAATTAAATCATATTTATAAATCAACTATTCTCGACTAAATCCCTCATTCTAATTTGGAGTTATTTTTTTGACTGGTGGATATTTGAATTCTGAATACAAAGAAAAATCTAAGTCAAGCTTAAAAATAATATAGGTGAAAATAATTAACCTTTATTAATTTATTAATTCTACTTTTTAGAAAATATTTAGAAAATATTAATTTCCTAAAATGTAATTTGCAGTTTTCTCCTAATTAACTAACCAAACGTTTACTGACTTAGTTTGTGTCTTGTTTCAGGAGCAAATGAACCTAGGCCTGATCCTCAAGTGGACTGGAAGCCTCTGGCTGGATATTATGGAAACAGACAGGTTTTCCCTCCAATACAGGAGACTGCTCTTGTTACTTACATCGAAACTTGCTCGGATATTTATTTTGGACTCACGCCACGTGATTTGCGATGTATTGCCTACCTGTGTGGGAAGCACTACAATGTTACGATGCCAAGAACCTGGAGTGACAATGAAACAGCTGGTGCAGACTGGCTCTCATCATTTTTAAAGCGTCATCCTTCATTATCGATTCGAACTCTGGAGGCTACTAGTATAGGCCGAGCATCCAGCTTCAACCGTGCCAATGTTTCAAAGTTTTTTGATAAACTTTCTGAAGTTTACGATAGGTATTCATTCACTGCAAATGATGTTTGGAACATGGACGAAACCGGTGTCACTACTGTTCAAAAGCCCTCAAAAATTATTGCAAGAGAAGGTATAAAACAAATTGGAGCAATGACTTCAGCTGAAATAGGACAACTTATTACGTTAACCGTTGCTGTCAATGCTGCTGGAAATGCAATTCCTCCAATGTTCATCTTTCCCAGGGTAAGATTTTATGACCACTTCATCAGAGATGGTCCAACAGGTTGCATAGGTACCGGAAATAAATCTGGGTGGACAACAGAAACAAAATTTCTGATTTTTCTGAATCATTTTGTTGATTGTGTTCGTCCTTCTCAAGAAAGGCCTGTCCTTATTCTCTTAGACAACCATAAGTCGCATTTAGCTCCAAAATGTCTTGATTTTGCCAAAACTAATGGGGTTGTAATGCTTTCCTTTCCCCTCATTGCACTCATCGCCTCCAGCCACTAGATCGAAGTGTTTTTGGACCACTTAAAAGACAAATAAACATAGCAATGGATTCTTGGATTAGAAATAATAAAACCCCTGATGGTACCGTTAGGCCTATGTCAATATTCCACATTCCATCCGTTTTAAAAGTAGCATTTCCGATTGCCACAACACCAACGAATATTCAACATGGATTCCAGAAATGTGGAATATTTCCTTTTAATAGGGAAGTATTTCAGGATGCAGACTTCTCCCCTTCATTTGTGACGGACAGGCCAAATCCAGAGCCAGCACCAGATTCACGCAATGAGGCATCTCCTGGAAGATCACTAGTTCTGGACAGACCCATCACACCAATTTCTGGTTCAACTAGAACCAATGAGAGTTCTATCAATCCGGTAGGAGTTGCTGGTCTATCTAGGGCCAATAATATCTCCCAAAATATGGCCAAGTTTTCCCCGGAGCTAGTACAGCCCCTTCCAAAATCTGCTCCAAGAAAAACAAAGGGTGGGAGGAAAACCAGGAAAAGTTCCATTTTGACAGATACTCCAGAGAAGAACGCACTTGAGGAAGAATATGAAAAACGACAAAAAAAAGGGAGCGGTTAAGAGGAAAATAAAACTGAGTAGTCCAAACCAAGCTAGGGCCAAAACGTCTGCAAGGAATAAATTAGATCCAGAAAGCTCATCAGAAGAAGATCGTGAATGTTTCTGTTTAGTGTGCTTGGAACCATTCTCTTCCAGTAAACCAGGCGAGGAGTGGGTTCGCTGTTTGGACTGTCAGCTGTGGTCACATTTTTCTTGGTCAAAGAAATCAAAAATGTACATTTGTCATAATTGCCAGTCAGATGGACTCTCGGAGTAAGCTTTGATTCTGTGTTTTATTTTGTAGCCATACTCATTATAGCCTAAATAATGCTAGATTAGGATGTTTGTAATTTTTATATTTTTGTAATAAAATACACCTTAAATATTAGTTAATTAAAAGGATTTTCAATAAAAAATTGATTTTCTGATAATACAAATTTCTTGTTACAACCAACCCCAAAGTCTGTTACAACCTACCCCGATCCGGGGCTGGTTGTAACGCATTACATCAAAGAGATTTTTAATTTATAGTGCACTATTAGCTTTATTAATAATGTTTTAAAAATTGTATTGTGAAAGAACAGAGCTTACTTTATTCGTGTGCATTGCAAAATCTATTCTTATACATTGTAGGGGATGCAAAAAAAATAGTAAGTAAAAAGTGTTACAACCAGCCCCGGTCTCCCCTACTACAAGGAATAGTACGACACATCTAGCGAAGAATATATCTTGGACGCTAACGTGATAAGATATGTTAATATACTACAAGGAATAGTACGACACATCTAGCGAGGAATATATCTTGGACACTAACGTGATAAGATAAGTTAATAACACTACAAGGAATAGTACGACACATCTAGCGAGGAATATATCTTGGACGCTAACGTGATAAGATAAGTTAATATACTACAAGGAATAGCTCGACACATCTAGCGAGGAATATATCCTGGACACTAACGTGATAAGATATAAGATATGTTAATATACTACAAGGAATAGTACGACACATCTAGCGAGGTATATATCCTGGACACTAATATAAGGAGATATGCTAATATACTACAAGGAATAGCACGACACATCTAGCGAGGAATATATCCTGGACACAAATATAAGGAGATATGCTAATATTATACAAGGAATAGCACGACACATCTAGCGAGGAATATATCTTGGACACTAACGTGATAAGATATGTTAATATACTACAAGGAATAGCACGACACATCTAGCGAGGAATATATCCTGGACACTAACGTGATAGGATATAAGATATGTTAATATACTACAAGGAATAGTACGACACATCTAGCGAGGAATATATCCTGGACACTAATATAAAGAGATATGCTAATATACTACAAGGAATAGCACGACACATCTAGCGAGGAATATATCCTGGACACTAATATAAGGAGATATGCTAATATTCTACAAGGAATAGCACGACACATTTAGCGAGGAATATATCCTGGACACTAATATAAGGAGATATGCTAATATTCTACAAGGAATAGCACGACACATCTAGCGAGGAATATATCTTGGACACTAACGTGATAAGATAAGTTAATATACTACAAGGAATAGTACGACACATCTAGCGAGGAATATATCCTGGACGCTAACGTGATAAGATAAGTTAATATACTACAAGGAATAGTACGACACTTCTAGTGAGGAATATATCCTGGACACTAACGTGATAAGATAAGTTAATATACTACAAGGAATAGCTCAACACATCTAGCGAGGAATATATCCTGGACACTAACGTGATAAGATATAAGATATGTTAATATACTACAAGGAATAGTACGACACATCTAACGAGGTATATATCCTGGACACTAATATAAGGAGATAATGCTAATATACTACAAGGAATAGCACGACACATCTAGCGAGGAATATATCCTGGACAAAAATATAAGGAGGTATGCTAATATTCTACAAGGAATAGGACGACACATCTAGCGAGGAATATATCTTGGACACTAACTGATAAGATATGTTAATATACTACAAGGAATAGCACAACACATCTAGCGAGAAATATATCTGACACTAACGTGATAAGATATGTTAATATAGACAAGGAATAGCACGACACATTAGCGAGGAATATATCCTGGACACTAACGTGATAAGATAAGTTAATATAATACAAGGAATAGTACAACACATTCTAGTGAGGAATATATCCTGGACGCTAACGTGATAAGATAAGTTAATATACTACAAGGAATAGTACGACACTTCTAGTGAGGAATATATCTTGGACGCTAACGTGATAAGATAATTTAATTTACTACAAGGAATAGCACGACACCTCGAGCGAGGAATATATCCTTGGACACTAACGTGATAAGATAATTAATATACTACAAGGAATAGCACGACACTTCTAGTGAGGAATATATCCTGGACACTAACGTGATAAGATACGTTAATATATACAAGAATAGCACGACACATCTAGCGAGGAATATATCCTTGACACTAATATAAGAGATATGCTAATATACTACAAGGAATAGCACGACACATCTAGCGAGGAATATATCCTTGACACTAATATAAGGAGATATGCTAATATATACTACAAGGAATAGCACAACACATCTAGCGAGGAATATATCCTGGACACTTACGTGATAAGATATTTTAATATACTGCAAGGAATAGACGACACATCTAGCGAGGAATATATCCTGGACACTAACGTGATAAGATATGTTAATATACTACAAGTAATAGCACGACACATCTAGCGAGGAATATATCCTGGACACTAATATAAGGAGATATGCTAATATACTACAAGGAATAGCACGACACATCTAGCGAGGAATATATCCTTGACACTAATATAAGGAGATAATGCAATATACTACAAGGGAATAGCACGACACATCTAGTGAGGAATATATCCTGGACACTAATGTAAGAATATATGTTATTATACTACAAGTAATAGTACGACACATCTAGCGAGGAATATATCCTGGACGCTAACGTGATAAGATAAGTTAATATACTACAAGTAATATTACGACACATCTAGTGAGGAATATATCCTGGACACTAACGTGATAAGATATGTTAATATACTACAAGAAATAGTACGACACATTTAGCGAGGAAAATATCCTGGACGCTAACGTGATAAGATAAGTTAATATACTACAAGGAATAGCTCGACACATCTAGCGAGGAATATATCCTGGACACTAACGTGATAAGATATAAGATATATTAATATACTACAAGGAATAGTACGACACATCTAGCGAGGAATATATCCTGGACACTAACTTGATAAGATATGTTAATATAATACAAGGAATAGTACGACACATCTAGCGAGGAGTATATCCTGGACGCTAACGTGATAAGATAAGTTAATATACTACAAGGAATAGTACGACTTTTCTAGTGAGGAATATATCCTGACACTAACGTGATAAGATAAGTTAATATACTACAAGGAATAGCTCGACACCTCTAGCGAGGAATATATCCTGGACACTAACGTGATAAGATATAAGATATGTTAATATACTACAAGGAATAGTACGACACATCTAGCGAGGAATATATCCTGGACAATAATATAAGGAGATATGATAATATTATACAAGGAATAGCACGACACATTTAGCGAGGAATATATCTTGGACACTAACTTGATAAGATATGTTAATATACTACAAGGAATAACACGACACATCTAGCGAGGAATATATCTTGCACACTAACGTGATAAGATATGTTAATATACTACAAGGAATAGTACGACACATCTAGCGAGGAATATATCCTAGACACTAACGTGATAAGATATGTTAATATACTACAAGGAATAGCACGACACATCTAGCGAGGAATATATCCTGGACACTAATATAAGGAGCTATGCTAATATACTACAAGGAATTGCACGACACATCTAGCGAGGAATATATCCTGGACACTTACGTGATAAGATATGTTAATATACTACAAGGAATATCTCGCCACATCTAGCGAGGAATATATCCTGGACACTAACGTGATAGGATATGTTAATATACTACAAGTAATAGCACGACACATCTAGCGAGGAATATATCCTGGACACTAATATAAGGAGATATGCTAATATACTACAAGGAATAGCACGACACATCTAGCGAGGAATATATCCTTGACACTAATTTAAGGAGATGTGCTAATATACTACAAGGAATAGCACGACACATCTAGCGAGGAATATATCCTGGACACTAATGTAAAATATATGTTATTATAACTACAAGTAATAGTACGACACAATCTAGCGAGGAATATATCCTGGACGCTAAAGTGATAAGATAAGTTAATATACTACAAGTAATAGTACGACACATCTAGCGAGGAATATATCCTGGACACTAACGTGATAAGATAAGTTAATATACTACAAGGAATAGTACGACACTTCTAGTGAGGAATATATCCTGGACACTAACGTGATAAGATATGTTAATATACTAAAAGTAATTAGCACGACACATCCAGCGAGGAATATATCCTGGACACTAATATAAGAGATATGCTAATATACTACAAGCAAAAGCACGACACATCTTGTGAGGAATATATCCTGGACACTAATGTGATAAGATAAGTTAATATACTACAAGAAATAGTACGACACATCTAGTGAGGAATATATCCTGGACACTAACGTGATAAGATAAGTTAATATACTACAAGAAATAGTATGACACATCTAGCGAGGAATATATCCTGGACACTAATATAAGGAGATATTCTAATATACTACAAGGAATAGCACGACACATCTAGCGAGGAATATATCCTGGACACTAACGTGATAAGTTAATATAATACAAGGAATAGTACGACACATCTAGCGAGGAATATATCCTAGACACTAACGTGATAAGATATGTTAATATACTACAAGGAATAGCACGACACCTCTAGCGAGGAATACATCCTGGACATTAACGTGATAAAATACGTTAATTTACTACAAGAAATAGCACAACTCCTCTAGCGAGGAATATATCCTGGACACTAACGTGATAAGATAAGTTAATATACTACAAGAAATAGCACGACACCTCTAGCGAGGAATATATCCTGGACACTGACGTGATAAGATAAGTTAATATACTACAAGGAATAGCACGACGCCTCTAGCGAGGAATATATCCTGGACACTAACGTGATAAGATAAGTTAATATACTACAAGGAATAGCACGACACCTCTAGCGAGGAATATATCCTGGACACTAACGTGATAAGATAAGTTAATATACTACAAGGAATAGCACGACACCTCTAGCGAGGAATATATCCTGGACACTAACGTGATAATATAAGTTAATATACTACAAGGAATAGCACGACACCTCTAGCGAGGAATATATTCCGGACACTAACGTGATAAGATACGTTAATATACTACAAGAAATAGCACGGCACATATGGCGAGGAATATATCCTGGACACTAATATAAGTAGATATGCTAATATACTACAAGGAATAGCACGACACATATAGCGAGGAATATATCCTGGACACTAATATAAGGAGATATGCTAATATACTACAAGGAATAGCACGATTCCTCTAGCGAGGAATATATCCTGGACACTAACGTGATAAGATACGTTAATATACTACAAGGAATAGTACGACACATCTAGTGAGGAATATATCCTGGACACTAGCGTGATAAGATACGTTAATTTACTACAAGGAATAGCACGACACCTCTAGCGAGGAATATATCCTGGACACTAATATAAGGAGATATGCTAATATACTACAAGGAATAGCACGACACCTCTAACAAGTAAGATATCCTGGACACTAATATAAGGAGATGTGCTAATATACTACAAGGAATAGCACGACACATATAGCGAGGAATATATCCTGGACACTAACGTGATAAGATACGTTAATTTACTACAAGGAATACTACGACACCTCTAGCGAGGAATATATCCTGGACACTAATATAAGGAGATGTGCTAATATACTACAAGGAATAGCACGACACATATAGCGAGGAATATATCCTGGACACTAACGTGATAAGATAAGTTATGTTAATATACAAGGTGTTCCCGGATTAAACACCCAAACTTTGGGAAGTGGTAAGGTATCGGAAAACTAGCTAAAAATTTCCTTTGGAGATTAGCTCGGCTCCGCTTCCTTTTCGAGTAAACGGTAAATAACTAAATCAAATACTTTTTCCACATAAAAAGTGAAATATCAATCACTAAATAAAATATTATGCTTATCAAAAACCACCCTGGTATAAAGGTTGTGCAATTATCTTTAATTTATGCCGATATTTTGCTTAGTTTAAGAGGAATTCGATTAATAAAACATCCAATAAGATACGTTAAAATCATCGATGAACCACATTATTATTATTTGGCTAAGGCCATGATATGAAATTTAAAATACTAAGTTTAAAAAATTGCTTAAAGAGCTGTATATCATTTCATCCCCTTTAGATTTAATTTTAACAATAATTAATTGTTGATTACTCTGGACGATAATTACAACAAAGGCTAGCGCAAGCGTGCGAAGAAACGACAAACGCGTAATTGATAGATGTAATGCTTGTTTCCAGGAGGATGTAGGCCATCATTTTGAAAGTAAATTAATTAAATAAATTAATAATTATTTAATACCTATATTCTGAGTTGTTTAATTTTTTGTTTGCTCAAAAAGGAATAAAAAACTATCTATTCTCCAAAGACATTAGGAGTTATATTTTCTACCCCCCACCATTTCCTAAAGTTTGAATGTTTAAGCCGCAAACACCCTGTATAACGAGGAATAGTACGACACATCTCAAGAGATATAGCCTCGACACTAATCAACCACTCTTATCTCTGAAGATACATATCGATTCCTGTCTTTTGATACCACGTCTACTACTCCTAGCTCTTAAGATTCTTGTCTCTTGATACCATATCTACAACTCTTAGCTCTGAAGACTTCTGCCTCTTGATACCACGTTACCCCTACTAGCTCTTAAGATTCTTGTCTCTTGATACCATATCTACAACTCTTAGCTCTGAAGACTTCTGCCTCTTGATACCACGTTACCACTCCTAGCTCTTAAGATTCTTGTCTCTTGTTACCACATTTACCACTCTTAGCTCTGAAGACTCCTGTCTCTTGATACCACATCTACAACTCTTAGCTCTGAAGTCTCCTGTCTCTTGTTACCACATTTACCACTCTTAGCTCTGAAGACTCCTGTCTCTTGATACCATATCTACCACTCTTAGCTCTGAAGACTCCTGTCTTTTGATACCATATCTACCACTCTTATCACTGAAGACACATGGTGACTCGTGTCTCATGATACCACATCTACCACTCTTATCTCTGAAGACTCCTGTCTCTTGATACCACGTCTACCACTCTTATCTCTGAAGATACATGTAGACTCCTGTCTCTTGATACCACACCTACCACTCTTATCTCCGAAGACTCCTGTCTCTCGATACCACTATCTACTTGCCGCTCTTGGTACCACCCGCACTCACCCAATACCGGCCACGGGACAACTGATCCTCAACTGTCCAGGAAGAAAGCTCCTGGTAATGGGATGTTCGTGTCCGACCCTGACATATCTGTCCCGGGGTACAGTAATAAGTACGTGTGTGGCAGGAGGATTAGTGGCAATAGGCTGCGTGAGTGACAACAACTGACTGGGATGCGTGACGCACGAGAATTGGGAGAACTGTGACCATTGTGGGGAACAACACAACAACCATGTTCCTGCTGTACTCTGTCCATTGTGGGGAACAACACAACAACCATGTTCCTGCTGTACTCTGTCCATTGTGGGGTACAACACAACAACCATGTTCCTGTGTACTCTGTCCATTGGGGGTACAACACAACAACCATGTTCCTGTGTACTCTGTCCATTGTGGGGTACAACACAACAACCATGTTCCTGCTGTACTCTGTCATTTGGGGTAAACACAACAACCATGTTCCTGCTGTACTCTGTCCATTGTGGGGTACAACACAACAACCATGTTCCTGCTGTACTCTGTCCATTGTGGGGTACAACACAACAACCATGTTCCTGCTGTACTCTGTCCATTGTGGGGTACAACACAACAACCATGTTCCTGCTGTACTCTGTCCATTGTGGGGTAACAACAACAACCATGTTCCTGCTGTACTCTGTCCATTGTGGGGTACAACACAACAACCATGTTCCTGCTGTACTCTGTCCATTGTGGGGTACAACACAACAACCATGTTCCTGCTGTACTCTGTCCATTGTGGGGTACAACACAACAACCATGTTCCTGCTGTACTCTGTCCATTGTGGGGTACAACACAACAACCATGTTCCTGCTGTACTCTGTCCATTGTGGGGTACAACACAACAACCATGTTCCTGCTGTACTCTGTCCATTGTGGGGTACAACACAAAACCATGTTCCTGCTGTACTCTGTCCATTGTGGGGTACAACACAACAACCATGTTCCTGCTGTACTCTGTCCATTGTGGGGTACAACACAACAACCATGTTCCTGCTGTACTCTGTCCATTGTGGGGTACAACACAACAACCATGTTCCTGCTGTACTCTGTCCATTGTGGGTACAACACAACAACCATGTTCCTGCTGTACTCTGTCCATTGTGGGATCAACACAACAACCATGTTTCCTGCTGTACTCTGTCCATTGTGGGGTACAACACAACAACCATGTTCCTGTGTACTCTGTCCATTGTGGGGTACAACACAACAACCATGTTCCTGCTGTACTCTGTCCATTGTGGGGTAACAACAAACAACCATGTTCCTAGTGTACTCTGTCCATTGTGGGGTGCAACACAACAACCATGTTCCTGCTGTACTCTGTCTATTGTGGGGTACAACACAACAACCATGTTCCTGCTGTACTCTGTCCATTGTGGGGTACAACACAACAACCATGTTCCTGCTGTACTCTGTCCATTTTGGGGTGTAACACAACAACCATGTTCCTGCTTACTCTGTCCATTGTGGGGTGCAACACAACAACCATGTTCCAGCTGTACTCTGTCTATTTGGGGTGTAACACAACAACCATGTTCCTGCTGTACTCTGTCCATTGTGGGTACACACAACAACCATGTTCCTGCTGTACTCTGTCCATTGTGGGGTACAACACAAACAAACCATGTTCCTGCTGTACTCTGTCCATTTTGGGTAACACAACAACCATGTTCCTGCTCTACTCTGTCCATTGTGGGGTACAACACAACAACCATGTTCCTGCTGTACTCTGTCTATTGGGAGTATGATAGTAATAGTGAGTATGAGGGTGATGGTGAGTATGATGGTGTGGAACCAGCGGAAACACTTATACCTAAATTAAACTTAACCGACCGAACCCTGGTGACCGATGGTGTAATTCCCATTTTGGGAAAATTGTCCATGGTACCAGCCGGGAATTTAATCCGAGATCCCTAGATTCGTAACCAGGCACACTGACCACTATATCACGGGGTCAGTTAGGGTATTTAGTACTGTACTTAAAGAATAATGTGAATAATTACTTACAAAGCACGACTCCCACATCATCCTTCCTGACAGGATACAGCCCAAGGTCCTGAAATAATTGATTTTTATTGTTCTGAGACATATTTTACCGTCCTAGGACATATATTACTGCCCTGGGGCACATGTTACTGTCTTGGAACGTATGCTACTACGTCTGGGACATATATTACTGCCCTGGGGCACATATTACTGTCTTGGGACATATCCTACTACGCTGAGACATATATTACTGCCCTGGGGCATGTTACTGTCTGGGCATTCCTATACCTGGACAATTTGCTGGGACATTAGTTTGGACATACCTACTACGCTGAGACATATATTACTGCCCTGGGGCACATTTACTGTCTTGGACATATCCTACTACGCTGGACATATATTACTGCCCTGGGGCACATATTACTGTCTTGGGACATATCCTACTACGCTGAGACATATATTACTGCCCTGGGGCACATGTTACTGTCTTGTGACATATCCTACTACGCTGAGACATATATTACTGCCGTAGGGCCCGTGTTACGGTCCAGGGACATGTTTTACAAACCTTGGACGAGGCCTTGTATCTGTTGTTTGGGTGTTGGAACTAGTTTCAAGCTCAAGTCAGAAACCTTACCCCTCCCCTCTAGCGACCCACACAACTATTTTAATACGCAGTCGGGAAATTCTCATGGAAAAAAGAAAAACCCCGCCTTTGTTTCTTGTGGAACAATTTCCCAACCCAAAGTGGTCTGAAATTGTTGGCAATCAAGTTTTCGAATGAGGTAAAGTTCCTCGGAGCCTGTTCACCTGTCAAAGACATGTCAGTCAGCGCACTGTAATTTGACTGGGCTCCACGTCACGACAGCCAACAGTCGGCCAATGGCGATAATTACACTCATCTCGATTATTATAATAACACTACAATTATTGAAACTCCACAAAGAAAAGACAGCAAGGCAATTTGGTTTGTATTTAGGTTTTTGTATCGACAAGATGATCGTGGTTTGATCCCCGTTCGGACTGCTTGGGGCAGGAAATACATATGATTAACCCTGGTGCAAGGAGCCCGGTATTTGCGAACAGGTAGAGCTGTACAGACCAACTTGGCTCGCAGACGATAATAACCCAGGATGGAGTCTCCGTTTAGCAAATAAATACTCTTCAATATAGTTCACATGACTCCAAGTCAAGGCAGGCTGCTTGTTCCATGGCTACAAGTCACTATAACCTCCTTATTCCATGGCTACAAGTCACTATACCCTCCTTGTTCCATGGCTACAAGTCACTATACCCTCCTTGTTCCATGGCTACAAGTCACTATACCCTCCTTGTTCCATGGTTCCAAGTCACAAAACCCTCCTTGTTCCATGGCTACAAGTCACTATACCCTCCTTGTTCCATGGCTACAAGTCACTATACCCTCCTTGTTCCATGGTTCCAAGTCACTATACTATACCCTTCTTGTTCCATGGCTACAAGTCACTATAATATACCCTTATTGTTCCATGGTTCCAAGTCACTATTCTATACCCTCCTTGTTCCATGGCTACAAGTCACTATACCCTCCTTGTTCCATGGTTCCAAGTCACTATACTATACCCTTCTTGTTCCATGGCTACAAGTCACTATACTATATCCTTCTTGTTCCATGGTTCCAAGTCACTATACCCTCCTTGTTCCATGGCTACAAGTCACTATACCCTCCTTGTTCCATGGTTCCAAGTCACTATACTATACCCTTCTTGTTCCATGGCTACAAGTCACTATACTATACCCTTATTGTTCCATGGTTCCAAGTCACTATTCTATACCCTCCTTGTTCCATGGCTACAAGTCACTATACCCTCCTTGTTCCATGGTTCCAAGTCACTATACTATACCCTTCTTGTTCCATGGCTACAAGTCACTATACTATATCCTTCTTGTTCCATGTTCCAAGTCACTATACCCTCCTTGTTCCATGGTTCCAAGTCACTATACTATACCTCCTTGTTCCATGGCTACAAGTCACTATACCCTTCTTGTTCCATGGTTCCAAGTCACTATACTATACCCTCCTTGTTCCATGGCTACAAGTCACAATACCCTTCTTGTTCCATGGTTCCAAGTCACTATACTATACCCTCCTTGTTCCATGGCTACAAGTCACTATACTATACCCTCCTTGTTACATGGCTACAAGTCACTATACTATACCCTTCTTGTTCCATGGTTCCAAGTCACTATACTATACCCTCCTTGTTCCATGGTTCCAAGTCACTATACCCTCCTTGTTCCATGGCTACAAGTCACTATACTATACCCTCCTTGTTCCATGGCTACAAGTCAATATACTATACCCTTCTTGTTCCATGGTTCCAAGTCACTATACCCTCCTTGTTCCATGGTTCCAAGTCACTATACTATACCCTCCTTGTTCCATGGTTCCAAGTCACTATACTATACCCTCCTTGTTCCATGGCTACAAGTCACTATACCCTCCTTGTTCCATGGTTCCAAGTCACTATACCCTCCTTGTTCCATGGTTCCAAGTCACTATACCCTCCTTGTTCCATGGCTACAAGTCACTATACTATACCCTTCTTGTTCCATGGTTCCAAGTCACTATACTATACCCTCCTTGTTCCATGGTTCCAAGTCACTATACCCTCCTTGTTCCATGGCTACAAGTCACTATACTATACCCTCCTTGTTCCATGGCTACAAGTCAATATACTATACCCTTCTTGTTCCATGGTTCCAAGTCACTATACCCTCCTTGTTCCATGGTTCCAAGTCACTATACTATACCCTCCTTGTTCCATGGTTCCAAGTCACTATACTATACCCTCCTTGTTCCATGGCTACAAGTCACTATACCCTCCTTGTTCCATGGTTCCAAGTCACTATACCCTCCTTGTTCCATGGTTCCAAGTCACTATACCCTCCTTGTTCCATGGCTACAAGTCACTATACTATACCCTTCTTGTTCCATGGTTCCAAGTCACTATACTATACCCTCCTTGTTCCATGGCTACAAGTCACTATACCCTTCTTGTTCCATGGTTCCAAGTCACTATACTATACCCTCCTTGTTCCATGGCTACACAGTCACTATACCCTCCTTGTTCCATGGTTCAAAGTCACTATACCCTCCTTGTTCCATGGTTCCAAGTCACTATACCCTCCTTGTTCCATGGTTCCAAGTCACTATACTATACCCTCCTTGTTCCATGGCTACAAGTCACTATACTATACCCTCCTTGTTCCATGGTACAAGTCACTATACTATACCCTTCTGTTCCATGGTTCCAAGTCACTATACCTCCTTGTTCCAATGGTCCAGTCACTAACCTCTTGTTGTAAACATAGCTCCAGTCAGAAGATCCTTATAGTTGAACTGTAGGCCTACACATCCAATACATCAACTTTCTCTATAAATGTACAGATACAGCATACAGACCATCCATCATCTCCAGGTTAGTTTAGCGTGTCCCAGTTCCTACTATTACTTACCCTGATTACGATGTTTGATTGTGTTGATGAGAGGAATAAGAATAATGTTGGTAGGACATTCCTGACAATAGCTTTCATGCTGATATACTGCCCGTCCACGATAAGGTTGTAGTAAGTGTCTACACCACGTCCCCCACAAGGCTGATACAAGAGAAATAATTCACTTTGCAGAGTAGTTCAAAATAGATTTATATACCTTACCTTGGAAACCAGTAATACATTTATTTGTTAATTCAATTAGTCAACAATGCGTTAAATCACATTATTAATTTTATTTTATTTTTGCACCGTGTCTTGCTTTCCGTGACTTCATTAAACAACAGGCTAGGGATGATAAATGTAGTATTAATTGGAAATGTACACGCATTTACGTGGAGAGAGCGTTGAAAGCCATTTGAGAAAATCACTTTCGTATATTTGCCGGGTCAAGAACCCCACCTTCGGGGAAAGTCATTTGGCCTAAAAATTAACTTTACAAAAAGTAATTTAGCCTATTTGAGATATTTAACGTGCACTTTCTGAACCGACTGATTATATCGGTACCATACACGAGAATTTCTATGATCGAGAGCGAAAAGGTCTACCAATTGTATCAGTAAGGGTACTTTAACATCCTCCAGTGTTATTTTACATGTCACAATCCACGGCTTTACTACCCCTCCGAATGAAATTGTGCTACGGATTTTTATCGTTCAAGAAAAATCCGTTGATCCCGACTGTGTTTGAACCCACGAACATCGGGTCCTGATGCGAGAACTTTACCCTGAGACCACTGAGTTCGACTACTCTTAAGTCATTTAACCTAAAAATTAACTCAACAATAAATAATTTGGCATACACTTTAGGATAACTGACGTGTACCCAAATAAATAACATAGGAGGGGAAAAAAGGTCAGGTTAAACACAAAAAAATACTAGTTTCCGGTTAAAAATTAAAAATAATTTAGTAATACATAAAAATAAATGGTCCGGTACTTGAAAATCGTAAGACAATGCGAAACTAAATAATATACTTTGTTGCAGAAATCAGTCCACCAAAGAACATAAATGAAATAATATACACTGTTACAGAAACACACTGAGATAAAAGTAACATCTCGGGCAGGCACGTATCCAGAATTTTCTTTCAGGGGTGGGGAGGGGGCCTCAATTTTTAAAACGGGGGCAGGGGGAAAGGGATAAATCTGACCTGCACGGAAAGAAATATACCAACATTCCGTACAAAAATATATTGAAATAGACCCGTTCTTGCCGTCACTAGTAATTCATATACTTTTTATTACTTTTAATAGAAAATATACTGGTTTTACATGCATTTTTATAAAAACAAATACTTTTCTATTAAAGGTCATAAAATAATATTAATTATTAGTGAATGCAAGCATGGGTCAACTATAATATTTTTTTATGAATCTTTTGACATATTTTTAACTCCGTGTGTGGAGGAATATCTGAGTAAGTTTATATTAAATCTACTATTCACGATGTTTAGTCCTGTTAAGAAAGTGAAACTGAAATTAATTATTACTGTATTTTTTAATTAGGAAATTTATTACTACAAGACAAGATGATATTATTACCAAGATAATTTTTTATCTTTTTATAAAAACTTTTGTTTAGATTCCAAGGGTAGTGGCGGGGAGGGGCGGGTGGACTTCACGTGCCTAATATCGGACCATCAAAGATTCCAACTGCAGCACACAAATCCCCCTGTAGACTATTGCGACCATAGTCTAACGTCATCGCCGTGGGAACTTCTTTCTCCCACCTTTCCAGGATTTAGCTACCGGTCCTTGTGGCCACTCCTTTCATGTTAAGAAGAAGGAAAAAATAAAAAAAAAAATAAAAAAAACTAGATAGAGCACCCAAATTTATAAACGGCGCCAGGAATGTATCCAACTGGTTCAGAGTCAAAAGAGCACACATAATAATAATATCCATCCCTAGCCCGCTGGGCGGTTAACAACTATGGGCTGAAGGCGTCAAATAGAGCAGTTGAAATTTCGACCAAAAGATCCCCTGAAAATATTCCCCTAACATTTATTATCCAGATTTCCACATATCATTATCATCATCATTATTATTATTATTATTATTATTATTATTATTATTATTATTAAGCACCGCGTCTTACTACCCGTTCGGGTTATACGCACTTAGGCTAATGTGTAATGGTAGGGTGATTCTGAGATGAAATGGAGGACCTACAGTTTAACGTGGGATCCGAACCACGGTGGAGGCCTGGGACACATATTATTGAATTTAATTGTAAACTATCTCTCCAACTCAACAAGCAGCTTCTACAAAATTCAACCTACTGTATTGAAAGAAAAAAACACAACAAAAAACAACAATATGTAAATCAATTTTGTATACTGTTGTATTTGATATTTCCTTCAATATAAAAATGAAAACAGCATCATAATAATACACATAAATGAAACAAGTTGAACATATGTTCCCAGAAATACTTACAAGAAAAAAAAAACTATTGTTGATAATAAGTATTTCGTATTCAGCTGCTTTGTTGATTTTAACAATAATACAAATTATAGTAAAACATGTTTGTGCTACTTTAGATTAGCCCTAACCAAATGTATTTGTTATTATTACTTAAATAATTGTCTTTATTTCTTTGCAATGTCTGTAAAAAAATGAACAATGTCCTCTCACATAACTTGCTTCCCTAGGATCAAAAGTAAAAATAAGAATAAGACTTCACCATTTGAATAATTCATAAACCTTCTTCTTTCTTGGAAAAAAAACTACCAAGAAGGAACACTTTCCACCTAGTGTATTTTGGTGTTGTGTATTAATATTGAGGTAATAAGTTAAGAAACAGCGCAACAAATTAAAGATAGAATATAAGGAAATATAAATAAATTTATGAAAGAAAGATAATGAAAGATGAAATAAATTTTAGAGAATGAACACGAAATAAAATAATATTATATTGGGCGCCAGACTTAACAAAGTCAATAAATTTAGAGATGAGCAAGAAGCTATTATGACCTCGGGACCACTGGGTAGCTCCATAGACATTGGTTTTACCTCTGAAAACCTCCTTGGAATGCTGGGAGTTCATTACCAGACAAGGTCAACACCATCTTGGATAATATTATTACCTAGCATCTAGAGTTGCCTAAATGATGATGATAGTCACAAACAATAGTATCAACAATACATCTTGTGAATGTGGGGAATGCCAGGCCTCCACGGTGGTTCGGATTCCACGTTAAACTGTAGGTCCTTCATTTCATCTCACAATCACCCTACCATTACACATTAGCGTAAGTGCGTATAACCCGAATGGGTAGTAAGACGCGGTGCTAATAATAATAGTATCAACAATAAAAAATGCTCTGTAGTATCAGGTCAACAATGAATAAAATAATACAACAAAAAATATGGTATGCAACAATGTAAATGCTTGTATTATTTTATTTCCTTTTAAAAAAAATATCCTCCCTAGTAGTATACGCTGATATAACACTAAATTTTACATGTTTCAGAAAATAAGGTAAATTTTATAGCCTCTTGGCACTTAAAAACAGTCTGGTGACTTAAATAATCTATGCCTGCAATAGTCTTCTTTAAACATTTGAAATTGATGTTAGAATAGTAATAATACTAATAATACAAAAATTTAATGGAATGTCTATTCCTTTATTGTTAGTCCAAAAATTTATGGGTATATTACAAATAAATAAAATTCTGAATTTCGTTAAAATTAATATTTACGTTGAGAAGGAATATTGTTTTATACTAAAAAACCATGTTTAGTAAGTTTGAAGATGCAAGATGCAGCTGATGAAATTAGCTGTAAAAGTTGAAAATCTTGGAGTCGTATGATTTGCTGAAAAATTGACGAGAACATATACCTGGTTATTAATTTTGTGATATCTTGGAATATTAGTTGAAATGTGCCAAACCAAATTGCCCAGGCCGGAAACCGAACCGGGAGCTTTCCTTCGTGGTATTTCACACTCGTCGATGGGTAAATATTACCATTAAATTTCAGTTTCTGGCGGAGGGAAACTCACTTCCCTTTTTTTCTTTCACGCGAAAACCTGGTGCCTCTCTCTTTACAGGTCATGAGTTCTAGTACTTTCAAAAAAACGTTCCAAATCACCATAGACAAAACCTTGCCTAGGAGGTAAGATGCTTTTGTCATAAATTTAAATAACCCAAATAAAACAAAGAGAATAAATTAGAACGGCCTAAAATAAGAAAGAAGGATTGAAAATTAAAGGTCCAGGAAACCAAAACGCACTAATTACACAATAGAAAATAAAATGTATCTAAAGTATTTCTATTTAAAACACGCGGTGAAAACCTCTAGTGTCCCTTCTCCAAAGCTTTCCACATTGCTTAGAAACTTAGTTAAATATTTTTTCGCTAGGTTACACTAGCTTACGTTCACATATCAAGAAAATATAGTTCTCCCAATTCCCACCAATCTACGAAACTGACAAGATGGTCACGTTAAAGAACAATGATTGTATTTTCTGTAAATATGTATACGCGTTCAGATAATGAATTAACTAATATAATATAATGAAATAAGATTTACAATTTATTTAAAATGTATTGGTATAATAAGTAGTTTAAAAAAGTGATAGTGTAATAAATAGGTAATATAATTAATCTCACTATCTTAATTTGTTATTAGAACACGTCACTCAAACAACCGCTTACCCATATAAAAATCAAAATCAAATATAGTAGATTCTTTTTGACAAGTTAGCCTTATTCAATAAAACTAAATGTCTCCCATGCCTGCCGTGAACTGATTAAACGTTAAATATTATTTGCTTTAAAATCCAAGTATAAATTTAAACATTAAAATTTATAAATTAAGAAACAATGCGGTTGAGCCAAAAGTAATTACAATAATTAATAAGCTGTTTTTAAAGATTTATTTTCAAAAATAAATAAATTATTAGCCTATATTCAAATGATTTATTTTTGATAATCCACCCAATTTGCTAACCAAACATAATCTATTATTAAGGAGGTTATCCTAATCAGTATGATATTCGTGCAACTCAATGGCGTGCGCAAACATTTTTATTAGGGGGGTGCCAGGTAAACACAGTCATAAAAGTGAGACAAATGGCTTATGTAATTTTTTCACAAAAAAAAAGTGTTGGCTTGAGATTATTTAATTGTTTTAAATTATAACTAAGGAGTTTTAACTATCTTTTGATTAGAAAAGATATTTTACAGAAAATTTGCTTGTCATACATAGCTTTTGGAACATAAAAAATCTTACTTTATTTGAAACCGCGAAGCTGTTTGATTTATCAACATTGAATTTAATTATAGCCCCATACATGAATGTATCTGTAACAGTTTTCTATTTTTAATTTGTTCTCTACTGTTTATTTTATCCTTATTGTGGTCAGATTTGTCATAATTTAAATTTAAATATGTTTTACTAATACATATTTTATTATATTTTACAATGCCCTCTTTAGGGAAAGGTGTTAACTAGCAGGACTATCTGGTTATAAACTCATACTGTTGTAACCCTGCTCATACATGTTATAGGAATAGTAATAAGCGGTTTGGTGTGATTGTGTCTAACTTCTGTCCGTTTACTTAACCTGTGATGACACACACTAACTATAAGTTATGCAAAAGTTTCGTAATCACCTGAGTTAAAAAACGTGATTTTATTGTATTAGTTATTTTATTTTTAAGTTAATTCTTCACTAAACAAAATAATTACTATATTCACTGGAGTTGTACCTTGTTATAAATATAACCTAACCTGTTCGGAACTTTGATAAATGAGTGAATTTTTCAGAAATGGTTGACATGATTGTCCGTGTGTTTGTAAATAACCACTTTTGGGACCTATTTATGTTCGATATAGACAGTGTGGTTATGCTATCAGAGGACATTTCCTCCTCTCGCTTCCTCACCTGCCCCAAATCTAGTCTTGTTGCGTCAACCCATAGTGACCTCCAAAACACTCAGAAGCTGGCCTTGAGTGGCCACGCGCTCTCGGCCTTCTTGACCTTGTTGAAACTATCTAGAAAGTTCAGAGAACTTGTACTGGCCAACTTTAAGAGCCATGTCTTGAAAAGTCAGGGTAAAGTCACGTCCATTAGCGCGGTGCACCTAAGGGTACGATTGGTGCATTGCCGAGAGTATGTGGACTATGCCTGGGGTCAACGCATGGAGAGGTTAGCGCTGGAACGGAGAGAACTCGCACATGCAATGTCTTGGTTGTCTACTCTAGGAGGGGCCTTCTCGGCACTAGGAGACAGGTTCAGCGACTACGCCGAGACGGCTGGCAGGATATCGCTAAAACAACTGTTGATCGCATTGCGTCTGGGGGATCCTGCGATGGTTGCTCGCTGCAGGTTGTACTTGTCACTGAGTTTGATCCAACGAGGAATCTCGTTCGAGCGAGACATATCGTGCAACAACAATACAAGTGGGCCAAGTGCGGACCTGTAGTAGACACTATCCTCGTGAGGATGTGTCTTGGGATATGGGCTAAACTTAAATACTCATACAAGCTGCGACGCTCCAATTTGGTGGGGAAGAACGGGAGAGTGCAAGTCTGATGAATCTATGATCCGGTTCTGTGCCAAACTATACAATGCTGGTCAATATATCGGTGTCTAAGTTTCACCAAAGGCTACATTTTATGCCGCCGACATTCTTAGTGGCCTTTCCACGCTTGTCTCCAGGCTACGCTAAATATGGGCCGGAAACTATTTAATCTCTAGGCTAATCATTACAGAATCAGCGTAGTAGTACGTCTAGAAAATAAAGTCCCAGTTGTCTGGCAAGAATTGTGTGCCTCATTGTGAACTAATAGAGAGGGCAGTGGCTAAACTGATGTCTTCAGGGGACTTGGGGGCAGTCCTTAAATTATGTAAGGGTATTTTTGGGGTTAGGGGTGGGGATGAGGGGAGTTGGAGGAGCAGGGTCATTATCTTCTTACAAAAAGGGAGGGGGGGGGCAGACAAAGTTAAAAAAAAATGTTTTTTTGTCAGAAATTAAATACAGCCCCTATATTAACTATATTTCACTTATATTTCATTTACTTACTGCACTTAAAATATTCTAAAATTTCATATCATTAGCTTTATTACCAATCCTTAAGTCTAAAAATAACTAAACAATTAAAATAATCTAACTCAACAAGTCGTAAAAAAATTATGTAAGATAGAAGGGGGGATTTACGGAGAATTTCACGCGATCTCTTATGTGGTGGTAATGGGGACAGGGGGTCATAAATCATGAAAATAAGCCTTATGATAAATAATTAAGGATGCCCTGTTGGCTAAAATTCAGCAGACTTTCAGCTACTATTGCTGGAATATTAGTGGCTCTAAATCGACTCCAGGTGGTAACATAATCTCTAAACATCAAACATAAGTGTAAACAAAAATACAAGCAAAGAAGGGAGATATTGGCAGTGTGAACACTCCAAGGGGTTTATTGAGTTTTAGTGTTTGTGATAATTTTCAGCTTGGTGCAGATAAGGCATATAACCTCTATAACCTTTGTAAGGACTTTCACATGTCACAGCCTGGCAAACAAAAGTTTGGTTCTTGTCTTGACTGTAGTGGAGTTTGACTTTATTAGGGCTGTATGCAAGAACCGCACTAATGGATGCTGATGTGGACACTAGTGTGGGTCTGCTTGCATTATCATAGTTTAAAAGGTGGAGTGATTGTGTGTTCGGGACCACACTATTAGTCCACTAAGTATTCACTAACGTTCTTGCATACCGCCCTTAGACCTTGGCCTATTATTATTATTTTTTTTTTTTTACTTCCCTTGTACTTGGAGTAGATTTAAAATTTTCTTAAAATTTATACTTAAAATTGTAAAATCTTGTTCTTTTTACTTCCCTTCTTGTACTTGGAGTAGATTTAAAATTTTCTTACAAATTTATACTTAAAATTGTAAAATCTTGTTCATAAATAAGATTTTAATAAACCCTTGGAACAGGTGGCCGGCCACCTATTGCTAGTTTCAAGGTTCATCAAAATCTTGATTTAGGAGCATGTGGAGGTAGTAAGAAAATTATTTTTTTAAATAAAAAATTAGATTAAAAGCTGAATGATGACATCCAAAATTTGTACTATCTCTTTATCTTAGACGCCCATGTTTTGCGCCAGAGCTCTAAAAATATCCCAAGGTGAATACAAAGGACTATATAAAGATCATCCTCTGACCACAATCACAAGCTCCAGGAGTAGGAGAGAATAGGACTCCGGTAATTTTCCTACAGGAGCATATTCTGCTGTAGGAGAATTACTGGAGTCCTATCTCCCCTACTCCTGGAGCTTGTGATTGTGGTCATGAGGATGATCTTTGTTTCGCTTGAGGTACCTACCTTCGCTCGTACCTGGTGCTCTGCCTCGCCAGCACTGGGAAGAAGAAACACTTCAAACACCAAGCTCGATGTTTCAGGAAACAGGGTTGGAGTCGACATGTGTTCGTACAATACATCCTAGGGGGACATAATGTAAGTCACAGTGTTGCTCATACAACAGATCTTAGTGGGACATAATGTAAGTCACGGTGTTGCTCATACAACAAATCTTAGTGGGACATAATGTTAGTCACATTGTTGCTTGTACAACATATCCTAATGGGACATAGTCACATTGTCGACAAAAGCTTAAATACTTGGTTCAATAAAGTTATTTTGTAGAACGGAATTTGCCAAAAACAATCAGGACACATGAAACTAATTAAATAACTTCTTCATCATATCGAAAACAATCGTAATATAAAATGCAATACTATTTCACTGTTTATGGGGTGCGCCCACCATTTCCTTTAAGTTTTTTTTATATGCTCAACACAACAAAAGCGATAACCATGGCTTCTACATAATCTTAATTTTGCTATTCTGCCAACTTTTCCCAGTATACCAACATTCTGTGTGATTAAGTTAATAATGCCATACAACAATTAATGCATTGTTAAAACGCTAGTGTTATCTCGGTCGGTATTAAGGTGGATTCACACATGAAGCTACGATATTCTATGCTACATTTTACCTTTTGCATTTCACACCATGAACTACTAAGCTATACATTGCTCGGTTCAGTAGAGTAGTTGTAGTTGTAGAGACAACATGGCCTTCTGTGATTTAAAGTGTATCAATGAAAATATTAGTGTTTTAAATTATTGTGGAATTGATAGTAAGAGGAATGTTTATTGCTTGCAGCTATGATGGGTGACTAAAAAAAAAACTCTTGTGAGGGTACACAATAAATGCATTTAGAAATTACTTTTGGCTAACTAAAGCAGATTTTTTTTTTCATTCTTGCCCTCATTAAAGCTAAAAGGAGAACAATGGTTGGCGGAAGGCTATTCTCCTCTAGGAACAACTTTTCTTATTCTTAATCTAAGGAAGTATTGTAATAACTCTCTCCTTATAAAACTTGAACGTTTTGACCCCTTTTTTCCGACCACTGAATACTCGGAAGAACATCCACCTCGGCTATTAAAAATTGAGATGATCTGAAAGGAAATCCTATACACTCATGCGCTGACAATCTAAATGTACCTTAGGGACTAAGAATGTACAGTACAAAGAAAAATAAGAACAACCCAAATTAACATTAATTGTGATTATTGTGTCCCTGAACGGGTAGTAAAAAGCAGTGCTAAAAAAATGTGATTATTATGATTCATCATCATCATGAACTGTTTCCAGCCTGTGGCCGGGTCTGTTTGGTAAAATGCCTCCATCTCCCTCTGTCTTTCCAACATTCTTCCTCCTGCACTATCTTCCTCTCACTCACTGCTCTCTGTTCCTCCCATCTCTTCCTTGGTATTCCCTACATACTTCATATCCATTAATCTTCCTTATTTTGTGTCCACACCCCTTGCTTCCTCAACTATCTCCTATACCTCGATTCTAGACCTTAATTTTAATTCCTAATCCTATTTATTAAGGTGATATTCTGGTGACAGCTAGCATGTTCCCTAAAGTTTTATTCCCATGACCTCCACTTTCATTGTTTCTCTTTTAGCCAAAGTTTAAGTTTCCGCTGCATACGTTACTATATGTATAGAGAATGCTCTATACAGCACTTCCTTACACCTTAGGGACACTTCTCTTTTCCATAGTAGGTCTCTTACACACCTGTAGAAAGCCTACTGATTATTATTAAATATTATCATTCCAACAAATAAACCTACCTAAAGAGCCCTTGATTAAAAACAAACTAATACTTATATTTAATCTTCTTTGCATATTTTAAAATACAATATAAATTTAAAAAAATAATGTATTTAAAGTTCCACAAAAGGATTGAAATGGAAAGCTATTCAGAATCTAGTAATTTCATATTATTGTTGAAAACAATATTATTGAGTTAATTTGAAGTTGAATGTTGGAAGTCTTTATAATTATTATACCAAAAATATGTTCAATAATCGAAATAGTTTATTCTTATATAGTTAAGTAACAAAACTTGAGAATCTATCACAGAAAAAAAATATTTCTTTCATGATTTAAGTATTTTGCTTTAGAATGTTCACAAAATATGCTTTTATTTAGTTAAATAAAATGTTTGAAATGAGGTAGGATGTTCTAAGAGTTAGGCTGAACTCACCAAAATTCTTTTCCTAGGAAAACATTAAGTCCAGGTAGGCCTAATACTTTGCTTTGGTAGTTAAAATCATCTTGATTTTCGATGAACAAATATATACTACATTTATCACTGGAGGACTATGCCTCCTTTTAAAATCCCTTTAATGAGCTATTGATACTCAACTTGACTATATATTATGGTATTTAAATCAACAATGGCCTAAGAAAACTTCATAGCCATCTTAAGAAAATAAACAGAAGCTCCTAATTTTATTCAAACTGTGTTTTGACTCTTTTCCAGAATATATTATTCAAAATTGTTCTATTTAGAAGCATAAATTTAGCAAAAACATCTTTGGTACTACAACTTAAACAACCAATTAAATAAACTTTAACAATAGTAAGTAAAACAAAAATTAAATCAATCAAATATAAATTTACTGATATTAACACAGTGGTTAATTAAATAAAATTACTCTAGATCTGAAATAACATTTTAAACTAGCCGCCAGTAATCAGCTGCTACATCAGAACAAACAAAAAAAAAGTTCACAGCCAGCTACCCGAAATGTAAAGGACGCTAGTAACGCTGACTTGAAATAATAGCTATTGTTTTTACATTTAATTAAGGATTATTTACTTAATACAATATATTACATGTGTTAAAAAAACAGCATTGGAAACCAAAAATCCCACGTTTGCTGATGACGAGATAAGTGGTACATGCATTCAAGTCAGGCCCACACATGAGGAGGGATGGCCGGTACCAGGGAGCTAGGAGCCCACCTAGTTTGGCGTGTATAATTATTATAATCTCGGGGATTTAAAACTTTTTTTCTAACACTACAGTCTACATATTTGAACCTAACTTTGTGCAAAAGTGACTGTTTATTGTTTTGAAGCAAATTAAATTACTATAGAAAATAACTCTTACATCTACAATATTTCAACTGTACAAATAAATTATTTTAAGATAATTGTGATGATGGTCACGCCATCACTCTCAAGCCAGGCAGGTTTATATAGAGCTTACATTGCTTGAAACCAGTGATGAAACTCTTACAAAACATCGGGATAGTATTCAATTATATTTTCTGGACTTAAAAGTTCCTGGCACTTGGCCTAATGTTATTAATGACGTCCGACAGCAAAATTGTGTTTTGTTCTTATAAACATGAAGAATTTGTAAAATTATCTAATAGATTTCCAAAAGATTATACTGGAAAACCATTCTCTGATTACTTATTTACTTCAAAATCTATTTACAACCGAGAAAAATATCCCTGTGATTGGCTAGTTTGGAGTACTTCAAAAAACACACTTTGCTGTCTTTAATTTTTTTTGTTCAAAGAAAACACTACTGTACCTTTTGTTAATCTCATTCATTTAACAGAAAGGAAGGTTTTCTCTAAGTAAAATCCGTGGGAAAAGTTGTATAATCGGTTGCCTGCTCATGAAAACAGCGGCGAGCAGGGAAATGATGATTGTAATATTATTATTATTATTATTATTATTATTATTAGCACCACGTCTTACTACCCGTTCGGGTTATACGCACTTACGCTAATGTGTAATGGCAGGGTGAATGTGAGATGAAATGGAGGACCTACAGTTTAACGTGGAATCCGAACCACGGTGGCGACCTGGCATTCCACACATTCACAAGATGTCTTGTCAGAGGTGTTGGAAGGGTTTGGAAATCAGATAAATCTTTGCCGGGACCAAGGATTGAACCCCGGCCGCCAGCATAGAAGTCTGACACCTTACCCCTAGACCAGATTGTAATATTAAATCATTGAAACACTTCTTAATTTGTAAAGGAATAGATAGAAAGCTCCAAAAAAAGATTGATTATGAAGCTGATAAGTGGAAAGCGATTTCGTTGAGGCTACTAGACGTTTTTATTCTTAGCATAAAGAGGTTGCCTTTCTAAGAGAGTAGCACAGAGATTGGAGATGTTTGTAAAGGCAATTTTTCGGGAACTTTAGAATTGTTAGGTAAATATGATTAGATAACTCATGAACATTTGGCTAAAGTGAAGCACCTTAATTTAAAAGGAGAAAGAATGAAAAGTCATGCACGTTATTTATTCTGGAGAAGTCAGATTGAATTTATTTCTCTCTGTGGTGAAAAGGTTTTGCACGCCACCCTAGAAGAAAAATGCAAAAATGAATTAAGATATTACCACCGAAGTACTTTTGGCACTTGAGAGAAATCGAATCCCTGTGGCAATGGTGCTAACATATGTGGTAAAGTGAAAGGAGTTAAAACGATAATCTTGTAGAAAAATAACCAAGTACCCTTTTCTCCATGCGGTGCGCACTCGTTAAATCACGTTGGTGTCAATGCTGCTGAAATATGTCCAGAAGTTGTGACATTATTTGGTGACGTAGAGGGTATGGATTTTTTTCACATAGTCCTACAAGATGGGACATTAAAAAAACATGTGCAACTGAATTTTTTTTAAAATCAAACTAAATAGGGTGATCACGTAGAAGCTGATCTCCCCATAATGAAGCACTACCTAGGGATACTCAAAGCACTTGACTGTGTAATGCAAGAAATGTCAACAACCTTACAACCAAAAATTTACAGCCCTGTTGGGGGCTTGAAGAAATATCTTTCGTCTTTTGAAGGACTTGTTATGGTAGTATTTTAGTATAAAATTATATCTTTACTTGATGAGTGAGGTGTTATTATTCAAACTCAAAGAATATTTATTGAGTTTGAAGTCAATCTCATAAAAGACCTAAAGCAGGAAATGCAAAAGTTGAGGTATTTGTGGCCAGATATTCTACAAAAGTTGCGTTTAGTCGCACAATAAATGTAAAGGTCACCAATTTTCCTCAAAAAAGGAATCATCTACACAGTGTAGCAGTACCAGACGCAGACCAACAATTGACTATAAAATATAATACATACCAACTTTTAGAATGTTTTCTAAAACATTATTTATAAAATATAAGTTAAAAACGTGTGTAGTTTACAGGATGTTAGATTACTTTTACAGGAATTATAAGAAATATTTAAAGCAGCAAATTATTTCTGTTAGCTTTTCAGTCCAGTTTTGAAGTATGATTATTTAGATGAGAAAGAACTGAAGGCGAAGACTGAATCTCTAGTACAAAAGTTTAAAAATGACTTATCAACTGATTTATGTGATGAAATGGTGCATTTAAAACACATTTATTTTAATGTGTTTGAATCAAAGATAGAAGTTGGCTCTTTGAAATTACTAAATTCAATATGCAAGAAACATCTGGAACTAATATTCATGAATGTTTGCATTGCACTCCGTATTTTTAGTACACTTCCTTTTAATCTTACTTCAGCAGCTTCAAATAGTGAGTTAGGAAAAGCACTAGAAGAATGGAAACTACTCGTACAACAATATCTTTCAGTAGCCCACCTTTGCCTAACGTAATAGTTGCTGAAGAGGATTTCTCATTGAAAATCAACCCCATGCAACCCCACCCTGGAGAAAATATATGTAACAACATACAGAAGTGAAACTTCAATATTATCGATTGACCCATACTCGTCGTTTAGTTTAAAACACTTACAAAATACTGGTTTACCTGCTTCATTGGCCACTTGGTTTAAGAAGTCACTCTCGCAATAGAGTAGACGGATGACGACAGGGAGAACAGGGTTTGAATTCCAGTCAGGTGTACTGAGGTTGAATTTTTCCTAAATGTTTTTCCACTCTCCCTTCCCGACAGGACGGGTACATTTTCTCTAAATTCAACTTCCCTCATTCCTAACTCACGATCGTAACTAATACATATTAGTCGTAAGAAAAAAGATAAAACTTATTTATCAGTTTGGTGTTTGCGACCGCCCCTTTAAATGCGATGTTAAACTCGCTAACATGATAGTAAAGGCTACTTGTGTACTTTACAATTTCATGAGGATAAATGATGTTGTAAATTCACAGCGCTTATTGCCTTTGGTGGGACATAACATAGCGTGATGTGTGAACTGGTTCATTTAAATACTTGGCTAGCGATTTTAAGACATACCACAGCATAGAGTAACTTAATGTGTGAATTCTTCTTCAAACCTTGATTCTGCCGAAAAAAATACAATTCTAAGTAATGGGGTACCAATGGATTCCTATTTACGTAGGCATATTGGGTATTGAGAGAGTGGATAGTTTAGCATCATGTGTAAATGTACTTTCTGATGTACAGAATATCCTGCTACTGTATAGAGACTTTATTTTGAGAGTAAAATTCAGAATTTAGGATACATAGGGTGAATGGTAGAAGAGCACATGCCAGAGGAAGGCAAAATGGTTCCACGAGGTTTGTGGTACAAAACTAGCTAAGCTACACCATAGTTTTCGGCAGTTAAGGGTACCCTTAAGCTTATTTTTACTTGAATTCACCTTCGGTTTGGTACATGAAAGATCGACTTTATCTGATGCACAAGGTTCCGCCTTCACAATATGTGGTTTGCCAAGTTCCCAAAACATTAGAACATTTATTTATGACTTGCCCTGTTCATAATTTGGTACGGGTAAATTACATACAAAATTATATTACAGACTTTTCTTTAGTTAATGTGTTACACTCAGACGTTACTTTGAATAGATGGCTGTTTAATTTCTTCTAAATATACATATGTCTGTACAGGTACGGACAAATATCTTCTCGGTTATCTCATAGATGAGATTCGTATTAGTTAGGGCGAGGCTATAAGATTTAAAACTAGATTGAACGCAAGAAAGTAGTATCGGAAGTGAATCAAATACAAGTGTTCCTGGCTGATTGAATTAAATGTCTTAAGCGCAATATTAGCAACCGGGTTCGAAAGATGTTTTTTTCCGGGGTGGTTGTGGGGGGGAGAGGTCAGTGTACTATCGCTTGAGATTTGGCAACCCTGAGTTAACATCACAGAAACGTGATCACCAGAGATTACTATTTATTATCTAGCGCCGCCAACCGTACGCTCTGGATACTATTTTTGATATAATTTCAGCACCGTTACAATCCAAAATTGGGAAATTATCCTAAAATTAATAAGCTAGTGCTCTGCTACAAATAAACACTATAATGCATTAATTATTATTTTATTGTAAACATAAGTAGATTAATTAATATTGCGAACTTAAAGGCAAGGATCAGCCCGTGTTTATTAAGTAACCTAATTTTTTTTAAACATTAATTCTTGTAATAAAAATATAGTGTCTCGCTGGTAAAAAAAATTCCATTATTGTCAAAGTACTATCGCTTGAAACTAAAAAGTTGGCCACCCTGCACTCATCACATGAATCTTGTTTCCTGTTTGTTTTTAATTAGTGAGGTTAATAATGATTTGCTAAAATAGAGTTTATAAATGCAAAGGGAATTTTCATTAGGTAAATATTGTCATATCTATAGAACGTTCAAAGGATTTGATAATGTCGTAATAAATAAACTTATGAAATTGAATTGCTAATTTATTTATTGTTAGACTGACATCTTTAATGTGAGATCACCATCAGAAGGAGAGGTGCGATTTATATTAGGCCTATGTAAAATTCATATATTTGAAAGTTTAATAAATAGTGATAGGGTTTGAATTTGAGTTGGGTTAGAATATAACATTACCAAGTTAATTTTTATTGAGTCTACTGGTGGACCTGTTCATTTTGTGTGACTCCTCCCTATGTAACATCTGATAAGCAATAATATTTCTTCTATATACTACCCGCCTTAATAACATAACACGTGTGTAACACCTGCCACAGTAACATCTCCGCTGTGTAACACTTGCTAAAGTAACATAGCCCGCGTGTAACACCGCCACATTAACATCACCACATTTATCTAATCGCCAAACCCTTCCTTCACCTCTGACAAGACGTGTATTAATAACAACTTTTGAATGTGTGGAATGCCAGGCCTCCACCGTGGCTCGGATTCCACGTTCAACTGTAGGTCCTCAATTTCATCTCACAATCACCTACCATTACACATTAGCGTAAGTGTGTACAACCCAAACGGGTAGTAAGACGCGGTGCTAATAATAATATCTCCACTGTTTAGCACCTGCCATATTAACAGTCTGATAAACTTGTATTACTACAAAGTTTGACAGCAGAACAGAATGGAAGGAGATATCTTACAGCAACAAGTCGAAGGAGATATCCTGCAACAAGTCGACGGAGATGATATTACTAACATTTTAGACGTCTTGAAGACTGATCTACCTCAGTCAGTTACTGTGAGTGTTGATTGCACTTTGGACCTACTTGGGTGGTTAATCAGATTCATTCCACATCTGCTGCACTGCCAATATATAATCTCTTTGAACAATAGTTGTTGGAGACAATTTTACCCGAATGCCTTTGATCTCAAATCTAGTTGTTTATGACCTTGCACAAAAATAAGTAGACATTACTAATCTACAGTTTACCAGTTCGAGCATTAACGCATGTGTACTAATTATGCTAATGTTTTAGGGATGAGTAGACTTGAGTTTTTGAGAAAGTATCAACGTTTACGTGGAGAGAGAGTGGAAAACCATTTAGGAAAAAAAACACTCAGTACATCTAAGGATAATTTGAACCCTGATCTCCCTGATACAAGCGGTTAAATTTATTGCGAGAATAATGCCTTAGACCATTCAAAGAGTGAAGCTGGCTAGTCTATACCAATGGTTTATTTTTTACTAGTTAAACTTTTAATTTGTTGACGTTTATGTTAAAAAAGCAAATCTTTTGATACGAGCATTCAAAGTTAAGTAGGCTATATATAGCTTTAGAAAATATTTGTTTGGTTTAAAATCTATTTTAAAATGTGTACTATCCAGATCTACAACTTTATCAAGGTCCATTTAGACTGGAAGGAGAAGAATCCAGAAAGTAATTTCAAACTGTACTGTCCGAACGGCTCTTGGAAGAATGGAACTGTTGTCTGCATAGTGGAGGTAGGTACCTATGTGCTAGAATTTGCTTTAGTAACACAATACTCACTAGTCCCTTGCGCCCTATACTCCCCAGTCACTTGAACCCTATAATCAAGTCACTCACGCCCTACACTCGCCAGTCACTTGAACCCTATAATCAATCGCTCGCACCCTACACTCGCAAATCCCTTGCGCCTACACACAGTCACTAGCATCCTTTACAGGGTTCCTACAGTATTTGTAAAAAAAATTCTCCCTGACTTTCCCTGACTATTTTCCCTAAATTTCCTAATCAACTTCTCACATAATTTCCATTATAATTTTACAATATTATACAAGTGAAAATATTAATTCAATTACCTACATTGATTTCTTCCTCCTCTTCCCCTAGAGTCGACCTTGTCTCACCTCTCATGGAAGAATAAGAAAGCAGACGTCTTGCCAATCAGTTTAGGGAAAATGATGGAAAAATAATAAAATATATCTAACCCTATCAAAAAGTTGTAACAAACTTGATTCACTTTGGTATCATGTGCAGAAATACGTACTAAAAAGTTTGGTATCATTACAGTCTTATTTTACCTAAACTGTACATATCCTGAGGAGGAACTGTCTGCTTTCATATTATTCAAGTCTTAGGTAACAATTTTTTTTGTTTTGTTTTATTAAAATTATCACAGTAGTCATACAATAAGAAACTATGCTATATTTAATAAAGTGAAGCTTGTTTCTTCTTAAGTTCTTGCAACCCCACTTTTATTGCTTCTCGTTTCTCTTCAGTTGCCATTATTAATTTTTCTTTTTCCTTCTAAATATTTAACTTGTATGTCTAATTTCCTCTTTTCTGCCTTCTTCTTTATCTCCAAGTATTCATGATAGTGCTTCCGAGCACCTCTCACATAATCCAACATGTTTTTGCTAATATGTATGTTTTTAATCCCCCCCTGCTTCTTGTATCTCATCATGCATGTGACGCTGTGCAGTGACGTTCTTTTCATGCATATTTTCAACCAGTAAAGATTGACTGAAAAACCACCTTCAACAGTTGCATTCCCATGTGACAAGACAAGGTGCAAATTTTTATTAATTCCTGAAGGTGTTTGTAGAAAGACGAAATATTTCTTAAAGCTGAGATTTTTTGGTCAAGCTAGTTGAGGGATGTTTGAGAAATTTGCATGGCAGGGTATGGGTTGGACCTCACCAATCAGATGCTTTCCAAATATTTAATGGATTGAAACAAGGAGATGCACTCTCCCATTACTCTCTAATTTAACCTTAGGGTATGATATTGGGGGTAATACAAGAGAGTTGGGAAGGGTTGACATGAAACGGTACAATGCAGCTATTAGGGTATGCAGATGATTTAGCCTTGTTAGGTAATAGTAAGGGAATAGGATTATAAGTGAACGATGAAAAGACTTAAGTATATGATAACACAGATTGAGAACGATTTTAGATATTATAGCAAACAACATACAATTTGATAGGATTAATGAATTCAAATATTTAGGAACAATTTTAACAAGCAATAACAATGTTATTACTCGGTCATTAAGTTGTTGGCGTCTTGCTGCTGTCAAGAAATGTAAAATCAGAATATACAAAGCCATAATTTTACGGTTGTCTTTATGGGTGCGAAACATGGCCTCTTACCTTAAACGACGAAAAGAAATTAAGGGTGTTTGAAAACAAGGTGCCTAAGAAGGAAGATATTTGGCCCAAAAATTGATGAAGATAGTGGGTAGTGGAGGAGGCTACATACTGATGGGCTGCATACTCTGTACTCATCACCAGACAGTGTTAGGGTAGTAAAATCTCGCAGGTTACGGTGGGCAGGTCATGCAGCACGAATGGGAGTTTCTAGAACTGTGTTCAAGGTATTCAATGGGAAGACCCAGACGCAGATGGGAAGGTAACATTTGGATAGACCTGAGAGAGATAGTGTGTAATGAGATAGACTGGCTAGAATTAGCTCAAGATAGGGATAGGTGGCATAATATGTAAGTGTGGTAATGAACTTTCGAGTTTCTAATGCAGGGTGTCTAACATCCAGGGAAAACAGGAATTAGCCGGGAATTTGAAGTAATCAGGAAAAGTGATCAGGGAAAAAGTCGGGGATTTCATTGGTCAAGTTGAGTAGACACCATGTAATGCCATAAAGTAAGTAACTCATTTTATTTAATGTAATAATTTTAGTATATTTGACTAAGATATTATTCAATAATTATTCAAAATTTACAAATAAGGTTTGCTTTGATTCATTAAAAAGAAACCCGCCTGCTTTGCCCACCTGGCTTGTATTGTTAGTTGTTACTCTGCAGTGTGGATGGTACGGCATTGCAGTGCACACTCTTGAGCCCGGTTGTCAGGAGCTTGTATTGCTAGTTGTTACTCTGCAGTGTGGATGGTACGGCATTGCAGTGCACACTCTCGAGCCCAGTTGTCAGGAGCTTGTATTGTTAGTTGTTACTCTGCAGTGTGGATGGTACGGCATTGCAGTGTACACTCTCGAGCCCAGTTGTCAGCTTGTATTGTTAGTTGTTACTCTGCAGTGTGGATGGTACGGCATTGCAGTGCACACTCTCGAGCCCAGTTGTACAGGAGCTTGTATTGTTAGTTGTTACTCTGCAGTGTGGATGGTACGGCATTGCAGTGCACACTCTCGAGCCCAGTTGACAGCTTGTATTGTTAGTTGTTACTCTGCAGTGTTGATGGTACGGCATTGCAGTGCACACTCTTGAGCCCGGTTGTCAGGAGCTTGTATTGTTAGTTGTTACTCTGCAGTGTGGATGGTACGGCATTGCAGAGCACTCTCTTGAGCCCGGTTGTCAGGAGCTTGTATTGTTAGTTGTTACTCTGCAGTGTGGATGGTACGGCATTGCAGTGCACTCTCTCGAGCCCGGTTGTCAGGAGCTTGTATTGTTAGTTGTTACTCTGCAGTGTGGATGGTACAGCATTGCAGTGCACTCTCTTGAGCCCGGTTGTCTGGAGCTTGTATTGTTAGTTGTTACTCTGCAGTGTGGATGGTACGGCATTGCAGTGCACACACTCGAGCCCAGTTGTCAGGAGCTCGTGAACTCACTCACGCACACACAACTCATCAGTGGGAAAGAAGGGTTGTTTTTTCCTTGTCCACGAGAGGTTTTATGCGGCTGTGAAGAGGTGCTGATGTCCAAGGTGGAGGGGAGATTGTTTCTACACACAACACCACTTACTGGATGCACCAAGACCGGCCGCAGAGCTGCAAGCTACGTGAGTCCGATACAATCACTTGGCTTGTTGGTTCTTATAAAGAATATTACTTGACATGAACTAGACCCGCTTCGGTAGCCTTGTGGTCTAATGCTCTACTCTCCCAGTAGACCAGACTACCGACAACAGAGAGCTCGAGGTTCGAATCTAGGTCCGGTGTTCTGAGTGTGGTTTTCCACTCTCCCTCCATGCAAATGCAGGTGCATTTCCTCTTAATATAACCGTATTAATTCCTAAAACCATTAGTGTAATTAGTACATAAGCATAAGAGCTTGAATGGAAAGTAAGACACAGTGGTAAAAACAAAAAAAACAAAAAAAAAACATGAGCTAAATACAAATACTCTGAAGTAACATAGAAATACATTAGATACAATTGTTAAAGCATGTATGATTGGAGTTATTTTATAGCTAAGCTTAACACACACTTCCTCAATTTCAAGACTGAGCTCCAAACCTAGGCATCGACTTAGGTCTAGAAATTAACTATCAAATTTAATTAATAATTCCAATAGATTCAGGAATTTATTCAAGCTATTTTTATGCAGAAAAGACCATTGAAATAAAACTGATATATATTTATTTCCTGTGGTTGTCGATTCCTTTTACATATTTCTATCGTTCTTCACCCCCCTCCCCAACTGTTTGTTTCCCCTTTTGGTTGGGAAGTTGTATATTTCACATTCCCTCCTGATGAGTTCTGATAGAATGAAACCTAGGTCAGAGGATTGGGTGATAACTATCAATTCTATTCAAGCGATAGCCATTACCTCTTTGTCCAGAAAGCAGCAATGTAAAGTATGAACCGTGTTTTTGTCACTGTAAAAGCCATTCTGGGTTTATTCCCATTTAATGACTAAGTCAGAATTTAGGTCTACCATTGCAGTGAAGTTTCGGTCTGTGTGTTTAGCTGGCCCGGGGATGTGTATGTGTCATCGCTGGATATCAGTCATGCGGCCATTGTGAATGCATCATGGCCTCACCAAAGCAGCGACTCTCTTCAATATGTCCAAAAGCTAATCGAGTTGAGCTACTCTGCGGGTCTTTTCCTCAACAACGGAGATGGGAAACCTGTGTGCTGGGCTTTGCAGGCAGACTATGGAATCGGACTGCTCCACACTACAGACCCGCATCTCAGGAAGGGATACGCAAGGATACTTATGAAGTACATGTTTAACATGCTCGGCAAGAGGGGCTTGGCTGTAAACTTGTGTGTTGTGGATGGTAACCTTCCGTCTCACAGACTGTTCCATAGTCTGGGCTGTGAGGAAGTCTGCAAGTGTGTCTTCCTGACAGTAAACAACTGAACAATAGTCTGTAACATAATCTGGGCTGTGAGGAAGTCTGCAAGTACGTCCTCTTGTTGGCAAACAACTGAACAAGTCTGTAACATAATCTGGGCTATGAGGAAGTATGCAAGTGTGTCCTCTTGTTGGCAAACAACTGAACACTAATCTGGGCTGTGAGGAAGTCTGCAAGTGTGTCCTCTTGTTGGCAAACAACTGAACACTAATCTGGGCTGTGAGGAAGTCTGCAAGTGTGTCCTCTTGTTGGCAAACAACTGAACACTAATCTGGGCTGTGAGGAAGTCTGCAAGTACGTCCTCTTGTTGGCAAACAACTGAACAAGTCTGTAACATAGTCTGGGCTGTGCGGAAGTCTGCAAGTGTGTCCTCTTGTTGGCAAACAACTGAACACTAATCTGGCTGTGAGTTATTCTGTTAGTAACTTGTTGTTAGGCTCTCAGCCAACCGAATAAGAAATTGTGACTGGTGCTACATTATATAACCAAAGCTCCCAGTTGTGGACGTGGCGGCAAGATGCAAATAGGACTACAGGTACATTTAATTCCTTGCAGCATTTAGTCATCAATCTGATTCATGTATAATTCATTCATCAAACATCTGTTTACATCAATTATTTACTTTGAAATGCTCGCCAAGGTGTTGGTGTCTTTATAAAGATTGTACTAAAATAGTTTAAAGATTGTTACAACAATTTGTATCCTCGAATCTTTAAAAAAAAAGTACAATTTTGGTTAAAGTGAAAATATTTAAAAGATTAGTTTAAAACTTATAACCACTGAAGTGATATTTTGCCTTGTCTACTATGTCATAAACAACAAAGGACACATATCTAGTAAATTAACTATATATTTTATACACTTTTGTCAATTGTACTCGCTCGACACCTCAGAGAGAAAGTATTGTGGTCATCAGGGCTTGGATTTTGATGACCTTAAAATTGCCCAAAAAAATGGCTTACAAATGATGTCAAAAACTTTAAATAACGACTTTAAATTTGCAAAAAATGACCTAAAAAATTGGATTGAGATATATAATATGATGTATTTATTACAAGTTTTAAGATTCACACTACACATTTAAGCAAAAATATCTCTCTTAGACATTTACAGTACCAGAAAATCCTTTAGTTTAACATTGCTAATTTTCCACAAACGAATGTTTTCTGATACCAGAATGTCACACAAATCTTTATAAAATGTTGAGGATTTTTCTTGATTCATGAATGCATTTTGTGCAAGTAATAATTGAGAGGTTTTCTTTTTATCAATATTCTGGATACCACAGACATGTTTGTTGCGACTGATATGTTGTTGAATGGTTAAATCTTTTATCTGATTCCAGCCACTTTCACTTCACATATTTTACATAAAAGTATTTTACTCGCTGTAGAAAAAATATTCTCTCCAAATTCAGTAGTAATTTGCCTCAAATGACTCACTTTAGATGGTTTGGTTTAAAGCATTCTAAATACACACAAAATGATTGTATACGAATAAATATAACATGCACTTTATAAATGAAAACTATGCATTTAAAATCTTTTGATAGCTAAAATCATGTGTTTTACTTAACATTGGAATACAAATACTTTGTTTTAAAAGCGATAGCTACCCATCCACCTAGGGATATTCAATCTTGGCTCGATCTTATCAAAAATTGATTCTTGGCCCTCGATTAATCGATTTTTTGGATCGATTGAAAGGCCTCGATCTTATTCATGTATCGATTCTTTTTCTAGTGATTTCAAAAATATCAAAATAAATCAAAACTTTGAATCAATTCAGGGAAATTTAATTTAGAAAATGTTTTTGTTGACTATTAGTACTAGGAAAATTTTGAAACCAAGTCTTGCAATCCTGGGCTACTAATAGTTTGAAAGCATTTAGTAAAAATCTCATTTCCCTCACGAAGTTTTAGTAGTTATAGACTGCTTACATCTACACTCTACACCATCTACCACTAATCTAGTAATTCCCGAGTTTTGAGACACACCCTCCCACAAAAATGTGTGAGGTTTCCTCAAGACGGATGCCAACAAGAGTGTATAGTAGTACAGTGCTACTCAATGTGAATAAATTATTACAGTAAGCCTACCACTACACAAAAGTGCGCTTAAATTTACAAATTAGGGAAAAGAACAGAAACAAAGTGTATATGGTTTTTAAGGCCACACCCATTATTTAAATCACTGCCACAAAAATAATTTGATTATTTTCCAGAGGCATTTAATAAATCATACATTTTTGCTGCCCCCTCCCGTCAATACATTTTGACTAGTTTAGATCGATTCAGAGCCCATTAATCGAACATCCAGACATGGTATTGTGAGTGACTCATGAGGAATGTAAAGACGTTACAAGTTCAAGTTCATTTGAACTCTAAAAACTGCTCTCCCTTTTCAACTTAGATGTAGTGAAGTTCTCACCAGGAATGTGGATTTTATAAACACACAGGTAAAGGGGCACAAAGTTCATTTGGACTCATACATGATCTTCTTCGGTCAAAAAGTGTGTGGTTAAATATTTGATGTTTGAATCATGTTTTATCAAAGCACTGATTATAAATTTTATATAGGCCTATATGTATTAATTCATTTTCAAACAGTTTTAAATGTTCTTTCCAAAGATTTTTTTAAAATGAGTTATTAAAAAAAATACCTTAAAAGCTAAAATGGCAAAAAATGAGCTATAAAATTTACATTTTTGCAATCAGGGGATCATGAAGAGAGTTTATGCACTTGTGAGCATTGTGTCTTATGTAAAAAAAAAAAAAAAAATTACATGCCACCAAAATCCGGGCCCTGGTGATCATAAATGAAGTGGTTTTCATGATGCCTATTTTACCAAACGGTCTAAAACTTGATATCCGGGGTTTTCATAAGGTACTCCCCCTTCCCTTCTAGGTTGGGGGGGGGGGTTGGATATATAACCCTAAATTTAAGGGTAGTTTACTGAAAGGCAAAAATTGATTTCCTTGAAATTCGTTAACGATTTTGATTAGATTTTATAGTCATAGAAAAGAAGACAATTTTAATTTTAGCATGAAAATGACTAAGGGTATTTTACATTGGGTAAATTTTCCAATTTGGATCATTTTTCCATAACTATGAGATATGAAATAACTTTATCATTGTAAAGGTGTGTCTCGGAAACTTGACCTAATGTGAAATGAGGTGTCGAGTTTTACAAATGAACTTGCATAAGATGCATGTTTACTAAGCAAGGATGTATCTCAGAGGAGTATTGAATATTATAATTATAGGTAGAGTACAATACATGTGTGTAATATACAGAAATCTAGTACTGTACATTTAATATAGTATTAATTCAAATAACACGTTACTGAATTGGAAAAAAAACACAGCACAAATGTTCCACTCGAGTTACACAAACACAGATGTTAAACAGTTGAATGATCTTGGATTGTGATGACTGGCATCAACAACTGTGTGCACGTGTCGGTTGTCGAGTTTCTGAGACTACTGTACTATTAAAGATAAAATCTTTAATTTTAAATATATTTTTATAAAACTAATAATTGCTGAGCTATAAGCAAATGTGTATACTTTTTTAATTCAGGTCTTTTTAAATGAATTTGATTCTAGTGCTCTTTGGTGGACCAAGATGTTTCTCTTTTATTTTTTTTTATTATTATTATTATTATTTGTAAAGTTCCTAATGCAGTAACAGTGTATAGTGTTTTCAGTGGTGGGGCCAGGTCGAACCTCACCGGTAATAATATTTTCTCACCACGTGTTAGCATATTAAATTCGTTAAAGTTTATTCATTTAAAAAAATCACTAAACAAATCTACAAACAGAAAGAATTAAATAATACAGATTTTGAATTAAACTTACAAAGTGATGACAGTACTTGTACAAACCAAATAATAAACAATAAAAACAAAATAAGCTCAGTTTTATTTCACTCACAGTTATTGTTTACCAAACCACTCATTAGAAAAGGTTTTTCTTTCTTGCTATCCACATGAATGATTGTAAAATCACTAGGCTGATGTGCTCCTAATGGTTTTAAAATTTCAAGTTTTTCTTTCAGTTTGTTCAGAGTTTAATAAATAATCTACTTTATTAATTTTATTTAATCACTTTCACTCATCACCTTACTTATTGGGTCCTTAGCACAAGCTAAAACAAAACAAACTTCTTTATTGAATCGCGGTCCTGTCTAGACCGACCCAATGAACTACTGGGAAGCACCAAGGGCCTTGTGATATCTCCCATTTGAGAGGGGCTGGGCCATGTTAGCTTCTTCATTCACTCATTGGAGTCTCAGACGCTGCTACAATCGCGTGACGTAATGTGTCCTCTCGGGACTAGACTACTGTATAATCAATTAAATAATTTACTGTGTGTAGAGAGTAAAGTGCTTCATTTCATATGGGTTTTTTAATACAAAATATGCTATAAAATAAAAAATCTTTTTTTTATGTTCAAAGAGTATTGGTGGGTCCGGGCCACAACTGGTTTCACAAATCTTATGAGTTTTTAATAAATGTTTATTTAAAGAGAAAAGCGGGAGAAAGTCTGTTTAGGGTGCACCGTACCATTTATTCTCCCACTGCACAAGTTAACATAAATTCCTCCAACCAATTACTTAAAATTGTTATTACAATCCATACTATTGTGTTAAATGTACCTTTCTGAGATTTTTAAGAATTTCGCATACCATAAGACTTGAAGAATTCGAGTGTCTTATCTCTATTAGGCCTAAATATGAATTTGTAAGGAAGGAACAGCTCAGAATGGACATATTAAGGAGTATTTTAGCTGTCAATTTTTTTTATTCCACAAATCTTCATATTATACGAGGCTGTACTATTTATTTTTAAAGCTGATATTATTTTAGAAGATTTTCACATCCCTAATATAAAGCATATTTTATAGAATGAAAGAATTTGTGAGTGAATTTTTCTAATACATTTGATGAAAGCGAGAAAATATTTCTGTGATTTTTTTTTATATTCAAGTAATTTTTTCAAATGTTATAATAAAACAACTTTTATTTGAGAACTCGCAAATCTTAAATTTGATGTTTATAAGAAGAAATTTCATATATTTAATACTAGAGACCTTACCACCATTCAAGTCCCAGTAGAAAGGTTTCAATAGAAGGGCTCGACGAGAGAGAAAGTCTCTATGCACTTCAACAACCAATCAAAAGACAAGGTCTTAATATGCTTCATATTGTATTTCATCTGAGGTACGTGAGGGCCACACGAATATATGATGTAGTGGGAGCAGAGAGTCAGGGATCCCCCCCATGGGGCATGGTATGGGACCAAATTCTCCTCGGCAGGGATGAACTCGGGTCCGGTTCTCGAGACAGAATCTTCCCGCCTCCTGCCTTCACCAGAGCGGCAAGTTCTGTTTTGCTGATGACGAGTTGAGCTGATACGAAGGAAGTTTCTGTCAGGAACATATGACAGTTGTTGAAGAGGCTCGGCAGCTGGAACAGAAACAATGTGATATAATTTGTCCCGACTGCGAACCCGACCAAGACGTGTATATTTTACAGTATAGAAAAGCTCACCAGTTTTTGGGCATTGATCCTCGCGCTTTGAGGAGTTTTGCTGTTGGGGAACTGGATAGTGCCAGGACTTCATATTCTTGTGGGTCGACAAGATGACCTGCCTTATTACACGCAGTTATCCCTGGACAAATGACATGTAATTACCTAGACATCTGCGAAGCAGGTTTTTTGAGTTAGAATCAAAGTAAAAATTATTCACAAATTTTGAATAATTATTGAATCTAATCATATCCTAGTTAAATATAATGAGTTACAACTTATAAAAAACATTAGGCTATTTTTGACCCTAGTCCACTAAGTCGATCAGACACCTTAGCTCAGTCGGTAGTATGTCTGTCTACTGAGCTAAGAGTCCCAGGTTCGATTCCTAGCTTGGCTGAAAAACGTTTCATTGATGAAATGTTGGTTTACCCTTTCACGCTGATAAGTTAAATTACAAGGCCTATAAAGCTATGACAGGCCTAGTAAATCGGTAGGGAAAAAATATGTCTTAGATTAAAAACTGCCACAGGCTGGAAACTAACGGGTGTTAGGTAAAAATGAAATTCTATAAGTTATTGTATAAATCTAAGTTCTTCAACACGCTGATGCAACAATAGTTCTTGTAAAAGCTCAGCGGTAAAGAGCACCATCTGTTATGTATTATATATATATATATTTATCTTCAGTCCTTAAAGTTAACAAATGTGTTAAGTACTATCCAAGGGTGTGATTATAGGGTGTACATAGGTTTTATAAAGGCTGTTTTGGGGAAAAAAGTATGGCTTATTTTCCGGTCAGTATGGTTAGAATTAGTAAGCATTTACCTCAAAAGAATTTTTATTAAAAATATATTAAAATATTTTTAGGCACACTGTGGGATTTTCAACAGCCTTACTGAATTTTCTCTAGTTTGTTTTGATTCGAGCTATCGAATAATATAAAATTCAAATTGATATTATCGAAGCTTTGCAGATCCATAATAATGTCTTAACTAACTGTATTGACCCAAAATAGGCCATTCTTAACCCCCCCCCCCACCCGAAAAACATTTATAAAGCCTTGGGTCATACCTTTGAGGAATGCATTAAGCTGTAATTAAATTATCAATTAAAAGTGTTTAGTTGTAGTGTGATACTCTCTGATTTAATAATGTTCACTTCCAGCTAGTCAATAAAATAATACATGTTCAGCCCTGCCATATTTTACAAATAGTAACTTACATCCAGTGTTAACAATCCACTTCCCCTGCAAAATACCGTGCAGGATTGCAAGAGAAGGTGAACAAGTGTTATTGTCGGCCACATTTGTCACCACATGTGTCACTTCATTCCTGCAACAACCACACATGGCATGTTACTCATCTTTCTCGCCTGATAGTACTGCAGGTGGCATGCATATATGTAAGATGTGACATACGTGTAAGCACGAAGAATTCTAATCCTCACGCACTGAGCCAACTGTTGCAGCTCCAGCAAGTGTTTGGGGTCTAGTTCACTGGCCAGTATGAATACCTGGGAGGGACCCAATACTGTTGGGGCTGCAAGTCGGTCTGAGGGCAATGCTTGTACAGGGGCTCCCTCAAGAGCTAACAACATTGTCTCGTCCTCTGTATAGTCTCTGCAACAAATCACTGTTATGAAGTATGGTAGGTCAAAGATCACATTGTGATGGAAATAATAATAATAATAATGTAAGTCAAACCATGGTGAAAACAGTGTAAAGTAGGCCAGATTGTGATGGAATTACCTAGGTGTGCCACCAGTCAATATTGGAACCTGGACCTACCTAGGTGTGTTGCCAGTCGATATTGAAACCTGGACCTACCTAGGCGTGTTGCCAGACTATAGTGAAACCTGGACCTACCTAGGTGTTTTGCTAGACGAGTCACGGGCCAGCGGGTCAGCACCAAACTTCACCAACAGTCTGACAATGTCCAACAGTTTGTTGCTGACCGCATCATGGAGAGGTGTAGCATTGTGTACCCCTGGGACAGACGGCAGAGCTCCAGACTCCAGAAGGAGACGTACAATCTGCGTGTAGCCATGACTGGCCGCCTCGTGCTGACAAACAATACAAGTTTACTGGTGATTTAGATTCTAGAGGTCAAAGGAACTGAACTTAAGTAGTTAGTACTCGAAGACAATATTAGCTGTGACATTACTCACCAAAGGTGTCCAACCTGCATTGTCCTTAGTGTTAGGCGTGACTCCTGTTTCTAGGAGGGCCTTCACTTGTTCTGCATTACCCTGGAATAGAACACTTTAATTATAGCCTGGAATAGTGCACTTATATTATTCCATGGAAAAGAGCACTAAGTTATTAGCAAATTTCCAATCAAAGTGCATCACTTTCTCTAAAACTTGAAAGATTTTTTGTTAGAGGCATTACAAAATCATTAAATTTGTTTTTTTTATCGATTCTGATTATTATATTTTAACTTAAATTTTAAATTTCTATTCCTCAACATCTAAAATTCCAATCTTGTTCTCTATGTCTAACTTCACATAAAATATGTTATTTATTATTATATAGTAAGGGGTGTAAGAGTACTTAAAAAATTTGAGTCGAGTTTTAGTAGCCGCTTGAACTTGACTCTGAAGATTATTACAAAACTATAAAAATTTAAGTATTTGGAATATTTGATTTTTTTCTTCTCTCAAAAATTCTTTAGTTTGGTTAATTTTATTCAATTTTGAGACATAATTTCATAGCAAATATCTAGTCAATATTCACTTTTGTCTAATTTAACAAATATTGTACAAGTTATATTAAATTTATTCTAAAATAAATATGTTTGTACTTATTTATGGTCTATGTATGGAGCTATACTGAAATTCAACATGAAATATTTCTTGTACTACTTGAACTAAGATCATTTTCATTTAAATTCTTCTTGAAGTTAAAAATGTCTACTTGCACAGTGCACACCCCTGATATATACATTAGTTTAATGTATTAGCTGAAAAAAACAACTAAATGATACAAAAAGTAAAAGAAAACTCTGTCCATGTTTGATTTATGCAAGATAACTAAGTTACAAAGATCATTTTGAGTTTATTTACAATTTGTCAGTACTGAAGTAAAAGTGAAAAGAGTTATTGACATTTTGCTCTTGCAAGGCTCTTACTCTAATCAGCTTTCAAATAACTCTTTAGTTTTGTGTTAAAACCCCTCTCTAAACAGTTTCCAGGAGCAATGAGTATTAAAAAGATGTTCCGGTGCACCTAAAGCCCTGTGAGATGGACAGATATGAATATAGTAATTACCTTTATGCAAGCGACATGCAGGGGAGTCTCGCCCTTAGCATTGCGCTTTAGATCCTTCTTAGCCGGAGTCATGGCTCGCTTCTTGCTGGTCGCAGGAGTCTGTCTACCTCCACTCTCAGCAACACTCATATCCTCGCTCTTTGTACTTGTGGAGGTTCTTTCTGTCTACCTCCACCTCACCCTATCCCTCTTGTCCTTGTGAGGTTTCTTCTGTACTCACCTCACATCATATCTCGCTCTGTGTCCTTGTGGAGGTTCTCTTCTGTCTACCTCCATCCTCAGCACCACTCATATCCTCGCTCTTTGTACTTGTGGAGGTTCTCTTCTGTCTACCTCCATCCTCAGCACCACTCATATCCTCGCTCTTTGTACTTGTGGAGGTTCTCTTCTGTCTACCTCCATCCTCAGCACCACTTATATCCTCGCTCTGTGTCCTTGTGGAGGTTCTCTTCTGTCTACCTCCACCCTCAGCACCACTTATATCCTCACTCTGTGTCCTTGTGGAGGTTCTCTTCTGTCTACCTCCATCCTCAGCACCACTTATATCCTCACTCTGTGTCCTTGTGGAGTTCTCTTCTGTCTACCTCCATCCTCACACCACTCATATCCTCGCTCTTTGTCCTTGTGGAGGTACCCCTCTGTCTACCTCCATCCTCAGCAACACTCATATCCTCGCTCTTTTGTGAGGTCCCTTGTCAGCTCCTCAGCACATACATCCCGCTCTGTGTCCTTGAGTACCTCGTCTACTCCATCCCAGCAACACTCATATCCTCGCTCTGTGTCCTTGTGGAGGTACCCCTCTGTCTGCTGCCGGTCGCAAGTTGCTCCAGTTTCTTCACCTTACTCTTGCCACCCCTCACAGATGGTTTCTTGGTCCCTTGTTTACCGCAAGAGTGAGTTCCAGCCTCATCCTCGTCTGCTTGCAGCTGCTCGCTAGAGAGTAAAAAGAGTTCATTCATAATCTAGCACATTACATTTTATTTGAGATAGTATGACAGAAGTTTAGTGACTGAACACATTATTATAGAAAGTATGAATTTACCACTCATTCATTGTTGTTTCTAAGAGAGAGAGTGCTAGTTTCTAGGAGAGAACAGTGCTAGTTTTTAAGAGAGCGAACTACCTAATAGTTGCTAGGAAAAAGAAGTGTTAGTTTCTAGGAGAGAAAAGTACTAGATAAAAAAAAAAGTGCTGAACTGGGGGTGGTTTTTCCTGAATGGTTTTCCACTTTACCGCCATACAAATGTGGGTTCACTACCTCTGTATTTAACCTTCCTAATCCATTAGTGTAATTATTACTTAAGCGTATAACCAAATCGGGTAGTATAATGCGGTGCTAAAAAAAACTACTAGTTTCTAGAGAGAGAGAAGAGAGAGAGCTAATAGTTCCTAAGAGAAAGAAGTGCTAGTTTCTACGAGAAAGAAGCGTTTGTGTCTAGGAGAGAAAAGTGTTAGTTTCTAAGAGAAAGGAGTGTTGTGATGGAGGATATTGTTGTCTCAACTTATATTTAAATAATTGGGCCAAACAACCCATCAGCTTAAAGTGAATCCATCCAGCTCCTGTTATGATTGGGCTAAACAACTCATGAGCTGGAAGAGAATTCCTTCAGCCACTAAGCCCTGTTACCACACTTCTCTTGTTACCTTGTGAAGCCGAGAAGTTGTGAAACTTTCCTTGAAGCTAGCAGAAAGTTCTTACTGAAGTTATCTGTGGTTATTTCTGAAGACCTGGAAGGAGCCCCGCACTTGGGACAAATGGTCATCCCAGGTTTCGCACATGTTGAACAAAGCACATGCCCACAAACTTGGTATTTCTTGGGGTCTTCTGACAATGAGCCACTGGAACACACATAGGTACTCTTGAGTGCCCTAGTACTCGAGAACCAGAAGGGTTTGGCTTCTATGTGTCCAAGTCTTAGGGCACAAATGTGTGGCAGAGTATATTCACAATCAGAGTTTACTTGGATGGCAGTTCAAAAAGTTATTATAAATAGTCCCTAATCTATTCCTACGCCAACAACTGACATCTTTCACTTTGGACAGCTGTAAATAAAACATGACATGGTAATGTATGAATGTTATAGTTAACCACAGTAACTTAGGCCAATATTATTTAAACTTATTTGAGGTCAGGCACAAAGCTTATAGTTTTCATTCCACTTTAAAAAATGTATTGACAGCAATTTCATGAAAGGTCTAACAAATATAGACTAGCTTATAAATGGCGACCGACAAGGTATTAATGTACCATGCACAAGAGGGAGAAAACTAAGTTTGCATTGCTTTAAATGTAAAATATGACATGTACTGTAGTTAAAAAAAACATCATTTATAACAAAACAGTGATATTTTACAAGTGTTGGCAACTTAAAACCAAAACATATGATTTTTCAACTGTCATTCAGGTAAAAAGCTATGGTGAACAGATTACCTTTTCAAACTACTCAGAGGTAATTCTTTTTAATTCCCACATGCTCAATGCGAATAGTCCAAGGCTCCCTAGTCGGACCCTTGAGTTTTAGACTTGATGCAGTCTTGGTGATTTTACACTTCTCGCACTGTTCATAGTGAAGTCGAAGACTATATCAAACTATTCAAACGGCAACAACCTTATTTAAAATGGCGGAAAATGTAAGTCGGTGTTCTAGAATACGAAAAGATAATACTAAAACAATACCAGTCAAACACCGCGAGAACCGCGCACAGCTGGTAGCCCTGATATCCATGGTCATCAAGACCTCAAGAAGGTATCGTTCGCGACTATTCGGACAGATCTACACTTGGTCATGTGATTGCCAATGCAGCTATCAAGGGCACGAGTCAAGGCGACGCAGCATAAGTAGACTATTCGGATAAAGGAAATGTCTTAGTATAATCTTTGCTGTTGAGCTCTACAGTAGCCAAATACACTTTTTTTTTCAAATGAGGTTTGTGTATATACTTTGGACAGTATTTTAAATTAGATTGTATTCAAAACCTAGTTTAGACAGCATATTAGATTACGTTTGTCAAAAGAGCAACAGCTACAATCATTTGATATTTCACTTACCATTTCTCACACCCCAAAGATTTTTGGAATAGTTTGAGCGCTGGCAATGTGTGCTTCCACTCTGAGATTAGTTTTAAAGAACTATTTTCTGACATCTTCTAAACATAAGCGATTACTTTAAGATTTAACCTGTCCCTTTAATCACAAACATAGAAATAATTGTCAAATGATTTTAAACGCTTTTACAATGTTTGGAGGGAATAGTGCTAAATAGGCTTGCCAGCTAAAAATAAACAATTTTTCTTACTAACCAAATCTCGACACAAATATTAGCGCTAGTTGTAAATATGAAAGGTACTAAAGCCGAAACAAGCTGAATAGCGATCCATTCAAATTTAAATGTATTTCAGGAATTATTTTAAAATTAAAGTTATATTTACATACTTCTTATATTAAATGCAGAAACAAGAAAATATGACTGCATTTGAACACAACTAATAACAAATATGGCACTATTGTATTAACAATTATTTAAAATTAGCAACTGGGCAGAATGTTTTGTAAAAATGGAAGGATAGATGGGGAAATCGACAGACGGGTGAATGCATCTCGAAGGTAGTTAGATATATGTGGACTATTGCAAAGAATGAGGTAGTATCAAAAGAGGGACAGATGGCAGTATATAAAATTGTGTCAACGCCAACGTTGTTTTATGGATGTTAAGTGTGAGTTTATCAGGAGAAACACAAGAGCATGATAAATGCAGTTGGAATGAGATATCTAAAAAATGCATGTGGAAAAACTGTTATGGAAAGCGTGGGTACTGAAGGAGTGTGGTTTGAAAGAGAATCCCATAGGTCAACTACCGTAAGGTAGTTTGGGTATGTTGGTTTTTGCAATAAAAAGGCACTTTTGGTTTCACAATTATTAGAGTGTATTCAAAACGTTGTTTAGCGATAGGAAGCGATACATTTTTTATTTATTTAGTGCGTATGGTTGTTTACTTACAGTTGCCTTAGGGATTTTGATTTAACCATTGTTGGGGTGCTGCGTTAGCAAAGGATGAGAGATAAAAATTAAAAGTTATCAAATAATATAAAAAGATGTTAAAATACATCAACACTCTCCCTTATTTTATAACTTGTAAACTCCCATTTTGTTACATAAAAATTTAAAATGAACTGAAAACAATGGTTTTGTAAAAATGTCCGCGAGCTGATTTTGAGTGTCAACTTTTAAAATGTTGATTTCCCCATCGGTGACCAATTCGCGAACAAAGAAGTGTCTGATCCGAATGTGTTTTGTTCTTCGATGAAACTCAGGATTTTGTGCAAGCCGGATGGCTGCTTCGTTGTCAACTTGCAGAGTAGGTGTCGACTTCAGATGGCCAAGTTCGCTCAGAAGCCGCTTGGTCCACAGCATCTCTCTCGCAGCTTCACTGGCAGCTACGATTTCAGCTTCGGTTGTGGATATGGCAACAGAGGCTTGTCGCTGACTCATCCACGAAATAGGTGCCCCAGAGTACCGGCAGAGCACTCCTGAGGTAGAGCGTCCTGTAGTTAGGCAGCCACCATGATCTGCATCGCTGAAACAATCAAATACACCTTTTTCCAGGTTGGATTTGTAGATCAGTCCGTAGTCTGTCGTTCCTCTCAGATACCGCAGAATCCTTTTTACTTTCTGAACATCACGGTTGGTTGGATTTTCGAGGTTTCTGGACACCACGCTGACAGCATATGCGATGTCTGGTCGTGTGCCGCACATCAAGAACATAAGTGCTCCAACAGCTTGTCTGTAGGGGAAGTCAGGATTTGGAGGACTTTCTTCTGCATCGTTGTCCTTGATAATTGGAGTAGATACAGTTTTGCAGTTGGTCATTTCAAATCTCTCGAGTATGGTCTCCGTGTAGTGTTTCTGGCTCACACTAATTGATCCGTCCTTTTCTCGGCTGATTTCCAATCCTAGAAAATAAGACGCCGGCATGGAGGTGATTTTGAACTCCTTTTTCAGATCGTTGATGAACTTCTGAAGTTCTTGCTCATCTTCAGCTGCAATCAGTCCGTCGTCAACGTAAAGAACGAAAAACATCTTCTTCTGTCCTTTTCGTCTCACGAACAGACAGGGATCCGCTTTACTTCGCTTGAATCCCAAGCTGACGATGTAGTTGCTGAACTTTTTGTTCCAGCATCGAGGAGCTTGCTTCAGTCCATATAAGCTTTTCTTCAGGCAGCAAACCCGGTTGGATCCATCACTATGTCCTTCAGGTTGCTGCATGTAGATGGTTTCCTGGAGGTCACCATAGAGGAATGCTGTTGAGACGTCAATTGTGCTAGTCTCATCTTCTCGTTGGCAGCAACACTGAGTAAAGTTCTTATAGTTGATGTTCTTGCAACTGGACTGAAGGTTTGATCGTAGTCCACTCCTTTCCGCTGTGAAAAGCCTTTGATGACCAGTCTGGCTTTGTATTTATCAATCGATCCATCGGCGTTGGTTTTGATCCGGTAGACCCATTTATTCGAGATTGCTCTTTTTCCTGGGGGTAGATCAACCAGTTCCCAAGTCTTGTTCTCTTCAAGAGCTTTCATCTCACGACTCATAGCTTCTTTCCAACGATCTTGCTGATCCGATCGCATGGCTTCTTTGTAGGATCCAGGTTCCTGAAGAGGGCTAGAGAGAAGCATCACGAAGTCCTGATATTTCTCTGGAGGTTTGAGCGACGAACGATTACGAAGGCGCTTGACGATGGCTTCTTCATCTGGACTTGGAGCACTATCTGGAACTTGTTCATCTAGACCTTCTTCTTCATCAACAGTACTCATATCCCAGAATTCATCATCATTTTCTTCGCTTTGCGTTTTGTCATCATCTTCTTGACTTTCTTCAGAAGTTGAATCCACTGGTTCAGCAGCAGAGTCGAGACTTTCCGGAAGATAGTTGTCGATTTTATGCTCTAGCACCTTTTCCTCGAAGATGACATCTCTTGATCTGATGAGTCTTCCTTCCTCTTCACAGAAGATCCTGTAGCCGTCGTCTTTGTCGTATCCGATGAGAATTCCTTTGATTGCTTTTGGATCCATCTTCTTCCTTTGTTGTTTTGGAATGTGTGGATAGCAGGTAGATCCGATCACCCGAAGATGTTTCAGACCTGGTTTACTGCCATGCCACAACTCGTAGGGAGATTTTCCATCAACTCGGGAAGGTCCTGTCCTGTTGAGAACATAGGCTGCTGTGTTGATCATCTCGGCCCAAAGCATCTGAGGCAGCTTTCCATGAGCATACATCATTGCTCGAGCAGTTTCAACCACGGTGCGGTTCTCTCTTTCACTGGAGCCATTCTGCTCTGGAGTGTAGGGCATCGTAATGCGTTGAACAATTCCTTCCTTTTGTAGGATTTTTCTGACATGCTTGTTGTCGAATTCCTTGCCACCGTCGCTTAGCAGCTCTTTGATGTTGTGTCCAAGAGTCTTGACTTCCGCAACGAATTGAGCCAACTTCTCTGCAACTTCGGACTTCTCTTTCAAAAAGTAGATGGTCCTGAACTTTGTGTAGTCATCCTTGAAGAGGACGAAGTACAAGTATCCTGACATGGACTCTTTGAATGGACCGCAAACATCTGTGTGGATCCGCTCTCCCGGTTCCGTTGTCTTAGACCTCGTACCGAAAGGCAGTCGATGAGCTTTGCCATAGACGCAGCCTTCACAAAGTTCACTGTCCAAGTTGACATGAATTCCCAGCTTGTCCAGAAGGGATTTCACGTGTCGCTTGTTCTGATGTCCGAATCGTTCATGGTAAAGTTGGAGAAGATTGTTTGCTTCTGTTGCGTTGACTTCATTGGATGGAATGTCGTTCACGTTCTTCACGTTCAGCCTGTAGAGTCCACCAAACCGCTCACGAACTCCAGTCAGTTTCACTTCGCCGTTGACGATGAAGTTGCAAACCTCTGGAGACGAGATGAACCTGCTTTCCTTGTTCTTATCCTGCGCTGCAAGGACTGAGAATAGATTTCTCTGGATCCCGGGAACACACCATACATCAGCCAACGTGAGCTTGTGCATCTTGCCGTTGACTTCTGCTTCGATGTCAATGTCGCCTTTACCAATAGCCGCAACCTTCACGCCATTCGCTGTGATCACTGTGTGGTTTGTAGAAAAAGACTCGAACGTCCTAAAAATATTTTTGTTATTAGAAACATGACTTGTTGCTCCATTATCTACATACCAGAACTTGGAGTTGCACTCCAAGTTCATCACAGTCGAGGCTACCGTAGTCAGGATCATATTTGCACCCTTTTCCGGATTTTCCGAGTTGCTGGCTTTGTTGCCAAGTGCTTCATCCGCGATTCGCTTCCTGCATACCTTTGCTAGGTGATTTTTCTTCTTGCAGTAGGTGCAAAATTTCTTTTTGTCACCCTTTTGCTGATTCTTGTGCGAGTTGTTTGGCTGCTTTGACGAATTAACATAGAGGGCTTCTTGTTGAGATGACTCTTGTTTGCCTTTCAGTGCATTCTCGTAGGCACACAGCTGGTTCGTCAAATTGTCGATTGTCCTGTCAGCTTTTGACATCAGCATCCAGCTCGACTTGAATGAAAAGTAATCTTCAGGCAACGTACCTAAAATTTTACAGATCATAAATAAATCTGGCAAATTTGAGGTTAGCTCGGCGTCGTTACTCATTTCCTGCTTTAGTTCGCTCCACAAATTCTTTAATTTTGAGACATGCGTAGCGATATCATCTTCAACGGCTTTTTCATAACTAAAGAACTTAAGGCATAAATTGTAAACCTTGTCTTCGGAGACGCCGTCGAAGAGTTTGTGCAGTTCGAGCCACACCTCCCGGGCTGACTTGAGACGCATTATTTTCTGAAGTGTCTCTTCCGTCATATTTGCGGTTAAAACGATCAACGCATGGCTGTCTGCCTTATTAAAAGCGTCGAGCGATGTCTGGTACTCCGCTCTTTGTGCCGCGGTCGCTTCATCAGACAACGCCCTTGGTTTGACTAACCTGCCTTCAATTACGTCTGTCGCTCCGGGGATACCTCGTAAACAAATGCTCAGTTTGTATCGCCATGTATTCCAGTTTCCTTTTCCTTCCAGAAGTCCAACGTTGATAATCTTCGTCGAGTCCATTGTGAGCGTGGCGGCGTCGTCCTAACCTCAAAATGTCTCGTCGGATTTTCTCCAAAAATATCGCACCAAGTGAATTTATTTTAACAAAATCAATCACGCACTAATGTCGTTACGTGCCTGGGCCCATAACCTGTTGGTTTTTGCAATAAAAAGGCACTTTTGGTTTCACAATTATTAGAGTGTATTCAAAACGTTGTTTAGCGATAGGAAGCGATACATTTTTTATTTATTTAGTGCGTATGGTTGTTTACTTACAGTTGCCTTAGGGATTTTGATTTAACCATTGTTGGGGTGCTGCGTTAGCAAAGGATGAGAGATAAAAATTAAAAGTTATCAAATAATATAAAAAGATGTTAAAATACATCAACAGGGTATATTGAAAGGATGAGTATGGATCGAGTGATGAAACAAATATATGAAAGTAAAGTATATGGATCAAAAGGAAGGGGTAGGCCGTGTAATACGTGGCTAAATATTGCAAATGAATATAGGGAAAAGAGAAACATTAAGAGTTTTAAGAATAAAAGAGCATATATGACTCGATGTATGGATGCTGTTGAAGTAAAGGAAGTAAGTGTGAAGTTATACCATGTATGAAATTCTTACATTGACTGATAGAAAATATATTTATTCCACTTTCCATTAATCCCGTTTTTTTTCAATTTTATTTGTCCACAAAACAATTAGCAATTGAAATATTTTAATCAGAAAGGGTCATGAACACACCATTTAAAACTGACAAAATTTGTCGTTTGATCTTGTCGTCTGCTAGAGTCAGATCGATAAACCCTAGCTTTGATCTCATTGCACTTAAGGTACCAGCATGTTTAAAACGATTATTGTTAAAAAAACTGTACACTTTACACTGGCAAAATTTGAATTTCGTGATTTCGCCACACCAGCCCAGAGACGCTAAATGGCTAGATCAGAGACAAGGCTAGATGGTAGATATACACTAGCACTGTGTTTCTTTGTACGTTCGCCTATGTTGTCTGACATTGATACCGATTTCATGAAATATTTGGTTTAACTAATCTCTGATCATTCTTGTTATCATAACATTAATTTGTTGTGATTTTATGAACGTCATTAAGTGTTTAGGGGGGAAAATTCATCTAGTATCTTTACTTAATTATTTTTCCTTGATGATGGACTACGAATTTAAACTTAAAACCGCTTCAGAGCGGGCTAAAGTAGAAGATTTGTTCGAATTTGAAGGTTGTAAAGTCGGAAGAGGAACTTATGGTCATGTTTACAAAGCTAGACGAAAAGATGGGTTAGTTTTTTTGTTTTGTTTAAGCTATTTTAACGTTTAATAAACCATATTAAACAACACAATAATACCTTTTGTTTAATTCGTATTTATAAAGAATAAAAAAACAAACCGGTGTAAGGAAAAAGTTTAAAATCGAAGTATGCATTCTTGGGGTGTAGTAGGCCTACACCAGACAATCAATTTACTTTTTAACTGTTGTTAACATTGCAAGGTTTTCTTGTTCCAAGTCTGGCATTTACCTGCCTTAATGAGCTTTTGTCGACATGATAAGGTTTTCTAGTGCCACGTGAGGCCATCATTTCCCTGCATTAAACAGCAGAAGATAGTTTTTTTTATCACGAGTATCACTAAAACTAGACGAACCAAATTAAGATCCATACTGTTAGCTGTTGATTGCTTTAAGACAGATGAACTGTGAACAGTATTTAGACCATCGGTGGGTGGCCCCATGGTCAAGATCCTACTCTTGCTATAGGTTGGACTGCCAATAATGGGGATATCTCGTGGTTCGAGCTCGGTCAGGTGAGCTTTGAGTGGTTTTCCTATATGGTTTTTCACTCTCCACACAAATGTGGGTACATTTCCTCTAAATTAATTCAACCTTCCTTATACCTTGCCCATAAAGTAATTAATACCGTTACATAAATGTATAACCCAAATGGGTAGTAAACACAGTGCTCAAAAACGGTATTTAGGACCTTCTTAGGTGGCCTCATGGCCTAAGGCGTCAGTTTAACATTAGTAATAATAGACAGGACTGCAGATGGCGGGAAGATCAGGGTTGGAATCTCGGTTGAGTGTAATGTGGGTGTTTTTTTCCTCCGCACGAGTACGGATACAAATCCTCTAAATTCAACTTCTTCATCCCTAACACATTAGTGTAATTAGTACACATGAGTGTAACCAGAACGGGTAGCTACTAAGAGGCACAGATAAAAAAACAACTGTATTTTGAAAATCATTATTTAATTTTGTTCAGATCAATTTGAACTCTTGTGGTCTGTTGTGGCAACACAGCTATCCCAACAACAAGACATAAGATCATTATATATTTACTGCCCAAGAGGCCTCTCATTACACTTTGAAAATCTAATGCAAATATAATTTCAGGTCGGACACAAAAGACTATGCCTTGAAACAGATCGAAGGAACTGGCCTTTCCATGTCGGCGTGCAGGGAGATAGCGGTAAGAGGAGACATAGCATACAAATATTACCTGTCATGAACATGGGCTAGTGGTAAGAAGAGTAATGTCACAATTTGGAGCTATACAAATACTGTTTGACAAATATTACTGACCAATCAGGAACCACTATTTAGGATATTTCTGAGGGAAGTTTAGCCTGATTGGTTTGTCGGGGGCGCTCTTTACTCCATTATTTAGTTTTTGTTGCAGTTGCTGCGAGAGTTGAAGCACAACAACGTCATCAACTTGATCCGGGTATTCTTGTCGCATAATGACAGGAAGGTGTGGTTGCTGTTTGACTTTGCAGAGCATGACTTGTGGGTATGTCCAACTCCCTCTTTGTCACAACACTGGATCCAACTCCTCTCTCACAATCACTGGCTCCAACTCCTTCTCTGTCACAACAATGGCTTCAACTCCCTCTCTGTCACAACACTGGGTCCAACTCCCTCTCTGTCACAATAACTGGCTTCAACTCCCTCTCTGTCACAATCACTGGCTCCAACTCCCTCTTTGTCACAACAATGGCTCCAACTCCCTCTCTGTCACAACACTGGGTCCAACTCCTCTGTCACAATCACTGGCTTCAACTCTGTCACAATCACTGGCTCCAACTCCTTCTCTGTCACAACAATGGCTTCAACCCCCTCTCTGTCACAACACTGGGTCCAACTCCCTCTCTGTCACAATAACTGGCTTCAACTCCCTCTCTGTCACAATCACTGGCTCCAACTCCTCTGTCACAATCACTGGCTCCAACTCCCTCTTTGTCACAACAATGGCTCCAACTCCTGCTTTGTCCCAACAATGGCCCCTACTCCCTCTCTGTCACAACAATGGCTCCAACTCCCTCTCTGTCACAATCACTAACTCAGGCTAATGTAGCCTGATCATTAATTGAAAATGTAAGTATCCCAAACCTAAATCCATTAATTGAACAAACGATTATAACAATTGCATTGTGACTCTCTAAATGTTTATGGTAGTTGGTACCCAGTTGTTTTCTTGGTTGTTATTTGAGTGTTTGTGGCGCTTGTTCACAGCACATCATTAAATTCCACCGAGCAGCCAAGGCCAACAAGAAACCGGTCATGGTCCCTAAAGGGATGGTCAAGTCGCTCCTATTCCAGATCTTGGATGGAATACACTACTTGCATTCCAACTGGGTGCTGCACAGAGACTTGGTCAGTGTTTTACTATAGTTTTACACAGACTCATGGTTAGCGCTGTACTAGATAACCTTGCATGCTATACACTGACTCAGGCCCACCAATAATGCTTGAGGGGGCCGGCTATGCTTTGAGACTTTTTTTTTTTTAGGTTTTAATCATTGAAAGTTCTTATCAATAGTTTTTCTTTTCTTTGGAATTATCTGTAACCGACAAAGAGGGAAATTCCAAGAATACAACAGTGACATCAGCACAGACTTAACGGAATAAGTCAAGTATCTTAAAGTAATACACAATGCAAACATTTCTAAATCTACTTTGCAGGCCCAAAAACTGCTCAACAAAATAACAACTCAATATTGCAAATTTATTTCTGAATGCATGCGTTGCTTTGCGCACATTCTACACACTCCCAGTGTTTTTTGCTCAATCAGATTGTTTTTTTGGTGTGCTTGGCAATAAAAAGAATTGCTAAAGCTCATTAATGGGTCAACAAAGGCTAACTGATCTGAGAACACTATCTATTGAATCAAGACTTGTACGGATATTTAATTTTGACTCCATCATTAAAATGTTCGTCGATAGAAAAGCTCGGACGACGGAATTTTAAATATCTAATTTATATTCTAAGTTGTTAAGTCTTAACCAAAAATATAAAAAAGAAAGCCTGAGAAATGAAACATCCTACAAAGGAATAAAAAGGTAAGACTTTTATTTAAAGTTTTTTCCTACCACTTTTCAATTTAAAATATGTGTTACAAATGTGTATATGTTTGTTTATTTTGAAAAAAATATTGTGCATAGTTGGATGGTTATTTAGTTTGCTTAGGAGAATTTTCTGAAATAATTTTCTTAAAATCATTGTTAAAAATTACCTTATATTTTTTATTTTAAGACGATAGTGATTGTAAGACGCATCCTAATTTTTCAGTACCACCAACAGAAAAAAAGCAATCTTATGTATAAGAAATATATTTATTACAGAATTCAATTTACTAACAACACAATATAGTTATTTATCAGTAGGTGGTATCACTTCCTTCTTAATCAATATCATTATTATTCTTCTTAGCCCTCTTTAACGCCATTCTCCCATAATGCTTCATCTCCTGAGTCATCGAGAGTGTTGGTGATGCAACATTTTTTTTAAATGAATGATGCACTATTCCTTCTGGGATGAGCTTCCAAGCTGTTGATACCCATTTTGCCAATTTTGATGCTAGCACTTGCTTAATTTTTTCGGAAGGTGTCAGCGGAAGGTTGTCAGTCAACAACCAGGATTCATATTCCTTTCTCAAGTAATCCTTAAATGATCACACATGAAGGTGGGGCTTCCACGTAAAAACAAAACACGTGGTTTTATGTGTAAAGTGCTGGGAAAATTGAAAGGAACTGTGATTCTAAGATGCACCTCGTTTTTATAGATGTTTAAATTGCATAAAAAGTGTGTCTTAGAATTGAAGATATGGTACAAGTTTTGCTGTTTACATAATAATATAATCTCTGAAAAGTGCACAGTCTTTGAGGGGTCTTTTTGGTGAAGATTGTGAGGGTTCTGAAAACTTGTGCATTAGAGTAATGGAAAGGGGACTTGACAAAATTATTTCCCCTCGCTCGAGCCTTTAGTAGCTCTCGGCTTCACTGCATTGACTCATGAGTGCTGTATTATACACTCGACTCATGGTTAGTGCTGTACTATATAATACACTTACTCATAGTGAGTGCTATACTATGTAATACACTGATTCATGGTCAGTGTGGTACTATAGTATGATTTTTGTAAGAAGAACAATAGATGTTAGTTACTAAAGTTTCTAAATTTTTAAAAATATATTCATACATCAATACATGTTATCTGTAGTTGTTACTTTTGATCGATATTAACAATACCTAAAGAAAAACACATTATATACGGTACACTCACGATTATCTGCTTTGCGGCTTAACTGCGGCATCCCTAACAGTTGGGGATACATTTTTTGAAAAACTCCGCGTTGATGGAGAGTACAGTGCTACCAATTGTTGTACTCAGTAAATCCCTAGGGAAGAGATAATGGCTAGAGATGAAAAAAAGTTTATGCAAAGGGGACTGCACTGGGATGGAATGATAACCTGATTAATTATCTTGGAACAGGCGGACGACACGCTCCTATCTGACAAGATGAATACACAGCGGGATAAGCAAAAAGGAAGAAGCTGCGATGAAGCAGAAGACTAATACAGACTTTTTAAGGGATGTGTCCATTTAGAGTATACTGTACATTGATTTAAAGTGTTTTTAATTATCTGAGGGCATTCATAAAAACAATCACGTGAGGTAAGTACTAGTTTGAATTGAATGTGCTATAATGTATTGTTTTACTAAATATTTGGTTTATCCGCAGTTTTGAGTTATCTGCAGCACTCGTCCCTTCCATTACTGCGGATAATTGGGAGCTAACTTTAGTAAAATGTTATGAAGGTTGACTGTAAAGAAATATATTTGAACTTTCTCCAACCAAAATCAGAGTATAGATAGATAACCTTGGTATTTTCTTAGCACCTTATTTACTGCTCGTTCAGGTTTTACACCTATGCACTAATTATGTTAATGTGCTAGGGATTAAGAAGGTTGCATTTAGAGGAAGTGTACTCATATTTGCAAGGAGGGAGAGTGGATAACTGTTTAAGAAAAACTACCCTCAGTATACATTTGATCGAGATTCAAACCTTGATCTCCTTGTCATCATCAGATTGAGATTCGAACCTCGATCTCCCTATCTTCAGCAGTCTAGAGTAGTGCGAGAGTAGTGCTTTAGACCATGCGGCCATTGAAGTGGGTGTGTATGTTGTTAATCCAGTTGTAACAATTGTCTGCTTCAGAAACCTGCCAACATCTTGGTGATGGGGGAGGGCCCCGAGAGGGGCAGGGTCAAAATAGCTGACATGGGCTTCGCTAGGCTCTTCAACCAACCCTTGAAACCGTTGGCAGACCTAGATCCGGTTGTCGTCACCTTTTGGTACCGAGCTCCAGAACTTTTACTAGGCGCCAGGCACTACACCAAGGCTATAGGTAATGAATAATAGGCACCACACTAAAAGTCTTCAAAACTTAAGATCAAAATGAAAACTCAAATAAATTTGAAATTAATACAATAAATTGTGGATTTTATATCGGACAGAAGAACATATTTTACACGTTACAAAAATTTTAATTTGTCCACCATGACTGATCCAACACACATTAGCTCGTCAGAAATTAGTGATGAAGTCTTGGCAACGATATATTGATATATTTAATGTATCGGAATACGCTCTAAATCTATTGAATTAAAATAAATATAACGATTTTTTGCTCTATTTTTAATAACTACATTGATTTTTGTCCTATCTTTATTAAACTTGTTTTATTCAAAGAGCTGAATAAAACATTAAAAATTGAAAAGAACAAAAATATAATTACAGGAGAGCAACCATTATAATTTAATAGGACGATCATAGCTTTTGAGTTGTGATATATCAATTAATGATAGATATATTTAGGCGCGTTCTCACGAATTAAGTTTAATTGACTGATTATAGTTGATCAATAAAAGTTGAATATAACTTGAATCAGTTTTTGTTCAAACATTTCAATAGAAACTGATCAACAGTTTCAGTTAAAATGACGTCGAAAGCAGTTGTGCAATAAGTTGTACGGATAGTAACTGTTTTGTTAAAAGAAGAACTAAAAACAATGTTATTGATCATGAGCAAAAATCGTAATAAATGTCATTTTTGGGTGAGGCAATGGATATTAAGAAGAAATCGATTGGGAGCATCAGAAACCTTGCTGAAGGAATTAGCGTTAGAGGATAAAGAAGGATATATAAATCATTTAAGAATGTCTGAAGAAAAAATTGGACTAACTGCTGTTGAAAGTTCAGGATCGCATAAAGAAACAAGATACAGTGATGCGACAAGCAATCCCACCAAAATTAAAACTGCAAGTAACTTTAAGATATTTAGCTACAAGAGATTCATTTTCAACGCTACTTCTATACACCGAGTACCTAAAAATACCATTACAAATATTTTTGATGAAAGTTTGTACGGCAATATACGATGCTTTACAAGATTTTACTAAAGTAAGTATAATATTTTATTAACAAAAGTAATACATTTTAGTATAAGATATTAGTTATAGCTTTACCAAGTATATCAGATGGCTCCTGTGAATCCTCTCTGCATCCTTCTCTGTTGCATGATGCATTTAAAACTAACGACGACCAATAATCTCCTTCCATGGTGATTGAAAACGCTGGTGATGGAGTTTTTGAAGGTAACGTTGATGATTGTTTGTGAGGGAAAAGCTGGTGTGTTTTTGATGAGAAGGTGAAAACGCTGGTGATGGAGTTGTTTGATGAGAAGGTGAAAACGCTGGTGATGGAGTTGTTTGATGAGAAGGTGAAAACCCTGGTGATGGAGTTGTTTGATGAGAAGGTGAAAACGCTGGTGATGGAGCTGTATGGCACTGGGACTGTCTCGATAAAGCGTTCCAATCGCTTTTGTCTTACTACAGATTGAATTTGTTCCTGCCAAATGATTGCTGATTGCATCATAAAGAGGCTGGACAGTGACATGTTTAGCAAATATGTTGAATTCATCATCACTCTAATTTTTATTACTTTCCACAACTTTATCAAGTTTATCAATTGCTGCGCTTATAGTTGAAACATTGTCATTTACCATTTTGCGTTTGCAACTCTGAGGACATTTGTCGTCTTTGATTGTTTTGGAGTAGACGGATTGGCAGTTTCTGTGTTTTCTGCAGGTATCACTTCTTCCTGAGCATCAGCATTTCCGGTAGTAACAGATGCAGAAAATTCATTTCTGTCTGGATTTTCGCTCTATTTTCGATTTCAGCTCCATCATATTGTTGTAAATTTAAAAAAAGAAATATAACTTTGTTAAAATACTAGATTTTATTAAAAATGTGGCAAAATGTGAAAAAAATAATTTTTTACAGGTGCCTGAAACTGAAGAAAAGTGGAAGATAATTCAAAAGGAATTTTACTTTCGATGTAATTTTCCTAACTGTTGTGATACGATAGATGGAAAACATATTGTTATACGAAATGCCCCTCATAGTGGATCAGAGTATTTTGATTACAAAGGCACATATAGCGTAATTTTATTTGCATCTGTTGACGTTAATTATTGCTTTCGCTATTTTAACATAGGCACAAATGGATGAGCAAATGATGCTGCCGTTTTTGCAAAATCATCTTTAAATGCAGCGTTAGAAGATGTTAAGAATAGATTAAATTTTCCTAAAGGTGGAGGCCAATCCCTCACCTGTCTTCTATATTATCCTAGTATGATCCTACTATCATCTTATCATCTTATCTTATCCTCATCTTGCGACTGTTTCAGATATCTGGGCTATAGGTTGTATATTTGCTGAGCTGCTGACCTCTGAACCAATCTTCCACTGTCGTCAAGAGGACATCAAAACCAGCAATCCGTACCATCACGACCAGCTGGACAGGATATTCAATGTGATGGGCTTCCCTCTCGAGAAGGAATGGGAGGACATCAAGAAGATGCCGGAACATCCCACACTCCTCAAGGACTTCAAGAGAGCCAAGTGAGAACTCGTTGTGAAGGTGCCTTTGTTAATCAAATCAACACCCACAGTTTGATAAAGAAACCTTGGTTGTTTTATTACCAAATATTTAATTCAAATGAATATTGTTTTTAGATTAAAATATCAAAACTAGATTTTTTAATTAATTTTTTCATAGAAAATTAAGTGTCTGCTTATTATTGAGGAACATAATTTGACATGGCTTAAAAATAAAGCTAGAATATTTTTAACTATGTCAACATTTTAATAAGAGTTTGAATGTATGTTTTGGTTTATTATTTAAAAGTGATATTTTAATATATTGTTTATTGCAGCTACTCCAATTGTTCGTTAATAAAATATATGGACCGACATAAAATCAAACCAGACAGCAAAGCTTTCCACTTGGTAAGTTACTGATACTTTGATTACAAACTTGACTTGATTTTTTTTAATATAATGTATACATACTAGAAGTCTTGCTTTACAGTTTTTTGCTTATAAAGTGGTTTTCATTTATATATATGTTCACTATGTTTGGTGCTAGTTTCGCTCTTCCAGTGTTTTTCAGCATGACATGCGCAGTGGATGACCACCATTTTAGGTCAGTAATTCACTCTGTTTACAGTAGTAATGGGCACTATTGAATTATTTTAGTCTCCGATTATTTTCAATTGGTTTCATTCGACTGAATTATACATTTGTTCTATATCTGCTGTGTTTTTGTCTCATTATCTCAAGTCATAACAAAGCTGACTATTCAAAATGATGATAACAGGTATTTTTCCACTTGACAGTGCCATGAAATGCAAACACATAGGGTAAAAATGACCATGTTATGCTTTATAGTTGCTCTGGAACAACCCATCAAATGAGCACGGCCCTACTGTGTGTGTGTGCGTGCGTGCATGTGCATGTTTTTTTTTTCTTAACCCCCATTTACAAACTATGCCTCGCAAACCATACAGTTTGGGGTGTGCAAATAGTATTTTGAATATGGATTTGTTCGGTCCTTTACCGTGCTATAAGGACGTTACTTATTTATTTGTAGTGTTGGATATGTTCAGTCAACTGTGTAGGCTCTACCTGGTGAAATGGGCTATGGCTGTGACTTGTATTGTCAAGGTGAAGTGGTATGGGAACAAGTAGGATGACCTAAGAGTGATGCTGGGTGACCGCAGACCTCTATGAGCAGTAGATGGCATAGAGCGCTGGTTAACACGGGACTAATCTTTTCTGGTGGTCAATGGTCTAAGAGAGTTGCAACAGAGTGTCAAAGTGCTGTTAACAGGACAATCTTTGTGGTCAAGGTTAGGCAGTTCGCCAAACAGTAGTGTCATAAAGTGCTGGTTAAAACAGTGACTAATCTTTTTTGGTGGTCAAATGGTCTAAGGCAGGGTTCGCCAAACGGTCGCTCATGGTGACTCACCGAGAAATTTATTTTGCTCCTTCTAAAGTGACATATTGTTGAAGAGAGTTGCCTCTCGTAGCCTCTTGTGTCTCAAGTCTCAAGTTCTGGTTTGTTTTGCGCTCCAAGTGAAGGCATGCTGCTCTGTCAACCTGCTTGAGTCATTATTTTCAATGGAAGGTGCTGATAAACAAATAAAGACATAGATGAGAATTTTGGAATTGCAAGGCCGTAGCCAGCCAATAATTTCAGGAGGGGGGGGGGGTTGGTGGGCACATCCACCAATTGCTGAAGCTAGAAAAAATTATAAATAATAAACAGTTCTAGATTCTAGAAGCTATCTTAAGTATTTTTTATGGCAACATAACCCCCTAACTGCCAGAGTCTATGACAAATTACATATATTAAACACCTCTAAAAGCTCTCTGAAGTATTTTTTTTTAACGATAACAGCCACCTAATTTGTACTTGTGTTTTAATTTTGATATTGTTTGAACCATTAATAAAGCCATATATATTTTGTTCATAAAATTTGGGGGACGAGGGTAGGGGTTGAACCCCAAAACCCCACGTGGCTATGGCCCTGATGATTGCAATTGTATAGAGTGAAAGTTACTTAGCAATACTAGAAAAAAAATTATGGACAAAAGTGAATGCCATTCTTCTCCGTAAGTTTTGCACCAAGTTAAAAAAATATTGACTAAAATTTTGTTTAAAAAATGAATCAACCTCATATTCTCTAGCATTAAAAAGTTCATCTTCTTATGGAATGTACAAACATTTAAACATTATTTCCATTACAGTTACGAAAACAAGCAACACATAGCTCTTCTGACTGAACAAATGTTTGATGGTAGAAACCTCTTTCGTTAAAGTTTACAATAGTATCCAAAACACAAAAAGGCAAATTTTAAATCTGGGTGGCTTGTGAAACAATTTGACATTTTAAAAGTAGCTCCACTACTCGACACATTTGGCGACCCCTGGTCTAAGGCCTCACTCTTGCAATGGATCGACCACTGATGATGGGGGGGTAGAGGTTTTAGTCCATGTCGCGATTTTACACTTTTCCTCCATACATATGCAGGTAGAGTTCCCCTAAAACCTCCCTCATCCTTACTCCATTAGCATAACTAGTTAATATGCTAGTAATCCAAATGGCTAGTGAGACGCGATAAGAAAAAAAGAAAGGGGGTGGGGGAGTATGCCTACAATATGTTCCTTTAGGTACATGGCAGAACCCCAGCAGGCGCATAGTGAAACAGCTGGGGAGGTTCCTCTGAACCTGTTGCTGTTTACAACACAAAGTGGTGGGTATTGTTCAATGACACCTCCAACTCATGTGACCTTGGTTTGTCACCCCATGAGATCCACTTTGGTGAATTACAACTCAAGACTCATTTGTCCGTTTGTTTGTGAAACTCTAGGGAGGAGTTACTACCTCACTCAGGGAAGAAACAAAAGGGACAGCTTAAGAGGGCCACCGGATAGAGTTTGGGAGTGGAGGACTTGTTTGCCCCCCAATGAAGTCAGGGACTATGTGTTGTTTTTAATGTTGGCCGCTATATCTAACTATGTAAAGCTGTTAAGAGGGGGTGTGGAGCTTTAAAGAGGGAGGGAGCTCTAATGTCTACATGGTGTTACATGGGGGAGCTCTAATGTATACATGGTGTTACAAGGGAGAATCTCTAAGGTCTACACGGTGTTACAGTGTTGGAGGGGGGAGTATATCACAGTGTTACTTAAAACAAATCCTTTACTTAAATTCTAATGTTAAAAAATTATGTTATTGTATATATTTTCACAGTTAGTAAACAAACTTATAGATAACATCTGATTCTGAGTAGTGTTAAATCTATGTCCTTATTTTGGTGTCACATAGGCTCCCTTATGAAATAGTGACATTCACTCTTGTTGTAAGAAGTTACATAACACACATTGGAGGAGGGGGGGGATCACATTAAATATCCACTTGTACTTGGTGTTAAATGAGAAGGAAGATCAAAAAAAGGAAAGAAAAATGTAGAGTTTGCTAAATACACTATTTTACGAATCTGAATTGCTACTTTACTTTCTCTCTTGTATTAAATTGTGAACATAAGAGGAAATATAAATATAATAGAATAATAGAAAATACATATAGTAACTAAATGTCAACATTCTTACTTATAATTCACTCATTATAACATTCATACATTTAGTTAAGTGTTAAATTCATCCTATAGTTATAATTGGTTATGAACCACCAATAAGCAGTATTATAGCTTTAAAACAAATTTAAATTGAAAAATTGATTATTTTTAAGGCTTTGATCCTCAAATCCGAAATTTCCTCGAATCCTCGAATATCCTTAAGAATTTAAGAGTCCCATCCTTAGAAAAAAGCAATACGTGGTTATTGGATGACACCTTATCATGTCAATCCAACTGATTGTATCTCTTGTTTCAGCTTCAAAAACTACTTCTGATGGATCCCAACAAGAGGATAACTTCGGAAACGGCCATGCAGGATGCATTCTTCCAGGAGGATCCTCTCCCCACTCCAGAGTTAGTGTGTCTGCTATCCCAGTGTACTAAGTCTCAGACTGGTGGATAACTTTAATGCCATCTTGGTTTATTTTTCTCATATAATCAATATTATAAAAATATAATTATTATTGAGATTAGCCAGTACTAATGTAGCGTTGTCCAGGCGATGCCCAAATGTATTAATAGCACATCCTCTTCGTGGAGGCTCCTTCCATGTCCGATGAGATGAGGGTGATGGTGATAGTGAGTATGATGGTGTGTAACCAGTGGAAACACTTAAACCTAATTTAAGACTAACTAACCAAACCCTGGTGACTGTTGGGGTAGTTCCCCTTTAGGGAAAAATACCCAAGGTACCGGCTGGGAATCAATCCCGGGATCCCTAGGCTCGTAGCCAGGTGCACTGATATACCACGGGGCCAGTTATGATGATAATGATACACTGTCTCTTATTAAATTGTAAAGGATAAAAACAAAGGGGTTAGTTAGTAAATCCTATTTCCACTTTCGTAAAGTACACTCTGTTTGTCTTAGAAGGTGATAGTTTTACTTTAACCGACTAAACTATGACCCTATCTTATAAACTGCACCATAGTGGAACTCATCAAGGTAAGCTCGCTTCTCGCTTGAATATTTTCTATTTAATTTTGAGCCAAAACATTATAAAAAAACATGTATTTGTTTTAATATCATTGGAATTGCCCTACATTGTGTTTCACCAACCTTTCACACACAAGATAGAATTAACAAAACACAAGAGTTTACGGACGTTCAAGATCGTTATAGAAAATACGAGTTTTAAGTTAATTTGGCAGGTGCGTTTATAGGTTTAAGAAGTCAAGTGTTACAAAATTTTAGTTTTTCTATTTTACAAATCAACAAGGAAACCTTTAATTTTATAAATCCATTTAAATTTTGCCATGTGAATTACTAAAAAAAATATGGTTTTGATTTTTAAAGTGCATGTGCCATAGCAAATCTTGAAAATATTCAATCATGATGATAATAATTTCACTCATAAATTATTTCGTCATATATTAAGTATAAAATAACAATTAAAAAACATTATTCAATTTTAATCTTAGTAAAATATTTAAGATTTTATCTAAATTAACAGCAATTTTTGTTTATAAGAACTCACTATTTGCATACATTTTTTAAAAATAATATAAGGAATTTTATGTTGCTCGCATATGTGCTCAACTAAAGTTGGCCGCTAGCATGTGAATTTTAAAATATTAAAAAAAATAATTCAATATTCAAGAAATGCCTAAAATGTTTAATCACACACACTGAAGAAACAAAACTTTTATTTTAATTTACACTTTCAAGAGGTATAAATTAATCTTCAATTGGTACCAATCAATGTTTTTGATCAAGGCGGTTAGAGGTTTAATGTTAATGGCCATATTGAAATTCAAAGTTTTAAGGAAATTTATCCAGTTCCACCAAGAAAATAAAGCATACCTGTTTCAAAATAGATTTTATTTCTCAGGGTAGTTTCAGTTCACTTTTATTTGATATAAAATATAAGTGTACTATAATTACTATACTTCTAATAGCTGCTGAAGCCAAACTTGGGTTTGAATTGAAATACAAAGTACACCAAGTTTAAATTCGACTTTGAATTTTTCAAAGCTTCGCACACCTCTAATTGTAGGAAAATATCACATGAGACTGTAGCAGTAGGTCACTTCAACCGATGTCTGGTTACAGCACCAGTTTCAAACCAAGCATCTGGTGCAGTTCCTCAATCTAGGGGTTGTTCTGGTTCCAGCGTGTTTGCTGGCTGCCAGATCCCATATCCCAAGAGAGAGTTTCTCACTGACGATGACAACGAGGATAAATCTGACAGTAAAGCTCGTCAGAACCAAGCTGCCAATGTGAGTTTACGTGATGAATTTCCATTGTACGAATAAATGTTATTACTTGGACTTAACAAGCGGTGGGATTATTGATTTTATTCTTAATTTTAAATAACTCATACACAATCGTCATAAACCGCAGAACTCTAAAAATTAAAGTGTCGCTTCCCAATGAATCATTCTCACGTACTGTGCACACGCCGACATGGTTTTGCCTGCAACACAGCATCCATGAGAAATTGACCCTTACTCTCTGAACACCCTTTGTATGTTACTTAACTGTCTTAAATAACGCATTTGCATTATATTTGGAAGAAGGTACAGGAAAGGTCGATAGAAACATATAAAAGGGACGAACACAATATGGCTTTTACAATGAAAAGAAGAACACACTTCACACTTTACATTGCTGCCAATGGACAAAGAGGTTATGTTTGCTTCTTCAAGAAAATCGATCATCACCACCCAATCCCCCGACCTAGGTTTCGTTCTATCGGAACTCCTCAGGGAGGAGTGTGAAACACGCAATGCGACTTCCTAAAGAAAGACACCAAAAAAGAAATAACACATTTGTAATTAAAAAAACATTGTAAGCTTTAGATTTTTAAAAAGGGTAAGCAAACAAATCACTGAAAACTGATGGGAACAGTAGCGTCGTCATGTCACTAAGAGGTTGTATCTGCAAAGCAAGTGCCTCAAGTTTGGGGTATGAGGGCAATTGAAAAGTGTTGTAAGTCGTGGTATGCTTGTACCCATTTGGACTATAAACTTAAATTAACTACTCTAATTGAATTTTTAATTGATTTTTAAAGTGTTATTGCACTTTCTGAACGACTAAATATATCAGCGTAAAACTTACTAACTTAAATCTAGAATAGACACAACATCTAGTCCCTGGCCATTAATTCATCACTGCGAAAGGGGAAACCCACATTTCCCCGATGATAAATTTTTTGGCCATTCCTGGAATCGAACTCGGGACCCATAGCTCAGTGGAAAGACACCCTACTGACTGAGCTAAGGTATCACACCCACTACTTTAATCGAATAAGGATGAGTAAGATAGTGTTTCAAATAAAACATAGCTACCTTCATTTTCATGGAGGAAAATTGGGAAACCATTTAACAAAAAGTGCTTTCACTGTACCTGACCAGGATTTGAATTCCGATCTCACTGTCACCCGCAATCCAGTTTTAACGCGAGAGCGGCACGGATCTATTAGAACTGTTGACTGACCATACAACACATCTGTCAAGTTGATAATCCTGAGCATTGTTTCAGGGAAACCAGGGCGACCAGGGGAGCCATAACCATGGACCAAACGCTAAGAGAGTTCGCCTGGCTCCTCCGCATCCTGTCAGCTCCTCCAGTGGGATGAATACGCAACAACAACAGCAGCAGCAACAGCAAGATTTTCATCACCAGGTCCAGCAGCAACAACAGCAACAGCAGCATGTGACACAACAGGGCATGATCTTCACTTCAACCTCTAACAACCAGCAGGGAGCCAACTTTGTACAAAGGTTCTAACTACCAGCGGGGAGCCAACGTGATACTAAGGCTCTAACTACCAGCAGGGAGCCAACGTGATACTAAGGCTCTAACTACCAGCGGGGAGCCAACGTGATAATAAGGCTCTAACTACCAGCAGGGAGCCAACGTGATACTAAGGCTCTAACTACCAGCAGGGAGCCAACTTTGTACAAAGGTTCTAACTAACAGCGGGAAGCCAACTTTGTACAAAGGTTCTAACTACCAGCAGGAAGCCAACTCTGTACAAAGGTTTTAACTACCAGCAGAAAGTCAACTTGGTACAAAGGCTCTAATTACCAGCAGTCAAGATGGTACAAAGGCACTAACTACCAGCAGAGAGCCAACTTTGTACACATGCTTTAACTACCATGAGGGATCCAACTTGGTACGAAGGCTCTAACAACTGCTGTACAAGGAAGATTTCTGTACAGGAGCTCAGCTGGGTAAATTGCTTACTCCCTCAGGAAATCCCTGGAGATGTAAACATGAATAACTCCTGGAAGAGTAAAACCTTGCAATGTCCTGGATCAAGGGGGGAAAAGGACCAGTTCTTAACCTAATGTGCCTCTATGGCTAAAACTACTCTTCTATATTTGCATACTTGGATTAAACTGTTAAGAAACCTGCACAAATATTTCAATCATTTGTTAGTTTGTTTTAGATATGGTTTTTTATGCCAATTTTAACATTCCTGTTTGTTTGAAATTGTTTCGAAGATTGTTTCTTAAGTGTCCTTACTTAACTGAACAATTGCACTCTACTAAAACACATGTGACATATTTATTGTTATTTAAATAAATGCATATACCATTTATACTTTCATTTTATGTACCTTTGTAGTTTTTTAAATCAAATATCTATCCATCTCTTAAATACAAATATATGGTTCTAAATTGACATATGAAGACTCTAATAGAAATGTGTTAATCTGAAGATGAGCATATACTATTAAAATTACAATTTTTACCGGAAGTCAAAAAAGTCGCCGCCTCCACGCTCCCTTCCCCTCTCTTATACACATCTCTGGAACTGCTGAGGCTATGGGACGCATCTTAAGGTGGGTATTTTAAAGTTTGGTCTAATCTAAAAATTTTATGAATCCTTATCTCCAATTACTTTCGAATCTCAAATGTGAACATTGGAAAAAATTATGAACATCAAGAGGGAATATAACTATAATAGAATAATATAAAATATAAATACTAGCTATATGTTAACTTTAATTCTTATAATTCTTTCATTATGACATTCATACATTGGTTAAGTGTTAAATTACTGGTCTGGTCCCTGGTTACTATGTTCATCCTATGATTATAATTGGTTAAGAACCACCAATAAGCAGTGTTATAGGTCTAAAACAAAGTTCATATGAAAAATTGAAAAGAAAATATTATTTTTTAAGGATTTGACTGTAATTCGAAATTATCTCTAATATCCTTAATTGATTCCATTAATCATCTTTTATCCAAAAACTACCAATTTAATAAAAGCTAAAAATCTAGATGCATATTTTACAAAAGATATTAAAATAATAAGGTAACGCTCTAAATAAATATAGCTTAAAACTTTTGAAGCATTCATTAAACTATTTTGAAATTTGAAGATAATCATTAAGGCTAATGCCCCAGAAATCAAACAAAGAATGTCACATATTAATATTTGTCTTAGTGCCACATTTTAACTTTATAAATAATACAATATATAAAACACGTCTTGATCCAATAGGTGGATCTTTTAAGTACTTCTTATTAATATATTTAATACTGCTTTTTAATTACATTAAAGTTCATTCACTCAAAAAAATTCTGAGTCCCAACTATATAACATAAATACAGAGCATGTACTTTATATTTAATATTATATAAACAAAATGAGAAATTAAACACATTTAAAACTAGTCTTTCAATATTGGAATTTAGAAAAATAAATATGTATTCAAGCTACACGCCAGTTGGCCGTTAGGTTTATTTGTAAGTTACAGTGGCACCCATTAAAGATTTTGAAATCAGTCTAGCATCATGTTGAAAGACTTGGCTGCTCCTCTGCCTTGTCTTCAGTCTCGGTGGTAAGGCATGTGTGGTAAGAGATAAAAATAAGAGGAAATATTTTTCTAAGAAACATATATGGACATACCCACTTTTGACTCACTCTTATCAATCTGAAAACGGAACAAGTTTCCACAAATGAGAATGGATAAAACACCTGTTAAAAATATGGTCCACGCATTCACGACATATTGCAACACCCACTGTAGCTCACGAGAGCAATTTTATTTTTACTTTAAAAGACTAATTTAATATAATTTTTTCAATCATAATGCTAAAAATATGTATATCCAGATATAGATGTTCTTGTTTATGCTCAAAAGAAAGAATAGGCTTAGATTATTTATTAATATAATTCAAAAACTCCTGTAACATTATTTATCATAATGAAATTTATAAAAAAAGTAATGATATATGGCCTATAAATATATAAGTATTTCTAAAGTAAAATACATTTATTTAAAAATAAAAATTCGCGTCATAAGCAAAAATTTATTCTGTTCCAAATCTGCCCAATTAACTCTTAATTCGAGAGTCGGAGCAAAAAAACAGTTCGTTACCGCATTCGGAACAGCCGCTCCAGCGACGCGAACGAGAAACCCGAACACAGTATTTTACATTTAATCCAATTGGAACTCGAAAGGTAGCTTTCAATAAAAAAAATTATTTAATCTTGTCTTTATATTGTTTTATATATTTATTGTAATTAAATATAATAATTACCTATTCATATTAAAATGAATGATTTGACACTCTTTTCTAGTTCAACTATTATTCGCCAGAGAACTCTGATACTCACATTTATGTACTTACTAGAAGTTGAATTTTTTATTGGCTTGATTTATTATACTAATTTATGGAGACGGAGGATTTGAAAATAAACTTCATTAAAAATGTATGCTTTGAAGATGACAATGTCTTAATATTCTTATGTACATATATGTACATGAACCAAGCTAAAAAAAATTAGTGAACTATTTTAGACCGGATGTCCGTTTTCGTAATATTCGTTTCACGCCTCAACTGTTTTCTTTATTATAAGAGTTGTGCAATTTACTTACATACTAAAGTTAAAATTATTTAGTGAAACGTTCTTTATCTTTAGAGAAACAGTTGGCTGATAAGACGGCCTTTGTGTCCGATGTCTAGTGCTGAAGTGGTGGACAATTCCGTTGACCCTCCAGCCAAGAAGCGGAAACTTGCTACAGGAGAGACAACTGGAGCGAAATCCGTTTCTCAGGCGATTTCAGACATGGCGCACAATGGTGCACCTCACAGTAGTCAAGACATCGATGAAGGATTATATTCCAGGCAACTTTACGTGCTGGGTCACGATGCTATGCGTCGTATGGCTAAATCAGATGTTCTCATTTCAGGATTAGGAGGACTTGGAGTAGAGGTTGCGAAAAACGTGATTTTATGTGGTGTGAAGTCTGTGACCCTGCATGACAATGCTGTATGTAAGATTTCAGATCTGTCATCTCAATTTTACCTAACAGAGGCTGACATAGGCAAGAATCGTGCTGAAGCATCCTTCCAACAATTGTCGGAGCTTAACACGTATGTACCAACCAAATCATACACTGGTCAGTTGACTGAAGATTTTATTAAACAATTCAGAGTTGTTGTCTTGACAGCCAGCACTCTTGACGAACAACTAAGAATTGGTGAAATAACACATGCCAATGACATAGCACTTATAATTGCGGACACTAGGGGTTTATTTTCTCAAGTATTTTGTGATTTTGGTAAACATTTCACCGTCGTAGACATAAATGGTGAGAACCCAGTGTCTGCCCTCATTGCCAATGTGTCTAAAGATACTCAGGGTGTGGTCGCCTGTTTGGATGACAGTCGACATGGCCTGGAAGATGGTGATTATGTCACTTTCTGTGAAATCCAAGGAATGACAGAATTAAACGGTTGTGACCCTATCAAGATTCGTGTTTTAGGACCTTACACATTTAGCATCGGTGACACTTCTAACTTCTCTGAATATGTGCGTGGTGGGATTGTTACTCAGGTCAAAGTGCCCAAAGTGGTGCAATTCAAACCCTTGAAAGAATCCATTAAAGACCCAGAATTCCTCATAGCGGACTTTGCCAAGTTGATCGTCCTGCACAGATCCATCTGGCTTACAAATCTCTTCACAAATACATAGCTCAGTACGGGAAACCTCCCAAACCCTGGGACAAGGAAGATGCTGAGAGGTTTGTAACCCTGGCGAAAAACTCTACTTTGGACGGAGGAAATGACACTGAATTAAACACGGAACTACTTGAGATGTTTGCTTATATATCGAGCGGAGAACTTCCCCCCATGAACTCTCTCATCGGAGGCACAGTAGCTCAGGAGGTAATGAAAGCTTGCACAGGAAAGTTCAGCCCTATTTATCAATGGATGTATTTTGATGCCTTGGAATGTCTACCTCCAAAATTTGCGGAAGTTGCACAGGAAGAATGTAAAATAGTTGGAAACAGATATGACGGCCAAGTTGCAGTTTTTGGAAAGTCTTTCCAAAAGCGTTTAGGTGAACTCAAGATATTTGTGGTGGGTGCTGGGGCTATCGGTTGTGAACTTCTTAAGAATTTTGCAATGATGGGTATCGGCGCAGCTGATGGGGGCAAAGTCATTGTCACAGACATGGATCTCATTGAAAAGTCTAATCTGAACCGCCAGTTCTTGTTCCGTCCAAACGACGTGCAGAGGGCCAAGTCTCAAACTGCTGCTAAGGCAGTTCGGCGGATGAACCCGGACATTAACATTGAGGCACATGAGAACCGCGTGGGGCCTGAAACTGAACGTTTTTATGATGACAATTTCTTTCATGCATTGGATGGAATCGCAAATGCCCTAGACAACGTGGATGCGCGGATTTATATGGATCGGCGCTGCGTGTATTATCGCAAACCACTCCTAGAATCTGGCACGCTGGGGACTAAAGGAAACACACAAGTTGTGGTTCCCTTCAAGACAGAGTCGTACAGCTCATCACAAGACCCACCTGAGAGAAGTATACCAATCTGCACCTTGAAGAACTTTCCAAACGCGATTGAACACACACTCCAGTGGGCACGGACAACTTTGAAGGACTTTTTAAGCAATCCGCAGAGACTGCAGCTCAATATATCCAAGAACCCAACTTTGTGGAGCGTACACTCAAACTTCCAGGCATCCAGCCACTGGAAATCCTGGAGTCGGTGAAGCAGGCGCTTGTGGATCACCGTCCCAAGACATTCGAGAATTGTGTGACATGGGCACGTTGCCATTGGCAGGAGCAGTACAACGATCAGATCCGTCAACTGTTGTTCAACTTCCCGCCTGAACAATTGACCTCTAGTAACCAGCCATTCTGGTCAGGCCCTAAGCGATGTCCAGCCCCTCTTATCTTCAGCTCAGAGGAGCCTTTACATCTGGATTATATCGTAGCCGCTGCCAATCTTAAGGCTCAGGTGTATGGTATACCCCAGAACAGAGACAGGGCCCATATTGTGAGGATGGTGAATGACGTCATAGTACCGGAGTACATCCCTAGATCTGGTGTAAAGATAGCTGAGACAGACTCCCAAGTGCAGATGGCCAATGGGAGTGGTAATTTAGATCACGATCGTATGCAACAACTTTTGAGTGATCTACCATCTCGTGAACAACTGGGAGACCTTCACATTACTCCACTAGAGTTTGAGAAGGATGATGCTGACAACTTTCATATAGACTTCATCGTGGCGGCATCCAACTTGCGGGCCACCAACTACAGCATCCCCCCGGCAGATCGACACAAGAGCAAGCAAATAGCCGGTAAGATCATCCCTGCCATTGCTACCACGACCTCCGTGGTGGCCGGACTAGTTTGTCTTGAGCTTTACAAACTCGCACAAGGTTTTGACTCACTTGAACCGTTCAAAAACGGGTTTGTCAACCTGGCGCTGCCGTTCTTTGGTTTCTCCGAGCCCATCGCTGCTCAGAAGCTCAAGTATTACGACAAGGAGTGGTCGCTTTGGGATCGCTTTGAGGTTACTGGTGAGCTGACACTACGTGAGTTCCTGGATTACTTCAAGGACAAACACAATCTGGAGATCACAATGCTGTCTCAAGGTGTATGCATGTTATATTCCTTCTTTATGGCCAAAGCCAAGTGCCTAGAACGCATGAGTCTGCCCATGTCTGAAGTTGTCAAGAAAGTGTCCAAGAAGAAGTTGGAGAGTCATGTCAAGGCGCTGTATTTGAGTTGTGTTGTAACGACTCTGAAGGAAACGACGTTGAAGTGCCGTATGTTCGTTACACGCTCCCAATTGATGTGTGTATGGAGCTGGCTAGATGTGTTTTTTATCACCGACAGTTTGTGGACAATCGAGAGACTCTACTGCCCAGGATCATCTGCCGAGTTTCATACAGCAATAAATTGCAAAGTTTTTCATAACTATATTTTATTATTTATTGAGTTGAGATACAGGAAAATTATTAATTTAATTTCCTGACTAAATTTGTTCATATTGTTGTATTTTTAACTTTCTAGGTTATCAATAATATCAATAATTCATAAACAACAAATAGTGTAGATTTAAATCGTGTTCACTAAATGATTTTGTTGTAACCTGCTTTTGAAATAATGATTTTTTTGCGATGATTGGTTTTTACATATTGTTTCAAAGGTCACTATTAATCAAGCCTGTAGTTTGTTGCATTGTTAGCTTCCTCCACAAATGGAGAATCAGGCAGAGACTGATTGTTGCGTTGGCACCATCTTATTTATCAATATTTTTAATGTAATAAACCAACATTTAATTTGTATACAAACTTTCCACTTGAGGTAATGTATCCCTTTTTAAGTTCTGAATAAATACGGTATTTAGTGGCTATAAAGGTTTGTACCAGTCTTTAGATCAAAACATTAACATTAATTAATTAGCTAAATGTATTATAACTTTAAGAATTTGTGAAAGCCTAATTGATTGCAACATCAGCCAAACATGCCCACTGAATTTGAGGTGAAGACTTGTTTATATTAAGATAAACTGCGTTTTTCATTACTCAATGTTGACATTTTACCAAGCTTTATTTAATGTAAATATTGGTTTGTGACTGATCAATTGATCTAAGGTTTTCACTTGGTGAATTTAATGTCTCTTGATTTTGGCAACTTGGACTGGAGAAACAATGTGAAGCGACAGTAAGTAGGCTAATTAGAGCTAAGCAAGTTGTAATTTTTGTAATTGTAAATGGGTATTATAATTACATATTACTATTATGTACCGTAGTAATTCATATAATAAAATGTTAAAAATTAAAATATCTTTTTGAAGTAAGTTTCTGATTCGAAGGAAAAATGTCACTAGCAGAGTTGGAACATGATAGCAACTTGGCTGCTAGAAGAGTTTGAACATGATAGGAACTTGGCCGTAACCGAGTTGGAACATGATAGGAACTTGGCCGCTAGAAGAGTTGGAACACTAAGATGAGGAACTTGGCCGCTAACCGAGTTGGCACATGATAGGAACTTGGCACCAAAAGATATGCCCGAGTTGGCGTATGATAGCAACTTGGCCACAAGCAGAGTTGGCGCATGACAGCAACTTGGCCACCAGCCGGGTTGGCGCATGACAGCAACTTGGCCACCAGCAGGGTTGGCGTGTGATAGCAACTTGGCCACCAGCAGGGTTGGCGTGTGATAGCAACTTGGCACCAGCTGGGTTAGCGTATGATAGCAACTTGGCAACTGCGTGCACTGGTTGTGGCGCGTGATAGCAACTTGGCCACTAGCCGGGTTGGCGCGTGATAGCAACTTGGCCCCGGTTGCGTTGATAGAAACTTGGCACCAGCCGGGTTAGCGCGATGGTAGCAAGTTCGGCCACCAGCCAGGTTGGTGCATGTTAGCAAGTTGGCTAGCTGTTTTGGAACACAAGGTCATACTGTCCTCCGATCAAATGACAATCGTAGGATTACTATAATTGAGGTCAGTAGTGCATGTAGAAAATTTTTTATGGGAATAAATGGAGGTGGTTTGCTGCCTCCTCATCACCCAAGAAAATGTCCCTGCAAATTATGCAAAGTTTTTTCTATAGTAAATAAGCTTTTAAAATTTGTTGGGTTCTTGGTTCATAAAGGGGGTGTTTTGGGGCTCAAAATGCCCTATCACCCCTTAATGAGCCACTTGTTAGGCTACTTTTTAAGCTACTTTAATTAAGATGTGTGTTTGCATTTGCTAACCATGGGTAAATTTATACAAATGTAATTTTCAAGCAAATGTTTTATTAGTCTTACTGCAAGTGAACTAATCAAACTAGTGGCCTTGAGGTGAATTTGTTCAAATTAAATTAAAATGACAAGACTCTAAACCAATCAAATTCATGTTTGCAAACTGAAGTAAAAAAATCATGGTTCCAACACCTATATTTTATTCATGTGTCTTATAATTATTTAGCTATATATTTATTTCCATTGCTTTTTTTTTTAAATCGATTTCTTGATTATTATCTATACATACAATAAAAGATTTAGTGAACCTCATTTTAAACTCATTTGGGTTTCTTATACTCTTGCACTATTGCTTATTTAATAAAGAAAATATTTAGGAGCGGATTAAACAAAAAATATAAAACAAGTATTTTTTATTTGAGGGGCTTAACATACACTTTCTTAACATACTGATTATATCAGTATACAAAAATCTCTCTTAGTGAGAGCGAAAGGACCAACCAATTTTAACAGGAAAGGTATTTTCACATACCTTCCAGGGTTCTTTTAACATCACAATGGATATATGACGACTTTACTCCCCCTCGAGGTGAGTTGTGCTACAGATTTTTATTGGTCAAGAAAAATTCACCAACCCCAGCTGGGTTTGAACCCACAAACATTGGATCTTGAGGCGAGCACTTTACCTCAAGACCACCGAGGTCAACTAAAACAAGTAAAACATTGAGGTTTGGGCATATCTGTCATGAATGTGTTGGAATTATTTATTAAATATTACAATATCTACTGATTATCATAAATAATTTACTCTAGTATTTCTGTTTCTATACCTTTTCTTGCTCTGTACACTTCAGTTCACTGCATTCTCAATTATTTTCTCTTATAACTTATAAAGCAGAAGGAAAGAAGGTTCAGACACATCTGCTACATCGGAGTGGGGTGACCAAGGCTTGTTTTACTTGTATACTTTAATTTGGTGATTTTCCATACATGATAGTGTATTGTAAGGCCCCTTTCAAACAAGCTTGCGTGTGCTGGTTCACGAGAGCTTAAGATATCAGTAGGGCATTGTGTCTAATCAGTGATGGGTCGCTCGTGAGCGAGTCATTCAAATTGAACGAGAGCTGTGAACGAACGACTCTCGTTTCGCGATCGAGTCATTCACGTCGCCATTACTCACGACTTTTTCGCTCTGGAAAGAGTCAGAATGTTTGTCATTCACGACTCGTCTGTCGTTCTTCGTTCGCTACTAAGAAAAAATCAACTATAAATGCTTACTATCGTTACTAGATAGCAGTACTGCCTACAATATTAAACTATTTTTCTTAACATTACTTAAACATAATTATGTGAATTGGACACTAAAGCTTATATGCTAAGGTTAATTATTATTAGTAATATGAGTAAGTAATAGAATTAAAGAATCAAACACAATGTGCCGAGTGTCTCGTCACTTATCTTTGGGCCCGCGCGCTGCGCGGTTTGCCCGTTCCCCCCTCCCTCTTTCTGCCATGCGTGGTTAGCTGCGCACGACCTACCCGCGCCTCGCTCGTCGAGGTTGCAAGGCTCGCTCTTCGAGAGCGGGGAGTAGTTTTCCTGACTCCGGTCAACACGGGTCAGTGGTTCATGAGCGGTTGGCTCTCAGTTCTGGGAGTGGGCAGAGCTGATCGGGGATAGAGACACCGTCATGCGCGGGATTGGAGATGGGGGTTTCGCTTTCGAGATACAGTTGTGTAACCGGACCGACCAAGGGGGGAACGCAACCAAAGACACAAATAAAGACTTGTGCTAAAACATCAACCGGACAACTTTCTTCGTACAACCCCTATACTAGAACTTGTATCGCGCCCCAACTCTGGCGCGCGGACCCCTAGCTGCGACACCGGTGACCACGGGGCAGACACATGGTCTCCCACAACATTGTATGGGTCCACGAGAGGTTTGGGCACAGGATGGTAGCAGAGAGTGGTTTGTGTTTTCACAAGCGTTGTCACCGGTTGTCACTCGTCACCAGTCCAACCAACAGACCGCCCATTCGACTAACCCTTCGGCGAAGTGAACGGAGTCGTCTCTCGACGGGGCGAGAAGGACTTGACCCCCTTAAGAAGATAGTACTCAACCCAAGGGCGTAAATCATCGTTGTCATCGCTGCTGTCTCTTAGAACTTCTGGAAATCTACGTATCAGCTAAGTTGGCTTCGACTGTATATTTTCTCTAAAACCTTTTTTCCATTTCAATTGACACTCAATTAAGTCTTAATGATATGGCTATGTTTGTTGTGTTTTGCTTACATTGGGACTATTGGACACGTTAACCATTATTGAACTATTTGACACTAGTTTTGGTGAAACCATTAAATTAAAGTTTTCTATATCGTTATTATCAAACTTTAGCTAACTTTCAGTGTTATTATGTTTATAGTTAACCAATCTAAAGGGGAAGCTTAAAAGTGGGTTATTCCTGCAAATGTTTCTAATAATGTAGAAGTGTTAAGACTATAAACTATTTTTTGAATAATTTATTTACGAACAACAACCAAATAGATAGTTTTGTTTCAATGACTATAGCCAAATCTGGTTAAGATTAGGATAGTTTTATTTTCTATTTGACATGTGGGGAGGGTTAACGCCATATGTCAGGCTAGTATTGTTTACAAATATATTAGTTAATAAGATGTACCAATCTTACAATGACGTATCACTATCGAGCAGTGACAAGGTTTTGAATCAGGAAGTACACAACTTACCCAAGTTGAACCATCAGTTCTTGTTTGTTGTGAGGAGGGACGTGGGGCCATTTCAGAGACTGGCACGCCCATGTTTAAAGACGCGAGACACATTTTCGTGATTAATGTGCCTTATTTTACCCAGATTGGGGATGATAATATAGGGGGCGCCAAATTTCGTGGATCTTTTAGTAATTTTGGGATTTAATGTGTTGTTTAGTTTTGTGGTATCTAATTTTATTTGTGAATTGCAAAATGGAACACCCTGACCCTAGTCGACTATTTAAGGATGAGTTAATCTACGAATTGACAATTCGTGGTTCTAAACCCGAAAAAACCGTTGATCAATTAAGGTCACAACTCAGTGACGTATTTGACGTCGAGAAGGACGAGAACCGTTCTCTAGTGTTAATAGATAAAGTCCCCGCATTTTCATTAGAACATCCCTTGCTAGCAGATAAATTTAACAATTTGCAAACTATGATAGCTCAGTATGACAGACCTGTACCGTCGGTTGAAAAGAAAATTCGCAGTACGTTCGGTCATTTGAAATCCCGCCTGTTTAGGTTATCACCAGAGTCGCCTGAGGAGAATACGAAGTTAGAGGAACTTAAACGATTTTGTGGCGAGTTAGAGAATCAGATGGCGTGGCTCTCAGAAAAGAAATTAACATTAGAAAGGGAGAGCCCAACACACCATTAGAAAACATAGGACGTGTAGAGGATCAATTACCATCTGAACGCGATTTATTAGAGGGAAATTTAGGACAAATTCCTTGTGACAATGATCCTCAAGGGAAGAAGATCGTTCAAATTTTGAATTTAGTCCGCAAATGGAATGTGACGTTTGACCTTGGATCTAATCCCATAGATTTCCTAGAAAAGATAGAGGAGTTAAAAAACGGCTACAAAGTAACCGACAGTGAAATGTTGACGGCCCTGCCCGAGATATTTTTAGGTCAAAATTCACTTTGGATGCGTAACAACCACCACTACTGGACTACATGGCGCGGGTTCGTCGATTTTTTCCGATTGTGTTTTTTCCCAGCCAACTACGTAGATCAACTTGAGAGGGATATTTTTGGGTGTGTTCAGGCGCCTCTCGAACCAGTCAATGAATTCTTTATTCGTATCCAGACCCTTATCCGTAGGAGGGGGGATTCTCTGAAACGCAGACAGTAGATCGCATTTATTCTAACTTGAGACCCTCAATTAGGATTAACATAAGAAGGTGCGAAATAGAGACCGTTGGTCAGCTGTTGCAAGTGGCTGTCCACTTCCAGCAATGTAATGATGAGATTCGGGACTACAACAGGTGGACCCAACCCAGTGTGCAGGAGGCTCGTATTGTAGGGGATCGGAGGAATGAGCGGCTGGGTGTGAGTGGTAGAACTTTTGACCCAGGGAACGGCCATGGAATTTACGGTAATCGTCAGAATAGAAGTAGCCATACACCCACCAATCCCAACCAATTTAAAGAAAAGAAGTGTTATAGATGTAATTCCAAATTCCACCTAGCGCGCAACTGCGACAAACAGTCTCGGTCGAATGTTTCGGTTATGTCAGCGGAGGCAGGCCCACCGCGTGAGGGAGAAAATTTAATCTCAGACGTGGGATTGGGTTTCCTCGCCAGATCGTCACTAATTGCCCTCCGTGTCATTCTGGGGAAACAATGTTGTTGGGAGCCCCAGTCGAACTTGGACCTCTGAAAATAGTTGCCCTACTGGACACAGGCTCGTTACATAACGTTGTTTCGGAAGATATATTGGGGACTCTCCGCACGCGTAGGTTAGTTAAGGACTCTGAGAGTTGTGAAATAGATTGTGTTACTGCGAGTCTTGAGAAGTTTCGGGTAGTAACGAGAATCAAGGTCTCAGTGAAAATAGCAGGGTTGGCTTGGCCATTATGGTTCCTTGTCGCCCCCAGGTTGGTGACTCAAATGATCTTAGGACACAACTTTTTCCGAGCAACTAGGACCACCATTGACGTGTATTCTGGGACGATAAGTTTTAAATCCCATCCAGGACTCCTAGTAAGGCTGACACCCCTGTCTTGCCCTGACACTCCTGGCGCCACTGTACTCGAAGAGACACGTGACCATAGACCCGAGTTTGAGGCAATTTTGGCCGAGTATCCCGATGTGGTCTGCGACCGAATTGGTCACACTAATGTATTTTCTCACAGCATAGAACTAGTTGACCACACCCCTGTTAGGTCAAAGGCCTACTTCTATGCCCCCCTAAGCTTAAAATTTTGAAGGCACATATCGAGAACTTGTTGGAGAAAGGAATAGTGAGGAGGTCTAAAAGCCCTTATGCTTCTCCCGCGTTCTTAGTAGGACGTCCCGGGCAGGAGCCACGTATGGTCGTCGATTATCGTAAGTTGAATAAGAAAATACTGTACGAGGCAACCCCTTTGCCCACCGTAGAGATGGCGTTCCAGTATTTAGGCCAGGCCCAGTATTACACAGTCATAGATCTAAACAAAGCTTACTACCAAATCCCTTTAACTGAGGAATCTAAGCCGTATACGGCATTCATCACGCAATGCGGCCTCTTGGAGTTCAATTACGTCCCATTTGGTGTGTCAACTGGAGCACAAATACTATCACGGCTATTACATACCGTGTTCTCAGATATACAGTTTAAGTATGTCTTCAACTATTTAGATGACCTGGTTATCTATTCTAACGAATTGGAGGATCATAAGAGACACGTTAGGGAAGTCTTGAACAGGTTGAGGGCGGCCAATTTGACAGTGAACCCGAAGAAGCTAAGGTTGGCAGTTCCAGAGATAGAGTATCTGGTCACGTGGTATCCCACCAGGGGTGTCTATAAACCCCGAGCGTGTCCGACCTATTAAGGAGTTCCCCGTCCCTGTCAACCAAAAGAAAGTTTCCAGATTTCTCGGTATGGTAAGTTTTTTTGGAAGGTTCATTCCAAAATTGGCGAGTTTGGCGGGACCCTTGTACCACTTAAAGAAAAAGGGAGTTCCGTTCGTTTGGTCTCCCGAGTGTCAGGCATCCTTTGACGCCTTGAAGCGTTCATTGTCTGGGCCCCCCGTATTAAAGATGGCCGATTTTTCAAAAAAGTTTGTTCTCCAAACTGATGCTTGTTCGACTGGGTTGGGAGCCGTCCTTTGTCAAGAGGCTGATGGGTCTCTTCAACCGATCGCGTACGCTAGTCGTACTCTGCATTCTCATGAGCGTAATTATTCTACCTTTGAGTTGGAGGCCCTCGGAATAGTGTACGCCACCGACCGGTTTAGAGAATATCTCGAACATCACCCTTTCGACTTGTATACTGATAATTCGGCTCTCTCGTGGTTGTTAAGACATCCTAGGCAGATTGGAAAGATAGGACGTTGGGTGGCGAAGTTGCAGTCACTTAGATTCGAGATTGCTCATGTTTCAGGGCGGACAACCCGGTAGCCGATTCCTTGTCTCGTATGTTTGAGGAACCCGATGACCGTGGGAATGGGGGTCCTCAGGTGGCCCAGGTAGTTTTGGGCGTGTTGAGCAAAATCCCTGAAGTGTTTACCCCGATCGGAGAAGCTCAGAGAAAGGATCCGGAGTTGTCGAACCTGATTCAGTCTTGCGAAGACAAGGCTAATCCCGATCACCTTAAACTGCTTAACGGATCTCTCTTGATACGGCCCAACTATCGTGCAGGTTGGAAGGTTTACGTTCCCATAGTTTGGCTAGGATGATATTTGCGTATTATCACGAGTCCCCGGTGGGGGGGCACTTAGGTGCGAACAAGACCATAGGTAAAATCTGTTTGTATTTTTATTGGAAAGAGATGAAAGCGGAAATCCGGGACTGGGTTAGGAAATGTGAGGTGTGTCTTAGGGCTAAGCCGGCTAGGAATCGCCGATACGGGATGTTAAATTCAGGAGTTGCTAGCTTCCCGCTTGACAGAGTTTTTATTGATCTGTTCGGTCCCTTACCAAGGTCACGGAAAGGACACAACGTTTTACTTACCATAGTTGATGGATTCTCGAAGTTTGTGTGGATGACGCCATTGAGAGTGGCGACTTCCAACTCGGTAGTTGACGCTCTAGATGCTACCTTGTTTCGCAACTTTGGGTACCCTCATATCCTGGTGTCCGACAACGCGAGCCAGTTTACATCCAAAATATTTGAGGATATGTGTTTTAACAATGGTATAAAACATGTTACCACGACCCCTTACTATCCACAACCTTCGCACGTGGAAAGGTTCCATCGGAACCTCAAGGCCGCCTTGATTGCCTTTCACCACGTTCACCATAAGGACTGGGATAAAAACCTAACGCCATTGCAAATAGCGTTTAATAGCGCTGTACATGACAGTCACAGGAAGACCCCTTCCTCCTTGATGTTAGGTCATGACTTACTTTCTCCCATCAACCTGAGGTGGGAAATACTCCCGGGAGCCTTGGAGGCTCAATCTGACAGATGCATTGAGACCGAATGGGGGGAAGCTTTATGCCAGCTGAAAAAAACACAGAGTAAGGTAGCACGCAGGTACGACGCAGGAGGTATCCGGTACCATACAAGGTCGGGATAAAGTCGTATACGAATTACATAATTACAGTAAGCGGTTGACGGCAAAACGGCGAAGTTGGATTACCGGTGGTCAGCTCCGACCATCATATCCAAGTTTCTCACCCCTGTTACGGTCCAATTATTGGATCCTGCCACTGGTCTGGCCACGCGTCGTGCCCATGTCACGCAACTAAAACCTTGTCACTGACTCCGAGAGTGAACCTAGTTATTAAGTATTCTTGTGGTTCATATGTATGTTTTGCTTGAAGAAGAAAAGTGTGTATTTATGAGCTGTTGTTCATTTCCGTATGTTGCGTGTAACGCATATCTCAGCATAATGACAATAGGTTGTGAGTGATCTTTGCTAAGACGATAATAAGTTCTCCTAGATAATACGGGGTAAACTAGGGACTGAGTGAAATAAGAGTGAACATAAGTTATAATGACTTGGTGTTAAGCCAACGGGATCTCTGTTTCTTTTTTTTCCTAGAAAATGCATTTCCAGTCATTTGCCGAATTTTGGCAGAGATAGCGATTGTGTATATTGTTTATTCTGTTCGTTCTAATAATCATGTTATTTATACCTTAAGTCCTTCGAGGAATATTATTTGGACATTGTTCTATAATAGGTATATATTTATATTGATGTAATTAATTCCACTGTTGTAACTCTAGAATAGGTGGTTAATTTTTAGCGCGCGCGCGCTGAACTCTTGTAGACGTTAAATTTTGAATTAGGGTACATTTCATTCACTGTTAATAAGTCACTGGTGTCTTGTTTTGTATTATTTCATCACATGTAATATTGTTTTTGGGTTCCCTTGGTTGGTCCGGGTTTTTGGGTTAATATTTCTTTCTTTGGACACCTCATCTCCTCCCGCCCTGCCCTTAAGTTTTAGGGGGGGACTCTGTGCCGAGTGTCTCGTCACTTATCTTTGGGCCCGCGCGCTGCGCGGTTTGCCCGTTCCCCCCTCCCTCTTTCTGCCATGCGTGGTTAGCTGCGCACGACCTACCCGCGCCTCGCTCGTCGAGGTTGCAAGGCTCGCTCTTCGAGAGCGGGGAGTAGTTTTCCTGACTCCGGTCAACACGGGTCAGTGGTTCATGAGCGGTTGGCTCTCAGTTCTGGGAGTGGGCAGAGCTGATCGGGGATAGAGACACCGTCATGCGCGGGATTGGAGATGGGGGGTTTCGCTTTCGAGATACAGTTGTGTAACCGGACCGACCAAGGGGGAACGCAACCAAAGACACAAATAAAGACTTGTGTTAAAACATCAACCGGACAACTTTCTTCGTACAACCCCTATACTAGAACTTGTATCGCGCCCCAACTCTGGCGCGCGGACCCCTAGCTGCGACACCGGTGACCACGGGGGCAGACACATGGTCTCCCACAACATTGTATGGGTCCACGAGAGGTTTGGGCACAACAATAGGATTCGGATAAATTACACATAAAACTTAATTCGTTCATAAGTTGAAAGGAAAGGGACAGATTTGCACGCTTGGAACGGGAATTGTGAGAACTAGTTAGCGCTCGCTCATCAAATTAAGGCTTGGTAAGGGGTGAAGGGATTGGGAGCCATGTGGTGAACGATATGACTCATATGAATGACTCTTTTGAGTGAGCGAGCTTATGTGAGCTAGCTCACCTCAATGAGCTGGTTCGACCCATCACTACAATGTAGACATTTACACAAACACGCGTTAGCGAGTTGTTGGCTCTAGTGAGCCAGTTGCTGGATCTCCCAAACCAGCTGCCAGCTCTCCCTATCACTAGCAGGGTATTGAGTCTTATGTAGCCTTTCACATAGTCATTTTCTGGGTAAGGTTGATTTTCATAACCAAAATCAAGTTCCCCCTAATTTTTATGAAAACCTTGCTCTGCCATTTCAGCTCTCTCATTGAAGATTACCTCACAGCTGACATGTATTTTTCGAGTCTTAAGATCCCATAGTCAATAATTCCTTGACTCTCCTTGATAGCCAACAAAATAATTTTCTTGCTCTTTGGATCAAACTTATTGCGTGTCTCCTTGGGTGTATGCATGTATGCAAGAAATGACTAAGAAGCTTTTCCCAATTGCATGGGGTCTTTTAAAACTATTAATAATTGTGTCCTCTTCATCTGCTAGTGCAGAAAGAACCTTTTCTGCCCTCAAGAGACTGAAAACCTACTTGAGGAGCACTTTGTGTCAGAGCTGATTGAACCATATGGTTATCCTCCATATTTACAATGACTATGTTATATTATGGCGGAAATTGTCAATTATATAATATCAATAATACTGTATAACAGCTAATAACATAACAGTCCAACTCAGTACAAGGTGAAGTATATTCTGTTAAAACATGTTGAAGTCATAATACATTACAATATTACATCAGCCACAGCCTCCGACGCTCTACTTGATCCTGGATAGAAAGCGTTGTTACTCACATAGCCGCAGTGCGCTATAATCACAAACTACTTGGAACTACTTGACATTCACAGACTGTATGACTAGCTCTCAAGGGGTAGCACTTATCGTGTGAGCGTATTTGACACACCAACAAATAAATGATGTAATAATTGAAAACAGGCGTAAAAATTAACTGTTTGTTAGAATGTCAATGCACAATGAAATTAAAAATAATTACTTTATTTCAATAAATGAAGGCCTTTGTACTTTTTCAATATATTATACAGATTCTTGGTTGAATAAATATGTGTAATGTGAAATATAATTTGTAATAAAACATATTTTAACTTTTGGTGTTCAAGTGTTTATTTTCAATAAAAATTGTTCTAATGTTTTGACAAATAAATGTATTTTATTTAGAGTAGCGGTACTAATTTTTGTAAATATGTCCTAGTATTATAAATATGCCTCACATAATATCTGTGTTTAGGGTGTTTTTTTGTATTGGCTAGTTTCTAAAAAACATATTATAATTTTTATTTGGAAATTTTTACCCCTTTCCCCTCGGCAATAAAATATTGCAGGTCCACTGTTTCTGGCTAAGATATAATATAAGATCAAATATAACTGATATGCTAGAATATGTTTACATTTCAACTTTTAATATAATATATAATTTTTTATTTATAGACAGTAGCTTGAATAATTTTTTGTTAAAATTAACACAGTTTTTTTATAATTATCATAAACATTTGACGATGAACAAAAAAAAGCCTGATCTATCTTTCAACTTACGCTTGTACTTTACAGAAATACATGATGGTCTCTATGTGAAGAGATATTGGTATAAATTGGCGGTAAATATAATAGGAATTTTTAAAATAGCGGGAATATGTCACAGAGAAGCATAACGTAAGACGAGTTAAATCTTAATTTTCTATCCTAGTTACATTATTAAGTATTATTTTTAAGATTGCTTAAATAGTATTTAGCTAACTATACCAACAAATAATAAGTGAAGCTCTTTATTTCCCATCCTTAGGTCGTTTTTCTGTGCCAAGCCTGCAATATCCAACACCTCCCACTCTACAAATGGTGGTACAAGCTCCCTAACCGAAGACAGGTATGTTGCCAATGTTTTACTCAAGTAGACTATGTTTGAGAAGTATCAGCAGACTGAGCTGTAAAATAGTGAAGGTGTTTCACGATGATGTTTCCCTGTGTTCACCCAGTGCTCGAGATGGTTCATGTGGGGAGGACTCTCCCATCAAGACTCGCGTCCTTACTAAGAGGAGGAGGATTGCGAGTGATAGTGACGAGGAGACGGACAAGTGAGTTGGCAACACTATCATTGAACAGGGCCTTTGAAATAGTCTATGAGAAAGCCAACTCTTCTAAAAGCTACAAAGCCAAATCTTTTATAAACATCTCTGTTTACTTAATCTATGGCATTAGGATCCCGAAAGTTCATTAGTAACCACACTTATCTATTATGACTTGTTAATACAATAAAAAAAGACATGATTTATTCTCAACAATGTGAATTTTCTCAACTGCATCCATGGAGTGCTCTTTAATGTTGTCCGACACCTTAGCTCAGTCAGTACGATAGTGTATCTAGCTATTGACCTAAGGGTCCCTGGCTCGATTCCTAGGGCAGTAAAAACAATTTATTGGTAAAATGTGGGTTTACACTTTCACAATGATGAGATAACGGCCGAGGGTTGGATGTTGTGTCTTCTAAATTCAAGCTAGGCCTACCTTATAAGGTGTGTGTTGGTATAATCAGTCAGTTTCAGAAAATGTACATTAAATAGTCCTAGGCTCTACTTCAAATAAATGAAATCTTGTTCATACTGTCCTCCAGAAAACATTAGGGGACCCCATAGGATCTGGCACATTCTAGCACTAAATAAAAGAAAGCAAGCTTCACTACAATTCCTCACATATATCTTACTACATTTGAAATTTAAAGTTCTGTGTGACAAACTCAAAATGTAGCTAACAAACTAAATAAGTAGAATGCTCTATTTAGAAGGAACTATTCTCTTGCCTTGTTTGCACATTTAATCATTTTAAAAATCATTAACTTAGAACAAACACATAATTTACCATACTTGATTTCATAAAGATTTTCAATAGTACACTTATTTTTTGTTTTGTTAATTTCTTTTAGATAAAATTATTGTTCTATGAAGATAATTGAAAGAGATAAGATTATTTTGACTATTCCCAAACATTGAATATGTGATCAGTCTTTTGATATGTCCACAGAGTTCCTGTTAAGAACTGTGAAACTTCAGTCGGGAAGAAGCTTGCCAAGTTCAAGGCAGACGTTTCTGAGAGTACTATTTCCTCACCCCCAGGTGTGTATGTTGCAGGTAGAACACTGACTGGACTACTTTACAGGTTGATCACTCTAAATCTTCTTTCCTCCTTCAAATATTTATTGGCACCCTCAACTTGCTACTATTCTTTTCTTAGTGTATAATATTGTTTAGTAATCAACATGTTTGTATGTATATTACAGCCCCTCGCCAGAGTCCCAAGAAGGAAGCGGTCACAGAGAGTACCACCGACAAGAGCCAGGGTAAAGTGAAACAGTCTTGTCTTGAATATAATCCTGACAAGGGCTCCTATGACCCCATACAGGATGCCTCCTGGCGGCACGGGGACAAGTAAGTGAAACATGCATCCGTTAAACAAACAGTAACCACTGCTTGGATATCGCATCCACCTCTCGTGTTATGCTGTGTATTGTTCCAGAGTCCCATATTCGGCGTTGGCTCGAACGCTTGAAAAGATAGAGAATGTGAGCGCCCGCCTAAAAATGATTGAGATCCTGTCCAACTATTTCCGCTCGGTGATAGTTCTTAGCCCAGACGACTTGCTTGCGAGCATATACCTGTGTCTTAACAAGTTGGCACCTGCATATGAAGGTACAGCTTCATGTCTTTGCCTGTTATGATCAGTTTTGAAATATCTGCTCAGACTTCATTTTAATTCTTCAATCACAACCATTAATGGTTAATTGGGAAGTTATTAGGAACAGTTGTAAAACTTACTAGAGATTTGAAAATAACACCTTTTTTTGTTTAGTCTAATAGCATTTTTTTCATATCATCATCATCACCATAATTTTCCAGCCACTGTCTGGGTCTGTTTGAAACAAAAGCCTCTCTACCGGATCCTTTCTTCCCACCTCTTCTCCACGCCCTTCAGCCTCCTCTCACTTGATCTTCCTCTTAGTATCCTTCATCCCCACTTCAATATTGAGCATCTTCTTTGGTAACCTCTCCTCCCATATCCTCTTCACATTTCTCATCCTATCCATTGTTGTCACTTCTATAGTACAGCTCAGATATTTAATTTTAAAGGCTTGAATTCTGCTTTTATCTGTCTCCTTCATTACCTTTGTTTCCACTGTTACCAAAGTCATAAGTACTAAAAAAGATGACAGCTTGTCATAAAAAAATGTCGCAGGATGCTGGTAAATTATTGTGATGGAGACTGATCCTTTGGTATTATGGTAGGGGTGTGCGGGTAGGCATTTTTATTTTAAGAGTCGCGTTCGAATTAAAACAAGAGTTTTTTTTCGGCTTGAGTAATATTTAGCAATATTTGTACTATAAATATCTTCAAGTTGAATTTATTTAAAAAATTATCCATGCATAAACCATAAATACAAATATAATTTTAAGAAATAACTTTTATTTTTGTGAAAAAAATTATCACTTCAAAAATTTGGATTAAAAATTAGATTTTAAAAAGCTGTAATAGCAGTAGTACACCTACTACTATACTAACTTTAAATAAAATGAAAGTTGAAGAACTCTATTTGCTATTTGTAATTAAATCAAATTAATTAAACTCAAGAATTTTCTCAATAAAATAGAATTCTAAGTACTCACATCTTTTGAGTTATGTAAGAATCTTTGAATTTAGTTTGAACATTTTTTGCAACTAGACTTGAAATATAATTATTGAGCACTTGGGTCTAAAATTAGAAAAGTTTTATTTTGAAAACTCCTTATTTACAAAGAAAATTCCAAATAAATTAGTTAAAGTTGCTTTTTACTAAGGGTGTGCAAAGCTTTGACTTGGCTTAGAAAAAAAAGCAACTTTGACTTAAAAAAAATCTATTTTTAACAATTAGGAAACTTCAATAAAAATATTTACCTCTAAAATACTCATTTATATTCAAATACTGCCATTATAAGCTGTTATGTGTATTACCAATTAAATTTATTATTAGCATTGCGTCTTACTAACTGTTCAGGTTATATATACACACATGTTAATAATATTCATATGAACAAATCTGAAGTAATTGAGTTGCATGGTTTTATCAGCTTAGAATAAAATATTACATACAGTTGTACGATAAAACATTTTCCAATTGATTTTAATACATCAAATTTTAAAAATAAGTTCCAAATAGTGTTTTTTTACAAACACAATACAATCAAAATATATTCAAACCTCCATTTGGCTTCAAGAACATTAGATATATTCGATTAAAGTTCACATCAAATTGAAAAGGTGAACTTACCACACCTCTGCTGATACATACAAACCTATTCAACAGTTTTTATTATTATTATTATTATTATTATTATTATTATTATTATTATTAGCACCGCGTCTTACTACCCATTCGGGTTATACGCACTTACGCTAATGTGTAATGGTAGGGTGATTGTGAGATGAAATGGAGGACCTACAGTTTAACGTGGAATCCGAACCACGGTGGTGGCCTGGCATTCCCACATTCACAAGATGTCTTGTCAGTTCAACGGTTTTAAATTTCATTTTGTAGATGACACCCTTAGAATATTGTGTTATTACCATGCTTGTGTTTGTCAGGCATTGAACTGGGAATCGCAGAGACGACGCTGATAAGGACCATAGCACAGAGCACAGGTCGCTCTGTAGCACAGGTCAAGTCAGATGTAGCCGACACAGGGGATATAGGAATCGTGGCGGAACAATCTCGTGGCAACCAACGCATGATGTTCCAGCCAGCCAGATTAACTGTGAGGGCTGTGTTCGACAAGTTGCTGGAGATTGCTACCTTAGAGGGCAAGGCGGTAAGAACCACAGGGATATATTCCTTATACCTCCAGTGGTTTCTGTTAAGAACCAACTGTGTGAGAAACAACTTGGTGCCAGGCTATAAGCACCATCTTGACACCAGGCTGTTAGAGTGAATATCTTGTTTCAGTCAATGAGTAAGAAGGTGGACAAGATTCAGTCCATGTTTGTAGCATGTCAGCACTCAGAAGCGCGCTACTTGATACGCTCGCTGGCTGGTAAACTTCGGATTGGACTTGCTGAACAATCAGTGCTTCAGGTGAATATTCTTGAATCAAGCCTGATTCTTACATACTAGCACTAGACCTGATTCTTAAACATTAGTGCTATACCTGATTCTTATGTACTAGCACCAAATAGGGGAGTAGAAAGCAAGCTCAAATGAGTACATGAGATATGTTAAGAATTATATTATACTGAGATTGTTTGTATAACTTCATTATAATTTCATAAATCCAGTTACTCTCACTTCATAAATTCTATTATTGGATCTCGGATTGTTTCATAGGAATATTAATTTGTCATTTACACAACATTTCAGAATGGAAATAAAGGTATTTCCGACACCTTAGCTCAGTTGGTAGCGTGTCTGTCTACTAAGCTAAGGGTTCGATTCTCGACATGGCCAAAAAGTTTATCACTGCTGAAATGTGGGTTCACCCTTTCACAGCGACGAATTAGTGGCCGGGGACTGGATGTTGTGTCTGTCCTAGTCTTAAGTTAGATTATTAGGCATATGAAGCTACGACATCTAGCAAACCAGTAGTGCAAAATATATGGCTTGAATAAAAAACTGACTCAGGCCATAGGCTGGAAGTGAAATGATTCATTTGTCTTACGCCTGGCACAGCGCTGAGACACGCAACACACAACACTTGTGACCTGGTTCTTGTCTAGGCTCTAGCACTTGCGTGTGCGACAACACCTCCTGAGCAATCATACCCTCCGGGCGTGCTGAATGCTGCCAAGGGTGTTCCTGCTGAAACCTTCAAGACTCGCCTGGATGAGCTGGCTCTTATCATTAAGACCACGTATTGGTGAGTATTGGCACTCTCACATCTTATCATGATCACATATAGCCAGTCGTCACCCGAGAATGCAAGGGTGTTTTATGTCCAATTTTTCACTTTTGTGTAAAAGAGCATTGAAGTTTGACCGTGTGTATAAAACCAATGTTACTAGATGTCAACTCGAGTTTGTATTTTCTTAGGTAATTATATAGTAGCTTCAATTTCACCGCAGGTGAGTCATATGCATGCTAAATAAAGGTAAGCACCAAATATCTCAAATTTAACAATTTTTGAGACAAAACCCTTACATTCTCGGGTGACGAAGTATTGGCTCTCTCACATCTTATCATGATCGCATACTGGCGAGCTTTGACTCCTGGTCCTAGTAATGAGTGCTGGTGTTTATATGTTGCAGTGAGTGTCCCAACTACAGCCTGCTAGTTCCGGTGCTCCTGAGGGAAGGTGTGAGGGCCCTACCGGCCCACTGTAAGCTCACGCCGGGAATTCCTCTTAGACCCATGTTGGCTCACCCTAGCAAGGGAGTCCATGAGGTTCTGCAGCGTTTTGAGGGACTCACCTTCACTTGCGAGTGGAAGTATGATGGGGAGCGAGCACAGGTAACAATATACTCGCCTTCACCTGCTAGTGAAAGAGGGCAGTATATCTGTGTACAGTCGCAATCAGGATTAATAACACCTCCAAGCTCTGTGTTTCAGATCCACCTGTCGGAAGATGGCAGTATAGCTGTGTACAGTCGCAATCAGGAGAATAACACTTCCAAGTACCCCGACATTGTTTCCAAGCTTCCAAGGACTCTCGGTCCAGGGTAAAGTCCTGTATCCTGGATACTGAGGCGGTTGCTTGGGATAAAATCAAGAAACAGATACTTCCTTTCCAAGTCCTTAGCACCCGCAAGAGGAAGGTGAGAGTAGATATTAACTAATTTTAACCACACATAATTTAACTAAATTATTGATCCACAAACTCCCTTTATGAAACCTTATTGCAGCCAATAATCCCACCCTTAGATAATGAATAATAGGTGTATCTTTGAGGACTGCATCTAGTTAAATCCATATATACACACTATTTAGATACTTTTGACCTTAATAAACTAATAATGAAAATCTAACTTGGAGCCAAAATGTTTTACGGAATAAAATGCTCATAGTCAAACCCTCTGTAGCTGCTACAACTACTTTTCTCACATGTTTTAAGTACTTTTTGTCACAATCTTTTGGTCACTACTGTAAATCTATTGTGACAAGTATTTAGTGTATTTGTTTACTAAGTTCCCATTTAAGAAAAACCTATTTTCACTTTTACATTTTCTCTCTTTTGTGTTTTTTGGTTTCCTCTTTTATGAAGTTGCGTTGCCTGTTTCACACTCCCTCTTGATGAGTTCCTATAAAATGAAACCTAGGTCTCAGGATCGGGGGTAACGATATATTTTTTTCAAGAGGCAGCCATTACCTCTTTGTCCAGTAGCAGCAATGTAAAATGTGTACTGTGTTCTTCTTTTCATTGTAAAAGCCATATTATGTTCATTCCCTTTTATATGTTTCTCTCAACCTTTTCTGTACTTTCTTCCAAATATGTTTATTAAGTTTGGAACACTACACATTACAGACCACGATTAAGGTGTGATGGAAGATAACGTGACAGAGATAGTGTTTTTGCAGATTTTATAGTAAAACAATTTTTGGCCAAAATAAATCAAATATTGCTCCAGTAGAAACAAAAAGTTTAATTTTCTTCTCACGGTTATATCAACACTTGTTGAATATCTGTCATAAGCATAGCATCATTAGATAAACTTTTTAAATGAAAAGAAAAAGTTGTCATAAAATTCCAGGATACCCTCGACAGTTATTCAACAACTGTTGATATCACCGTGGGAAAAAAATTAAATTCTATGTTTCTATTGGAGAATTATTTAATTTATTTTGACCAAAAAAAAAGGGGGTTTGAAATAAAAATAGCAAAAACACTGGCCTTTTCTAGTGTCCCTTTCTACTTTCCAATGAGAGATGTAAACACATTATTATGAACATTAAGAAAACTAAAGGAAATAGGATGTACTTTATTACTTTCATAGTGAATTCATTTTCAAACATAAGTGCATATCGTATTGGCCCGAATATAAGGATAGTTTTTATTAAAAATCGAAAGCAAAAAATAGGGGTCGTCTTATATTTGCTGCCTAGCATCTTATGTTATTAATTTCAACATTTCGTGTGAACCTGTTTGTATTGCATATTTTAACTAAAGCTAATAAATATAGCACAAAACACGTTCTCACGTAAGTAAGAAACTATAAAAATTATTTTACTAAGGTATTTCACATGTAAATTATCATCATGGCATAACTTCTTGTGTTATTAATTTCAAACTTAATTTTTGTGAAAAGCTGCATCTATTACATATTAATTATTAAAGTTAGTAAATCATGCATGATAACATGTTTCCACACAAATACTAACTCGAAAACTTTATTTTATTGTGGTATTTCACGCATTAAAAATGTAAACATAAACATCAACATAAACATTACTTTAAAGTTATTTTTCATTTTGGTGATAGAAGTACAGTAGCGGTGTGGTATCCTGACATTATGTTTGAATGCGCTTCAAGAACTGATCTCGGACAATGCTTAGTAAGCACTCAGTATACAATCAAACAAGTGGATCTTGGAGCGCTCAGTAACATGATGGTGCTGCCGTGTAGCGACTAGCTGCACAAATCAATATTTAGTAATAGAAGTTTCTTTTCTCCATGGTGCATGACACCAGTTGCCTGCTGATTATCTTGCGGTGATCGTTGGTTTTTTGTGTGAAATAGTTGCAGCAACATAAATAAAATATAGTTTAGTGCAGTTTTAATCACAGTATATTCTTATTTTATCAATGGTGCCTGATAGCATAGAAAAACGCGGCACATCGTCAACAGATAAACAAAGGTGAAAGACGAAGTTACGATGCATGATTTAAGGTTGCAGTCGCAAGATATCCGATGCAAACGAACAACTCTGTGGCAGCACGACATTACAGCGTGATTGAAGTTAATGTGTGTTGCTGAAGGAAAGATTTTCCCAAGCTGCAGAGTTGCAATTCAACACATCAGGCATTCCGTGGTCCCATAAGAGGATGCCAAGAAGAATTAGAAGAAAAAGTTACCCAGTTTGTAAGGGAGAAATTAAATGAAGGTGTGCCCATATCAGAGAAATAATTTGTTTGAAAGCCCTTGAAGTGGCTCAAGAAATGAATGTTCCGCAGTAGACTTTTAGAGCCAGTATTGGTTGGTTTAAAAAGAATGATGAAGAGAAATGAATTATCTCTCAGACGCCGGACAACAATAGCACAGAGATTGCCTGCTGATTATGAAGATAAGCTTTTAGCTCTTCAGAGATATATTATCAGACTCAAACATGTCAACAATTACCAAACGAGTCAGATTGGAAATTGTGACCAAACACCAGTGTTCTTTGACCTGCCATCTAACACTACTGTGCACCCGAAAGGAAAGAAGACTGTAATGATCCGAGAGAATGGGTGGATGACTGAAGATTTAATGAAAGATTGGATGAATGTAGCATGGAATAGGTGCCCTGGAGCTGCATGCTTGTACTAGATGCTTTTTGGGGTCATCTTACTGACACTGTGAAAACTACCGCCACAAGGATGAAAACTGACTTAGTTGTGATACCAGGAGGAATGACAAGTGCTGGCCATTTAAAGACTACCTGAAGAAGAAATACAATGATTGGCTGCTGGAAGGAAATCATGCGCTCACTCCTACAGGCAAGATAAAGCGAGTGTCACCAAGCCTGCGAATCGAGGGTACCCTCTCATCATGGCAACGGTTCTCACAAATTTCATTATAGCAGGATTCAAGAAATGCAGTGGATGGGTCAGAGGGTGATCTGCTTTGGGAAGCCCCAGGAGGAGATGTGTCTAGGAAGATTCTGAGTGGGAACAAGAGAAAGCTCCACTACTAGTGATAATGACGATTCAGTTGATGAGAGTGATTAGGTGAGACCTAATGTGTGCTGCATAATCTCCACCCAATGTATTAAATATTCATAAATATGACCCAAGTGTACTTGACAATTAATGTGTAATAAGTTACACCTATTATTTGTAAATTAAAACATTCAACTACTATAAATTAATTATTACAACTTTAATAGGCTTATGCAGTAAATGGAAAACTTTGAGCTTCAACATGAGGTAAACACAATTTTTATTTTATTCTTATTGCGCCATGGAGAAAATAGGGTAGGGACCATCTTACATTTGAGGCCATATTTTTTTTTTACTCAACCAAAGGGAAAATAGGGGGAGTCGTCTTATATTTGAGGCCATATTTTTTTTTTACTCAACCAAGGGGAAAATAGGGGGGTCGTTTTATATTTGAGGTCATCTTATACTCTGGCTAATACGGGTATTTTCCTATTGTGTGATTCTATTTTTAGGGTGTAGCTTATTTTGGAGGATGGCTTATTTTTGGGTCAATACAGTAATTGATTTCTAAATTCCTATTATATCATTTAAACCACACCCCAACCTTCCCAGTTAAAATTCACATGTAAATGAAACTAGATAATAGTTTTCCCAGTTGGCTGGGAGATGGCGTTTGTGCCATCAAAATCTGTCAAGAGAGGGTGGACCGTACAAAACATTGTTCCAGTTTGAGTGACCCTAGTGAGTGAAAAATGTGAACATGTTACTTTCGACAGTCATTATATCTACGTGTTGTGGTAAAAAAACAACAACAGCTAAATCAGACGTTGTATTTTGTCAGGATGTGACCGAGTCTGACATCAAAGTGCAGGTCTGTGTCTACATGTTTGACCTGATGTACCTTAATGGTGAGTCTCTGGTGCGAAGACCCCTTTCTGACCGCAGAAGGCTACTCAGGGAACACTTTGTACCAGTGGAAGAAGAGTTCCAGCTTGCTATCAGCATTGACACAACCACCATGGAAGAAGTGCAAGATTTTCTGGAGGAATCGGTCAAAGGTACCTTTCTACCTGTCAAACATACTTTCTTCCTATCAACCATAGTTTCTTCCTATTGAACTTTATTTCTTCCTGTCAAAAATACTTTCTTCATATCAAACATGTTCTTCATGGAGGAGTCAATATATTATTATTTTTGTGTAGCAATCTGTTGGACACAAAGTTTATCTGCTGCAGGGAACTGCGAGGGTCTCATGGTGAAGACACTGGAAGCAGACGCAACTTATGAGATTGCAAAGCGGTCACGTAATTGGCTAAAGCTCAAGAAGGACTATCTGGAAGGGGTAGGAGACACATTGGACTTGGTGGTTCTGGGAGCGTACCTGGGTCGAGGCAAGAGGGTAGGGACGTATGGAGGCTTCCTACTGGCCTGCTACGACCAGGACAGCGAAGAGTACCAGAGCATCTGCAAGGTGAACCACAGGCTCTCCAGTCACCAGGACAACGATACACATTCTTAAATATTGATAAACCCTGGATCTTGGAGATGAGAAAGCACTTGATTAGAGACGGGATCCTTGAATCCTTAAGGAGATTTGAGGATTTAAGAAAATATTAAATTCATGAAACCCTCAAACCCTTAAGGAGATTCGAGGATTCAAGATAACATTAGATTCAAGATTCGATAAAAATTATATATATATATATTTTTAAAAATCTTGAATTGGAAGAGTATTGAGAGCGCTATCACTGCTTATTCATGTTTCAGCCCCATCATATTTATATGAACTAACAACCGGACCCCAGACCATTAATTTAACACTCCGCTAAGTGTATGAATATTGGAATGAATGAATGATAGTAAAAAATGGTAAAATTTATTATTGTTTCTCCTTTATATATTTTTATTAATTCATGGGTATCTCCAAATTGATAAACAATGGTCATCCACAGGATCAGTCCTGATAGCTGAATAAAAATTCAAATTAAATGAAAAATGACAACCTGGACCCAGAAATCAAACTCGGGACCTTTGTCTTTGCGCACCAAAGCTCTATCACTGGGCCATCTTACTTTTCTTGTATCCACGTTCCGCCTGTGTAAACCTAAGCAATCTTTTGGCTGCATTGCTGAACCTTTAGTTGATACAGTTAATTCGAAGATTTGATTGTTTTAATGATAATTGAACTGATACTTTATTCAGTATTTTCGGTGACATTTTTAGTTTTTATCCTTTTTTCTTTAGATAGAGATGGGTCATATCCACTATTTTACAAATTCGAATCTCTAATTTACCTTTGAATCCAAAATCTCGCATCTGATTCTTGAAAAAAATTATGTAGAAAGAGAAAATATAAATATGATGGGATAATTGAAAATACATTCTTTATAACATTCATACATCCAGTTAAGTGTTAAATTACTGGTCTGGGGTCGGGTTGTCAGGTTCATATTATAGTTATAATTTGTTCTGAACCACCAATAATCAATATCAGAGCTCTAAAACAAATTTCAATTGAAAAAATGAAAAGTTTTTTTTTTAAGGATTTCTGTCTTTAATCTGAAATTTTCTCGAATCTATGAATCTTGAATATCCTTAAAGATTCAAGGTCACATCCCTACCTTTAAACATGTTTTTTAAATTTTTTTACAGATTGGGACAGGGTTCACAGATGACGATCTAGTAAAGCACACACAAGTCTTGAAAGAGTGTGTCATACCCCAACCACGCCCATACTACCGCTACGATCCGAGCCATGAACCAGACCACTGGTTCGATGCTAGCCAAGTCTGGGAAGTCAAGTGCGCCGATCTCTCACTATCGCCGGTACATCGCGCTGCTATTGGTATTGTGAGTACGCTTAACTTCATGTAACTTAAAAAAAAAATTGTATCCTTAACCCCCTAATCCCATTTTTAATAACACACAGGAAATGAAGTAAAGCTTAACAGAAGCTAGAAAAAACTTTGGACCAAATTGAAAATTAAAAATATTGAGAGGGTTGCATTTCAAAAAATTAATTTGTACAAGAGACATTCATAAATTGGCATCAAACAGCTATGTTAAATTCTAATATATTGAAAAGCGGATATAAGGGCAAGGCCTACACACTTACCAGAAAACTGTAGTCCTCAAAGTTCACAATTAAAACACAACCACACACATAGACAGACTATAGCAGCATGGCTAGAATTAGATCATGGTCACTTGGATACTGTTGTTGTCTGTTCAAACGTGTCTTGACAGATGAATAGAATGTTGTATTTATATTATATTTAGTTATCGAATTATCAATTATTATTTATTATTATTGTTCAAATTGAAATGACCGACTGGTGTAAGTAGGCCTTTTTGGAAGAAAAGTAGAGAAGCTTATCTAAGGTTGAGACAAGGGAGGTGTCTGGATTTGGTAATATATTAGTGAGCGAGTTCCCACCTTCAATTCTGGGAAGCATGCAACCATTGGGAGGGCTCGTATTACTCTAGTACTATAACACGAGTTAAAATCTGAACTATGTGTTTGGGTTTGTAGTGCTACTGGTTTGTCACGGTCATTGTGGTTGGTATCAATATGGTTACGATTCATTTGTTGCCTGGTTGTTCCTGTGGTGAGGCCAATGCATTCAGCAATGCAGTAGTTGCATTGTAGCTGGTGTATCACACTTTCTCTGGAGCAGTTATAGGGTATTCCATTTGTGTGAGTTTGGTGTTGAATGAGGTGGAAGGTTGGTGAATTTTGCAGGTAGCTATGCAACAAACAGAGGTCCAGTACCTACCTGCAGTAAAATAATTCAATACAGATGGGAAGCTTATTTGACACTGTTAATTTATATTTGAATAACTTTGTCAATCCAAATTACAAATATTGCTACTAAAGAATAAAATAAATGGTGTGGTGCACCGAACAGACTTTCTGCTGTTTTTATCTTAAAATATAGACATTTACTACAAATTCGTAGGATTGTGAAACTAAATAATAGATCACATTGTTGTAGACACATTACACCAAAGATTATAAATGAAATAATATAATTATTATTGTATGACATTAGGAACTAAGAACACTTTTACAGAAAAAATGAGAAAAGAGAAACATCTTTGTCCACCAATGAATCAAATTAATTTTCAAACACCTGAATTAAAAAATATATAGCTAAGAAACTATTGGTTTTATAAAAACTATATTTCAAAATCTTTAATAGTAATACAACTTTACAATAATAAGATATTTCATATCTCAAATAGTTGCGTGGTAATGATTAAAATTGGAAAATTTCCCCCATGTAAGGTACCCTCAAAATAATTTTCACAAGAAACTGTAAATTGTCATCTTGTTTATAATAATAATGTCTAGATATAAAATTTAATCAAAATCGTCAGAGTAAATTTTGAGAAAGTCAATTTTTTCTCTTTTTCCACTTTAGTAAATTACCTTAAACATTAGGGTTAAATATCTAATTTCAAAAGCCCCAGATACTAAGTTTTAGCCCAATTGATAAGCTATTTTTGGTCCTAGTCTGAGGCACAGGCGGAAAAACAGAAAGAGGCATTGTGAAAACCACTTTTTTATTTTCAGGGAGTCATGAAATGTTGACATTCATCAAAATCTTGAGTTTGATTGTTTTCGACGATCACACTGCTTCTTTATCTGAGGTGTCGAGCGAGAGAAAGTAAAAAGTATACAAGTAAAATGATTTATTTATAATATATTATAAGTTTTTATTTTCAAACCGAAGTCGAAGTTAGTACATTTTTACTGACTATAACTTCAACGTTAACCCAAAATTACTTCTGACACTCCACAACCCTGCTCATTTTCGACGCAATAGTGTAATTAGTATGTATGTGTACAACTCGAATGGGTGCTAAAAAAACAAAAAACTTGTAAGCCCAAAGACTTGTGATCATCCCCCATCCCCTTTCCCTCCAAAAGTACTAACACTCGCAGCAAGAATCCAAGAGTTTCTAGCCGCAGTTGTTGGTTTGAAGGGCAAATAAATTAAGGTATTTCTGAAGCTGGAAAATCTTGCATTAAACCACAGTCATTGGAGAGAGAGAGAGAGGACCACAAGGATGTTTGGATCTGTTCATAGCCATTGTATGTGTAATGCTGTTGCAGGTGGACCACGAGAAAGGAATATCTCTAAGGTTCCCACGGTTTCTGCGAGTGAGAGATGACAAATCTGCGGAGGAAGCTACATCAGCAACACAGGTACTGTATACTACTCAACTAATTCATTGTTGATATAACTCTGGTACTTTCTACTACTCAGCTAGTTCATTGTTGATATAACAGTGGTAATTTATACCACTCAGCTAGTTTATTTTTGATATAACTCTAGTACTTTATATCACTCAGCTAGTTTATTGTTGATATAACCGTGGTAATTTATACCACTCAGCTAGTTCATTGTTGATATAGCTGTGGTTCAATAAGGGTGCAATTGTCGTCTGGTTTGTAGGTGGCCGAAATGTACACCAATCAGGATCAGGTGAAAAACCAGGGTCTTGGATCAACCAAGGTGACGGAGGAAGACTTCTATTAGTTGTGGCAACCAGAAGACTTGAAGATTGAAGACTTAAACAACCATTCACTTCCCACACACATGAATAGACCCACAATACATGTGCCAAACAGATTAACACACATAACAAGACACTAAAATTAATAATATCTCTTTAAGGAAAACATCTTTTTGCTTTTTGAGGAATGTTATGTTATATAAGGTACAGGAAAAAAGGTTAGAAACATATAAAAGGAATGAAAACCATATGGGTTTACAATTAAAAGAAAAATACACTTTACATTTAACAGTGCACTGGACAAAGAGGTAACGACTGCCTCTCGAATGAAATTGATCATTACCGCCTAATCCCCAGACCTAGGGTATATTCTATCGGAACTCATTAGGAGGGTGTGTGAAATGTGCACTGCAACTTTCTATAAGGTTGGGAGGTGGAGGTAAAGAATGATAGAACACCATATAGGAACATGCAAGAGGAACGAATACATACTAATAAACACTGTATATATGTCAAAATGTACCTCTGAAAGCAAAAAGAGGTTTTTCCTCAAGTAGTATTTTAACAAAAGTGTAATTTGTAGTGCTGGGACGCTCGTCACATCTCACAAACAAATCTCGAATACAATAATTACTATGAAGACATCGACTTAAATAATAGTTTTAAGTGATTAGAATATATGAACTGAAGTTGGGAGGGTAACAAATTCCCCAAAATGGATAAAATAAAATTGTATTAATATAATTAATTTACCAGGAAAATAAAAAGTGTTCTCTTTGTTATTTATGACATAACAAAAAAATTTCATTTGTTAGTGGCAACAAGACTAACACAACTTTTTAAAATCCAAGTTTTAAATATTTTCCTTAAACTGTCACCTTTTTACTAAATACAAATATTAGATCGGCCGAGGAATACCAGTATATACCAGAACATCTGACGAAATGTTTCAATGGCACAAGGTCGGATTGCAAATTAAAATTAACTGTTTTCTAAATTGGTTTGGGCCAGAAACAATCAAAAAATTAGTTGTTTTTTTTCAATTTAAATAAAGTGATCCATATTAAAGATTAGGGGTATGCGAAGCTTCGAAAAATTTGAAGCTGAATTTAATCTTGGTGTACTTTGTATTATATTCAAATCCATGTTTGGCTTTGGCAGCGATTTGAAGTCTAGTGATTAAATTACACTTATATTTTACATCAAATAAATGTGAGTTGAGAATACCTCAAGAAATAAAATGTTTTTATTGTTTAGAATTTTAGAACAAGTTGGCTTTATTTTCTTGGTGGAACTGGTAAAAATTTCCTTAACACTTTGAATTTCAAGTCGACCATAACATTAAACCTATAACCGCCTTGAGAACAAGTATTGATTGGTACAGTAGATTTACCACTTCTTTGGTGCTGACTGACTAGCTATGAAAAGTTACGAGACCAAATTATGTATCCCTACACCTAACCATATGATCTGCAAAAACAAATATTTAGCAGCTTTCACTTTTGAGAGACAACATTTCGGTTTATACAAGAAACACATGTATGAGTTTTATTTATTGTTGACATTAGTCCTAGTATTTATTAAACATTTACATTTTTTTAAGCATTTAATCCCTTATTAGTTTGTATTATTATTATTATTATTCAATTATTTTTACCAATTATTTTTTTTAAATTTGTTATTTTAGATAAACATTTTAGATATTTTATCATAAATAAAATCTACAAAAAATTGGTTATGTTGTACATTTTACACGGAAAATTAATTTATGAGGGAAATTATCATCATCAAGGTCGTATTGTTTTCAAGATTTGCTATAGGTGTATGCACTTTCAAAGTCAGAACGATTTTAGTAATTCACATGACAAGATTTAAATGGGTTTATAAAATCAAAAGTTTCCTTGTTGATTTGTAAAACAGAAAAGCTAAACTTTTGTAAAATTGGACTTTTCAAACCTATAAACACACCTGCTGAATTAACTTAAACTTGTATTTTTCTATAACGTTCTTGATCGTCCATTAACTCTTGTGTTTTGTTAATTCTATCATTGTGTGAAAGATTAGTGAAAGACACACAGGGCAAACCCAATTAAAGCAAATGCATGTTTTTTACTAGTCAGGCTGTACACATAAAAAAGTGTTTATAATACAAAAGTAAAATGAAAAAAACATTTATATGTTGGCAATAAGCTACAAATATTAGCGCTAAGAAAAAATTAATGTAATATTTATTTTGAGGCTAGATAAATATAGGCCTACTCAGTGTTAACATAATATTTTTAATCAAAATCAAATAGAAAAATATTCAAACTTTGATTGGGTTTCGAGAATATATCCCATATTCAATTTGACTTTGCTTTGAACCAAAAATGTGGACTTTGCACACCCCGATAGATGAAAATAACGATAGTATATATTAGGGGTGTGCAAATATTCAAAATTTTGAATAATTAACAGCCGATAAAGTCCTGTCCAGACGGTAAGTTTAAGGCAGCACACAGCAGTTGGAGCAAGACAATCTGGTGAGGTAAAAATACCCTTGTCCTTTGTTCAATAAGTGGGGAGGGGAGAATTACCATTGTTAGCAGAAAGCAAGAGGTTGTGGCCTGCCTAAGGGTTGGAAGAAGAGGAAGGGGGTATAATAATGCTGGTGGAGAGACAAACAGTTAGGAGCCTTGTGACTGACTCATGCTCGGTCTACTAGTGAACGTGCTTGAAAGAAAACATTTAGTCTGTTAGCCCGACAGGGAGGTGACACAGAATAGATATTACAATGGGTGTCAAGTCTAGAACAGATTTAAAGTGGGTCAAGAACTAATTTTATCATTCATTACTGTTTTGTTATTTTAGTAAATTTATTGTTGTATATTATGAACGTGGCAGAGGTATGGGTGAAACTTGTAATACCATTCAATATACAGCCAGTCCCTGTGATGTAAGCAGTTCGGTGGCTTGGCAGACTGATGTGTGATAGTACCTTCTGGCTCACTGAGGAAAGCAACAGGAAATTACTACAGTCCTAATTTACCTTTTCAGTATACTGTGTAATTGTTTAGGATCCAACCAAACTTTGCGTTGAGTACTAAACATCACACAAACAAAAGTAGGCCCTACATATTAGAAAATGAGAACTATACTTTGAAATGATAAAAACTATGAAAGAATCAAAATATGACCTTGTTTAGTAATCAGCCCATTATTTTACCCTTTCAAATGTTTTAATCTAAAGGAATATAATCACTATACTGACCAGTTAAACATTCTACATGTAATTTTTAAATTTAAACTTTGGTCTTAAAAACCTATCACAAAATTTAAAAGAATTCGATTTAGGTGAAACCTGTTGTCTAAGAAACTGGATCAAAAGTTATTTTCAATTTCTTGAAATTTTGTTAAAAATTCAGATTTTTTTTATTAATACCAGCTCAAATAACAATGTTCTTAAGTAATTTTTTGCATTCTGGCAGTACTTGTAGAACTGCATTTTCAATAGAAATTTAGTAATTAGAATAATTTTCATTAAAAATGTAAGGAAAATCTATTCGATTGGTACTGTTCGGTATTTGTTTCTCACACCCCAAGTAAATATGTTGAAAAAAAAAATACTGAATCTTTTTAATTATCATTAGCACCGCATCTTACTACCCGTTCGGGTTATACGCACTTACACTAATGTGTAATGGTAGAGTGATTGTGAGATGAAATGGAGGACCTACAGTTTAACGTGGGATCCGAACCACGGTGGAGGCCTGGCATTCCCCACATTCACAAGTTGTGATTAATACACGTCTTGTCAGAGGTGAAGGAAGGGTTTGGTAATCAGATAAATCTGTGCCGGGACCGAGGATTGAACCCCATACCCCAGCATAGAAGTCCGACACCTTACCACCAGGTCACCTACAATCTCTTTTTAATTAAGTTAGGTGGAAGTATAGTATGATTTTTGTAGAAAGAACATAAGTTAGTTACTAAAACAATCTTATCCATATATTGTCATGTTATATGTAGCTGTCACTATTAACAATACCTATAAAATAATATGGTAAAATGTTATCAATGATTGGCCACAATTTAATATGTTTGAATTTAATCTACTGTTACAACCAAAATCAGGGTATAGATAGGATTTAATGAGAAGAGGCCAGCAGCGAGTTTTGTGCCTAAGAGACCTGCTATAGAGAAGAGAAGTTTCCTTGAAGTGTAAGTGTACGGGGCGTACTTTGTACCTATTGTCACACATGCAGCAGAAACATGGACTATGAATGTAAGAGACTAGGAAAGTGGAGGCCATGGGAATGAAGTTTGTGAGGAGCAAGTTAGCTGTCACGAGGAGAAACTGGGGAAGAGTTGGGGTACAGGAAGTACATGAGGTAGTATAAATAGCAAGACTGAGATGGTATGGACATGTAATGAGGATGGAAACAGAGAGGATGCCAAAGAAAAGTTTGGAAATGAAGTATTTAGGAGAAAACACCGCAAGGGAGGCCAACAAAGAGATAGGAGGAGCATATGACAGAAAGTGTTCAAGTCAGAGAAGAAGATGGTGGAGGATAGGGGAGAGAGCATTTTACTAAAATAATCCGGCCACAGGATGGAAATGATAATGAGTTAAGCAATAAACTATGACTTCAATAAAAAATAACGACTGATAATCTTGGTAAGGCAGTTCAGGTGCAACTTATCATTTAAAGGAGTAAAGCTAATTTAAAGTTAACAGCACTAGACTATAGAGGTGAAGTGAAAACCAGCTCCTTTAAAACTGACTTGGATTTATAATAATATTGTTTAAATTAGGAGGGATAGCTAGCACATTTACCCAAGTGATACTGGAGTAGAAATTGTTTAGATAGAACATTAAAAAACACACAAACTTATTTTAAGGACAAGCTTTCACTGTCACCTACCTCAGGTTTAGAGAGTAAGACTGATGCTCTTGGTTACACTGCAAGGCTGTCAAGTCAACAGCTGATTGTTTTTCAGTTATAATTTTACTGTCTAGATGGCAGCACTTATATTAAATAGATGTAAAAACTAAAAGTTGTGCTATGTATGTATGGATTTTTTTGAGCACCCCATCTTACTATCCAGTCAGGATATATAATTATGTAAAAACTACCTTGGTAGGTCCAGGATGAGGAAGGTTGAATTTGGAGGAAGTGTACCTACATTTAGGTGGAGTGTGGGAAACCCTTTAGGAAAAACCATCCTCAGTACACCAGACAGGGATTGAACTCTTATGGCCTAGTCATCGGCAGTCTAATCTAGTGCAAGAGTAGCGCCTTTGATCATGCAGCCATGAAGTGAATAATATTATTATTTGTGACATTGAAAAAAATAATAGTAATATTAATTGTGCTGGTAGGAAGGAGAAGAATTACCTAGAGTTGAGATTGTTGAGTCCAGGGTGGTATGTAGTGACCAAAGGGATGATATTATTATTATTATTATTAGCACCGCATCTTACTACCCGTTCGGGTTATACGCACTTACGCTAATGTGTAATGGTAGGGTGATTGTGAGATGAAATGAAGGACCTACAGTTTAACGGGAGACCTGGCATTCCTCACATTCACAAGATGTCTTGTCAGAGGTGAAGGAAGGATTTGGTAATAAGATAAATCTTTGCCGGGACCGAGGATTGAACCCCGGCCGCCAGCACAGAAATCTGACACCTTACCCCTAGACCACCAGGTCACCGATGATGATGATGTGATGTTTCATTCCTGTTGATTGTGTAGTGGCCCCCCCCTATTTTGAGTTCTTACCTATTTGACTACATAATTTTCTCTGACAACAATGACAATTTGAAATACAATCTAAAACTGCAACATGCTTTTATAGACACAGACCACCCTAAATACCTGGTATGTGGTAAATAATGACTAATGTGCCAACATTTTGTTTTATTGTGTTTTTTTTTTCCATATCACATAACATAATTCTAGGTGAAGACTCATATTTTAGTATTAATTATCATTGTATTTTAATTGAGAATAAAATAAGGTTGACTTGGCTATGCCCTTTATTGCAACAATGATCTCCACACAAACTTCTAATTTTCATCCCATTTCTTTTTATTAAGAATACAAATATATATTAATAAAGATTTTAGTAATTTAAGCCTCATTTTATAAACAAACAAATCAATGAAAAGGTGTGCAATTATTTTGTTACCTTTTCAAAATATTAAAATAATAACAAGTTTTAACAATTATATAATTAGATACAATGAACTTTTGTGAACCTTTACTTAGTTATAAAGTTTATTGTTGCATTTTTCAAATCAATAATAAATACACTTAAAAACATAATTATATATTTTGGTGAAATTGGCTACCTTAATTTTTGAATGTCAATCAACAATAACATTCCAATGCTAAAAAAAAAAGTTCCCCAGGATTGCAAATTTATTTCCCTCTACCAAAGAACATTGGTAAGAAATTAGGTTGAATTGGCCGTTACAATAGACATAGTGTGACCAAAGAAGATATTGAAAGAAAGTGAAGAAAAATACATAAAAACCAATGTCTTAAGTAAAAACATTTTACCTGTGATTTTTTTCTATTTGTTGCAACACACTTATTAAGTTGATATGTTATCATTTTAAACCAAAAAGAAATATTCTCTTAATCACAAATCGAGTTTTATAATAATACATGGGCATTTAAACTAATAAGAAATAATAAAGTAATACAGGGCAGCTGTTTTTAACATTTTTTTTTCCATTTTTGCAGATTTTAAAGGTATAAAATTGATTACATAATATTTGAGTACTTTCACAGATATTTGGGCTTTTTTTAGGTTAATATTAAAAATCCCTGATTCTTAATTTTACCCACTATGATAGTGAAATTTCAAATCCTTATAGATCAATTCTTTGTTTTCAGTCTTTAAAATTTGCCGTTGGTCCAAGCAGTGACATTAATATAATAAAGACCTTCCTAAAGGTAGCCATGTTTGTTCTAAATATAATTTGACTATATTATTATTTCAGTGTGGTATTTGTAAAAATCAAAGGTAGTGATATTAAGATTTCGAGTTTGACATTGCTAAGCTTAAAATGTCTTACGCATATTGTATATATTTTTATTAATATTCTGTTAATAATCACAAAAAATAAATAAATAAAGTTTCAGCATATATATGTGCATAAATACAAACCCGGATGTGAAAGTGTGCACGATAAGCAATTCTGATTAAACACAGCCAAAGGATGAATAGAGGATCTCATATTCCATGAGAAAACAGACTACCACACAAGGAACCAGTGCTCTCTAAAACAATTAAATTAGTGTCCTATCCCTCGATTCATTTATTCAGGAAAATGTTACAAGTGCAATGAAAACATCACTTTCTACCATAGTGCTAGACAAACCAACTGACAAGCGTAAATAGACAAGTGGTTTCATCTTTACTGGTGAGGAAGAAGAAACTAAATTCTATAAAGTGATCGCATTTGGAGAAAATTTCTAACATTGTGAATAGTGTATTTAAAGAGGACGGTATTTTTTGTGTTTAATATTTTTCAAAAATTTATATATTAAAGTATTTTTAATGCCATGAACAGGACTTATCAATATATATTGGCGGTAGCTTTGAACTAATGAGTGAAATTTGAGATAAAACCCTGGGAGAGAAAAATCAAACATGCAGGTGGAATCCAACGCACAAAAGTGACAGCTTCCTTTCTTCTGTCTTAACACAAATAGGTATATAAGCAGCTGAAAAACACTGAACAAACAGTAAAACACACCATTTTGAATTATAATCGAAACTGTTAAAAACAGTATGGTAAAAGGCAATAATGTTAAAATATAGAAACTTTTTCTGTGTCTCAACAGAAGGTGTTGAATTCCACCCACACATTTCCATCATTAGTCTATTTGTATCCAAATTCCGTATATTCTAATGAATTAAAGAATATTCCCAGCACTGGTGTTTTAACATTTTGTAACTCTGTTAGCACTAAATAACAATATAAACCAACAATCGGTCATCATCCAACAATTAACAATAATATACTCTGATCTTATTTACAATATCTGACAATATTTCCTATTTACAATTCGACAACACTGTGGTAAGTTTATTGTATTGTTTCAAACCTAAACTGTCTAGAAAGATACATGGTGACTTGGGGTATTAAGATATAATGGCCGAGGAATAATTCCATGAAACTGTGAAATACTTAACACTCACTGATTCTGTTAAAACATGTGACAAGTCTTGTCATCTATCTGTGATCAGTCTGAAACAAGTGTCACGGTCCAACCTAAAAGGTTGTGCACTGTTAGAGACCGGTGTACTGTGGTGAGCTTCCTGGGTTATTATCGGTGCTGTGGCTAAGGCGAGAAAACGGGTTACGAGAAGTTGGACGCTTTCTCCGCCCTCTATCCTCGGTCCCGCTGCACACTTCCCTGTGGGAGAGAGACAAAACAGTATATAATGAACATGCACAGAAGTGTACTGTTCAGTTGGAAGAGCGTTGTGAGTGACAACACCAGACAGTATAAGTGGAACAACGATGTGAGGTTACATAAGGACTCACCCAAAGAAAGGTATCAGTGATATGAGTAGTTCCTTGTCTGGCGCAGAGACCAGGTTGAGGTTGGTTTGTACCAGATGGTTCATTACACACCGCAAGTAATGCTGCAATCGGCGTCGGCGCTCCTCTACAAACCTCGAATCCTGTAACAACGAAACATGCTTCACAACTTGCAGATACATCACTGCAGGATTGTTATTTATTCGACAGGGGTAGTAATCCCAAATATTGTTGTTAATATGGTGTATGACGTGTTGTTTTAGTGATGATATGTTAATGTACCTTGTGACCTATTAAAGACATGTTATTGTAGCTTGTAGCCTAGTAAAGACATGCTACTGTAACTTGTAGCCTAGTAAAGACATGCTACTGTACCTTGTAGCCTAGTAAAGACATGCTACTGTACCTTGTAGCCTAGTAAAGACATGTTATTGTACCTTGTAGCATAGTAAAGACACGTTATTGTACCTTGTAGCTTAGTAAAGACATGTTATTGTACCTTGTAGCCTAGTAAAGTCATGTTATTGTACCCTGTAGCCTAGTAAAGTCATGTTATTGTACCTGTGGCCTAGTAAAGACATGTTATTGTACCTTGTTAGGCTAAAGACATGCTACTGTACCTTGTAGCCTAGTAAAGACATGCTACTGTACCTTGCGGCCTAGTAAAGACATGCTACTGTACCTTGCGGCCTAGTAAAGACATGCTACTGTACCTTGCAGCCTAGTAAAGACATGCTACTGTACCTTGTGGCCTAGTAAAGACATGCTACTGTACCTTGCGGCCTAGTAAAGACATGCTACTGTACCTTGTTACCGATGGTTTTCTTGGGTGGGAAGTCGAATGTGCTAATGAGAGTGTCTTGTTTTTTGAGCTCCTTGTGAAGGGAATAGAACTGTGCATAACGACGGTAGATATTCCACTCGTCATCTCGAATACGAATGTACACCTGGAATATAAGCAAAATACTACACACAGTTCCCACAATCCCTGGTGTAAGCCTTAAGTGATATAAGTTTTTATTGGTGTAGCACTCACCATTAAGAATCTTTCATTTTCCCTGATATTTATATTTATTTTTTATTTATTAGAGGTATTTAACATGCACTTTATGAACTGACTCAGCAAATCAGCATATGGCTTATAAACTAACTTAAATCTATAAGAGACAGTTCCTCGGACATTAATTCATTACTGTGAAAGGGGAAACCCACATTTAAGCAATGATACATTTTCCCTCCACCATGCCAGGAATGGAACCTGGGACCCTTAGCTCAGTAGACAAACACGCTACCCACTGAGATTAAGGTGTCGGAATGCTATTTTATAACTCTCGTGTTTTCTTCTTTTCAGGGAAAAATGACACCCTGGACACGGGAATCAAACCTGAGACCTTTAACAACTGAGCTATTCAGGGATTGTCCCGTGTTATTCTTCACTCATATTTTAAGGCAGAGTCTATGATGAATGTGGGGAACTCGTCGGCTACGAATGTGTGATCAATAAGGTCACAAGCATACAGATAACGTAGCCACCATCAACACGTAGTTGGCTCTTTGCTGCCAATTATACAATTATAACTGTACAAGTCCACATACAGTGATGGATTAAATAGGAAAGCTAGTTATAGCCACAGGTACCGGGTTCAATTCCTGTGTCCAGGTGTCATGTTTCAATTTAAATATAATATCTAGATGCAGCTATAAACGTAACAAAAATAATAGATTTGCTATTTAATCCATCTTATGTTTAAGTTTAAAAAATGATTCATTCTAGAGATTCAATGATGAGAGAAATTAGACCATCAGCTGTTCCAGTTTGTTCTTTTTTAGTTTAAAAATAATTATAATAATTAACTTAACTACCGAGTTAGTTGGAGATGTGTTGCTTTCTAACTATAAAAACATGAGCTACTTTGAAATACTTCACTGACTCATTTGACTCGGATAAAATCAGATGTGTGTATCACATTTTTAAGTTAAAAATAGACAACATGTGATGGCTGTCGGCCTTACCGCCAGTCAGAAAGGCAAAAATGATCTAGATTATGTTTTATCTGATAATATGAGATATGATAAACATCAGTCGCACCCCCAGTCAGGAAAGAAGGGATCTAGATTATGTTTTACCTGGTAGACATGATGGACGTCAGTTGCACCCCCGGTCAGGAAGGCAGAAGGGATCCAGATGTTAATGAGTGCTCGGGCAGCTGCACACAATGAGCTGGTGTCGTAGTCACTAGTGATACTAAGGTCATCATCACTAGTGATGATGTCATCGGGCAGAGGACCTCGCAGGTCCACAAGTTCTTCACGCAGTCTGTGTAAGGCAGCATCTTTCTGTTGCAGTAAACGATGCAGACGATCGTTGAACTCCATAAGTTCCCCATGCATCTCTGCTACCTGTAATAGGACATCCTCTCAACATTAGTTGTTGTTAAGAGTGTGCGAAACTTCGGCTTGGCTCTGAAAAAAGTATTAGCTTTGACTTCACTTTGAAAAAATGTCGGCTTCGCTCATAGGAATCCTGACAGCTAAAATATTACGTTTTTTGTACAATATTTATCATTTTTAGGTTTTATTCACATTAACAATTAATTTTCATATGAAATAATCTGAAAAAATAGAATTGCATATTAGGACAATATCTTAATTTATCAAATTAGAATTAAATATTTAAATGACAATGCAATAAAAACAATTCTCAGTGATCTTAGCACATAAAGTTGTATAAATAAATATATTATAATATTTTTAAAGCATAAAACTAACCAAAGGCCACTTTGGTGATTGAATGGTCTAAGGCGTTACTCTTGCAGTAAACTAGACTGCCAATGACTGGGAGATGAGAGTTCGAATCTCGGTCGAGTGTAATGAAGTTAGTTTTCACAAAATGGTTTTCTACTTTCTCTCTGAATACAAATACGGGCACACTTCCTCTAAAATTCAACCTTAGTCATCTCTAACACATTAGTTTAATTAGTAGATAGGCATATAAGCTGAATAGGTAGTAAGATACAGTACTAAAAATAGAAAAAAATAACTCTAAAAATATTCAAACTTTTATTTAGCTTCAAGAATATTAAATCTATTGTATTAGAGTTCACTTCGAAATGAAAAGGAGGACTTGGCACACCTCTATCAAATAGTAAATTAGTTATTTTATGTTTTAATTTATGCCAGGTGACATTTTGTCAATGTCAATTATGAGAATTCTTCTCTAGCTTACCTGAATAAGTTTCTTCTCGTACTCCTGAGCTTCATAGTGATAGTCTGGATACAAATCAGTGTCCCTTGGCTCCAAGCTGGCCAGAGCCTCGTGTGCTTGGGATCCATCTCTCTTCAACATCTGCACTGCAGCCACGTACTTGCGGAGCTGGTGTTTGAGGAGTTCGTTTTCCCTAAAGAGCATCAATAAAGTCAGCAACACAATCAACACAACACTTAAACAACGGACAGGTCAAGTATAATAAGTAGGCCAATACAACAGTTAGATAATAAAGTTTATGAAGAACATGTTGGCTGTCACTAGGAGAAACAAAATTAATAATCAAGTTATCCAGGAAAGAATGGTAGTACAGAGAGAACATGAGATGATAGAGGAAGCAAGGTTGGACACGTATTTGTGGATGGAAAAGAAAAAAATATCAAGGAGAGTGATGAAAATCAAGTATGATTCCTTCATAGACCGCAAGGAAAACCAAGAGAGAGATGGGGAGAGCAATTGTGCGAGTGAGAGGAGAGGAACGGCATAAGGACAGATTAAGATGAAGGCATTTTACAGAAGTGACCCAGCCACATGATGGAAGACGTACATGGTAATGGGGATGATGTACAATCCTAATCTAGATTGTTCCAAGGTGAGAGGATATCTCAGCCAGTACACGAGTTCCAAGCTACAGATTGTCACCTGAGTAGTCCTTGGATGCGTGCTTCACTCCTGAGTGATCGCTCCTGGTTGAGTCTGCGAGTCTCTGCTAGCTCCACCCCTAGTTCTGAGTTATTCTCTTGACTTTGAACAAGCAGCCTCTTCAAGGCTCGACCCTCGGCTTGCAACTGTTCTTTGCAGACCAGCAAAGTTGTCACGGTTTCCTCTCCTGTACAACCAACACCGACATTACTGGAGCTTGCTCTAGGTCCCCATCCTCCTCCGTTAGTTCAAATATGCTAATAACCCAGAAGTTTAGGGAGAAAGGAGTGAACAAAAACACCCACCATTTACAACTGTGTATTCTCCTATAATGTCTGTCGTATCTTGTCCCCTAAAGTTGGTCTGCAGCAAGTGATGAGTGGCTGCAGCAGTTTCGGTATCCTACAACACATCATCACAGTCAGTAATAATCATAGGTCTCAATATTGAGGATAGCCGAATCATAAAATGGAGGTTTAGACACCAGATAGGACACAGATTATGTGTGTCACCTGGCAGCAAGGACTATATACCTCAGAGTAACTAGGCACTGAGAGAGAATCCTCCTCAGAGTGTGTCTCGTCCGTAAGTGAGACTGGTATCAGCTCCCCCACGCTCACATTGTTGACTGGGGTGAGTGTCTGGTTGCGGAGAGGTTTGGTGCCACTGGAATCAAAGCGCCGGTGGTTCAAAGTACTAACCACAAGCTATCATATGATAATGCAATGAGATTCAAACGCTTATTGTATTAATATCAATGTTATGGTTGAAATCAGGACTCTGAATTAGGTATGGCAAGAGACCATCTTTTTTTTTATTGAACCACATTGTAATTCATATCTCCCAAGTTGATCAGTTAACAATATGCTGGTTGCAAATATATGTACTAGGGTGAAGAAAATCAGGAAAGTGGGAAAAGACAAGAGATCTAGAGAACATTAACAGTGGGATACATTGGAGAAAAAATTAGGTGATATCAGTGGATTGGTTAATATGAAGAGAGATTGTGATAACATAATAAAAAAAAGTTGACTGGAAACACTGGAAAACATCAATAAGATGAAATATAAATCATGGCAGCAGAGTTTTCACTCTAAAAAGCAATATATTGTGTTTTTCTTGTTTGTATTTATAAAACATTCTTGCACCTATTTAGATTTTTTAAATATGGGCTGTACCTCAAATTTAAATTAATTTGGCCATCAAAAGTTTTCAAATTAAAACTAACAGGAAAACCCATGCACAAATTGGGCAGACTTACGTAGGTAGGTTGGGAAAGGGGGTGACCTTTTTGATTCCCAGTAAAAATTGTTGTAATTGTAATGGCGGTTACACATCTTAAGGTCAATATATTTCTGTTAAAATCCTCATTTGACAATATAGAGTAATAAAATAGGACAATATAGAGCAATAAAATAGGTCAGTATTGGGGCTGAGATGAGTAAACACTTCCTTATTATTATTATTAATTAGCACCGCGTCTTACTACCCGTTCGGGTTATACGCACTTACGCTAATGTGTAATGGTAGGGTGATTGTGAGATGAAATGAAGGACCTACAGTTTAACGTGGAATCCGAACCACGGTGGCGACCTGGCATTCCATACTTCCTTATTAAAGAGAGAGAGAGAGATAAATTACTTTCAAATGTTAGTTTTTAAAAATGTTTATTTGTACCGTAATTCATTCTTGCTCCCATTGTTAGACAACACAGTTACTGAACCGGCAGTACTGGTTGTGGACTCTGCCAGGAGGGTTTCTCCTGCTATTTGCTGAAACATAAAATACATCAAATATTGTTAAACCTGAAAAGCAATCAATGAGAGTCGAACATTTTCACAGTCATAACGTTGTGATTCCTTAGTGAAACCAAAGCCAAACAAAACATTCATTACCTGCTCTCCTTCCAACACCAATCGAGCTGCAGACTCCACCTGACTTCCCGGGGCTGGGGAGTTTAGACAAGTGGAGGGGGCACTGCTAGAGATTACATCAATGCTCTCCGTGTGCTGGTTACTGTCATCGTCAAATGAGATGATCTGAGCCGGGACTTTCCTGCGTCGTCTGGGCTGGCCCCGAGCTTCTTACCAGAGTCTGGGTCTGAAAAACAAAATTCATATCAAGGTGTTGAGTGGAGCAGTATACTAGACACCAGGGTCAACACTGAGCCTTCTAGACACCAGGGTCAACACTGAGCCTTCTAGACACCAGGGTCAACACTGCACCTTCTAGACACCAGGGTCAACACTGCGCCTTCTAGACACCAGGGTCAACACTGCGCCTTCTAGACACCAGGGTCAACACTGCACCTACAAAACACCAGGGTCAACACTGCGCCTTCTAGACACCAGGGTCAACACTGAGCCTTCTAGACACCAGGGTCAACACTGCGCCTTCTAGACACCAGGGTCAACACTGCGCCTACTAAACACAGGGTCAACACTGCACCTACTAAACACCAGGGTCAACACTGCACCTACTAAACACCAGGGTCAACACTGCACCTACTAAACACCAGGGTCAACACTGAGCCTTCTAGACACCAGGGTCAACACTGCGCCTACTAAACAACAGGGTCAACACTGCACCTACTAAACACCAGGGTCAACACTGCGCCTTCTAGACACCAGGGTCAACACTGCGCCTTCTAGACACCAGGGTCAACACTGCGCCTACTAAACAACAGGGTCAACACTGAGCCTTCTAGACACCAGGGTCAACACTGCGCCTACTAAACAACAGGGTCAACACTGCACCTACTAAACACCAGGGTCAACACTGCACCTACTAAACACCAGGGTCAACACTGCACCTACTAAACACCAGGGTCAACACTGCGCCTTCTAGACACCAGGGTCAACACTGCGCCTACTAAACAACAGGGTCAACACTGCGCCTTCTAGACACCAGGGTCAACACTGCGCCTACTAAACAACAGGGTCAACACTGCACCTACTAAACACCAGGGTCAACACTGCACCTACTAAACACCAGGGTCAACACTGCACCTACTAAACACCAGGGTCAACACTGCACCTACTAAACACCAGGGTCAACACTGCACCTACTAAACACCAGGGTCAACACTGAGCCTTCTAGACACCAGGGTCAACACTGCGCCTTCTAGACACCAGGGTCAACACTGCGCCTACTAAACAACAGGGTCAACACTGCACCTACTAAACACCAGGGTCAACACTGCACCTACTAAACACCAGGGTCAACACTGCACCTACTAAACACCAGGGTCAACACTGCACCTACTAAACACCAGGGTCAACACTGCACCTACTAAACACCAGGGTCAACACTGCGCCTTCTAGACACCAGGGTCAACACTGCGCCTTCTAGACACCAGGGTCAACACTGCGCCTTCTAGAAACCAGGGTCAACACTGCGCCTTCTAGACACCAGGGTCAACACTGCGCCTTCTAGATACCAGGGTCAACACTGCGCCTTCTAGATACCAGGGTCAACACTGCACGGCCTTAGAAAGAATACACTATAGTTTTTCTTCCCTTTGAACAGATAGCATTATTTTTACTTTCTCTCGACACCTTGGAGAGAAAGTATTGTGATCATCAAAAAATCTAATGACCGAGTAATAGCATAAATTTTCCGACTGTATTCTTTTACTAATTTCCAATCTAATATCGTTATTGCTAATTAAAAATGTTCCTAAATATAAAAACTCATTAACCATATCAAATGATATGTTGTTCGCAGTCCATAATAACAGGGTTTATGTCGCAAAAATGTCAGTTACTTTATTTTTATGAAACCAAATACTCTATAAAGAGTGTAATAAGTGGTGGAAGTGTGTGAACTAATTTTAAACAGCTCAGCAACAAGTACTTCAGTTGAGCTAAGTTTCACAGTGTGTGTGTGTGTGTGAATGTAATTAACAAGGACAAGAGGCGCTCACATAACTTGTCGATACATGAATGTTCTTCATGTCCAATTACATCAGCGTGTGAGGTTAGGGTAGGGCTATTCCTGGCCTCTGGTCTAGTCCAACCCAATCACAGGACAGATCACTCTCAACACACAATGGTAGTGAGTGATACACTACAGTTATCCAGTGAAAAAGGTCTAATGTACTCATAAACATTAAATGTTTCCAGCCTGTGGTCAGGTAAGCTTAGTACAATGACACCATCTTCCTTTACTATAGCAATTAATAGAAGAACTACAGCTTTATGAACTTGTTAAGAGTAGTAGAATCTGGCTCCAAATAAGGTGTTGTTGTCGGTGGTGAGCCAAAACTATGGCACCGGCGTTGTAAAGCTCAAGCTGAGTTGTTTTGTTACGAGCTCTATGTAACAGTCTTCCCTCGGCCATGAGTCCAGCCACACGTCACTCTTCCAACATATCAACACATGACAGTTTAAATGTTTCAGTGTTGTGTACAATAAAAGTTAAAGTCTGTTCGGCGTAGGAATTGTTTTCTGAAACACCCTTTTCCCTACCTGAAATCTATTATATAGTAGGATATTGGTAGGAAAACAGACCTTTCAGAGAGTAATTCCTACCGTGAATGGAGTATATGTGAATAAAAACTGTGCTACTAAAATAAGTCTGGTGTCACTTTATATGAGGAAGACGACACTACATAGCGTACCCTAGAAAGATACTCACTTCGTGTCACTGACAATGATAGTTCTGAACGTGAGTGGTGATATATAAAATGTTAAGGTAAAATTATGGATGAGTTGCTTCAGTTATTGTATAACTTATCAAATGTAATGGTGATTGTCAATTCAATGTCATTATCCTAAACTTTATTTACTCACCGATTTCAGGTGATGTATAGTGGTCTCAGCCTTCTCATAACAACTATTAAAAAAGGGTTTGAATTCCTTATCTTTTTTCCAGCCCAATTTTGAGCCCCAGCAAAGTTTTAAATAAATGTATCACTGCATGTTACTACCTGTTCAGGTTATATGTATATTTGATAATTACTTTAATGGGGTAGCAATGAGGAAAGAAGGATGCATTTGCAGGGAAGGAGACTGGTAAACCATTTATGAAACCCTTTACCCCCAGCAGACCCGACCGGTATTTGAACCCTAGTCTCCCCATCATCAGTAAGCCAGTCCAACACTATAGTGATGTCTTAGACCATTCGGCCACTGAAGTGGGTAAGTTAAGATAATTTCAAAAGAATAGTGTGTAGCGCGGTGCAACATTGTTATATAGATTTTCTCTTGTTTGGACGAGTTCCCGCGAAGGTGTTAAGACGGATTAACCCCCCTCCCCATCTCCTCCAGCTTGCGATAAAATATTACAAAGCTATGCTCTGATAAACACAAAGTGGTAATTCCTTGTATTATTTAATATTGATGATCTGAGAGCTAATAATAATGTATAGGGTTTTATATCATACAATTAATAACAATAATGTACTCACCGGCAACTGTTGATGTGATGAGAGGCTCAGAGCGAGTCAAATTGGGCATAGTGGGCTCATTCTGCCCACTAACACGGTTCAACTCCAGGTTGTCAATGCCAATGGCAAAAAGAATGGAACCGAGACCTGCACAATGCAATCAGTTTGGAGTAATTTACATTGATGGGTAATAGTTTAGGTAAGGTCACATGATACTTTGATGGGTAATTTATAAGGTAAGTTCACACATTGATACATGAAAGTTTTTATTTAAAATATGCTAACCTGCTGCCATGACAGGTAACATGCTGCTTTTTTCCTGATCCACAAGAAAACTCCAGTCTTCATAGAATATGTGTAGATGGGCCGTGTTACCCAGCATGCAGTGCAAGTATCGCTCTAGCGAACGCTCATTGAGAGCGGAGCGTAGCCAAGCTCGCCCACGTCCCGCATCTGTCCACACATTCTTGAGCAAGAGATAGCGCTCGTACTCGTGGCGAGTGAGATGCTCACACACATAGTGCCAAAACACTGTTACACAAAGAAACACACGCTCACTTGACTAGAACAACTTGTATAGGAGAAACAGCCAGACTAATAATAAGATATATTTACCTGGCTGCTCTTGGTTCGGACCTCGGCCGATATGAAAACTGCTCGAGACAATCTCCGTCACTTGTCTGAACAAACCAATCAGAAACAGTATTAGATCACCAAGTCAAGTTTAGACAAAAAATGTCACTATTAGACCTATTACAAACAAGAAAATACCTGAGCGTAGAGCTGCTCTTGACGAGCGGTCGTGACCTCAGACCGTGGCAAAGAGCCGCCTCTAAGAGAGCGCAAAGCACGGCCACACGCTGGTCAGCCTCTGTGGCCAGCTCTGTTCGACCCCCAAACCTGATCTGGCATCGCTTAACTGCCTCGAGTAGCTCCGAGAGTAGACGCTGACGACCCTCTGAGCGCAGAGCGTCCGTACCAGATAATGGCATAACGGCCGACATCATTTTCACTGCCTGACAAAACAGTATTCATACATTTCTGATTTGTATAGTATTACTGCCCTTGAATAACAAGTCTTAATGCGCTGCTCTCAAAGTAGAATAGACTGCCGATTATGAGGAGATTAAGGTTCGAGTCTCGGTCAGGTGTACTGAGGGTGGTTTTTCAAAATGATTTTTCCACGCAAATGCTGATATACTTTCTATAAATATAACCTTCCTAATCCCTAAAACCACAATCATAATTAGTACATAAGCAGAGTACATAACCTGAACGGGTTGTTTGATACGGTGCTAAGAAAATAAAAAGTTGATTATCTCTGATATGAGGTCATCGGGACAAAAACATGATAACCCTCAAAGCTTTAGATGGGATATTGTCATTATTTAGATGTCTGTAAAATCCTGAGATCTACCTATAAAAAATATATAAAATATTCATCGATATTAGCTATTCTCAAGGTCTTGACTGACTATAGAAACAATTTGTAGTTCAAGGGGTAAGATACTAGAGATCACACCTTTTCATAAAACAAAAGTTATGTTTTTGCCTCGACCCCTTATTATGTGCGGTGTTACCATTTCAACTTGGGGATGAAGTCCACTGGCCAGCTATCACAGCGACAAGTTGGTCCAATCCATCCTTTACCTGAACATATAAAGTGTGATAATCATGAGTTGAGGTCTGTGTTGCAATCTACAATGTTCTTTGTATCAAATGGAATAATCAAGAATTGTTAAAAGTTGGATGAAGAGTAAGTTAATCTTCTAGCGTACAGGCACACCCTAATGTCTAAAAAGGTGTAAATCTAATTTAGTTTAATTGCATGATATGCTTTTAGTTATAAAATTACAAATTGTACCTGTCATGCATTAAACATAGAATTGAGTAATAAGAATGCCGTACACAAACAAAGCCAGCATTCTTTCAGAGCATGTAAAACCCAAACTTAGAAATAGCATCTATGCCCAGCCGGCCAGTCCCAGTCATGTTTCGACTCACTCATGAGTGTGTGCATTGAACAAGAACTTGATTTTTAGGTTAATTACAATGATGTGATTAAGGATTGTGAGTCAATAACACCTGCAGGTGAGTCTAGAACAATAACAGCTGCAGGGGAGCATCTTCTCACTATCTAGGACAATAACACCTGCAGAAGCATGTTGTCTCATTCTCTAGAAAAATAACACTGCAGGGGAACATCTTCTCACTATCTAAGAGAATAACCCCTGCAGAAGAGTGTTGTCACATTCTCTAGAACAATAACACTGCAGGTGAGCATTATCTCATTCTCTAGAACAATAACACTGCAGGGGAACATCTTCTCACTATCTAAGAAATAACACCTGCAGAAGCATGTTGTCACATTCTCTAGAACAATAACACCTGCAGGTGAGCATTATCTCATTCTCTAGAACAATAACACCTGCAGGGGAACATCTTCTCACTATCTAAGAGAATAACCCCGCAGAAGAGTGTTGTCACATTCTCTAGAACAATAACACCTGCAGGTGAGCATTATCTCATTCTCTAGAACAATAACACCTGTGCGGGAGCATCTTCTCACTATATAGGACAATAACACCTGCAGGTGAGCGTTATCTCATTCTCTAGAACAATAACACCTGCAGGGGAACATTTTCTCACTATCTAAGAGAATAACCCCGCAGAAGAGTGTTGTCACATTCTCTAGAACAATAACACCTGCAGGGAGCATTATCTCATTCTCTAGAACAATAACACCTGTGCGGGAGCATCTTCTCACTATATAGGACAATAACACCTGCAGGTGAGCGTTATCTCATTCTCTAGAACAATAACACCTGCAGGGGAACATCTTCTCACTATCTAAGAGAATAACACCTGCAGAAGCATGTTGTCTCATTCTCTAGAACAATAACACCTGCAGAGGAGCATCTTCTCACTATCTAGGACAATAACCCCTGCAGAAGCATGTTGTCACATTCTCTAGAACAATAACACCTGCAGGGGAGCATCATCTAACTATCTAGGACAATAACACCTACAGAAGAGTGTTGTCTCATTCTTTAGGCCAGGAAAAGGAACAAGCCGTATTCTCTTTCAGTTAGGTTGTCATGAATCTCACTTTTAAGACTATATTTTTATATCACTTTTGGTTGATGATCAAAAGAAACACACGGGTGTAGACAATCTTTATTTTCATTTGTTATGTGAATACTAGGGAAGAGTGGTAGAGGAAAGAGGAGGAAACGCGAGAGAAATTGAGGAGAGAAAGGCATGTGGATACCTTTTACAAAAGCGTCGGAAGTCTGGCCTGGAGAATATATGTGCCTCAGAAGTGATGTACTATGTCCCAATATTGCAGTATGCATCAGAGACCTGGGTGATGAAGGAAAGGGAGTGACAAGCATGGACAGGGTGAGGAATGAAAGGGTGAGAGAGAGAGTGAAGGAGGAACCTGATAGGAGAGAGAAGGCAAAATTGAGGTGGTTTGAACATGTGAAGGGGATGGATGAGGGGAGGATTCCAAGGAGGATGCTATGAAAGGAGGTAGCGGGCAGGAGGTAGTGAGGAAGACCGAGGGACAGGTGAATAAAGGGAGTGTGTAGAGGGAGAAAGGTGGTGGGAGGACAGACATAAATAGAGAGACTTGTGTTTGAGACGGACCCCAGTGGCAGAAAACTTTGTATGATGAGGATGATGATGATATGAATAAAAATAATATTTACCAAGTCATATCTATGATGGGACTTCTTACTTCGAGGGGGGGGTCATTCTGTAATGCAAACCCTAGTAGTGAAAATGGCAGTATCAGTATTATTGACAACATTGTTCTACAACAACTGTGTGGTTTATAAAATTGAGAAAATTAAGATTTTAATGTAATAGCAAATGGAACGGTAGTCATGTTATATCTAATCATCCCAAGTAATTCCAGTAATGAAGGTTAGGTTAAGCTAGTTTGGAAAGGAGCCTGATAATATAGACCTGTTAATAACTTACATTATTTGGCTTTAAAATATATAGCCTATTGTTACTTTATTTTGATATTTTACTTCCGGTGGATAGCTGTTGGTGGGTGTGTGTGTTTAGCCCCCTTATATCTAAACTATATTTTCAGTTCAGTTCTAACGTAGCTTTGTGTGAGTTTAGAGGATGTGCAGGAGTGTTTTCCTTTGGAAAAGAAAAGTATAGCCAACAATTTACAAAAAATTTATCTCATGCAAAAGAGATTTAAGTGTAATTTCTGCAGAAGATTAATGTCTATTGCGTCTTAATTGGCTCTATAATAGGACAGAGAGCTTCGATTGTGCAATTTTACAGATTTTTCAACAATATTTATTCCTGCGTCATTTAGGTGAGTTTGGGTTTGAATTGTTCATGTCAAAAGTTTTTAATAATCTTAATACCATGAGATTCTTCACATTTTTTAAGTGTAACACTAGTAGCCTACAGTATAGGCCTACAGTACATTTTATATTCAGATATTTTTAGAAAAAAAAAACCATAAAAAGGTAAAGTTTATGTTTCGTCCTGTCTAATTTTTATGGTCAAGTTAAAAACTACAAGTCCCAAATAAATATTAATATAATTGACAAAAAAATACTAGCCTATCTTTATTTTGCATTTAATGAGAACTTGGTCGATTTTTTTTTTAAACTTGCTTATATCCAATGTGGAAAAATGCCATATAAGGCCCGAAACTGAAATTGGCCAGATCTGGCTCAGATCTGGCCTAGATCTGGGTATATCTGGCCAGTTATGATTTTTCTGCATGAGATAGTTTAGGTGGTTTTTATGTATGTGTAAGCATATATGGTAAGTTGGCTATAGGTATGAATGCTATTAATTTATTTTATTTTTATGCCCAACCTCTTTCACCCTCTTTTATAGTAATTTCACACTGTATAGATTTAACATCAATTTTCCTTATACTGCCTTGCCAGCGCTCCCTAAAATCCTGAGAAATACTTTTTATTTTGTCTTATTGTAAACTTGTCTTTGTATTCTTTTAATCATCACATTTGTTCCTATTATTGTCTGCTGATAATCTGCAGAATTAGTAAAATGAGCCAATGACTCCTTCAAAAGCAAATAAATAATTTCACTGGCAGGGGGTCCAGTTCACCCCATCATTACCGATCATACTTGGCCTACAACATAATAACCTTGAGCCTAATTTAGTTTCTGCGCACATAATATGTAGAGACTAGTAAATGTATACACAAATTAATGTTATTTGCATCATTCATGTGTAGCAATTAAAAATTAGCGTTGTTCTTACCTGAGCTGTCAAAACACTTTGGGGATCAGCTGTTTTGGATTTTGAATTGGTAAATTTAAGTTTTAGCAGCGCAAACGGTGTAAGATTAAATACGATTGAAATAATAATAGATCACTAATGAACATCCGTATTTTGGAAGTTGAAATGAACAGATATGATGCTATTTTCTGTTAGTAGGAGCTATATGAAATACGAGTCACATCAAATACTCCTCTGCCCCTGATCATCCACAGATCAATTTAACAATTTCTTTCTGTACTGTAAATTGAATAGACTTATAATAGACTAGTAATGTGCTCACTCGAATAGAAATAATCTAGTAACTATATTGTTCTTGGAATTAATTTGTAAAAATTATTTAACTCATCATTATCATCATCATATCAACAACAACAATTACTGTTTCCAGACTGTGACCAGGTCAGTTCAAAGTAAAATGCTTCCATCTTCTAGTTTTCCACCATTCTTCCTTCTTTAATTGCCTCCATTCTTCTCTAACTTGCACACTTTCTGTTGTCTGTTCCTCCCATCTCTTTATTGGTCTCCATTTAGGTCTTTTTCAACATACTACGTCTCCATAATTATATTTAGTATTATTTTATTTTCCTTCCTCATTACATCATCTCAGCCTTCCTTCCTCTACTATCTCATGTACTCCCCGTACCTCGATTATCTCATTCTTAATCTTGTTTTTCCTCATGACAGCTAGCATGCTCCTCACAAACTTTATTCCCATAGTTTCCACTTTCCTAGTCTCTTACATTTAATGTCCATGTTTCTGCCAGATGTGTGACAATGGGTACAAAGTACGCAATGTACAACACTTCCTTACAATTCAAGGGCAATTCTTTTATACCTATCAAGTCGCTTATACACCTATAGGACAATTCTCCCTTCTGTCCTCTTCTTGTTAGATCCTATCTATTTCCACCTTTCTCCTAAATTACTTTTAGAATATTACTTTCTGTACTTTTCTCAGCTATACTCCATCCAACTTTAAAGCTTTACTAGACCTTATCCTCTTCCTTGACACTATCAAGACCATAGGGGGGGGGGGGCCTCAACCCCTCTCCCCTCGAATGGCTTTATTTGTGGCTCAAACAATATAAAAAATAAGATACAAGTATAATTTAGTGGGTTGTGCTACCATATATCGATTTAATCTTCCACAATTGACACTAATATACATAATATTCTACTTAACTACCTCATTAAAAAAAACAGGCATTCACCATGAACACAACAGACATCTGAATTTAAAGGTTTCTCGAAAGTAACTGACTAAATTTGTCCGAGCAACAACAAATTGGAAAACACAACTAATTGTATCAAAGGCACCGCTGAGACATTGGTGCTATCAGCTGAATCGTGGAAACACTTTGAGAGGAAACACCGCAGCACGCCGAAAGAGAGGACAATGTGTTTAGAGTTAGTGCACAAAATTGTAAATGATCAACAAGGACTTTCCTAGTAAATCTTTCAAGTGTCGGTAAGATTTTTATTTTTAATCTAAGCTGCACACACATTAATTTATTTATACCTCATTATTTTGTGCAGGAATAACAAACTTTGTGTTAGACACAAAACAAGAAAGCATTTACAAGAGACACTTAAAGTTTTTTCTTTATTTCGGGGTCTTGTGGGGGGGCCCTGGGGTGATCACCACCCCTTAAATCCAGCCCTGTTTGTCCATATATTTTTGTCTTACTTACCTTCACGTTCCGTTCTAGAATTTTTGTCCATTTTTTCATTCAATCCTCCTTGGGTTCCCGTACCACTCACTTCTCTATTTTTTTCTTCTGTTTCCTCATTCTTATTCTTAAAGCTCCTTCTGAATGTTTTATTCTTCTCCTTCACTACCTAAACCTAAACTCAACACCTGTAATTATTTAACTACAATACAATATTGTCTTTGATATAAACTATTTTCTCCAATCGAGTTCATTTTTCAATGATAGTCACTTTGCTACATGAAAACAATTTTTAATGATAGCAATACAATTTTATCAGTGACCAAATCTAAGGCAAAAGAGTACCAAGAACTAAATTAACAATTGTATAGAAAAAAGTGGGAAAATAGCTATTAATAAAAGATATATTAGTGCAGTTGGTTAATATTAAAAAATCCTCAAGACTCAGAAAAAAAACACGTGATTCAGACTAAGTAAAGCCCACCTTACTGAATTTTAAAGAATGCAAATACATAATAAATAAAAACATATTTATTTTATATAAATTTGAACTTAGGTCTTTGTTACCCACAAATTTGAGGTTTATATTTTCTATACAATAATTGGCATTTTCGTCCTTTTTAAACTGTAAATATCCTGATTTTTCACGTAATTCAAACTTGACGCTACAACAAAGAACCAACCAACAATCACCATACATGTATGAACACTGTAGGCCTACTGGCAATGAAAGAATCGTGAAACAATAATGAATTCCATTGTTGAAACAATTAAGTAATTATTTATTGAGGTTGCACTTGTGTTTAAGCTTTGTTTAATCATATTACTTTCAATACAATGAATCAAGTAAATAAAGTTCAGAATGTAAAAAATACTTGTATTTTGAAATATTCCAATTGATATACGGTACCTAAGAACATTAAGAAAAACATAACAATTTACAATATTTCTAGTAGGCCACAGCCTGAATAAAATTCCAAAAGTGGATTCAAGAAGCGAAAAGAAAGAATAAATAAGTAAATATTTATATATATCATTTTAATTAATACTAAAATTTCTAAAAGATCATTCAAGTAATAAACCAGGTGAACAAACCAATCAATTTCAATATTTAGTTTTTTTTAGAGAAAACTAAGCTATGTTTGATAGTCTCAACATGAGATAGCAGATCACTATGGTGCTTAGAAATTTCAAAATTGTGCCTCATACTTTGAACAAAATATTTACTAGCCCAGATCAAGTTTGACTATTGTTAATTTGTAGAGCATGGTTTAGTATAGGGATAATTTTACATTTACAAGCCTACACACGTCTGCCCCACAATTTCAGAGGTTATAGAAGTTGAGTTTTCATCGTGAACTTAGGTCGTATGCTTAATAAATAATCCTTTCTTTAATGATTGATTAGAATCATAATAAGGTTTAACCTTTAAAAACCATAATATCTAATTGTTTTGTTTACCTACATGATATTACCCATTCCATACGTCACAGAGCTTAGTACTAATTTTTTTCATCAGGTGCGTGTCTTTACGCTATAATGATTTTCCCTGGTAATTGGCCATCTGAAAATTCTCTTTGGTTGTGACATTCCACTTCAATCAAAGATATAAAATTTTTAGACCTCGTTAGGTAAGTGTAATCTCATTTATAAATCTTTTAACATCTAATCTACCTTAAAACTTTGTTAATGTTATGAAACTTTTTGTGATAGTAGATAATGCTATAAATTTAAGTGAATAGTTTGAAAAAGTGTCATTTTAATCTTGGTTGTTGTTTTTTACAGTTGGAAATGGGGCGACGACCAGCAAGATGGTAAGTTAGTAAGGTTTTATTTATAAGAAAAATAAAATCTTTAGCTAGTATTATCAATATATTTAAAATTATTTTCTAAAATTGTTTCAATATGTGATATAACTTTTGTTTGACTCCTGTCATGGTTAGCTTAGTTTGCACAACATTGCACAAGATTAATTTCTCATGTGGGTTAGCCCCTTCTACAGACCCCGTATCTGTAAGGTAAGTAATGCTTAATTCCTAAGTCTTTATCAATCCGTAGAAGTTAACTCAATTTTAAACCCAAGGAATAGTTAATACGTTTTTAGTATGGACTACCAATCACCAATGTAAATGTGTATATGCACATCAAAATGAAAGCACCACTAGCATTTCCATAGCAATTTCACTAACTAGCTCATGTTTTTAATATATTATTTGTGATTGCACCTAACCTACCTCTCAAATGTTTTAACCTGTATGTTTTTTCTATACATGTTGTGTAGTTATGTTAATAATTGTTCAGCTATGTGATATTGTTAGCTTCCCAACTATCTATCTACTTGTGCCTAGCTCTAGTACATTTAATTTCAGAGTTTATAATAATAATAATACTTTACACCACGTCTTACTACCCGTTCGGGTTATACACTTAAGTTTTAATTCCTCTGATGGGCTTGGAATTGGGAAGGTTGAATATAGGGGAAGTGAACCCACATTTATGTGGAGGTAGAGTGAAAAACCATTTAGGAATAACCACTCCAGTTCACCCGAGTGAGATTTGAACCTTCGATCTCCCCGTCAGTCTAGCTCAACACAAAACTTGCGTGTTAACTAACTATACCACCGAGATGGGTTCAAAGGGTTTAATTTGGTGTTGTTTCTATTTTATCATTCGTTGGCACATTCACATGGTTACAGGTACAAACTGTGTAGACATGATTTCCAAATCCAAGCACTATAAGGATGCGGTCTTTACGAAGTTGGCTTTATAGATGGGAAACGCAGTTGAGTTGGGGAAAAACGCCACTACTACTATAAATATTAAAAATATTGATTTTGAACTTTATTTAAAACAAAATTTAGAGAAATTTTGGTTTTATTATCGAGCAATAAAATAGGCTTCATTGATATGTCTGGCCCCTATGAGATTGTTCTACATTATTAATAATATTGCCACAAATAATACCTAACACATTTAATACAGGAAAAAATCAAACTTAAAAAAATGTTTAATAGCTGTCATTTAAAAAAAGTTATGCCGGGATTACGATCAACTTAACGTAACGTTCACTTAAACGACCTCCTTGTGTGTTTAAATGTAAGCGATCACGATGCACTTAACTTAACGTTGACTTGTAGTTAACTTAAAGTAAGAGATGTCTTGGGAGGTCTTTTACGTTACTTGAAGGGCCTCACGTGATCTAGCCAGCCAATCATTATGCGAGTGACGTCAACAGGGCTATTTAGTAATTCATTTGTTGGTATTATGACCATGTTTACTCTTTAGCGTAAGTTTTAGTGATCAGACATTGAAACAAAATAATTAAACTTAAATAGGGAACTGAATTTATCAAAAAAGTTTAATAATATATATTTATTATATTGATTGAAAACTGTAAACATTCACAGATCATCACTTACAAATAGTACAAAACCACAGATCATACTCGAGAATTGCATATGTTTGGCTCGAATTGTTAAGTTAAGTGAATCGTGATCACACATAAGTTAAGTTAACTTTAGGTGAACGTTACATTAAGTTACGTTAAGTTGATCGTGATCCTGGCATTATTGTTGCAATAAAGGGAAGACAATTAAAATTTGTATTAAATATTTGTTAAAGGGTGTCCCTTGTGTGGTTAGGATAGCCCTGTTGCAAAGATAACTTTTTATCTTTATTTAAAGAGAAATTCTCATCTAATTTCACTATGCTCATGACAAATATTCAACAACTGGTGATATCAACATGTGTAGAAAGTGAAACTCTTAAGTTTCTAAGAAATATTTTATTTATTTTAACTAAAAAAAGTTAAAGCTATATAAGTTAAATGGAAAAAATCACCTGCCCTTAACTTGCGTTTCCAATATTTACAACTTAAACTTAGATTATTTTATGTAGGTCTACTTATTACTGCTCAGACCGACATATAAAAATATATTAGTCTAACCATTGAGTAGAAATTCTTATTATTTTGCTAAAACTCTGCTAATGTTTTACTATAATTAATTTGAAAATGTGACTGGTATTGACATATTTAGTACACATTTCAAAGTATTTGTACTTCCCATCTTAAAAGCCTTCAGAAAGAAAAGTGGCAACATTGCTCAAGTAAATGTTTACGAATGACAACAGGGTTCTATGTATCCTGTATGTTCCAGCTATCGCTACTGCAAGAACAAGCCGTACCCCAAGTCCCGCTTCTGTCGCGGAGTTCCAGACCCTAAGATTCGGATCTTTGACCTGGGTAGGAAGAAAGCCCGCGTCGAAGATTTCCCTCTGTGTGTGCATCTTGTTTCCGATGAGTATGAGCAGTTGTCTTCGGAGGCTCTCGAGGCTGGCCGCATTTGTGCCAACAAGGTGACTTATTTGTTTCAATATTATAGTAGTAATTTGCAAACGCGTCACATTGATATTTAAATGAGAACAAAACTTTTTTCTTTTCTTTATTAAATTCTTTGTTTATAAGCACAAACAATCAAACAAAAGCTAGATTCACATTTCAACAAAACTAGATAGCAGAACCCGCTTGAGTGGCACAGCAATTCATTTGTTATATGTTGACCCAAGATGCATTGCATCACTAACTTAAAACAGCTGATAATAAACCTATTTTACTTGGGGTCCCTGAACCGTAGACAAAAAATTATAAAACTTGCTGAAACAATAAGCAGAGTTTATTTCCCACCAGAACCCTTGCTGGGAGAAAGTCTTTCAGGAAAAATATTTTATTTATTTTGGCCAAAAAAGTTTTACTATTAAAACTGCAAAAACACCTTAACTGGCACTCTTTACATCCCCACCTTAAGTTATTTTATTAAACACAGACAACCCTCTCTACTTCGTTGTTAATGGGCCTAAGCAGAATACACTTGTTTGGGTTTTGCCACTAAGCTCTTGCACTCTTGAAAGTGAAATGCAGTATTTGAGCGAGAGTCCTCCACTTTAGTCTCTTTCTGTATTGCAAAGGGAGACGACAAGCAATACAATGTATCATAGAAAGGGATGTAGACAGAATATTTAGTTTATAAACCTGGTCAACCTATCATGGTGAAGCAGGTAGCCCCCTACTGTAGTATTAGTATTACAAGGCTTCTTGTTACATGCTTTGGAGTATCAAATATGGGTCATGTGTATGTCCATTTACTCTCCTCCATACTAAAAATATCCACCATCACTACCACTTATCGAGAAACAGAGAAACAAGCCAGTCTACTTTTGCCGCACCTGTATCTGGACTTTGCCGATTGGGCCCTTTTGCCAACTAAGCCGATATTTGTATATTATACTATATAAATGCTTTTTTTCACACTATTTTGCTCGTCAGATGTAAGTAATCCTTTGCCATTTCTGAGTGTCATGAATAATGTAATTGTAATATTTCATAATGTTTGACAAACTCATTTTTTCTCGAGACCTTCCTGCAACCGTCAGTAACATCCTTGCATCAATATTGCAATTGACTAGACTGCTGATGACAGGGTTCAAATCTCAGTCGGGTCTTCGGTGGTTTTTCTTAAATGGTTTACCACACTATGCAAATGCAGGTACATTTTATCTAAATTCAAACTTCTTAATCCCTCACTCATAATGTAATTAGTACACATACATATAACCTAAACCGATAGTAAGACGCAATGCTAAAAAACAATCAAGAGACTGGAATGAGGACTCTTGCTACAATAGTAAAAAAACTCAACAGAGTATAAATTATTAGTGATTTCCACATACAAAATATGGGTCTTGAAATGTAGCTAAAAAGAGCACAAATAGTGTCTATATTGGTCATTTCGTGGTTTTCATATATCAAACCTGATATGTCATACTCTTTATTCCATGTTACAGTATATGGTGAAGAATTGCGGAAAGGACCAATTTCACATCCGCATGCGGCTTCATCCCTTCCACGTTATCCGCATCAACAAGATGTTGTCATGTGCTGGGGCTGATAGGTGGGCTCATTGGCTTTTTATTATAATGGTTTCGTTTGATTACAAATCTAAAATTGGCTTTAATATTTTTGATTCTAGCTTACATTTGGATATGAGATGTATACTGAGATTTGGCTAGTAGTTTCAAGGTCATGTGGTGGTAAAATGTATGTAAGTTTTTATGAAACAAAGGAAAAGTGGCGCCAAACGGCGATTTTGAATTAAAACAGACCGGATGATAAAAAGGCAAGGCCTACAAACTTATCAGAAAACTATAGGCCTAAAAAGTTATGTTCTCATGTTAACATCAGTCCCTTTCTTCGCAGGAGAGAGTAAAACTCAGACTAGACTGACAGTATGGCTAGAAGTAGTTTATGGTCATTTGTTGCACTTCTATCAGTTTATTTTAAAGGTGGGTCGAATCCACTATTTCTCGGATCCGAATCTACATTTTATTTTTGAATCTCGAATCGAGCAGATTGTTAAAAATTTTAATGATTTACAACTAGACCTACATTACACATCATAGGCCTAAACTGTAAGTCAAGATTTTCAATCATGCTTTCAATTTTAAAACCAGTTGGGTGGTAAGAATTAACAGTATATGTTTACCTGTATATTTGAATAAATAGCCCATGCTGCCATATTCCACTTGTTGATTGTGCCTTTGAGGCCTAGTTTTTGGTGTGTATGCCTTGACCTTTTATCTGCTTTTCACTGTTTTATTCTAATAAATGTTATTTATAATTTAAATTCTCTGATAGTACAATTCAATAGAGGTGTGCGAAGCTTCAACTTGGCTTCGAAAATTCGAAACAAATGTCAGCCTCGACTTTGCTTTGAAAATAATTTCAGCTTTGAAGCTTCATCAATAAAATATTGACAGCTAATACTCGATTTATGGTCACTTATTGCCATTTATATATAATATAAAACTATACTTACATTTGGAAAAAATCTTAAGTAACTTGATTTATTGGAATAAGAATGAAATATTAGTAACAATAACTACATTAAAACAATTTCTAAGTAATTTCAATATGTAAATTTTAATAAAAAATGTTTTTTTTAGTGTCAAAAACCAACAAAAATGTATTCAAACTTTGATTCAACTTTGAGAATATTTCATATATTCGATTTGAGTTTGCTTCTAATTGAAATGGTGGACTTTGCACACCCCTACAATTCAAACAATTCCCATTTTTCTTCAATCATTGGCCACCCCTCATAGATGAATTTGTGTGTTTATATGATTGGTGATTAATGCAGACTCCAGACTGGGATGCGTGGCGCTTTTGGCAAACCACAGGGCACAGTGGCACGTGTTCGCATAGGCCAACCCATCATGAGTGTACGCACAAGTGACCGTCACCGCGCTACAGTCATAGAGGCTTTGAGGAGGGCCAAGTTCAAGTTTCCCGGCAGACAGAAGGTAGCTGTTACTCTTGTCTCTCTTGACTAGTGGAATTGATCACATGCTAGACGTGTTTTGTTTGCCCGACTATCAACTCATCTTATTAACGTCTTTAGAGGTGATTTGGCACAAGAAAGTAATTTCTCCATTGCTGCACATCACTTTGGGTCTAGGTTATTAAGTAGTTTAAAAACCATTTTACCCAGTTGCTATTATTTTATTTGTTTATCAATGTGTTTTATCTTTTTATTTGTTTCCATCCACCTTTCCTATTCTTTCTTTCAAATATAATAAAACTACTTCAAAAAGTGAAAATAATTTTTTCATTAGAGTAATTATTATGTGTGTGTATAAGAGACCATAATTATGATTCAAATATGTTGTGTTGACAGATCTATGTATCCAAGAAGTGGGGGTTCACCAAGTATGAGCGGGAAGAGTACGAGGGACTGAGAGACGATGGTAGGCTGGCTATGGACGGTTGTAACGTCAAGTACCGGCCAGAGCACGGGCCTCTGGATGTATGGAAGAAGGTCCAGGTGGAGTTGGCACAGATTGCTTGAACATTGCTTACGTGAATAAAACTGTTTTAGATAGTTCCTGGATTACCCTTTATTATTACAATTACAACCTTTCCTATACATGTAATACACTTATACAAAGGAAAAATGGCGCCAAACGGCTCTTTTAAATTAAATGTTGTAAAAAGGATTGAGGGAAAATTGTAGTCTTCAAAGTTCATGATTAAAGATGCAACATAACACACAACTAATTTTCAAGGTACATCAGTCCCATTCTTCGGCAGTTTATAGGTAAACACTGACTGGATAAAATCAAGAAACAGGCAACAACAGTATCCAAGTGACCATGACCTACCTCTAGCCATGCTGCCATAGTCCAGTCTGTGTTTTACTCTCTTCTGCTAAAGAAGGGGATTCACTTACCCCGAACATAACATAATTATGTGTTTTACTTGAGGACTACAGTTTTCTGGTGTGTAGGCCTTGCCCTTCTATCCACTGGTCAATGTTTAACTTATTCATTCAATAAATATCAACTAACTTACACCTACTATGTTATTGGATAGGCATGTGCAAAGCTGATTAATCATAATTTTAATTTAGGAAACTTTTGCCTTATGCTTGAAAAAAATATGTTGTGCTAGTTACTTAACTTTATGCACTAAAATCACTTAGAAAATAGTTATTATTCCACTATTGTACATATTTAATTTTAAGCCAACACATCCATTCAGTATTCCAACATGAAATTCTATTCATACACACCTCGGCTCATTGGCAATAACTTAACTGTGAATGTTTTTTCGATGTGATATTAAACCAAATTATATTTGCCCACCATACACTTAATTCATAAATAATGATTCTGACTTGGAATTTCTATCATTTAAAAGAAAAGGCAGTATACAGAATTAGGTGATTTTTAATGTGACCATTATTAGTTATTTAGCTGTGGAAGGAGAATAAAGTGCCAGCAGATATGACAACTAATATTCAATAAAGGTGATAGGAAAAGGTACCAATTCTGTGCAGCGAATACAATAGTATTTGGAATGTTGGTGAATGTTTTATGGAATGGACAGTTTGATGTGTCAATATTGGGATGTCGCCAGTCAGTGGTTGTCTGGTAGAGATCTACTAGATAGGTATGACCTTGTCGGCTTTATCCAGCAGTTGTCTTGTAGAGTTACTAGATAGGTACAGCCTTGTCAGCTTTATCCAGCAGTTGTCTTGTAGAGTTACTAGATGGATACAGCCTTGTCAGCTTTATCCAGCAGTTGTCTTGTATAGTTACTAGATGGATACAGCCTTGTCGACTTTAGCCAGCAGTTGTCTCGTAGAGTTACTAGATAGGTACAGCCTTGTCGGCTTTATCCAGCAGTTGTCTTGTAGAGTTACTAGATAGGTACAGCCTTGTCAGCTTTATCCAGCAGTTGTCTTGTAGAGTTACTAGATAGGTACAGCCTTGTCGGCTTTATCCAGCAGTTGTCTTGTAGAGTTACTAGATAGGTACAGCCTTGTCTTGTAGAGTTACTAGATGGATACAGCCTTGTCGACTTTATCCAGCAGTTGTCTCGTAGAGTTACTAGATAGGTACAGCCTTGTCGGCTTTATTCAGCAGTTGTCTTTTAGATTTACTAGATAGATACAGCCTTGTTGGCTTTATCCAGCAGTTGTCTTTTAGATTTACTAGATAGATACAGCCTTGTTGGCTTTATCCAGCAGTTGTCTTGTAGAGTTATTAGATAGGTAAAGCCTTGTCGGCTGTAGCACAGCCAACTGTAGCCAGCAGTTGTCTGGTAGAGCTACTGGAACTGTAGCTGTCTCCACTAGACCTGGTACTCAGGTGACTCGTGGTACTAAGAGGGGTCCCTGGGAGAGAGACTCCCATCCAGCGGCCTGGGGTGCTTTCCACAGACGATATTCTCTCCTGTCAACCAGAAAATAAACCATATTAAAATAAAACATGGACTTAGTAACTTTCTGAATATAGACCTGTGCAAATTTCTGTAAATACCATTAGTTAAAAACGATCATAATAATGTGATAGATTTTAACAATAAATAGTAGGGCTGTTCAAGACGAGAAAAGAAACTCCTCTTGAAAGTTAAAAAAGAGTTGAAATATTTGATAAAAAGTAACTGCCCTAAGAAATTTACAAATCAAATCAAAAAATTATTTCTAACCAATATTGCTTTTAAATCTCAAATGTTACCCGCCTCAGTGGCGTGGTTGGTTAACACGCTAAGGGCGAGAAGGATCAAAGTTGGAATCTTGGCCGGGTGAGGTGGTTTTTCCTAAATGGTTTTCCACTCTCCCTCCATGCAAATGTGGTTCAATTCCTCTAGATTCAACATTCCCAATTCCTAATCCATCAGTGTAATAAGTACTTAAGTGTATAACCAGAACGGGTAGTAACATACGGTGCTAAATAAAAAAAGTTGACATTATAAACTGTTACACTAAAAAAATAAATTTTAAATGGGGGTGCAACAATCCATATTGTATAAATTGCATCAGAAATGTGTATGAATCATCTTTCAAGTGTTTGATTGAACTATAAGATAATCCAAAGCCATGCCAAAAGGAATGTAGCACTATAAACTTATAAACTATACATTTACTTTAGTAAACAATTTACATTTTTGTACTTTCAAAGGAAGTTGTCTTGTCCTCTTATCTTAATATCACCTTGAATTTAAAAAGTGGTTTTCGCACATCCCTAAACAATATCCATCTTGAATTCAATCATAAGCTTTCAGTGAGTCACATTTTTGCCTATCAACCTACCTCGCTCTTAAGGGCTCATGCTTAGGGCCCAGGGCTTAAGAAGAAAAAGTCTTCCTTGTGGAAACTCTGGAGCATTGACTTTACATCAGTTACATGCACAATATTTGGCAACTAAACAAATCTATGAATATTAAAAGTTCACTCGATTCTTACACTGAAGTAGAAAGATACTAGTCTTAAGTTCTCTCTCGAAATGTTAAAATTGTTTTAACAGTTAATGGGGACACAATTGGGATTATATTTTTTTAAGTGTAAACCCTGAAGTTATGTAATATCACAGAGTTGAGTGATGAGACATTATACTGCAGTTAATATTTGGATATATATGCACATATAAATACAGCCATGTGATGAAAATAGGGAGAGATTAACAAAGAAGTTGTTGGATATTGAAGCCGAGAGGACGACCATGGACAAGTAGTGAAGACTGGGTTATGGTGAAGGAGGAGAAGTAGTGGGAGAACGGAGATTGTTTGACATGATTGATATTAAGAGGTTAGCCATCTTACAAGGTCAAGTTCAAGTTTTGAATCGGGGGTGAAGGGCTTTTGAATGGAACTTTTCAATAAGATATCTGATGACCAGGTGGTTTAGGGGTAAGGTGTCAGACTTCTGTGCTAGGGGTCCGGGGTTCAATCCTCGGTCCCGGCACAGATCTATCTGATAGCCAAACACTGCCTCTACCTCTGACAAAACGTGTATTAATCACAACTTGTGAATGTGGGGAATGCCAGGCCTCCACCCTGGTTCGAATCCCACGTTAAACTATAGGTCCTCCATTTCATCTCACAATCACCCTACCATTACACATTAGTGTAAGTGCGTGTAAACCGAACGGGTAGTAAGATGATGATAATAAAATGTCATGAAAATCCTCATCAGGATAAATTAATTTCACTCCAAACAATTTGTGGAGATAAAAGACTTGATTTATTAAGGAAATTTAAATACAGCCAGTTTCATAGTCAAACTTAGTATGCCTCAAATGCAGCGCTACACTAAATATAGACTACACTCACCTAAACCAGAATGGAATGGCACAGTTTTGCATATGAAACTAGCCCATTCCACTGAGTTAAGGTCGGTGTCGTTCTGTATTTAGTGTAGCACTGCATCACTTGTACTAAGTCTGACTATGAAACTGGCTTTACATCCCTTAATAACTCATAATATAAATACATAACTCAAAAGGTTTTCAATGCTCTGTTATTCAGTCATTTAACTAATTCTTTGTGTGCTGTTAAGAGGTTTAAGATAAACTTTGAAAATTTGTAGTTTTTGTGAGCTTATCAGTTGTCAACTGTTATTTGACTTTTACTTGTCCCAACAAAATAACTTATTCAATTGTCTAATGTTCTAACTAGTTAATGCATGCAATGATTTTGATAGTTCAAGAGAAGAGTTGAAGGAATAAAAACTTAAAATAAAATAAAGCTTTGATTTTTTTTAAATATTTAATTTCCAGAAACATAAAATACAACACAATTAAAATTAACATGAGCCAAGAAGCACCGTGTATTAAATAGCCAGAGGGGCTGCAACTTAACCTAACCACAGCGATTTAAACCACTCAACCCGTTAGTTTTAAAGTTTGTACTACTGTTTGTCTGGGGGGGGCATGAGGCCTCAAATGAACCAATCACCAAGGAAAACAAAAGCTGTTGTGTTTATTGCAGAATTAGCCGAGGGAATAAAAAACACTTTAATCTGTTAAGAAAGCTAGTTGTTTGGAACTTGGTCATTAGATTATAAAATAATTTTGTTTGCTATTGTTTATTATAAAAACACACAGACACTGTGTAAAATTAACCATACATGCAAGACATATACAATATAGATCTACTAAAATTACAAATGTAAGCTTAAACCTATATCAATAACATGATGTACATTATATAAAGTGCAATTACTTTTTACATATTTACATTTGTACAGTTATACTAGTGTGATTTATATACACCAATACTTAGAATTAGGATATTCACTAAACTGTTAAAACCAAGGATGAGATAACCTAGAAACGCAACATTTGTGGAAGAAGCCGAGTATGCAGATTATACAGGAGTATTTGATGCCTACCAGACTAGGTAAAGTTAAATTTTTATTATTTCAAGATAGAATATTGGCTAACTAGGAATTCTATGATCTAGATTAGGGGTTCTTAAACTTTCTCTACTCATGACCAATTTTCACCTGATAAATTTTTACACGACCCCGAATATATAAAATAGGTATACAAATCAAACATTTACTGATAATCATAAAAATGTATTTTAAAACTATTTTTGGTATTAAATAAGTTTTACCATTTGTTAAATATGATAGCAAATTTGCATACTAATGAGATGAACGTTCTTGTTTTTTCTAAACAAGCAATTGAATCTTGGCTGACTATTTGATACTGCAGGATGTAGAACATCTTCAACGTTTTTCAGAGTTGATCAATATTTTGATTTTATAATTATCAATGCTGAGAACATCACTTCATATAAATACGAAATGAATGGAATTTCTGTCCTAATCCCAAGCCAAAATTCATTTAAGGAGTTTTTAGGAAAAACTGGTTTAAATCTGTGTTGCTTTATAACTCGGCAAACTATTCTTGAACTTTTAGTGACAGAGGATTGGCAGTTTTAATTACTATTGAGTATGGTTTATGAACCCAAATTAATTTTTTAGAATCAAAATGTGGAGGGAAGTATTTCTGAAACTATTTTCCAGAAACTTCAGATGATAGATTATAACCCTTATTAAATCTTTGGGAAGGTTATTTTTAATTTTAGAACCATCTGTAACTGTAAATATTTCTTACTTTCCATCCTATTCTTCCATATGTTAACTATTTCAGTAAAACTTTTAATTTTATCTTTTAACATAAATATGTTACAATTTGTTGTGTGTTCAGAATCAAGGCTTCAGGGTCTTCGTGCGATGCAACACGGGCAAGCGCTGCCAGAAGCATCTCAGATAAATTCAGTGTTTGACTTTGAATTAATTTTTGGTCGTTGCGCGTACAGAAACCCTTTATGGTTGCAAAATTTTTCCCGACCCCCCCACATTTAGTTACGTGACCTCATATGGGGTTGAGCCCACAGTTTAAGAAGACCTGAACTAGATTAGGGTTGACAACCTTTTAGGGCCAAGATTGATTCGTACATTTAACAAAAGTCCTGTGATCACCCTGTTTCCCCACTTTACTTTTTTTTTCTATACATCTTGTATTTATTTCTTAAATTCTATTCATAAAATAAATAAAAGGTACACTATATTTACCCTGAAAGGTAGAGTCTTACCTCACTGATTACACTATGACATCTTATAAACTGTAACATAGTGGAATAATGCAAGGTAAGCTTATCTTTTCGTGATGATTTAGTTTTCTTACAAGATCGACTGATTGATCGCAATCAACCCATTGGTTGATCTATTAGAAATTTTCAGTTCAATCGTGTAAAAAAAACTGCAGTGTAATTAAAAGTTTATCTAGGAAAATCAAATGCGCAAAGCTTGAAAAACTTGAATGCAAACATAGCTTCGACTTTGAAAAAAAATATTGCTTCAAAAAATTCCAATTTTTTTTAATAAACCTATTTTCATTTATCATTTGAAGGTGTTGTTACTATTTGATAGTCATGTTTACCACACAAAATTCACAATGACAAGTGAATAAAACTTTTAAAAAACCACGTAAAAAATTATTATTAATCTTATGTTTTTTACATTCTGATAAAAATGATCTCTATGGGTTCTAGAATGGAGGGAGGGTAACTATTAGTTTGATACTGTTTAATGATTAAATTAATGATACAAAGGAACAATAATAAAATGGGCCAGGGTTGTTGATGCCATGACTAATTAATTATTTCCTATATGTCTGCTGAAATGTGAGTTTAATAAATAGCCTTCGTAGGAATGAATAATGTACTTCAAGGTACAATCTCCCACCCCTCCTGAGCCATCAGCGAGAGAGGGGTGTTCCAGCAGTTTAGTGTGTATTCGTGCGCACACATATAGTACATAAGGTATACTGAACTCACATTTAATTTCATTCGTGTATTGTGCAGTAAATTAACCCATTCCCTGGCGTGTATGTAGCACATCTTTCTGTGCAGGCCCAGCAGCTATTTTTACTACTGTATTCTTACCCGCCAAATATTTTCGCAGCTCATTTATATTACTTTATTCATGGTCATAGTAAAGCATTGAATTGGTAGCTCCATCTATCAGCTTCAATATGAAGTATTCAGACTGGCTAAAAGTACACTGGTTCATTTAGAGATTACAATAACTTATTGCAATGAAATTTAATTCAAACCCGCACCAGTGTGCCGAGTTTCCTCGTCCTTTTCATTGGGTACACACAGCAGTGTGGTTTGCCCGTTCCCCCTTGCCATGTGCAGTTGACTGCGCACAGCCTCGACGCGCTGCTGCGTCGGGTTGCGTTGCTCGTCTACTCACTCTGGTTTCAGACTCACGCCCATGTGCATCGGCTGTCACGTGCATTGCCTCGGTGGACGGAACTTTTACCGTTGGAGGAACTTTCTCGGCCCTTGGAAGGACTCTTTACATGTGGGGCATTTTCTGGTTAACAAACTTAATTGTACATTTGAGTGGGTGCGGAGAAGAGGTTTTCAAATCGGGTTTGATTGTGTACCCGAACCAGCCGTGATTCATTTTAAGTTCTCTGAATAATTGTGCAAATGACAATCTCTCGAGTGTTTTTTTTCCGCACAACCCCCAGAGTGACGTACAGGCTTACCACACCCAAGTCTGGGCCGCAGTGTCCCTTTAAACCCCGCCGGTGGCAATGGGTGCAGGCGCCTCCACCAGCAATAAGAGGGATCAGCGAGCGATGTGGGCACACCAGGGAAAGTTCGGGCAAACAAATACGGTCAATGCTCGTGCCAAGGAGAGGGTTAAGTAAGAGATTTCACTGTAATTTGGAGCTCCATAGCTGATACAGTTCAATGGTGTCAGAGACATTAAAGTGCATAGTAATAAGTATTTTGGGGTATAATATTTAATATGTTTACATGAAAATTATCCCAACCTAAGATCCTAACCTTTCATGCCCCAATAAATAACATTTTTGGCAAAGTTGTTTAAATAAACTTGTCTTTAAACATTTTTGTAATAATAGGAATGGAATAGGACCAAAATAGTCTAATGGAGGGTAAAAATCTGTTGTTTTCTTCGTTTAAAATTGAAATAAATCAAATATAAACAATGATCCCTAAACACATCAAATTTTTAACAAATATTGTTTTCAGAACTATCATAGTACTTAAATTTATTTCAACTTCGATTCAATTTGACTTAGTTTTGAACTGGAAAAACCTGGCTTCATACATTTCTAAGTATGAGAATGTATATTTTTAGTTTATTTATTACCAATTGTTTTTGCTCAATGCACTTTATTTCATACATACTATAGTAGAAATAGTCACACACACAGAATATTTCAGCATTGTTGCCTTTACCAAACACTAAGAAGAAAGAAGGCAACAATGCCGAAATATTATTCTATTTGTGTTAAAATGTGTGTGTGAGACTATTTCTACTATAGAAGACAGAAGAAAGAAGATGTCACCTTTGTGCATTGGATTCTTCCCACATTTTTTCCTCTTTCCCTAGGTGGCTTTCTTCATCAATTTTACTCTTAGTCGTTAATTTTTCTTTAGTTTTATCAATTACCTTTATTACCGTATATAAAATTATATTTTTATAAATATTGCATTTAAGGAATAAATATAAGCTGTATAGACAAAAACGAAAAGAAATAGTTAGGAGAAAGGATGAGTGATTTCGTTGATAATATAATCAGTTGATCTAGGCTCAACATGGTTGCCAACCCCAGGTGATAACACAGGTTTTGTATGGGCTATTGTTTCATAAAGCAAGCTTGTGAAGGGAAAATCTAACATTCTTATTCTAAGCAACAACAATGTGGTAGAGGGCAGGGTATGCGGGTGATAGGAGGGAATCTAAGGTGGCTTTTGATATGATTACTAATAATTTCCAAAAAAAACTCGGCTTTGAGGTATTTCCTTAGAGGTTTTGTTGAGTTTTTTAACAAGAATTTCTGGGTTATCCAGTATGAACATGACAAATGAACATCTAGGCATGATCAGTAAAATATATGATATTTTGTGTTCTTCAGCTAATGTTTAAAAACTATTTTATATTACATTATACATAAAGCTTATAAACTAACTATAAATACTTATTTGAAGAGCAATGATTTCAGCGATATATTTTTTCCTTACTATGGATAAAATATACAACACTTAAATTTGTTAATTATGTTTATAGCTGCATCTAAATATGTTTTTTAGATTGAAAAAGGACACCTGGACACATAAACCGGACTCTGTACCTTTGGTTTAGTACACCGAGTCCTCCTGTGCCCAGAGTCATTCTTCACTCATATTTTAAGGCAGCCTGTGATGGACATGCGGACATCACGAAGCTATCAGATAACGCAGCAATATTCTTTATTGTTTGATATCAAAATGAAAGTGTGTTAAGATTGCACGAAGAGCAGTTTTGTGATGTTCACACTAGAAGAGTCTGGAATGTCAGACATAGTGTCATGACTATATTCGAGTACAAGCAGACGAGGGGAAGATGTAAGTGATAGGTACCTTCTCAGAGTGCAGGGGACTTAAGATGGTGGTAGCAGGGTCCTCAGGGGTGTAGTAATCAGAGTCCTCTCCTGTTGCAGTCGTAACTACATCTCCATCTCCTGCGCTCGGGCATTTCCCGTTCAACATCCCTGGAAAACAGACCATTCTGTTCAACATGCCTGAAATACAGACCTCTTTCATTAAATATGCCTGAAGAACAGACCCCTTTCATTAAATATGCCTGAAGAACAGACCCCTTTAATTAAATATGCCTGAAGTACAGACCCCTTTCATTAAATATGTCTGAAGAATAACCCTTTCATTGAATAGCCTGAAGAACAGACCCCTTTCATTAATATGCCTGAAACAGACCCCTTTCATTAAATATGCCTGAAATACACACCTCTTTCATTGAACATGCCTGAACTAAGCTTAAGTATGTGATAGTAATGTGATAATGACCTTGTGTGACATTTGTCATGGTGACAATTCTCTTATCTTCTGGCAACATCTCCACTTTGAGCTCCATATCATCTTCATCCAGATCAAGTTCATCTGCAGATGTTGCTACTGCGCAGTCCACAGCTAGTGGGTTTGTGCTGGTGGCTGCATCCAGCAGTGGGGACAACTTCTCACTTTCACTATCTTCATCTACAGTCTGGGCAACACCACACAAACTCTTTCATAGAGAACAATATCCGTGACCAAGGTTTACATTAGGAGAGTGCAAAGCTTAAAAAACTTTGACTTGGCTTCGAAAAAAGAATCCGACTTAAATAATTACTAAGTTAAGGAAAAAGTATGTAGGAAAAGGGAGGCCATGAAAGAAATGGGAGCAGATAACCGAAAGTGTACAAGTGAGAAAAGAAAAATGGAAGAAATTAAAGAAGGAAGAATGGTGGAAGGTTAGAGGAAGATGGAAAGAGTTTTACTAAACTGACCTGGCCACACGCTGGAAACAGTTGATGATGATTACTAAGCTAAGCCAATAAAAACATTTACAACTAAAATAGTCCATTTGGTTCAATTACTGCCATTTTGAGCTTTTGCAAATTGATAAATCATTTGAACAAATTTGAAGTGATTGAATTGCATGTTATATTAATGACTTGACTCTTAGGTTGGTTTGGGCATGTTAAGAGGATGAGTGTGTATCGAGGGACAAATCAAATATATTAAGGTAGAGTGTGTTGATCAAAAGGAGTAGGCCACTAAGACGTGGCTAAATGTTGTAGATGAGAGTGTGAAAAAAGAGAAACATTTAGAGTTTTAAGAATAAAAGAGCATGTATGAATCGGTATAGCATGGACGTTGTTGAAGCGAAGGGAGTATTTGAGAATAGGAAAGTGTGGAGAAAATTAGTGAAGATGGATAAGTATGGAGTTGTTTTTTGCACTACTTGCACAGTTTTTTGCCTACCCTGTAGGAAAACAGCGTGATTAGGTATGTAATTATGACTTGATTTATCAATGTATAATGAACTATTAAAAAGCATTATACAATAAAACATTAGGTCATTTCTAAGTGATTTTAGTGTATACAGCTATAAAATTAAGCACAATATATTTTTTCAACCATAAAACAATCGACAAAAAAATTTCAAACTTCAAATTTGGTTTAGAGAATATTTTATATATTTAATTCAAGTTCGTTTTGAATTTAAAATGTACACAGTACTACTATTAAGAGTGTAGTAACAGTAGTAACATGGAGGGAGTGAGGTCTACTGGTCATATAACTACTAGTAAGACTGTAGTAACGATAAGAAGGGAGGGGGGTCTACTGTTCACAGAACTATTAGTTTAACAATGTTCCTACAATAGTTTTAATTAATTTTTAAGAAAAAATAAAGAAATATAGAGTTATGTGTCTGTGCATTGCACAGAAGCAGTAACACGAACAAACCTGCTCAGAGTCGTGATGTGTCTTCTCGTTGATCAACTTCACTAGGTCTCTTGCAGCATTGCAGTGCTTCAACAGGAGCGGGGACTTGTTGCTTGGTTGGCAATCTTTATGGCCTTCTTCTTCTTGAGCAAGGAGAACCGACATTCGGAACTACAACAACACAACAACCTTCATTGCTGTACTGGATGTTTGTTGGAATAACCACTGTAATAGCGAACGTTTGTTACTGACCAATGAATAATAAATAATAATATTTAGCACCTCGTCTAACTACTCGTTTGGTTACACTAATTATACTAATGGGTTATGAATTGATAAGGTTAAATTTTAGAGGAAGTGAACCCACATTTGTGTGGAGGAAGAGTAGAATATTATTTAGGAAAAAACCCCTCCAGTTCACCCAAGTGAGATTTGAACCTCGATTTCCCCATCCTCGGCAGTCTCACTCAACACAAAACCAGTGTGTTAGCTAACTACACCACCGACTGACCTCCGGAGTGCTAGAGTCCCTGGATAGCTCAGGATCCTCAGGGCTGGTCGCCAGTCGTAGCTTGCTACTGGAAGTTCGTTCCAAGTGTGACCTTTTGGGAGTAACCAAATATTAGAATTCCTGCAAATTGTTGCACTCTACTAATGTGCGAGTGTAATCGAGTGCTCACTCACCTGTTGAGTGCCTCCACTGCTTGCGACGCAACATCTTGGTCTGGAGTTTCTGCCACATCCAGAGTCACCATAAGGGGAACAGGTCGCGTAGGACATGGACCATTCAGGGCCTCTATTAGAGACACTCCCTCGTACCCCACTGGGACATTGTCATTCCCCTGAAAACATTATCTAACCATAGTGAATCTAGTACATTAATTAACCAATATAAATTTACAATAATACCTAAATATAAACTTTGCACTTTACATATATTTTACATTAGATGCCTTTGCAATTTTTTTTTTAAATTATGTCATTTAGTAAATTTATTTTGGCCAGACATCTTAGCTCAGTTGTTAGTGTATCTGTCTACTAAGATTAGGGTCTCGGTTGGTATTCCCGGCATGGTCGGAAAATTTATTATTGGTGAAATGTGGGTTTACCCTTTCACATTAATAAATTTATGAAGTTTATGACTTAACAACCTCCATAAAACCTAGTATCTTTATCTCAAATATTCAAATTTTGTAAAGTCTTTAAATTATAATATTAATAACTCTATAGTCAATTTGCTAATTTACACTTTTCATTGCTTATCAGTTAATCCTTTAATCTGATACTACTTAATAGTGTTTTGCACAGATTTATATTTTTACTTATTTTATGTTACTTAATTTCTAAACTTTATTACTTAACTCAATGATGATATTTTAGAAATGTTATTGAACCTGTTTTAATTTACTTAATATCTTGATATATTAGTTTCTCTTTGAATAAATGATCTTCGTGTTGTTTCTTAATTTATATTGTTCAATTGACCAAAGAAGTTGTACCAATTAATTTAATTAGCTGCTCCATCCAAGTACGTTCCTTATATTATAAAAACCTTCTAAGAGTCAAGTCTAACGTCAATCCTGAACCCACTCAAGTAATCATATCATTCCCCCACTATCCTCAACCAAGGACATCCTGACAGACAGTATAATTTAAACTAGGAGGAATAACCAGAACTATTACCTTAGTGATAATGAAGTAGAAAGTGTTGATATAAAACACTAAAAAACATTTTTAAAAGATAATCTTTCATCTGAACAATTTCCCTCTTAACTGTAACCAAGAATTAACCTGGTGATCTATTTCAAATACCATCCAGATAAGATGGTATGGGCATGTAATGAGGATGGACAGAGAGAGGATGCCAAAGAAAATGATGGAAACTAAGTATGTAGGAAAAATACCACAAAGGAGGCCAAGAATGGTGGGAGGATAGAGGAAGATGGAGGCATTTTAGTAAACTGACTCGGCCACAGGATGGAAACAGATGATGATGATCGCTTACAAATAAGAATATAAAAAAACATTAATGTTGTGAATTGCACATGCATATATAAACATATGATTGAATATGAGAAAGAGTGGAGTCAGTAAACTCAAGTAGAGCACCACATGTACTCACTTCTGTGGGCAAAGCTACTCCTTGTGGAAGAGTGACACACTTCTGAAGCGCTCGTATTTGCAGGAGGGCTCTGAATGGTGCGCGACATATTGGACAGTTGTTGGCCTGGAACAATAAATAAGATGGATCATTACAGTCCACAAAGGTTGAATATGGATCTGCTGACAGATGAGAACTGATACAGTGTAGTACCTTGTATCTGAGGCAGTCAGCGTAAGAGTTACACAGACAAGAAGTGACAGTATTACCTGGTATCTGAGGGAGTCAGCGCAAGAGTTACACAGACAAAGGTGTCTGCAGGGCAATATGAGTGTGTCGCGTACATCACACATGCAGATCACACACTCAGACCCATTGTCTTCCATATCCTCGTCCCCACCACCCTGTGATGAGAATAAACAATAAAACATGATTTAATACATTTTCAAGACTTGGAAAGCTTCAAAGTTTTGCTTTGTTAGATATCACAAAATGTAATATAGGTGCACATCCACGATCAACTGTTTCGATTTGCTAAGTTTTGTAAAATGCCTCAATCTTCCCACCATTCGTCTCTTTTCACTTACACACTTTGTGTTATCTGTTCCTCCCATCTATTTCACGGCCTTTTTTCTACATACTTAATTTACATAACTTTCTTTGGCACCTTCTCCTTCTTCATCCTCATTATATGCCCATACCATCTCTGTCTTGCTTCCTCTATTATCTCATGTACCTCAACATCCTCATTACATGCCCATACCATCTCTGTCTTGATTCCTCTGCTATCTCATGTACTCCAACATCCTCGTTACATGCTCATACCATCTCAGCCTTGCTTCCTCTACTATCTCATGTATTCCAACATCCTCATTACATGTTCATACCATCTCAGTCTTGTTTCCTCTACTATCTCATGTACTCCAACATCCTCGTTACATGACCATACCATCTCATACTTGCTTCCTCTACTATCTCCTGTACTCCAACATCCTCATTACATGTCCATACCATCTCAGTCTTGTTTCCTCTACTATCTCCTGTACTCCAACATCCTCATTACATGTCCATACCATCTCAGTCTTGTTTCCTCTACTATCTCGTGTACTCCAACATCCTCATTACATGACCATACCATCTCATACTTGCTTCCTCTACTATCTCCTGTACTCCAACATCCTCATTACATGTCCATACCATCTCAGTCTTGTTTCCTCTACTATCTCATGTACTCCAACATCCTCGTTACATGCTCATACCATCTCAGCCTTGTTTCCTCTACTATCTCATGTACTCCCTGTATTCTTACTCTTACCCGGATAACTTCATTCCTAACCTTGTTTCTCCTCATGACAGCTAACATGCTCCTGTCAAACTTCACTTATGGTTGGAAATTTCGAGCTCTATGTATATGGCTATTTCCGCATTGTTTGTTTGTTGATATCTCATTGTTTACTCTTTCTACTTGTCTGAAAGTTGCTTGTGAACCATCCAGGCGTAGGAAATAAGAAGGATGGGGTAGGAAGAAAATAGATTTTTAAAAAAAGAGGTTAGTGAGCTGACTGGCCATTGAAATACTAACGAGGTGAGCAAGTGGGTGAAATTGATAGTTGACTGGATGAGAGTAGGAGACAAAGAAAAAGAAGGCATGAAAAAACCTCTCTTAGTAAGGTTGGTAATACAAATATCTTAGGGCAGGACTATGTCAAGTATAACTAAGTGCAATATGTGCATCCTAAAGATATGATTTATATTCTCAGGTAGATTATTATTATTAGCACCGCGTCTTACTACCCGTTCGGGTTATACGCTCTTACGCTAATGTGTAATGGTAGGGTGATTGTGAGATGAAATGAAGGACCTACAGTTTAACGTGGAATCCGAACCACGGTGGCGGCCTGGCATTCCACACATTCACAAGATGTCTTGTCAGAGGTGTAGGAAGGGTTTGGAAATCAGATAAATCTGTGCCGAGACCGAGGATTGAACCCCGGCCGCCAGCATAGAAGTCTGACACCATACCCTAGACCACCAGGTCACCTTCTTCTCAGGTAGAATGGGCAGACATTAATGCTCTTCAGACAGCTCACAATGTTTCAGATATCTAGTCACCTTGTGTTACTCGAATTTTGTAGTAACACCTAAGGGTTAAGAATATGAATGGTAGTCGAGTGGAAGTGAAAGGTCTTTAGTATGAAGAAGGGATAGTAAAACTACGGCTCTCACCCCCCTTGCACCCAGTTAACATCGGTCACATCACCTTGATAATCTCGTTGTTTTTGTTCTCGATGCCATAGATTTCCTGCAGCAGATAGCACAGACCATCTACATAAAGTTTCTGTTTGAGTGCCTTCAAGACATATGTGCCATCCAAGTGCCGATCCACCACTGCAATAGTAGTATGAGACTGGCGCAGTTCTGTAACACAACCCAAAGCTACTAACTAGGGTAACAAGGCAGTGACTGTCATGGCAGAGAACACAATCACCAACTCTTGTTACTGATATGTTGATAGGGATAATGTCTGGGTCGTACTTGACACTGGTGTTAGTCACTGTTACCTTCTGTTCCCTCCTCCGTGACACAGTGGATAGTGATAGGGATAATGTCTGGGTCGTACTTGACACTGGTGTTAGTCACTGTTACCTTCTGTACCCTCCTCCGTGACACAGTGGATAGTGATAGGGATAATGTCTGGGTCGTACTTGACACTGGTGTTAGTCACTGTTACCTTCTGTTCCCTCCTCCGTGACACAGTGGATAGTGAGTGATAGGGATAATGTCTGGGTCGTACTTGACACTGGTGTTAATCACTGTTACCTTCTGTTCCCTCCTCCGTGACACAGTGGATAGTGAGTGATAGGGATAATGTCTGGGTCGTACTTGACACTGGTGTTAATCACTGTTACCTTCTGTTCCCTCCTCCGTGACACAGTGGATAGTGAGTGATAGGGATCATGTCTGGGTAGTACTTCACTGGTGTTAGTCACTGTTACCTTCTGTCCCCTCCTCTGTGACACAGTGGATAGTGAGTGATAGGGATCATGTCTGGGTAGTACTTGACACTGGTGTTAGTCACTGTTACCTTCTGTTCCCTCCTCCGTGACACAGTGGATAGTGATAGGGATCATGTCTCGCTCTGGGTCGTAGTTCAGTTCATCCTCCAGATACTTGGCCGGGTTGAACACGTGTGATACTTGACAAAACTGCTGATTAGCTCCGCGCTTGTAGTGGTATGTCTCCGAGCTCATGCTTGGGTCTCTGGGATTGTACCTGAAATACATTCACATTTTAAATGTGACACTTTATGTATTTTTTTAGCACTCTCGTACTAACCGTTCCAGTTATACACTTATGTACTAATAATGCTAGGTGTTTTAGGGAGTATGAAAGTTATAGTTATAGGAAGTGTACCTACATTTGCATGGAGGAAGAGTGGAAAACTATCTGAGAAAAACCACACTCAATAGACCAAACCAAGATTCAAACCCAGATCTTCCCATCATCCGTGGGCTAATCTAACATGATAATTACGCCTTAGAGCATATTAAAACTGACGCGGGCCAACTTCAATCAAATTCCTACTCATCTAAGGCCTCGATAACTTGTTTCAACAGCAATTCAACCTTAAACTGACTCTCCGGTCTTAGCTAGAACTCGAAGGTACATGGAAGCAATAACGTAACCTTGTCATTCAACCCTATCCTGAGAAAGCTCCATACAATTCCTAACCTGGCATTCAACCTCCTTCAAATCTATTTTAACATCATCTTCCTATCGACGTCTCGGCCTTCCAAGGGGTTTTGTTTCTTCGTTTCCCAACTAAAACTATTTATACGTCTGTCATCACCCATACTCACCAAATGATCACACCACCGCAGCCAGGGTGCTTTCTTAATGTGTTTGGGGATGCATACAAGCCATGCAATTCTACATTCTCCTTTTGTTCATCTCTCATAGGTCCAAATATCTTTCTCAATATTTTGTTCTCAAAAACTCTCAATCATTCTTTAGAGTACCTTTAGACCCTTCTCTAGTAGAACAAAAAAGGCTCATTTTATTATTTCATGAACATAAAACTAGTTTTTATTATACCGGTAAGGATGAATGTTTAATCAATGTACTGTTATTAAATATGCAGCAATGAACAGTCAATTACAAAATTGAATCACCTCAGTGGCCACATGATCTAAGGGCATCACTTTTGCAGTAGACTGTAATACCTATAACAGGGGAAATCGAGGTTCGAACCCCAGTTAGGTGTACTGAGGGTATTTTTAAATTTTGATAAATGGTCTCCCACTCTCCCGCCACTAAAATGCAGGTACACTTCCTATAAATTCAACCTTCCTCATCCATAACACATTGGCGAAATTAGTGCATATGTGTATAACACAAAAGGGTTGTAAGACACGACTTTTTTAAAAAGTTACAAACCTGAATCTTATAAAAAAAAAGTCAAACCAAAAAGAAGTATGAAAGTATTTTTATCGACAAATTATAACCCAATCACTAATAAAATATATACCTTTGGCAGAATGAATATTTTCAAAATGATCAGAGCATGCGAGTAGAATATGTCCTCACGTGATGCCGGTGGTACTGATCTCTTCTGTAGAGAAGTAGTAGATTGTGATGGCGCAGCGAGCATCGCAGTCAAATGTAAACTCGATGTTGAAGTTGGTAGCCTTGAGATATTCACAATCTCCATCCGCGCCAGCTTTGCTTAGACCCTCTGGTGACCGAACAAACCTCAGCGACTCCTTGCGGATATTTACCAAGCTCTTGAGCGTCTTGGTCGGCTCATTGGCTTGTGGTGGTGGGTAAGGGAACTGAACATAACACAATATTCCTATGTATCTTGTGGTGGAGGGTAAGGGAACTGAACATAACACAATATTCCTATGTATCTTGTGGTGGAGTTTAAGGGAGCAATACGATTAAACCGCAGACACCTGTTTTATATACATTAGTGTGTGTTTTGCTAGGTACTTGTAGTTAACTCCTTTAGTGTGTGACTATCACTAGGTCTGATAATATGTCCAACTCACAGGAGTGGGCCTGCTGCCCAAGAAGTTGAGGTCTGCGTTCTCTCCGAACAAGTAAGCTTCAGGTTGAGGCGTGTCAAATCTCTCTCCTCCCATTATAAAGTGGCTGCCAAAATAGTTGCCTGAGACAAATACAAACAATGTTTAGCCCTATTTAAATTCAACTGGAACACTACTTTTTTTTTATCTACCGGTAAGTCATATATTTTCCACTACCAGCTTACTAGGCTTATTGTAGCTTTATATGGCTTATAATCTAGCTTAAGACTAAGACGAGCCCAACATCTAGTCCTCAGCTGTTAATTCCTCACTCTGAAAGGGTAAACTCACATTTCCCCAATTACACATTTTTTGGCCATACCGAGAATCATATTCGGGATCCTTAACTCAGTAGACAGACATTGGTGGTGGTGGTGTTGATGGTGATGGTGATGATGATAATGAAACTTTTGGAAGTAATCTACCCGCATTTGCATGAAATAAAAGTGAGAAGAAATTTAAGAAAACCCATTCTCAGTAGACCCAACTGGGATTTGAACCCCCAATCTCCCCATCTCCAGCAAGCCAGCCTAACACAAGAGTGGTGCCTTAAACCATTTGACCACTAAAGAGGGTTCAACCAGAGTTAGCTTATTGCTACAAACACTTGTCAAACCTCAGATATAATGGGTTCTGACCTAGAAGGAAATACTGCAAGGCTGAGTTTTTAAAATTTGTTATATTGAGCAAACATAATATTAATAATAATATAGGTACACATATATTGTAATGTAACAAAGAAATTACATTGTATATGCTCTGAGAAGGATATTGGTACTAGCCCCAAAATGTTTCACTTTAACTTGCATAAAACTTATAAGTTACAAAGGTTAGTAAACACATAGGCCTAAACCAAATCAAAAAAGAATGGTCACAGGTAAATTCACAAATCAAGGGATTTCATGCGGAATAAGCTATGGCAAGAATTCTATATTCGTAGAAACTTGTAAATATTGTTCAACTAAGTGAAAAATGACAACTTAAAAGAAAGGTAATCTAACACAGGTTTTATAGTTTGACAGCCAATGCAATGTTTATTGACCTTTACAACAAGTGAAAGGTGGTCCTGAAAACCAAAAATGACCAACCAGGATGGCTCCAAGGTTGAAATTGGTGCGCAAAGCACACTGGTAGGTAATTGGTTCGATTCCTCTGTCTAGGTTGTCAATTTTTAATCAAATGAATTTAATTCCATTATTAGGACTGCTCGTGATTAGCTGTCAGTATCAGTTTAAGATCTGTATCCTTTAAGTTGACCAAGTCCATTAAAACCATAAGATTCTTATTGAAATAAAGAAGATATGTTAACAAAATGACTTAACGTTAAAATTCAAAACCTATTATCATACCTGATCTCGGTGGGTATTTATAGGCGTGATTAGACACAATGTCTACTTCCTCCACGCCAGCATTCTGTCGACTTGTCAATGCTCCCATTTATACCAAATAATTAACTTCGACAATAAACACTTGATTAAGTCGTCGATCACAACTTCTGTTCTGACTTCAGCGTCTTCCGAAAGACATTTTCAACAGATGGAGTCCTATATAAAAAAAAAGCGATGAGATTAGTTCTTTATAACGTTTAGCTGTAGCTGTATTTTTTTTTTTTCTTGAACCACTTTGTAAACAGGTTTTCAGCAGAGATAAACGCAGTAAAAGTGTGGACTAAATTTTAACATTTATTAGGTTGGTTACACAAACAAAAAGAGAATAACGTTTTTATTTTGCTAAACAGTTTATTTTCCCACACGGTCTTGTATATAAACAATACTTTCAAATTATTATTTGTTATTTGATAATTATTGACATGATCCAATTAATAAGAAATTACTTTGAGATAAAAAAAAGTTGCAGAAAATTAAACACTATCACAAAAATAAGCAATATGTGTAGGTTTATACAGGGAAATATTAAAAGATTCTAAAATGTTTACTGGGAATAGATGTATTAGAATAATTGTGATTGAAAGCAAGTAGATAGGAATGAGACTTAGTTGAAGTATTTTACAGTATTGAAGACCTATTTCAATCATAGAGGGTAGGGGGTCAATTCTTTACATAATTTTTGTATATTGGGTTTAAAGTTGTTTACTGACAAAGAAAAAATATATATATTTTAAATTTTGCCATTTCAAGTAAGCCAGTGATATATGTTGGAATTGCATTATATATTATAGTAATTTTATTTAAAATGGAATTTGTTCCATAATTTAGAGAATTAAAAGATTCATGATATATTTTAAGTGAGCCTCTAGTATAATGACTTGGCTAAGGGAATTTGTGGGTACTTTTAAGTTTATTTTTATTTATTTTATAAGCAAGAATGCCTGTTTGGTAGATAATCAGTTTATCGATAGGCATTAAATCCAGATATTTATAAATTTCAGTAGTTCTATATTCTCTAACAGGTAATTGATATAGTGATCTAATAATTATATTTTGGAATGCAGTTAGTCTAGTTTTGGTAGCAAAACCCCAAATATTACTCATATATGTAAGATATGAGTGTACCAAAGGAAAATAAAGAGTTATTTTTACTGGATTGGTTAATGCATATGAACATCTGCTTAGTGCTCATGCAATAGGAATTAGTTTTTTTTTGGTTATATTATTTATGTGACTGTTCCATAAGAGATACTTGTCAATAGTTAGTTCCAGGTATATAATAGAGTCTATATATTCCAGCATCTCATTTTCCATTAATGTTTATTTTATTTTTTGTAGCTGGGTTTTGATAATAGGATAAGTTTAGTTTTATTTATAAATTAATGGAGAGTTTATTGGTATGGATCCAGTCTAGCAAAGGAGAGACGTTGGATTCTACATTATTTAGTAGAACATTTATGTTAATATTTTCATATTATAAGCACGTGTCATCTGCAAAAAGCTGAATGTGTCAATTCAAATTAATTTTTTGTAAATCATTTATATAAACTAAGAAAAAAATGGTTTCAAGGACTGAACCTAGACGAACGCCACACATTATTTGTTTATAGTCAATGAAGAATTTTGAGCTCTTCTCATTTTTTTAATCAGAACTCTTTGGTATCTATAACATAAGTAATTTTTGAACCAATTTAGCGGCGAATGTTCTATTTGAATTTATTTCAATTTATCAATCAATATCATGTGATCAACTGTATCAAAAGCCTTGGTCAGGTCAATAAACAAACCTATTCCCAAGTTTCCCGTGTCAATAGTATATTACATTTTTATTATTACGTCTGTAGCTGCAGCTTGAGTATTAGAGTTTTTCCAGAAACCATGTTGTACAGCAAAAAATAGTTGTTTCTATTTAAATATTCCGAGTCTATTTTTGACAACTTTTTCTATTATTTTTGAAATATTCGAAGAGATGAGACTAAATGTTTATAGTTACTACAAAGATTTGTAGTGCCTTTTTTTTAATGTATAGGAACAACCAAGGATTATTTAATTTTATCTGGTATTATTCCAGCTTCAAAAGATAAATTAATTATTATATGTAACAATATAGGACTTTCCTTTACTAATTTTATAACTCGAGTTGTGATATTATCATTTCCTGGTGAACAGTTGTTGGGGAGGGAGTTTATTATATAGAGCAGTTCTGAACTGTCCATCTTTTTTAATTCATTATTGTTTAAGACTTCCTAGACATTAAACAAATACTGCAATAATATTATGCTCAAGAACACAGATCACACTAGTCAGCTCATGGAGGTACCTAATCCATGGTTTTGCAATTACACATATAAATTTTAAAGTATAACCAGTGCTCTTTATATTATACTGGATGGACATTAACATACCCATTGCCAAAGACCAAAGAGTGACGCTCAAGTTTATCGTCTGCTTCATTGTGGGAAGACAGATTTAACGATTTCTTTCAATGTTTTCATGTGAAAACATGTTTCTGATGAATAAAAGTATTATTGTTTAAAAATAGTGAAGTACTATATCACACTTTCTTGAAGAAACATTTATATTAAAGGATATTCAATTCAGTTTTACAATAAATACTGTACAAAAACGAATAAAATCTTTAATATATTTAAATACGTAGCTTTCATCTATGCTGTTTACAGTCTGTCAAGACTACACTTATATTTAAAGTTGGCTATTAGCTTGTATATTGCTTTCAGAAACTATATTATATTGAAAGTTTGATAAATATAATAAATGAGCTACTCACAGTACGTTCCATCAAAAATACTCTATGCAACAAAATGGGACCTGCCATTCTATATGAATTTTTTAAATATAAAAGTAAGTGTATCGAGAGGAAAACATCGATATTAGTAGAGAGTCGATACTTTTCCAAATCTTGATTTCTGCATATTGAGCAAGGACAATGTCCCTACTTATATGAGTCTTTGTTAGTTGTTATGTTGGATTCGTGTTAGCTTGATCTGTGATGGATACTACTGATCAAAATGACACTTCCCAATCTGTTTCATTAACTGTTAACGATGTAGATGTGGAATTCTTACCTCTAATTTACGAAATAATTAGGAGGTTAGTTTTTTTAGATTTATTGTAGCAGACTGGCTGCTAAGTCATTTTAATTATAGTTGCCTATATACACAATCGACTTAAATGAACTTGTTGTGGACACCATTTCCCTACTAACAAGTAACAACAGTGGAGCATTAATTGAATTGATTATTGCATGTTGCTATTCACCTATCGACATTTGATTTGTACCTCTTGGCACACTCCCTCGGAAACATTTTGTTATTAATAGAAGTAGTGTTTACTTGCTATTTTTAAAATATACGTCACAATCGTCTTTATTATTGGTTCATCTTTTTTTTTAGTGAATGTGAAAATACAATAGTGTTCTTTTCCAGCGTTGAAAAAGATCCTCAGGACACCAGTCAGAAAACAAGAGAATCCCACGATACAAGTCAGAAGGTGCTAGAACTTCAGAAGAAGTTGGACCAGGCCAGAAATCAGGTAAATAACATACATGTTTCAAAACTTTTATAGGCTACCTACGTGACTTTCATTAAGTATAGACAAGGGCAACTATAATAATATAGTATTAAATAAATACAAAATAAACGCTGATATACTTTTCAGTTAGAAAAAGGAATAATCCTCTGTATCGTAAATAGGACTACTTAAGACCAATCATTGATTCAACTTTATCTTGAGGACTTCATTTAAAATAAGCCATATATTACTTACTCATGGCATTAAGGACTCTGAATTTAATTGACGCACTTACAAAAGTAGGCCTATGCCACCTAACCCTATCTTGAGCAGGTTCTATCCAGTCCACCTCATTACACCCTATATCTTTCAGATCCATTCCAATTTTATAAGTTCCCATCTTCATCTAGGCCTTCCCATTTGGTCTGCCCAGTACCCTGAACACAGTTATAGATATTCCCGTACGCGCTGCATGTTCTGCCCATTATAATCTATTATATTTGCTTATACTATCAATGTCTTGTGATCATTATATAACCTCCTCAACTACCTAGTAGCCTCATCACTTTTTGGACCAAATATATTCCTTAGCACCTTCACCTTGTTTTCTAACATACAAAATATATTTTAGTCATGTAAAGCTTTTTTATGTTTTTTATTTAAATAACCTTCTCACACCCTAGGGCCTATTTCATTTTAATTTTCACTGAAAGTGTATTTAAAGAGTTTATGAACACGGATTTAACAAGGCTGTGTAACCCTATAAATAATAGACTTAATTATCTTGTGGACTCGCTTCAGTCAAAGGTGTCACTCGCAATAGACTGGACTACGATAGCGAGGAGGATCGGGGTTTGAATCCCAGTCGGGTGTAACAAGTAGTTTATTTCCCACACTCCTTCCACATAAATATAGTCACACTTCTTCTAATTTCCACATAAATATGATCACACTTCTTCTAATTTCCACATAAATATGGTCACACTTCTAATTTCCACCCTACAACCAAAACGGGCAATAAGACGAAATGGTTTAAAAAATCCTTGGCTAAGTTAAATCCAGGATCATTATTGTCCTAAGGAAGTGATTGCTGTTTGGTTCTAGTTGCGTCGCCTACGAGGTGTGGAGTATAATAAAGAAGAGCAACTCGACAAGTTGGCAACACTTCGCAAACAATTGCAGCTCAAGAAGGAGTTGTTGCAAAAATACCGACATATGTGCTCATTCGACATCCCAAGTGAAGGTAATAGTAAGTGTTGCAGTAAAATTATTATGAAAATGTTGTTAAACATTCTCGGTAAGTTATAGCGACAGGCACCGGTCCAATATGAAGCATCATAAAACCCTTAGCTTATATTTGCCTCCCCCTGCTAATAGCCAATGGATTATTGCTGCAAGATCTGACAACTTGAGCCCACGAGAGTTGCACAAGTTAATTCGCAACAAAGATTTAAAGAAAACGGATTTTAACCCAATTAAAAATCCTGTTTATTTGCTATTTGTCATCAAAACTGGTGAGTTTATTCTTGAGTGTCCATCCTGAAAATATTGGTCATAGCTTTCAATATATTTTGTGGGCAGGCACGAATGGAGATAGGCCCACAATTGTGTGCACATTTTGGGCTGATGACTAGAAAAATGGCCACTAGTGTAAGTTAATTTGTATTTTAAACAAATCAATAAAATATCATTTGAGCGTTTTTAAACTACGGTCTTAAAAGCCTGGGAACTGTATCATTTTGAAATGGGTCAAATCCACTAATTTACAAATTCAAATCTTCATTTTTCATTCAAATCCTAAAGTTTAATTTGAATATTGGGAAAAGTTAAAACAAGGAATATGAGAGGATAGTGTAAAATAAAAAATGGAAACTAAATGTTAACAATTTTTGCTAAAAGGAATTCACTATAACATTCCTTTAATCACTGTAATATCTCTCATCGAACACTGTGATTGTTTGTCATTGAAGCGATGCAATGGTTCTCCGCTTCTTGTTCCGTTACTTGGCTAACAACGAGCACCTGGTGAATCGTCTCGCAGAGTCTTACCCCATCCGGCGAGCTGCTCAGCTTGCGGCCTACCTCTTCACCGTCAGTAAGCATGCCGCCTCAGACGGCACTCGGCTCAGCTCACTGGCAAACCGTCTTAGATCTCAGCTAAAGATGTCAAGGAAGAATTTGCAGAGGAGATGAAGAAAGTGCAAAAGAAGTGAACATATTCTAGACATTGAACTGTAGAACATCATAGGTAATTGTAATATGAATAAGAAAGGTATCGCAGTTGTGTTTGTGAACAACAATGGCTCCGATCGTAATGGCACCAAGCAGAGCGCAGTGAACTCTGTTTTGTCACAGATCAGGCTCCACTTGAGTGTCCCACCTAGTGACTTGCCACGCAGATTTCTTGAATCGATGATTCCCCCAGTAAGCCATCGGTACCGTAGTGTTCATGTGGACCTACTGGGGCCTCTTTTGATCTTGATTACATTAGCAGGATTGCTGCACTATGGCCATGCGTCCAAGCTGCCTTCAGCTGCACTGTTGACCTCTCCTAGCCAGGTCTTGCTAATATACGTGGGGACTATGCCCTTCCTGACGTATATCATGATTCGACTGAGTCAGGCTAACATCAGTTTCTGGGGGGTGCTCTCACTGCTGGGCTATGGTTTGTTCGGTCACATCCTCACCCTCGCTACGTCTCTCCTCTTCTATCAGGAGAAGAGCAACGGGTTCTTCTTCTGTTGCATGGCGCTTTCGGGGGTCTTTGTGCCCTCAGAGTGGCACTGGTGCTACTAGCGGTTATTGGCAAGCCTGCGGCAAGGTTGGTAGTTTGCAGTGTGGTGGCGACACTGCAGCTATTGTTGCTTGTGTTTCTACACTTTGCATACATGCACAGGACATTTGTGTACGGGGCTGGGTTAAAACACAAGCATTAAATACAACTCGCGTGCCACTAAACACACAGGCTGGTTTAATTAGTATCAAAAGAGTTCATAGTTCTGTACCTTTTGTAAATTACATCCAAAAGTATAGTCGCCACCATTTTATAAAATGAGAAGAAAGATTTAACAAAATCAAAATAGTACAAAAAACCTATCTTTCTATCCTGCACTCTCTTCCATGTATTACAAAATTTACTTCAAATTAGTGAAAAGAGATTTTTCTTCGTTAGCTAAGAGTATAAAATTATAATCTCAATACGTAGTGAACTATACTAATGTTGAATAAATAAATGTAATTCTGTATTCTATTTGTTTCCTATTATAAGAGAGATTTTGAACATAATCTCACTATTAAATGAAATTTGATGTAGACACTAAATAGTTTTTGTGTAAGTAGAATAATAAATTTCTCGAACAATCATGTGACAATGTTGGATGTTATTTTTCCTAAACCCACATAATTATTATGATAAGCCCTGATCTTTTTGTCGGTTGGTGTGGAACTGGTCAACCCGGTTGTGAATGTGCTGCTATATGAGAGTGAAAGGTACTTAATGAATACAATACATTTAATCATTTGAATAATGGTGGATCTTCGTATAAATGTCTCCAAAACAAAGGTGATAATTTTTGTTAAGGACAGATCAGGAAATGCTTTCCAGCTTAGTATAAATGGAAGACTTTCAGAACAAATGAATGATTTTGTGTATCTGGGCAGAATGTTAAGTAAAAACAATGGATTGTTTGTGTTATTTGTATTCTTTCTTTGTGTTTGATAAAGGCAACAATGCCGAAATATTATTATAGAAGATGTCACCTTTGTGCATTGGATTCTTCCCACATTTCTTTCCTCTTTTCCTAGGTGGGCTTTCTTCATCAAATTTAATTTTAGAAGTTTATTTTTCCTTTTTCTTTAGTTTTATCTATTTCCTTTATTATAAAAGACTCTAAAAAAAGTATTTCTATTACAATAAAGAAGACCTTGACATAATAATTTTAAGCAATTCATGAAATAAATTACATAAATTGTGTAGTTGGAAGAGTAAAGAACAAAATTTTATTAATATAATTATTTATTTAAAAAAAGTATTAACTTTATTGTTTGTGATGTAAAATACATTACAAACAAAATATCATTTGTTAGTGGCAACAGGGTTTAAATAACTTATTTTAAAATCAATTAAATATTGTCACTTTTAAAAAGTACAATTTTAGTTAAAGATTTTGGATTCAAAAGAAAATTTAAGATTTGACCATCTCTAATAATAATTATATATATATATCTGTCCAACATTATATATTTTTTAAATAGGGCCTCTTTGATTCGACTTTGGGATTATTTAATATAGTCCAAGCTACAATGATTAACCTTGATTCATAGTGCATTCTGCTCAAGAATGGGCCGGAGTGCCCTGAAAATTACTGTCATGTGCTTTAAATAAATGTTAAATCTCGGGCTGTGAAGTGTGAAGTCGAAAGCAATTTAGTTTGTAAAAATGTGCCGACCGACTCTGGCTTCAAAATAAAAATGTTTTATATTATAACAACATATAATATGTATTGGAGCATGTTCCTGCAGTAAATTTGTTATTACTAATTAATACACTTCAACCATTTATGAAGGGGTCGGGAGTCGAATCTTGGCATACAAACTCCACATCACTGTGTTCTACCCTCCTTTCAACAATAATTAAAAAAAAAAAAACTTCGGTACCCACATGGTTCAAGGCACTGCTCTCGTAGTAGATTAGACTACCGATGATTAATTGGGAGATTGAGGTTTGAATCTCAGTCAGGTGTTCTGAAGGTAATTAATCAAAAATGATTTTCCACTCTCCTCCCACACAAATGCAGGTACACTTCCAATAAATATAACCTTCCTCATAAATAAAAATCATTAGTCTAGTTAGTACATAAGTGTATAACCTGAACAGTTAGTGAAATGCAGTTCGAAAAAAAAATCAGCAAAACTTTTTTTATTAAAATGAAACTATTATGAATATGGAGTAGTTCTTTATTTGCTGTTTTTTATTCCACATTTACAAAAAATTATTCATAACACATTTAATATTGGAAAATAAGGTATGAATGTGTTTGTTTAGTAGAAACTAGCATTTTATTGAAACAATCTTATGATAAACAACTCATCTATTACCAAGGAACACTGGAAAAATCAGGGAATTCAGTAATTAAAAGTTTAGTAGCCATCCTGAGTATAGTAGGCTATAAAGACAACGACCTTAAGGAAAAATCCAGTTATGATTGATATAATAGCAGAACAAGAGACATTTTTGCTGTTTATTTTTCCTTAAATGATACTTGTAATTAATTGTTTCCAGACTCAACTTTATTTAAGTTTCAACAAGCTGAACAACCACATCATGAGCATAGTCTTCTTTTAAAATCTTACATTGTCACATAGAATGTTATACCACCACTGAACTAGTACAGCCTTGTCCAGCCTGTCTTCACCAGTCATTAATCCACAAGCCACCACTGAACTACTAGTATAGTCTTGTCCATCTCGTCTTCACCAGTCATTAATCCAAGAGCCACCACTGAACTACAAGTACAGTCTTGTCCATCCCGTCTTCACCAGTCATTAATCCACAAGTCACCACTGAACTACAAGTACAGTCTTGTCCATCCCGTCTTCACCAGTCATTAATCCACAAGTCACCACTGAACTACAAGTACAGTCTTGTCCATCTCGTCTTCACCAGTCATTAATCCACAAGTCACCACTGAACTACAGTACAGTCTTGTCCATCCCGTCTTCACCAGTCATTAATCCACAAGTCACCACTGAACTACAAGTACAGTCTTGTCCATCCCGTCTTCACCAGTCATTAATCCACAAGTCACCACTGAACTACTAAGTACAGTCTTGTCCATCCCGTCTTCACCAGTCATTAATCCACAAGTCACCACTGAACTACAAGTACAGTCTTGTCCATCCCGTCTTCACCAGTCATTAATCCACAAGTCACCACTGAACTACAAGTACAGTCTTGTCCATCTCGTCTTCACCAGTCATTAATCCACAAGTCACCACTGAACTACTAGTACAGTCTTGTCCATCTCGTCTTCACCAGTCATTAATCCACAAGTCACCACTGAACTACAGTACAGTCTTGTCCATCCGTCTTCACCAGTCATTAATCCAAAGTCACCACTGAACTACTAGTACAGTCTTGTCCATCCGTCTTCACCAGTCATTAATCACAAGCCACCAATGAACTACTAGTATAGTCTTGTCCATCTCGTCTTCACCAGTCATTAATCCAAAAGCCACCACTGAACTACAACAGTCTTGACCAGATGTCTTCACCAGTCATTAATCCAAGAGCCGCCACTGAACTACAAGTACAGTCTTGTCCATCCGTCTTCACCAGTCATTAATCCAAGAGCCACCAATGAACTACAAGTACAGTCTTGACCAGCATGTCTTCACCAGTCATTAATCCAAGAGCCACCACTGAACTACAAGTACAGTCTTGTCCATCCCGTCTTCACCAGTCATTAATCCACAAGCCACCAATGAACTACAGGATTGTGCTATTAATCTAGAAAATCAACAGTAACGGCTTTGGGTCCAGCTCGTCAGTTTCTACTGAAGTTATTTAAATCACAACAACACTAGAAATCACAACACTAGAAATACAAAGTAAAGGATAATTTTTTGTTGTTGACCCTTTTCTAATATTATTATAAAAATTATTTTTGTATCCATACATGTCTGAAAGGGTTGTGTCAAACTGGAGAAGTGGTTCAAGCTTTGGAGGATCTTGCTGTTGTCAGAGGGTTTTGTTCTGCTAGGGGCTTCATAGCCCCGCCTGATCCCCAGAACGCCCACGTCGGCCCCTGCCTTTACGAGAGCGCTGCGGCATGTTCTCACGCTTGTCGGACATCACCTCAAACGGGGAGTCTGAATCCTGGTTGCCTGCAGGTGACAACTGAAAATATTCGACAATGTGAGCCTTTGACTGCAAGTGCCAGATCAAGTTTAATGTAGTCTAGTTTCCCTCTTTCTCAATAGTTATCATCAACAGACTATGGACGCAATGCGAGGCTACTAAGTAACTGACAATCTCACACACTCAACAAAAATACTGCCTTAAATATAAGTGATGTAGGCAGAGAATGTTAGTTTATTGGTAGGTAGGGATATGCATGTATTCAGATTTTCTGGCTGAGCTTGTAACAGCTACTCCTACTCATGATTGGGATTGACAGATTTATATGGCTTTATAGATTATTCTTTAAACTTGAATTAAAAAAACTTGAGCTCGCAAACCCCTAGTGTTACTGGTAGACTAATCCAAATATCATGTATGATCCACTTGGCTAAACTACCTGTTGAACTGTAGACGGCAGTCCGGCCCCTGATGAGAGAATCTGAGAGGGAACCCCTCCCTGCTTGCCCTGCATCTTGTTGGGCTTGGATCGGCACACCTGGGCACCAGGGTGCGCCTGAGGAATTAGGCGCAGGACATTGCCCACAGCTTTGGTCCGTCCTTCCCGGAACACCTGTCAAACAAAGAGGTGAATAACTATATAAGTTTGACGAAAATAAGAGGTCAGGAGGTGAATGTAGCTACAGATGTTTATGAGGGAAGAAGAGGTTAGGAGGTGAGTTGCTCACAAATAATTTAGGGATTGTGAATGTCTTGAATCATAAACATACCATTCTTTGTCCTGGCTTGATGTACTCGGGGTGTTTGATAAACCGGAAATGTACCAGGGCTTTATCTCCAGTCCTGAGACAGTCCTGTGACATGGACAGGATGGAAGCTGTCTGGCGGATACTGCCACAGTGGACTGGAACATTAGGGCAACAACTACATAACTGTCCTAATGGTTAACAAAAATAGGTGACTACATGGTCTAGGCGCTACTCTCGCAATATACCAGACTGTCGAAGATGGGGAGATTGTGGTTTGATCCTGGTCAGGTGTACCAAGGAGGGTTTTTCCGAAATATTTTTTTCACCATCCCTCCTCACAAATGTAGGTACACTTCCTCCAAATTAAACCAAATCCCTAACATATTAACTTAATTAGAACATAGGTTTATAACCCAAATGGGTAGTAAGACACAATGCTGAAAAAAAAGAGTAAAGGTGGATAGTTGCGCTAAACTCACCCATGGCTTGGTAACGGGTGCTGATGGTGGTAGGATGGTGGAGCACCAGTATCTCCCCCTCAAACTCCCAGCATGCATTAGGGTTCAATGATGGGGCCACCATCACCATTCCTTTCCTGAGCAATCCTCGTTTAACCTGCGTCAACATCACTGATGATAAGAACCTGCACTTGTTATCAATCTGAAGTGAACTCTAATCGAATATATAAAATATTCTCAAAGATGAATTGAATATATTTTGTTAGCTATTTTAAGTTTTTAAAAATATAATGTGTTCATTCAGAAAATGTTTGAGGTGGGTAGTGTAGAAAGGGTGTGTAGGCCTGTGTGCCCTTTTTACACAAAATGGCTTCTTTGATTCACCATGCTTTGAGGTATTTTAAAAACTGAGATTGGTACACTTGTTTCTTAGTCAGCTGTGCCTCATATCGATTTGTTGAAATATTCATTCCTTTTTATGTAAGCTCACAAAACAACACTTTTACGCATGTGCCCTTTTTATGTTGCCCAACAAAATTTTTTGTAATATTAAATCTGATAAATCAAATAATTACTAAAACGATCTTTATATAAATATTGATTTCCAATGTACATAATAACACCTTAGCATGTCTATATTCCGTTCATGATAGGTTTTTACCTGGATGACAGTTCGAAACTCATATGTTTAGGTTTTAGGTTGCCAACACTTGTAAAAGATCACAGTTTTGTTATAAATGTAAAGATCTTTAATTATCTGTTATATATTACACTTAAAATAATGTAAACTTAAGTTTTCTCACACTATTTCATTTTTTTAAATCATTTCTTTTTATCCAACTCGAAACAATATTTTAAACATAATTAAAAGTACTTATTATTATTATTATTATTATTATTATTATTAGCACCGCGTCTTACTACCCGTTTGGGTTATACGCACTTACGCTGATGTGTAATGGTAGGGTGATTGTGAGATGAAATGAAGGACCTACAGTTTAACGTGGAATTCGAACCACGGTGGTGACCTGGCATTCCATAAAAGTACTTATTTTTCGTTTTGGAACGTTACTGATTTTGTGTAATATAGTGTACAGATAAATATCTTTTAATACAGGCATCATATTTACTTGGAAAAGAGAAAATTGTTGTCATTTTCTTACATACAATAAATGATTTTATGATTATTTTATCATATTTTGAAATATTTAACTGAATAAAATATTTTCATAGACTGCGTGTCTGCATCATTGTAAAAAACTTGTTTACCGTTATGTTCAATCATATGGTTTAGATTCGTTAGTCGCCATTTTGAAGCTATGTTTGTTAGAAGTTTTTGTGAAAGTGGTGTTAATAATTTTTTTAAGGGGAATACAACTATAAATAAACCTTGTGTCCGACCTCAAATAAATATATAAATAATATTGGCCTAAATTACTGTGGTTAACTATCACATTAATATATTACCATCTGTTTTCATTACGGTCATCCAAAGTGATAGATGTCAGCTGTTGACGTAGTGATATATTAGGGACTACTTCTAGTAACATTTTGAGCTGTCATCCAGGTAAACTTAGCTCATGAATGCCTTATACCTACTGAGTTAAGGGTTCTGGTTTTGAATCCTGGCATGGCCGAAAAATTTATCATTGCTGAAATGTGTGTGTCCTAGTATTAAGTTATATTATAAGGCATATGAAGCTACGACAGGCCTAGCAAGCTGGTCGTAGAAAATATATGGCTTTAATAAAAACTGACCCAGGCCACAGGCTGGAAACTGTAATGAAGGTAAAGTAGAAATGTACATAACAGCTAAGAATGGCAATAATTAAACATAAATTGGGTATATTAACTGTTAATCTTTTTATTGGAACAGTTTCCTAATTTATTGCCAAAGCTGATTTTTTTTTTTCCAAAGCAAAGTCGAAGCTGATATTTGTTTTTGAAGACTTAAACACCTCTACAATAGACTTGCAGGGAATGGTTCCAAATACTGCTCACCTTCTTGAGTGCGAACGAAGCAGTCTGACCCCCTCGCACCTGCTTGACAACCATCCTCTTCCTGTGGATGCTCTTCACCGTGATAGGGATGAAGTAGCCGAGTGGATCAGGTCCTAACAGCAGCATGTCATTGAGTCTGATGATGCCCTTCATTGTAGTACCAGATACCACTGTCCCCACTCCCTGGAACACAACAGGGACATTGTTATTATTATTATTTCTCAAACCTGGATCGGCGGCTAAATGGTCTAAGGTGGTTACTCTCGCAATAGAACACATTAGTGTATTACCATAATGGGTAGTAAGATGTGGTGCTAGATAAAAGATCGCTCTATCCTAAAGTTCTCCTAATCCTACAGAGGACAATGTACAGAGTACTCACAGGAACAGAGTAGATGTCATCTATTTGAAACTCGGCTGGCTCGTCGTCCTGGCTCACCAGGCGAGTAGTAAGAAGGTTCAAAAACATCTCAAGAAGTTTCAAGTTCTCACCCGTTACATTTGACACTTGAAAGATAGGACAGAGCCTGTCGACATAAAAACATGAGTGTTGCTGATATAGTATGTGATATCTACTCGTAGCCAGTCACAGTATCTGTATGATCTACTCTTAGCCAGTCACAGTATCTGTATGTTCTACTCGTAGCCAGTCACAGTATCTGTATGTTCTACTCTTAGCCAGTCACAGTATCTGTATGTTCTACTCTTAGCCAGTCACAGTATCTGTATGATCTACTCTTAGCCAGTCACAGTATCTGTATGTTCTACTCTTAGCCAGTCACAGTATCTGTATGTTCTACTCGTAGCCAGTCACAGTATCTGTATGTTCTACTCGTAGCCAGTCACAGTATCTGTATGTTCTACTCTTAGTCAGTCACAGTATCTGTATGTTCTACTCTTAGCCAGTCACAGTATCTGTATGTTCTACTCATAGCCAGTCACAGTATCTGTATGTTCTACTCTTAGCCAGTCACAGTATCTGTATGTTCTACTCGTAGCCAGTCACAGTATCTGTATGTTCTACTCTTAGCCAGTCACAGTATCTGTATGTTCTACTCGTAGCCAGTCACAGTATCTGTATGTTCTACTCGTAGCCAGTCACAGTATCTGTATGTTCTACTCTTAGCCAGTCACAGTATCTGTATGTTCTACTCTTAGCCAGTCACAGTATCTGTATGTTCTACTCATAGCCAGTCACAGTATCTGTATGTTCTACTCTTAGCCAGTCACAGTATCTGTATGTTTTACTCGGAGTGTTAGAAAAACTAATTAACTACTCACCTCTCTGAGACAAAGTTAGTAGCACTGATGATGACATCATCATTATTCTTTACCATGACGGGCACTTTCCTACATCCCGGTGACTTGAGGATCCTTACAAGCAGCCTGAGTGTATCTTGCAGGACATTGGGAGGACACATGTCTATCTTGGTGACGACCACGAAAACAGGAACACTGAGAGCTAGAGCCAGACCAAGATGTTCCTTGGTCATGCCGACAACGCCAGCATTGGCTCCCACCTACAACAACACATGTCCTCTGTATATTCATACATATTGTAAAATAACAATATTATAAAGTAACTACGTAGGTTAAAGATCGCAAGGGAGATCAAGGACGAGATGGTAACATAACAGCAAATGTATGAGTGAGAGAATAATGGACGAAAGCAAAGGAGGAACAATAGTGGAAGGAACGAGAGGAATGGAGGCAATTTGCTTAAACTGATCCGACCACAAGCTAGAAACAGTTCGTAATGATGATAATAATAATAATAGTTTCACTTTAATTTATTATAATGCTGGCCAACAGTGTGAGACCTACAGTATGACAGGCCAGCACTGAGAAGTACACAAGTACCTTACAAGCACGTATAATAACAAAATAAAATAATCATACATATTGATGAATAATTACAAAAAATAGGACATCATAATTAATGATGGATGATAAAAATAATAAATAACTTAAGAGGAGTAAACCAGGGAATGATAATAACAACAACAACACACCAATCTGTTGACCAGTTTGTGGAAAGATTAGCCAGTAATACTGTACCGTTGACCAGGGGACACCCGGTGTACTACTTAATCCTGCATTCTTTTTTGTTGAGGCTTTTTTTTTCATCCCAATGAGATGAATGAATGATAAGAGTGAATAAGACAGGTTAAAGCCAATGAAGATCTTACTTAACCTAGCTTAAGCCTAAATAATAAAACCCTGGTATCATGGGTAAAATTCTCCCTTTTGAGAAGAATTCTCCAGTACTTGCCGGTAACTTAACCTAGGACCTCCAGTTTAGCAGCCTGGGGCTCTAACCACCATATCCCAAGCTGATTAACAGTTCATGATGATGATGATGATGTTGATAATCTATGTAATGGTCCCTTTCCCACCAGTTTCTCACCATGAGCATGCCAAAGTCCGGAGCGTGTCCTGTCATTCCGAACACAGTAGTCTTGAGGTACTTCTCGTGACCTGCCAAGTCGATGAACGTGATCACCTTGGCCGATTTTTCACAGATCTTAACCCAATCCAGTGACCCATGTTCTGGTTTATTTACGACTTTACCTGGAGCAGACAGTGATACAATAAGAACCTTGCCATGCCATGTTGACACTACCTGCAGAAGATAGTGATACATTCTCTGCTCTAAGTGATTGTTAAGTTTGATTTTCACCGAGGATGAATCTTAGACCTTGACTAACCAAGACTGTCAAAGCCCAGAATGTCATTGCCAACAGAGCTGGTTCGGCCAGACTCCATTTCGTGTTTGTGTCGAAATAATCTCTGTCGAGCATGACCACGGCCATTGTCGAGTTCCCCGTGAGTGAGCACTCCCAGAAGAGTAGACTTGCCTGCGTCGACATTCCCCACGACTGCAACTCTGCAATGCAAAAGTATCAACTACTTAGAGATCCTCTTCCAAATGTTGAGATATTTTGTTCCCACAAGAGTAGTGTAGTTTACCTTATCTCCAAGAAGTCCTGAGTGTCCACCCTCTGTCGCACCAGATACTGTCCAGTCAGCCCTTGATCTATTTTCCTCTGTCTCAGCAACACACAGTCAGCATCCAGTGCTATTGATAGTGACTCGAGTGTGGCTAGTGATGCTTCATATTGGTCCATCTCCAGTCCACTCTCATCACCATCTGACACGAAACAGAGCAACAATCAGCATCCAGTGCTGTGAATAGTGACTGGAGTGTCACTACACGAGTGAGGAACTACTTTGCATACAAACTCACATTAAAATTTTATAAACTTTAGGGGTTAATGCCAAACCTTGAGGCCAACTTACAATTTTTACACACAAAAAATTTAGCTGTTTAAAAATTAAACTCAATTAAATAAAGTAGTGGCATATTAGCCCAAAAACCAAACTTTACTTTAAATATTTAAAAGACGAACATATCAGTCCAAAATAACATACATAAGGCCTAGGTCTAGTATAATATTCATGAAGTGTATATCTGTCCAAGGACTATTTCTCCCACTTCCCGATACTCTAGAGAGCTAACATTTAGTATGGACGCCGTGGAGTAAGCTATCTTTATGAGAGGAAATCAAAAACTTGAAAAATCCAAGCTTGCGGGCACAACATACAAAATGAGGGATTTTGATGAAATAGGAAGTTTGAAAATCTAAATTGCATCTGTTGGAGACAAGCCTAGGCCCTAATAAGAGACCAAAACAATCATTTAAATTAACGGTAACACTCTTAAATGCTAAGTTTGCTTTTATTACTGAGTTTAGACCTAGTTATGTTGCGTAAAGTAAGCAATGACAAGGTGTGAACTCAATATTGTCAGTTATGCAAATAATACATTCATGAGTACAAATGCCACTATTGAATGTGTCTCAAAGATCACCAATCTCTTTATGAAGAGTTGTAATTCATCCCTACTTGCTGATTGGTCGAAATTACATAAACTTCAAGGGGGAGCTGACATCCTTCAAGTTGATGATTAACTAAGTTTTGGAGAAGCGAACGTGAACATAAATGTATTGCAAGCCAAACTTTCAAATAAATGTGTTTGTTGAAAAAAAAAAAAAAAAGTGGCCAACCTTCTCCAATGCCGATGTCAAAAATTGTCTCGCCATGTCCATCTCGTAGCCTCTCTTTGAGCAAATTCTGGAGTGTAACAAACTGCTCCTCATCAGGACTCACCAGTACTGTCTACAACGACAAACACAACAAAATAGGATCAGCTAATCTGCTAGTTACCAATTTACACAAGACCTGGAAATATTCTCTATTCACCTTGTCTCCGATACTGGTACAGTGGACTGCTGGTGGGGATGATGGTCTCTGAGGGGCGCCAAACACACTCGAACTTGTGTCCGCTTTATTCGGACTTTGGTCAATGGAAGATGCCATTTATAACAAAGATTGGTTGAATAATTACACACTAATATTATCTTATAATTGCCAATCAACTTGTAAACTATTTAATGTCCACCGCTGTAAACTTGGTGTCTTCCTGTTGAGAGTTGGACAGAGTCTGGACATTGTCTATCGAAAAGCCAACAGTTAGGAACCTTGAACAGATAAAATGTAGCACGACCAATATAGGCAGCGTCAACAAAAAATATATATGTACACTTAATTAGTAGACCTGATGTATTATTTTGGCAATGATCAACCATTGTGAAAGTGTTATCTAGCTTTGTAAATACCATGGCCATAACATGATTGTTGCGATACTAGACATATTCCAAGCTCACTTTAACTTTACTGCATGGGTTGAAGCTATCTATAAGTCTTCGCTTGGGTAATGCCGGGATCACAATCAACTTGACGTTCATGTAATGTAACATCCAATTCACATAAAGAAACTAGTGTGTGATAATGATTCACATAGAATAATCAAGACTCGCGTAACCTAACGACTCTAGCAAAACATAGTCAATGAATTTGGACTGTTTCAAAACAAATTGTTCACCAAAATGAAACCCAAGCATTTAGGGCTGATAAGTCTACAAGCAGGCATATAAGCTTTAGTGGATATACAGTAGTATAACAAGAGGCTATAACGTTTTAATGTCTGCATGACACGGACAAACTACACCAAAGAAGTCATCTGCATACTATAAACAAATTAAGTAGGCCTAAGTACTAATTAGCTATGTTGATTTTGTTCACAACATGATTGGCTAGCTAGAACCTAATGTGAATGTTTTGCCCTGGACAACTCCTAAGATAAGTTAACATTAAGTTACCTCCATCGTAATGGCTTCCATATAAAAACACGAAGAAAACCTTTATGTTAGGTTACATTACTTGAATATTAAGTGAAAGTTAAGTCGCTCGATCATGATCACAAATAAAACCATGTTTTCTCATGCTAGTCTTTTAAAATTAATATTCCTACTTGAGGATTGAACCATTCAAGAAACAGGTTTAATTTTCATAATGGTATTCATTAATAATAGGCCTACTACTATCATTACTATAGTTGATATCCTAAATCTTATTTAATAATATTATAGTTTGATTTTTTAAGTGTAAATTAACCTGGGCTTCAAATAAAATAATGGATAAATAAATTTAGGCCTACTTTTAAATTTAATTTTCAATAAAATTATTTGTTTCAACACCAAATCAAATAATTTTAGGTTAAACTGAACATAGCCTACCATATGTTTAAAAAATAGTTTGGTAGAATGATATGATACTTATATAAGAATAGATACAGTTGTTATATTTACTAGACATGATATTAATCAAAGAGATAATCAATGTATATAAATTTGAAGATAGCTCTCTGTTGACTAAACTTAATAACAGATTATGTATAGAAATACAGATAAAGTACTTTTATAATAAAATAAATATTTGAGGCTTGCGAATTTTAAATAGTTTCTTCTAAATAATATTAAGCTGATATGAATATTACCGTTCAATAAGGTCTAACAAATTTACTTTATTTTTAAAAACACATATCCTAAAATAGTAATGTCACAACAAGCAACAAAAATAACATCAAAAGTATTCAGAATCAACATTAGCTATAAGTCAAAGACTAGTAAAAATACTAAATAGGATGGTTTTATTCTACAGACAATTGTCTTAAACACTGTAACCTAGTATATTAATACCATATTTTAGAAAGAACCAATGACCTCTATATATTAAATGGACAAACAAGTGTCGGCTGTTTACCAATGTTAAAGTGAGCTGAGAACGTTCGGGTATTTCTATCTCTCTCACACACTAATGACATTTTTTTTTATTAAATTTAATTACTTAGTTGTTGTACATTTTACGTAGCTGTTCAGCTCATTTGACAAACATTACATGTTATAAGCATATTTTAGAAAGACAAAAATATACTTAAAGATTATATATAGTTAGTATAAATACAAAAGAAAGAAAAGAAGAGGAAAAAATATTTAAGTACAAGTAGGGTAGACTAGGGTTAACTAAGCAAGTCGTATAAAATTAGTGATACAGGAATGCTTTTGTCTTAAAAGGTATTTTAATACTTTATGTTGGTAGTTCTGATTATTTTAATGTAATATGGTAGATAGGTTCGTTTATATATACTGGTAATTTGCATTTATTGTATTTTATATACCAGACAGATACTTTCATCAGCCTAAATCTCTCTTCAATATGGTTATGACTGACAATGCTAGGACAACCCAAAAATTAAAAGTACATGGGGGTTACCCTTAAATTTAATTTCTGTTTAACAATATACCCCCAAAGTTGTTGATACATAAAGCAAGCTATAACTATTATTTCACTAGGTAGGATCTAATGGGAAAGCCCTGGGATGGTCCCTAAAATGTCACAAAGTCTAAGCATATAAGTGAAATATTGATTACCAGTGGTTAAGAGATTAATGATTGGAATAAAATATGAACATTTTCTTAGTAATTCACAAATTAGTTCAAATAGAGAGAATGGGTACTTAACTTAACAATATGGCTTGTGTTTGTTTGCTCATGTGAAAAATGATTTGCTGATTCTGTCATACATTTTAAATTTGGTGAATATTCACATTGTATCCAGATATTTTGTTATATTTTCATCACTGTCCTTATTTATATTATCTGTTAATTTTAGCTTATCAAGTCATTTATTTTTAAGCCTTCTTCAAATTGGTTTATAAATAAATATATGTTTTACAAACAAATAAATCAAGACAATTTAGAGGGTTTCTCTCACACAAATGTTTTACTGAAGCTGGATTTTTTTTATGAAGCTGAACAACATAATTATGCTATTTGTTGTGTATACAGGAAATCAGGAATCCTTCTAGACTTTAGCGAGGCATTCAATTGCCTGGGGCATGATCAAGTCATGCAGCTGTAATAACACAGCCTAAATTGAGAGGCGAGCTTGTTTAATATCGTTATGCTCAGGATTGTGTATGACAAAACGAATATTGCCAGGTGTTGTGATTGGCTTATAAACAAATAGAATGACATAAACACAGTGTCACATTTCTTACGAAAAACCAGGCCAGAAGCCAGGTTAAATAGTACTGGTAGTGTAACACAGCTAACCTAGTTGACTAATCACAATTGAGTCTAGGGGGGTTACTCTGCCCGTTTTGGGGATTGCACGGGTTAGGACGCCAGTCATCAGTACTTGTATTGGAGGGCTACCACTCGAGCCTAGGGTACCAGGGTTCATAAACCGTGTCGGACAGGGCATGAAATTCAAGTCTGAATATACTAGCCAGACTAGAATCTTTGGTCACCATTATTTTATATTCATGATTAAGAAAGATTTGAACAATTTAAAAAAAAGTATGTACCTTTTTTTTATATATATTACCCCTATTAAAAAAGGACTATATTAGTTTGCCTTTTCTCCATAGCATTAATTAAACTAAATAAAACTAAATCACTATAGCCACTTTAATTACCAGGAACTACTAAATAATGATTTCCATTTGCTACAAATCTTAAAGAGCCAATCAGAGCTGCCTCAAGAATTCAAAATTTTACTGACAACTTCTGAATATAGTTTGACACAGTATAGTCAAAGAATGTAGAAAGAGAAGAAACAAAGGTTCCGTTAATGTACCTAATGTAAATTCTATGACTTCATGTACTCAAATGTAAATACCAAAGAGATAGAAATTACAGTGGGAGCATTTCATGCAAGAGGCACACACAAAATGCGCTTTCTTCTGAGGAGGGTGTGACTCAGCAGTTTTTTCTTCCAATGGAGGGGAAAGACGTCTGGTAATGGAGGATTGAAAGTATGCACTTTCAAAGGCTCTTGCACACATTAGTATAGACACAAAAATCTAAGCCTATATAGTTTGGGTGTGTTTGAAACATATAAAAAAATAAGTGATAAATCACAAAGATCCAAATGTGTGGTTGCCGACGGCGACCTGGCGGCCGGAACTTTGCGCCTTGGTGTAGGATCACCCAGAGGTGTCAGACTATTGGTTATTCCTTGCAAAACTTTGTTCTGCCACAAGCTTCCGAATTGTCTCTTAGATTTTTTCATATCTTTTAATATTCCACATCAACATCATATTTGTAATAGACATAGTAGTACGAATAAAAAAACCACAAAAGCCCATGATGAACATCAATTATGAACCCACACAATCAGATACACACTCCCCCCTACCCCCTATACTCAGCCACAACACACCCTGACAACCATAGGCCCACATCGGAAAGGAATGGGGTGTGAGACAGCTCACTTAACCTTTTCTACATTACCAATTAAATCTTGAGTAACTGCTTCTATTAGAATTTAATTTTCCTCAGTTTTTTTTTTCCAATATTTAGTTATATTTGGAAGAAGGTACAGGAAAGGTGGATAGAAACATATAAAATGGATGAACACAATATAGCTTTTTATAATGAAAAGAGAAGCATACTTTAAATTGCTGCCATTGGACAAAGGTAATGGCTGCCTCTTAAAGAAAATCGTTACTCCCCAATAACCGGACCTAGAATTCATTCTATCAGAACTCATCAAGATGGAGCGTAAAATGAACAGCGCAACTTCCTTAAAAAGGGAATTAAAAAGTGCAAAAGGGGAAAAAAGGAAATTGGTAAAGAATAATAGGACACTTAGATAGGAACACGTAAAAAGAATAACATAACATAAAGGAGAAACACAGAAAATTCGTCAATATATTAAGATAAGTTATTTCTAAATATTTTGATTATTTTCTTTAACTAACTGCTATTAATATTTATTTTCCCAGTAGTTCTTCCCATGTATAAATTGATTTGTTTATGTTTGAAATAAAATATGATGTGCTTAGGTTTTATTTTATTTTACACTTTAAATGTTAAAATGAATCAATTCACCTCATATTACAGATTAAAAAATAAATTGAATCATTTCTCGAGTTTAGTTATCAAGCAGTCAGTTGTTTCCCAGCAACCGCAGAGCCAATTCTTCCTCCTCCCCAAGAGACAAACTCATGTCTCGTCGTCTTCTCTTAGCTTCACTGGTCCCCGGTGTGGATAGGCGCTTGGAGGAGAGAATCCTGTATGAAATATCCCACTTTATTACTTGGCTGTATATACTCTGATGACTACAGGTAACACCATTAGTTCATCTGACCTAATGATAACGAGACTAGACTGAACCAACACTTGCGACATGAACTGTATTTAACGAGATTATAGACACACTTCATATCCTTGTGCGGGAGCTAATGAGAATTGCTATCAAGATAGCTTCTTACCTATGGAACTGCTCCATGCCTTTGTCGTCATCTTGCCTGCTACAATCCTCATTGCTGCTGTCATCTTGCTTGCTTTGCTCCTCATCGCTGCTGTCATCTTGCTCACTACACTCCTCCTTACTGCTTTCATCTTGATCGCTACGCTCCTCAATGCTGCTGTCATCTCCGGAAATTGCACTGCCTTTCAAAACAACTCCATTATCCTTATCATCATCCTCTCTCCCGGCAGCTTTCCTCAATCTTCTCTTCTCCTCCCTGGAACACAGCAGCGTGCCAAGGTTGTTACTAGACCCAAACTAGACTGTTGTGAAACCATACAGCCGATAGGAGTGCCTCTAAAGTCCACCTTTTCAATTCAGTGAACTATAATAGAATATATTAAATAATTTCAAATATTTTTGTATGTACATTTAACTTTCTGCGCTATAATTAATTAAAAATTGTTTTATTGGACAATTCTTTGTATTATTTTATTCTAATCTAATAAATCTAGTTACCACTATCACAACATGCAAGTCAATAATTTAGGTTTTTTCATTTGAATATTAATTTGTAATGTAGCCTTTGTTTACCCTACAAGTTAATAATCTAACTTTACATTATTCCACTATGGACTTAAGATAAGGTCATAGTGGAATCTGTCTAGGTAAGACTGCTACCTTTCAGAGCATACAAAGTAAATAACAGCTAAGAATGGTAATATTTGAACACAAATTGAGTATTTTACAAAGACATTTTTTATAAAGTGAAGCCAAAGATGATAATTTTCAAATCTTCACAAAACATTGGTAGGTAACCTGTGTTTCTCTTTGAGCCTGGCTATCAAGAGTAATTTTACCTGTGTTTCTCTTTGACTCTGTCTCTGAACAATTGTTTGTCGAACTTGTCTTCTTCTCTTAGCACCAATTTGGCGGCAACTACATCTAGTCCGGCTTCCTCTGACAGTTCGTACTGTCGAGCCAATTCAGACAACTTGTCCTTTCCCTTGTTGACCACCGCCTGCAACACACCCAACTTTGTACTTGCAATAACTTTACCTATTTTCTGTTTATCAATATTAAAAAGGCTGAAACTGGGGAAAACATCAGGTGTGAACAAACTAACTGTGGAAATAATAAGAAGCGCAGGAAAAGCAGGGTACTGAGAGTGACATGGAAGAACAGGGTGCCAGAAGACTGGATTAAATGGAAATAACGCTGATTTGCCACTGTAAAAATATATGAGAAGATACTGGAAAAGAGAATAAGAATAGAAATAAAAGGAAGGTGGAGAGGGGAATAGCATGGATTTATGTAAAAGTATACAATAGACTTGCTATTCGCTATACAACTGCTGATGGAAAGAAGTATGAATTTAGGAAAGACTTGTTAGTGGTATTTATGGATTAGTATAGATAGAAATAAAGTCTGGAAAGTGATGGAGCAGAATGAAGTGGAAAGAGGAGTTGTAATGAGAGTGAAGAGTATATATGAGGATAACAGGTATTTTGTTAGGACGGAGTGGTTCCAAATAAAAAATAGAGTGAAGCAGGTGAGTGCCCTCTCACTACTACAACTTGTAATGGTAATGGAAATGGCCACGAATATAGTGGTAAGGAAACTGGAAGAGGAAGTAGAGGAACTACGAGAATGGAACGAGGAAGTGAAAGAGTGTGAAATGAAATATAGCATGGTAAAGTGTGAAGTGATGATAATGACAAGGAAGAGGGTATGGCCTAATAAAACTACAAGGTTGGATGGAGTAGAACTGAGATAAGTACAGAACGTACAATATCTTGGAAGCGTGATTGAGGAGAAAGGTGGAAGTAGAGAGGATTTAATAAGAAGAGGACAGCAGGGAGAGTTGTTCTATATTAGTATGTGCCTTCTCTGGAGAAGAGAAATCCCCTGGAAATGTTGTACAGGTCATACTTTATACCTAATGTCACATACTATGTAGCAGAAACATGGACTTTGAATGTAAGAGAGACCAGGAAAGTGGAGGCCATGGTAATGAAGTTTGTGAAGAGCATGTTATCTGTCACAAAGAGAAACAAGATTAGGAATTAAGTTATTCAGGAAAGAGTTGGGGTACAAGAGATAGTAGAGGAAGCAAGGATGAGATGGTATGATCATGTAATGAGGATGGAAAAGAAGAGAATACCAAGGAAAGTTATGGAACTGAAGCAGATAACAGAAGAAAGTGTGCGAGGGAGAGGTGAGGAATGGAAGAAATTAAAAAGAGAAAGAATTGTAGAAGGATAGAGGAAGATAGAGGCATTTGACTGAACTGACCCAGCCACAGACTGGAAACAGTTGAATATGAAGATGAGTAAATCCAACCTTTTAATTTCAAATGTCAAATGGGACGATGCCAATACCTGACCCTCCTCATCATACAATGTTTTACGATTGGCTATGATTTTTTTCTTGAGAATCTTCTTAGCCACAGCTGCTCTGGACACGACCTTGCTAGTCTTGGAGACAGGCTCTGGTTCAGGTTCTGTTGTTAGCTCATGGTCCCAGCGCTTCACACACAGAATGTCCTCTTCACTGCTGCTATCTACAACCCAAATAGTGGTAAACATTCTATCTTGAGTAATATGACTCTATTTAAGAATGTAACAGTTTGAATATTGTGACCTTGAATACTTTTATTTGAAATCTCTTTTCTTTAATAACAATATAAATGTTATTTAGTATTATTTGAATGTTTGTTATTAGTATTCCGGGGTAAAGTTACCTGCAGTACTGTCCTCCTTGTCGGTAACTACCGGCAGCTGCTCTCGCCTCTTGTCCAGGCTCCGTAGAAATCTGATCCGAGGAGGAAGGGCTAGACCCAGGGACCTTAAAACATATTAACACGAGAGATTAACAAGCTATACTCGCATCCCCCACGTCATGAGGCTTCCCACTTACCCCCCCTACTTTGGTCTCGACAGGAAATAATAATTATCACCCACTATCGCTCGTGGGAACTGGAAGTCGGTAGAGGAAGATACGCAGAAAACACATATGTGTGCTGTAGGACTTGTTATTCTTTCCTCAACAAGTATGTGCGCTATAGCAGTGGTGCGCAATTTGGGGTCCCCACAATGTAAGTAAAAATTAAAACTTTATTAATAATTTAACAAGTTTATCAGTAAGACTGTGTGCATTAATTATTAATATAGTCCTTAGGTCACAAATAAGGAAATTTTCCTGGTCCTTGTTACTAACAAGCTCTAGAAAAATAGTTGATTTAAAAATTTAAAGGAGCATTGAGTGACAATAACAAAGATCCTAGGTAGCTTCAACTTCGACTTTTCTTCGCAAGTTTCAAGATTCGCTTCGACTTCGTTTCACATTTAAAAATTGGCCTTCACACACCCCTAATTCAAAACAAACTCGAATCAAAGCTAGGAATATTCTCAAAAATTTAGAGTATTTTAAATATTTTTTTGTTATTTTTTTCATACTTGATAAAACATTATATTGTAGTTTTATAAATAACTTTATGCTCTAAAATTAATTGGAAAATGTTTAACTAAATTGCACATTTATTTGTAATATTTAGTTTATTCTGATAAATCAAGTTATTATCACAAGCTATAATTCAATTATTTCAGATTTTTACTATATGAACATTAATTTGTGTCTACATTACAGCTCAGAATGGCAGTAATTAACTGTAAAACGAGTATCTAAACCAGGATGGTGAAACTTTTGCAACCAGTTTACCACTTGAGGGCTATCTGAATTTTGAACTAATTTAGTGTGCCATTTCTCATTTAGGTTTTTTTGTGAGTATTTAAAAATCAAAACTTGTTGACTAGGCCTATTAAGAAATGTAATAACTCATATCAAATTGTCAAATTGGGTGGCCTAGACGATATTCAATTAAATAACATGAATAAAATAAATTCAAAGTAACACCTTCAGGGCTGTAGAAATATTATTGACTTCAAAAAAACTATACATGTTAGCAAAAGTTTATTTTAAGTTTTTTTTACATGTCGGTGTGCCATGCAAATCATGTTCGCGTGTCATAGATTTGCCATTCCTGATTTAAACTGTCAATATTTATATTGGCAAAGCTTTGTAATCGTTTAAACTGGACTTTTTTCTCTCTCAAAACCAATTTGAAGCCAATATTTGAAATCAAGTCGAAGTTTCGAAGCTTTGCATACCGCTACTAGGTTACCTCTATGTCTACCATCAGGCACCACCTTATCCTCGATACTCACTTGGAGTAGGCATCCGTATCCAGGGCACCAACATTGAATACTTGCTTGTTCTTCATGAGGAACACTGACTTGGCATACGTCACAAATGCCCGCTGGGCTGATGCCTTTAGGTTGGGGTCCCTTGCTAGAAGTGCTTCCATCTTGCGCACTGGGTTCTGTAGTTTATTGGGGTTGATCCTGAGGGAAAACAACAATTTGGGCGGGGTAAATTTTCACAACATACAAACAAGTAGACATGATTATAGAAATCATTACAATAATAAACATAATTTATGTACAACTAACATTTTCAAACATAAAAACTGTTGTAGGAACTAGAATTGATGAAAATACGGAGTTTGACCCAAGACTAGGACAATCAGCAGAGTGAATACTATCTAGTTCCAGCCTTAAGACAATCTTACTTGATCTTGGTGATGGGTATTTTGCTATCGGACATCTGCTCCACCATTCCCTGTTCTTCTGAAGGCAGTAGCACCAGAAGACTCTCCCCACCAAGTTGGTACCTGGCCGTACGTCCAACTCTGTGAATGTAGGTGTGAGCGTCTTCTGGACAATCCAACTGAACCACCCAGTCAACCGCTGGGAAGTCTGTAACAGACAGAAACTATGGACAATCCAACTGAACCACCCAGTCAACCGCTGGGAAGTCTGTAACAGACAGCAACTATGGACAATCCAACTGAACCACCCAATCAACCGCTGGGAAGTCTGTAACAGACAGCAACTATGGACAATCCAACTGAACCACCCAATCAACCGCTGGGAAGTCTGTAACAGACAGCAACTATGGACAATCCAAGTGAACCACCCAATCAACCGCTGGGAAGTCTGTAACAGACAGCAACTATGGACAATCCAAGTGAACCACCCAATCAACTGCTGGGAAGTCTATAACAGACAGCAACTATGGACAATATTTTAAGTCAATGAAATAAATTGATGAGAATTTTTTTTTTAATTTCTTAAATTGACAATGAGTTATAAGAGTGTGCAAGTAAATGAGGTAATAACATTGAGAGAATCCAACCAAAATATTGGTGAAAGAGAACACAATTAAAACTGTTCAATGTTCACCTACCAAGACCTCGGGCAGCAATATCCGTCGCAAACAATACAGCGTTAGATTTGCGACAGAATGACTCATAAATGGCCATCCTGCGCAGTTGGTGGAGACTGCCATATAGCGCCAACAGAGTTGTACCTGGACGCAGTCTGCAGAACATCTCATAGTGATATTTAACCTGGAACAACAATCTAAACATTACAAAGTAATTACTGTAATAAATAAAATTATAGAATATTAGGAAAATGGTAGAGCACAAATAAAAGTAAAAACACTCACACATATTTAAGCACACTTCGATATTTCAATGCTACTATAGCATCTTCCTCAGGAAGGATAAGATGCTATAATAGCATTTAAATATTAAATTGTGTGTAAACATGTGTTAGTGTTTTTATTTTTATTTGTGCTCTACCATTTTCCTAATATTCATTATTTTAGGTCATTGCAAAATTTTTTGCTCAATGCACTTTTTTCATACATATAAAGTAATTACTGTGAATAGTTTGATGCTGAAAATATAATTTTAGTGTAATTCATGTTCAAAGTTGTTTGGCTAGTGGTCTTACGGATAAGGAAAGTCATATTTATAAGAAGTGTACAAGCATTTGTGTGGAGGGAGAGTGAAAAACTATTTTGGAAAAACCACCTTCAGTACACCCAACTGCAATTTGAACCTCCATCTCCCCATCATCGGCAGTATGTTCTACTGTGAGAGCAGCACGTTAAACAATTCGGCCATGGGAGCGGGTAATGTTTGCTTAACTTAACAACTGTCCAGGGAATAACTTTTCGAGAGCAGCTCTACCTATGGTCAATACCATCGATTAGGTCTGGATGGTCTAATGTTTTCCATCCTAAACACCAAAACGGATTTTCTTAAATGAAGGGTATCACATCATGTTGCGAGCAATGTCAACAGGGCTATTTAGTAATTCATTTGTTATATTATCATATACAAACAAATCCTTTGGTATAGTTTGGCCAAGTCTAAAATATCATAGCCTCTTGCTATCCTTTATTGAACTGTATATCCAGTAAAATTTGTTTTTAAAACAGTCCAAATCCATTTTCTTGTGTTTTTTCTCAAGTTTTGACGTTACATGAATCCTGATCACAATTTAGTTTCTTTGCACTTTAAGTTTATCGAGAGCCTGGACTCCTGGCTCTGACATCTGTTTTGCTAGTTGACCTTGCATAGGTACTCCCTCGTTCTTACAAACATTAATTATAAGCCTTCCTGCTTAGTACTATATTTGTATTATTACCTGCTTAGCACAATGCCACTCACCTGCTTGCAAGTGGCCATGAAGACCAGGATTTTCTGCTTGAGGTGCATCTTGATGAAGGACCACAACACTGAGAGTTTCTCCTCTAAGGCGCACACCACATAGCTCTGCTGCAGACCCTCGGGTGTGCTGTGTTGGGCGTGCTCATGGACCGAGACATACATCGGGTCCTGCAGACTGAGACGAGCAAGGTCCCGCACTGACCTAGTATTTATCAAACAAGTGATCATCTCCTGCCTCTTGGGAGAGACATCGTGACAAGAAATCATGTCCTGACTCCTGGGAGAATCATTGTAACAAGAGACTAATTCCTGACTCCTGGGAGACATATAATCCTATTTAAGGCTTGGGCTTGAACACTGACAAGTAGAGTGCTATATTGTGATTAAGTTTGGCTAGACAAAACTGTTGTTAATCAAAATAAGAAGTAGCAGAATCTAAACTTACTTGGTCTGTGTAGCTGAGAAGAGCAAGGTCTGTCTTGAAGCAGGCAGATTATCAAGAATACTGTCCACAGTGGTCTGAAATCCCAGGTCAAGGATTCGGTCGGCTTCATCAAGAACTAAAATCTAGAGAAACACACATTTGTTTTAAAACTTGTATAATGCATATTACTACAGTCAAATGGGAATTATTACAATATGTTACCTGTATATAGCTACAGTCGAAGTGGGGATTCTCCTCCATATGTTGAAGTAGTCGACCAGGGGTACAGATCAAGATGTTACACTTGTGAATTCGCGTCTTCTCAAATTTTAAGTCTTTACCACCTATAACATAAAACAATATATTTACTGTCCTTATAATCTAAATGCCGGTACACACAGAACGCTAAGCTAAGCAATGGTATCTCTTTTGCCTCCCAAAGTCGGTGTTGTTTCTTTCTGGTCTGTTCCAGTGAAGTTTAGAAACTATGGCGTTCTTCAAAATGTCTTATTTGAGCTCAAATGATAGTGCTGAGGAAGAGAAGATGCTGCTGTTTTGGAAGATGAAGATAATTTAGGAGGTGGACGATTGTTCAATTAACGCTTTCATTTTAATACAATTGCATTTATTAAATGTAAAACCTAAATAGAATATTACTTAAATAAACATGAAAAAAACTGAAAACAAAACTTCAACACTTTTTTATTTATTTTCACCAAAACAGCACTGCATCTGTTCAACACGGAGCCCAAGCTGAATTATGCACATGTGAAACGTAAGATGGCTCAAGATGGGAGATGGAAAAATTGCCCGGCCACTAATAGGAAAAAACATAGCTTAGCTTTTTGTGTGAATCAACACATTCAAATATATGGTCCTGCTAGTTTTATAAACAGTTAGCAGAGCAAATCTTAGCTTAGCGTTCTGTGTGTAGCGACCTTAAGACTCAGTTTTAGCAATCTGAGAAAAAAAAAATTATTTTATTTTCAGTGATTTAAGAGATAATATTTTCAATGTGTAACAATTTCCCATCTGTGCATGTGTCATCAGCCTATATACTATTGTATATCACTGTCCAATCATTGTATTAGTTAGCAGTCTTTATATATCATTGTAGCGTAATTGTTCACAGTTCCAGTTCACAGGAGTTGATGCATATTTATGATACACAATGGATCACATTGATCATATCTAACCAATGAGCAGAGCGGCTGAGAAGTCGTGATGCGTTCCAACCAGCTTTAGAGTCTCAAAGATCTGATAGGCCAGCTCTCGTGTGGGTGTTATGACAAGGGCCCCAATTCCTGCACATCTATCCCATTGCTTGATATACAGTTTCTCCAACAGCTGTCAACAACCAAAGAACAATATAACTACATGATATGCAACCATCAACATTCACAGGATGATAAAACCACTTAATATACAGCTGTCCTGTGTGGATGATATTGCTAAATAAATGATATACTGTCAAAATGCAGAGGATTGGGCTTATATTTAAATTATATAAGCTGTCAACATTCACAGGTTTGTTATCATCATCATCATCATCATCATCTTAGCATCCAGCGTCTTACTACCCATTTGGGTTATACGCACTTACGCTAATGTGTAATGGTAGGGTGATTGTGAGATGAAATGAAGGACCTACAATTTAACGTGGAATCAAACCACGGTGGAGGCCTGGCATTCCCCACATTCACAAGCTGTGATTAATACACATCTTGTCAGAGGTGAAGGAAGGGTTTGGCAATCAGATAAATCTGTGCCAGGACCGAGGATTGAACCCCGGACCCCAGCACAAAAGTCTGACACCTTACCCCTAGACCACCAGGTCACTGATATAGCCAAATGATATAACTTTCAACATTCACAGAACGATATAGCTCAATGATGTACAACCACCAACATTTAAAGGATAAGATAACTACTTGATGTACTGAGATGAGTTCTAGTCTAACAGTATTGAGACTAGTTCTAGTCCTGCGGTACTAAGTAAAACTAGTCAGTAGTACCGGGACAAGGAAGGCCAAGGTCTTGCCGCTGCCAGTTTTAGCCGCTCCCAGGATATCGCAGCCTCTCAAACTCAGCCCGATACTCTCCCTCTGTATGTCAGTCAGTTCATTGTAGTTGCAGGCATTCAGCCCTTTCAGAGTTGGTTCTGACAACGGTAGATCCTTGAACAGCTTCACAGAGCTAATGTTGATCTACAACATGTGTTACAATACTTCATTAGTAATCAAGATGGCTTTAAATCGGTGCAGAGCCAGGTGTGATGAACTGAAACTAGGTTAGGCTTGCAATGAAATTTTATTGGTGTAGAAATGTCAGCGAATACAAACTAGAGAGGCTTTCTACAGCCGAGATACGCTATAACCATTCATAGCAACTATTATAGCTTGGCTATTTAATCCATTATGATATAAGCATCTGTACAGTTGTCATTGTATCGTTGGCAGCATAAAGTCCTCCCGAATCAAAGATGGCTGTGTTATCTGATAGCTAATGATAATATTAATTGATCACTAATATGTAGCTGACAATTTCCACACATCCATCACAGACTTTGCCTTATAATATGAGTGATGAATGACCCTGGGCACGGGAAGACTCCTGGATAAATCTGTGGTAAGAACATTTGCGTACTAAGCCAAAGGTCTCGGGTTCAATTCCTGTATCCAGGTGTAATTTTTCAATTTAAAGAATATGGTATTTGAAGTAAGCTTAATCGAATTGTATGTTGTGATAGTAAGCAACTTTATTTATGAAATTAGAAGGAAATATTACAAACAATTAGCCAAATGAGCAAACATTTGTTTTTTTCTAAATTATCTTAAAGTATAAAGATAATTATGACTGTAGCCTACTTTTCCTCTGTCCGTTTGCTGGTGACTGTACTTATCCCCTTCACTATGTCCCTCTTAGGTAGCAGTCTTTCAATATAAAATATAAAAGTAGTGGAGTTAGCTATTAGTCATTATCTTACATAATTCATCTACAATCATAACACACACACATTGTGTTTGCTATATATTTATATAAGGAGTGTCTACAATGGAATACAAGATTACCGGATCATTAATTGTCATCTCCATTATTTCTAAGTACAGAGACATACTACCCATTTGGGATACACGCATGTACCAATCATGCTTATGTGTCACTTAGTGATAAAGAAGGTTTAATTTAGATAAAGTGTATCCACATTTTTGTGGCAGAACCGTGGAAAACCATTTAAGAAAAACCACCCTCACTACACCCAACCAGGATTAAAATTCGTATCTCCCCATCATCGGCAGTTTAGTCTATTGCGAGAGTGACGCCTTTTGCCATGAGGGCACCAAAACTGCTATCTTGCATTTGTTGTAGATAAATAAAAATTCAATAGACAAAATTTACACACACACCATATAGGTTATGATTTAATAGCCTAGTGAGTAAATAACTATTATGCCGTTAAAAAATATGAAATAGCTTAACTTTTAGAAAATATGGTCACAAACTATTTCCACTTCCACCAAGACCCAATAACTGTTTTTTCTAGTCAATTACAGTGGTGTACAGAATTCCGGCCTCTTTGCGTACAATCTCCATGACCGTCACACGATATTTTTCCTGTCATAGTTGCAGCTTTTTTAAAGAAGAGTGCTCGTATGTGGCCGTATAAAGAGCGTATCGGTCTTCACCAATACCTCTATCACTGATATAAATCTGTGCTAGTTGCTATTTATGCTAACGAGCGGTGAAAAAAATCAGTCAGTTATTTCTTGCCTATTTCTAGCTGAATGAGCGTAGATGAAATTAATATAAGTACAAAACATAACCTGAAGTTACTCACTCTTTCATATGCTTCTTGGAGTAAAGATATATTATCATGTTGACGCATTGAGTGTTTTTTCTTGTTTTTGAACAATCTAACCTTATTTTTCTTTCCATTTTTTTTTATATTAATATTATTATTAATATTTCTTATATCTTCTGCACTTGTATTGTGCATCATGGAAATAGCAATAAACGGAATGAGAATCTCCACATCCACAATAAACTAACCATTTTTAACCAACATTAGAAAAATTAATAAAACTAACAATAGAACATGGTTCTAAAGAGAATCATAGTAGCGCACGAGAGCAGATATGATTATAAAATACATCATTGTAACCAACACAAAAAAAGAATTGTGCAAAAAAAATTATATACCAAGAAGGCTAACTGAGGATGTCGTTGGAACGGGCTCAGTGACGGTTGAGTTTATATTGGAGTGAAGAATTACGGAGGGAGTTGTTGAAAGGGGACCAGTGGTTAAGTTCACAGAATTTTGAACTGTACTGTCAGGAGGTGGTCTATAAGTAACTGAACTTGACATGAAATCAGTATCTGTGAAAATTTGGTCATCAAATGGATATATTCCTGACCTCTTGAATCCAGCTGTTATATTTTTTGGTGTCATCGCCTTTAAATGAGCTTCTCCGACACACGCTTCAACTTCATAAATAGTTAAATTTTGGCCAGGTTGTCTGATCATCCAAGAGTACACAGCAGCATTGTAGGCTGTGGTAAAAGGCCCAATGTTTAATAAAATGCTTCATAGTTTCTATAAATAATTCACAGGTCATCCACCCACTTAAGGTTGCTAACCCCAAGGAATCTGCTGGTGCACCTGTGATCATGTGCTTCTTGAAATGCACTCTGGAAAATATAATTATTGGCGGTAAAGCATTACCTGCTACATTTATAAAGAAGCTGTAGTAACATGAACCCCCCTTTCTCCACTTGTTGCAACATTACTTGTTTAAGACCCTTTTCAGCAACTACTTTTTGAGGCCTTTGAACAGTTGAAGTGCTGGTTTCATCTAAATTGAACACTCTTGTTCCACCAGAAAAATAGTCAGAACGAGAATAAACATCTCTTAAATTGTTTAAAAAAATGTTGGCGGTGTGCTTATTCAAAGTTGTTGCTCGGGCTAAGCTGCAGCCCTCAGGTGTCCTAAGAGATATTCTGGGATGCTGGCGCATAAACCCATAAAACCATTCGATACCTGCCTTATTACTATCATCCCAGGTTTTTTGATATTTTACATTATTTTTAGCTGCCAATTCATGAGCAAGTTTACAACAATCGGATATAGGTAGCCCATAGAACATTTTGGAGCAATTAATTATATATGATGCTAGAATTTCCTCTTGCTCATCTGTAAAAATTTTATTTACAGAATAATTTGGTTTAATTCTAACAGATTGATCTGGAGAAGCCTTCTGTTTAGTCACATATCGACTTAAAGTTTGAAAACTTAATTTCTTTCTGCCGCCACATTTCGCAGACTACGACCTGATGAAACTAAATGTACAGCTTCTCTCATTACTTCCTCAGAGAGACTGCAAATTTCAGTCTTTCTTTTAGGATTACGAGGCATTTCTTTAAAATTCCAATCCGTAATGAAAGAAATCAGATAAATTAATATTAGAACTATTGGTATTTATGGTTATTTTTATCAATGGGAAACAGTGAGACAGTATTTGTGCTGTCTCACTGTTCCCCATCATGACTTGTCTCACTGTTACCCATAGTGCTTTGTTCTCTTTTATCAGGAAGATAACATAACCTGTACAGATATTTGGAAAAGAAACCATGGTTCTGATAGCAAAAACTAGTAGCTAAAAGGTGGAATAGTTAGAATTGTTATATTGACAATACATGTAAATAAATAATAAAAATTTAGAATGGAGAAAAATTACTTTGGCTACCTTTAAAATAGTAAATTTAATAAAACACACACTAGACTATTACTGTACTTCATAAACACAATATGGTGAAAAGTCACTAGTACAACATTTGAACACTGCATAGCACCACTTCACAGACATTCACAATAGTCTGTTAGTTGACTTGTCTCACTGTTCCCCGTGTCTCACTGTTACCCACCCTCCCTTACATGTTGTTATATGGGGGAGCTCTAATGTCTACATTGTGTTACATGGAGTGGCTCTAATGTCTAGATTGTGTTACATGGGGAAGCTCTAATGTCTACATTGTGTAACATGGAGTACTCTAATGTCTACATTGTGTTACATGGAGTAGCTCTAATGTCTAGATTGTGTTATATGGGGGAGCTCTAATGTCTAGATTGTGTTACATGGAGTAGCTCTAATGTCTAGATTGTGTTACATGGGGAGCTCTAATGTCTACATGGAAGCTCAAGGTGACAGAACAATATTTCCAAAAGTAGCTTATAATGTTTAAAATTCATGTAGTTTGCACACCCCTGCAAGAAAACCAATCCCGCATCATTTGTTCCAATGAGAATATTATTTTGGTGATGAGACCACTTAACCCTGATTTCTTTACAAATGGCCTTAACTGACAGCTATAGGTCCCACACCACTTCTTTGGTACTGACTGACAGCTGAAAGCTCTGAAAAGTTACTAGACCAAATTATGTATCCCTCCACCGAACCATATGATCTACAAAAACATGTGTTTAGCAGCTGTCACCTATGACAGTTAAATTTTAGATCTATACAAGAAACCTATATGACTTATTTATTTTCTATATATTATCGACCTTGGTATGTTGATGGCCTAGCATTAATTATTAATTTTTTTCAAGAATATAAATTTTTAAAAAATTAGCATTTAATCTCATATTAGTTTTTATTGTAATGAATAAATAATTTTTAATAAAAAATAATCATTTTTTTTGTTAATAATATTATTAACATTAGAAATGTGAACAATCTGAATGTCTATTACTACACATAGAAGAAAAAAGCAGTCATAAACCTTTTTAACAGTATTACACCATACTGGTGACCTGGCGGTCTAGGGTTAAAGCGTCAGACTTCTGTGCTGGGGTCCGGGGCTCATTCCTTGGTCCCGGCACAAATTTATCTGATTACCAAACCCTTCCTTCACCTCTGACAAGACGATATTAATCACAACTTGTGAATGTGGAGAATGCCAGGCCTCCACCATGGTTCAGATTCCACGTTAAACTGTAGGCCCTCCATTTCATCTCACAATCATCCTACCATTGCACATTAGCCTAAGTGCGTACAATCCGAATGTGTAGTAAGAAGCGTTGCTAATAATATAATAATAATAATAATAATAATAATAATAATAATAATAATAAATAAAAATCATAAGTATAAGAAATAATTCTAAAGTAGTTTAAAGTAAGGAGTGGTAATAAACTTAGAACTTAGATAGAAAACTCGGGAATAGCTATAATAAAATATATCTTTCCAATTGAATGAATTAGGTAGTTTTAAAATTGGTAGGGGGCCTATATGAATTAAGTGACTTTTAATATTCAAAAGATTGATTTTATCTTGCTTTTAATGAGCTGCAAAATGGCATATGTATAATATTTTTAAATATTTTATAACATCAACTGAATTAAAACATGGGTTGACAAGGCTAAAATACACATATAAAATATTAAAATTTATTTACAAAAATTGGATACAACAAATTAAGGACAAAAACAAAGTTTAAAAATCAACAGGGTTGTAAATTAGGTAATAAAATTGAATTAGTGGGTTAGCATCTCCCATTAAGATTTAATAAAATAATGAAAATGTTCTAGTTACATCGTTTATGAAAAATATAATAATTTTTATTTTAAGGCTATTTATAAAATCTAAGCCTTATCTGGGTTCAATCCCATTACTCCTTGTGATAATCAGCCATTAGAATGATGCTGATTTATATTCTTCCGACATGTTTTGGAATAAATATATCATAATCATGGACAACGGAGAATGAAATTAAAGAACCACTATGAAAACTTGATACTTAAGTTGTATGAAAATCTATGATAAATTACTGTTATATTCATGATTTTGTAAAAGACAATTAATAAACAAACCAACCTACCAACGTCGCTGTGCGGGACACAATATGGAATTATACAAAAATCTATTTTAGATTCACTACTCTTAAACATTTGTAACAAAGTCTCTAATAAAAATACAATAACTTATAACTTGAAGTCTTAGCCTGGTATTTATTTAATCAACACTGGTGAAAGACTCGCAAGTAATTTTTATTACACTTCACATAATTTTTTGGAATAGTCCTACTATAAAAATTCTAAAACTCGAGGTTTAGCCTAGAGGGAAACACAACACAATCTTGGGGTTAAAAGCTTTATTTTATAGTTTTGATAGACTTAAATTTTCGAATAATGTATATGGACGTGACAAAAATTCTGGAATAGACGCTGGAGCACCTTAAACGTAAGGACCACTATTAAAATGTGGCTATTTCCATATTTAACGACTTATATCTCGAAAACAAGGACAAGAATGGATACTTTTATTTATATGGGGTGAAAGAGAATTGTTTTCTGTATAAAACCCACCATTTGTGGACGTTACAAAAATTATAGAATAGACGCTGGAGTACCTTAAACATAAGGCTATTTTAGAGATAATACTACTCATTTCCCTATTTAAGGCCTTATATCTAGAAAACAAGGACGAGAATGGATACTTTTATTTATATGGGGTGAAAGAGAACGGTTTTCTGTATAAAACCCACCATTTGTGGACGTGACAAAAATTCTGGAATAGAAGCTGGAGCACCTTAAACGTAAGAACAACTCTTAAAATGTGGCTATTTCCCTCTTTAATGACTCATATCTTGAAAACAAGGACGAGAAGGGTTTCTTATATTTATATGGGGTAAAATAAAAATGTTTTATATATAAAATCCACCATTTGTGGTCTTGACAAAGATTCTAGAATTTAAGGTCTAATTCTAAAACTTAGAAAACAAGGATGAAAATGAATACATGGAAACTTTTATCTATAATATCGATTATCAAACAATTTAATTAACAGAGCATTCTTTGTATTAGTCTATGAACTATTTTTACGATTTAATCCTTAGCGTATTCTTTTGATCATTCTTTGAACTAATATAATAGTTTAGTTATTCAGTCATTATGTTGCAAGTATGCGCAACTCCCCAAAATAACCAGTTAAAAGTTATGTGGATGTGGAATAGCTCGGTTTTGTAGAGCAATATTTGGCACCAACCACCAAGTTTAGTACCATAGATTAAGAACAAATAAATCTGAAGCTAAATACGTGCTAACTCTGGGTTAAAGTTGTGAAAAATGTTTTTAGTGCTGTCACCTATTTTTTCTTAGTACATAATTCTAAGTACAAGTCTTAGTGGCTAAGTAGGTATTTTTTATTAATTCTCACTACTATTAAATATTGTTTTTGGCTAAATTTTTACTAAAACATACTAAGCCACATCATGAACGTATTATTTATATTTAAAGAAAATTATTCAATATTTTTTTCAAACGACTGCAAAAAAATTCACATGCTTTTTATATGGGTATCTACCATAATGCAAAATACTCAAGGATGAACATGATCTTTATTAACAATTCACTTAACACAAATGCATTTATAAATCTTGTAAAAAAATTCATGAAATAACTCTAGTCTAAATACCTCATTTTACAAAGTGGTTCTCACATTGTGGTCATGTACGTGGGATTACAAGAAAATGAATATGACAATATCGTATTTTATTTATTAAATTGTAGCTGTGTATTTGGTTCATATATTTGTATTTTCTTTTGCCATATTTATGGGCTTTGTATTATTTTCTGTTGCCACCTGGAGGAGTATTTTTCTGCAAAGTTTTTCATTCTCTGGTTGTCTAGTGACAGATCATATGACTTGCTAGTAAATTAATTAGTATCATTCCTAGCTGTCAAATAAGGCTCTTTCTAAGGAAATTGAACTGCAAAATATGGATAAGAACCGAAGATAGATAGTTTATTAAAGTAAGGGGTCTGTGTGTGCATCAAACTATTGAGGAAAAAAAACACCGAATTTTAGGAACTATTTTTATAACGTCTTGTTTGAATATAAATTGTCCACTGAGCCACCGAATTCGTTTTTGTTTGGGGAACAAATATAGGTAGTAGCACTAATTCAGAAAAAACACTTTTTTGATAATAAGTAGTAACTCCACAATTATTTCAATTCAAGGCCCAAGCTCTGTGTTTTACTTATTTGGAAGTTGTCTGAAATATTAAAAAGGCGAACCCATAGATAATTAGAACAGAAATTCTAGCTGTTTTAATTGCAATTTTAAAGTGAAATTTATTTGATCTGAATTCAAACAATGGCTTTGACAGGATGTTACGGCCTCATAAAGTGGCTTGTTGTTCTTGTCAACTTCATATTCTGGGTGAGTAAACTATTGTGGTAATTTTATTCGTAGAATATTCACTAAAGTTAAAGAATTAGTTATGTTTGATAACAATAAAAGTATGCTATTGCCACATTGATAACTCTCCTTAACTTAATATCTTTTCAAAATTATTTCTGAACTCTCAATTGAGCATTTGCTTGGTACCAACACAATTCTCTTTATTCTGATTTATTCTAAAATGTACAAAACCTGTATGTTGTTAGTCCATTTTACTCAACCATTGATGCTGTGCTTTGGTTCATCTACAATATTGTCTTGTAATTAGCCTCTTCCGTGAATTTGTATAATCAGGTTTGATTGCATATTCAACCGAGCAACTTATAGTTTAGCAACACAGATGATGGATTTGAATTGTTTGAAAACAAATTGTTGACTAAAATTAAACCCAAGCTTTAGGGTTCATTAGGCTGCAAGAACTTGCAATAGAAGCTTTACTGAACATACAAAATAAAGTGAATCAAGAGGCTATGACACTTTAAAGAGTTTGCGAGATGTGAACAAACTATACCAGATAAGTTGTATGCATCCCATAAACAAATAAATTACTAAATACCCCTGTTGACACAGCTCGCAAAATGATTGGCTAGATAGAACACTTGATACGGTATCCTTCACTTAATGTTCACATGTTCGTGATAAGTTCTCCCTTAGACAACTTTTTAGGTTACGGTAATTGAATGTTGAATTAACTGCATCGTGATACTCGCTTCGAGGACCGCACGGCTTAAGGCACTACTCTCGCAATAGACTAGATTGCCGATGATGAGAAGATTGTGGTTTGATCCCGGTCAAGTGTACAGAGGGTGGTTTTCCCTAATTGACTTCCCACTTTCGTAAGACACAAATGTGGGTACACATACTCTGAATTCAACCTTCCTCATACTAACACTTTTAGCATAATTAGTAGATAAGTGTATAACCTGAATGGGCAGTAAGACGCGGTGTTAAATTAATTACGGTAACTGCATCTTGATGGCTTAGATTTAAAAATGCAACGAGAGCTGTTACATCAAGGGAACATTAAGAAAATGTTAAGTTAATGTCACTTTGATCGTTATTCCAGCATAGCGAGTTACAGTAACTTTTTTTTTTTTTGAAAAATGTAAGATATTGCATTTTAATTTTGGTTAATTACAGTAATAATTATATTAAACTTAGGGTATTAGAAGTTGTCGCGTGCAATAGACTGGACTGTCGGGAGATAAAGGTTCGAATCTCATTTGAGCGAACTGAGGGTGGATTCTTATGAATGATTTATCACACTTCCGCCACATATATGTGGCTACATTTTCTCTACTATCTTTCTCATTTCTACTCCAATGGCCTATACATGCAGAGAGTTTGAGTGAAAACTAAAACTCGCACACTAAAATTATCATTATTAAACCACAGGCCCACACTGCACATAAGGAAATAATTTTAGTTTTACAAAAGCTAATGGACTTAAGAGCAGATATCCCTCATAAGTTGAACTCTTATAGTCTGGTTTGGAGAATAATTCAACTTCACCAAAACAGTTCAACTAGGCTGAAATACTGAACATTTATTTGAAGGTTGAGGCCATAGAGTTGGACAAATAAAATGATTCAATCCAATTCTGAGCAAAATTTTACCACTCAAAGTAGCACTGCATTATAAAAATTATGATTTTATTCACATTTGAAACCAAATATATAAATAATCTAGTAATTAAACGTTTGATCTGTACATATTAATAAGTTGAAAGCCATATTTTCCCAACTAATCCTCACTTCCTGAACCAAAATATGGTATCTTGTTCAGTTGGCAGGCCTGGCTGTCCTCATCCTCTCCGTGTGGATGTTGACGGACCCAACTTTCTATCTAAGTATGGCTCAAGACGAGTCTAGCTACAACACCGGAGTGTACATCCTACTTGCCACCGGTATACTCATGTTCGTGGTGGCTTTCCTGGGATGCTGCGGGGCCTACAAGGAGTCCCCATGCATGTTGGTCTCCGTGAGTAGCTTAAATACCTTTGTAGGATGTGTCCTTTAGGTAGTATTACCTTCCTAGGATGTGTCCTGTTAGTAGTCTTACCTTCCTAGGATGTGTCCTGTGAGTAGTATTACCTTCCTAGGATGTGTCCTGTTAGTAGTCTTACCTTCCTAGGATGTGTCCTTTGGGTAGTCTTACCTTCCTATGATGTGTCCTTTGGGTAGTATTACCTTCCTATGATGTGTCCTTTGGGTAGTCTTACCTTCCTAGGATGTGTCCTTTGGTTAGTATTACTTTCCTAGGATGTGTCCTGTTAGTAGTCTTACCTTCCTAGGATGTGTCCTTTGGTTAGTATATACTTTCCTAGGATGTGTCCTGTTAGTAGTCTTACCTTCCTAGGATGTGTCCTTTGGTTAGTAGTCTTACCTTCCTAGGATGTGTCCTTTGGTTAGTATTACCTTCCTAGGATGTGTCCTTTGGTTAGTATTACTTTCCTAGGATGCGCCCTTTGGGTAGTCTTACCGTCCTAGGATGTGTCCTTTGGTTAGTATTACCTTCCTAGGATGCGTCCTTTGGGTAGTATTACCTTCCTAGGATGCGTCCTTTAGGTAGTCTTACCTTCCTAGGATGCATCCTTTGGGTAGTCTTACCGTCCTAGGATGTGTCCTTTTAGTAGTCTTACCTTCCTAGGATGTGTCCTTTGGGTATTCTTCTTGTGGGTATCCTTGATGTGTCCCGTATCAATAACCAGCAATAAAATACTGACTGTGACAATCACACTAGAGAATGTGAGACTAGTTTATTATTTAAAAATATTGTTGAATTTTCAACAAAGATAAATTTTCTTTCTTCTTGCTACTGGGGTATTCGACATTAATATTTTGTTGCTTTGAAACAGTTCTTCTGTTTTCTGCTGATCATCGTGGTGGCCGAGATTGCTGCCGGTGCTTGGGGCTACAACAACAGAGCGCCCTTGGAAGACTCTCTACGGGAGAGCATCACCACAACAGTCAAGGAGGAGTATGGGACGGTACAGACTCGCACCGTCACCTTTGACGCCATTCAGAAGGGAGTGAGTATAAGAAACCTTCCTTCTAGTATTGACACAATTTCACACTCTTGTGGTTAACAACGCTGACATGTTTATTGGTTACAGCTGCAATGTTGTGGAGCTAATGGCCCCAATGATTGGTCTGGCAGCCGGTACAATAATGCTGACAAGTCAGGGATTGATCTGTCATTCAAATCCTTGGTGCAAATGTACCGTATACCGGCTAGCTGCTGTAGTGTAGCTGAGAGCTCTGTCGCTTGTGTTGCTGGACAAGAAGTAGGGACTGGAGCATCAATCTCTGGAATCATGTACTCACAGGTGAGTCTCATCAGGTTATACTCCATGTGCTGACGGAATCTATACCGTTCTGCTCACCAAACTAAACAAGTCTTTGTTATTATACAGGGTTGTATCGACAAGCTGATAGAAACCCTTCGCCAGCACATGAGCATAGTTCTTGGCGTGGGTCTTGGTATCATCATCATCGAGGCTTTAGGCCTCATCTTTTCCCTGGTTCTCTGCTGTGCCATCCACAACACTGAGCATCGTTACAAGGCCTGAATAAGCTCTCATTGCGCTGCTGGCTTGTCTCGAGCATACATTTGACAAATAGTACAAGAAATGTTTCTCTTTTAATGCATACATATATGGCAGTTAACTCAAGTGCGTCTTCGCCATTCACTTTTATTTTTATTTCATCATACATCTAAACAGGGTGTCCAGTGACGTGGATAACATGGACATATCAGGAATTGGTTTGGTCAGAAAATTTATGGAATATTCAGGTATTTCATTAAAAAAACTACTTTTATTCACAATAGTAAAAATGACACTTTTCTTCCAATTAACACTCGCCACAAATCTCTTTAAATAGAGTTGTCCCTGTTGAGTATACTAATCTCAGTTCTCAATTCAAATATATTTTTTGTGTCATCTTTAGCCAAAGTTGAAACTTGATTATGCACATGCGTGAGAATGCGATTAAGTTATAAGAACAAGACTAAACAGATTTTGTCTCACAACAATTTTAAACTGTACTGATGCGAGGTGATCATTTAATTTCTCGCTCGATATGATCTCACTGAAATCTAACTTTGATCAAACTATCGCGTTAGTTTGAAATCCTTTAACACCATCACAATTTCACAATTAGTATGTGTCTAAAATCATCATCATCAACTGTTTCCAGACTGTGGCCGGGTCAATTTAGTAAAATGCCTTCATCTTCCTTCCTCCATTCTTATCTCGCACACTTTTTGTTATCTGCTCCTTCAATCTTTTTCTTGGCCCTCCTTGCGATAAATTTCCTACATACATCATTTCCTGGCATCCTCTCTTTTCCATCTCATCACTACTGCCCATACCATCTCAGTCTTGCTTCCTCTACTATCTCATGTACTCCCTGTACCCCAACTCTTTCCTGGATAACTTCATTCCTAATCTTGTCTCTCCTCGTGACAGCTAACATGCTTTTCACAAACTTCATTCCCGTGGACACCACTTTCCTAGCCTCTCTTACATTCAATGTCCTGTTTAAAAATATAATTACATGATGTGTCGCGATATTAATAAAATAATGTTTGTAACATATTTAATTGTGTGTGTATATACATGTTGTAAAAACACATTAGTTATGGAAAATCTGAAAAAGTTGAGGAATTTTTAAAATATAATTTCACTGGACACCCTATTTAAATAGAACATACTAATTACTATGTCTCAAATTAAGAAATAACAGGTTGGGTATGTGCCATGATTTGCTGACTTCCTGCCAACTTTGATAGATTTTAATGCAGAAAGCGCACAATATTTTATTAAAAATTTACAAGGTAATATATTTTTAAACATAATTCTACTATTAGTGACCAGTAACAAGTGTGTGTGTGTGTATAAAATACGCAGACATGGTCAAACCTTCTATAGTCTATATCATTTATTTCAAACTTTTTTTTTAACAAGTTATAGGACCACATCCTTGTCAATCATGTTGGGAAAAAGTGTATTGACCAAAATATACATGTAGTTAAGAAGTAAATTAAGAAGAAAAAAATAGTAATAAAATTTATTGAAACTCTAGGAAAGCAAGAAAGTAAAATCTATGTTCTGTTTGGGACAGTATTGTACGACTTGTATTGGATGGGCCTCCCAACATTATAATCCATACCATCAAGGTTTTTAGATGTCCTTGAGGGCCATGTTCTAGGTGTCTCATGAAGGAACACCATTGGTCAGCCCTTAAATCCAAATAACTCACTAGATGGGCTAGGTACAGTTTTCAAATTAAGCGCTTTACAGAATGTTTTATTTATCACCGCGTCTTCCTACCCGTTTGTGTTATACACTAATGTTTTGGGGCCAAGGGTTGAGTTTTGAGGACGTGTACACATTTTCATGGAAGGAAAGTAGAAAATCATTTAGTGAAAACCATCCAAGTTAGATTTGAACCCTGATCTTCCTGCTCCAGATCCAGTCTTTTGCAAGCATGATGTAGATTAGTCAATCACTGAACCAGCTTAGTGTTGATTATGTCTTGTATGCCTTGCACGCTGGATGTGTTACGTTACTCTCTACCAAGAACCCAGAAATACCATACAACATAATTTAACAGTTTTAGCACTAAATTCATCTCGAGAAACAAACACTGAATATTAATATCTTGATCCACATTTGGATCATTTATTGACCTGCCATTCTTTTTATTCCAAAAGATTTTATAAGCTGTGTTTGTTTTTTATTTTGTTCTAGACGAGTGTATAATATTTCACTGAAATTGAAGTATTATATTCTCGGGTTACTTTGTGTGCCTCCTTAATATTCATAGAAATATGTTTTATGTTAACTTAATAACCAACAAAATATGTAGGATGCTCTCTTAATAGCCAGGGACATGTGGGAAGAGCTCCCTTAATAGCCAGGGACATGAGGGAAGAGCCCCCTTAATAGCCAGGGACATGAGGGAAGAGCTCCCTTAATAGCCAGGGACATGAGGGAAGAGCTCCCTTAATAACCATGGACATGAGGGAAGAGCTCCCTTAATAGCCAGGGATATGTGGTAAGATCTTCCTTAATAGCCAGGGACATGAGGGAAGAGCTCCCGTAATAGCCAGGACATGTGGGAAGATCTTCCTTAATAGCCAGGGACATGAGGGAAGAGCTCCCTTAATAGCCAGGGACATGAGGGAAGAGCCCCCTTAATAGCCAGGGACATGAGGGAAGAGCCCCTTAATAGCCAGGGACATGAGGGAAGAGCTCCCTTAATAGCCAGGGACATGAGGGAAGAGCTTCCTTAATAGCCAGGGACATGAGGAAGAGCTTCCTTAATAGCCAGGGACATGAGGGAAGAGCCCCTTAATAGCCAGGGACATGAGGGAAGAGCTTCCTTAATAGCCAGGGACATGAGGGAAGAGCTCCCTTAATAGCCAGGGACATGAGGGAAGATCTCCCTTAATAGCCAGGGACATGAGGGAAGAGCTCCCTTAATAGCCAGGGACATGTGGGAAGATCTTCCTTAATAGCCAGGGACATGAGGGAAGAGCTCCCTTAATAGCCAGGGACATGTGGGAAGAGCTTCCTTGATAGCGAGGGAAATATAGATCCCCCTTTGTTAACAGAACTATATTGGTTGCCAAATGTTAGAGTTTTAATGTTGTTGATAAATTCATCATTCTTGTCTCAAATTTACACCTAGTCTTGTTAGTTTATATATAAATTAGTCACATTTACTGATAATTTAACTATCCATGACAAGTGCTCTGCTAAGCTAATTTTGCTAGTAGGATTGCATTGAAGATGCTGATATTCTAACTAAATATTGAAAACAGCTTGACTTTAAAGTACACAACAAAGCCAAATATTGTATAAATATTAATATTATATATTTAATCGAATAACATTGACATTTATTTAACCTGATGATTGTGTACTATAATAGTTTTTAATTACCAATGTATTAGTTTAATGTAACTATGCATGTTTGGCCAACTTGTACTATCGTATGGATCTTGTCAGTACAGGCAGGACACCTTATTCCCGTGATTATTTTGATTTATCAGTTGAACTGTTGCCATTATAACCCAAATTGACTCCATTTTTTTGGTGTTGAAAATTTGTATATTTTTTTGTCATCTTCTAATCACAAAGTACTAATATTATTATTTGCCTGAATTATGTAAAGGTGATTCACCAATGAGAATTACTAAGATTGTTTGAGTCTATAACATTTTGTACACCTCATATGAATGTCTAGTTAAACTACATTACATATATTAATTACTTTACCTTAACAATGGTAGCTATGTATGAAAGATAAAATATAAAGTTTGATGATTATTATTAGATGACCAAACCTTTATCAACCACATCATTCAATGAGTGGAAATGTAAATTAATTTATAGTTGCTTGAGCTTTATATGTTGTAAGCTAGTTTTGACAATTTTATTGAGAACTCTTCTACATGGTAAATTTTATTCTTGTGCAAATCGATTGCCAACCTTGGCATACTAATTTCATTCAAATATCAGGCTCTAGAATTCCCCCTCCTACTTTATTTCAAATTGAGTATAAGCTAGATTATTATTTTTCAATAAAGTTAAATAAATTATTTATCAGTTTAAAAAATAGCTCATTTAAAACTTGAACCATTAAAATAAAATGCCATTAGCAGCCACATGACTTCCATAAAATGCTATTATCCAACAGTTTTTATATTTTAATAATAAATTAAGGTTGGTTTCTATGTTGTTTTTTTTATTAAGTTTTGACTGATTTGAAATTTACATTTCATCCAATCGGAATCTCTTTGTATTTGAAATCGGAATTTGAGGTGAGTGAAGTTTTAAAACTTTTAGTATCATCTTCACTTAGAAAAATACCATAATGATAACCAAGATACTCAATTTATGGTCATTATTAACTGGTATATAAATCATCAATATTCACAAGAAAAAATCTGAAGTAAATGAACTACATGTTTTAATAATTTAATTGATTTAGATAATTAAATATTACAAACAAATGCACAATAAAAATGATTTTAGTGCATAAAATTATATAAAGAAACTCAATATATTTTGTCGAGCATGAAAAAATTAACTAAAATTACAGTTAAACTTTGAGGATATTTCATGTATTCTATTTGAGTTAGTTTCGAATTGAAAAGGTAGACTTCACGCCTGCCTTGTTAAAATGTTTAGATCTAGAACTTGGAATTGAATGTGAATCTTGGTGATTCTGAAGCTGTACACAGACTTATATTTGTTATAATTTGTAATGTGCCAAAGGTTTGGGTTGAGCGATGTACATCAGGTCCAAACAACTCCATTTGTCAGCTTAAACTGTCAAATTTATGTTAGATATAGTTTTGTGTAATTGTATTAAATGATCTGATTTGTTAGAAGATAACTAGTCATGTAACTTTGCATCATTGAATCTCACAGCAACTAATTTGCTTGTAATAACTCTTAATACATTTGTAGCTTTACAAACAACTTATTCATATATTAAATAGTTCAAATGTAGAAACAATTTTGTATGTTAACTCTTAATTTTAATTAAAATGAAAGTGTTCCAATTTGTTTGTCTATAAACTCATTTCTCTGACCAATAAATAAGTTTATTATAATATCCTAATTAGTTTCAACTATCGTGCTTGTTTAGGCTTAATGTCTATTGAATAATGTATTTCTTTGTAGTCTTGAGGCAGTATTGCGTATTGTAAACCATGATCATGGTTATGCCTTCTCTTCAGGTATATAACTAAACAGTCAACATCAATGGTCTTGGTGTAAAGTACTCGCCCAACAATTTTCATGGGTCCATGTTGGATCAATATGGTAAATAACAAAGCTGGGCTGATTGGCTATTTTACAGATGCCAATCATTTGGTTTATTTGATTCAACATTTTACAAAGATAGGTGTTCACATGTGTCATTTTTATAAAGTTCAAGATAGTATGTAAATTTAAATTTAATTCACTTTGTCACTGGACCTTTCACATTTTACAGATAATTAGTTTCAGGAGATGAAGTATTTGGGCAAAAGACCGCTAGGTGGCCAAGAATGGTGTAAGTACAGAGGAAAATGAAGACATTTTACTTAACTGATCCAATTAGAGGCTGGAAACAGTTTGTGATGAGTTTGAATAAAATATTAGCTTAAACTTCGCTTTGACTATTAGAGAGCTTAGACAGTAAAAAATAGTAGCAGCTAAGATAGTCAATATATATTCAATTATTGCCATTTTCAGGTGTTGTATATGTTACAGGAACAGTAAATTCTCCAGTAAGAGTCGACTCAGCCTAGGTAAAGTTGACTCTTACTGGTATGTTTAGTAAAAGTTGATCAAAAGCGAAAAGTGATTAATTTCGATCAACATTTAGTTGTCAAGGTTGATTGTACCTAGGGAAAGTATACTCTTACTACCTTGAGTTAGTAAAAGTTGACTAACCTAACCTAAAAACACACACTGAATCCTTGGCCACTGTTGAAAACTACAACAAATGGACGAGTGATCAGAGAAAACAACAGTAAGCCAATAGAGCTGAGATATTCAAAACAGTTGCATGTGGAGAGCAACAGCACGGAATCAACTTTTACTAAACCATAGTAGGCATAATTAACTCTTCCTAGGAAAAGTTGATCTGTTTATTCTCAATCAACTTTTACTCTTACTTTTAGTAAGAGTCGACTTTACCTAGGCCGAGTCAACTCTCCCTAACTATCTACTTTTCCTGTAACATATATTACAAATTAATGTTCACGTGAAAGAATTTAAAGTAAAAGAATTGCATGTTGTGATAATTTCATTTATAAAATTACTGTTCAATAATTCTAAACACAATTTTTTTAAAGCATAAAACAACCTAATCAAAAATATTCCAACTTCATTTCGGCTTTGAGGGTATTTCATACATTTTTTCAAACATTAAACTAACAAAATATATTTGCACTTCTATTTGAGTTGGGGAAAATGTGGACTCCACTTTCCCTTACAGGTCATAATAATATTACGACTGATTACCAGAAACCATTTGAAGAAATCCAATAAGTTCAACTTTGAGCATAAATTATTAGTAACAATAATAATTATTGTAAACAATCAATACAAAACAAGCAACAAGTTGATTACAGGACCAAAGGGTTTCGTTTTATTCTTTTACATGAAACATATTTTAAATAATGTATTGAAATAACGGACTATTCAGAAAAAATTACAATTTTATAAGTTTCAACTGATAATAAATTTAAATCCTGTGCATCCATGATGTTTTGAAACCTCCGATAGTTCTTTAGTTTTATTTTCTCTTGAATCTTTCTCTCAGCCATGTGTTTATTAAGATGGGAGTACAGTGAACGCAAGTTAAGGGCAGTGTTTTTGCATATTTTTTTTATAGCAAAACAGTTTTTGGCTGAAATAAATAAAATATTTCTCCAGTGGAAATTAATTTTCTTCATATGGTGATATCAACAGTTGTTGAATATCTGTCATGACCATAGCGGCATAAGATGAGAAACTTTTTAAATGATGAAAAAAGTTGTCAGTAAATTCCAGGACACCCTCAACAGATATTCAACAAATGTTGTTGAAAATTAAACTATAGGTTTCTACTGAAGCAATATTTGATTTTTAGTATAAAAAAAGTTTTGATATAAAAATTGCAATATTATTGCGCTTAAATCTTGTTTCTTACACTACCACCTTTAAAGATACATCCCCACTCCCCATAATTAAAACAGGTGCAATAACTTCTGTCACTCAAAGAAGGCTGACTCTCTGATCTTACTATTCTCAAAATAACCCACCTAGATAAGCTAAACTCCCTCCCCCCCTCCCTCTGTTAGAGAAAGAAGTAACTGTCACCTTAAGAGTACACTATCAGCCATGGACCCCGCTTCCCTCCTATCAATAAAACAAAGTACTAGACTGTCCGCTGCCAATATCTTAACTATGACAAGACGCCAGTAACTGCCATTCTCAGTACATTAACACTCAGTTCAACAGATTAATGTTAAGAATAAGCGATCCAAATGCCGACATCAGCTTATCTGACTGTGCAGTTATCAGACGATGATCGGTATCGGTCCAGCCCTAGTAACTACTATTTAAAGCTTGTAATTAAATACCCCCAAATTCACACGTGTCCACTGTTATTAATTATGTTGCAAACTTCCCAGTGTTTTACCAGTTTTCCAGGTGTCTGGGACTCCTGAAAGACAACTTGTGATATTCAACAATATTTTATTTTAAAATCAGAAATAGTAAAACATTTAAATTTCGATAGTGAATGCTTAACCAACATTACTTTGTGTCCTTGATACTGTCGCTAACACACGTTGCTAACTAGCTCTGCAGTTGATTGCAGCATCTTCACTTCCACTAGTTTCACTCCCCTCTTCACTATGTACAGAGGTGATGCGATAACCCATATTCATCAGCATCACTTCAAATGGGTCTGCGTTCATGCGCTTCTGGTTAGCTGATGCTGCATCGTCAAGATCCAATACCTCACGATCGTTCTTCGACCCATCCTGTGGAGCATTCATAAGTCTTTACGTACATATACTTTGTCTAAAAGAGCAGTTTGCAACCTTTTTTGGGCCCAGTTCAAATTATACACATATTAAAAGTCATGGCATTTTGCTATGTTTTCTCGAGTATGGGTTTGTTTCGGCCACCAGCTTACTAAGCATGTCGTGGCCTACGCCTGAGTAGTGGGGCTGCTCTTATAGGTCCTCAGGTAGACCTTCCCTAACTGAGGCTATGGGTGCTGACGATGACTTAGCTCAACATCACCAACCCTCTCACTCCCAGCCAACTGGTTAGACCCTGTTCCAAGCTTGTTGGTTTTGGCCCAGAACAGTTTCCTGACCTGGTTTCTAGTGGGGTTCAACCCAACCTACGCCAGGTTACTCAGATCCCGGGGTACACCACTTGTCGGTGAGATCAGGATTGAGTAGAAGAAGTTATGTGACACCCATTAGGGAGGTAAAAATATATTAGAAGATTCTGGAGGAGAGAATTAGAAATAAAATGAAAGGAAGGTGGAGAGAGGTACAACAAGGATTTAGAGAACAAAGGACTACAATAGACTTAATCTTTGTCATACGACAGCAGAAGGAAAGATTTGGTAATGGTATTTATAGAATGTGGAGAAGGCATATGATAGCATGGAAAGCAATGAAGGAGGCTGGAATGGTATTGAAAGTGAAAAGCATGTATGAGGATAGCAGGAGTTGTGTATAAAAAAATGGAGTGAAGCACGGGAGTGCTCTTTCACTATTACTGTTTGTAATAGTAATAGAAATGGTCATGAACAAAGTGGAAGGAAAACTCGGAGAGGAAGTTCAGGAACAACTACAAGAATGGAATGAAGAAGTAAAAGAGTGTTGAATGAAATTTAGCATGGCAAAGTCCTAATAAAGCTATAAGGTCGGATGAAATAGAGATGAGAAAAGTACAGAACGTAAAATGTCTTTGAAGTGTGATTGAAGAGAAAGGTGGAAGTAAAGAGAATCTATTGAGGACAGCAGGGAGAGTTGTTCTATAGTGCGTAAGATACCTGCTATGGAGAAGAGAAGTTCCCTTGAAGTGTAAGGAAGTGCTGTACAGGGCATTATTTGTACCCATTGTCTCACATGCAGCAGAAACACGGACAATGAATGTAAGAGACTAGGAAAGAGGAGGCCATGGGAATGAAGTTTGTGAGGAGCATGTTAGCTGTCACGAGGAGAAACAGACTAGAATGAAGTTATCAGGAAGGAGTAGGAGTAGGAGTACAGGAAGTACATAAGATAGTATAGAGATGGGAGGAGCAGGTAACAGAAAGTGTTCAAGAGGAGGAGAATGGAATAAATTAAAGGAAGAAGAATGGGGGAAGATGGGGGCATTCTACTAAACTAGCCTGGCCATAGGCTGGAAACAGTTGATGAGGATGAAAACAAATTAAAAGTCTTGTGATCACCCATCTTTTCTCCATTCTTTTTGTTTTATTTTTGTCTATACATCATTATTATAGAGTCTGTTCATGATAGGTTTTCAACTGAATGACAGTTTAAAAATCTTATGTTTAGATTTTGGGCTGTCATCACTTGTAAAGGATCACTGTTTTGTTATAAATGTTAAGTTTTTTAATTACATGTTATATTTTACATTTAAAATAACTTAAACTTAATTTTCTCACACTATTTAATTACTTTTAATAATTTCTATTTACCCAATCCGAAACAATATTTTCAACAAAATTAAACATTCTTATTCTTCATTTTGGAATGTTATCAATATTGTGTAATATAGTGCATACATTAATACCTTTTAATAAAAGCATCGTATTTACTTGGAAAAGAGAAAATACTTGTCATTTTTTTATATGTAATAAATTGTTTTATGATTATTTTATATTATTTCAAAATATTTAAGTGAATAAAATATTTTTATCCACTGCGTGGGAGTTGTAAAGAACTTGTTTATGTTATGTTCAATCACATGGTTTAAATTCATCGGTCACAATTTGAAGCAAAATTTGTTAGAACTTTAGTGAAAGTTCTGTGAATAATAATTTTTTTCAAGTGGAATAGAACGATAAATAAGCTTTGTGCCCAATTCAAATAAGTATAAATAATATTGGCCTAAATTATTGTGGTTAACTATCACACTCGTACATTACATAAGTTTTCATTACAGTTATCCAAAGTGAAATATGTCAGCTGTTGGCATAGGAATACATTAGGGACTATTTCTAGTAACTTTTTGAGCTGTCATCCAAGTAAACTAAGGTCATGAATGAATTATACACTTCTTAGATTCAATCTTTCCTGAAATAATTATGTCCCTACCTTGAATAAAGAATAAATAAAATATATTTTTTCATTAATTTTCTAATAAAACATTATCAATTATGACGAATCATTAATTGTGATCACTCAAATATTATTTAATAAAGTTATTTGGAATATAAAACTTGGATGGATCTTGGTTACAATTAGGAGGGATAGCCAACACATTGTTACAGTTAGGAGGGATAGCTAACACATTGTTACAATTAGGAGGGATAGCTAACACATTGTTACAATTAGGAGGGATAGCCAACACATTGTTACAGTTAGGAGGGATAGCTAACACATTGTTACAATTAGGAGGGATAGCCAACACATTGTTTCAATTAGGAGGAATAGCTAACACATTGTTACAATTAGGAGGGATAGCCAACACATTGTTTCAATTAGGAGGGATAGCCAACACATTGTTTCAATTAGGAGGGATAGCTAACACATTGTTACAGTTAGGAGGGATAGCCAACACATTTACCTAAGTGATACTGGAGTAGTAATTGCTTACAGAGAACACTAAAAAACACACAAAAACATTTTAAGGACAAGCTACTTATGTTCCCATAAATTATGTTAGAATCTCCTTAATTGTGCTATATTGCAATTCTATCAAATAAAGTGTATTTGTAATAAGTATAACTTTTATGGTTTTTTTTTCTTTAGCACCACGTCTTACCACCTGTTCACGTTATAGATATAAGTACTAATTACACTAATGTGTTAATGATGAATAAGGTTGAATTTAGAGGAAGTGTACCCACATTTGTTTATAGAGGGAGAGTGTAAAACAATTTAGGAAAACCACTAATGTTACACCCAACTGGGATTCGAAATCTGATCTCTCTCTCTCACACACACACACACACAAAGTTTCACAGAAAAAACATTCTGGGAGGCCTTATTTCGTATCAAAATACTAATGTATAGGGTTGTTTAGCCGTCATTGTTGTACTTGCCATTGGTCGAGGACTCCAGAGTCTGACCACTTGGTCAATGCCGCTGGTAGCCAGGAGACAGCTGGATGGATGAGGCTGCAAACAGTTGACTATAGCGTCATCTCCTTTCAATACGCGGACTATGTTGGTGGTCTTACGGTCCCAGATGAAGAAGGAGCCATCATCTGAACCAGCCACAATGTATTGACCTTCACTAGAACATGATACTATATCAACTCTAGTTGGTTTATCATATACCATAACTCTAGTTGGTTTATCATTTACTATATCAACTCTAGTTGGTCTATATTACTGTCCTATGATCTGAACCAAACATAATGTATTGACCTTCACTTGTTTTTTTTTACCATCAAGTCTTATTTTTTGTTTAGGTTACAGGTTATAAAGCACTTAAGCGCAAGCCAAAAGTAAACTCACTTGAGCGAATTAGCTGTTGAAAGCAAAGAAATGCGTAATGTTGGTGGAGGGGGGGGGGAGGAATATTGTTTTTCTCCAGCTTGGTTTGTAGACAGTGAGTGCAAGTATATCAGACAGTTAAATAGGGTTTCCTGGCTGCTAATTTCACCTAAATTCTAAACATTTCTTAATAATCATCAGTATATGCATAGTAAACTTAATTTTAGTCCATTCAATATATAAAAAGTATTTATTATTTAGTTTTGAAGTTTATTGAGCTTAAAGACTTTTAAAGTTTTGATTTTCTTGCAGGTACTGACATAGAACTCATCTAAACTATTCATACCCGAAAAATGGACTTGACCATGGCCGTCTTTATAGTTACAAGCCGGCATACTGAATTTTGTAAACAATGTGTTGAACCAGTGCAGTATTGTTAATTTAGTTCACTTTGTTCTATTGTGTGGGAAGTTTGTTTCTCATGTGATTTACTTGATTTGAAATTTTGAGTTGTTCACGCTTATATTTTCTTATGTTTTGGGACATATAGCAAAACATACAGTAGATGAACATTTTGTGAATGTGATTAGTGATATTCAACTAACAGCTGACATGATTCCAGTATTCTAAGTTGTGTAAATTTGTGTTTATGCTTATTACAAATTGTCTGTTCATTTGGATTGTGATTGTTGCATTGATGTCTTAGTTGTGAATGATACAGAAGATAACTATTTCAATGATCCTACCAGAAGAGGACTAAATAGTCCATCAACAACTGTTTATGATGAAGATTTTAATAACAGAGAAGTTCAAAAATAAGTTTCTTCAGTACAAAAATCAGAAACAACTTTTCCTGCGCACCCGCTTCGGTGGCCACGTAGTCTAACACGCTACTCTCGCAGTAGACTTGAATGCCCATGATGGGGAGATCTAGGTTCAAATCTCGGTTGCGCGTACTGAGGGGGGTTTTTCCAAAATGGGTTTCCAATCTTCCTTCACACAAATGCGGGTACACTTTCTATAAATATACACCCTCATCCCTAAAACCAAAAGCGTAATTAGTACATAAAGGTATAACTGGAACAAGTGGCAAGATGTGGTGCTAAAAAAAATCCTGTGTTTGGCCTATAAATATATTATTGTAAGGATCAGATTTTGATCAATTTACCAACAACTGTTTCTGCGGTAATTCCTTGAGTGAATTTTTTGTTTTTGTTTTGTCAACGATTGAAAATATACTGCTTATCAACTACTTCAAGTATAGGAATAATAAACTTTGCAGTGAAAATTGTTGTTCAGAAAATAAGAAAAGCTAAATACTTTAAAGAGTAATGTTTCAAAATTCTATATCCCAAGACTAGTATGTGTTCAAAGCAATTACATAAAATAGCACTCTATATTTTATCAAAATATTTGCTAAGGAGACGCCTGGACATGGGAATTGAACCCGGGACTTACAAATTGGTGTAACAATGAAGTGAATGCTCTTCCTAGGCTTTGAACCAGCATCCTTTTGTAATCGTCATCATAATATTCTAATCTTGTTTGTGAACGGCACATAATCAATCCTTAACCAACAAATTTATTTTAAAATTATTATTTACATGTTTATTTGTTGTATTTGTCAACCTCTGAAGTATTTTTGTTTAATGCTATACATAAAACATGTTTGGATTAATTGTCATTATCATTCAAAGTTATTTATCAGTTTTTAAATGTTGAAAACTGTAAATATTCACTTAATTCTCTGTAAGAACCAGCAGATCGCCAGGCCTCATGACGTCACTACAAGCTGAGTTGTCACATTTAACACTCTGGCCTGTAACTAAAGACAGCTATGACTTGGCCCACATAAAATTCATGACCTGAAAGCTAATTTAAAAACTACTAAAGAAGAATGTCAAATTTGATTCCTTGTAACCCTAAGACTATTCTGTGATCGATTTTAATATAACAATTTCTGATATCTTGATTCATAGCTCTCTCAAATCCCAGGAAATGGTAATCTCGGTCTTCAAACAAAAACAAAAAAATTTGGAGTTGGGTTGGTTTTAATTGTGAAAATTATTAGTTTTGTTGTTATTGTTATGTTTTCCTTTAATATCGAAAAATTATAAGGGTGGAATGCAAGAACAATATTGAGTAAGAGCAGAGTAGGAGTAGATTCTATCTCATTTAATGACAGCATGTCCACAAGAAAGTCCAGCGGTGTATTATCACGATCGCCCAATTAGAATCGGAGACAGATCTTACTCACTTATGTGTAGTGGGTTTTAGATATACCTGCCAAAGAAATTGGCCTCCTTGATGTCGGTTGTGGTGTTACAGTGGCCACAGAAACGAACTTTATAGTCTCTGGCCGCTTCCCTCCAACTCCTCTCTTGCTGAGATATGGAGTCTTGGACCTTGAACTGTAGGTCACTGCTTCCACACTCACTGGAGTCTCGCTGCAGCTCACCATCATCTGTAACACACCGTCCTTGTTCCTGAGTGTCTCGTGGCAACTCACACGCAGCCAGAGTGTCTCGTGGCAACTCACACAGCCAGAGTGTCTCGTGGCAACTCACACACAGCCAGAGTGTCTCATGGCAACTCACACACAGCCGAGTGTCTCGTGGCAACTCACACACAGTCAGGTGTCTCATGGCAACTCACACACAGCCCGAGTGTCTCGTGGCAACTCACACGCATCTCGAGTGTCTTGTGGCAACTCACACGCAGCTCGAGTGTCTTGTGGCAACTCACCATCATCACAGGAGGGCGTCACAGCATCCTGTATGTCTTTGCACAGAGCCTTGCATGCGTGACTATGGACATGGCCAGGGAACTTCTCCTTGAAGGATCGAAGACACTCCTCCGCTTCTTGGACCCATTGGAGTTCGAGCAGACATCTCGCTAATCTATAATCGCATCAAACAGTTTTTTTTTTTAATATAGTTACACATGTTTCAGAATTAATAATATTTAAAATAATGACCAGTGAACCCATCGGATGATCGTCTTTTACCTGAAATGAGCTTTTACATAAGCTGGGTCCAGATGAAGTGCTGTGTGGCAGTCCCTCATAGCAGCATATATGTCCCCATCCCTGTAACATAATAGCATCTCTGTCCAACTAGGTGTATATTCTGATAACGGCCTTATTGTCCAACTATAGGACAGAAGAAAGTAGTTTTGGTTGGTGCGAGCTTGGCCAAGTTATCCCAGTGTAACAGTGACTACCTCTACTATAGAAGACAGAAGAAAGGAAGATGTCACCTTTGTGCATTGGATTCTTCACACGTTTTTCCTCTTTCCCTCGGTGAGCTTTCTTCATCAAATTTACTCTTAGTAGTTTATTTTTCCTTTTTCTTTATTATTTCATTTTTGTAATTTTCCAAAGTATTTTCTAATGGATTGGTTGATGACACAAATAAAACTATCATAGAGTTGTAAGATATATTTAAATATATTATTTTTTATTAGGCCTATGATTTTTCTCATTGTGTCTTAGTAGCTGTTTAGGTTGATATATTCATTCATTCTTTTCCTTAATTATGCTAATAGAATAATAATGATAGTAAATTTTATGAGGAAATGTACCCGCGTTTAAGTGAAGAAAGAGTGGGTAACCATTTAGGAAAAAACATTCTCACCCATTTCGATACACCCAACCAGGATTCGAACTCCAATATTCCCATCACATCAGTCTAACACGAGAGTGACACAATAAACAATGCGACCACCAATAATGTTTACATATTCTCATATTCACATTATATTGTCTTAAATAGTATAAAATTTTCATCAAGTTTTTGTCACTGTGTCCCACAACCCGTTCGGGTTATACGTATTTGAACTATAAATAAATCGTTTGTGTTAAGTATGAGGAAGCTATAATTGAGGGTGAGTGGAAAGCACTTGTAAAAAACAACACCCTCAGCATGTCTGACCGGGATTCAAACTGTGATTTACCTCTTCCCGGCAATCCAACCTATTGTGGGAGTGACAACTTAGACCATCCGATCAATGAAGCTGATTTCATGGTTGTGTTCTTACCCATACTGGTAGGCATGTGGACTAAATATCAAGTCCGTGTAGTCTGATTTACTGATGACGAGAAGGTCAAGGTTTAAATAATGGTGGGGTATACTGAGAGTGGTTCCTTATAAATAGTTTTACATTCTTCTTCCACATAATTATGAATAACTTCCCTCTGAATTCTACCTTATTCATCCCTGCCACATTAGCGTAATTAAAATGCAAATAGGCCGGACGGATAGTGAAATGCGCAACAAAATAAAAGTGTGTTAATTATAACTCACCCACCTCTCCCTCTACTTATTCTGGATAGAGGTTGTATTATTTAGCACTGCGTATTACTACTGGTTTTATTTATACGCCAAAAGCGCTTTACGTTTTGGCAGTTTTTTTTTATTGTCTCTTAATTATATTTTTAGTCCAGATTCAACTGGCTACTGGATCGTTATTGGTCATTTGGTTCGGTTATTGACTACAGTAACACATTTTCAACTATGACAAGTCTGACAAGTGTATTGTATTGTCACACAATAAAATCTTGCTGTGAAGAGCGACATAGGTTCTACCTCCATGAGGGGTTGTCCCCTTTTGAGGCCTCTAACGTCGAACACAGGGATCACTCAGTTTAAAGAAGTAGTGGAGGAAGCTCCTTAAAGATAAAACTAATAAAGCTGTCAATCTAGAGTGAATCTGACATGTGACGATTATTCCAAGCATTCCAACACCGTCAAAGGCTTGTTTAAGACTTATTGCCAACTTTTGACTTAATTTTGGAATTAGTTTTTCTTGTAGTTCAATCTATATTTTTGAGCAACAAAGATTTTGGATTATAAAAAAACTTTTTCTTTGAATCTTGAATTAATTTCCAGAAATGATCAAAATTCAAGTAGAAATATTTTTTATTTTATTTCAACTTATGAAATAACTTTTTCATGAAAAAAATGGTCTATTTTGCCCATTTTTACTGATTTTTTCTTTCTTCACTTTTACGTCTTATTTCCCATTCGAGTTATACAGGTGTGTACTAATTAAGCTAATGGGTTTAGGGGTGAGGAAGGTTGAATTTAGAGGAAGAGTACCTGTATTTGTGTGGAGAGAGAGAGAGAGAGTGAGAGTGGAAAACCTTTTATGCAAAACCACCCTCAGTACACTCGACCAGGATCAAATGACAATTTCCTCATAATCAACAGTCCTGTCTATTGCGAGATTAGCGCCTTAGACCATGTGGCCACTGGGTATTTTCACAGATTATCTGTTTGTTAGGCAAGTTAATGTTCTCATTTTTTTTTCTCATGTTTCCAATAAAGGATTTTAGTTCCCCAACGAAATAAACCTCAAATTGGATCTTACCTAATCCATCCCTTAGTTACAAGTGGTTATTTGGTGTCTGCTACAAGCTCCTACTACCCCGCACCCCCCATCACTCATCACATGATTGAAACTAGTTGGTGTTTTGTTGGCATATGTTCAAACACATACCACGCCCTCTTCATGTATGCAGCCGCTCTGTTGCCGTACAGTAGAGCAGTGTTGCCGTTCAGGCTGATGGCTTTGTTGTACAGCATAATGGCTGTGGAGAAATGTTGGAAATCAAATGCTTGATTGGCCTGAAACAGTTTAGACTAGTGTTAGAGTGAGTAGAGTGTGGATCTATAGGTGAGTCTAGACAAGCAAGTGGAAGAGGACTCACCTTGAGTCTGAGCATCTCGACCCGGGTTGGGAGCAATGGAGGTTGTTTCTTATCCGCTACAGTCACAGGAAAGGACGCGCTGAACAAGGATACACCATTGGAACAGGACGAAGGACTGGAAAAGCCATCAGCAGTGCTTCGGAAACCGTTGGAAGAAACACTGTGCTCTGTAGACAGAAAGAGTTTTATTTCTAGAAATGTCACAATTCCTGTTAATCTCGATTTAGAATTCTAACTCCTCAAAATTTACAATGTGAATATTTTTTTCATGCATTCAACTTCATATTAAAAGTTATTTATTTATCATATTTTATTTTCAAAAATTAAAAAGTGTATATATTAGGGGAAAAAAAACCGTGGTAGACCTACATCATGTTTGATTTGTTCAAGATGGCTAAGGTCATTTTGATTACATTTACAACTAGCTGGCACAAAAGTGAAACATCAAAAGAACTAATAATAATACTCGCAATGAAAAGTAGCAATATTATTAATATTTATTTCGTGGAATTTAACAGCTAAAAATAGAGGTAGTGAAGGTTGTGAATTAGATCATTAGATTATTTCAATGCAATTATTATTCAGAAGTTTCAAACTACTGAATTTCAAAAATGAGGTGGCCCAATGGCTAGATAATTTTATAATAAAGGAAATTGATAAAACTAAAGAAAAAGGAAAAATAAACTACTAAGAATAAATTTATTATTATTATTTTCTCTTATCTATTATTATTATCATCATCAGTTTTCTATAAATATTAACCACAACCAAGGAATTTATCTCTACTCCAAAAACAGTTGGCACAATTTGTTTCTAACAGTTTAATTCAAAATTCAAAATGGAGTAATCCATTGTTTGTGTTATTTGTACTCTCTTCTTCTTTGTGTTTGATAAAGATAACAATGCCGAAATATTATTATATTTGTGTTTAAAATGTGTGTGTGACTACTTCTACTATAGAAGACAGAAGAAAGGAAGAAGATGTCACCTTTGTACATTGGATTCTTCCCAATCTTTCCTCTTTCCCTAGGTGGGCTTTCTTCATCAAATTTATTCTTAGTAGTTTATTTTTCCTTTTTCTTTAGTTTTATCAATTTCCTTTATTATAAAACTACTGAATTTGACATCTTTATTTATTCTAAGTGTATATTTATCTAAACTTGAATATTATAACACTAAAATCCCTGGAGTCCTCAGCAATATTCAAGAAAGAAAACCAAAAACAATTCATGTGATTAAAGGTTTAAAAAAAACTATCGTTCAAATTAAAATCTAAATTTTCATAGAGCTTTTATTATGCTTTCAGGTGTTATTAATACAGGCCAGACACATGAACATTAATTTATTATTTAAATGAATTGTTATGTATTGAGTTGCCATGTATTGAGGATGTAAAAGGAAAAAAATACCAAAGAGAACTAAGGAGATGAAGTATGTAGGTAAAATACTTCAAGGGAGGCCAGGAAAGAGGTGGGAGGAGCAGATAGCAAGCAGCTGTGTGCGAGTGAGAGGATAAAAATGGAGGAAGGAAAGAGGAAGTGACCCGACTACAGGCTGGAAACGTGAGTGTGATGATGATGATATGCACAGAGCCGAGTGTGGATGTTTAATATTTACCTTTGTTTGTTTGCTCAGCGTGTATACCAAACTTGGTTGTCTTCCTCTTGCTGTTAATGTCAAATAGATATATCTGCTCACCGCCCAGGTTTACCAACAGTTCATTTCCATCTGCACTGAACGTGACATATGTGGACGCCAGGTTACGATACTTCTTCTTGTAGTCTTGTTGTTTCACGGGGAGGTGACCTGAGATAACACACTCACATTGTGAACCCTAACTACCTGATTATTGGGGGATCTAGGACAATACAATAACATGATTACATCTAGTACCATCTAGTAACGTAGTATAATACCATGCATCAGCACATTCAACAAGGCACTAAAATTGTATAGACACACCATAATTTTTTTAAGGAGAGGTGTTATCACTAAAATAATGAGAGCCTATCAAGATTATATTTAAAGTTCAATGGCTAAAATTCTAATAATTGAGGCGGTCAAGGCCAAAACATGATAACCCTCACAGATTTAGATGGAATATATTCACTATTTAAACGTCTATGAAATCTTGGAATAAAGCTATAAAAATAATAATTTACTAATATTGGGTCTCCACAAGGTCTGGCTGACTATAAAAACAACTTGTTCAAGAGCTAAGCCACCATAAATTACTGAAAACGATTTTTTCATAAAATGAGGGCTATCATAATTTTGCCCAGTCCCTCTCCTCTCAATGGTATTATTTAAAAAAAAGGTGTTGATCGTGGATTTACAAAGATTTATTTTTTTGGCCTCCAATTGTTTCTCACTTCTTTATGATCTTCCCCAAACTCCTGTGAGACATCCGATAACCCTTCGCAGCACACCAGTTGAAAAACGCTGCTCTACATACAGTAGTAATATATACAGTCAGGAGGAATATTACCTGTTACATACTATTTATTGTATACAGCCAGTAGAATATTACCTGCTACATAGTATTGAACACAGCCTAAAGGCATGTTCACTTCAGATTCTCCTTCTCCAGCTCTGCTTGCCATGTAGTGTTGTCGTTCCCAATTGGATCGTAGAGAATTCTCAGGTGGATACTACATCCATCAACACAATCCACAATCTTATGTCAACACTCTCATACTCCTCAATATATTACATTGTGGCTTCACAACAGTAAACAGGCAGCATAATACATATTATACAAAATATTTTAAGGAAATGCTCTTTTAACTTTTTGAAGTATGATCATGTTGGAATTAAAAACAATCAAATTCCTAAATTATATAAGGGCTGTCCAAGACACAGCCCGCAAAACAATTTTATGCGGCCTTCCTATGGGTTATGGCTTTTGATTTTCACCCGCGAAAAAATAGAGCTCTCATCGTAAAATTGAAGCTCAAACCTAGCTTCACAGACACATCTTCAAGTGCACTTAAATGGGTCACCCGTCGTTAGTGTCTCAAAACTGTACCAATTGAACAGCCGAGGCACCAATTTAGTAGTTAAACAGTTTTCCACAAGTGCTTTAGTAGCAAACTTAGTTTAGAGACTAGCGGTTATAGAGTTCTCATTTATCAATCCAGTTGTGTCTCAAGTAGTACTCATGTCGTTCACTAAGAACTAGGATCGGGCTACTCGCGGAAGTCTTCTAACCTAGTTGTGTCAACATCTCTTATTATTACTTTCTGGTTAGTGTCGTTCGTTCATCCGTTTTTAAAGGTTAGGTCACTGCGGTTCACCAAATCACTAGATACAAATTGTATTATATTTGGAAGAAGGTTATAGGAAAGGTGAATAGAAACATATAAATAGGATGAACAAAATATGGCTTTTACAATGAAAAGAAGAACACAGTTCATGCTTTAGTGCTGCCATTGGACAAAGGCGTAGTTGCGGCCTCTTAAAGAAAATTGATTGTCACCACCCAATACGCTGACCTAGGTTTCATTCTATCGGAACTCCTCAGGGAGGAGAGTGAAATGCGCAACAAAACTTTATAAAAGATGAAACAAACAAAAAAACACAAAAGGGAGAAAATGCAAATTGTAATAATTCCCGTTTTATCTTCAATTGTTCACTTCTACTTAACTAGTACAATAACCATGTCTGACAGGAAAAGGAAAATTGAAGAAGAAAGGTGAATGTATCAAAGACAATGGGAATCAAACTATTTGATCTGTGTGACTCAATTGCAAAATACTTTTCATTGTGTCTGGATGAAAGTAGTGATCAAGTAGATGTAAGACCACTTTTAATTTTTGCTCTAAACTATTCAGGAGGACTTTATGATTAATGAAGAATTGCTCCGCTTTTTATCTTTGCATGGGATTACTTAAGGTACTGATATTTTTGAACCAGTTCAAAATTTTGTTATAAACTATGGAAGATTCGATAAATGTTCCTGCATTGTCACTGATGGGACAAAAGCTATGACGGGGATTGGAATCAGCTTTTGTGAACCAATGAAATAAAAAAATATTAACTGCTCTACCATACATGACATCAGTCATCAAGAGGCACTCTGTGGAGAATCTCTACATCAAGTCAATGCAATGAAAGTAGCTGTAAAAGTAACTAATACTATACGAGGAGGTAATAGAAAGGAAGTATTACAAACTTAGATAATGTGTTATAAAACTACAGCAAATATTTCAAAGTTACAGAATGTGTTACAAAGTAAAAGGAGGTGTTACAAAGTTAAATAAGGGATTACAAAGTTAGAGAATGTGTTATAAAGCTACAGGTGTTACAAATGTTGTTAGACCTGTATAGTTGTGGGTGTAATCATGCGCCTGTCATACACCCGAATGTAAGGATCATTAGCGCCAACAGCCAGGAGTTCTGGCCTGCGAGGGTTGATAGCTACACACTTGGCCTCAGCGTAGCGTCCCATGTGGCTCAGGAGGTTAACCAGTACGTTGTTCACCTCCCGAGAGCAGGAGTGGGGGGTGCGCAGGTCAAACTGCCTGGGTAACACAAACACACACACCTTTACAATATACAGGACAGCTGTTTGTATGGGTGCATATTAGTTGAATGAGGACTACTGGCTGATTAGCTGTCCCGTCCTCGGCAGAACTCCCGATTATATAAGGCACACCACGTCAGATAATACTCACATGACAGTTCCATCCTCAGCGGCACTCCAGAACATATAAGGCACATCAGGAGCGGTGGCAAGCCTCTTCACTCGGCCTGTGTGGCAGCTACATATGTGAGTGGTCTCCTTGAGGTTAACATCATGGACTCTGATACGACAATCCCCAGCCCCTGTCAGCAGGACACTGTCCCCCGATTGTGGCAGGAACTAGGAGCACACGGTAGACAAAGTTACTACAAGACAAGTCCAAGTTTTACACACCACTATAATGCTAGATACAATACAAGGTTTGCTTTTATACTCTGTAAAATTGATACACATGGATTTTAATAATAAACTTACATTAATTCTTAGAAAAATATTATTTACTAAACTATAAGAATATCGATAAAAATAAATTTCTGAGAGTTCTCCCAAGATAAAATTTTAATTTATCATTTACTTACATGGGTTTTTATGTATGACAACTATTGACAAAATCCTTTTTTTTATTTTTTATTTTATTGCCACTAATGTATCAAATAATATAATTTAATTTTTTAACTTTAATTGTCTCTCACTGTCCAACACCTTAGCTCAGTTGGTAATGTGTATGCCTAATTGAGCAAAGGGTCCCGGGTTCGTTTCCTGGAATGACTGAAAATTTATCATTGATGAAAATATGGGTTTACCCTTTCACATTGATAAATTAATGGCTGGACACTAGATGTTGTGTCTGTCCTAGTCTTGATATAGATTATAAGACATTTGAAGTCACAACATGCCGGTAGTGGAAATACATGGCTTGAATAAAAAAGTGACCCAGACTATCAGCTGGAAACAGTAATGGATGTAAAATTATTCTCTCATTGTTAAAAATAAGTAATTCTGATAAATTAGGGTGGACAGGACATGCAGTGTGAATGGGAAAAATCTAGAACCGTGTTCAGAGTATTGACTGGTAAATCCAATGGTAAGACCTAGACGCAGATAAAAGGATAACATTAGAATGGACCTGAAAGAGTTAGGGTGTAATGAGGTGGACTGGAAAGAACTATTTCATGAAAGATATAGGTAGCGTACTCTTGTAGGTGCGGCAATGAATTTCCGAGTCCCTAATTTCATAGAGTAAGTAATACTATATTATCAATAATTATTTTCAAATAGGTTGGCATTAGTTACTTTCAGCGAATGTTTGTGATAAAGAACGCTGTCACCTACAATCTCACCGTAGATAGGATATACCTTTCAGGGTGAACACGAGTGTACAAAGTAATAATAGGGATGGCTGGAGTAGGGGGGAGCTTAAGGTTTGAATCCCAACCCCCAACCAGGTGTACAAAGAGATATGTTTCGCTAAAATGCTAGAAAGATACTTGGAAAATTTTAATTGTGTAGTTATTTCATCCAAGACAAAAAGAAGCAAAAATATACAAAAATAAGTTAACGTGTTATTCTAGAGTTAAACATATTATAAGTAGGCTACATATTAATAACCTTAAAAGTCTTAATTGCACTGTTTATATTTTATTTTAATTGCAATTGTAAAAGTATCCATACCTTGACCGAGAATATGTTGCCCTGGTGTCCAGTTTGTATTGCATGGATCTTGCGGTGCAACAGAGGATCCCAAAGTATGACTTGGACGTCATCCGAGGCTGAAGCCAAGATACTGCAAATATTTAATTTCTTAAGTAACTTACATAGAAATACTGTCATGCATCATTATTTTAAGAGTGTTATATATATATATATATATATGTTCCATACGAAGTGTAATAATTAGAGCCCAGATTTGTATGCAAAATGCATGTTCTTTTTTACATATTACCTGCCTCGGTGGCGTAGTTGGCTAACGCGCTTGTCGTGTTGAGCTCTACTGCTGAGGACGGGGAGATCGAGGTTCGAATCTCGGTCGGGTGAACTAGGGGTGGTTTTTCCTAAATGGTTTTCCACTCTCCCTCTACACAAATGCGGGTTCACTTCCTTTAATTCAACCTTACCAATTCCTAATCCATTAGCGTAATTAGTACTTAAAGCATATAACCCGAACGGGTAGTAAGGCGCGGTGCTATTATTATTATTATTTTACATATCTAAAGGTTTACCATTATTTCTACACATCCACATCTAATAGCTAGAGGCCACAATAGCCTAAAAGAGGGTGGACGGACTATAAGGAATTTATTATAACAAAAAAAATTGGAAAATTTTTAAGAAAAATTTGAATTATTTATTCAAGGTACAACAACAGAGGTAAACAAAAAATACATGGCCTCACAAGGCAAACTGAAGAGAGTTGAAAAACACATAAATATGACAGAGACTGCTCTTGCGCAGTACATTTGAGAATATATTTCACAATCTCAAAGTAAATTATTCATTTATATAAATTAGTCTAGAAGATACCCATTAATAGACAAAATCGTTATTATAATAAAGAGCTTAAAGAGCCTTACCTAGTGTTGTGTTATTAACTCACCGACCATCTTGACTCCATTTCAGACAAACATTACCTAGGGTTGTTATTAACTCACCGACCATCTTGACTCCATTTCAGACAAATATTACCTAGGGTTGTCATTAACTCACCGACCATCTTGACTCCACTCCATACAAACATTACCTAGGGTTGTTATTAACTCACCGACCATCTCCATTTCAGACAAACATTACCTAGGTTGTTATTACTCACCGACCATCTTGACTCCATTTCAGACAAATATTACCTAGGGTTGTTATTAACACACGACCATCTTGACTCCATTTCAGACAAACATTACCTAGTGTTGTGTCATTAACTCACCGACCATCTTGACTCCACTCCAGACAGTTAACACAGCCATTATGACCTTCCAGTTCCTTCTCCAGTCCCAGACGCTTCACAAAGTCCTCAGTCACATGGAGACCTTGCTGAAGTCTGTAGGAGGTACAGTCCTGAACAACACAATAACAACACAATGTACACTAGCCGCAGCATGTTCATGTCACTCACATCCAAGTCATTCAGATTATCTTGTCAAGGAGATCTATTTGTGAATGTCCTATTTGAAAGTGATTGTTGCTGATCATCAAGAGGAGTAATTGTCAGTAATAAAAACGGAAATACTAACAATCAGCACAAATATATGTAAGCGCAAACTAACAAGAACTATCAGAGCCAAAGCATTTCTAATTGTGAGAGGGGTTAGGAGGGGAGATGAATGTGGGGTGGAGAGAGAGGAAGAATAGGGGATAAAGTTAGAGGGGAAATGAGGACAGTGAAGAGGAAGAAAATAAGGAGCAGGGGAGGGAGATAAGGTGGAGGAAGGGAAAGAGAGTGGATTAAAAGAAGAGGGTGAGAAAGGGAAATGTGGACAGAGGAAGAGAGGGTTAATACAATAAGGTGGAGGAAGAAAAGGAAGAAAAAATTAGGATGGAAGAGGAAGAAAGGGTAGAAAAAGGGAAGAGGGGAGGGAAAAGGGGGGAATAAAATGAGAGGGAGGGAAAGAGAATAAAAGGAGAGGAAGGGGGGATGGAGACAGGAGGTTAAGGAAGAGGAAAGGGGAATGGAGACATGAGATAAAGGGAGAGAAAGGGGGGAAGAGAGGGGAAGAAGGGGGAGATCATCTAGAATCTTTTCAGGAATTAATCTATCTTCCATGCTATAAAGGTGAGCCCCACAAACTAAACAGCAAGTTCATCTGGTCTGGTATTCTAGTGAGAGAGAGGTCAGGGCTCAAATTCTGACTGGCTGTACTAAGGTAATTATCCTATTTTTAAAAAATCCACTCTCCCTCCACAAAATTATGGGCACACATCTATTAATTGAATGTTGATCATTTACAGCCTTAAAAGTGTAGTTAAAAGCACAGGTAGCCTAATTAGGTTTATGGATCTAGCACAGCTCTAATTAGTTGCATGCACTTATCAAATAAAAAAACTGTTAAATTTACTGCAGCCTAGCGTTGAACTAAAGAATCATCCAACCTTGATCTCGCGCTGCTTTACCAGTTGAACAATGTTACAACTGGACAGGACTTGTTTTCTGTTCATAGTCCCTCACTGGGGGTCACCATGATACCTGCAACACAAGCATGGACCTTATGATGACAGCATCAGTGTGCGGCTTAAGCCCCATCCACACAGTCCATATTCGTAATCACTTGACAGTGCCAACCAATGAGAAAATTTGAAAACAACATACAATTAAACTCTTGAAAGAAAATTTTCTAGAGCTAGGCACAATCAGATAATATCACAGCTCAATAACTATTAACACACATGACTACACAACATATTTTGATAAAACGTCCAAGCTAGGCTACATTTGAAAGGTAAGTTAAGTGCAGTCACAAATAATATATTTAAAACATGAGCTAGTTAGTGTAATGATAATGCCATTTGGTGCTTTCATTTGATGCAGGCTCACGCTTGCTTTGCTGTGATTGGTAATCCTTAGCAGTCCATATCAACGAGTCCTTGGTAAATTAAAGTTAAGTCAACTTTTAGGAGAAATAAGAAATAAGGAATTAAGGATATGGACTCTGTAGACTGTACAATTTGCTAGTGTAGAGTCCATCACTTATGGACTACTGTGCACCTTATGGATACACAGTTTGTAGATGTGACTTTATGTGGATTGCGGTGGATGTTTCACCCCTTAGAGGACTTGGGGGGGGGGGGGGGGGGTAGTGGAGGATGAAGCAATCTGTTCCTGTAGTCTATCCTTACAGACTTAACACACCTTATATGAAGAATTTTAAGGGTTTCTTTATACTGATAAATTCCTTGCTTGCGTTCATAATTTATCTTATAAAAATACAAGTGCCATCATTATTTACATTCCAACTGTATACAATCAGCATTTAAGATCATTCTCATCTCATTACACCAGTGTTTACACACAAAAAAACTTTCCCATTAATTTATTAACAATTAGGCTAATTAAAAAAAAAGTTTTGATTTGTTTCAAATTGGCGCATCATTGTCAAACTATATCACATCCATTAGTGAGTATGTTAATATTTGTTATATTTTATGTGTATAAAACTGTGGTTGGTATACTCACATAATTGGCTTTATCCTAATCCTATTTCTACCTCTAAACAAAATTACGGTAGAAATAGATTTCTGGCAATATGTACGCAATTATTTTCATATAATGTCAACTTGTTAACGAGAGTTGTATTTAAGGGTTGTCTATAGATAAGTGACAGCCTAATGAATCGCTCAATTTAATTTGTATACTCTGGTCCTACTGTACAAGTCAAACTGAATCTTGTTTTCGAAATCACAGATTAATTTATCACTAGGAAATAAAAAGTCTTAGGCCACCCCATTGGTCACTATGATACAACGTGAGTGAAATTTTCGAACTGTGCTCTGTATACCAATATGTAAGACAAAGAAAGAAATCTTCGGGTATTTATTTCTCTTGTTTTCACATCTAAGTCGATACATTTGGACCTACTTTATTATTTCATGTGAATTTATAATATGTATGAGTATAATTATTATATTCACAGTGATAAATTGTGATGTTTTATGTTCTTATCTCCTTGTAATGTTAAATAATAATCTGGAGTAGTAGTTAGATAGTTCAGAAAAAGTAGGTACAATAATGTTATGTTAAATACTTATATAGATTACCTGGTTCTCGTACCCAGAACCTGAGTGTTGGTGATACTTCACTGATAAGTACAGTTAATTTGTGTTATTATTCGTTGAATTGTCATGTATAGATATATTACTCGAATAAAAAAGTTTTATCTCATCATAACCTTTATCAAAAACTCACCACAATTTTATCTGCATTCTCGACACAATAATCACAATCAACATTATACTTTTAGTTTGTTTGAAACTTAACGCTAGCAACAATAAGTATCCCAAAAACAACAACCTAAATTATTAAAACAAAAATTTACTAACAATTTAAAAAAGGCCCATACATAAATAAACAAAGATAAAGTGTCAAAACATAGATTCCTGGTGTCTTTGAAACGTTTTAAGGGGCCCCATCCACGTTGAGTTGGTAGAATCCAAATTGCAACCGTGGTGATCATTTTAGCTTTGTATGGTACACATTAGAGGACATTTTTATGAACATCTGGCTATCTTGACTTGCTGACATATCTTAAAAGATGAACGTATGGAAAAACATTCATCATTGCCTCTTGCCATTATCTATTCTTTCAATACTTCTCTACAATTAAGCACTGTTCAGTTTGACTAAACATTATTCCCACTCCACTTTTAATTTTAAAAAAACCAATACAGTTAATTCTTCTAGAAATTGAGGATATGTTGTACTCATATTCTTAAAAAATATATTAGCAAATATACATTTGCTGTTGGCAATAAAATTTATTCAAACACGATTCTTTTTATTTTAGCATCAGTTCTTACATCCTGTTAAGATTATACGCACATGAACTGGTTACATTATTATTACTAGCACCACGTCTTACTACCCATTCGGGTCATACGCACTTACACTAATGTGCTATGGTAGGGTGATTGTGAGATAAAATGGAGGACCTACAGTTTAACGTAGGATCCAAACCACGTTGGAGGCCAGGCATTCCACACATTCACAAGTTGTGATTAATACACATCTTGTCATAGGTGAAGGAAGGGTTTGGCAATAAGGTAAATCTGTGTAGGGACCAAGGATTGAACTCCGGACCCTCAGAACAAAGTCTGACACCTTACCCCTAGACCGCCAGGTTACCTAGCTACGTTATTGAACTAGGGATGTGAAAGGATGAATATAGAGGAAGTTTACCCGCATTTGCATGAAGAGAAAGAGTGAACATCTATTTTGGAAAACTACAACCAGTTCTAAGATTTGTAACAGTATGAACATGTTTCAAGCATATTTGTTAAATAATGGTACTCACACAATTACTCCAAAAGAATCCTCACCAGGACCCCTAATTTTGAAACTTGCGAAAATACTCGCTTGCGAGCTAACTCGCAACTTATGAACTCGCAAATCGCAGGCTGTACTGAAACAGAGCTAATTTTGAAAGGTTTCTAATGTCGTGCGAGTCGGTGTAGTGTTGTTTCGCTTGCGACTGAGTTTTCAATCCGACAACACTGTAAAACCATGACGTGCCAAAGGGTTGGGGTGATGGTCTGCCACAACACGTCATTATACAAGATACGTAACTGAAAGTAAACATTATTATTGTATTGATTACATCATATACAACGGTTAGTTTAGTTTCATTGGGAAACCATCTTCCAATTGTATACATCTAAACTTATTGTCTCAAAATTTTCTCAAAGATATATATGACCCAAATAAAAACCGATCCTATGTAACAATCCAATTTAGCACACTTGGTAGCGCGCTGAACCCGTATCCGAACATCCACGAGTTCAATCTCAACCTATGTATAATATTTTAATTTTTGTCTGAATTTAAATCACGTTTTCGTAATTAGAATTCAGTAATATATTTTTTTATTTTCGCAACTATTTTTAAAACATAAATATACCCTAAAAAATTTTACTATGCGAATAATAATTAGCTTACTTAGCCTTATTTTAAAATGTGTACAATTTTATGTCATAAAACCCATTAATTTAATTTTTAAATAATCACCTACGTACAAAATTTCAAAATTAATGTAGGCTTAGCGTTTTTAATTTAATACCTTTTTAAATTATTTTTAACGACTATTATGTTAGTCTAAGTAGACTCAAATACCTTGTGTATTTCTATAAAATATATTTAAAACATATTTTATGCTTACTAATACGATCATTTAAAATTAAAGTTTAAAGTCTGATAAATTAAAAGAAATTTTTTTTTTAAGGATTTGAACACGCGAACCTTAGATCATGAAACGGTTACGTTACCGACTCACCCAAATTGACTATTGAGGAAATTGAAAAAATTAGAATATATAATTTCGTTTTCACCCAAACAAATATTTGTATTGAAGGATTGCATAAAGTGTACAAAGCAATCATATTCTTTTCTTCTGTAAACCTATTTTGTACAGTGATAGGTTTATTTCAACAAAATCACTCTCAGAAAGCTGCAACCGAAGAGGGGGATGGCATCCATTTTGTTATTTTATTGCCTATTCGATAGACAAGGCCTGTCTCCTACGGTGTGAGGCTGGCGAGTAGAATCCGCTCGCTATTCGATCGTGTGACGTCAGTTTTCGCAGCGCAGAAGTTTCAAAATTAGGGGTTTGCGAGATTGTGTACGAGATGAGAGAAATACGCTAGCGAATTGCTACTCGCACGTTTCAAAATTAGAGGCCCAGTCCTTCCCACTTTAACGTTCCCATTCAACCGAAACAAGTGCCAGTCAGGGCTAACGTGTCGTGTGATGCCAGATGACGTCACAAGTTCCACGCCACAGATGCGCCGATAACCCAGTAAAACGCTATGTGGCATGTTCCCCTTCCTTTGCCAATTTCTACCCTCCTTTGAATCTCCCTTTATCTGTCTCTGGGATCACGTGATGACTTTCTAGGACTATAACTTAACATGACTCGTCCCTATTGTTACTCGCTATACCACTGGCTTCAGTTTAGGTAAGCAGAGCTATCTACGGCAGACTTACTTTTACACGCCTTCAAAAATATTTTTCGGTCTTCAACCTTTTTGTCAATGTTTATTAATTATATTTCTGGCTTAGAACCTAAATATTAATTTAATTGTATATGGTATATAAGATGGTTTACTCATGTTATCGTGTTTTTTTAAGGTCATTTTAATAAGTTAATATTAGTGGTAGATTTGTCTTGAGGTCACTAAAAGCCATTGTTTAATAGCCACACAAATTACCCTATCTCAAGGCTACTAGATTGCATTGCCAAATATTAATTGTAAATTTAGATGCATCCAAATTAAGTACGGGTAAGAAATATATCCCGGTATATCTGTTGTATTGGCTTGAGCCTCTTGATGGCTAGGCTATGCCGCCATTGCATGGTTCCACCAGGGAAATGGAGAATACCCCACCGCCACAACTTGCATCGATCCTTACCATTCATCTTACCATGAGTTTAGAAACACCAGGGTGTCTACTTAACCTTGAAAAAAAAAATTACCTGAGAACTTAGTTTTTTCATGAAAGTTTTAGATTTTTCCAGGCTTAAATTAATGATTTTGACCTCTTTTCCTATTCTAATTAAATGTACATGAACATGGTCTATTAATATATTAATCTTAATACAATGAAATCTCTAAAGAATGGACACCTTCAAAATAAAAATAAAACTGTTTTTAAGTGATGTCAGTTATTTGTAAAAATATTTTTTTAAATCATATTCTTGAACACAATATAAACTATTTGAAAGCTATATGAACCTTTATATTTTGGATATTAACTAAAACAATCTAATTAGGACCAGCACACACTTAAGACACAGTTGAGACGACTATTTCATCATTTATACAAGACCCTTCAGAACATATTGAGATGCGCACACTGAACATTACGACACACGATTGGCAGTGGGCTACCTCTGACAACAGCCCTGGCTTTTTCTGTCGACAACTGTCGTTGGCTCTTAGAAATGTATAAAAACGCACAAATTAAAGACCCTTTCAGTGGTTCTGGCTTTTATTTAGTGAGACGTAGATGATTGTCAAACATGAATTTTGTGGGAAATATCGCAGTTTGTGCGCTTGCGATTCGTCTCAGGAAAAGGAGAAAAAAAGGAATTATTGGGTGCATCCACTGCATAGTGAGACACTGTTGAAAGGAAAATTCCATAACTTACTGTGTTTGAAATTCTATATAGTGACCCTACAAATTTTATTTTCTTATTTACGCACGAGTACACTAAGTTTGGATGAGCTTTTATTATTGATGAGACCATGTATAACCTATCAAGACATGAATATACGTCTTGCTACAGAATTTCACCTGAAGAAAGATTGGCGGTCACACTATGATAAGTTAGTAGGTAGGCCTATATAAAATCACCTTTACAATAACTTCTTTATTTTTAAATAAAGAAACATAGATAAAACTTAAAGTAATACCTTTCTAAAGATAAATAACCAAGGCAAACAACCTAGTTGTTATAAGTCTAATATTTCAGAATCACAAGAAAAATTTGAATAAACTGTTTGAACTGTGTCATTTGAATTTGGGAAAGCTAAGTGGAGAAGATGAGCAACATTGTGGTCTTTCTTTATTGTTGGCTGCTGTTGTTTTTGCACCTTGGTTCGAAATAAATTCATTCCTGTTGCTATTTACACCAGATGGACCAGCTAAATTAAAAATCAAAGGGTGGGACTGTTGAATCCATTATTGTTGTACAAATAGTGCGCTAATATTACAATTTGAGCCATATTCTGCCCCTAAGTTTTGAATTGCTCTCAAAGTTTTTACCTTCGCCTCTAATTTTTGTCTTTGCCTAGTTTGAGTGAAGGAACTAAAGAGAGTACGAAGTGAACATCTTCATCTTTATTTCTTGAATCCAAAATGTTTAGTAAAGATTCAGCCGAAAAACTTTTGCTTCCTTTTGTATGCTGTCTTTTTTCTTCTGTAGAAAGCTATTTTTTCTGATTTCAGCCTCATTTACAATATCAATTTCATTTTCTTCATTGCCATCGTCATCTGATATTACATTTTATTCCATTGATCTAGATTCTATTGTTGAAAGTAAAAATAACCATTTTTCCAAATATATATACTTCCTCTCTTGATGTTTATTGCCGGGTCTTTGTCTCTTTCTGAACATGGAGCTTCTACTGTTGAAAAAAGATCTTACACTTTGTCACTTCTTCTGTGTGCCTCGAGTTAGAAATAATGAAAATATTTAACTCTTTTATAAGTAATACATTCATACTATTTTATTATATGTTGTACGCCCATTATGCTGTATGCTGTAATAATATAGTATGACCATATTCTAGACTTTTACCTTATTTTAAAAAAATATTCAAGATATTTGGCAACTGGCACAAGCTTCAATAGACTCTTTGATTTTTTAATTGCACCTTCAACGCTAAGGATGATAATTAAATGCACTTGGCAAAAACATTTGGAGTGTTTTGCAACTGTTGTATATACCACAATCAATTATTTCCAGCTTGTGGCCGGGTCATCTTAGTAAAATGCCTCCATCTTCCTCCTTTAATTTCTTTCATTCTTCTTCTCTCATTTGAACACTTTCTGTTATCCGCTCCTCCAATCTCTTTCTTGGTTTACCCACATACCTCATTTCCAAGATTTTCTTCGGCATCTTTTCTTTTTCCATCCTCATTACATGTCCATACCATCTCAGTCTTACTTCCTCTACTATATCATGTAGCCCCTGTACTCCAACTCTTCCCTGAATAACTTCATTCTTAAGCTTGTTTCTCCTCGTAACAGCTAACATACTCCTCACAAACTTCATTTCCATGGCCTCCATTTTTCTAGCCTCTCTTGCATCCATTGTCCATGTTTCTGCTGCATATGTGACAATGGGAACAAAGTACGCCCCATGACACTTCCTTACACTCCAAGGGAACGTCTCTTCATAGAAGGTATCTTATAGAACAACTCTCCCTGCTGTCCTCTCAGTAAATCCTCTCTACTTCCACCTTTCTCCTCAATCACGCTTCTAAGATATTTTACATTTTGTATTTTTCTCAGCTCTACTCCATTCGACCTTATAGCTTTAATAGGACTTACCCTCTTTCTTTTAATTACGATCATGTCACACTTTGCCATGCTAAATTTCATTCAACAATCTTTTTCTTCATTCCATTCTTGTAGTTGTTCCTGTACTTCCTCTTTCTTCTTCCTCCCATAGCATCAAGTCATCAGCAATCATCATGGCTTTCATTTATTCCTCCCAGAGTTTTACTGCCAATTTTTTCATGACCATTTCCATTATAAATAGTAATGGTGAAAGGGCACTCCCCTGGTTCACCCGTTTTTTTATTTGGCACCACTTTGTCTTTCCACTCTTCGTCTCAACACAATTCCTGTTATTCTCATACATGCTTTTCTCTCTCATTTCCACTTCTTACTCCTCCATCACTTTCCAAACTTTATTTTTTACCACACTGTCATATGCATTCTTCACATCCATAACCATCATTACCAAGTCTTTCCCATATTCATACCTTCTTTCCATTAGCTGTCATATGTCAAAGATTAAGTCTGTTGTAGACCTCTGTTCCCTGAATCCGTGCTGTTCCTCTCTCCACCTTCTTTAATTTTATTCTGTTTTCCAGAATCTTCTAATATATTTTTGTACAGTGGCACATCAGCATTATCCCCTTATAATTTGTACACCTCTTTGTGTCTCCTTTCTTGAAAATAGGTATTATAACTCCTTTTTTTCCAGTCTTCCGGTACAGTGTTTTGCTTCCAAACCACTCTCAGCACCCTGTATAACCATTGTTTGTCTACTTTATCTGCTGCCCTTTTCATGTTCACAGTCAGTTCGTCCACACTCGGTGCTTTTCCTTTTCATCCTCTTTAATGCATCGTCCACCACTTTCCATGTCGGCTCTGTTTCCTCCTCTTCTTCTATTTCTTTCTGATCCTCTTTTTCACTCATTCCTTTAACTCTTCCAGGTTAAAAATGTATATATCGGGGAACATAAAAGAAGAATGGATAAGAATAGCTGATCAATTATATCAAAGGACCAAATTTCTCAATATAATAGGTGCCATTGATGGAAAGCATATTTGCATCATTCAACATCTGCAAGTGGATTTACATTTTACAACTATAAAAAATATTTTTTGCAAGTGTTAATTGCATGGACTGATGCAGATTACAAATTTACTTATAGATGTTTAATTATATGGAACTTCAAGTGACTCAAAAATCTTTAAGAATTAAAAAATGGGTAAAATGTTGGAACAGAATCAACTAAACATCCTGAATGTAAGATCTTTGCCTGATTATTAAGACGACCGAGCGTTGCCGTTATTTGATGTGGCGGACGAAGCTTTTGTGTTATCTAAACACGCCTTGAGGCCATATGCAGAAAAAAAAAGTTGACAATGCTCAAAAGTATATAAATAACTATCGCTATTCAAGAGCTTGTCGAATGGTGGAGTGCACATTTGGCATTTTATTTAACAAATGGAGGATTTTGCACAGACCACTAAATGTCGGTATCGAATTCTCCGACTGCATAACTAAGGCAACTTGTTTACCTAATAATTATGTTCGCTTTAAGGATGCATACACAATTGTGGAACCAATATTACCTTGTGGAACCAATATTAGGAGTCTCTTGAAGCTAATTTCCCCTAAAGGATTAACACAAACTCAATAAGACAAAATGTATTTGGTGGGTTGTGTGAAAACAAGCAATTAATAAATAATAATAAATTTTGTAACGTATTTGATTAATCAAAATTAAATTAATAATTCAACAGTGGAAGAGCAATTAAACTGTTCATAATAATTGTCAAGTGTATTGACTATAGGTGAAACGTGATTGTTAAACTTTATTGTTGAAATAAAATAAAAAACAAATATACAAACCTGCTTCAGTTTTATTTTCGGGTGACAATTTGCTCCGACCTGGTAGCACAGCTGAAAAAAAATTTACTTCCAAAGTTTTCTTTTGACATTGCTGTATTGCATAATCTTTTAATTTTTTTGTCATAAATCTCTTGAATTAACTGTTCAATATTCTTGTCTTGCAACATTGCACTTCCATACTCGCCGAGTATAGAGAGAAGATTGGGGAACAAGAGAACAACGGTTTAGTTGTATATACGCGCATGCTCACGCATTGAACTGCCGTGTCATTGATGAGTCGTGTGCTTTGGTCAACCAAGATAAGAAAGTTAGGCGATGGTTTAGTCTTACATGTGCACTGGCCCTTACCGCACTATGCAATATTGTATGCAGGGTAATTATGACCAAGTGGATAAATTTGTACATAGCTTACTATACAAAGAACAATACACAAATATAATGTGAACAGTAGATCTCCTATACTGTATATGTGCACAAGCATGGATAACCGCTGGAACATACCCCTCCCTCCCCCCTGATGGTTCGATAGGGGTGGGAGGTATGACTTTGAAGTACCATAGCATAGTCATTACTACGTTGATCATTTAAATTTTCTCTAGAGGGGGAGGGCAGAACTACTAACACTTCACATGAGACATTGGCATTACTATAAATGGACTGGTGTTTTAATTTCTCTCCATTGTCTAGAGATTTTTATGTATAAAGATGGCTTCTCTAGAAGTGTGTGTGTGTTCATTGTTGGGAAGTTGCTTCACCGTAAGAGCCCATGTTATTTTGCCAGGGAAATTTAAACCGCCTGTTATAAAAGAGAATCCACTTTTCAGAGGCTTCCATTAAGGGAAATATCATTGTACCTTTAGAGCTATTAACTTTAGTTTGGTAAAAATAATTACAAAAATTCATTGATTCTCCATGCAACAAAAAATTCCCTGAGAATTCCAGGTTTTCCAGGCGTGCCAACACCCTGAACAATGACAAAAACATATTTGTCAAAATGTTGGAAATTATAAAGTATGTAGGAAAAAGACTGCAAGGGAGGCCAAGAAAGAGATGGGAGGAGCAGGTAACAGAAAGTGTGTGAGTGAGAGGAGAAGAATAAATAATTAAAGGAAGAAGAATAATGGAGGGGTAAAAAAAAGATGGAGCCATTTTACTAAACTGACCTGGCCACAGGCTGGAAACAGTTGTTGACGATGATATTTGTGTTGCATTTTTAAATAGAAAAACTGAAGAAAATCGCATCAGAAGAATTCAAAAGAGTGAAAATGTTTAGAATTGAGATTTTTGAATTCACTAAAGAGGTTTTGCTAAAGGCAAAAAAAAGAGCTTATTTTAAAATAAAATGGTTTGGTGTATTTATTTATATAACCTTAATTTCAATCGAGACGGCACATTTTAAATAACATTTAAGTAAATCGGGCCATATTGTAAGGCTCACATTGTGTGTGTGTGTGTGTGTGTATGTGTGCAGGGCCAGATTTATAGCTGTGGAGGCCTTGTAAAGACACATAATTAAAGAGTCCCCAACATTAAACAAACATTTTTCTTTTCAACATCACTTTTTCTTTACTAAATTAACTGTTAAAATCTCACTGTTATAGATATTATGTGAATAAAGAAATATTGTCATTATAATAAATTAGATTTGTTTTTAAAAAAAATACATATTTCGTTCTTGTTAAAACCTTAGGAAAATACTCAACGGAAAAAATAGCAAAATGTCGTACTCTAGGGCTGTGTCTACACCACAGGAAACTCTGGTGGTGGGGACGACTTAATTAATAAAGCAATGTTTTATTGTTCTATATGAACCCATTAGATTAGCTGCAATCAAGGAATGTTGTCAAAGTTTTGAAACTAACACTTTAAATCACTTGTTTGTCTCATGAATTAGTAAGTATTATTTTGTCAGAAATAAATATAAATTGATATAATTTTATTTTAAGATTCTACCATGACTGCAATATAGGGAGCCAAAAGAGATTTTTTATTATTACAACTGTTTGTGGGGACCCCTGGGCAGTCACCGTCCCTTAAATCTGCCCCTATGTGTGTGTATACATATATATGGTTCCAAAGGAACAATACATATGTATGTTGAAAGATTTGTGATAAATAGAAAATGCATTTAATAAAATGAAATATATAAAATATTAAATATGTAACGAGATTCCAACTTGGGTAAAAAATTGGCGATGATCCGTTATTTCACAACTCAATTCAAGTCGCTCTTATTGTTTTCCAAGTACACATAAAAAAAACAACTGATCTGAAGTTAGAAAACTAATCTGTTAATCCCTTCCGGAAAGAAGACAAGTGAAATCCACAGTTCTATTTGATGGTTAGGAGGTTGTGGAACAATCTGGAAGATATAAACTTTCTTTTACATTTTTGAGTCTCAGGAAAGATTATGGTCACACAATCGCGCACAAAAACTTTGAGAAACAATCACACACATGTATTTATTATCAATAAATGATAGAACATTAGTTATCTATTAACGTTAATGGTTTGATCAGTCATTATTAAGTGTCAAGCCACTGCAGGCGCAGGTGGCTGGTGCAAAGAAGGTGGCAGGTGCGGCCGACCTTCCAACTTCGTATAGTCTAAATGAAACTCTTTGGCCACCTTTCTCCAGTTCTGAGCATCAAAGAAATAATATGTGCCTCGCTCATAAGTCGATGTCTTTTCCAATATAACCATTCCAGGTACTTGTGTAATCCAAACTTTCTCTTCCATATGATAGCGCCATTCTCTGCTGTACCTGTACAAACAACACTAGATAAAGCAACATTCCATGCTGTACCTGTACAAACAACACTAGATATAGGTGTGACCAGCCACAGGGCCAATCATAGCTCTTTAACATACTATCTGTAGACTTCACTACCATTTTTACTATATTAATTTACTTGAGATATCTAACGCGCACTTTCTGAACCAACTGATTATATCAACACACGACTTATACACTAACTTAAATCTAAGGCACACCCCAGCTGTTAATTAATCACTAAGAAAGGGGAAACCACATTTTTCACTAATAATAAACTTTTCGACCAAACTGGGAATCAAACTCGGGAGCCTTAGCTCAGTAGATGGACACACAATGTTTAGAACAAAGTTGTATAGCAGGGGTCCCCAATTATTTTTTATTGAGGTCCGTTTTAAAAACTTGACATACTTCTTCGGTCCGGCAAAACTTTACCAGTGACTCAAGTTCAAGCCCTATAGGACTATGCTCATTCAAAAACATGATTTTCTTTCCTTTTAGTTATTTTACTTATTTATCATTGCTGGCCTTCTATGTCTACTTCCCGCCCACCACCGAGATAGCACCATTTATTCTGTTAATCACTATCTCGTCAAGTTCCTGCGGGCCGCCATTTGGTGACCACTGTTGTATAGTATAGGCCACAAACAAGCATTGGTTATGTATTTAGACAACAAATTGACCGATACGAGAGAATAAAGTGGAAAACAGTCAGAAATGATATAGACCAAGTGAGGTGAGACAAACTACAAACATTTCATGTTAGAATACTTATCTAGGCGATACATTTTGCTAACACAACAGAGAAAAAAATCTCTCAGTTTTGTTTTAATGTTAAGGTGCCAAATTAAAATATTTTTTAAAAGCAAATATTTATATTATCTGATTATCCATTAAGTTCCCCGACATTTTCAGGTTATCCCAGCCACTGTGGTTTTATTTATTGCCCATGTGATTAGTAATGCCATCATCGCTCCGGCTATGTTTTTTTGATATGGTTATATGAGGAGAAATTACCTGACAGTGTCAGGGTGTAAGTGTCAAATGGGCCAGTATAAGCGAGAAAGCCTACAGTAGCCCCATTGCTTTTTTTGGTGCTGATGACAACTGACGGCTTTGAAAAGTTACCAGAACAAATTATTTATCCCTATGCCATCCATATGATCGGCAAAACATGTGTTTAGCAGCTGTCACTTCTTACAGTTAACATTTAGGTATAGAGCTGTGAGTTGTCAGTCAGCACCAAAGAAGCCATGGGGCTACTGTAGTTTAAAGTAATATAACAATCTAGCAAAAGATTGGCATTATCTTTAGAGAAAAAAAAAGATGAATATCTATAGGACGCTGAACAATTTCACTATGCAATTGTTTAAGGAGTGAATCCCCTGCATCTACAGAGGAACAAAATGTGATGCAATAAAATCTACTTGGATGTGTGTTATTGCCTTGAGATTAAATGAATCGAGGTCATATCTGGTAATGTTTAAAGCATGTGCAAAGTACACTTTTTAAATTCCAAGAAAACTTGAATCAAGCAAATGAAATATTCCCAAAGCCGAAACCGTGTTGGAATATTTTTTGGTTAGTAATATCAGTGTTCCCCCAAGGGCCTTTTCACATTTGTTTCACAAATCATCAAACATTGAAAAAATATTCCACTGCCTCTGTCCAGGTACTTACTAATGTACCCTGGCTAGAAAATATTTCTGTGAAAAATGTTGTATTTTATACTCTGAACAAATATTATTTTGTGTGCTAAAATCATTTATAATTTTTCTTATTGCACAGTTGTGTGTAATATTTAAATCAAATCAATCAAGTTGATATAACAACCCGCAAATCAATTACTTCAGATTATTTTACACTAGCAGAAGTTCCCAGCGTTGGCCGGGAGTAACTACGTAATGCATTGCATGGTTACAGAAGCAAGACTTTTCTTTGTTTCAAACAGACAAAAAAAAAATCTCTTCCTTTTATTTTCTCCAATTCAATATTTAATTAATTAAAAAAAGTCTAATCAAAATTTTAAAATTTCGGTTTCTAGGTGCACATGGCTACTAAAATAATTATGAAACAGTTTCTGTGTAGTGATGCTTACAGTTCAGCTGCAGCTGCCAGCTGTAGCACATCTCCATAGTTGGTGTAGTACATATAGAAAAGAAGATCCTCCTTGTAACGGTTTAGCTTGACTGGTGCCAACTTTTCCCTGGAAAATATGCAACCATCTCTGGTGACCTGATGGACCTGTTGTAGTACTATGAATACAGTAGTGTATTGTGATTCTCAAAGAAATCGATATAGATATTTTGATAAATGTTGACGTTTCATGACCACCCAAATCCGAAAAAGTGGTTTTTGAATTGACGTCTGTCTGTCCCTCGGAGTTCAGCCTAAACTATTTGACTGACTGGGCTAAAACTTGGTATCTAGGGTTTTCATAGGGTCGCCCGAGGGGTTTTTGGAATTGGATATTTAATTCTAAAATTGAGGGTAGTTTCCTTAAGAGATAAAAGAGAAAAAAATGATTTTATCAATATCGGCTCTAACGATTATAATTAAATTTCATTTCTAAGCGTTGATCAATATGACAAACAAAATGGCTACTCTTCAATTTTTCGTCAAAATGACTTTAAGGGTTCTGGTCTGATGCGTAAATTCAATTTTTTTTTATCATATCTCTGTAACTCTTTGAGATATGAAACTACTTATCATTGCATAATTGTAGTACTATTAAGTATAAAAAACTTTATTTTAATATATGTAAAAAAAACAATAGTTCATGAGATATTGGCAAATATATTGATACAATCTTGTTAGCTTTGGCTGTATAGGAGCTACCAAGGCTCTCTCTTTTTTAAATTAAACCTCAAAGTATGGTCTAAAATGATGTGAAAGAAAAATAGTAGCATTTTAGCTGCTAATGTACTTACTTAGGTTTATAAATTACAGCAATCTAGCATACTGCAGCTAATTTAAAACACATTATTTAGACATTAGGCTAGGTATCAAAATAAATAATTACCTTAATGGCATGATGGGGCCTGATGTAAAGTAAATCTATTTTAGCTTAATTTAAAATATTGTACAGTAGTCACATGGCTTCTTTGGTGCTGACTGACAGCTGACAGCTAAAAGCTTTGAAAAGTTACCAGACCAAATTATGTATCCCTACGCCGAACCATATGAGCTGCAAAAACAAGTGTTTAGCAGCTGTTACTTCTGAAGGTCAAAATGTAGGTATATACCTAAATGTTGACTGTCAGAGTCACTGTGAGTGTCAGTCAGCACCAAAGAAGCCATGGGGCTACTGTATTCCTATTGTTCAATGTTAATTTTTGACATAAATTGTTTCTTATTAATAATTTAATAAGAAACATTTAATATATAGCATAATACATAAAATTTCAATGAATATTTACTAGCTCTGTAGTAAGCTGGTTGGGGGCGAGGAAGGGAAAGGGCACAAGATGAAACATGAACGGTATGAAGTCCATTAACCGCGAGTTGACTCTGCACGAGTCATCCTTTCGTGTACAGGATTCAACTTGAATGCAGTGTGAGTCATCTGCTATCTATTGTTGAGTGAAGGGGCTGTATGCTGTTTCAACATGTTTAATAGTTTGATAGGATAGAGAAACCCACTTCTAAAATCTAAGTTTAAAGTTTTTTTACTGTTCTAAAGTCTAAAAAAAAGTTATTTTATTAGCTTACTTTTTTCTTCTTCTAGTTTTAAAAACTGTCCCAAACTGAATAGCTTATTGAAAAGTGAAGCGCAGGAAACGAAAGTGGAACTGAGTGTCATAATAAGAGCTACAAACAGGCGGTGAATCTGAGAAACATTGAGACAGTAAGTGCATCAGAAAATTAATCTTCGATTGCGAGGATTGGGGTGAGTTCTGAACATTTATTTAATGTTTGTGAAAATCATAAAACATACTACCTGAAGAAGTGTGAAACTTACCAGACAAATTGTTTTGATCCATTCAAGTGTAACAAGAAAAAAATAACAAAAGCATTAAGAAATATAACATTTGACTTTTCGGAGAAGATCAATAACATTCCAGTCCTTGTGAAATCAATTCCTGGAAAGAAGATATGTAATGCATGCAGAGAAAAGGTAGAGAAACACCTACAATATGGAATTGAAGAGCTGGATATAGGCAACAGCAACCCAAGTATTTGTAAACAATAAACATCAATGTCCAAAGAAGAAACACCAGAGAAAATGATGAAGCACAAAGGTATCACTGGACCAGTGACAGTTGTTCACTAAACCTATCGATAATCTACACACCCGTTGAGCCATCTAAATACCTAATTGTTTCAAGTGTGTGCATCTTATCTGATGATTTGAAGCCTTTGTACACGAAACACAAAAGATAACCACACAGTATGTAAAGGTATTATATTTGTAAGAAGGTATGGGAATGGTGAATAGAAACATAAAAATGTTGTTGTAAAAAATGTACAGTATTTCAGTGAAGGGTGTGCTGCATAGTACAAGTACTGCCAAAAACTTTAGCAACCTTTGCCATCACAACCAAGATTTTACTTTAACAGCATCATGGACATTTTTTGCAACCAGTCAAGTAAAATGTCCTTGAGACTTCATTGGTGGAACCGTGAAACATCTGGTTACTAGAGTAAGCCTTCAAATGTGTCCTGGTGATGTAATTGACTCAGCCGAAAAAATTCTCAATTTCTGCAAGACCAGATTTGAATACATAAAATTTTGGATGGTAAAAAAATAAACACTTTCAGAAACATGTCAGCAAATAGAAGCACAATTCTCCAAAGCAAAAACAGTTCCTGGCACACGTAGCTTTAACCATTTCATTCCTGTGTCTAAAGATTCCATCGGAACAAATAAAATCAGTTCTGATGTGAACTTCAGCACTATTTTTCGTTCCTCTGGAGAGCAACCATCTGCAGTCAAGATGTCACAGATATGCCTAAACTCAGATGTTGCATGTGTTTACGATAGTCACGGGTTCTTTGGGTTTGATTTAAAAGTACATGCACCCTTACGACCCTGCACCATCATTTCACTGGCCTCCACATAGAGAAGACATCTGCAATGTTCCTATGTGTAACATACTTTCTTGTGTTAGTCCTCCCATCACAACTTCTATCTCAAGTTCACTCATCAGTTGTATTTAGTGATCTAGAACAGTTTTATTTAAATTTTCCTATGAAGATACAAATCTATTGTGATGTGTAGTGTTTACATATAATGTGTTTTAAATTAGCTGTGCTAGATTATTGTAATTTATAAATTTAAATAAGTAGTTTAGTAGTTAAATTGCCATTAATTTTCTTTCACAGTATTTTAGACCATACTTTGAGGATCAATTAAAAAGGAGAGAGATACTTGGTAGCTCCTCTGCCTCAGGCCATAATACTCACTTAATAAAGCAATGGCTACACTTAAAATTTGCCAATAATCCAAACTAATTTAATTTGAGTATCTTTTGGAGTTAAGCAAGGTTTATACTTTTTTTCTCTTAAGTCTACACAGTGTGATTGATATGTGGTAAAATTTTGACAGTAATATATTGATTATACACAGAGCTATGGATGTTTTCCTTAAATAATACACTCCTTCTGCAGAGCCTCAGAAACAACGTTTATGCACAATTTTCCAAAACTTTACCATTTTATATCTCAGAAAGTATGTGGTAGCTTGGTGGTATTAACATTAACAATGAAAATCTGAGGTGGTGGCTGTCGTGGCCTGGGTGAATTAGCATGGAATGACTCGTAGAGTAGTGTACCTGGTAGAGGTACTGTATATACAGTAGTGTACCTGATATAGAGGTACTGTATATACAGTAGTGTACCTGATAGAGGGGTACTGTATATACATAGTGTACCTGATAGAGGGGTACTGTATATACAGTAGTGTACCTGATAGAGAGGTACTGTATATACATAGTGTACCTGATAGAGGTACTATATATACAGTAGTGTACCTGATAGAGGGGTACTGTATATACATAGTGTACCTGATAGAGGGGTACTGTATATACAGTAGTGTACCTGATAGAGAGGTACTGTATATACATAGTGTACCTGATAGAGGGGTACTGTATATACATAGTGTACCTGATATAGAGGTACTGTATATACATAGTGTACCTGATATAGAGGTACTGTATATACATAGTGTACCTGATATAGAGGAACTGTATATACATAGTGTACCTGATAGAGCGGTACTGTATATACAGTAGTGTACCTGATATAGAGGTACTGTATATACATAGTGTACCTGATAGAGAGGTACTGTATATACAGTAGTGTACCTGATAGAGGTACTGTATATACAGTAGTGTACCTGTTAGAGGGGTACTGTATATACAGTAGTGTACCTGATAGAGAGGTACTGTATATACATAGTGTACCTGATAGAGGTACTATATATACATAGTGTACCTGATAGAGGGGTAGGCCTACTGTATATACATAGTGTACCTGATAGAGGTACTGTATATACATAGTGTACCTGATAGAGGGGTACTGTATATACATAGTGTACCTGATAGAGGGGTACTGTATATACATAGTGTACCTGATAGAGGGGTACTGTATATACAGTAGTGTACCTGATAGAGAGGTACTGTATATACATAGTGTACCTGATAGAGGTACTATATATACAGTAGTGTACCTGATAGAGGGGTACTGTATATACATAGTGTACCTGATAGAGGGGTACTGTATATAGAGTAGTGTACCTGATAGAGCGGTACTGTATATACAGTAGTGTACCTGATATAAAGGTACTGTATATACAGTAGTGTACCTGATAGAGGGGTACTGTATATACATAGTGTACCTGATAGAGGTACTATATATACAGTAGTGTACCTGATAGAGGGGTACTGTATATACATAGTGTACCTGATAGAGGGGTACTGTATATACAGTAGTGTACCTGATAGAGAGGTACTGTATATACATAGTGTACCTGATAGAGGTACTATATATACAGTAGTGTACCTGATAGAGGGGTAGAGGTACTGTATATACAGTAGTGTACCTGATAGAGGTACTGTATATACAGTAGTGTACCTGATAGAGAGGTACTGTATATACAGTAGTGTACCTGATATAGAGGTACTGTATATACAGTAGTGTACCTGCTAGAGGGGTACTATATATACAGTAGTGTACCTGATAGAGGGGTACTGTATATACATAGTGTACCTGATAGAGGGGTACTGTATATACATAGTGTACCTGATAGAGAGGTACTGTATATACATAGTGTACCTGATAGAGGGGTACTGTATATACAGTAGTGTACCTGATAGAGGGGTACTGTATATACAGTAGTGTACCTGATAGAGGTACTATATATACAGTAGTGTACCTGATATAGAGGTACTGTATATACATAGTGTACCTGATAGAGCGGTACTGTATATACAGTAGTGTACCTGATAGAGGTACTGTATATACAGTATTGTACCTGATAGAGGTACTGTATATACAGTAGTGTACCTGATAGAGAGGTACTGTATATACAGTAGTGTACCTGTTAGAGGGGTACTGTATATACAGTAGTGTACCTGATAGAGAGGTACTGTATATACATAGTGTACCTGATAGAGGTACTATATATACAGTAGTGTACCTGATAGAGGGGTAACTGTATATACAGTAGTGTACCTGATAGAGAGGTACTGTATATACATAGTGTACCTGATAGAGGTACTATATATACAGTAGTGTACCTGATAGAGGGGTACTGTATATACATAGTGTACCTGATAGAGGGGTACTGTATATACAGTAGTGTACCTGATAGAGAGGTACTGTATATACATAGTGTACCTGATAGAGGTACTATATATACAGTAGTGTACCTGATAGAGGGGTAGGCCTACTGTATATACATAGTGTACCTGATAGAGGTACTGTATATACAGTAGTGTACCTGATAGAGGTACTGTATATACAGTAGTGTACCTGATAGAGGTACTGTATATACAGTAGTGTACCTGATAGAGGTACTGTATATACAGTAGTGTACCTGATAGAGAGGTACTGTATATACAGTAGTGTACCTGATAGAGGGGTACTGTATATAGAGTAGTGTACCTGATAGAGCGGTACTGTATATACAGTAGTGTACCTGATATAAAGGTACTGTATATACAGTAGTGTACCTGATAGAGGGGTACTGTATATACATAGTGTACCTGATAGAGGTACTATATATACAGTAGTGTACCTGATAGAGGGGTACTGTATATACATAGTGTACCTGATAGAGGGGTACTGTATATACAGTAGTGTACCTGATAGAGAGGTACTGTATATACATAGTGTACCTGATAGAGGTACTATATATACAGTAGTGTACCTGATAGAGGGGTAGAGGTACTGTATATACAGTAGTGTACCTGATAGAGGTACTGTATATACAGTAGTGTACCTGATAGAGAGGTACTGTATATACAGTAGTGTACCTGATATAGAGGTACTGTATATACAGTAGTGTACCTGCTAGAGGGGTACTATATATACAGTAGTGTACCTGATAGAGGGGTACTGTATATACATAGTGTACCTGATAGAGGGGTACTGTATATACATAGTGTACCTGATAGAGAGGTACTGTATATACATAGTGTACCTGATAGAGGGGTACTGTATATACAGTAGTGTACCTGATAGAGGGGTACTGTATATACAGTAGTGTACCTGATAGAGGTACTATATATACAGTAGTGTACCTGATATAGAGGTACTGTATATACATAGTGTACCTGATAGAGCGGTACTGTATATACAGTAGTGTACCTGATAGAGGTACTGTATATACAGTATTGTACCTGATAGAGGTACTGTATATACAGTAGTGTACCTGATAGAGAGGTACTGTATATACAGTAGTGTACCTGTTAGAGGGGTACTGTATATACAGTAGTGTACCTGATAGAGAGGTACTGTATATACATAGTGTACCTGATAGAGGTACTATATATACAGTAGTGTACCTGATAGAGGGGTACTGTATATACAGTAGTGTACCTGATAGAGAGGTACTGTATATACATAGTGTACCTGATAGAGGTACTATATATACAGTAGTGTACCTGATAGAGGGGTACTGTATATACATAGTGTACCTGATAGAGGGGTACTGTATATACAGTAGTGTACCTGATAGAGAGGTACTGTATATACATAGTGTACCTGATAGAGGTACTATATATACAGTAGTGTACCTGATAGAGGGGTAGGCCTACTGTATATACATAGTGTACCTGATAGAGGTACTGTATATACAGTAGTGTACCTGATAGAGGTACTGTATATACAGTAGTGTACCTGATAGAGGTACTGTATATACAGTAGTGTACCTGATAGAGGTACTGTATATACAGTAGTGTACCTGATAGAGAGGTACTGTATATACAGTAGTGTACCTGTTAGAGGGGTACTGTATATACAGTAGTGTACCTGATATAGAGGTACTGTATATACAGTAGTGTACCTGATAGAGGGGTACTATATATACAGTAGTGTACCTGATAGAGGGGTACTGTATATACATAGTGTACCTGATAGAGGGGTACTGTATATACAGTAGTGTACCTGATAGAGAGGTACTGTATATACATAGTGTACCTGATAGAGGGGTACTGTATATACAGTAGTGTACCTGATAGAGGTACTATATATACAGTAGTGTACCTGATATAGAGGTACTGTATATACATAGTGTACCTGATAGAGGTACTGTATATACAGTAGTGTACCTGATAGAGGTACTGTATATACAGTAGTGTACCTGATAGAGAGGTACTGTATATACAGTAGTGTACCTGTTAGAGGGGTACTGTATATACAGTAGTGTACCTGATAGAGAGGTACTGTATATACATAGTGTACCTGATAGAGGTACTGTATATACAGTAGTGTACCTGATAGAGGTACTGTATATACAGTAGTGTACCTGATAGAGAGGTACTGTATATACAGTAGTGTACCTGTTAGAGGGGTACTGTATATACAGTAGTGTACCTGATAGAGAGGTACTGTATATACATAGTGTACCTGATAGAGGTACTATATATACAGTAGTGTACCTGATAGAGGGGTAGGCCTACTGTATATACATAGTGTACCTGATAGAGGTACTGTATATACAGTAGTGTACCTGATAGAGGTACTGTATATACAGTAGTGTACCTGATAGAGAGGTACTGTATATACAGTAGTGTACCTGTTAGAGGGGTACTGTATATACAGTAGTGTACCTGATATAGAGGTACTGTATATACATAGTGTACCTGATAGAGCGGTACTGTATATACAGTAGTGTACCTGATAGAGGGGTACTGTATATACAGTAGTGTACCTGATAGAGGGGTACTGTATATACAGTAGTGTACCTGATAGAGGGGTACTGTATTTACAGTAGTGTACCTGATAGAGGGGTACTGTATATACAGTAGTGTACCTGATAGAGGGGTACTGTATATACAGTAGTGTACCTGATATAGAGGTACTGTATATACATAGTGTACCTGATAGAGGTACTGTATATACAGTAGTGTACCTGATAGAGCTGTTGATGAGGTACTCGGGAGGTACATGAAAGTCAATATCTTGAGGCCGACACGGTGTCTCAGCCCAAGGTCCAGCAAAGTTGGGATACAAGTTCTCTGGTGAGTTGAGATTGAGTCCGAGGGCGGTCAAGTCCTGTCCCAGTGCAAGGGATACAAGGTTAGGGTCAGTTTCCGCTGCTCTGATGAACGTCAAGAGCCCGACCATTCCAAACTGGTCCTTTACCATACTTCCCGGTATATTGGTTACCTGACCTGAACAGAGAAATATTATATATACAACGACATGGCGTCACGACTACCAGTTCACAGTAGTAACCACATGACACATCTACCAGCTAACAGTAGTAACCACATGATGGTGTCACAGCTACCAGCTAACAGTAGTAACTACATGATAGTGCCACAGCCCAACCCAACATAGTCAACCCCTCACGTGTCAATGTTGCCAACTTTTGTGGTTAAATTGAACAATGATTGTACCCATTTCTATTTAAATGTTATAGTTCATATTATTTAATTGATGTGATCTCTACATAAACTATGTTAACCCTTTAATCAGCGTTTTACAGCCGCTGTGCCACAAATTGTCAGTTAAGGAGTGCCAGCAGGAGTTTGAGGAAGGATGAAAAAGGAAGCGAGAAACAAAATTTAGGAGTAAAAATAAATATTTTTAGATCCATGATCAACATTATATTTAGAAATAAAACAACTATTATAATTTTGCTATCAAGGATTGATTAACTGCTTGGTAACAGTTTGTAGGAAAATATTTGACAAGAATTTCAAATTTTGGCAACTAAAGCTTTTAAGTCATATGATTCCAAACATTCCAATTTTTGAAGTAAGGAAAAACCCCTATTCTGAAGCCCATTTTCATCTTGGAAGCCTTGTGTGAAATCGTCTGACATAGAGGTGGGACCCTCAAGCCCTTAAGGAAGTTTGAGTAGTCAAAGAATGTTTGGATTTGAGACTTAAATCATTTAAAAAAATAATCTTTTTGAACTGTTGATTGTTTTATAGCTTTAATACATCTTATTGGTGGTTCTGACTCATTACACTTACAAGACCAACTTAACAACCAGACCCCAAACCATTAATTTAACACTTAAATGAATTTATGAATGTTATAATTTAATGAATTATAGCAAAAAAAAGTCAACATTTAATTATTATTTCTATCATTCCATTATATTTATATTTCCATCATTTTTATCAAGATTTTGATTTAAATTTGGGATTTGTAAATTATTTTAAGAATCGGATTCTTAAAACAGTATGTTCAACCTAATTTTACATTATATAATATAAAGATTCGGATCCATAAAATATTATATATTCAACCCCAACTCTAAGTTGAAGTAATACTCTAGCAGGGCCCTCCTTAGTTGGATTGGCAATACACCAAGGATCACAAAGTTTCATCGATTACTATAAGAACTATTAAGTCCTTTTGAATTTAATGAAAACTCGCAATATTTGTATCAGTTTTTATCCACCCCATTAATTTTACCCACACACATAAACTCATAAGAGAAGTAACTTATTGCTTGCTCAACATAATGCCGAGATTGCCCACTTTGTGATGACACAAGCCCCAGATATGTAACTACAACAGTCTTTGAGCTTATAATAAACACAAAGTGGCCTTACATTGTGGGTTTGTGGTGAACATATTGGCCCATAAATTCAATATGACAATTAATGAAAAAATTACCCTATATCTCTCCTTGTGACATTTATGAAACTGTAGGCTTTTTTTTTTTATTGTTGACAGCCTCTACAGTTTGATTTTCAATGGAACACCCAAGTAGTTATATACAGGAAATATCAGGTATATAAAGGCTGTCAGCAAGTTTCAGGTACCGTATTTATCTCAATCTAAGACAAGTTTTTTCCCCCAAATTTGTAGCTTCAAAATTTAGGGGTCATCTTAAAATCTCAAACTAAGGAATGGTTAAGGCCTACATCAAAAGGTAACATTTTACATCTTTATTTAATATTAATACAATAGTGCAGGGCTGCCTTTTTTTTTAAGATGTAATCAATTTTCACATAGTTTAGAGGTATAACACAGATCCACAGGATATTTGGTTATTTCCAAGGATTTTTAGGTTATTTATTAGGTTACCGGTATCGTTAAAAATAACTACTCACTTTTGGTCCGATACAACACTCAATACCCATAGTATTGACTAGTATTGCAATAATCAATATTATACCCTAGAAATGTGTATATTTATCCTTTGATTTCCTTTCTTCCTTTATCTCTTTAATTTATAATATTTTATTTTCTGTATATCATTGTGAAAGTGAAAGTGTCAGGTTTTAGACGCTAGCGTATTAATGGTTGAGTCCAATGTTCATATTTAGGGGAGTAGGGTATGTAGGAGACTTGGAGTTTCACTAACGACTATCATCTGTCGTGGTAAAAATTAGCTTCTCATCCAAAGTTAGCCTTCTTATACAAAAGCAATATTTGTGACAAAAAATAAATTCCTTAGCAATTCTGCAACCCTAAATTTTGCAGCCCTGATTAGATTTTAAGTTAAGTTAAGTGTTTTGTTTTGTGAATAACAAATTTTTTGTTAGTATTACAAAATAAGTCTACCATAATTATAATGTTATTCATTCACGATCAAATAAATACCACTTTTAAAAAATCTATCCAGAACTAATGAAAAACTGGGGGTTGTCTTGGATTCGGTTGAATATGATAGGTAAGTTCTGTCAGCAAATTCCACGTTTGTAGGCATTGTCAGCAAATTCTAGGTATGTAGGTGCTGTCAGCAATTTACAGGTATGTAAGCACCATCAGCAAGTTCCAGGTATACAAGCATTGTCAGCAAGTTCCGCGTACGTAAGAGATGTCAGCAAGATTCAGGTATATACAGACTGTCAGTCAGCAACACCCCCCGATATACTAACCATCAGGCGAGGTCTGGATGCCTCGTCTACTCGCCTGACTCTTCTCAGCCCCGGGCGCCCTGTTGGCTGGGGATGGCTCTGGCCCCAACTCTGTTCCTCCCACCTTGTCACCCGACACACTTCCTCCCGGAGAGGGCCCCTCTGTACTCTGGGTACCAGGGAGAGCGGGGAAGTCCTCGGAGCTCATGGTGAATTCACTGGCCTCTGCGGTAGGTTGCTTCACCATCCCCACTGCAACAAGCACCAACCGTGATCATGAAACCATAAGATTAATGACTAACTACTAAATAGGATCATCATCATCATATCATTGTAGTTTTTATCTAGTCAATAACATTCCATACATTATGAGGAATTAGAACATAAATACTTATTCATTTGGAACACACAAGACAAAAATGGAAAGAGACATATTTCACTAATAAAATGAAAATAAAATAAAAGGTGAAGCTAAATTCCTCACCCAGAAGTGCCTTGAAGAGTAAGGATGTGTTGTACAGGGAGTATTCTGTACACATTGTCACATGTGCAGCAGAAACATGGACAGTGAATGTAAGAGAGACCAGGAATGTGGAGGCCATGGTAATGAAGTTTGTGAGGAGCATGTTAGCTGTCACGATGAGGAAGAAGATTAGGAATGAAGTTATCCGGGGAAGAGTTGGGGGTACAGGGAGTACATGAGATAGTACAGTAAGCAAGATTGAGATGGTATGGGCCTGTATTGAGGATGGAAAAACAGAAGAGAATGATGGAAATGGAGTATGTGGGGAAAAGACTGCAGGGGAGGCTGAAAAATAAATGGGAGGCGTAGATAATAAAGTGTTTTAAGTGAGAGGACAAGAATGGTGGAAAGATAAAAGAAGATGGAGGCATTTTAGTAAACTGACCAGGCCACAGGATGGAAACAATATTTTTATTCAGCATCGCATATTACAAACATATCTGATTCACAGAAAAACCAAACTGTTATCACAGTTTAATGTTGACTAAAGTTCTGGTATCTTACAAGTTTATTTTATATTTGTTCCATGTTCATAGATTGTATCATGGATTTGGGAGTCAAAATTTTATTTTTGTTATCAATTCAACTAATTAAATTTATTCAACCAGACAATTGTTTCAAATTACATATTATAATATGTTAGTGATAATATATTCCATTCCAGTACAGTTGAAATGACACCTTATTATGTATCCTGACATTACCTGCCATCTGTTAGCAGTGAAGTACAAACACATCTTATCAAGTTAGACATCACAATTATTGTAATACTATTATGTCCCCACAACCATCACTGCAAGTAAAGGCTACACTGGCTACAACATAAGTTGATCAAATGAATAAACAACATTAGCAAATTAACTTGGTAAAGTAAACAAAAACATTCCTGGAAAATGTTTTACTGTAGTATTAAGTAATAATTATTGTTATGTTGTATAGCTCCTAGTTAATTATCATGTTGTATGGCTACTAGTTAAAGTTTAAATTGTATGGCTACTGGTCAATTGTTATGGTGAAAGGATCTTGGTTAATTTTATGCTGTAGGATACATATTTACTTTGAATGGCTCCTAGGTAATTGTTATGCTGTATGACCCCTAGTTAATAGTTATGTTGAATGGCTCCTAGCTAACTGTTATGCTGTAGGACCCCTAGTTAATAGTTATGTTGAATGGCTCCTAGCTAACTGCTATGGTATAGGTTTATCAACCAAGTGCACATTGTTATAGTTCTGTTATCAAGGGTTCTGGACCAATCAGAGCGGTGAAAGTAGTTCCCGCAGTTACTGAGAGAATGATTGGTTCTGTCTCCGATATTGCTACTGTTGTTGGTGCTTTGAGCGAGCACAATTTGATCAAGTTATGTTGGTAGCGAGCAGCAAGTGTTAGGGGCGGACCACACCTTGTCTCTGTGCAGGGCCGCACTCACCGTACGGCTGTTTGCCCGTCATCGGACCGGGTTGTGGAGCGGTGGTGGCGGAATCCCCCTGGCCCCGATTAGTCAGGGAGGGGAATTCAGAGAGATCCAAGAGAGGAGGGGTACTAGTGTCTCCTCCTCCCCCAAACACTGAATGGAAGTTATTGATGGCCCCTTGCGAGCCTCCGTACGCCCGGCTGGCTGGAAGACCAAAGCTGCCCATACTTCCTGAGCTCCTGGAACAGATCGCAAACATAAGTGGTTGAGGACACTCCACAGTTGGGCTGGTTTGCACATTTTAAAAATCGTTACATTTTTGAATCTCCTATTCATACTGCATATCCTGCCCACTGTAATTTGCAAGACTTGATTATCCTAACAATGTCTTGTGATGAGTACAGGGTATGTAGCTCATCATTATGTAACTTCCCACCCTCCCCAGTATGTCTAACCCTTTTTGGGACCTACTGATGAACCATTATAGTTTTGACACTTGTTTTTTTTTTTGTGTGTATATCGAACAAACTTCATTTCATTCTTCATACATTCTTTCCTCGCTCCGTGTTCTCTTAAACATAGTATACATTGAGTCCACCTTACTTTATTAGTTTTATTATTAATATTATTATTAGCACAGCGTCTTACTACCCGTTCGGGTTATACGCACTTACGCTAATGTGTAATGGTAGGGTGATTGTGAGATGAAATGAAGGACCTACAGTTTAACGTGGAATCCGAACCACGGTGGCGACCTGGCATTCCACCTTTATTAGTTCAGTTATGTTGTGCCAGGGGCTTGTGTTTTTTTAACCTTTTTTTTTAAGGACTTGATTGAGGTCATCCGTGGTTGGTTCAGTAAAGTAATCTTTCCACACAACCAAGCCCTCCCATTCTCCTGCTTCTTTACTTTGCAGCCATTATTGTTTCCAGCCCGTAGCCTGGGTCAGTTTTTATTCAAGACATATATTTTCTGTTACTGCCTTGCTAGGCCTGTCGTAGCTTCATATGTCTTATAATCTATCTTAAGACTAGGACAGGCACAACATCCAGTCCCCGACCGTTAATCCATCACTGTGAAAGGATAAGCCCACATTTCACCAATGATAATTTTTATTTTATTTTTGGGAATCGAACCTGGTACCCTTAGCTCGGTAGACAGTCACACTACCAACTGAGCTAGGGTGTAGGCATATCAATCCTATACAATATCTTATATTTTATATAACTTAGGCCCTAATCCTTATTTTTTAAATTAATTTTTTCTGAAGTTAATATTTCATTTTGTCAATTTTTTCCTCAAGAAGAACCTAAATCTTGTTCCTCCACCCTCACCCCTCTAAGTCTCTGTCTCTATAAGCTCTATAAGGAACTAATATACTAATGGAGTTTTTGAGCGTGTCAAAATAACCAACTGGTAAATAACAGAATCATTGAACCTACCCCAATCCTGTGGTAAGAGAGCGGCGATCAGGGAAAGCACGCTGTCCGAACAGGCCCCTACTGCCCATGGGGGGCAGGTTTCTGTTGGGGGACAGCTGTTGGGGAGTGAAGGATGTCAAGCCAGTAGAGCCAGGAAACATTCCTGACGTGGGTGTAACGTGACCAGATAAGGAACTGCCACCAAACCCTCCTCGACTCACACTTTGAGTGGGGTTGTTTCGTGGGGGCTGCTGGAAGTTCAGGTTGGCCATGGCCTCCTTTCACATGAAACAGTTGCTAGGTCATTACTAGTGTCTGCAAGAGTTGCTAGGTCCCTAATTGTGTCCGCAAGAGTCGCTAGGTCCCTACTTGTGACCACAAGAATCGCTAAGTCCCTACTTGTGTCCACAAGAGTCACTAGGTCCCTACTTGTGTCCGCAAGAGTCGCTAGGTCCCTACTTGTGTCCGCAAGAGTCGCTAGGTCCCTACTTGTGTCTACACGATTTGCTAGGTCACTACTTGTGTCTACACGAGTCGCTAGGTCACTACTTGTATCTGCACGAGTCACTAGGTCACTACTTGTGTCACCAAGAGTTGATAGGTCACTACTTGTGTCTGCAACACCCAACATGTCACTACTTGTGTTTGAACACCCAACAGGTCACTACTTGTGTCTGAGAGAGTTATTATATCACTACCCGAGTCTGAAAGAGTTACAGTACAAGGTCAATGTGTTTCAACAACTAACAGGTAACTACTATGTAGCAAGCAGAGTTACTTGGTATGGTTTATCATTTCAGCTCATAATTTATTTGGTAAAAATGGATGGTTAGTGACAATTAAAACAATGGCAAATAGCATTATTAATTGAACTATGATACACAAAAACACTTGAATTAAGATTGTCAGTTAGATGTATAAGATAATTATTGGGCCTAGGCCTACACTCACCTACTACATACCTAATTTTAAATGTGTAGGGCCTACTCGTTAGAAATATACATAAGCTTGCCACAATGAGAACATATTTTTTTCCTGCATAAATAACCTAAATGTTGCATAAATGTATTAGGATAGATGTTACAGGAGAGTAACCTAGTAGGCCTACTTAACATCTTGCTTAAATATTTTTAATATAATTTTGGTTCAGAGCAAAAACAATTGGTAAACAGGGTTTGAGACTAAAAAAAAATTGGTAAACAGCATTACTGTAATCGCATAACCTCTGTCTCAAACATGGAAGGTTAGATTATGTTAGGTTAGTTTATAAGTCATAACATATAAACTATTATATTTGACGAATTATTACTTGGTTATAAAATAAAATACGTAAGGCTCTACTGAATAATATGGCTGAATGATACTCCGCGAAGTAATGAGAGACCTATGGTTTGCTAAGCAAGTAGCTACCACAAGTCATATTATTCATGCGTTTGATGTTATTGTGTTTCAAGTGATTAATAACACGGTTGTATAAGTCTTTTTTAAATATATTGAAGAGGTTATTTGAGCTTAAAGACCAACTAATTCTATAAGGTTGAGAATAAATGAAGGAACTATAACAAAATCTTAATACAATATTGCTTTTCAGAAAGCAACAAATGAGGGGAAAAATTAGTTTAAATCTAAACAACATATAATAAACATGTTGTAATGACAAATAAGTGAATTATTAAATTGGATTTGACAACAATACACAAGGATTAATTGATAATAATTTTAAATGAAAGTTACATACCAAAGCAAGAAAAATGATGCTTTTATTATAAATTTCTTGAGTATAAACAACAGGGTAACCAAATTTCTGCCATAATACCACAGAATAAATATACCAGCGGCCAAGTTAATTAAATTAGTGAATTTATAGAAGAAAATAAAAAATAATGTACTATGTTCGTGATTAAAAGTGTAACATTACTTCGATAGAAAATACGATATAAGCCATAGATTAACATAACACTATTTTATGTTAAGGCTGGGGTAAAATATTGGTTAGATATCTTTAATTTAGGTGCTACGATCTAGGATGGTTTCAAACTTGTGTAACTAAAATAACAGCTTCGATGGCTCAATGAGATTTTTATTTGCTTGGTAGTGTGAAAAATCCTATTAGCAACTAAGTTGACAAATTTTCATTATAATTAGTGGATTAAATAAATACACTATTGTAATTGTTGAGTGCGTGAATCGTGTTCACTACTGACTAAAGATGGTAATTTCCCCAAATTAATATGATAATGTTGGCATTGTTAAAGATAAAGTTAATATTGTTTATGAATCTATCGCTCCTAAGGCATATGCCATGGTGAATGGGCAATGTTTTGTGGTAGATCGTAAGATCAAATTTTTTGTTAAAATTGGGCGATTCTCTTGGAAACGCTCTTTTAAGTTGCGCCTAACTATCCGCTTGACATAATTTTGGGGAATTGTTTCTTATTTGAAACTAAGGCCAAATTGAATCTGGGTGAGCGGGATGTGTCCTTTGATTTCATGCCTGGGGAATGTATCCCTTTTGCTGCCTATAACACGCCACTAGGTTAATTTTCTGTGGATAGCGATAGTGAGGCTATAAACCATGTGGTCGGTCAATTCTCGGATGTTATCACTAATAGATTGGTTAAATGTGATATTCTGCTGTACGACATCATTGCGCAGGGCAACATTCTTGTGCGCTCAGGTCCATATTCCTATGCGCCTCCCAAAATGGAAATTTTCAGGAATTTAATTTTTGATCTTTAAAGAAAGGGGTTACTCGCCCATCTAAATCCCACTATACGAGTCGCGCTTTTATCATTCCTCGCAAAGGCCAAGGGTATTATCTGATAGTCGATTATAGGAAGCTCAATAAAAAAATTGTTTGATCCGTATCCGATGTCTAATATCGAATCGGCCTTCTAACATCTTGATGGAGCTAAATACTATAGTTTGATCGATCTTAACGCGAGTTTTCTTCGGTGCGTGTTCTCAGAGCCTTCCAAGAAATTCACTGCTTTCATTACTTCATGGCAGGTTTATGAATTTAACCGTGTGCCTCTGGGCATGAGTTGTGGGTGGCAATCATTGAGAAGGGTGTTGGATAATATCCTTGCTAACTTAAAATTTAAATTTGTCTTTTATTATCTTGATGACATCTATATCTATAGTAACTCCCTTGACGATCATTTGCGTCATGTTGAAACTGTTTTGAGTCACCTGCGCACAGCGGGTCTTACTATCAATCTGGAGAAGGTCACTTGGGCAAAAAAAAAAAAAAGTACCTTACCTAGGGTATATTATCTCGGAAGGGAATCTTCTTGTTGACCCTGAGCGTGTTAAAATCATTCAAGACTTTTTGGCCCCAAAAAACATTACGAATGTGTTGCAATTTTTGGGTATGTGTTCGTATGACATCAGATTCATCCCCATGTTCTCTGAAGTGGCCTGACCCTGAACTCCCTTAAGAAAAAAGGGGCGACCTTTGTTTGAGGACAAGAGTAGAATGACGCCTTTCTCACTCTCAAGCGCCATCATGTTTCTCCTGCTGTTTTACGCATGCCTGATTTCTCTCTTGCATTCCAAATGCATGTAGACGCTTCTTTGGTAGGGTTTTCCAGTAGAAACTTAAATGCGGTGGAGAATAAATATAGTACTTGTGAAAAGGAATGTCTTGGGTGCATTTTTGCTTTCGAGAAGTTCTCTGACTACCTTGAACTTAAGAAGTTTGAACTGTTCACCGCTAATATGGCGCTGACCTGTATGTGGAGTTACCCCAAACAATTAGGCAAAATAGAGCGCTGGATTTGGAGAATCTCCAGGTATAATTTCACTACCCATTATATCTCTAGGAAAATGAATGGGGTAGTGGATGCGTTATCTCATATGTCCAAAGATATTGATCCTGTTGGGGAGCAACTAGAAACCGACCCCCTGTGTGTCATACATACCCTCCCCGAATCCTTTATCTCGATTGGTACTCACCAGTCTAGAAATTTTTTTGTAAGCGGGTGATAGAGATAATCAAAGCTAGAGAGGTAGTAGGTAGCTAATCCATCCGTAAAGGCCTTTTGGTAGCCACTGTTAGAGGGAGAACCAGATATTACATTCCCGAAAAGCTTAGGCCCATGCTCCTAAAATATTTTCACGACTCTGTATTTGGTGGGCATTGTGGTATACCCAAAACTGGGCGTAAAGTCTCCAAAGAGTTCTTTTGGCCACATTTATCAAGGGGCGTTATGGATTGGGTGCATAGGTGAAAGTTGTGTCAAAAGGCCAAACCCTCCCAGAACTAAAAGATTGTACTCCATTCTGCCGATATTGCTATGCGTCCCTGGGAAAAGATTTTTGTTGACTACGTCGGGCCTCTCACTCGTTATTCCCTGGGTAACACCTCTATCTTAATTGCCATGGATGCGTTTTCTAAATTAGTGGTACTGATCCCTTCAGGAACATGAAGGCATCGACGACGGTGAACATCCCGTATAGGCGGGTTTTGGTTCTGCTAGGGACTCCTAGGGTTATTGTAAGTGATAATGGGCCATGTTTTAGGTCTAAGGCATTCGGGGACATGTGCTTTTCTTGGGGTATCAGGCACGTGAATACCAGTCCTTACAATCCTTCCTCGAACCACGTGGAACGTTTCAACCGTAATCTGAACGTGGCGCTTTCCATCTTTCACCACCATGGCCACTCCCACTGGGATAAACACCTAAACTTCGTGAATGTTGCGTTCAATACTGCATTCCATGAGTCTGTTTAAGCCACCCCAGCTTCAATATCCCTCAACAAGGATTTGAAACATCCCCTTCTTGACATTTAGGATGTAGACCCACTTTTGTCCGAGGTTGGAGACCGCCCTTTCGTTGAGAAGTGTGAGCTTGCCTTTGAAAATTTGCACAAGTCACATAGGAAAGTAGCTTCAACTTATAATCGGAGGCGAATCCCCGTCCTTTTTAAGGTTGGGGGTAGTGTAGTTTGTAAATGTTTTCCCCTGAGCTCGGCGGTGGATAAATCGTCGGCTAAGCTGGCGTACAAGTGTAGCGGGTCATGGTCTATCGACAGGTTCTTAACACCCGTCTCTGTGCTGCTAAGAGAGATAGCAGATCTGTCTTTAACTCCTTCGGGCTCATGTGAGCCACCTCAAGGCTGCTGGACAATGAGTCAGTGCCCGGCTTTTTTTGTTAGTGTTTAGTAATTTAGTTAGGTGTCATATGTGTTGCATTTAAATTTATTCAACGTCCTACTTAATAATGTATTGAAATGGGGTCCCCCATTTCCAACACAATGAAGAAAAGAAAATGTGATGATTTATGTCATAAAGTTCTACTTCTAACACCTAAGACTTATAGAAGATTTTGTGCGCGTCTGTGCGTCAGTCCAGTCAAAAGATACCATAAAATACGAACTTTCTCTGTGAAGACTTCATCTAGAAGACGTATTTGCGGGATGGCAATCTCCTAGAACTGTTTACCTAAGTTTTCCAAGGTCCCCTCTAAGGTTGGGTAAACCTGATTGGACTCCTCTAGCGCTATGTCGTACATGGCAGTTTATGCGCTCTGTATTGTAGGATAGGTTTATATCTTCTGATTTTGTTCTCAGAGAGGCCTTCCTCTTCCTGTTGTTTTCTCCCCTCCTTTTTCCTGTCTTCGAGGACCGAGTACTGGACTGTCCCATGGCTTGAGGAAGGAAGTCAGCTACCGACTAGGCAGATGGACCCCGTTGTCTGAAGTGATGGTGGCAGACCTCTATGGATCCGGTAGAAAAGACATGGCAGAAGTGTCAAGTGCCAGGGCCTACGTGCTCCTTCAAGAGCTGTTCAAGGTTCGGCGAGCAGCTACAAAGATAGCCTCTGGAAAGATAGGTGACCTTCCAATGGATTTCACTAACAGAGGACCTTTAGACGAGAGCTATATCTCCTCCTTTTCGAGACCAGCTAGAAATGGCAGGGATGGCGCTACACTGTGTCGTTCCCACTAAACTGAGGACGCATATCCTTCTCCTTTTCAAGGGGGATGATGTAACGAGTTCAAACAAATGGGGTAACACTTACCCCCTGCCCTGTTGGACTCAAACACTGGCGCGCGCTTCCACTGACCTCCTCTCTCTAACATACAATTCCATATACTGAACAGAGGCGTATTCTTACTCTCAGCTCGAGAAGAAAGCCACGCCCGAGAAAAACAAGTGAAGGCGACTCTGCGCGCTTAGTTGTCGTTTTCTCCGCCTGGACTATTCTCGAAGCTTCTTTTAGTTCCCTCGGTTACCAGCAGAATCCCCGCTCCATCCCTCACCTCCCTTTCCCCTCCTCTCTATGGACATGTCAGTTCATTTGCTCATTATATATCGAGATGTTTCGCTAGTATCGTTACTCATTATACCATAGGCTTGCAGGTAGTCAGCGCGATGAATTAAGTTAAGGGTTGATTAAAATAGTCAAAATTCTCTTTTGGATAATGGGGGGAAATCTCTTCAAAATTACTGTTTTGGACTTGCCAATTTAAATATTCTATCATGGGAAGAGTTTGTTGACTATCTATGGGGTTATCTGTAATCACATTTTAATATTGATTTAATGTATGGGGAAAATTGATGTGTGTCTCCCTGGCCACCCGACTTTTAGCCACCCGGTTTTTGAAAACGCCCGTCGTTTGTGCTACGTTTGTGCTGGTTAGTGCCCGATTTTCATCGTTAGTGCTGTAAATTTACAGAAATTATTCACGATTCTTTATGGGTGGCTAGGGAGATATCTCCCTGGCCACCCACTATAAGAAATAATAGAGATAATCAATTTTCGAAAACGCCCATCGTTTGTGCTACGTTAGTGCTGGTTAGTGCCCGATTTTCATCGTTAGTGCTGTAAATTTACAGAAATTATTCACGATTCTTTATGGGTGGCTAGGGAGATATCTCCCTGGCCACCCACTATAAGAAATAATAGAGATAATCAATTTTTGAAAACGCCCATCGTTTGTGCTGCGTTAGTGCTGGTTAGTGCCCGATTTTCATCGTTAGTGCTGTAAATTTACAGAAATTATTCACGATTCTTTATGGGTGGCTAGGGAGATATCTCCCTGGCTACCCAGTATAAGAAATAATAGAGATAACCTTTTTTTGAAACCGCGCATCGTTTGTACTACGTTAGTGCTGGTTTGTGCTCGCTTGTGATCAATTTTTATCAACTTGAATACATAATATCTTTTCCATATTTTATGCATTAACTTATAATTATATTAATTTATTATTACTAGCACTGCGTCTTACTACCCGTTCGGGTTATACGCACTTACGCTAATCTGTAATGATAGGGTGATTGTGAGACTTAATGGAGGACCTACAGTTTATGGTGGAATCCGAACCATGGTGGAGGCCTGGCATTCCCCACATTCACAATAATTATATTTAGTTTACATTATGTTTAAGTGAAGTATCTCTAAATCCTATGCAACCACCACTTTTCTCTACGTTTATACTGAATTCTTATGTTTTAGGCTAATATTTCTTAGTTTTTTTCATTTAATCACTTTTCAAAGTTTATTGTTCTATGGTTTCTCACCGTCTATCTTTTAAATGAAAACTTTTTTTTTCTTCCTATGAATAATACTGTTAACTGTAATGTATTTTTTCAAAGACTTATTTGAAAAGCAACTATAGCTTAAACTCAGTTGTTTTGCAAATTTGTTTATTTTAGCCATGTTTTTTATGAGAAATTAGTTTTACATTGTTACTAAAATTAATTCACGAGCTAAGTTTACCTGGATGACAGCTCGAAGTGTTACTAGAAGTAATCCCTGATATATCACTACGCCAACAGCTGACATCTATCACTTTGGATGACTAATGAAAACAGATGGTAATATATTAATGTGATAGTTAACCACAGTAATTTAGGCCAATATTATTTATATATTTATTTGAGGTCGGACACAAAGTTTTTATATAGTTTTATTCCCCTTAAAAAAATATTAACACCACTTTCATAATAACTAACGAACATAGCTTCAAAATGGCGCCTGACGGATCTAAACCATATGATTAAACATAACTGTAAACAAGTTTTTTACGATGATGCAGGCACGCAGTTGATGAAAATATTTTATTCAGTTAAATATTTAAAACTAAGTTAAAATAGTCATAAAATCATTTATTATATGTAAAAAAATGACAACAATTTTCTCTTTTCGTATTTATACGATGCCTGTATTAAAAGGTATTGATGTGTGCACTATATTACACAAAATTAGTAACGTTCCAAAACGAAAAATAAGTACTTTTAATTAAGTTTAAAATATTGTTTCCAGTTGGATAAAAAGAAATTATTTAAAAAAATGAGATAGTATGAGAAAACTTAAGTTTACGTTATTTTAAATGTTATATATAATAGGTAATTAAATATCTTTACATTTATAACAAAACTGTGATCTTTTACAAGTGTTGGCAACCCAAAACCTAAACATTTGATTTATATATATATATATTTGACTATTCTTTTTATAGAATAAATTGATAGGGAAGAAAAAGCTTTATTTTGGTGTCCGCTATCGCACAAGGAACTAATTATTGTAAATGCCACATTTATTAAATGTTAGATTAAATTCAAGATAATCAATAACAATTCTACATTAAAACTATTCTTTAATTATTGAATATTGAATTTATTTCGTAATGTGAATGATTGAAGATAAAATTCCCTTTTTCTTGTGCTTGACATTTTTTGATCACAACTTAAATGTTTTTGACTAACATTTATAACCATACTAGATTTTACCCGTCGTGGCTTCGCCCGCAATAATTGATAACATCTTTTAATTTTTAACTAAACTGTTTTGGTCATTAATAAAAAATATTCAAATATCTATGCGTTTTTCTCAGTTCTAGCTATAAATAATTTTGCCGTATTTTAATTTTCACTTTTAAATATTTCGTAATAAAAGAAATATATATTATTTAAACTATCAATTATAATTTTTTTTTACTTTTAACTTCAAAATTAGTAAGATAAATTAATTAATTAAATAAAAAATCGAACTACATAGCTAAAATCACATCATATTTATTATTTATTAGTATGAAACTACGTCACACTAATTACTATTTACTTTAATTACAAAATATCAAATCACATATTCTTAATAACATCATTTCAATCACATTATAATCATATATTTATTATTATTTAAAATCAAAGGTTGGGAATAGTCCTATATGTTATTCCAGGACATGTTCTACCAACGTACAAAGTTTCATTCGAATCCGTCAGCAATTTTGGCGTGATTGAGCAACAAACATCCAAACACACATACTTTCGCATTTATAATATTAGTAAGATGTCACTTTTCTGGCTAAAGTCAGTGTATGCAGTATTTATTTTCAGGTATGCTGTACTCTCTCCAATTCAACCCTTCTTATCTAATCCCACACTCTCATACTTCTTTCTTTGCCAACTAATTTGCAGCGTGTACTTGGAATGACCATTCTAATAGTTTCAAGCTGAAAGGTTTGGATTTTCCTAATCTCAAGGACTTATCCCTTCCATCACTCTCCCCAGACGCCGCTAATACTTCCTATTTCGTTTAACAATTTCTTGCCTTGGATTTACCCAACTTTGTTGCTGCTGAGGATGGGGAGATCAAGGTTCGAATCTCGGTCGGGTGAACTGGGGGTGGTTTTTTCTAAATGGTTTTCCACTCTACCTCCACGCAAATGCGGGTTCACTTCCTATAATTCAACCTTCCCAATTCCTAATCCATTAGCGTAATTAGTACTTAAAGCGTATAACCCGAACGAGTAGTAAGATGCGGTGCTAAATATTATTATTATTATTATTATTATTATTATTAACCTTGTTGCTTGATCAATACACAGCATAGCTAACTATTCTTGTATACGTACTTAAACAACAAACTGGTGAAATTGAAATAATTTACTCGAGGGCAAATATATAAGACAACCAGCACCACCCCTCACTATATCGTTGAGCTAATATCACAAATTTAACTGATATTTTGTCTTACACTGCTGGCATATGTCGCTTTTTCCAACATTATTTAAATATTTTCACGTACCCCCAAAAGTCCTGGACGTATGCCTGGCGTTACGTGTACTCCAGGCTGGAAACAACTGGTTTAAGGCATCACCTTTGTGTTAGACTGCTCTGCTGATGACTGAGGGATCGGAGTTCATTTCCAGTCGGGTCTACTGGGGGTAGTTTTTCCAAAATTGTTTCCCACTCTCCCCATATAAATGCGGGGCGGATGCACTTCCTCTAAATTCAACCTCCCTCATTTATCAGTCAGATACATACACCCCAATATTTACAAGCGTAGAAAGACGTACAGATGGAAACGTACACTCGTCTAGGAAACAACCCTCCAAAGAAGTTGAAGATTACAGTGGGAAAATAGCAGTTTCTGGCTAATAAAATTACTTACTATAGTTAAAGATAAATATATCTGTTTGATTTTGTCAAAGAGATGTGACATACATATTTACTTGTGTAATTTTCTCGGTGAGTATAGATGCTCTAAATAAACAATACATTGCACCATTGTGGATAATTTTTTAATTTTTAAATGAAATATGTGTATTAGATTAGTCTTTATTTTTTCAAAAGTTTGAAGTTCAAATTATTCTTTTTGTAATTTTGATATCTGTACTAGGATTTAAAAATGTGGTAATGTTGAAATAAATGTGAGTGACGCAGTAAATATAGCACGCTTATAATATTAAGACGGAATTTACACCATTTCTACCATTTAAAATGCAAACGGGATGAAATTTACCCAAAACGCAAAGAATGAGTGTTAAAAAAATTGTGCAGCTATTATTTTTATCCGGGGCACAAGTGGTTGTTGCTAAATAACGCTAATATGAGATCTGTCCCCTCATTTTCTACGCCCTTGTACCCTGAACTTAAGAATGAATACTTTCTGTTCGATGTCTGTCTATCTGTCCCTCAGTACATCTGCCTTTAGCCGGGGCCATAGACTAAACGGTTTGATGAATTTGTTCAAAAGTGATATTTAGATGCAATTAATCAAAATTAGAGTAATTTAATAAAGATAATTTTTTTTAAAAATCTGTAACTTTAAAAAAATGGCTATATCACTTCTGTTCAAAATTTACATATGAAGAAGCTTGTTATGATGATCAAAACAACGTGTTTTTTTTAAAGAAAACTTATTAATGTGTAATTTACCGAAATCTGATATTTCAAAAATTGTATCATAATTTACAAACCATAATACATTATTTGAGTAAGTATGTAAGATTGTGTCGTAATATTTATGTTTTTGAATTTTAATCGCGCTTATGGATTAAGGATGAGAAGATAAAAATGTTAAAGGAAATTTTATTTCTTTTGTGTGGAAGGAGAATAAGAAACCATTTAGGGGAAAAAAAACCTAACTAAAAACGGCCTGGATTCCAATCCCGACCTACAAGTTATAGTCAAACCCCGTTAGATGAGCTTGACGTTTAATCTGCGTGCTCATCAATGAAGTTTGATATTGATTTATTTACGATGTGTCTCTTTGTAAAAAAAAGTTTACTTAACTAGGAGTACTACACACTTCGATGGATGACCTAACGCGCTACTCTTGCAGTGGTTTAGACTGCCGATGACGGGGAGATCAAGGTTCGAATCTCGATCGAGTGGACAGAGTTTTTTTTTCCAAAATGGTTTTCCACTCTTCCTACACGCAATGTGGGTACAATTCCTATTAATATAACTTTCCTGATCCCTAAAATTAGCGTAATTATTACATAAGCGTATTATTCAAACGGATAGAAATATTATTATTATTATTAGCACCGCGTCTTACTAACCGTTCGGGTTATACGCACTTACGCTAATGTGTAATGGTAAGGTGATTGTGAGATGAAATGAAGGACCTACAGTTTAACGTGGAATCCGAACCACGGTGGCGACCTGGCATTCCAGGATAGAAATACATGGTGCTAAAAACAACAACTATAGGTATTAAACATGTAGTCCTAGATGGGCCCTTGTGTAGTCCACCAAGGTACGATTGCTACAATTTAGGGCAGACTGAGTACGTATTAAGCCTACTTACTATATCAGCACATACCTGGCTCACAGATTAACCGCAATCTAAAAAAAAAAAACGTAACAACTTTTTTTAAAGACAGTCGTTTCATCTCTATCGAAGGGGAAACACAGACACATTCTCCTGTAATTTTTTTTTATCACGCTGAGAATATAATTAGGGACACTTGGTAAATGCGTTACTAATTAGGTTAATACAAAAATTTTAATTGGATGTATGATCCAAGCTTGAATAGTTTTACTTGGCAATTATTTTTCTTGTTTGTTGCTGTTATTTAATAAAGAAATAAAGGTCAACAGTGATAGCATATGAACTTTCGATAAAATCTTTTAGTTTCGTTTTAACGATTAATTTTTAATCAGTTTAATGTTTCTGACCCACCCACATCGGTGGGAACACGGGCTAAGACGTTATCCTCATCTGATCTTGTATGCTGGTGACGGGGAAGTGGTCAGTATTTGAATCTTGGACGGGTATAATGAGACTGTTTTTGTACTAAATGTTGTTATTATCATCTTCCACGTCAATGTTGATACATTTCCTCTTACACGGATAGTAATATACAGTGCATACCAAGATATTACTTTCTGAGCTCTAAAATAATGAACCAGCGTAATGGTCTTAAGTAAAATCTTGCTTTACTGACAAAAGAAGACCCGAGTTCAATTCTCAACCAGATACACTGGTAATAGTTTATTTCTATAAAAGGTTTTCTATTGTCTTTTCAGATATATGTTTATTTAAAATTAATTTATTTTCATCAGGTTTCCTTTATTTATTAATTTTAGAACACAAATATTGCAAACAGGCACTAAAAACATTCCGATAGATTGAAAATCTGTCAATTTATGTTATGATTACATTTATTTGAGCTTGGTTTATATATTTAATTTAGGATTTTATCAATTGTTTCTCATACCAAATCTTTAAACTTGATATCGACCTTGCTGGTGTTGGGGTAAAATGCTCGCCTCAAGATCCGATGTTCGTGGGTTCCAAACCCAGTTGGGGTCGACGGATTTTGCTTGAGGGGTAAAAAATACGTAGCACAACTTACTTTGGTGGGGAAATAAAGCCATCGTTCCCATGTTAATTGTGGCTGTGAAAATACCTTTCCCGGTAAAATTGATAGGCCCTTTCGTTCTCGCTCATAGAAATTCTCGTACATTTATATAATCAGCCGGCTCAGAGAGTATACGTAAAGTTCCTAAGATATTTAAAAAAACCCAACTAAACCTGACACGTTAAAAGGCAACGTGGCGTAAAACCAGACATGTATTAAAATCTCAATCTCCTTGAGATGATGCGAGTTTATTACACTGCAAGATGAAGCGGTCACGTAACATAACCCAAAATAAGATCACATGCAGATAATTATGAACATAACTTCGTTAAGGAATGAGATTTTTTTTTTCATTAGAATAAATCTCACTGTAATTGTTTAACCTCTCGAAAATTTCAATCTAGCAACAAATATTTCGAAATTTATTTGCTAGACAATAGTTAAAATGGTGGACGTTAGGATTAACTATTTGATGAGCAGAAATATTGAAGATTTTTAAAATAATTTAATCGATTATCATGTATATTTCCTAAACGAGAAAATGCCTTAGATTTAAGTGAAAATAAATAAATAAATTATTGTACAAACTGGATAAACATGCGCTTTTAATTTAATCAAATGTTTTGAAGTATTTAAAGGACTTAGACCCCCTAGTAGTACAACTGCTGAATATTTTATTTTTCTAAAAACACCCAATACACTTTTTACTCACACAAATGCAACACATATTAAATGTTAGAAATATTTAATTCTTTTATTGCTTAAAATGGCTGAAAGTTTGGCTACGTATAGATTTATGTAGATTTTAAACCAAACAATTAAAGCCATTTTCGCAATATTCCAAATGTTCAATAATCAACCATCATTAATTTAATTGGATAACCATTTAGCCCCCCCACCCTAAGAAAAAACAAGAATAAAGTGTTTCTTACCTTGTAAAACACTCCATAGATGTAAATTTAGAACAAAATCGTGTAAAGCCATTTATAAAATATTTAGATTATTATTAGCACCTCGTCTTACTACCCGTTCGGATTATACGCACTTACGCTAACGTGTAATGATAGGGTGATTGTGAGATGAAATGGAGAAACTACAGTTTAACGTGGAATACGAACCACGGTGGAGGCCTGGCATTCCTCACATTCACAAGTTATGATTAATACACGTCTTGTCAGAGGTGAAGGAAGGGTTTGGCAATCAGATAAATCTGTGCCGGAACCGAGGATTGAACCCCGGACCCCCAGCAAAGAAGTCCGACATCTTACCCCTAGACCACCAGGTCACCTAAAATATTTTGAATTTTAATAAATTAGTCATAGATTAACTACCAATGATTTTAGGACTAGAATCAACATCACCAATTTGCCTTGAGATGTGCCAATATAACTTATAAGCATCAAGTTTGAACAGAACAATAATCATTTTGTAAAACGCTATCAAGGTTCAAGCTACATCAGCATATCTCTTTGTACTTTATTTTTAAATTCAATCCAAAAGTCCATTCGTAAGAAAATCAAGTTATGCATCATGTGTGTGTACGTGTGTGTACGTGTGTGTATCCAGGAAGTTAGAACAGTTATGTGTACGGCCCACACATTGTATTCAACACTCAGTACCGCTATTGTAGTACAGTAATCAGTGGTGTTGAAAGTCTCGCTTAAAAAGGAAAGTCATTAACTTTTGTTTTTCTTTATTGCGTAAAACGTCATTCAGGAACTACTAAATTTGATAAAATTCAATTCAACCGCTTCACTGTTTCAGTAATGTTCCAAAACCCTTAAAAATATGAAGTAGGCTACTTTCATAATTTAAACAAACTTTAATACTTAAATTAAATTACTGGATTGAGCTGCTGAATATTATTTTAGTTCTTGAGTTTAGGTTAGTTTTAATATTGTGTTACTTTACTCTTCCTTTGATTAGTGTTTGGTATATTTTATCTTTGTAGTTCCCCTTATCACCCAACCAACACTCCTGTTGGTAATTACAATTGTATAGTGTAACGCCCCATTACAAATATTTACATTTACAATATGTAATGAGCACTATTCTACACTGGATATCATTTTTGAGGGACTGCATAGCTACTATTGGGAAATAGCGTTGTCGTTTAATTGTTTGCGTGTGGTCAATCTTCCTTGCCTTTATGTATAAAAGTTTCGCAACGCTGGTTAGTCAATGTTGCCAGTAACTTCTTCTTGCCACCTTCCGACATAACTGAGAACGAGGAGATTTGGCAACAGTTAACGGAGAGAGAACGAAGATAAAGCTTTTCTCCATAAGACCTGCAGTTACCTCAGCGATGATATTGGGTGTAGACTCAGTAGCGTACCCCCGGTGGGGCATGGGGAAATCGAGCCCCCTTTCCATAGTTTGGGGATGCCCCGAGATCTATGCAGATCCGAAGAAAAAATAAAATGGGGTGGGGTGGTGCGGGGGTGGAGGGAAGGAGAGTATGACCAGTTAAACATTGCGAACAAATAAAATATCAGGTGATCAGAAATAGTTTCTATATCAATCACCAAATGTATTTATTTCATAGGAGTGGACTGTCTTTCATGGAATGGAGGTGATATATCTTCACGCTCTGAAAATATTATACTTTGGTCAGTAGGATTTAGCAGGGTCACCAACAGAGCAATATCTTCATACTAACATTCTGAATGTGCATTAGTAATGGACATATGTCTAGAGGATGTCAAACCAGATGTTTGTCGGCCTAAACATTGTGTCTAACATCCAATACTGCTATACTAGTACGGAGGCTACCAGCAGGGTCGCCAACAGAGCAATATCTTCAGATAAACTTTCTGAATATTCAATAATAATGGATGTATTATGTTTTTAGGATGTCAAGCCAGATGTGTACAGCCTTCACATAGTATCCAATATACAGTACCGCTATGCTACCACTGTGGTTACCAGCAGGGTCGCCAACAGAGCAAACACCTCTAAAGAAGTATTTTTCACCGTCGTGCTACCAGAAACCGCTTTCATATCAGGTTTCTTGATGTGAGTTTTTCAATAAGCTCAACATATTTTCAAATAAATCACCATTACAATTTTGAATACTGTTCGTACGGTAGTTGATCAAAAGATTTTAGTTTTTTTAGATGACTATGATTTTATATTAATAATACATCGATTTGTTTCTTTTACTCAGATTAAGATATTGCATCATTGATCCACCGCTGAATAAAAAAAAATGCCCACAAATTATAATTTAGATATCAGGTTGATTTTTAACATCATAATTACAATGTTGAGCCACATTTAAAAAGATTAAATTGTACAAGGGATGTACACGAAACAAATATTATCTTAGGTATATTATTATAGTAAATATCTTCCCACACCAGTGGTCGTACGGTCTTAGGGATTAGTCTCCCAACGGGCTTGGTTCCTATGACATGGACGTCAAGGCTCAAATCTCGGCCGGATGCATGAGGGATTGTTTTCAACATATGGTTTGTCACGGTGAATTTACCATCCTCTTTCCCCAGTAATGCGTGTGCAATTAATCTAAAACATCCCACTTTCTCGTCCTTACCCTATTAATAGCCATAATATTGAACGTAATAATTAAAATAATATAATGAACGTCCATGTAACAACCTACCACGGAATGGCAGAACACTATCTTTTCTGACCTCTATTTGAATTGATCTTCATTCAAATGCTTGAATGAATGTGTGAAGGATTCTACCGAAGTAGGTTGGGGAACATATTTCATAAGTGTAAACGAATAAAATAGGTAACAAAAATAGATTTATTATACAATTAACTTAAAAAGGTGATATGGGGTTACAATAGTTATGATAAGGGTTAACAACTCCAAAAACATAGGAACTACCTGTAGCACGGGAAAAGAACGTGTCCAAGGCGACAAGGCAGCAGTCAAATGGAAGTTAAGTTGATAGAGGGTATTGGATTGCAAGACAGCGGGGCTAGCGCCAGACTTCGACCAGAAAGGTCTAAAAAGGAAAACATGGAGAGTTAGCAACATATAAAGCACTAGCCCCATTCCGCGTAAAAAAATATTGTAAAGAATCCTGTAAAACAAAGCTTCAAATCATCCATCGTGTCAATATAATAACCAAACTTTTACTTAAAAAAAAAACAGTCTTAACATCACTGTATAGCCCCCTACCTCTTTTTATCCTCCCTCTTATTTTCATCTCATTCCTCTTCCTTATAGTTGGGGAAGTTTTATATGAAAAATCAATAGTTTTAGAGTTATTTTGAATTTTGTGATTTTTCCACCAATCTTGTAATATTGAAGTGCATAAGAGACCATCTAATCTCCTATCTTTTCGGGTCTTGTGAACTTTTTTAATGTATGTAAATCCGAGCCCTTCCTTTTATTATATATGTGGATTACATAAAAACCCATAAAAGCTAAATTTTTTATCCGATCGTAACATGTAATCTCTTTTTAAGTAGGTTATTCCAGGGACTTCGTTTTACATAAGGAATTTTTATATGAAAAATCGATATTTTTAGAGTTATTTTGAATGTTTGTGTAGTGTGTGCGGCAATTTGGTATTATTGAAGTGCACGAGACAAAATTTAAATTACACTTTTCTATCGGATCATGTGTGTGATTTTAATTAATGTTTATGTTTACCATATATGTTGGCTTCAGAAGAGCCGGTAACAACTTAGTTTTTTATTCGATCAAAACATTTAAGATTTCTTTAAGTAGGTAATTCCAGGGCCTTCCTTATAGTTGGGGAATTTTTATATGAAAAATCAATAGTTTTAGAGTTATTTTGAATATTCGTGATTTTTCCACCAATCTTGTAATATTGAAGTGCATAAGAGACCATCTGATCTCCTATCTTTTCGGGTCTTGTGAACTTTTTTAATGTATGTAAATCCGAGCCCTTCCTTTTATTATATATGTGGAATACATAAAAACCCATAAAAGCTAAATTTTTTCTCCGATCATAACATGTGAAATCTCATTTATTGGGTAATTCTAAGGCCTTCCCATTACTTGGGAAATTTTTATATGAAAAATTAATATTTTTAGAGTTATTTTGAATATTTGTGATGTGTCTGGCAATTTTGTGGGACTGCACAAGGCACCATATAATCTTTTATATTATCGAGTCTTGTGAATTCTTTTATGTACGTAAATCCGAGCCCTTCATTTTAACATGTATATTGACAACGGAAGAGCCAGTGAAGCTAAATTTTTTATCCGATCGTAACATGTAATCTCTTTTTAAGTAGGTTATTCCAGGGACTTCGTTTTAGATAAGGAATTTTTATATGAAAAATCGATATTTTTAGAGTTATTTTGAATGTTTGTGTAGTGTGTCCGGCAATTTGGTAGTAATGAAGTGCACGAGACAACATTTAAATTACACTTTTCTATCGGATCATGTTTTGTGATTTTTTTTAATGTTTATGTTTACCATTTATGTTGGCTACAGAAGAGCCGGTAACAACTTAGTTTTTTATTCGATCAAAACATTTAAGCTTTCTTTAAGTAGGTAATTCCAGGGCCTTCCTTATAGTTGGGGAATTTTTATATGAAAAATCGATATTTTTAGAGTTATTTTGAATGTTTGTGTAGTGTGTCCGGCAATTTGGTAGTATTGAAGTGCACGAGACATTATTTAAATTACACTTTTCTATCGGATCATGTTTTGTGATTTTTTTAATGTTTATATTTACCATTTATGTTGGCTACAGAAGAGCCGGTAACAACTTAGTTTTTTATTCGATCAAAACATTTAAGCTTTCTTTAAGTAGGTAATTCCAGGGCCTTCCTTATAGTTGGGGAATTTTTATATGAAGGATCAATAGTTTTAGAGTTATTTTGAATAATCGTGATTTTTCCACCAATCTTGTAATATTGAAGTCCATAAGAGACCATCTAATCTCCTATCTTTTCGGGTCTTGTTAACTTTTTTAATGTATGTAAATCCGAGCCCTTCCTTTTATTATATATGTGGATTAAATAAAAACCCATAAAAGCTAAATTTTTTATCCGATCGTAACATGTGAAATCTCATTTAGTGGGTAATTCTAAGGCCTTCCCATTACTTGGGAAATTTTTAAATGAAAAATTGATATTTTTTGAGTTATTTTGAATATTTGTGATGTGTCTGGCAATTTTGTGGGACTGCACAAGACACCATATAATCTTTTATATTATCGAGTCTTGTGAATTTTTTTATGTACGTAAATCCTAGCCCTTCATTTTACCATGTATGTTGACAACGGACGAGCCAGTGAAGCTAAATTTTTTATCCGATCGTAACATGTAATCTCTTTTTAAGTAGGTTATTCCAGGGACTTCGTTTTAGATAAGGAATTTTTGTATGAAAAATCGATATTTTTAGAGTTATTTTGAATGTTTGTGTAGTTGTGTCCGGCAATTTGGTAGTATTGAAGTGCACGAGACATTATTTAAATTACACTTTTCTATCGGATCATGTTTTGTGATTTTTTTAAAAGTTTATGTTTACCATTTATGTTGGCTACAGAAGAGCCGGTAACAACTTAGTTTTTTATCCGATCAAAACATTTAAGCTTTCTTTAAGTAGGTAATTCCAGGGCCTTCCTTATAGTTGGGGAATTTTTATATGAAAAATCAATAGTTTTAGAGTTATTTTGAATATTCGTGATTTTTTCCACCAATCTTGTAATATTGAAGTGCATAAGAAACCATCTAATCTCCTATCTTTTCGGGTTTTGTGATCTTTTTTAATGTATGTAAATCCGAGCCCTTCCTTTTATTATATATGTGGATTACATAAACACCCATAAAAGCTAAATTTTTTATCCGATCGTAACATGTGAAATCTCATTTAGTGGGTTATTCTAAGGCCTTCCCATTACTTGGGAAATTTTTATATGAAAAATTGATATTTTTAGAGTTATTTTGAATGTTTGTGATGTGTCTGGCAATTTTGTGGGACTGCACAAGACACCTTATAATCTTTTATACTATCGAGTCTTGCGAATTCTTTTATGTACGTAAATCTAAGCCCTTCATTTTACCATGTATGTTGACAACGGAAGAGCCAGTGAAGCAAATTTTTTTATCCGATCGTAACATGTAATCTCTTTTTAAGTAGGTTATTCCAGGGACTTCGTTTTATATAAGGAAATTTTATATGAAAAATCGATATTTTTAGAGTTATTTTGAAGGTTTGTGTAGTGTGTCCGGCAATTTGGTAGTATTGAAGTGCAGGAGAAAACATTTAAATTACACTTTTCTATCGGATCATGTTTTTAGATTTTTATTAATGTTTATGTTTACCATATATGTTGGCTACAGAAGAGCCGGTAACAACTTATTTTTCTATTCGATCAAATCATTTAAGCTTCCTTATAGTTGGGGAATTTTTATATGAAAAATCAATAGTTTTAGAGTTATTTTGAATATTCGTGATTTTTCCACCAATCTTGTAATATTGAAGTGCATAAGAGACCATCAAATCTCCTATCTTTTCGGGTCTTGTGAACTTTTTCAATGTATGTAAATCCGAGCCCTTCCTTTTATTGTATATGTGGATTACATAAAAACCCATAAAAGCTAAATTTTTTATCCGATCGTAACATGTGAAATCTCATTTATTGGGTAATTCTAAGGCCTTCCCATTACTTGGGAAATTTTTATATGAAAAATTGATAATTTTAGAGTTATTTTGAATATTTGTGATGTGTCTGACAATTTTGTGGGACTGCACAAGACACCATATAATCTTTTATATTATCGAGTCTTGTGAATTTTTTTCTGTACGTAAATCCGAGCCCTTGATTTTACCATGTATGTTGACTACGGAAGAGCCAGTGAATCTAAATTTTTTATACGATCGTAACATGTAATCTCTTTTTAAGTAGGTTATTCCAATGACTTCGTTTTACATAAGAAATTTTTATATGAAAAATCGATATTTTTATAGTTATTTTGAATGTTTGTGTAGTGTGTCCAGCAATTTGGTAGTATTGAAGTGCACGAGACAACATTTAAATTACACTTTTCTATAGGATCATGTTTTGTTATTTTTTTTAATGTTTATGTTTACCATATATGTTGGCTACAGAAGAGCCGGTAACAACTTAGTTTTTTATTCGATCAAAACATTTAAGCTTTCTTTAAGTAGGTAATTCCAGGCCTTCCTTATAGTTTGGGAATTTTTATATGAAAAATCAAATATTTTAGAGTTATTTTGAATATTCGTGATTTTCCACCAATCTTGTAATATTGAAGTGCATAAGAGACCATCTAATCTCCTATCTTTTCGGGTCTTGTGATCTTTTTTAATGTATGTAAATCCGAGCCCTTCCTTTTAATTATATATGTGGATTACATAAAAACCCATAAAAGCTAAATTTTTTATCCGATCGTAACATGTGAAATCTCATTTAGTGGGTAATTCTAAGGCCTTCCCATTACTTGGGAAAATTTTATATGAAAAATTGATATTTTTAGAGTTATTTGAATATTTGTGATGTGTCTGGCAATTTTGTGGGACTGCACAAGACACCATATAATCATTTATATTATCGAGTCTTGTGAATTTTTTATGTACGTAAATCCGAGCCCTTCATTTACCATGTATGTTGACTACGAAGAGCCAGTGAATCTAAATTTTTATCCGATCGTAACATGTAACCTTTTTAAGTAGGTTATTCCAGGGACTTCGTTTAGATAAGGATTTTATAGAAAAATCGATATTTTAGAGTTATTTTGAATGTTTGTGTAGTGTGTCCGGCAATTTGTAGTAATGAAGTGCACGAGCAACATTAAATTACACTTTTCTATCGATCATGTTTTGTGATTTTTTTTAATGTTTATGTTTACCATTATGTTGGCTACAGAAGACCGGTAACAACTTAGTTTTTTATTCGAAAAAAAAAAAAAAAAAAAAAAAAAAAAAAAAAAAAAAAAAAAAAAAAAAAAAAAAAAAAAAAAAAAAAAAAAAAAAAAAAAAAAAAAAAAAAAAAAAAAAAAAAAAAAAAAAAAAAAAAAAAAAAAAAAAAAAAAAAAAAAAAAAAAAAAAAAAAAAAAAAAAAAAAAAAAAAAAAAAAAAAAAAAAAAAAAAAAAAAAAAAAAAAAAAAAAAAAAAAAAAAAAAAAAAAAAAAAAAAAAAAAAAAAAAAAAAAAAAAAAAAAAAAAAAAAAAAAAAAAAAAAAAAAAAAAAAAAAAAAAAAAAAAAAAAAAAAAAAAAAAAAAAAAAAAAAAAAAAAAAAAAAAAAAAAAAAAAAAAAAAAAAAAAAAAAAAAATCCTAGCCCTTCATTTTACCATGTATGTTGACAACGGAAGAGCCATGAAGCTAAATTTTTTATCCGATCGTAACATGTAATCTCTTTTAAGTAGGTTATTCCAGGGACTTCGTTTTAATAAGGAATTTTTATATGAAAAATCGATATTTTAGAGTTATTTTGAATGTTTGTGTAGTGTGTCCGGCAATTTGGTAGTATTGAAGTGCACTGACAACATTTAAATTACACTTTTCTATCGGATCATGTTTTTATTTTTTTAATGTTTATGTTTACCATATATGTTGGCTACAGAAGAGCCGGTAACAACTTATTTTTTATTCGAATCCGAGCCCTTGATTTTACCATGTATGTTGACTACGGAAGAGCCAGTGAATCTAAATTTTTTATACGATCGTAACATGTAATCTCTTTTTAAGTAGGTTATTCCAATGACTTCGTTTTACATAAGAAATTTTTATATGAAAAATCGATATTTTTAAGTTATTTTGAATGTTTGTGTAGTGTGTCCAGCAATTTGGTAGTATTGAAGTGCACGAGACAACATTTAAATTACACTTTTCTATGGATCATGTTTTGTTATTTTTTTTAATGTTTATGTTTACCATATATGTTGGCTACAGAAGAGCCGGTAACAACTTAGTTTTTTATTCGATCAAAACATTTAAGCTTTCTTTAAGTAGGTAATTCCAGGGCCTTCCTTATAGTTGGGGATTTTTATATGAAAAATCAATAGTTTTAGAGTTATTTTGAATATTCGTGATTTTTCCACCAATCTTGTAATATTGAAGTGCATAAGAGACCATCTAATCTCCTATCTTTTCGGGTTTTGTGAACTTTTTTAATGTATGTAAATCCGAGCCCTTCCTTTTATTATATATGTGGATTACATAAAACCCATAAAAGCTAAATTTTTTATCCGATCGTAACATGTGAAATCTCATTTAGTGGGTAATTCTAAGGCCTTCCCATTACTTGGGAAATTTTTATATGAAAAATTGATATTTTTAGAGTTATTTTGAATTTTGTGATGTGTCTGGCAATTTTGTGGGACTGCACAAGACACCTTATAATCTTTTATATATCGAGTCTTGTGAATTCTTTTATGTACGTAAATCTAAGCCCTTCATTTTACCATGTATGTTGACAACGGAAGAGCCAGTGAAGCAAATTTTTTATCCGATCGTAACATGTAATCTCTTTTTAAGTAGGTTATTCCAGGGACTTCGTTTTAATAAGGAAATTTTTATATGAAAAATCGATATTTTTAGAGTTATTTTGAATGTTTGTGTAGTGTGTCCGGCAATTTGGTAGTATTGAATTGAATTGAGACAATTTAAATTACACTTTTCTATCGGATCATGTTTTTATTTTTTATTAATGTTTATGTTTACCATATATGTTGGCTACAGAAGAGCCGGTAACAACTTAGTTTTTTATTCGATCAAATCATTTAAGCTTCTTAATAGTTGGGAATTTTTTATATGAAAAATCAATAGTTTTAGAGTTATTTTGAATATTCGTGATTTTTTCCACCAATCTTGTAATATTGAAGTCATAAGAGAACATCTAATCTCCTATCTTTTCGGGTCTTGTGAACTTTTTTAATGTATGTAAATCCGAGCCCTTCCTTTTATTATATATGTGGATTACATAAAAACCCATAAAAGCTAAATTTTTTATCCGATCGTAACATGTGAAATCTCATTTATTGGGTAATTCTAAGGCCTTCCCATTACTTGGGAAATTTTTATATGAAAAATTGATATTTTTAGAGTTATTTTGAATATTTGTGATGTGTCTGACAATTTTGTGGGACTGCACAAGACACCATATAATCTTTTATATTATCGAGTCTTGTGAATTTTTTTATGTACGTAAATCCGAGCCCTTCATTTTACCATGTATGTTGACTACGGAAGAGCCAGTGAACTAAATTTTTTATCCGATCGTAACATGTAATCTCTTTTTAAGTAGGTTATTCCAGGGACTTCGTTTTACATAAGAAATTTTTATATGAAAAATCGATATTTTTAGAGTTATTTTGAATGTTTGTGTAGTGTGTCCGCAATTTGGTAGTATTGAAGTGCACGAGACAACATTTAAATTACACTTTTCTATAGGATCATGTTTTGTGATTTTTTTTAATGTTTATGTTTACCATATATGTTGGCTACAGAAGAGCCGGTAACAACTTAGTTTTTTATTCGATCAAAACATTTAAGCTTTCTTTAAGTAGTAATTCCAGGCCTTCCTTATAGTTGGGAATTTTTATATGAAAAATCAATTTTTAGAGTTATTTTGAATATTCTGATTTTTCCACCAATCTTGTAATATTGAAGTGCATAAGAGACCATCTAATCTCCTATCTTTTCGGGTCTTGTGAACTTTTTAATGTATGTAAATCCGAGCCCTTCCTTTTATTATATATGTGGATTACATAAAAACCCATAAAAGCTAAATTTTTTATCCGATCGTAACATGTGAAATCTCATTTATGGTAATTCTAAGGCCTTCCATTACTTGGGAATTTTTATGAAAAATTGATATTTTTGAGTTATTTTGAATATTTGTGATGTGTCTGGCAATTTTGTGGGACTGCACAAACACCATATAATCTTTTATATTATCGAGTCTTGTGAATTTTTTTATGTACTAAATCCAGCCCTCATTTACCATGTATGTTGACACGGAAGAGCCAGTGAAGCTAAATTTTTTATCCGACGTAACATGTAATCTCTTTTTAAGTAGGTTATTCCAGGACTTCGTTTTAATAAGAATTTTTATATGAAAAATCGAATTTTTAGAGTTATTTGAATTTTGTGTAGTGTGTCCGGCAATTTGTAGTATTGAAGTGCACGAGACAACATTAAATACACTTTCTATCGGATCATGTTTTTGATTTTTTTTAATGTTTATGTTTACCATATATGTGCTACAGAAGAGCCGTAACAACTTAGTTTTTATTCGATCAAAACATTTAAGCTTTCTTTAAGTAGTAATTCCAGGCCTTCCTTATAGTTGGGAATTTTATATGAAAAATCAATAGTTTTAGAGTTTTTTGAATATTCGTGATTTTTCCACCAATCTTGTAATATTGAAGTGCATAAGAGACCATCTAATCTCCTATCTTTTCGGTCTTGTGAACTTTTTAATGTATGTAAATCCGAGCCCTTCCTTTTATTATATGTGGATTACATAAAAACCCATAAAAGCTAAATTTTTTATCCGATCTAACATGTGAAATCTCATTTAGTGGTATTCTAAGGCCTTCCCATTACTTTGGGAAATTTTATATGAAAAATTGATATTTTTAGAGTTATTTTGAATATTTGTGATGTGTCTGGCAATTTTGTGGACTGCACAAGACACCATATAATCTTTTATATTATCGAGTTTGTGAATTTTTTATGTACGTAAATCCGAGCCCTTCATTTTACCATGTATGTTGACTACGGAAGAGCCAGTGAAGCAAATTTTTATCCATCGTAACATGTAATCTCTTTTAAGTAGGTTATTCCAGGGACTTCGTTTTAATAAGGATTTTTTTATGAAAAATCGAATTTTTAAGTTATTTTGAATATTTGTGTAGTGTGTCCGGCAATTTGGTAGTATTGAAGTGAACGAGACAACATTTAAATTACACTTTTCTATCGGATCATGTTTTGTGATTTTTTTAATGTTATGTTTACCATATATGTTGGCTACAGAAGAGCCGGTAACAACTTAGTTTTTTATTCGATCAAAACATTTAAGCTTTCTTTAAGTAGGTAATTCCAGGGCCTTCCTTATAGTTGGGGAATTTTTATATGAAAAATAATAGTTTTAGAGTTATTTGAATATTCGTGATTTTTCCACCAATCTTGTAATATTGAAGTGCATAAGAGACCATCTAATCTCCTATCTTTTCGGGTCTTGTGAACTTTTTAATGTATGTAAATCCGAGCCCTTCCTTTTATTTATAGTGGATTACATAAAAACCCATAAAAGCTAAATTTTTTATCCGATCGTAACATGTAAATCTCATTTATGGGTAATTCTAAGGCCTTCCCATTACTTGGAAATTTTTATATGAAAAATTGATATTTTTAGAGTTATTTTAGAATATTTGTGATGTGTCTGGCAATTTTGTGGGACTGCACAAGACACCATATAATCTTTTATATTATCGAGTCTTGTGAATTCTTTTATGTACGTAAATCCGAGTCCTTCATTTTACCATGTATGTTGACTACGGAAGAGCCAGTGAAGCTAAATTTTTTATCCGATCGTAACATGTAATCTCTTTTAAGTAGGTTATTCCAGGGACTTCGTTTTAGATAAGGAATTTTTATATGAAAAATCGATATTTTTAGAGTTATTTTGAATGTTTGTGTAGTGTGTCCGGCAATTTGGTAGTATTGAAGTGCACGAGACATTATTTAAATTACACTTTTCTATCGGATCATGTTTTGTGATTTTTTTAATGTTTATGTTTACCATTTATGTTGGCTACAGAAGAGCCGGTAACAACTTAGTTTTTTATTCGATCAAAACATTTAAGCTTTCTTTAAGTAGGTAATTCCAGGGCCTTCCTTATAGTTGGGGAATTTTTATATGAAAAATCAATAGTTTTAGAGTTATTTTGAATATTCGTGATTTTTTCCACCAATCTTGTAATATTGAAGTGCATAAGAGACCATCTAATCTCCTATCTTTTCGGGTCTTGTGAACTTTTTTAATGTATGTAAATCCGAGCCCTTCCTTTTATTATATATGTGGATTACATAAAAACCCATAAAAGCTAAATTTTTTATCCGATCGTAACATGTGAAATCTCATTTAGTGGGTAATTCTAAGGCCTTCCCATTACTTGGGAAATTTTTATATGAAAAATTGATATTTTTGAGTTATTTTGAATATTTGTGATGTGTCTGGCAATTTTGTGGGACTGCACAAGACACCATATAATCTTTTATATTATCGAGTCTTGTGAATTTTTTATGTACGTAAATCCGAGCCCTTCATTTTACCATGTATGTTGACACGGAAGAGCCAGTGAAGCTAAATTTTTTATCCGATCGTAACATGTAATCTCTTTTTAAGTAGGTTATTCCAGGGACTTCGTTTTAATAAGGAATTTTTATATGAAAAATCGATATTTTTAGAGTTATTTTGAATGTTTGTGTAGTGTGTCCGGCAATTTGGTAGTATTGAAGTGCACGAGACAACATTTAAATTACACTTTTCTATCGGATCATGTTTTGTGATTTTTTTAATGTTTATGTTTACCATTTATGTTGGCTACAGAAGAGCCGGTAACAACTTAGTTTTTTATTCGATCAAAACATTTAAGCTTTTCTTAAGTAGAGGTAATTCCAGGGCCTTCCTTATAGTTGGGAATTTTTATATGAAAAATCAATAGTTTTAGAGTTATTTTGAATATTCGTGATTTTTCCACCAATCTTGTAATATTGAAGTGCATAAGAGACCATCTAATCTCCTATCTTTTCGGGTCTTGTGAACTTTTTTAATGTATGTAAATCCGAGCCCTTCCTTTTATTAATATGTGGATTACATAAAAACCCATAAAAGCTAAATTTTTTATCCGATCGTAACATGTGAAATCTCATTTAGTGGGTAATTCTAAGGCCTTCCCATTACTTGGGAAATTTTTATATGAAAAATTGATATTTTTGAGTTATTTTGTATTTGTGATGTGTCTGGCAATTTTGTGGACTGCACAAGACACCATATAATCTTTTATATTATCGAGTCTTGTGAATTTTTTATGTACGTAAATCCGAGCCCTTCATTTTACCATGTATGTTGACAACGGAAGAGCCAGTGAAGCTAAATTTTTTATCCGATCGTAACATGTAATCTCTTTTAAGTAGGTTATTCCAGGGACTTCGTTTTACATAAGGAATTTTTATATGAAAAATCGATATTTTTAGAGTTATTTTGAATGTTTGTGTAGTGTGTCCGGCAATTTGGTAGTATTGAAGTGCACGAGACAACATTTAAATTACACCTTTCTATCGGATCATGTTTTGTGATTTTTAATGTTATGTTTACCATATATGTTGGCTACAGAAGAGCCGGTAACAACTTAGTTTTTTATTCGATCAAAACATTTAAGCTTTCTTTAAGTAGGTAATTCCAGGGCCTTCCTTATAGTTGGGGAATTTTTATATGAAAAATCAATAGTTTTAGAGTTATTTTGAATATTCGTGATTTTTCCACCAATCTTGTAATATTGAAGTGCATAAGAGACCATCTAATCTCCTATCTTTTCGGGTCTTGTGAACTTTTTTAATGTATGTAAATCCAGCTCTTCCTTTTATTATATATGTGGATTACATAAACACCCATAAAAGCTAAATTTTTTATCCGATCGTAACATGTGAAATTTCATTTAGTGGGTAATTCTAAGGCCTTCCCATTACTTGGGAAATTTTTATATGAAAAATTGATATTTTTGAGTTATTTTGAATATTTGTGATGTGTCTGGCAATTTTGTGGGACTGCACAAGACACCATATAATCTTTAATTATCGAGTCTTGTGAATTTTTTATGTACGTAAATCCGAGCCCTTCATTTTACCATGTATGTTGACAACGGAAGAGCCAGTGAAGCTAAATTTTTTATCCGATCGTAACATGTAATCTCTTTTTAAGTAGGTTATTCCAGGGACTTTTTTACATAAGGAATTTTTATATGAAAAATCGATATTTTTAGAGTTATTTTGAATGTTTGTGTAGTGTGTCCGCAATTTGGTAGTATTGAAGTGCACGAGACAACATTTAAATTACACTTTTCTATCGGATCATGTTTTGTGATTTTTTTAAATGTTTATGTTTACCATATATGTTGGCTACAGAAGAGCCGGTAACAACTTAGTTTTTTTTCATCAAAAATTTAAGCTTTCTTTAAGTAGGTAATTCCAGGGCCTTCCTTATAGTTGGGAATTTTTATATGAAAAATCAATAGTTTTAGAGTTATTTTGAATATTCGTGATTTTTCCACCAATCTTATAATATTAAAGTGCATAAGAGACCATCTAATCTCCTATCTTTTCGGGTCTTGTGAACTTTTTTAATGTATGTAAATCCGAGCCCTTCCTTTTATTATATATGTGGATTACATAAAAACCCATAAAAGCTAAATTTTTTATCCGATCGTAACATGTGAAATCTCATTTAGTGGGTAATTCTAAGGCCTTCCCATTACTTGGGAAATTTTATATGAAAAATTGATATTTTTTGAGTTATTTTGAATATTTGATGTGTCTGGCAATTTTGTGGGACTGCACAAGACACCATATAATCTTTTATATTATCGAGTCTTGTGAATTTTTTTATGTACGTAAATCCGAGCCCTTCATTTTACCATGTATGTTGACTACGGAAGAGCCAGTGAAGCTAAATTTTTTATCCGATCGTAACATGTAATCTCTTTTTAAGTAGGTTATTCCAGGGACTTCGTTTTACATAAGGAATTTTTATATGAAAAATCGATATTTTTAGAGTTATTTTGAATGTTTGTGTAGTGTGTCCGGCAATTTGGTAGTATTGAAGTGCACGAGACAACATTTAAATTACACTTTTCTATCGGATCATGTTTTGTGATTTTTTTAATGTTTATGTTTACCATATATGTTGGCTACAGAAGAGCCGGTAACAACTTAGTTTTTTATTCGATCAAAACATTTAAGCTTTCTTTAAGTAGGTAATTCCATGGCCTTCCTTATAGTTGGGGAATTTTTATATAAAAATTCAATAGTGTTTGAGTTATTTTGAATATTCGTGATTTTTTCCAATAATCTTGTAATATTGAAGTGCATAAGAGACCATCTAATCTCCTATCTTTTCGGGTCTTGTGAACTTTTTTAATGTATGTAAATCCGAGCCTTCCTTTTATTATATATGTGGATTACATAAAAACCCATAAAAGCTAAATTTTTTATCCGATCGTAACATGTGAAATCTCATTTAGTGTGTAATTCTAAGGCCTTCCCATTACTTGGGAAATTTTTATATGAAAAATTGATATTTTTTGAGTTATTTTGAATATTTGTGATGTGTCTGGCAATTTTGTGGGACTGCACAAGACACCATATAATCTTTTATATTATCTAGTCATGTGAATTCTTTTATGTACGTAAATCAGAGCACTTCATTTTACCATGTATGTTGACTACGGAAGAGCCAGTGAAGCTAAATTTTTTTTCCGATCGTAACATGTAATCTCTTTTTAAGTAGGTTATTCCAGGGACTTCGTTTTACATAAGGAATTTTTATATGAACAATCGATATTTTTAGAGTTATTTTGAATGTTTGTGTAGTGTGTCCTGCAATTTGGTAGTATTGAAGTGCACGAGACAACATTTAAATTACACTTTTCTATCGGATCATGTTTTTAGATTTTTTTTAATGTTTATGTTAACATATATGTTGGCTACAGAAGAGCCGGTAACAACTTAGTTTTTTATTCGAACAAAACATTTAAGCTTTCTTTAAGTAGGTAATTCCATGGTCTTCCTTATAGTAGGGGAATTTTTATATAAAAAATCAATAGTTTTAGTTATTTTGAATATTCGTGATTTTTCCACCAATCTTGTAATATTGAAGTGCATAAGAGATCAACTAATCTCCTATCTTTTCGGGTCTTGTGAACTTTTTTAATGTATGTAAATCCGAGCCCTTCCTTTTATTATATATGTGGATTACATAAAAACCCATAAAAGCTAAATTTTTCATCCGATCGTAACATGTGAAATCTCATTTAGTGGGTAATTCTAAGGCCTTCCCATTACTTGGGAAATTTTTATATGAAAAATTGATATTTTTAGAGTTATTTTGAATATTTGTGATGTGTCTGGCAATTTTGTGGGACTGCACAAGACACCATATAATCTTTTATATTATCGAGTCTTGTGAATTTTTTTATGTACGTAAATCCGAGCCCTTCATTTTACCATGTATGTTGACTACGGAAGAGCCAGTGAAGCTAAATTTTTTATCCGATCGTAACATGTAATCTCTTTTTAAGTAGGTTATTCCAGGGACTTCGTTTTACATAAGGAATTCTTATATGAAAAATCGATATTTTTAGAGTTATTTTGAATGTTTGTGTAGTGTGTCCGGCAATTTGGTAGTATTGAAGTGCACGAGACAACATTTAAATTACACTTTTCTATCGGATCATGTTTTGTGATTTTTTTTAATGTTTATGTTTACCATATATGTTGGCTACAGAAGAGCCGGTAACAACTTAGTTTTTTATTCGATCAAAACATTTAAGCTTTCTTTAAGTAGGTAATTCCAGGGCCTTCCTTATAGTTGGGGAATTTTTATATGAAAAATCAATAGTTTTAGAGTTATTTTGAATATTCGTGATTTTTCCACCAATCTTGTAATATTGAAGTGCATAAGAGACCATCTAATCTCCTATCTTTTCGGGTCTTGTGAACTTAAAATGAAAACGGGATGAAATTTACCAAAAACGCAAAGAATGAGTGTTAAAAAAATTGTGCTGCTATTATTTTTATCCGGGCGCACAAGTGGTTGTTGCTAAATAACGCTAATATACTATCTTATTAACGCAACATTAGGCTATAGTTATTAAATGTGGTCATCTATCATAAGTATATTATTGACAGTAAAATATTATCGCTATCCATTATACTGGACGAAATTGTATTATTATATTTTTACTATGGCATGGATTATATCTTACTTAAACGTATTTAACAAATAACTATAGCTACTATACTATCGATGTAAATAATATATGTTATTGATACAATCGGGCACTAACCAGGACTAACGTAGCACAAACGATGGGCGTTTTCTAAAATTGATTATCTCTATTATTTCTTATAGTGGGTGGCCAGGGAGATATCTCCCTAGCCACCCATAAAGAATCGTGAATAATTTCTGTAAATTTACAGCACTAACGATGAAAATCGGGCACTAACCAGCACTAACGTAGCACAAACGATGGGCGTTTTCAAAAATTGATTATCTCTATTATTTCTTATAGTGGGTGTACAGGGAGATATCTCCATAGCCACCCATAAAGAATCGTGAATAATTTCTGTAAATTTACAGCACTAACAATGAAAATTGGGCACTAACCAGCACTAACGTAGCACAAACGATGGGCGTTTTTAAAAATTGATTATCTCTATTATTTCTTATAGTGGGTGTACAGGGAGATATCTCCCTAGCCACCCATAAAGAATCGTGAATAATTTCTGTAAATTTACAGCACTAACAATGAAAATCGGGCACTAACCAGCACTAACGTAGCACAAACGATGGGCGTTTTCAAAAATTGATTATCTCTATTATTTCTAATATTGGGTGGCCAGGGAGATATCTCCCTAGCCACCCATAAAGAATCGTGAATAATTTCTGTAAATTTACAGCACAAACGATGAAAATCGGGCACTAACCAGCACTAACGTAGCACAAACGATGGGCGTTTTCGAAAATTGATTATCTCTATTATTTCTTATAGTGGGTGGCAAGGGAGATATCTCCCTAGCCACCCATAAATAATCGTGAATAATTTCTGTAAATTTACAGCATTAACGATGAAAATCGGGCACTAACCAGCACTAACGTAGCACAAACGATGGGCATTTTCAAAAATTGATTATCTCTATTATTTCTTATAGTGGGTGGCCAGGGAGATATCTCCCTAGCCACCCATAAAGAATCGTGAATAATTTATGTAATTTTAGAACACTAAAGATGAAAATCGGGCACTAACCAGCACTAACGTAGCACAAACGATGGGCGTTTTCAAAAATTGATTATCTCTATTATTTCTTATAGTGAGTGGCCAGGGAGATATCTCCCTAGCCACCCATAAAGAATCGTGAATAATTTCTGTAAATTTACAGCACTAACGATGAAAATCGGGCACTAACCAGCACTAACGTAGCACAAACGATGGGCGTTTTCAAAAATTGACTATCTCTATTATTTCTTATAGTGGCTGGCCAGGGAGATATCTTCCTAGCCACCCATAAAGAATCGTGAATAATTTCTGTAAATTTACAGCACTAACGATGAAAATCGGGCACTAACCAGCACTAACGTAGCACAAACGATGGGCGTTTTCAAAAATTTATTATTTCTATTATTTCTTATAGTGGGTGGCCAGGGAGATATCTCCCTAGCCACCCATAAAGAATCGTGAATAAGTGCTGTAAATTTACAGCACTAACGATGAAAATCGGGCACTAACCAGCACTAACGTAGCACAAACGATGGGCGTTTTCAAAAATTGATTATCTCTATTATTTCTTATAGTGGGTGGCCAGGGAGATATCTCCCTAGCCACCCATAAAGAATCGTGAATAATTTCTGTAAATTTAGAGCATTAACGATGAAAATCGGGCACTAACCAGCACTAACGTAGCACAAACGATGGGCGTTTTCAAAAATTGACTATCTCTATTATTTCTTATAGTGGCTGGCCAGGGAGATATCTTCCTAGCCACCCATAAAGAATCGTGAATAAGTGCTGTAAATTTACAGCACTAACGATGAAAATCGGGCACTAACCAGCACTAACGTAGCACAAACGATGGGCGTTTTCAAAAATTGATTATCTCTATTATTTCTTATAGTGGGTGGCCAGGGAGATATCTCCCTAGCCACCCATAAAGAATCGTGAATAAGTGCTGTAAATTTACAGCACTAACGATGAAAATCGGGCACTAACCAGCACTAACGTAGCACAAACGATGGGCGTTTTCAAAAACCGGGTGGCTAAAAGTCGGGTGGCCAGGGAGACACACATGGAAAATTGCCATTTGTTCACACGATACCTTGTTCTCTACATCTGACCTTGGGCTACATATTTGCCGCTGCTCTGATCACTCTCGTTTGGTTTTTTTAAGGGGGAAATTAGCCTTTATAACGTGTATATTATCCTTTATATGGGCGGGGACACGGGCACTTGATTGTTTGCGTGCATTTCGCTTTAAGTAGTTAATAGGGAAGCAAACTGCCACTAATTGTATGGTTCTTTCCGATTTAGACAGGGCACTAGCACTTACTTATCTTTGTTCTATTTACTTTATGCTTTACACAAATCATTGTAGTTAGAAGGTATTTCGTTTGTTTATAGCCTAGAAGTTGTCCTTTTTGGCGAGCTAGTTGTATTAATATATTTGCCTTGAAAAGCTCAAGTTAAAACGGGTATTTATATTAGTTGTATCGTAGAGTCCATGCTGGATATTCATATCGTAGGTTCAGGAAGTATATATGTTGTAATCTCCCTATTTAATAGTAATCTATATTCAACCTTATTCATATCTAAAACAGTAGCATAATTCGTACAAATGCATAGCCTTAAATAGTTATGATGTAGGTTCTAAAATAAAGATAGTCAAAATCTAATTATTATAAATATTACTACAATTTTTAAACTATATTAAAAAACAAAAATCTTTTTATCATTGTGTTTATTTCACAATAAAGCACAGGTATGATCTGCTTTATTAGGGTTGGATGAAATGGATATATTTATTTACACATTCAATTGACATACATTATTGTCTTTGAGTTAACAATCTGTTTTATAATAATACATACTGTTCACTAGCTACAACTATTATTCTTACTAACAAGAAGTGTGTCATGGCATTTAAACAATGGTTTAGCTGTAATGCAAATAAATAGATCTGTATGTTTACCTATATCCAAAGCCATTAAATTAAGTTCAATACTGTCTGAAACACATTTGGTCAAGAAACAAACAAAAGAAAACACAACATACTAAATCATCACCTTCCACTTTGATAGTAATCATTACAGTCTGACCCATAATTAAGGTTAGGTTAATAGTACTTTTCAAGAACTGACATAAGTAACAGACAGTTTAAAACAACAAGGTTAAAGCATTGAGAGATAATTTACCAATGTAATTTAATCTATGCATAACCTACACTTGTAAAATTTTAAAATGTCTAAGGGTCATCCATAAACCATGTAAAACTGTTGAAAAAAGGGAAAGATCGATTGTCTTGTATTGGTCATATACGGGGGAAGATCTCTATATGTTGTTACATGGGGGGGGGGGGGGGGGGGGCGAGCTCCAATATATACATGGTTTTACATGAGGGGAGCTCTAATGTCTACACGGTGCTACATGGGGGAGCTCTAATGTCTACATGTTGATATATGGGGGAGCTCTTATATCTACACGGTGTTACATGGGGGAGCTCTAATGTTTACACGGTGTTATTTGGGGGAGCTCTAATGTCTACATGATGTTACACGGGGGGAGCTCTAATATCTAAGCTATAATGTTTACACAGTGCAGTGTTAGGTAAATATGAGAGAGGGTCAAAAGAGGTAAGAAAATAGTGTTAGGTTGTTTATGGATGACCTCTTCATAGAGATTTTGTTGGGAAAAAACTCAACAAAGTGTGCGTTAGGGTGTTAGAAACAAACTAATTCTTACATAAAAGATACTTTTTAACTGTTAATATTCCTCTAAAAATAAATATTTTGTTTAAAAATAACAATGCTGTATAAAAAGTATTAAAACAAAAACAAAATTACTTCTAAAAGTGGAAGCAATTTTATACCTAACTGGTAAAGTCGAGTAAAGCGTTCTTGGTTTAATATTTCGAGACACAAGATAGATGACAAGAACTTACAAACAGAACAACAAGCAATGCCTACAATAATTATGTTTTTGACTGCTTTTTGAATTTAATTTCCAAGAATTTAAATTTGGCAAATTCTTCTAAACACATGTTATTATTCTCTATGAATACATTGGTTTTATCCATATTTAGTCATAAACTTATTTCTTTACCAAGTTTTTTTTTTGTATAACATTAGCCTCTTGTTAAAACTAATTGCTTCAAATAATTCAAAAACTTCATCTTGTCTGTAATTTTATGCAAATGCGAGGTAATTAAAAACCAAACAAAGAGGGGAGTGTACAACTGAGCAAACTGCTTGGTGAAGTTTGAGGGGTACGATACACAGATAAAGAAGGTATTGAGTAGGGCTGTGAAAAAAGTGTCGGTCGGTACTTTACTAATATTGATATTTACCTTTCCAAACTAGTGTTTTTTTACTCAACACTTTTACTGATATTAGTACTCACACTCTGGTAATGGATCAGTATTATAAGAAAATAGTTTTTTTTGTCATATTCACTCGTGCTAAGATTAAATGTTTACTAGGGTGGACTGTGGAGAAAGAACAAATTAAACTATTTCTCAATCCTCACTCATTTTCTGCGACAAGCAAGAAGCAACTCTAGCATTTGGACACTTAGATAGAAACATGTAAAAGGAATAATATAACAAAGGCCAAACACAGGAAATGTGGCAGAAATGAAAAGTGTGAACTGTGGTGTTATTTTCATTGTAAAAGCCATAATGTGTTTGTTTGTTCCATTTTTAAATGTTTTCTATATATTTTAAATGAACATAAGAAATAGAATACATTGAAATTTACCTTTGAGTTACTACGTATCACGAGTTAAACTTTACATAATTCTTATCATTAATTAGGGTAAAAATGATTTTTTTTATCATTGAACTTAAAGTTATTTTAATTTTGAAAGAATATGCTCACTTTCTTATAAAAATATTAATGCTATTCTTCCTTAACTTTTACTTAAACCATTAAAATGGCTATCCAAATTTAGCTAACGTTGATTGTAGCATTTTTTAATTTGTAGTACATCCACAAAATAAAATATTTGTGTGAAATTGACTTTTGGACCTTTTTAAATGCAAATTATAGTCAATTTTGTTGATTTAAATGTGATTTAAAGATAACACTCCATTAACAAAAATGAAAGTCACCTTATCCTAGTATATTTATTTCCTCCAACCTAGGGACATTGATAAACCATCTTGTTTGAACATATTGGGACAAAGCAGATACTAAAAAATCCAGAAAAAGAAACCATGTGTAAGCAAACTATATATGTTTTTAATCATCCTAACTATGGTTCATTTGGTATTTACAAATTAAAGCATCGAGATTAAAATAAATAAATAAAAAGGAAAAATAAACTAATTTAGAGTAAACTTGATGAAGAAAGCCCATCTAGGTAAAGAGTAAAATGTGCGAAGAATCCAATGCACAAAGCTGACATCTTCCTTCCGTCGTCTAGAGTAGAAGTAGTCACACACACATTTTAACACAGAGAGAGTAATATTTCGGCATTGTTGCGTTTATCAATGCTGAAATATTACTCTATTGATTATATTATATTACTTTATTATATATTATATAAAATACTAACCATACCCAGGCTTTGAGAAATTAACTTTACTCCCAAAAACAGTTTACACAGTGTTTTTCTAACAGTTTCTTTGTTTAATTCAAGAGGGAATAATCCAGTGTTTGTGTGAAGTTTATTCCCTCTTATCTGTTTGTGTTAGGTAAAGGCAACAATGCCGAAATATTACTCTATGTATGTTTATATGTGTGTGTGACAACTTTTTATATAGAAGACAGAAGAAAGGAAGAAGTATCAACTTTGTGCATTGGATTCTTCCCAAATTTTCCTCTGCCTAGCTGGGCTTTCTTCAGTGAGTTAATTACTTTATTTTCCCTTTTTCTTTATTTTTATCAATTTCCAATATTGTAAAATTATTTAGCCATTGGGTTACCTCATTTTTAAACACTATTCCGTCTTAGATAAAATTTGATTTGGTTACATTTTAACACCTCCCCCCCCCACCAAATAATATCAGGGTCAATCCTTATATCACGTCCTCACTCGGCTAACAATCTACATGTTGTTCTACCTGTTATGAGGTGAGAGAGAGAGCCTGCAACATATGTCAAGGAAGATTGAAATCCAACTCAACATCGAGAAAGTTGACTTACTAACCACGTTGAGTCAACACACCTCGGATGATTGTTCATCCAAACAAGACTCGATCACCTACAACTTCTCCTCACCAGAGACCACCGAAAGGGAACCTTTTCTTTGGAGACATCTTACAAAACCTAAGCCGCAGACAAGGCTGTTGACACTATCCACCTCTCAACACCAGATATCCTCACCCAACCAGACTTTAGATACATAACCAACTTACGGGCTCAAGATTAGAGGACCATATGCCACCAGTGGGTGAAGATCAAACAGACCTTCTCGTGAGAAACCATGACAGCCCAGGACGGTATGGCACTGCAAATGCAACATCTCCAGGAGTCCATAACAACCATGGAGAAAAGATTCCAGGTCATCTTGTTCCGGTTTAGCACAACACCAGCGGCTGCTACGACAGAAAATGTTACAGCAGGTCCTTCTGTGGCTCCCATACAGCCGACATTTAACCCACTGCCTGCACAACCTATTATGAGAAAGAACCCAGGACTAAAAAGGAAAGCAACGGTAAAGGGGCCAGGTTACAAAGCTGGGTATCCCCCGAAAGCCCAACAAAAGTTGATTGTTGGAGGGTTTCCTAGGAGTGTGGCAATGACTATTAACAAGTTTAATCAGTTTGTGGCGTCATATAAACACATAATTGATTTTTATTTACATAACAAAGTTTTAATATAGTTGATGAACTAAAGTTTGCTTTGATTCTTAGAAGATTTCTGATAAGGTTGATTGATTTTGATTCAAATGGGGGAAAATTCGAGCTCTAAAATGGCTAGTAAACTTGCCCACAAAATAAACATATATTTCAAAACCACGATTAGTTTTATAGAACCAACAAAATGTTGTCATGACACAGTTTCGCTGGTTGGAATCCTGGCAAGGGACATCAAATACAGGGCACTGGTTTAGACTCCAATGCTATCAAGAGGTGATAACACAAATGGATCACGGGACTAGCAAAACTAAGTACAGAAGGGCCCCCATATCCACCGCGATTAAGTGAAACCATGGATAATATTGTTCTATTATATAACATGACATTCAGTGTAACATAAATAAACAGGAATCAAATAGCCGAAGCTATTATTTATGCTTTTTTTAGTGAGGAATTCTTCATCTAGAGATCATATTCTGACTATCGAAAAATGACACCTGGATACAGGAATAGAAGCTGGGATTTTTGGCTTAGTTTGCCAATGCTCTAATCACCGAGTTACCCAGGAATTGTCCGTATCCAGGGTCATTCTTCACTCATAGTTTAAGGCAGAGTCTATGATGGATGTGCGGAAATCATCGGCTACAAATGTGTGATTTTATCGAGATCTTGAGCTATCAGATAAAGCAGCCACCTTCGACTCGGCAGTTGGCTTAATGCTGCCACTTGTTCGGTTCTCGTGTCCAAGTGTCATTTTTCAATTTTCAGAATAAAGAAATACATTAAAGTTTAATTGATAAATTATTTACATTGAGACATTACCAACATTAAGTTAAGTACCTACATAATAAAGTGTACTGTACACTACAGTGTACTTACTATTCTCTGTTCTTCTTCTTGCAATTATCACTGATGATGATGGTGAAATGATAGAACTATTTACACGGCGAGGGGATGAAGTGGGTTGATGGTGTAGGCATTGTGACTTAAAAAACAATTTTCTTTCTTTAACTAAAATTCAATAAAATAGGGCAATGTTAAACCGTGGATATTGAATCAGCGGATACGGGGACCCTAATGTACAACCTAATCTAAATGAAGTTACCTACAAGTAAGGGGCCAGGCCAAGTTGGGTTTATCGACGTTACTTAATCTACTCCTAGTAGGGGTATGTGTCACGCTAGGTTTGGTGTTGCCTAGTTAGCTGTTTTTTACACCAAGCAGCATCTCAGCAACTCCAAGGTAATAAACCATTTGGGCTATTCCAAACAACGGAGCGATAACAATCATCCGACAAGCTCCGCCCTTGAAGAACGCCTTCACACCTTCATTCTTCCAAATCTTACTGCAACATTAAGAAAGGCAATACTTCCAATTAACTTCTGTAATATCACAAAAATACAGTTTCAAGAGACAAACATGGAGTATTACGGTAGGTAGCCTACATGAAAGCGTCGGCGATGCTGGTGTACGCTATCTCCCCCTCTGCTCTCTTGAGAAGCTGAAGACGTGTCTTCACAACGTCGAATGGGTTGACTAGTAACGCAGTGATTGCGCCCGAAGTGCAGCCGGATAGAAGGGAGCACCAGAAGACTGCCTCCCCTGAATCAATACCAAATAATATATGTGTTTGTTCAAAGACAATCACTGTGAGCAATAGGATTGTAGACAAGAGTCAACCAGACAGTTTGTAACAAGTGTGTATTCACCCGAGTTATCCTTCCGTCTTGGCCCAAGAGCATTGAGGCGCGCGAACAATGGGAAGTAGATGACAGAGAAGGAAACATCCCTTAACATTGTGGCTCCAATTCCTTTGTATAGCCCAAGGATTCCCTTGGTTCGGAGAAGTTCTAGAGTTATGGCGGTGGCTGAGGTCTTAGGAGCAACTTTAACACCTGAAACAAAAATCTTACTCTTTAAAATAAACACTAAGTAATATGATTAGGTATTTAGAAATGTTAATCAGGCATTTTGAATTTAATCTTAAAACTAGTAGCTTTGGAAAGTTCCACCCTTAAAAAAAAAATACCAGGGGTAGCTCATCCAGTCGATTTTACGGCAATTCTCAGTCGATCACCCAAGGAAACTACACTGTCACTGTTGATATTTGAGCCTTTTAGACTTACAAATAATACATAAAATACTGGCATATATGATTTGAGTGTGACCAAAATAACCTTGACCGGTCATAATAGATAATTTTATGGAGGGGAAAACCAACAGAAAATGTACATTTCATGAATTTATTCTACAGTTTCTATAAAAAATGGGGATACAAGTATTTGAGGAAAGATTTAATATAAGGAATACATATATGATTTGTTGGAAAAAAAAAGTAGAGTGGAAGAATTATGAATGACCTTTCAAAACAAGTCTTTCACTATCATGGTGACTATTCCAAACAATCGAATGAAGCCTTATAGTTGGAGCCTCTTAGCATGTATAGCATCTGTAAAACATGTAAAATCTCATGATCTCTTGGTTCCTCTTACCATAACTGTTATACATAAATATGCATTTCTAGCAGTGTTTTTGTCTATTATTAAGAAAGTTAACTATTGAAAAGTTGTTCCACCGCAAGAGAAAATGTTATTTCGCTGGGGAAATTTAAACTGTCCGCTATAGATAATAATCCGCTGTTCAGAAGCGTTCATTAAGGGAGATTCTATTGTACAGCTAAAGAATGGTTCAATTTATATTTATATACGATTACATACAAGCCAAGAAGAAAGGATTCAGACTTGTTGAGCCATTATACATTTAGTGAGTCAAATTGAAACTAAGACTTTAAATTGTCTTATCTTTGTAAATGAAGTTAAGATGTTACCCTCAGTCCCGACGGCAGCCACCCTGCCTGCATCTTGAAGTTGAATCTTGAGCAGTTCCATGGGTGTGGTGATTATGATCTGACACAAGCCCGCTAAACCTCCCGCCAACATTTCCCGGGGCAGCGGAATTTTGCCACTGAAACAACAAAAGTGACCTCAGTCATAGATTGGCACTCTACCATATCAACAATCCTAATATCACTCCACTATATCACAGTGATACAGTGATGTATGTTTCCTTGAACCACAATCTTGATATCCCCTAAACCTGACCTAAATACAGCGAGAAAGGCTGACAAGGGTGAGGCTCTTGCAAATAAAAGAAGAAACAACTAAAAAACCAACAAACCTAAATTCAATAAGTAGTTATCTATCTATATCATCATCATGAAACATTTCCAGCCTGTGGCCGGGTCCGTTTAGTAAAATGCCTCCTTCCCCTGTCCTTTCACCCTTCTTCCTCCTACACTCTTCTCACCTCACTTGCTCACTTTCTGTTATCTATATATATGGAAGAGAGGATTCCAAGAAGATTAATAATATATATGGCTTGAATAAAAAACTGATCCAGGGCACAGGCTGGAAACCTTATATATATTTTCCAGTCTGTGCCTGTGCTCCTCTCTCTCTCTCTCTCTATATATATATATAGAGAGAGATATGCAATATGTGTCTTTCTTTTCACACTAAATAAAATATAATATTTACCCTGATGATGGTGCTAGATGATGCCTAAAGAAGTCATTGGCTGTAAGTTTAATGGCCTTCTCCGGAGTAATCAGAAGAATATTCACCCCAGAACCTGGATGCACCATAAATAATTGATTTAGATTATAGAATAATGAGACAAGAGTAGTTGGAGAAGGTTATTAATTATAAATAACATTAGCTACTTAATCAATATTTTAATCATAATTAATTTTTTTTTGCACTATACACAAATCATTATAAGTTATATTTTTAATAATTTTATTTCAACATTTTCCTACTTTTATTTCCAAAACATAATTTTTCATTTTCCTCAAAATGTCTTTCTAGCCAAATGAAGACTTAAAATCCCGTGTAAATTAAGTTGGTTAATTGCAACATACACTTCAAAGTAAGAATACTCTTAAGATAAAAAAAAAAAGTTGAAACAAAATCTTTGATCTAGTAAGTCCTCAACTTACTTGGCTAGTTTGTTCTAAAGGTTTCCGCTCAAGTTGATAAACCGCATAAATCGAATGGTGCCTAAATAAAATGTATTTTTGATAATTTTTTTGAAAGTATAATTAAAGCTAATTAAGTCCTGTTTATGAAAATAAAACTACTAAATACTGTATATAGGTGCATCAGCAAGACATAACCACAGCTAAGGTAGAAACAAACAAAATGGCTATAACACTAAAAGTTGAGCATCAGAATGCAGAAAAAAGCATCTATCAAGATTATATGGGCTTGATAGATGATGCTACTAGCTGTAAGTGGAAATACCACAACCGCATTTCTTCAAATCCCATAGCTCAGGTATGTATATGTCAAGTGAATACTTAAAATCATAAAGATAAACCATATCTGTAACTTAGCTATGCCATAAAAATTGAATGGGGCAGGTACCTAAGCGTTGGATATGACAAAGAGGTAGGCATGGTTTATTGTTACAGCTCCAAGTTTGTATGAAACTTTAACCCTAAGTAATTTGGTTAAATTACCTGACAGATAAATAAGATAATGAGGCAATAAAGAAAATAAGTACTAAACACTTACCACGGTACATCCCGAAATAGCCCTCGGCTCTGTAAGTCTGGCGGAAGCAATGCAACCTGGGAGATAAAGAAATGTTAGTGTTATTGATAAATCGTAAGCAGCAAATACTGTCATGGGTGCGGGTACGATCAAGGCTAGTAACCTGGTCTACTCTATTTAAAACTACTACAAGAGATGTTGAAAAAATAGCCTCTGATGGGCAGCTGAGGTAAAACTGAATGGCTCATCAATTGACAAATTGGCAAAATAAAAGAGCATGTAGCATGTATGACTTTGTGTTTGGATGTTGTTGAAGCGAAGGAAATATGCAAGGATAGGGAAGTGTGGAGAAAGTTAGTGAGGATGGAATAAGTACAGAGTTGTGGTTTTAGCTATATTCACAGTTTCTTGCCTATCCCGTAAGGGAATGGCGTGATTATATATGTATGTATGTATGTATGGATTGAAGACTTTACATTCTTATATTTTATTTGCCAACTTAGTATGAAATGATCAAGACATGATTCTAACCAATTAATAAATTAATTAAATTAGGCCCTATGGTAATCTTTACTCAGTAGATTACAATACACTATCATGTAAGGAAAACCACCAAATTAAAGTATACAAGTAAAACAAGCCTTGGTCACCCCACTCCGATGTAGCAGATGTGTCTGAACCTTCTACTTTATAAGTTATAAGAGAAAATAATTGAGAATGCAGTGAACTGAAGTGTACAGAGCAAGAAAGGGTATAGAAACAGAAATACTTGAGTAAATTATTTATGATAATCAGTAGATATTGTAATATTTAATAAATCATTCCAACACATTCATGACAGCTATGCCCAAACCTCAATGTTTTACCTGTTTTAATTGACCTCGGTGGTCTTGAGGTAAAGTGCTTGCCTCAGGACCCGATGTCAGCGGGTTCAAACCCAGCTGAGGCCGGTAAATTTTTCTTGGTGGATAAAAATCTGTAGCATATCTTCCTTCAGAGGGGGAGTAAAACAGTCGGTCCCATGTCAATAGTGGGGTGTAAAAGAACCCTGAAAGGTATGTGAAAATACCTTTCTCGTCAAAATTGGTAGGTCCTTTCGATTTCGCTCATAGAAACTATCGTGTGCTCATATAATCAGTAGGTTCATAAAGTACATGTTAAACCTCTCAAATAAAAAATACTTGTTTAATCCACTCCAAAATATTTTCTTTATTAAACATGCAACAATAATAAAAAAAAGAAACACAAATGAGCTTATAATCATAAAAATTGGGTAAATAATAACCAAGAAATCTATTTTTAAAAATACAATGGAAATAAATATTAGCTAAATAATTATGGTATATATTAAAAAAATATAGGGAATAGAAGACAATATAGGACACATCCTGAAAATATAGGAAATGTTATAAGTACTGTACCAGGGAAGTTAATGCATGCTGGGTTGGAAGGTACGAAACAGAGGGATATGGTGGGGGTATTTAAGAATGTTTCTTTCTCTCTCTTAGGTATGAGACATTCTCTGCTACTATCCCAGACATAAACATGTTTTACTTACCATAATAAACATTTCACTGTTATAATAGAGTTAAAATTTTCCCCCATTAGCCTCATAACAGTGTTTACATTGAATGTAATGTTATTATAAATGTAGTCCTTTACCAGTGGCAATATATATTCTACGGAGTTGAGTTCGAGATTGAATGGGTGTAGACGTAGAATAGAATGTTCATACTTTACTAGCCATGAATGTTGTGATAGGGCATATTATCAATAACTAGTACACTGTCAGGTGGCAAGTTGGAAATTTTGTTTGCTATCCATTTTTCATAGAATAAAAATGTTAAAAAAAAGGACAGTAAGCACCACATGACTACTCACAACTCCACTATGTTATTTATACTGTTGGCTTGTCCTTGAACTAGCCGGTGCATGCATCCATATTGTTTTGCCATTGCGCAATGGTAACAGTTCCACGTTTAACCTCATCAGCAGTACATGTATGCATGTATACTCACATAGAAGAGTACTGTTTCTGACCATCTGGGCCAATTTGTTGATTTTGGAGTCGAGTCTTGACAAGATCCAGGGGAAACACACATGACACGCCGATAATACCAGCAATACCGCCATTGATAATCTTAGGTAGTAGTCTAGAACATATAATACACCCTTATAATACCAGCAATACCGCCATTGATAATCTTAGGTAGTAGTCTAGAACATATAATACAACCTTATAATACCAGCAATACCGCCATTGATAATCTTAGGTAGTAGTCTAGAACATATAATACAACCTTATAATACCAGCAATACCGCCATTGATAATCTTAGGTAGTAGTCTAGAACATATAATACACCCTTATAATACCAGCAATACCGCCATTGATTCTTAGATAGTAGTCTAGAACATATAATACACCCTTATAATACCAGCAATACCGCCATTGATAATCTTAGGTAGTAGTCTAGAACATATAATACACCCTTATAATACCAGCAATACTGCCACTGATAATCTTAGGTAGTAGTCTAGAACATATAATACACCCTTATAATACCAGCAATACCGCCATTGATAATCTTAGGTAGTAGTCTAGAACATATAATACACCCTTATAATACCAGCAATACCGCCACTGATAATCTTAGGTAGTAGTCTAGAACATATAATACACCCTTATAATACCAGCAATACCGCCATTGATAATCTTAGGTAGTAGTCTAGAACATATAATACACCCTTATAATACCAGCAATACCGCCATTAGTGATCTTAGGTAATAATCTATAACAAACAATACACCCTTATACTATCTTCAATACTTCCATTGGTGATTTCATGTAAGAAGTAGTCTAGAACAACAATATAAATTGATTTAATTTATAAATTTTTGTACACATTTGGAAACTGTAATTAGTTAAATTGCAAAGAGTGAATGTAATTAAAATAGTCCTAGTTTGAAATTAAACTATTTTTTAATAAGTTCATATTTTCTCCAGCCTTTATTCACTAACCAAAGAGTAGTGTATAAATTTAGCAGATGAATGATTTTCATTACTACTTACAATAAACTAAAAATGACATTTTCATAACAAACTTTATTTTAATAGCAGCTATGAGCTACCATAATAAGAACTCAAAATATATTTTAGAGGCACTTAATTTTGATAATTTTTTTTCGAACGACGGGGGTTAGACCCCTAAAGCCCCCAAATTTAATTCTTGTTACACACTTGATATTATGCCTTTACTCCCCCTTCCCCCCTAAAAAAAATCCTAGGTGCACCACTACCTGTTTAGGTGGCCACATAGTCTAAGTCTCTAAGGTATCCCTCTCATAATAAATTACACTGCCAGTAACGGGTAGATCAAAGTTTGAATCTCGGTCCAGTGTACCCATGTTGGTTTTTGTTAAATGGTTTTACAATTTGCCCCGCACAAAAATGTGGGTACATTTATTCTAATTTAGAGCTCCCTCATTCCTAGCACTATAGCATATTTTGTACATAAGTAAACGCATAGCCAAAACATGTAGTGAAATATGCTGCACCACTTACTCGCTATATGTTACCTATAAAATGATAATCTATGTGGTAAGCGAATAGGACCATTCTCTTTATGCTGAGTTAAGATTTGTTGGTAGCAGTACTATTTACTTTGCAGCGACTAATCAATAAGCAAATATAGATTAGCAAAACATTACACTTGAAGTTTAATCATAAAAATAAGATTGGTTCAATTTGATCCTAAAATATCAACAAATTGACATAGCAGCAAATAAAGATAAGAAAAGTCAATAGATAATGTTGAACTAGGCTTTGTTGATATCTACAAGCTAGAAAAAAAATTAGATATGTTAGACAATGTAGTGATTTGTTAAAGGCACACTTTAAAAAATACAGAGATCCAGTTTGATTAACTTAAACTTGTGAGTTTTGATATGCAGTGGTTGTCCCTTAACTGGAGTCATCTTAAATATGTATATTATCTACCCCCTCACTTCCCTCTACAATCAGTAGATGATAATAACCAAACTCATGCCTGGGCGCTCTTAGAGGTGTGCAAACATTGTGGCCACACAGGGCCCTGCGCTTAATTAGGTGACTGATGGGGTGGGGGTAAAAACAGTTGGGATAGGAAAGTTTTAGTTGCGCGCTAGTATAGTAGGCTTCCTGTATAAGATATAGCAAATATTTTCAGAAAAACAAATACATAATCAATCGATTTGATTCAAACTTGGAACAGTTGTTATTTGTACCTTTCTATGTATCAAGTATGTTGAGGAAGAAAATTGAACTAAGGGTTGGAGTCAAATCAACACATATTTAAAAACACGGCTTCCATCATTGATAATTACCTGTATTTCTTTTAGGACATTTCCTGATAAGGTACCTTATATGGATGAAAATTGGAATAGCGGTGCCAACTAATTTAATTACATTAAACAAAAATTAAGTTTTTAACTTTTTGGGGGTGAGGCAGGTAACTAGGGGCCCTGTAAACAAAGTTTGTCCAAGGTTCCAAGTCTGCTAAGGGCAGACCTAAGCCTATGACCAGTACCATAAATATGTTCTAACATATTTAAGTGTTACAAAGCTAAATACTACCATAATGAAGAGCTACAATATTGCAACAGAGCTAAATACTACCATAATGAAGTATTACAATACTGGGACAGAGATAAATACTATCATATTAAAATGTTACAATACTGGGACAAAGCTAGATACTACCATATTGAAGCATTGCAATCTTGGTAGAGAGCTAAATACTTTTAAAGGAACCTAAATTATTTCACACAAAGAGGTAAAATTTACTTAAAATTTTCAAAAACATTTTGACAGACGTACTCCAGACATTTAAGTGATATTTCAGGCTACCATATTATTGTACAGAGGCATTTACTCTTTAGATTATTTTATAAGTAAGCCTATCTTTCAACAATGACCGGACAACCTGACCCAATTACATGTGGTTTAATGTTTTTTGCGATCAATTCAGCAACTTTTAATGATGCCCTAGTTGCACTATCTAAAACCGAAACCCTTTTTTATCCCTTTTATTTGCTGCTCTGTGTTGTGATTTTATAAGAGGTTCGAAATAATATGATGATGGTTTTTAGGACTCATTGGGATTGTTTGGGGGTTTGATGCCGCTTCATTCTGCTGAGAACCATTGTTTCAAAATATTTACAAATAAGAGAGCCATTAATAGCTCTATCAATGAAATGTTTACTTGTAACAAGTCAACCAAATTAATTAAATTGAAACACATATTAAAAGAGAGTAAGTACATACAATAAAACTCTTCTACATTAAGTCTATTAGCGTTATTTATAAAGGTAAAATGTTAACAGAGGTCAGATAACTATGGATCAAGGAAAAAAAAGTTTTTTTATAAAATAAATAATAAGAAATAAATACAAAATGATTTAACACCCCCACCCCTTTTTTATATACACAAGATAAAGTTTACTCAAATGCATATTCGCTAAGTTAAAGATTTACAAAGCTAGAAACCTGAGTCAACTTAGAACACAATTTGAAAGTTATTTTAAATATAAATATTGTATAATTTACTCGTCATTTATTCTTGTTCAGATGTGGACTGTCTCCGCCACATATTAGGGTAATTTTGTAGCTACTTTGGTAACATTCGTATATGGTTACTTAACTATCTTTCAATTACAATTTATATTCTATTTGGGCCTATTAGATGTGTGGTTAAGGGAATTTGTAAATTTCCTTGTGACTTGCTGTAATGTTCTAAAAGTACACTGTGGTGGCCCCATGGTCTAAGGCGGTACTCTCGCAATATATACTATAGATACTGCTGATGACAAGGCAATAGGGGTTCGAATCTCGGTCGGGTGTACTGAGGATGGTTTTACTCTCTTCCTTCATGCAAATATGGATGCACTTAAGCTAAATTCAACCTTCCTAAGCCTTAACTCATTAGTGTACCCTAATCAGTACATTATGTGTACCTGAATAGGGAGTAAGAAGCTGTGTTAAAAAATCTATTACATATTTTTTATTTTGCGCTGTCAATGTTGATAAAATAATTCAATGTGATGATTTTGTTCATACAGCTTATTCTATTTTTCATATTTAAGAAAATTGAAAGGTAAAATGACACTCCAACATTAATCATAATAATGAACAAAAGGCTGCTAGCACCTTTACTTTACAAGTGTCACTCTCAATATTATCCTACATCAAGGCAGAGTTTTTAAGAAATAAACCTAACACCTAGTTACACCCGACCTCAAAATACTAACTTGAAATCCTGTTCACTTATGATTCCCATTTGGCCAGCTGCAAGATGAAATATTAAAATAGATTAGAGTTTTTTATTTTTTTATTTATAGAGTTCACCACTGCAGACTAAAATCTAGTTGTAAAATTTTAAATGCTTGTGTTAATTTAACATCTGCAGACCCTAAGAGATATATATATATATTTTTTTTTTCAAAAAAGTTCACTTGAAATGTCAGTAGAACCAAATAACCAATCACCACAATTTAAATCAAACTACTTTGAATAAATATTAATAGTTTCTCATGAATCGCACTTAATTGCATCAAGATATCATTACAAAAATTAATACAAGACTATTTTTAAATTTGTAAAAGCCTTAGTTTACCCTAAAACCTGGTTCTCGCAACTTCCCCGACACTTGTGGAGGTTTGCACTTTATAGATGCTGACTGCTGAGCGGACGACTTTAACAATTTTCATCGATACACAAATACTTTTCGCCCTAGTAGCCAATGATCCTACTAGTTACAATATAAAGCACCTAGTAGCAACTTTCATTACTGAAAACTGAGCAGCGCTTCTATTAGCAAATAAACTTACTACAAAGAATAAAGAATGTTAGAAAATTAGATTTCTACTATAAGCGCTATGGCTACTTCAAGGTAAGTCTATATAACGTCGGCTTGGAGGTAAAACTCACTAAGAAGCATTTTCAATGTTTGGAGATATGCTAAGTTAAATACTTATTTACTAGGGAAAATTCCTTTTTTCTTAATATTTTGTTTTCTTTGCAAGTTTCACCTTTGTATTATTATTCCTTTGATAAAATACATTATGTTTTATATAAATATTGAATAGGATTGGTGTTAAAAATGAGTATTGTAACGAATTTAGTGTGAATCATTCACTTAGTGACTCTATGGTGATTAATATAATTATTTTTAAGGCATTCATAAAATAAATAACATTAGAAAAGACAACATTTTATTGACAAAACACTTACTTGAATTTTTTTTATTAGTAACAGATTAAATAGTGAATCACTATCAAGGTAAAACAAAAGTGTATTAGACTGATTTAAATTGCTTCTGTAAACAATAAAAAATATATATTAAGAATACAGCATTAAAGCCATCTTTGTATAGATTAATTATCCTCACGATCACTTCCATTGTAAGCTGCTGGTTTTGATGCTTCATCAGGTCAATTGTCATCAGTAGGTACAATTTTATACCAGGGTTGTAGTTCCTATGGTATTTTACCACTGGTACACAACCTGTCAAGATCTTTCTCTCTCTTTTTTTTTTTTGCTTAACTAATAGCCAATAGATACGCAAGCGAAACATGATAAGGTTCTTTACAGCATCTTCCTCGCCCCACTACAAATTATTTTTTGTAAAGGCCAATGTGGTAATACCTGTAAAAAAAAATACACCAGTGGATCTTTTTCATACGAAGACACTTGATTTTGAGCCATTCAACTTGATCACAATTCTCATCAACATTTCTAAAACCCTACTCGATAAAGACCCGATGTCTCGTGTTGGAGTCAAACCATCCCTTATCATTTTGGGCTAAGGCGATTCCCACAGCAAACTACCTGCGTAAAATGTCTCCATCAAGGACCCTGAAAGGCGAAACACCTTTTCAGAAATGGGTAGGAAGAGTTCCATTGGTTCAACATCTTCATGTATTTGGCAACAAAACTTTCGTTTGGGACAAAAAACCTGGTAATGGAAAGTTTTGAAATTTTGAAGGAATTTTTGTCGGCTATTCCGAAATTTCAAAAGTTTATATAATATGGATGCCCAACGAAAGGAAAATCAAAATCATGAGAGATGTCAGGGTTTTGGACAAAACATTCTATAACTTAAAGAAAAGAAGAGGAGACAACGCTATCATAATGGATATTCAACCTAATGAGGATAACAAAGAAGTTATTAATGAATAAAATATTGATGTAATTATTCTTCGCGCTCCACTTGTTCTAGATTAAGACCTTGTAGATACCTTAGACCAAGGAAAGAAAAGAACCATATGAAGACCAAGTCCACTCAAGGCCAAAACGCAATAGTAAACTTTCAATTTGGATGTCAGATTATGCGGCGTCAGCCTTTTGTGATGTTAAAGGTGCATTAGAAGGAGGTGATGGAGAAGCATGGCAAAAAGTTATGGAAGAGTAAATAGAATTTCACTTAAAAAAAATGAATCTTGGGAAATTGTAGATCGAGAAGAAAGTGACAATGTGATAGGTAGCAGAATGGTATTAAAAAATAAATATAAAGTCAATGGGAGCTAGAGAGAAGGAAAGCTCGTATTCTTGTAAAAGGTTTTTCTCAACGTCCCAGTCCTGGGTTCGATTCCCGTGTCCAAGTGTCATTTTTCAATTTTCAGAATATGATATAAATATGTAGTTATCATCCATGTTGTTTACAGTCTGCCAAGACTACACTTATATTTAAAGTTGGCTATTAGCTAGTATATTGATTTCAGGAACCATTTTATATTGAAAGTACCATAAGTATAATAAATAAGATATCTTAAAATTTGATTAAATTTGTTTGAGTGACAGACTTGGTGTAGTTGCCGTAGGTTCAAACGACCACGTAGGTTATAGGCTTGTAGAATGTATTATTATATTACTATTCTTTTTTTTTAAGTTGTCTCATTTTTATCTTGAATACTGCTTTCATAAACCATATTATGTTGAAAGTTTTATATATATATATATATATAATAAAATAAGCTAGCTAAAAACTATTTTACATTGGTTTGAATGACATACTTTGTGTAGTAGTCATACGTGCAAACTATAATTTATGTTATAGGCTTGTAGGAAGCACGGTATCTACTAAATCCTGATTTTAGTGAGGATTCCAATCTGTAAGGCTTTATCTCGAACCAGAATACTATCATATATTAATGTTTTGGTAGGATAAATTGCCATTTAGAATAGAAGTAGAAATTTCCTTTTGGAAGGTATTCACCCTACCTAAACACGATAGGATTCTGGTAAGAGATAAGGCCTTCCAAACTAGCTTCATTCAAAATGCATCGTATATATAAGCCTACATCAAATTATTTAAAGAAAAAACTCACCAGTTTCAAACTTTTTTATGCTCTTCAAAACTTGTACTAACACATAGTGTAATCCATTTAAATAATCACATATTGATGTATCTCATATATTCAATCAATTTAATGAACAATGTCAAAATGCCACTTTGCCTTGTATGGGTGTAGGAGAGAGATACCTTAAGGTTTCCTTCTCTCTTACACATTGGTATGTAGATGAAAATTTCAGCCACAGATATCCGTCAGTTATATTATACAGATCAATGATATGGGTACCGTGCAAAATGCAGACGATATTTGTATTCATGAGACAAGCGCGCAAGACGGCCATATTTTTAAGTTCTTGCAGGGAAAATCTGAGCGACATCATATTTACCGCGATCAAATACTCGAAAATCCTAAAACATAGCTCACCTTTTCTCATAAACTACAGTACCCCCTTCCCTTCTCACAGAATATTTTTTTGGGGGAGGTCCTGTGGTGGCTTGTGGCAAAGTCTCTCAACAGGAGAGGGCGAGAATTTCTTTATTTTAACATAAGTTCCTTTTGAATTATTATATATGTATTCACTAGTAACACAATTTTTATCTTAAATTATTTTTACAACAGTGTTTATTGTGAATACTTTGCATCATTAATTTCCACCTTTTATGTTAATAATTGTGGGGGGTGGGCGGAGGGTAGCCTTATTACTCTACATACTTATGAAACTTTTTTTAAAGACTGAATCAGAAATTCTTTATTCTTCTTAATAACAGAAGCAGGCCTGTATGTTAGAAGGTTTTCCACACTTTTGTTCTAAATCTCATCATTGCAACACAAAAATTTGAGCAGCAGTTCCCAACCATTCAAAAATCCCAATAATTTGCAGTATGTGATGCTAAATATTTACTATTTTGGTACATTTTTAATGGCGCCCAGTGATATAGCACATCTTCCGAATGACCGAGCTAGAATCAGTGCTGCCGCCTCTCCAAACACTGTTTAAATCAGTTTTACTTTTTGCTTCCAAATATTTATTTATATGATTTGATTAAATAATATTTTTAAACAGCTTTAATTTGTTTGGCTTCTCGCAGCGTACCACAGTTTGGGAACCTTTGAACTAAAGGATTCTGATGAAAGTAAACTTTTAAAGAAAGAGAAAAGTTTGTGGTCATCATTGAGCAGTAGTTTAATTATAGGATGTGATATAAACCATCCAAACTAAAAGCTTCAAATCATACAATCCCAATAAGGAAAATTTTGTAAATTATATATTAAAAAAATATATGTATTGACCTGCAGATGTTTTTTATATGTGGGCTTGACCCAACTATTCTTTCAGGTTGACTTCCTACACTAACTACTTTACATCATTGTATCATGTTTCTACACTGTCTTATTATACATTTACAAGCCATTATGCACTAAGTTACTCAGAATTTTAGATTTTAAAGTCAAAGTCTAAAGCTTGGTTAATTTGATTCAATTCCAAGGTTTATTTCATATCAAATAAAGTCTCAATAGTTCATTCCCTCCTCCCCAGATTTAAAAATAGTTTTTACAACCATATTAGATTTATTTATAAATAATATTTTTTATATTATCCCAGAAAAATGTGTTTGTAATTCATGTTTTAAGCATAAATCTTTGTACTAAAAATAATGCATCAAACTTTGAATAGTAGTTTTCATTTTAGCTTGACTCAAAAAGACAAAATATTCCTATTTATTTTCATAATGCACAATTACTTATTTTTATCAAGCTATCGATATATTCAACACTCCACCCAGCAGTAAAAATATGGCAACAGTGCATATTTCAGTTACTCTCCAATTTTTTATTGTCTTCTTTCTTGATATTAAAAATGAATATTTTCCAAAAAAATTCACTATCATAGTATGTAACCATGTAAGAGAAGAGAAGTTGGGAATGTTAAGAGTGTATGTCAAAATGAAGAGGGAAGTTAATTTGTTCCTAGCTCACTTTCTTTCTATATCACTTACATTAGAATACCTGGCAATGTTTTCATAGATAGCAAAAATAAAACATTTAATAATATACAGTCAAACATCCAGTCGAAGAAAAACACAACTTTAAGTGAAATGAAATTATAATGTAAGACTTTTTGAGGAAAAAACAAACAGAATATGCATGTTTGAAAAAATATACAAGGATACATACTACTGTATAAATTCACTAAAAATGTGGTATAAAGCCAATACAAGTAGATATAATAATTCACAAATCATTGTTTCAATTCCAAATATTATACATAGGAAATATATACATTTCATACAAATAAACTTTATATGCTTGGCTACAAAAGTGTATTAAAACACTGCTGCAATTTAAGTGAACAAGTTGGTCACTGTTAACATGATTTTTGTGAAATTGTATTCAATGCGCAAACAATAAATAAAGTAAAGGAAAGTCACTCACAAATGTTAAAACGACTATTGAGAATAGAGGATAAATTTTGTTTCAACTAAATCATTTGTAAATAGTATTCTCATAATCAATTTAATGTGTCATTCTGGCCTTTGTATCCATGTTCGAATTCATACTAATGAATTAGAAGCTGCTGTTTAAAACACTGAGAAGAGTTCTGATGATTAGGATTTATCAATCTGTGAACCTGCTTTAAGGCAAGATGTTTAATTGATTAATTTCAAAGTAAAAGTAGTGTAAATTTACACATAAACATGCTTTAAAAATATATTTAAGTACCATAAAAAGTCAAAATAATGAAAAATAATCCACCACACGCTTTACAAAATATATAAGTACCACAATAATTCAAGCCAAATTAATAAAATAAAATCGACCATATATTCATATAAGTCAATCAAGGAATGTATTTACAAAGATATAATACCAATGAACAGATAAAAACACAAAAACCAAATATTTTAGCTCTAATGATTTCAGTTCTAGACACATTAAACATTAAATTGACACCAGAATTCAAGCTGCTACCCATTGTAAGTACACTACCTGCCCTCATGATGGGAGAACACCCAATACAAGTACACATTTCTCTGTGAACATTACTTAATCCACTCGAATTGCTTGTAATAAAGCCCAGGGTACCTTAAAGCACAAACCATACAACTGTGGCTTTATCCAGGCTTGATACTGTGACAGCCGTTGTTCCCTGGTCTTCACATGTGAGCGAGTGTGTTGTTAGTGTCACAGACAAGCAAATGTTTGTGATTTAAAGAAATATATTGTTTGTATTAAAATAATGTTGATTGTTGTACAGTAATATATTGTGGGGTGTGGATGTTCGGGGTGTTACATGGTTACCATTATAATAGTAAGGAAGTAAAAATGGTGGCTCAGTAAACAACTTATTCAAAACAATCAATATTTAAAATAAAGGCTCATTACAAAGATTTTTTAAGTAATGAAGAAATTTTAACCATCTGTAATGTCCGAACAATGATTTGGTACTTGTACCTCGGTGGAAAAGGGCTATACTATTACTAAACCTAAACAGTAGATCTAGTCCGAAAACTTGCGGTTGGGATTACGTCCGAATAAAGCATTTCTGATCTCGGGGACAAGCTGCTGCGCTATAAGTTCTAGCCGCGCCTCTAGGGTGTTGCTTATCTTGATACGCCCTTGTTGTGCTTGGAGTTCCACTCCCCCGGTGGTGTCTGGCGGCAGGAAGGACTCAGAGTCTAGCTTGAGGTTAACTTCTCGCTCCTTTCCGGTCACTTTCTTGTACTCCTGCACCACAGCAGACAGAACAGTCTGCTGCAGACTGGCGTCAATGTCCCGTACACGCAGGACAACATTGGGTTCCAGCAGCTGCAACATGACAAAACGTATCGGTGTGGGACAGAATATATTTAACTGTAGTTAAGAAACTAATATAATAGTGTGGTTATTTAATTAATATATAGTGAAAGAATCAAATAGCCGAAGCTATTATTTATGCCTTTAGTGAGGAATTCTCAATCTAGATATCATTCTGAAAATTGAAAAATGACACCTGGACACGGGAATGAACCCGGGAGCTTTGACTTAGTACGCTAATGCTCTAACCACTCAGCTATCCAGGAATCATCCCGTAGCACAGGGTCATTCTTCACTCATATTTTAAGGCAGAGTATATGATGGACGTGCAGAAATCATCTGCTACAAATGTGTGATTTATTATTTTTTTATTATATGTATCAGATGAAGCAGCCACCTTCAACTCGGTAGTCGCACGTCCATCGGACGATTGAAGGATAGCTCAGTGGTTAGAGCATTGGCGTACTAAGCCAAAGGTCTTGGGTTTGATTCCCGTGTCCAGGTGTCATTTTTCAATTTTCAGAATATAATATATAGTGGTTTGTCTTGTCCTAAATAGGACAAGCACCAGTGCTATAACTGACCTGCAGAAGTCCCTGCACTGTGAGGGCCTGGAGGATCTGCCCATAGCGGGCCGAGTTTTTGGTGACCTCTCCCAGTCTTCTCCTGGCCTCATCTAGAACGTTGCGGACATGATCCTCTCGCACCTTCAACACCCTGAGTCGAGCCTGGTTCAGCATGTTGGACGATTGGCTGTTGGGATTGAAACCTTGTTATTACATGTGCAAATGTAAAAAACACTCAGTGTAAGCTTCGTTTAATGTGTTACTTACATCTTCTTCTGTAGCTCCACTTGCTTCTCCTTCCTCTCATAATACTCCATGATCTTCAGCCTCTGTTGCTGGACCAGACGACCCTTTTCGATGTTGAATTCTTCCTCGGCCTTTGCGTCAATCTCCTCGGCCTTCTCATTGGCTTCCTGCTCGATGAACGCCATCATATGCTTGATCTACAACAAAAGTTCATTTTCATACTATCAAAAGAGCAAGCATTCAAAAATTAATTTTGAAAAAGTTATCTTTGAAATAATGATTCTTATCTAAATGCTAGTTTAAACAAGAGCCTGTATCCTCGGAAAAACCGTGAGAGCAATACGAGTATCGGTTACTGGGCCCCGCTTCTAGTCAATATTTCATGTCGTATCTCACAAGGGGAGGATACAACATGTCTGGACGTGCTCTGAACTAAACACTTGTCACAAAGCTGAAAGAAAAATGTGATCATATATGTACTTCCGAACATTGAACATATTTGATGCTCAAATTTAATAACTTTTGGGGATTTATTCTTGTTGAAAATAGGAAAAAATATATAGGCCTATACAAATTCCCAATTGCAACTATTACAATTATAAAAATAGGGCTGCGTTATATGTTGACTCTTCAGGAGGTCTGCAGAATGCACATAATCAGTGATAATGTAAGCCTGGTTTAGAGAGAGGGTGCTTGTATCAGTTCTTTAGGATCATCCTATTCACGACCAAACCATCTTATATACAAACAGGCCGTTTTATTTGTGAACAACCCATCCTACTCATGAACAAGTCATCCAGTTCATGAACATGCCATTTCATTCATGAACAAGCCATTCTAATCACGAACAAGCATTCCTACTCACAAAACAAGTCATTCTATTCATGAACACAACCCCAAATTCGACTTCTTTTCATAAATAATATATATATATAAATATACATACAACAACAAACAAAAGTGTGTGTGTACTTTAAGTGATGTCCTGTCATTTGTCTCACAACTGTTCATCAGCCCTAGAGTAAATGAAATTGATATTAACAATAATGCCCATTCCTCTTGACTTCTATATTTATTGATGTATCAAAGGTTAGGTCGTATATGGTATTACCGGGTGTATACCATTACATTATTTGATTAAAAACGTGATGTAATGGACATGCGATGTATTTGTAATGCGATGTAATTGTATATATACGCCCCTTCAATCCTATTGGTTGTACGTCAAAGTAGGGTTAGCTGGGTATAGAGAGGTGGGGGAAATGCGATGTGATGACTGCATGTAATGACTTGCATGTAATGGACTTGCGATGTAATGGTGCCCACCCGGAATTACCATCTAAACACATAACATAAGTTAATTTCCAATAAGAAAATTAATATTCTAGTAAAAAATTATATAATCTAAGATATAAAACACTAATGTTAGGCTATCACAGAGGAACATAAACATTTAAAAGAACAACAACCTTGCACTAAAAGTATTTTAATGTGCGATAGCTAACATTTTTATTATTATTAGGTATTCCAGCCGAAAAAACCTAAACTTTCTTGCATACCTGTGGAGTCAGTAAGTAAAAATGTACTAACTCAAGAGTCCAGCTTCAAATTAAAATCTTAGGCCTACTATATTATAACAGTATTTTGAACATTTAAAAAAATTTAGTACCAGTATTTGTAATTTGAATCGACAAATTTATTCAAATCTAAATTCAAAGTGCCAAAGAATCTTGACATGAAATAAGCTGTATTGGAGCATTATGCAGTAAATTTGTTATAACTAATTAATAAACATTAACCATTAAACATTTTTAAGTTATCTTGTTGGTGAAAGCTTGGCCTATCCATCCTGAGAAGTGCCCCACTAGTGCATTTTTGTTCAACTTAAAAACAAACTATAAATTAATATTTAAGACTCATAAATGTTCTACCCCTAAATAATAGTTGCAAAAATATACTTTGTATGATAATATGAAGACAATTAAATAAACTGCAGAAATAGGTCAGCAAGAAAGAAGATCAAGGCAAAAAGTTCATTAAAATATAATTTGAAACGTTTACCTGTTTTTGAACATCTGCATCACTGAGTGCCATTTTTGTATTTGTTTAAATTAACACTTGTAACAAAGAGATTATCGAAATTATAAATTTTATGTTATTATAATTGAATTCAACTAAACTTATGTTGCTTAGTTCTAACTTCGTTCGATCATATGATCAGAAGGAGGGATGGGCGTTTGTAGTCGATCTATCAGATTCTCGATTATTTTTCAGCTCCTAATCGACTTTTTAGATAGTTTAAGAGGCCAGTAATGCATTAGCCAAACCATTTCTTTTTTTTCATGTTTCTTTAACAAATTGGATCACAAATGATCGGTAATTATTACCACATATCTTATGTTTATAATGAAACAGTGATTAAAATATTAAACTGGGGATATATACATGCACATTGTATATTATATATAGTAAATAGAGTATCTAAATATACTAAAGTAAAGGTTACACTAAAAACAAGTTAATTAAACTGGATCTTTTTAAACATGAAATTAACCTAATTTAAATTGTGCCAAGACTATTAAATTAAATTTGATTTTATTTTGCTCTGATTTGATTATTGTCTTTGATATTATGGTAAAACTTTTTTTTTTTCAATGGCATTGAAGACATTTTCTTCAATGAGCCAGAAACACTTGTATTCGAGTCACTCCCGATGCTACTTTCTTAATTTTTCTATGCGTTCAATCCAGGTATTACCCACATAACCTAGCCCTAACTCAACACGAATTTCGTCTATGAGATAACCGGGAAGACATTTTTGTTCGTTTCTAAACTAACATATTAATATTTAGAAGGAAATTAAACATCCGCTCATACAAAGTAACGTTATCTGAGTGTAATACATTAACTAAAGAAAAGTCTGTGATATAATTAAGAATGTAATTTACTCGTGCCAACTGATGTACAGGACAAGTCATAATTATATGTTTTAATGTTTCAGGAACGTAGCAAACCACACAATGTGAGGATGGAACCTTGCGCATCAAATAAAGTTGGTCTTTCGTGTAGGCGTGCCTGGACCGAAGGCGGATTATTGTACAAATAAACTTACGAGAGCCCTTACATCACGAAAACCATGGTGTAACTAATTTTGTACCACATGCACCGTGGTACCATTTTGCTTTCTGCTGGCATGAGGTCTCCCACCGTTCGCTCCATTTAACCCGACTTCTGAGTTTTACCCTTTGTATAAAGTCGCTATATGGTAGCGGGATTTCTTGTACAATGGAAAGTAAATTTACACTAGATGCCAAACTATCTACTCTCTCGTTACCCAATATACACACGTACCCACCCATTGTTACCTCAATTCGTAGCCCCTAGCTCTTAGAGAGGCGCACTCTTCGAGAATTTGAATTATCAATGGGTCTGATGGAGGGGCTGACATGTCGGTTATAGAATCCAAAGCGCTACAAGCTGAGGAAACTATATTTTTTTTCCCATTAGGTGTTTATTAGCATTTTATGTCCCAAAGAGCCATGTGGCTCTATTATAGGAACGGTATACAATTGGGACTCCACAGTAAATATGAATAGTTACAATTACTGATACTTGTAAAGCTGCAAATATGACATACGATTATTTATAATTAGGCTGCTAAAGTTAACAAAATGAGGTTTTATAGCAGGTAATCAATAATTACGATGAAACATAGCAAATATAACAAGAATTACAAGAATGGGCAGCAATAAAATATTGAAAATAAATAAAATGAAAATAATATACTAGCTATTTGACAATAACTAAAACATTAATTAGATCAGCAACGTTTCTTGACAGTATGCACAAGGCAGATCAACAAGCCATAATAATAACATAAAATAATATAGAATCATATTAATTAGATTACAAGTACACAAACATCTTTAAATAAATATATAAAATTGATCTTATTAGTTTTATTAAGTTAAAGGTTTTTATTTCTTTTACATATTTGGTTATGACCACGTTTGGTCATTCATGCATAAATTCCAGGCGTATTATTTTATTTCATATTTGAACACGTTTATTGTTGGTATGGTTTCTATATTTTCATGTAGAGCATTATAGTATTTGGTTGATGACTTTGTGCCATTGCAACCATATTTAAGAGAGTTTGTCATTTTGTTTCAATAGATGGACTTGTTAAGTATTGTTTCACAATATAGCTTGTTATATGTCTATGGCCCTAATCATGTTTTGTCTATGTTTTTTATTTTGTAGATTGTCAGCATTTTGTGGCTCCGATTCAAAAGACATTAAATAGTGCTTTATTACGTAAAACGTATTTGCTACAGGTAGACGATAAGTGACAGAGTTATTTCAATTCATGTGTTGTGGCTTTGGTGGTCATAGTTGTGAATAAAAACCAGGGTTGGGTTGTGAAATCACAGCCTTCTCCTTTATCACTGGTCCTCTGACGTCACACTCACAGCCTGTTCCTGAAAGATGAAAGGAGCTGTTCCTTTTTGTCATTGGTCAATTTGAAACGTTCCACTTATTACTGTGGATTCACACGTTTGCTGTAAAACGAAAGCAGTGCTGATATTTGGTCACGTGACAACTCTGATCCAACCTCAAGACGTCTACGTGGCCAGCGTAGCCCGCACTGCTCGATTAGAAATAATTTCAACCTTTCCAGTGCTTTTACAGAAAACCCGCCAAAAAGACCAGATCAGCTCATACGTAGACTTTTAAATATGTGTTATTTATAAACACGGCACATTCTCACGATTGCGTCTCAAAAATGATGATTTAAAAACGACAGTTTATTGGATGCCATGAAGTTTATCGATGATAAAATCAAACCTAGGCTGTAAGTAAAACAACTCATTTTATTTTAAATACAGTAATTTGCACTCATAGTAATATTTACGTTCTTATGTTTGATGTTTCAATGCATCATGGGTAAACAGAGAGTCCCAACTTTCCACGAGTGTGTGACCGTCTTAACAACTAAAAGGTGTGGACTTACTCTACTGCTTTCAAATTTCAGCGTACGTATGAATTCACCTTTACTGTATGCCCATTTGTTTTCTCCGAGCTTCTACTCATTTCTCTCGGTCAAGGCGGTATCATTACAACATTGTACGGTAGATGGCAGTACAAAACAGTAAGGTAAGTATTAGAAGAGTTTATTAACGCTTGACATTGTTCCTTGTTTCTCTGTCATAGGCCGTGCTGGAACCGGTCCAGAAGAATCTTACTCCTCGTCTCTGTCACAATAAGCACTGTAACAGGCCCGGAGTAACCTAACTCTTCGTCTCTCTGTCACAGGCAGCATTGTAACAGGTCCTGAGCAACCTAGTTCTTTTATGCTGCCGGAGATATTTTGGAGCAGTCATACAGTGGAAAGGAAGCGGATACTGGGTGTTCTTTTCACAGGGCAACCTTATTTATCTATTATAGGACTAATTTAGAGTTGCTTTGGGGAGATTTTATTGGAGCCCAACGCGCAATGAGAACATTTTAATTGGCGCTCGATCATGGGGCTATAAATACCAATTATCTCACAATATAAACCGTAACGTAATAAGATGTATGTTACTACTCTATATGTATTCATACGCACAAGCGGCCTATATATGACCTACCCCTTGCTTCTTAGACCTCTCGTGAGCAGTGTCAGAACCAACTAATCGAAAGAGTCCTGGTGGCAGATGTTGTGAAAGTTAGCTAGCTTCCTATTGGGTAGAGGAAGTGAGCGTCACTTGCTTTTTTGGTAAACACTACAAAGTTGATTTTTGAGGGGAAAAAAAAGGTATTATGGTTTAATCTATTAACATTAATTCTAAAAAGCGCGTGATTTTCCATGCATGGATGAAGTATTGAAAGAATATTTTACATACAATACTTTAAAGAAAAATGCACTTCTTCCATGACTTTTTTATTATATGAGATGGGTCCAAATCAGTATTATTACATGGTATAAGAATTATATAAGCCAACCTTCCACATGGTGCCCGATCTCAAATGGAAATTTTATCTCTGGAACATAATTCTAAACCAGATTTAAAATATTTTCTTCAAAAATTTGTTAAAAATGGCCTGACTAAAAAACATTTAAAAATCCTGTTTTGAGGTGCATTCGGACCCCCTTCCGTCCACCTATGTTAACAATTTTGGATCGCTCGTGCCATAATTTGGTTGGGCATCGCACATACACAAATACAACAAACACTTCCTTTTATTATTATTATTATAGATTGAAAGACATAGTATATTGTGGTCACTCAAATGATTGAATATATGAGCTACCTTATAAAAAAAATTGTACGTTAATAGTAGATATTTGAGTTATTAATGTAGCTTTATTAGCAGTTAGTCTTGTTGTGTTACTTTTATTACAATGTATTAGTGAATAGCACTCCATTAGGGTAAAGTATTTTCTAGATATTCGGTTAGTGGACATAAGGTAAATGTTAAAGTCACCTAAAACCAGGCTGTTTTTATTAGATGCACACTTATACTATAGTCGGGATTCCCCACTACAATCTCTCGGAACGTAACCTGCAAGGCACACTCGACATATCTCCATCTAATCGGAACCCGCTCTTTGGATCATCAATACAACTCATTCTATGACTAAATTTTTTTAAATTAATTTATTTGAGGTACAGAATTTAACATTCTCATTCTGAATCAGCCAATTATATCAACATAGGAGCATTTCTATGAGCGAGAGTGGAAAAACCTACCAAATTTGCTGGGAAAGGTATTTTCACATACCTTTCAGGATTCTCTTGCATGCCACAATCAACATACGATTGACATATTTACTTCTACTACTTTACTTAAGATGTGCTACGGATTTTTGTCGCTTAAGTAAGATTCATTGATTCCAGTTGGATTTGAACCCACTGACTTCGGATCCTGGGACGAGCACATTACTCCCAAGACCACTGAGGTCGACAGCAAAGAATAAATTGTAAGTTAAAGAGAGAAGGAATAGCATAGGTGAGTAATATCACCTACGTTCAATAAAATAATTAATAATGATAATGATAATTTTCACCACTTTTAAATACATATACTGAAATCTATCGAATTTTTGAGGTTATTGCTACTGATTTGTAAGGTACTAAGGCTGGCAATACTGGCTTCGTTCACTAATAACGAGCTACTTCCCGGAAGTGGTTTAAACCGCCTCTCGACATTCGACAATCTACAAGCGCTTCTGTGACTCACGTCTCGTTATTGACCATTTTGTCTAATATGTTGGTTTTGAATGTTAACATTGTACTAAATCACGTCAATCCTTGGTCGCATGGTACGTACATTTCTAAATTATTTATTATTTTCTGGGTATATTTAAATTAAACAAATGCGTTCTGGGATATTTGTTCGTTTATGTTTAAAACTTTTTCAGAGAAAATAGTCTACCCTTTGGATAATTTTGAAGCATGGCTAGAACTTTTCACTTTTTTAAAGCTGATGATTCAGATAAATTAATGCTTTCATTCACTAAACTAGTGACTATAACGATTGGACTTAAAAATATTTATAGAAAAGTTTTGTAGAACTGGTTAAAATCTTAAGCCTGATACACACGATGCAACTTGTATTATATTTTGGCCACATTAATGGCATACACATTCCCTACATTAGTTATTATTTATTTATTCAGAATTTATTTATAAAAAAAGCCAAAATCGGCTCTTATACATATAAACATCTTAGTTATTTAGCACTGCGTCTTATTACCGTTCGTTTTACACGCATAACATATTAATGTAGGCGTGGTTCATTCACTAGCTTGTTAAATACAGTTAGGAAAGTGAGATCTAGTACAAGGTATGAATTATGTCCTCACCCAGCCACATTATTTTAGATGCACTCCAATGATAGTAAAAGACACACACACATTCTGTTCTAATTATAACATCAGTTGCTACAAAATTACAGATACGTTTTCACCCACATTTCACTAGGTCAAAATTATTTTCCACAATGTTCCTCTTAACTGCCTTTTTAAAAAGATAAAGTTTCTTCATCTTTATTTCTTGTGGTATTGAAAAATTGTAGTCCCTTAATCTTTATTGGGTTGAGTCTGATAGTAGTGGTGTTTACTCTGTTCTGGAAATAATTATTCAAACTTCTTGTAGAGTAATTCCCCTTTTTGTATTCCTCAATTTTTAGGTTATGTATAGTTAGGTTGTTTTCAAGTTTAGATACCATTACAACCATATAAAAAAGCTTGTTAATTTCAAAATACCCAATCTTTTAATCTTAATGTCGCTGTTCTCACCGCAGGGCAGTCGAAAAATATTCTTTAGTGCTGTGTTTTGTAGTCTTATTATAGGTATTAAATTACTTTTAAAAACATTACCCCAGATTACATTTAAGTAGGACAAATGCAAGTTAACCAGAGCAAAGTAGATGGGCTTTAACATATTTGGAAATAATTATTATCTACTAATTTATGTGTTAAGGGCCCAGGGTTCAATTCCCGACATGCTATATTAATCTTTGGTGAATTGTCAGCCTTGGAACTGGCGTTGAGAATTTATTGCAAACAAAACTAGTTTAATCATAGAAGTCTATGCTAAATTAGGATAGAACGCCAGTATTATCTGTGAAAATCTTATATCGGGTCATGTGGAATGCCAGGTCGCCACCGTGGTTCGGATCCCACGTTAAACTGTAGGTCCTTCATTTCATCTCACAATCACCCTACCATTACACATTAGCGTAAGTGCGTATAACCCGAACGGGTAGTAAGACGCGGTGCTAATAATAATAATAATATATCGGGTCATAAATAGAATATTAAATGGATATTAATTTAATATGACAACTTCTGAAAAGTAATTTATTAATACTTACAAATATATTTTCAATACTATTTATTATATACCTAGTTTTGACAAAATATAGGCTATTGGCTTTATACAACCATTTATAATATTTTTTATAGCACAATCCATCACTTTAAAAAACTATCGATAATGTTTTATATGTTTTATTACATGTAATACTTAATATTGTAGGCTTACAGATATCTGCCTTATGACAAAACCTTTAATATTTTCCGACTCTGTTATTTCTTCCACCTTTGTTACATGATTACTCGCTACTAATGCCGGGTGGGCCATTCTTGAAAGAGATGTAGTGTGTTATACTAGACAAACCAACTCTAACTATTACTTCCATCATTAATCACTATTATAAAGTTTAGCTTCCCTTCAAGCAGAATTGTCAATCAGTGATCGAACGGAATGACGGCCCAGTGTCTCACAATTTTCAGTTTATCGAAAACCTGGCCCGTGTGAAGGGCGCGTAACCAAACACAAAACTGTGAAAAGTATTGGTGTTAGAGGAATAAATTTATTTCAAAATAAAATCTCGTTCATAATTATCATTTCGTACACTTATACTACTACCCATCTATTTCACTTAGGAAAAAAACTTAGAGTGAAAATATTTCTGCGGTAAAAACCTCACTATAGTTCTTTCATTTGAAAACCAATTCTGAAAAAAACATTTCTATGATGGTCTAAGTAGTTTAAGAGAAACATTAAGCTATGTTTTAGATTTTGGAGTATTTGATTGTGGTAAACATGATACCGCTCATATTTTCCCTTCAAGAACTTAAGGAGTCATCACAAGTTGCACCACCAATACTGGTACACATAGCCTATTCTGTTAAATGTTTTATTTATAAAGTGATTTGAGTAATATTTTCGGCCACAACTCGTGATTTCACCATGTTCCAAATCAATTATGTTGCGTTAAGGCTACATTGATATGGGGGTAACATAATAGTTGTTTGAATAAATTATCCATGTAAAATTGGGGCGACTTACATCGGCAGCGGACTAGCTCCAAGAGATCACTTTTCACATCTGTTCTTCATATGCAATACTGTTTGACCACCGCTGCATTTCAGCCTCTTGTGATCTCATTGTGGGTGGATTATTTATCTGAACATCATGATACAGTGCACTCTCCATTAAATTTATGCTATTTTGAGAAAGGTTTGGGATAAGTTTTTCCTTCATCCACTTAGAAAATTTTTTGAAATTCATCTCATTGTGATAGTCACCACATTTTGTTTTTGATTTGAAAATAATAAATGTATTTGATACAAATCCCTGCTCTGAACTGGCATGGACAATAAGCCACACCTGTCCTGCACCATTATTTTTCAATACTTCTGTTGTTTCATCAAGATATACCACAGGACTTTTTGGTTGTCAAATGTATCATTTTCTTTCATTATTCTTAAATAGCCAGCCCTTCATGCAACTATTTTGTTTTTTCCATTAAAATTAGTCTTATTTTTACCCGTAACCCCCCTTTTTTTAAGTTTTTCTCAATGTTTCTTTTCTCCCAGAGAAATTGATTTCTTCTTTTACTACTGCTAGTGTAATTTGATTTAAAGTCTACTTTTAACAATGTAGCAATGTAGAACCTATGTATGCCGTTGAATGACACACAAGTTAAAATCAAGGATGATTTTTCTGCTGCTGGGTTTGTGCTTTTTTTTCCTGGAGTTGAAAGTTTTGTTTGTGTCCCACTTGCCGTACTTCTTTCCTTTCAAATCTTACAAATAGTACGCTCTGATTCTCTTCTAGCTTCTGCTGAACTTTTTATGACTCTTTCAACACTGTGCTTTTGTCCCGATAGTTATTCACTCTCAAAAAAATCAAATCAAATTTAACAATAATTTCAACTATCCTTAAATGTGAATAGTTGTCTTAGCACGCTTATTTGAAGGTTATTTTAAAAATTACTTTATGTACTTTGTATTTAAAGTTGATTGATAGCTGTACTGTTTATCAAACGAGATAAAAATGAAGTAAACACATTTTACACAGAACTACTGAAAGTTCTAAACTATCGAATAAAGACCCCCCTGGAACTGACTGGAATTTACACACCTAATGTCAAGTTATACGACTGATGATGGTTATCATTGGTCTCCTCTTTCATTCTTCAAGCAGTTGACACTCTTTCCGTATGCAATGTTATACTGTCCAATTTGTAACAATTTTCTATTATTAATCAAATTTGTGCATGTTCAACAACCTTTACAAACATTTATTCAGAATCATATGTTACAGTAACAGGAAAGCTTTAAAAGAATAGATTTTTAGAAAATCTATGAGATAATGTTAAATTTATTCTAGGGATTGAGATATAGGCTATAAGTATAATATATATTAGTTAGTACTTAAAATGACAACTTTTAATGTTTCAAACATCTCTACAACATTTGAATTGCGCTGGTGCTATTATGCAACAAGAAGCACTTTATTGGATCCAATTGGCTATTTATATAGGTTATTAAAGTATGTAAATATTGATGTCCCCGCAATCTAGCGATGAAATCGAGAACCTTATCGGAAATTCCTTCATGATAAACACAAGCTTTGTTTAGAAATACAAGAATTCCAAAACTTGCTATTTTATATAAATAGGTACCTAATCACTTTCTTTGGTAAGCTTATAAATGTGTAAGAAAGAATACTTAGAAGTAGAAACAATTTACTGTGCTCTCAAATGAAATCACTTAGCCTATTTTGTGAAAATATATGTGACAAAAGTAGGTGTCCTTACTTATATAATAGTCCACACTAATACAAGCAGACTCTTGTTTGAGCTGCAGGTTTCGCTGGTGGACAACAGTAACCCAAATTGAAGAAAGTTAGGGAATTTTTTCATGATTCACTGACTGGTTAAATTTGGAACAATTAATTGATCTTTGTCAATATTAAACAATTCTAGTTAGGTTTAATTGTTTTACTACCTGTTACCCGCCTCGGCGTAGTTGGCTGACACGCTTGTCATGTTGAGCTCGAATGCTGAGGATGGGGAGATCGAGGTTCGAATCTGTCGGTGAACTGGGGGTGGTTTTTCCTAAATGGTTTTCCACTCTCCCTCCACGCAAATGCGGGTTCACTTCCTCTAATTAAACCTTCCAATTCCTAATCCATTAGTGTAATTAGTACTTAAAGCGTATAACCTGAATGGGTAGTAAGACGCGGTGCTAAAAAAAATACTACCTGTTTCTGCTACCTTCATCTGATGACTGTAATATCACAAAGATTAAAACAGATGTAGCTGCAATGTTAACCAGCTGGTTCATTAATATATTAATATTAAAAATATGTTTACATTTTTTAAATATTTGTTTCTTTAAAATAACAAATAGTTTTCACAATCCTACCAGAATAAACAAAACCATCACATTGGTTTTAATCTAGTGTCTTATTTTCCAGGTCCCTTCGAAAGTGTCCGTCAAGAACATGGCGATGTTTATAAAAACTTTGGCGTCAGTGGACAACTTGGACTGTCAGTCACACAGTTTTCCACCAAAGCTGAAACAAATGTACAGAGTATCACCTGAATGGAACCAAGGATGGGATTCCTCCATTAGACACTCCAATTAACAGGTATGGGCTGTGATTACTAATACCATGGTGCCTCCTTATGACATTACTGACAAGTACCATTTGTCTCCCTTCCACTACTGACAAGTACCATCTTGTCTCCCTTCCGCTACTGACAAGTACCATCTTTACTCCCTCTGCTACTGACAAGTACCATCTTTTATTCTTCCCCTGCCGCTTCTGACAAGTACCATCTTGCCTCCCTTCCCTTCTGACAAGTACCATCTTGCCTCCTTCCGCTTCTGACAAGTACCATCTTGCCTCCCTTCCACTACTGACAAGTACCATCTTTTCCTCCCTCGCTACTGACAAGTACCATCTTTACTCCCTGCTGCTACTGACAAGTACCATCTTTCTTCCCTGCCGCTTCTGACAAGTACCATCTTGCCTCCCTTCCGCTACTGACAAGTACCATCTTTCCTCCCTGCTGCTACTGACAAGTACCATCTTTCCTCCCTGCCGCTTCTGACAAGTACCATCTTGCCTCCATGCCACTTCTGACAAGTACCATCTTGCCTCCCTGCTGCTACTGACAAGTACCATCTTGCCTCCATGCCACTTCTGACAAGTACCATCTTGCCTCCTTCCACTACTGACAAGTACCATCTTTCCTCCTGCTCTACTGACAAGTACCATTTTGCCTCCAACGCACTTTGACAAGTGCCATCTTGCCTCCTTCCACTACTGACAAGTACCATCTTCCTCCTGCCGCTTCGACAAGTACCATCTTGCCTCCATGCCGCTTCTGACAAGTACCATCTTGCCTCCATGCCACTTCTGACAGTACCATCTTGCCTCCATGCCACTTCTGACAGGTACCATCTTGCCTCCCTTCGACAATACACTGACAAGTACCATCTTGCCTCCCTGCCACTTCTGACAAGTACCATCTTCCTCCTGCCGCTTCTGACAAGTACCATCTTCCTCCCTGCCACTTCTGACAAGTACCATCTTGCCTCCATCCACTTCTGACAAGTACCATCTTGCCTCCATGGCACTGGTGGTGTGGAAACGAAGGAAATGAAACTGTCAGGCTCATGGTTAAAGGGGTTCATTATCTTAACCCCTTTTTATGGTCTGACACACAAACATATCCTTTCCTAAAGATAAGGCAGATCTGAAGTGTTTTTCTAATTTTATTTTTATTGTCAATTTGTTCTAAAAATGTATTATTTTTCTACACATTACTGTAATTCTTCCACTTTCAATAAAACTAACAGACACATGGTAATACATGATCATTGTGTAACATAATTTCTTGTGTTAGTCCTCCCATCACAAAGGTTCTGGAAGGATGTACTACTTCTATCTCAAGTTCACTCATCAGTTGTATTTAGTGATCTAGAACAGTATTATTTAAATTTTCCTATGAAGATACAAATATATTATAATGTGTAGTGTTTACATATAATGTGTTTTAAATTAGCTGTGCTAGATTATTGTAATTTATAAATTTAAATAAGTAGTTTAGTAGTTAAATTGCCATTATTTTTCTTTCACAGTATTTTAGACCATACTTTGAGGATCAATTAAAAAGGAGAGAGATACTTGGTAGCTCCTCTGCCTCAGGCCATAATTGTCACATGATAAAGCAATGGTTACACTTAAAATTTGCCAATGGTCCAAACTAATTTAATACCAGTGTCTCTCAGAGATAAGCAAGATTTATACATATTTTTTTCTTAAATATACATACTTATTGATATGGGTTAAAATTTTGACAGTAATATGTTGATTACACACAACTATGAATTTTCCCCTTAAATACTGCACTCCTTTTGCAGAGCCTCATAAACAATATTATCAATCAATTTTTCTTAACTTCATACCATTTTATATCCTGGAAATTATGTGGCCTAGGGAGGAAATATTTTGGTGGTAATAACATGTAAAAAAAGTATCATGAAAATCTGGGGTTGTGGGTATCGTGGCTTGCGTGAATTGTAATGGAATACCCCCAGTACGCGCCTGGGAAAAGGGGTATTCATTAGGGTTATACACATACACATTAATTACACTGATGAAATGCATCAGTATTTGCATGACCGATTTTGGTGGCTGTGTCGTAATAAACTAGACTGCTGGTGGTGAGATCATGGTTCGATCCTGGTTGGTTGTTCTGAAGGTGGTTTAAAAAGAGTATTTGAGTGGAGGGAAATTAGGAAACCTTGGGGGAAAAAACACCCTCTATACACCCAATTAGGGTTTGACTCTCAATTTGCCATCGGCAATTCACTGAAACACTAGTGACCCTTTAGATGACGTGGCCATTAATCCGGGTATTTCCTTTATTAAAACTAAGGGACACTCGACTAGAAAAATAATTTGGGTTTTGTTTCATTGTGTTCTATGAATAAAAGGCTGGAAAAATATACATGTTTGTGTTATTACTGGCCTGGGGCCTGGTTGTTGAGTTCATCTATATATAATTAGTTCTGATCCACTGATGAGCATTATTAAAGCTCTAAAACAAATGTCACTTGAAAATTGAAGAAGAAATAATTGTGTAGCTAGAGAATGATTTTTTTTTATATATATATGGTGCAGGCTCTAACAAGTATACTTTGATTGAGCCATCTATAAACTATAAAAATAAAACTTGTACAGTTTATAAAGGTAGTAATAAATAAAGTATGATTTTATTTTATGGCGAGTGTGTTTGGTAAGTGTATTCTATTTTTGGACAAATTCTATCATTAACTGATGTAATATTAATTAATCTTCCAACGACAAGCACGATGTATTGTTGAAAATGTCGCTGCTTTAAAGGAAGTAGATTAATACTCATTGATGTACTGTGTAGAAATATAGTATTGTTTCTACTTGCAAAATGTTTGAGACAATTAACCATCTAGGAATGTAGCAAGTCAGGGTTGCCACGCATCTGGAAAACCGGGAAAAGACAGGGAATTTGTTTGTGCCTGGAAAAAACCTGGTAAACACAGGGAATTTCACCAAAAAGCTAGAATTTACTGGGATTTGTTAGTGAATTTGGGCAATAAAGTGCTTGCAAGCGGAACAATATAGACTAAAATTTGTAACTGGAGAAGTGAGCAGTCTGATTGGAACACGTCTCATTTATGATGACTATGCTTACCAGCACCTCATCAGCTTGAGATAAGTCCTGAGTGCAACTGAGACGACTCGTTTTCGTTCGGCAAATGCCGCGCACTTTCGGCTTCCTCCACTCACCCCCACTAATAACATAAACGTCTCTCGTTCCACCCCCACATTTAAACTCAAAATTGTATTTTTGGTATTTCCCATTATTTTTTTTCATTCCATTTAGGGTAGACAGAAAATATAACCAATTTTTCCTTCTATAAAATGTGTCATTCATTTCTCATCATTTTTCAAATAATTCTTAAACATGTGTTTCACTTGCACAATAAAACATGCTTCCAATGACAAATTACCACTCTTCATTTCTAAAATTTTCTTTAAAACTAAATTAAATGCCTCTATAATTATATTTATAATATCTATTAGGTGTCTGGAAAAATGAAAATTTTCTCTGGAAAACACAGGGAATTTGGTAATAAGAAAATAGTGGCAACCCTGCAAGTGGAATTAAAACATGTCTGAATATTATTGGTAGAGTAAATCAACTGGGTACATTATAGTTATAGCACTAATATTCATAGGCTCTGGAAGCATACATATCATTTTTCTTCCAGAAGACCCTCTGTGGCCAGAGTGGTCCTTAAGTCAAGATGATGGGAGATTATCGAGGCCCTCACTATCCGTCAAGGGATGGGGAGTTTTCTTACAGGGGCTGGTGCCTCACTATCCCCTACCCTTCCCTGGTGCGGACCACCAGCATGTCATCACCTCAAGGTGGGCACATCGTGATAAGCTATGCCCATGTAAATACCGCAAGGCTGTCGATTGTGTAAGTACTTAACTAATTATACATAACAATCATTGTTAGTACAATTTTACAGTGGATACATAATTCTTGTATTTTTAATTGATTAAATTAACATTTTGTCTGGCTAGTAGATAGGTATGTGATATAAGTTAGGGGGGTAGCGGGGTGATTAGGTGGCTGGTAATTGGTATACATATTATGTTTAAATAGGGTCGGAATTTTTTAAAAATATCTATTGGAAGAAAAAACCCCGTTTTTTATGGTATATTTTTATGTAATCTCTAACTTATTTGTTCTGTGATTTTTTTAAATTTTAACCCTTTTACCTATTAGGAAAAGAGGTGTAGGGAACCGAGAGTATGAAAGTTGTAGTAATCATTGGGCTCTTTGGCCAGAAATCCACTTCACCCTGTAGGGTATATTCGGCGGCCATGTATAGAAAGATATTACGTCTCTTCTGTTTCTACATGGCTAATTTCTTTGGGAGGTGGGTGAAGTCAGGCTAGTTGGTAATTGTGCTATAATGTACTTGCAAAACTTATTTACATGTGTTTGAATAACAAACCATTGTATAGTGGGTAAAGATTTATACAATACTCGGTTATCAGATAGGTGCTAAGACTTAAACTTGTCATGAATTATTTATATTCTTCTGGTTAGAAAATAACAGAAATCCCAACAAACTACATCTGTGCGAAACACAACTCGGCTTTTAAACTCGGAACAAACAAATGCCAGAAAAAGGTATTGCAGAAAGTAGAGGGCACCTTTCAACAAAATAGCGCGTGTGCTTCTCCTATTGGGCAATGTAATCCAAGTGGGATGCACTCTCGTCCACCAAAGGGTGTGTGGTGTTAACATATTGGTCAACGCAATCAAAGAGGTGTGGCTCAAGAAAGGGTGAAACTGCCCTACCACAGAGCCCCAATGCCTTGGCAATAGGGCAGGGAAAAAAATATTTCCTTGTGTGCTGTGGGACCCTGTTTATTTTTTACAAATTACAAAGGATTTAAACTTTGAATATAAATTTTGGACGGGGACACACAGTTAAGCAAGCGTTTGAATCACATTAGTTACCATTATTAAATGAAAGGGGTGACCTAGTGGTCTAGGGGTAAGGTGTCAGACTTCTGTGCTGGCTGCCGGGGTTCAATCCTCGGTCCCGGCACAGATTTATCTGATTTCCAAACCCTTCCTTCACCTCTGATGAGTCATCTTGTGAATGTGGGGAATGCCAGGCCTTCACCGTGGTTCGGATTCCACGTTAAACTGTAGGTCCTTCATTTCATCTCACAATCACCCTTCCATTACACATTAGCGTAAGTGCGTATAACCCGAATGGGTAGTAAGACGCGGTGCTAATATAATAATAATAATAATAATAATAATAATATAATAATAATAATAATAATAATAAAATTGGTTCACGACATATATTATTAATATGCTTAAAAAATACATCAATATGGGTAAATTATTAAATACTTTTTTTTAATACAACATAAACTATACCCTGATTTTGGTTGGAAGAACAGTAGAGAAAATTCAAACATATTTCTTTGCGGCCAACATTGATTATATTTTCTTATATTATTTGTGTTATTTTATAGGTATTGATAATATCTACCAAAATTAACAACTGCAGATGACATGACTCTATGTATGAATATATTAACATTGTTTTAGTAACTTTAGTAACTAACTTCTACTGTTCTTCCTACCAAAATCATACTATATCTGTATCTTCTATTTTGTCATAGACCTACCTTGTATTCTAGATATATATTTTTATCAAATAAGTTTAGACACCTTTTTCGTTATTATTAGCTATTGTCAACTGTTTTTGTTTAAAGTTATACAAAAATGACATGCAACAGGTCACAGATGTGTCTGGTCGTGATAAAGTTTTAATTGTTGACTTACGATAGTAGAATAACCAATAAATATCAATAAGTAATTAAATATTCTGACATTGTTCCCACTGTTGGCTATAATTTCGTACATTTGATAAGACCTGTGACCTTTTTCTGTTTTGGCGGGCAAAAATATTTAGGCGTTTGAATCACATTAGTTACCATAAATATATTAAAAGTATTTATTTAACCACACCAACATATTTATTTTATACGCTTAAAAATACATTAATTAGGTAATTTAGTCAATACTTTTAGTTTGAAACAGAATTGAATTCAAAATTCTACTTTTTCTGTATTTTACGTATAGCATTCTAGTTTCTTGTCATGGTCTTTGTTACTTCTAGACCCGGCCAGAGCGTCCAGAAACCTGTTTAGGGATTCTGAGGTTGTCCAGTGCATCGTGGTTCTGGGCTGAACTGGCCAGGTTTCTCCAAGATCAGAGATTCCTTGCTGGGGGTGCAGGGTTTGTACGGTGTCCTTCCCAAGCTGAAGCGACGGTCTGAGCCGAACGTCTCGGTGGGGTTCCTCTCCCTCGAGCTGATGGGTGGGTGTAGAGTTGTTGGTGCGGGTGTCGGAGGAACGCCGATGGTGCCTGGATCAAGAGTGAGTAAAAGAATTTTCTTTTATTAATCTATTTTTCACTTTCTGTATATCTTTCATTTTGATATGTAATTATCTAATATGAGGCTTTTCAATGAAATTAATATGTTTCAATCCGATCAGGCGCCCAACTAGGGTGAAGCCCCTGCCCTGCACAGACAGCTTACCGTCCTCTTCTTCGTCAAGGGGGGGAGGACCTGTAACGTCCCCTCTCGGACTATCTAGAGAGAGAAGGGGGAGTGCTACGACGATGCCCTCTCAGTTTGGAGCATAGGAAACCTCACATTTCATCTTGTGAGTGGGAGGACCTGGGGCGTTCCCTCCCAGACCATCCTGAGAGGGGAGATATTGGATGACCCACCCTCCCGGACCATCTGGGCGGGAGAAGGGAGCGCTGCCACAGCGCCCTCTTCGTTCAGAGAGACCTCGCCGCCTCTAAAGGTCACAAAGGGCCAAAGTGGGAGTGAAGAAGTAAATAAATATATTTAGAAAATAAAAAATTTCTCATCTTAACTTTATAAAGCAAATAATACTCACATTTTTATGTTGTGAAACCATATTTGCATTATTATTCGAAACATGAGAAAAATAAATTATATTTCAGATTATTTGTAACTTTTTAATTCTTTACCCTCCCTCCACCAAGAAGCGGTGATAGCGCCATTAAGAAAAAAGAAAATTTAAAAAATATAATAAAATTTTGTAAAAAAAAAATTACATTAAAAGAGATGGAGCTAAATGTGTTGTTTTTTTAGGAGGGTTATAGTTCGACTAGTATGAAACATCCCCTTTAGTAATAAATTTTAATTATGCACTAAATACTAGATATCTCATAAGCTACGCTAACACCTCCAGAACCGTCCGTAGGTGGTAAAAATCAAATTTGTTAATCTCTTGATCCCAAATAAATAAACTATAACTTTTATTCAGGTAAATACTCAATATCTCCTAACACGAGCGGACTAAAGCAACTCTCGCCTCAAGAAAAAGTGGGGAACAAACCTATCTTGACGAAATCAGAAATAATTAGGAGGGAACACATACAGACTTGGTAGATGGTTAAAATAAAAATATAATGTTAAGAGGACTGCCCACTCTACCCCACAAGGATAGACTGGCAGCTTTTTAATGTATTTAAAAGGTTTCCCCTCCTAATTTAGCTGTTTTTTAATGGTTTAATGTAATTGTTTCTTCCTTTTAATAAGTTGAATAGTTTTAACCTTTTAATGTCTTGTAAAATAATGATACTAAAGATATATTTTTTTAATTTATATATATATATAGCTCAAATTTGCAAAATAATCTTGTGTATAAATTAATAATCTAAAAGTGAAAATCATTATAAATGCACTCTTCAAAGCGCGTACATATTTCTGCATTGAGGAATGTCAAGATATGATCTTGAAACATTAAACAAAATAAATGGTACGGAACTCAGGAACTCACCTTTCTTGGTATATTTTTTAGAAATGGAGTATTTACTCATCATTCATAATATAATAAACACTAGCAAACCCTAGAACAAATTGCATTCCACATATGTAAAACATTTTTTCTTCAGGGTTTTAAATTTCATAATTTTATTAATAAAGAATTAACCTCTTCATTTGTATGTTTGGATCAATACAAAATATCTATTGGATCCCCAAGGCTCAACACTTTGTATTAAAATTTTGACTTCCGGTTAAAAATTTTGTCATTTTACTAGGGGATGTTATGTTATTACATGGTCATTAAAGTTTGACCAATTAAATAGGTGAATATTGACTATTGAGTCTGAAATGTAAAAGATATCCAATTGCAAAAACTCCTCGCGTAAACTCTAGATACAAAGTTTTAGCCTGATTGGCGGTAAAATAGTTTAGGCAAAACCACTTTTAAGTTTTGTGGGGTCATGAAACGTAGATTCATTAACATTTAAATTTCTATTTTTTCAACAATCACAATACTTTCCTGATATAATTTAATTTAAATAACTTAATTCTAATACAAATTAAATATTTTTTAAAGTGTCAAGTAAGATTCTTGATATAATGTAAATTAAATAACTAAGCCTAATAAAACTAATATTTTTAGTTTGAGTATAGGCCTAACAGGTAAACTTGAGATTTACTAAAATAGTTTTAAAATAAAAACCCCCGTGGTTTAATGAGTTTCTTCCTCAACCATACCAAATACACCGTTATTCTCAACAGTCTACTTATTTTGAAGAAAATATGTTCGGAATAATTTTTGAAATTGAGTTTTGATTTTTATTGATGCCCAAAACACATCCATATCTTTAGGTAAGTCTCTGGGGTGGTTAAACGGCCGTGTGAACCAAGCGGATGTCCGGGGGCGTCAAATGGAGCTAAACCTAACCTAACATGCCTAAGTGTGATTATTTGATACTAATATTAAATTTCACATGATTTCGTGGTGAGTAAAATGGAATTTAGTGCCACTTACAAAAGATTATTTTACACTTACCATCTTTAAAAAATAGCTCCCTAACACTTTTTTTTTTCAAATCTAATTCATTAGAGATCAGGTTTTGAATCTCCGTCGGGTGTATTGAGTTCTGTTTTTACTAAGTGTTTTCCCTCGCAAAGGTGACAACTACATTACCTTTACTTTCCTTCCTAATTCATACTCAGCATAGCTCTCATGGCCACTTAGATGTGGTGAATATATATATGTTAATTTAATTTCTATCAAAGTCAGAGAAATTCAAATCGTCTTCAAGAAAATATCGACTCCAAATAAATTACATAAGAAATTTCAAATTTAAATTCAAAGAGAAATATTTCAATTTGTTTATAGCACCGCGACTTACTACCTGTTAAGGCTTATGCGCCTGTACTAATTAAGTTAATTGTGTTAAGGATTAGGTAGATTATATTTATAAGAAATGTACCAGTATCTGTGTGGGGGGAGAGTGTAAAAACCACTTTGTACATTCGATTGAGATTTGAACTTCTATCCCTCCAACATCGGCAGTCTTGTACACTGCAAGAGGAGCGCGTTAGACCACCGACGCGGGTTTCACATTGTCATTTGGTGTTCACATTAGTAGGTAAAGAGCGTTTCTTTGTCAAATATAAACTACGCGGGTAGCATTCCACATCATTATCTGATATTGTCTAAATTTGCATTGATGAATATGTATTCAGAAAAACAACCTCCTCACTAAAAGGCAGCTAATACTCTTTAAATTGCTTGATCATCGATGTGTGCTTTGATCAGGTATTCAATAACTGCTCTGTCTGTATCTAAATAAATAATTTTATAAGCCTATTACTGACGGTTGACATTCTGAAAAAGTGTCTTAAATTATTTAGACAAACGACTACTCAATTTAAAAGAGATCTAGAATGTCACAAAACATGGCTTACAACTTAAACCTGAAATTTCAACTTTTCTGCTGTGTGTATAGTGGTTCATTTGTAAAATTATTCTTTTAGTTCCATCACTGGGGAAGACCTTAGTTGTTCATGATTGTAAATAGATAAGTACAATTTTTTGTTGTTAAAAAATATCTTAATTCTTAAGTGGTATGGTACAACGATCCACTAATATGTCAAATATATTAGTGATTTGTTTCCTGGAAATTATTCAATATTATTGATTAATTTCACAAGACTGCCGACCCCACCCTTGCACTTGCAGCTAGTGTTCGATTATTCCTTCTCTCTGACGTCGAAATGCATTGTTACAAACAAAGTATTTCGTAAAAGAAGAAACTCTTCAATCAGTTTTTTTACGGAGAAATGCGTCGAACCAACAATGGCTGCTGAGGGGTTTAACCTGCTTGCTAGATGAACCTTGCTACAAGAGTGTGATGCGATCGCTCTCAGCGTCGGAAGGTGCAACTAAATAACTCAGACCAAGCTACGGTGGATGACAAGTGGTAATTGAGGACTGAGAGTGTGGAACAGAATGAAGCTGTATTGTTTTTAATGAGTGAGTGAAAGGGGAGTCTGAGTGGGAGTGTTACGTTCTCGCGCCGTGGTTGAACTTAGTATTATTTCATAAAATTACATGCATAGCTGGCGGGAGTATACGTCAGGTCCAATTCCTTCCCGGGAGTTCACCGTTGAATGCTGATTGGTCTTCCTGAGGACATTTTTATGTCCTCTTCCCCCCTGTCCCTCTAGTTCATAGCTATTTTTTTTTTTTTGCAAACGTATTACTCATCCGGTCTATCCACGTTTAACTGCACTAATAAAATAGGGATGTTGGTAGAATTGGGATGAAATATGTCTTAATCAAGATGTCCAGCGACCTAAAAACGGAATTTTATTAAATTTCTGAAATTTTACGTATTCACTAAAAAACAATATTTTTTAGTGACTCGTCTTACTACCTTTTCGTGTTAACGCGTACATACTAATTACGCTAGTGGTTCTAGGGATGAGAGAGATTATATTTAGATGAATTGTACCCGCGTTTGCGTGGAGGGAGAATAGAAAACAATTTTTTTTTAAAACCTTCGCTACAACTAACCGAAATTTAAACCTCGATCTCCCGTCTTCGGCAATCTAGTCTATTGCGAGAATAGCGCATTAGACCATGGCCCCACCGAAACGGGTTTTAATAATTTTAATACAACTTATTGGTGGTTGAGACACTCAGTATAATTATTATAGTATGAAATTAACAACCAGACCCCAGACGATTAATTTTGTGGTTAGCTGAATGTTGAACGTTATAATTGATAGATTGTGGTTTAAAAAAAAAGTTAACAATTAGTTGGGCCTATTATTTGTATTTTACATCACTCCAAAATATTATTTCCTCTTTTGTTAATATTTTTCCCCAATATTAGGATTAGAATTCAAGATTTTGGATTTGTAGATAAAATAAATATTCAGATTCGTTAAATTGTAGTTTCGACCCGTATTAACGTCACATTTTAACTTTGTAGTGACCCCCTTATGTTTGTTTAATACTATCCTGCACAACATTTATGTAAGAAGTCTAGTGTTTGAATATTATCTCACGGCGTATAGTTAACGTTCTCAATATGAATAAGCGCCTTGATTTTCTGATACTGCTCCGCGTCATAGATCTGTATGAAGAATAGTATGTATAACTCTCTCACGGGGTTTGACTGAAGTGAAATATTATATTTTTAAACTTGAAGCGATTCCTCTCGTTAGAGACAATTTAAGAAAGTGTTGAAGTAGTGAAATTTTTCGACCTCGAAATTATTATTCATCAGTAGGTTTTATGTTTCCTGGAATTTTGTCAAAACTGTTTATCTTTATCTAAAAGTTTTGACAAAATTCCAGGAAACCTTTGACAGATATTCAAGATCTGTTGATATTAGCATGTGCAGAAAACTAAACTCTATGTTGCTATTGGAGAAATGTTTTATTTGTTTTGGCAAAAAAAAATTTAATGCTATAAAAACTGTAAAATTACTCGCACTCCATTCTGACGTACCTTACTAGTTAGTATATGTGTTGAAAACTTAAGCTTATAAACTGAAAACATTGATTACTCGTACAAATAAAATCACCCTTCATTAACACTTGTTTACTTAACTCATACAAACAAGTCAGATTTTTAATTAATTCCCCCCCCCCACCCCCAAAATCCTCTCCCCCTTACACAAAAAAAAGTAATCAATTACGCCCCTTTCAATATTTTTATTTTTCATCGTGCATGAAGGATGATACCCATATATATATATATAAAAACCTATTTTTTATTGCCAAAAAATCTGTTCTGAAAGATCGCTGAAATGAAAATGATGTACCCCCCTCCTTTAAAGTCCCTCCACTCTCCTCCCAACCACTACCGACATCCACTTCTTTCTTTCAAATACTATTCCATATTTGCCAGGGAAATGATTGATGCACAGTAATCTTTCATCCAACTTGAAACTGACGATGATTGGAGCAAGAGAATGGTGGTAGAAAGGGCTGGAAAGGGAACGGTAAATATATAGGAAAGTGGAACGTTGGAATGGTATGAAGGCCTCGCAAGACAAACCACTTAAGTGCACGTTTTACAAACATATTTAAAATAAATACCACTGTTATAGATATAATTTCTCCTTCAAAAAAATACATTCCACACACACTACACACCCTCTCATAAGATACCTTACACACCCTCTCATAATGTACCTTACAGACCCTCTCATAAGATACCTTTACACACCTTCTCATAAGATACCTTACACACCCTCTTATAATGTACCTTACACACCCTCTCATAAGATACCTTACACACCCTTTCACATAAGGTACCTTACACACCCTCTCATAAGATACCTTTACACATCTTCTCATAAGATACCTTACACACCCTCTCACATAAGGTACCTTACACATTCTCTCAAAATGTACATTACAAACCCTCTCATAATTCACCTTACACACCCTTTCATAAGATAGTGCTCCGGAAATTAGGGGGAGGGGAGGGTTATATAATGAAAATAAAAGTTTATGGGAGGTAGGGGAACCACTAAAGATAACCATAAAGAAGTAAAAATTTAAAATTTTAAAGACCAATATTTAATAATAACAATTTAATCTATGTTTACTTTTCCATTTGTTATTTTTTTTAGCAAATAAAATCAACCAAAGTTATCAGTATAGTCTGATTTTGGTTGGAAGAACAGTTTAGAGAATTCAAAACATTTCTTTGCGGCCATACATTTAGATACTATTATTAGTATATATATATATATAATAATAATCTATCAAAAGTGACAGCTGCAGATAACATGACTTGGTGCATGAATATATTAAGATTGTTTTAGTAACTATCAGATACTGTTTTTCCTACCAAAATTAGGGTTTATAATTGCAAACCAATCCCAGTCCTTATCAAAACCTTCATCCTCCTAAGGGTAAAATACAGGTTTGCTAACCGTTACCTTAGTTCTGGCCGTCATGACGCCATTTCACGCCGGGGTCTAGTTTTCATCATCCGACGTCTCCAAGATACTTCGCCAACAGACTTAGGCCTAATCTGTCCGGTTTGTGACAACACGTTAAATGTATAATCGTGACATTAGGTTTGTACCTTTAACTAAATTTTAAATCAAAGACTTGGGCTCTAGTCGTTCCGTTAGTCACAGAATGAATTGGGTTAAGGGAGCTAGGAATCGAAAATATTACTAAAATTAAGTTGTCGTTTTTACGTTCTCGCTATTTTACAGGTAAAGAAAGTATTATGATCGTACAAAAAAATCAAACTCGAGATTTTGATGAATTTTGACGTTTCATGACCCCCCGATTCCAAAAAGTTGTTTTTGAATTTCCGTCTGTCTGTACCTTGGAGTAGAGCCTAAACTATTTTACTGATTGGGCTAAAACATGGTATCTAGGGTTTTTATAGGGCTGCCCCGAGGGGTTTTTGGAATTGGATATCTAACCCTAAAATTAAGGGTAGTTTACTGAAAGTCAAAAAGAGAAAAAATCTATTTTCTTTGATTCGGGTCTAATGATTTTGTTTAATTTCATGTATAAGCATTGGCTACTATTAAAAACAAAATGGCTACTCTCAATATTTAGGCAAAATGACTTTAAGGGTTCAAGTTTGATGCGTAAATTATATTTTTTTAATCATATCTTCAAAACTATTTGAGATATGAAATTCCATATGTTTGCAAATATGTAGGTCTATTTATAATACACATATTTTATCTGAAACGTTTTTTAAGCTAAACATAAATTTATATATATCTATATATAAAACTTTTCGAACACTTGAGGTTAAGTATTGCGACCGTAAAAAAAATTTAACCCGAGACGTTGATGGATGTCGACGTCTCATGACCCCAGAGCCCTAAAATTGTTTTTTTAAATACCTTCTGTCTGTGTGTCTGTTTAACCCTAAAATGAAGAGTAGTTTAACAAAAGTAGGGAAAAAAAAATCGATTTTATCAAAATCAGCTCAAACGATTTTGATTAAAATTCGTATCTAGGCGTTGATAGAGATTATAAACAAAATGGCTATTTTCATTTTTCTATGAAAATGAATTTTAAGGTACTTTACAGAAGCGGACATTTCTTTATCTCCACAACTATTTGTGATACTCGATGACTTATCATTGCAAAATTGTAGTACTATTAAAAATATTTTTTTAAAATTTGAAATAGATCCTTATAACACCAATAGTTTCGGAGATATTGGCAATATAATACTAACACAATATTGTAAGCTTTAGTTGTACACACTTGAGTTTTAACGCAATAATTCTCTAATTCCATAGAGTAAGTAAATAAGTAAGTATCTCAAAAAATGTATGTTCTTTTTCCTTTAACCTCTTAGGGGAAATGTTTATACAGCAATGATCTATCGCTATCATTCTAGACTCAATAGCCAGTATTTACCTTTTTTATTGGTCTAAATCTATACATACAGAATTTAATAAAAACGCGATAACCATAAGCTGTGAAACCCCTTATAAAATGTTGACAATTTTAACCAGAAGTCAAAATTTTTAATACGAAGTATTGACCCTTATGAACCCAATATCGATTATTTTTTTAATGTCCAAATATACTAGTGAAGACTTTAATTCCTTAAAAAGCAAATCATAAAATTTAGATCCGAGATTCAAAAAATGTTAAATGTAAGTATAACGCAATTTTTGCTCGGGTTTGCTAATGTATATTATTTCGTTTCCCACATATTACGAGTTTTGAGTAAATATCTCTATTTTTTAACCACTGGAGTTAGAAAGTCCGTGCGGAGTTCTGTGTCACTTATTATAATTTATTTTCTAAAGCTCTATTCAGTTATCTTTAAAATTATATTCTATGCATGGTACATTTCAATTTCAAATAACCCACTTAAGTGGCTGCATGGTATAAGGCGCTACTCTTGTAGTAGACTAGACCTCCGAGGACAGAAAGATCGAGGTTCGAACCTAGGTCGGGAGTAGCTTTTCCAATATTGTTTTACACTCTCCCTCCATGCAAGCAAATGCGGGTACACATCCTCTAAATATAACCTTCCTAATCCTCAAAACCATTAACGTAATTAGTGCATAGGCGTATTATCCAAACAAGTAGTAAGACGTGATGCTAAAAAAAAATCAAATAACTTTTTTTTTTAAATTTTTGATGTTAATGTGATGTGTTGAAAATAAAGATCTTACTGATAAAAACATAATTTCTTTTTATCGTCTTGTTATTTGATCCTTCAGGAGGGGATTGTTCACAGGAGTCATCTCCCCCCAGTTTATTCCACCAGGGGACTTATTCTTTAATTATCCTATCGTACACGCCTTTTAAGGTCATTCGACAATACACATTTATTTTCACAATTTTAACGAGTGTATAAATAGTCTTACAATGATTTCAAATCATTACAGTCCACTAGTTAAGAGGGGTAAAACTAGATATTTTATTATATTTATGTTACTATTGTTAAGTTAAAGTAATTAACATATGGAGCTGAAATTTAGTTTAACTAGACATTTATATTAAACTACAATTTAAGAAAACTCTTCTCACAATTATACTGAATTGAGTTAAATTATATATTTTAAATTAAATATTCTGTATTGAATATGGTATAATGGATGATTTCCTATATTTTATAAACTTTGAGTTTACATTTATAAAATCATTTGGCTACTATTGAGAGCTGTTGTTGAACTAAACTTGTAAATACTTACTTCGGTTGTCGAACGGTGTAACGCGTCACTCTCGCAATAGAATGGACTGCCGATGACGGGGAGACTGGGGTTATAATCTCTGTCGGGTATACTGAGCGTGTTTTTTCCTAAATAATGGCTTTACACTCTCCCTCCATACAAATTTAGGTACAATCCTTTAAATTTAACCTTGCTCATCCCTAAAAAAAATTAGCGTAGTAAGTAAATAGGCGTATAACCCGACGCAGTGAAAAAAAAAAACCTGGCAAAGTGGAAATCACACTTTTTAATTTATTATCTCTGTTATGAGACTTGTACGGTTTCTGCCTAAAGTGACGTCATGTGAAGCCTTGTGACGTAACGCGCGAGACTTACACAACCAAAAAGTCAAGAATTCGAGAAGCAAGACTGCGGAAGAACGGGACCGCTTCCTCTTGGCGGCAGAATTTAATTGGCACCAAGTTAATTATAGACAAATAATTAGTTTTTCGTGGTTCTTTTATATTATTTTATCCTTCCTCCCTCCCTCTTATCTCCTCACTCCCAGAATGTTCCACAAAACACTTTATTTGGGCTGATATATTGTAACTTAAGGATATTTCGGGCTCGGAAGGGAAATAAATTAATTTGGTACTATTATTAAGGAGTTAATATTTGTTTTAATTAATGCTTCGGTTTTCTTACTTCGCTGTTCATTAAAAAAAGTGAAAGTGAAGTAGGGAAGGGTAAACCTCAAGTAAGGCAAGTTCTGCTGATTAACAAAATGTTTGTGAGATCCAGCGAAGTGTATTATATGAGTTTGAAAAGACAAGATTGTTACAACCAACTGGATCTAAATTGGGTCTTAAATAAATCTTAAACAGATATTTTTACCATCTTTATAATTATTTGGCTTGTTGACCTTGGTGGTATTGGAGTAACGTGCTTGCCTCAGGATCCCATGTTCGTGGGTTCAAACCCTGCTGGGGTCGACGGATGTTTCTTAAGCGATACATTTCCGTAGCACAACTTCCTTCGTAGGGGAAGCAAAGTTATCGGTCCCATGTCGATTGTGGCAGGTAAAAGAACCCTGGAAGGTGTGTGTAAATAACTTTACCGGCAAAATTGGTAGGCCCTTTTGATTTCGCTCATAGAAATTCTCGTGTACTGATATAATCAGTCATGTGGGGAATGACAGGTCTCCACCGTGGTTCGGATTCCACGTTAAACTGTAGGTCCTCCATTTCATCTCGCAATCATCCTACCATTACACATTAGCGTAGGTGCGTATAACCCGAATGGGTAGTAAGACGCGGTGCTAATAATAATAATAATAATCAGTCGGTTCAGAATGTGCAAGTTAAATACCTCAGATAAAAAAAGTTAAGTAACGGGTCGTAAGGCGTGGGGAACAAAAACAAAAATAAAGTGCGCCTTGACAGGATAATAAGCGTAGTCATGTCAGTTGAAAAAAAAAAAATTAAAAAAAATTTACTCAAAGAGATGAAAGCAAATTAATAAGTTAAACCTCCTTTTTCTTTACTTTTTCATTAAACACGTGACACCGGAAACAAATTTGATCTTAAAAACTAAGTGAAAAAAGAACAGAGTTTATTTCCTAGGTTCAAAGTTTAGCTCCTTCTTTTCAAGCAGCTGTTTATAATTGACAGCTGCCGTTCATTATGATAAAATATTCACACTTTCACTGATACTTTTCTCAGGACTTCGTAACAATAAAGTTTTGAAACAATTTTTGTGAAGAAATTATTAAAATAGTCCTGATGAGATAATGACTAGCTACGCCACTCCAAAAAACCATTTAGCCCTTAATAAATTATACCTCCCTCAGCCCCAATAAGAATGTCTTTATAAAAATCATATATATAATTTATATATAAACGAATTTGTAAAATGAAATTATATTACATTAAGCTCTAACAATTATCAGGTGGATGGATATTCTTTTAGTGTAAGTCGATACAAAACACAAGGTGGGATTCTTCAAACTTATATTTTGCGGCCAAAAATTGAATTAAACCATTATTGTATGAATACTGTTTGCTTTAAATAAAGTTTTCATGGAAATGCCGATTGAAGGGATTCAAAGTAGGTAAATCTATTTTTTTAAATAGAGTATTAGACTTTTTTTTTATCACCACGTCTTACTATCTGTTCAGGTTATGACATATATGATATTTATTCTAATGGGGTAGGGATGAGGAAGGAAGCATTTGAATGGAAGGAGAGTGATAAACCATTTAGTAAAAATCACCCTCAGTAGACCCGACCGGGATTCTAACCCCAATATCCCTGTAATAAGCAGGCCGGTATAACACTAGAATAACACTTTAGACCATTCGGCCACTGAAGCAGGTTTTGTGAGATAATCATTTAGATCAAACGAACGGATGAATGTGGTCTCTGAAGACAAGTATTAGGTCGACTGTATCTAAGTTGAATTTCTTTTAAGTAATATTTAAATCAAATTTGTCCCAGCAAATATCTTAGTATGAAATGTTTTATTAAGGAGGCTGCCTTTTGGAGCGTTACTACGCGTCGTAGACGCCCGGAAATCACACGCTACTTCAGAAGTGGTTGGCTATTTAAACATATAGGTGAAATGTACCATTATGTCCCACATGGTTAGAAACATAAGCAGTTACATTTATATATATATATATATATATATAGAGAGAGAGAGAGAGAGGAGAAAGAGAGTGGAGGGGGGGAGGGGATAAGATAATTTTTAACGACTTTTTATGTGAAATGTATCATTTCTGAGATCAAAGTGAACGATCAGAAACATAGATCAAGCCTTCCTTAAACAAATAAAGACAACTTTAAAAAACAGACAACAGATCTTTCTTTATAAGAAATTGAGGATTGTTTTAGTGGTTTTTAGGCTTCAAAACAGCCGTTTCAAAGGCGTAGAAAGGGTGTGGATGAGGGAGGGGGATTGTTCGGACTCCCTGAAATTTGATACTAAGGGGTGGGGAGGGTGTTCATATATACGTATACAAACTTTTATTGGTTAAAGGTATAGTAAAATTTTATATCTGACCCTTATTGGAAAGATTAGCTTTCAACGACCTTGAGCCGTTTCCATAGTAAATAACACAATGTGGGGCTATTTTTCTTCGAGTAGGGGGGACCCTTAAGGGGGCTTAGATATTTTCAATCAGATGTTACGTTTAGGTTAAATAGTTACAAAAATCTTTAACATTGCATGAATTTTTTGTTTACTGGAATGAACACAAAACTACTTTTTACTACTCTGTACCTACTTTATAGATATTATACACACACACACACACACACACACACACACATATATATAAATATATATATATGTATACTTGTAAACATCGTTTGAAGTTTGACGTTTCCCAATCTGAAAAGTTTAAAAACCCACATATTTTGGTCGATCATTAAGAGCCAATTTCCCATTAAACGAAAGATAACTGACATGAAAGCGTTTGAATGTATCTTTGTAAATCTAATGATGTAATTTAATAGTGGGGGTCACAAAACAAATTGCATTATCATGTGTATTTTCCTCCATCCCTGTTTGTTCTCCTACTTTCGGACTCTCCACACAGAAACGTTATTAGCCCACTTGGTTTCTGGCGTTTATGACTTTCTGCTCGACTATTACACCCTACTTTATATATAGGCCACATCACTCGTAGCCCAGTTTGTATAACAATTAGCCAGTACTAATGTACCGTTGTCCAGGGGCGCCCAAATGTACTAATAGTACATCTTTTCCATGGGCGCTCTTTCCATGTCCCGGTGATACGAGGGGAGGATATGATATAGTGATATGATTGGGTGATAGTGAGTAATGATGAGATGATGGTGAGTATAGTGAAGATGAAGTAGAGTGATAGTATAGATGAGGTGATTAGTAGTGATGAGGATGATAGGTGAGTAGATGAGGGTGTGAAACTAGTGTAAACACTTAAACCTAACTTAAGCCTAATTAACAAAACCTTGGTGACCATTGGGGTAAAATACCCAAGAAAACCATCTGGGAATCGAACCCGAGACCCCCAAGCTCGTAGCCAAGTGCACTGACCACACTACGACAGTGCTGGTTTGCTCGACAATTCAATCGGTCTTAATAAACCACACATGTGGCCAAGGAGATAACTATTCGAGTTGTAAGTTATAGGACAACGCAGCCAACCTCCATTCATGACGATGGTTATGTCGCTTAACATAACTCTGATGACGCACCTTGGCTTGTGGAAATCACAGACTGGTCCAGAATGGCTACGTATGCTGCGCGTTTACCTACCTTGGGTCGGGGTGTTCTTCCTCTCAATCATGTTGACGGGATCTTTCCTATACATCGTGGAAAACGCCCATCAGTTGCTGAAGACAGGTACGGCTTTGTTATTCAGTCCGTTGTGGTTAGAATGTGAACTATTAGAGATTGTATCATATATTTTATGGTAAAAAAAAAAGAGTGGCATGTTAAACAATTTAAAAGGTTCATAGAGATTATATGAAGGCACTATCCCCAATAATCGGCAAACCAGACAAGATGAGACTAACACCTTAGCCCACGTGCGTACCAATTTAGTTTAAAATAATGTTTTTAAATTTAATGAAGAACCTTGATGAATTTCTGGCATTATCTAATAACATTTTCCCTTAATGCACCTGAGTCTCTTTCAAAAAACAAGCGTTCAGTAGGTCTAGAATATTTTTAAATGGGTTCTGTCTTTTGACAGGTCCGTCGCCTTGTCCAAATTGAGTTCTCCAGCATGTCATTTCAGCAACTTACCTTTACTATTTATTGAACCTTCGTTTTATTTCCTTGTATGAGCTCATCAACTAGTTAAATTAGTCATCTTCCTGATCTACCTTCCACATGAATATAAGCTTAATTTTTCAGGGGAGAGCGCTTTTCTAGTGGTGAGTGAAGTGAGCGCACTTATCAAATGCGTTCGCATCCTCCTTAAAAACGACCAGTTCCGGCTCTTCTGGAGGTCTTGAACCAAAAACTAATCACACAAAGGCTGGGAAACTTGCCAAGACATCAGCGAGATCTTATTCTCGACACGGAGAGGAAAACCAGGAGATTTACCAAGGTCAAACGACAACTGCCTCATTATTGGCATTACAATAGTTTCTATGTTATTATTAGTTTAGTATTTAATATCTTATTTGTAAATTCAGGGATAGTCTATCTATTCACTACGTAGTCCATTCTGACTATTCGAATATTTACACAGATGGATTAAGGATGAGGAGGGTGGAATTTAGAAGGAAAAGTGCAGTCAAATTTTATTTGGAAGTGCCTTATCTAACATCTATAGGGCATCCACGATAATAGAGGTGGTAACTGACACAGACAAACAATTAGTTTTAAATTATTAAAATTTTTATCTTTACGAAACATAAACTTAAGAAAATAACCCTTTGGATGTTTCTTTGTGTGTGAGGGAAGTAATATTAGAAGTGTTTGATAACAATCATTAGTAAACAAATAATAGTTATTTTTGAACATGTTGACATTAGTCACTTTCAACCAATGTTTACAATAAATTAATACGTCAAGTAATGTGATCTATAGCTGTCACTTTTAATATCATATCATAAATACCTATAAGATAACAATTATAATATACTAACATATTACAAATGTATGGTGGTGGGGGTGGTCACTCACTTCACCCACACCTTGAGAATGGATGGAGACAATATATCGATACAAAATATATTGATCTATGAATAAAAACATCAATATATTTATATATATATATATGTTTAGTATCCGATATATCGATAAATGTATCGATAAATTTCAGAGGATCCCAAAGAAAATTATGGAAATTAAGTATGAAGAAAAAATACCTCAAGGGAGACCAAGAAAAAGATGGAAGGAGCAGATGAGAGAAAGTTTGCGAGTGAGAGAAGAAGAATGGATGAAATTAAAGGAGGAAAAATAGCGGAAGGATACAGGAAGATGGAGTCATTTTACTAAACTGACCAGGCCATAGGCTGGAAATAGTTGGTGATGATGATTTCATGTGTCAGATTACGCGTTAATGTTTGTGAATCTCTATTCTCTAATGTGATTGCCCGCCTCTATTTGGGCGCTTCTTGTCAGATATGGAACAGGGAAACTAAGCTGGTTTTTTAAAGGGTACTTGATAGAGTATATGAAAAATATAAACTAATGTGATGATATTCATGTCTAAATTAAAAGATATGTTGAAAGTGAGATCATCGTGTCAGCAACCTGAACTTAGAGTAGGTAGGACCTAGATTTAAAACCCGGGAGACCCATTCGTCTCCACTGACGCCCGCCCACGTTGCTACATGATGGCTTCCATGTACGGCTCATATGTATGCTAGTTAATTCTACTACTGAGCTTGATTCTCTAGGTTGGTAACGTGAGATATGGTCTCCACCATTAAGTCATCAAGCGTAACAATATTGTAAATCCCTTGCTTTCAAGCTACCCGAGCTTCTGAACTCCTGAGCTATTCGAGCAAGACAAAAGTATATCGTATTTAATAACCAGGAGGGGGTATGTTATCCCTCAAAGGTATAGTCCCTGACCAACCAAACTACAATTGCGTATTTTTGGGTTGCAATAATTATTAAGTTCCGTAACAAGCTTACTCGGCACTGATTAATTATATACATTGTACATGCTGCATAGAATTACTATTATTGTTTGGCAATAAAAGTTGTTTCCGACAGTTGAGGGTCTACTTTGGCAATGTTTATGTCAATGTTTACATTACAAAACGATAAAGATAGATAAGTAACCAGCATACACTTCTGAGACGGTTACACTATTAAAATTGTTGTTTCCCTATTTTTTAATAACATGTTTGTTAAAGCCATACCTCGCTCTTTCAACGAGTTTGGAACCAGAGCAATGACTAAAGTAGCAGAATAGCCTTTATTTGCCTTGAATATGCATCAGGACTAAAAAAAAAAAAAAAAGGGGGGGGGGAGGGACTTAGTGGCGTTGATTTGCTTTCCAACACGAGATGACTTTAATAGCACCACTCATCTTATGAAGGTAATTTCTTGCAAAAACAAACAAACTACTGCGAGGCTATCTTAGCCAGAAAAGCAACGCTTCTGTAACGAAATGCGAGGAAATATTGAAGCAAGGGACGAAATTTGAAGATAGACGAAAGAGTGAAGCGGAGAAAGTCAAGGTATTACTGTATTTTCAACAGATAATTAAAACATTAAAACGTGTAAAGCGGTGAAGAATAGTATAACAGAACAGCAGCCTTATTAGTATAGTCGTTCCATTTTGCCCAAAACAATGCAATTCAATATATCGGAAACAACCCGATATATCAATATAATTTGTTTGATATATCGTAGCTTTCCGATTTATACTTTGCAGTAGATCTAATTATATCTATATATTAGGGATAGTTACCATCCCTACCCTTGAGATGACGGCCTGTCGCCATCCTAGCCAGCTGTAATACCCGTGATATTGTCTTACAGATATGGTCAGGCGTGAGTCTGCCCTTGTGGGTGGCTTACATATCCGTGCCCTTGTTGTCCTCCAGTATGCCCTTGCCTTACAACTCGTGGCTACCTTGGGACACCACTCAGAGTCCGATGTACGAGCTGACATACCTCATGCAGTCGGCCGGTTTCCTGTTCTACTTCGTGATCACCTTGGTGCTGGACAGCTTCTTCATCTCCCTGGCTCTGCATATTTGCTGCCAGTTCTCAAACCTGCAGGACTCGCTAAGAAACATCGGGCTTTCCAATCAGGGTGAGATCAGAACTGACCCTCATATATTTGTGTAAGGCCTACATTATAGAGTCAATGATAGTCCTTACAGGTGTAAACTATCTAAGGCAGTGTTTCTAAGGTTTTTTTTTTACCAAGACGACACCCTTCTTGGCACCCTTGGTATTTAACGTCATAATGTCAAGGAGTTATGAGCTAAAGAAAACCTTGGTAGATAACTTGATTAAAATAAAGATACTCTTTTGTGAGATAGAAATGAAATGATATGGAACTCTGCATGGACTTTCTCGCTCTATTGTTTGAAAATGGAGATATTTAATCAAAACTCGTAATATATGTGAAACGACACTAGCAAACCCAAGCATAAATTGCACTATACTTATGTAAAACTATTTTTTTTAGTCCTAGTTTTAAATTTTATAATTTTGTTTTTAAAGAATTAATGTCCTCATTTGTATGTTTGGAACAATAAGATCAATGTTAGGTCCACAACACTTCGTATTAAAATTTCGACATTTTATTATGTGTTGCAAATCTTCATGCTATCACATTGCTATTAAATTCCTCAGTTATAAATTCTGACCAATAAAAAATGTAAATATTGACTATTGAGTCTGAAATGGATATATGTCATTGTTGTATAAATATTTCTCCTAAGAGGTTTAAGGAAAAACAACATAAACTTTTAGAGACTTACTTATATTTAATTACTCTATGGCATTGGAGAATTATTGCGTTAAGACTTAAGTATTATCTCTTTACAACTAAGGATCACAAAATTGTATTAATATAGTTGCCAATATCTCAGAAACGGTTGGATTTATAAAAATATTTTTCATATAAAAGTTTTTTATTTTTAATAGTACTACAATTTTGCAGCAATAATTTATTTAGTATCTCAAATAGTTGCGGAGATACGGAAGTTTCTGCTTCTGTAAAGTACCTTAAAATTAATTTTCATGGTAAAATGAAAATAGCCAGTTTATTTATAATCTTAATCAACACCTAGATACAAATTTTAATCAAAATCGTCAGAGTCGATTTTGAAAAAATCGATTTTTTTCTCTTTTCGCCCTTTCCTAAACTACTCTTAATTTTAAGTCTAAATAGACACACAGACAGACGTCACTGCAAAGACCCCTTTTTAGGGTTTGGGGGGTCTTGAGACGTCAACATCCATCAACATTTCAGGTTAGATTTTCTTTTGCGGTCACAATACTTTTTTTACCTTTTGTGTTCGAAAAGTTAAAAAATATATATATATATATATTTACGTATAGCTTGTAAGTTATTGGTTTTATAAAAATATGCTTCTTATAAAATATTTGTATTATAAAGAGACCTACATATTTGTAACGATAATTAATTTCATATCTCAAAATAGTTTACGAGATATAAAAAAAGATAATTTACGCATCAGACCGGAGTCCTTAAAGTCATTTTGCCGAAATATTGAGAGAAGTCATTTTGTTTGAAATATTTATAAATGTTTAGAAATGAAATTTAATCAAAATCGTTAGAGCCGATTTTGAGAAAATTGGCTGTTCTCTTTTGCCCTTCAGTAAACTACCCTTAATTTTAGGGTCGGATATCCAATTCCAAAAATTCCTCGGGAAACCCTATGAAAACCTTAGATACCAAGTATTAGCCCGATCGGTAAAATAGTTTAGGCTTTAGTGGTAGGTACAGACAGACAGACGGAAAGTTAAAAACAACTTTTTTGGATTCGGGGGGTCATGAAACGTCAAGAATCATCAAAATCCTGATTTCAATTTTTTTGACGATCACAATACTTTCACTACCTGTAAGATAGCGAGAAAATAAAAATCTTGTGTGAAAACACTAAATTAATAGTTTCCTAAACAACATTTTGTGAAATTAGTTATAATTTTTCTCATGTTTTTTGCGGCATCCACAAGAGGCACAGTAGGGATTCCACGGAATAGCCGTTAGGAACCACTAATCTTGGGGATGGACCAACATTATTTTATTTAGAGAGATAATGTTAAACTACAACTCTAAAAACAATATGTCTCCCTTCAGGAATTAATCATGAAATACCAGAGTCAGCGTAATTATATTCACCATGCGAGTGATCCACATCTGAACAACCATAACAGATAGTGTCTGGCAAGGGCTTAAATTGAGCATACTGATGCATTCACAGCTTAAGCTTGCACAAACCACTGTGATCTCGCAACAGGAGATACAAATTCCCCATTTAACCATTCAAGAGATTCAATATTTTACCCCGGTTGCTAATTGTCTTCACCCTGATATTTTTTGGAAAGACAATATTGTACGGTAATTTAGTTGTCAAGTACTAATGAACCCTCACTCAGCTTAGATAAAATTGTTTCATAACTATAAGATTATGATGGGAGCTGTTAGCTAAATTAGCATTTACTCTAGTAGTGTTTAGTGTGTCCGCTATTTTATTAATGTTCGGCCTTAAAGAACTCGAAAGTCTATGGCTATCAGAATCCCTAGCATCACACCAAACTTCCTTCAAATATATTTGAATATTATCCTCCCATAAACGTCTTGGCCTACCAATGGGTCTTGTATCTTCAGGTTCCCCAATTAAAATTTTGTTCACACGTCTGACATCACCCATATGCTCCACATGACCATCCCACCTCAGTTTGAGTGCCTTGATTATCCTTAATATGTTTGGGAATTCACACAAACCACGAAGTTCTTCATTATGAAACTTTCTCCATTATCATGTTTGTTCACCCCTCTTAGGCCCGAATATCTTTCTCAGCACACTTCACACCCATAAATAACAACGGGCAGGATTATACTTTTGAATATTCTCATATGCATAATTTGAGATAGATTATGAGACGACAATGACTTACAAACTGAATAGTAGCGAGCACTGCCTGTATGAATTCGGTTTCTTAACTCTTGGATTTCATTCAAGTCTGTTAATACAGCTCGCAAGTACTTACATTTTTTATATTATTCAAAACGCATGTCTTAGATTTCTTTGAACCTATTTATATGATCATTTAGTTTTATTTGATACAGAGTTAAAATGTGTGTATATTTTTTTACAGAACAAACCAGTTTTATTATTCATTGAACAATTATGCAAACGAGGACATGATGGCCATAAATAAAATCATCAAGTTGAGTCTGATGAGGATAATATGAACTTTGAACATGTTTTTAGATCCATCTCGCAGCAAGAGAGATAATGTGAGTATAAATAAATCAACGGATGATACACACGAATATGGCAAAAGGGTTTTGCAAAGAGGCCATAAATTTGGTCGTTTGACTGAGGAGTTCTCCAAAGAGTCGGAACGTCACCTTGTCGTTGCGTTAAACATCATCAAGAAATCCTTAGGTAATCATGTTTTATTTTAACTTTGACACAGTTAAACTTACTACACTAGTGCTGTTTTTATTAGTAATGAACCTGCCTATCACTCTTTAAAAAAAAAAGCAGTGGCATAGCACGTAATGTTGCCAGGATAAGCAGGGTTTGTTAATACTGTAACTGGGATATGTTCTCTCCCACTCTGTCTCCATTTGACCAATCACACATAGTCTCTGCTACACACACTTCACATGGGATTGTATGTTCGTCGATAACTGACCACTGAGTGTTCTACTTAGCTATGAGAACAATTCATGAGTACAGTTTCTACAGGCTCATTTTATCCTGGCAACACTCCACTACACGAAGCTAAGAAAATGGGTCTGGATAGCGAGAAATCCCATTTGATCAATTTATTGTGTTCATGTGTGTTGAAGTTTGGCGAATGACATAGAGAATTTCTACAATCCGCTGATTTTCGTACAAACGTTGGCAACTATCAGCGTTCTCATATTGAGCAGCTTCCAGATGATCCAGGTGAGTTTACCAGTGGCATCTTTGGGATGAATTCCTCCCATCTATATCCGCCTTGTAAATTGATTAGTATGCCACAATTTTTTATTTTTTAAAACATTGTCTAATACTTCTAATTTTGAAAAACAATACTATAACAATATGATCACTTTGAAAAAAAAAGTTATAAACGTCAGTGGGTGAAGTAAAGTGTTGGCAAATTCAGGCAAGGGTTTCCATAGGCACAGTCTTCAGAAGTGAACAAAGAAACATAACAAATGGTAGACTTGTGAGATATATCGATGAAGGTGGAGATTAACATATGTTACAGAGACAGACATATCTGAAGACATCTCCAAATTAAATTACATTTAGTTGAAAAATGACGTACTGCAGATTTTATCAGCGCTCCTCTTATTTGGTAAAAAAAAGTGAAGAGCACAGAAACACGGAAATACATTAAAGGATAGGATACCCAAAGCATAAGAGAGACATACAAGTTTAACAAATGTGTTTATTAGTATCAAAAATATAGGGAATTATTAGAAGTTCAAATACACCATAGTATAACCATGTTTAATGTTAGGTGACATTGGAGCAACTAGTAACATTGTTGCCCCTAACGGGCGTGTTAGGTGAGAAGCACCAAATATGTCTTACAACAAGACACCTATGGTTGGGTCGAAGTTATAAACGAATGTAACTCATTTAAGAAGAACAAGCACCATTAAGTGGTAACCAGAATATTACATTAATTTAAGTCTGGGGGGGAGATAATTTAATATGTAGCTAAGCAACAGTATATATACTCCATTCACGGTAGGAATTACTCTCTGAAAGGTCTTTTTTCCTACCAATATCCTACTATATAATAATTTCTGGTAGGAAAAAAGGCCTTTCAGAAAACAACTCCTACGGTGAATGGACCTTAATTCTACTCCAGCCTTACAGCTACAAGTCATAAACCAGATCAACTTGGACCAGAACGGTTATTAAACAATATCTAAAACTAGAAAGTCCTTGTTTAAGGAGCTACATCGAAGGAAGTTAACTGAGCTAGCTAGCATGTATTAACCCTTGAAATTACATGATATAAAATTAAGTTCATATAGCTGGAACTATTGCTTTACAAATAGTCATAGGTGAGCTATCAGGAATCTAGGTTCTAAAGATACTATGGCAGGCCTATTCTTCATTAGTATTTGCCTGGTCATCCAATAGTATAATTAATACTCAACTATAGTCTGGATACAGACTATAACAATAGCAAACAGTCGATATTTAAAAGGCCAAGCGGTGCCTGAAGGGAGCTGGACAAAATAAACAACACTACGCGGGCCACCCCTCTGGAATAGAAGCATACCCACGAGGTGATCACCGTACGAAGGAACAACAATATGCAAACTACAGATTGATAGCAGTCAAAGACCCAACTAGGTTATGGAACAAAGCCATGGATTAACCTGATCTCCCCCTTTTCACGATCTAAAAGGTTAAACCATCTAAAACATGGTCACATAGTGCAGGGCGTCGGGCTATCGCCCAAGTATTTAAGACTATTCATATGGACATAGTAAAAACAATAAACAAGTGTGGCCATTAGGACTACACTCTGTTTAGAATAAACTACCCTATTAAAGAGTAAAATCTTTAAAGCTATGTCAAATGGACATAGCGAAACAATACACAATCTCTATCAAAAAGTACTAACTTTTAAACTAAGAATTTAGTTTTTTTTAACATCGCGTTTTACTACGAGTTTACTAACTATGCTAATGTGTTAGGGATGAGGAAGGTTGGATTTAGAGGAAGTGTACTCGCTTTTGCGTGGAAAACCATTTTAGGGAAAACACACCCTTAATACACTCGACCGGAATAGAACCCCGATCTCCCCGTCATCGACAGTCCAGTCTACTGCGAGAGTGACGCCTTAGAATTTAGACCATTAGATCACCGAGATGGGTTTTAACTATTATATTAATCACAACTTGTGAATGTATGGAATGCCAGGCCTTCACCGTGGTTCGGATTCCACGTTAAACTGTAGGTCCTCCATTTCATATCACAATCACCCTACCATTACACATTACCGTAAGTGCATATAACCCGAACGGGTAGTAAGACGCGGTGCTAATAACAACTATTATATTATTGACATTAGTATTTAATATTGCTCATAATCCTGAAGCTTTGAAGAACCAGCTCTGGGTAGCCAAATAGGTGGTCACGTGGTGTAAGGCGTCAAGATCGCAATGTACTGAACTGCTGGTAATGAGGAGGATCAGGTTCAACTCTAGGTGCATGGAGGGATGTGTTTCCCTTCTCTTTTTTTGTAACCTATACGTATAATGTGCTCATTGACTCATTTGTTTGCGCAGACTCCGTTGAGGAGTCTAGAGTTCGCGAAGCTGGTCCAGTCTCTGCTGGCATGTGCTTGTGAGTTCCTCCTGTATTGCTGGTTCAGCGATGAGATGGCCAATCAGGTGAGGAGGATGGGTGAGAAATTCAAACATCGGACAAACTACAAGCTCCTAAAACTAAACACTGGATACTATCTCTGAGGGAACTGATAGTTACTGTTGGCAAAAAGTGTTGTCATTCACGTTATTTCCCGTGATCATTCTTCCCTCATATTAGATATAAAACAAATATTGCAACGCTGGTTCGTTGATATTGCCAGGAGCTCTATTTTTACCCCCGCACGCCACCTTCAGACATAACTGGAAGAGAGGATATTTGGCAACAGCCAACAGAGAGAGAGAGAGTTAAGATAAAGCTTTTATCCTAAAGACCTGCATTTGCCTCAGAGGTGATATCCAGTGTAGCCTTGTAGTGACATATCGAGCGGGGGATGCGCTCATCTATCTCATGCTATCATCAGAAATGTAACCACGCTAACTGATTTCAAAAATAATTAAATAATTTTATGAAATAAGAACTCAACTTTGATCTTTTGTCTTGGGTTTTTATGTAGTTGAAATTTACATATGTTTATGGACTGTCTAAAATTAATTGTTTGTTATTATATCACTTTAAATAATATTTGTTGTATGAATGATTTATTAGGATAGTGAATAATATGATGCATTAATGAGATACAACTTGTTAAATTCTATCAGATAACGATTGTGAGTTTGGTTGATTTAATTTGAATATATGAAATATCGCTAGTAGCTGTAAGACAAGGCTTTCTTTTAAAAAAAAAAGAGGCCAAATAGTTCAAATCTTGTATTACAGAGTTTTTTTGTGTAAGAGACAGCCTATGACACCCACTGGTACACAACTTGTCACTCTTGTGTTCTAGGGTCTACTTGTGTAAGAGACAGCCTATGACACCCACTGGTACACAACTTGTCACTCTTGTGCTCTAGGGTCTATTTGTGTAAGAGACAGCCTATGACACCCACTGGTACACAACTTGACACTCTTGTGTTACAGAGTTTCTTGTGTAAGAGACAATCTATGACACCCATTGGTACACAACTTGTCACTCTTGTGTTTTAGGGTCTACTTGTGTAAGAGACAATCTATGACACCCACTGGTACACAACTTGTCACTCTTGTGTTTTAGGGTCTACTTGTGTAAGAGACAATCTATGACACCCATTGGTACACAACTTGTCACTCTTGTGTTTTAGGGTCTACTTGTGTAAGAGACAATCTATGACACCACATTGGTACACAACTTGTCACTCTTGTGTTTTAGGGTCTACTTGTGTAAGAGACAATCTATGACACCCATTGGTACACAACTTGTCACTCTTGTGTTTTAGGGTCTACTTCTATAAGAGACAATCTATGACACCCATTGATACACAACTTGTCACTCTTGTGTTTTAGGGTCTACTTGTGTAAGAGACAATCTATGACACCCATTGGTACACAACTTGTCACTCTTGTGTTTTAGGGTCTACTTGTGTAAGAGACAATCTATGACACCCATTGGTACACAACTTGTCACTCTTGTGTTTTAGGGTCTACTTGTGTAAGAGACAATCTATGACACCCATTGGTACACAACTTGTCACTCTTGTGTTTTAGGGTCTACTTGTGTAAGAGACAATCTATGACACCCATTGGTACACAACTTGTCACTCTTGTGTTTTAGGGTCTACTTGTGTAAGAGACAATCTATGACACCCATTGGTACACAACTTGTCACTCTTGTGTTCTAGGGTCTACTTGTGTCAGAGGCGGCTTATGACAGCCATTGGTACACAACTTGTCACTCTTGTGTTTTAGGGTCTACTTGTGTCAGAGGCGGCTTATGACAGCCATTGGTACACAACTTGTCACTCTTGTGTTTTAGGGTCTACTTGTGTCAGAGGCGGCTTATGACAGCCATTGGTACACAACTTGTCACTCTTGTGTTCTAGGGTCTTCTTGTGTCAGAGGCGGCTTATGACACCCATTGGTACACAACTTGTCACTCTTGTGTTTTAGGGTCTACTTGTGTAAGAGACAATCTATGACACCCATTGGTACACAACTTGTCACTCTTGTGTTCTAGGGTCTTCTTGTGTCAGAGGCGGCTTATGACACCCATTGGTACACAACTTGTCACTCTTGTGTTTTAGGGTCTACTTGTGTAAGAGACAATCTATGACACCCATTGGTACACAACTTGTCACTCTTGTGTTTTAGGGTCTACTTGTGTAAGAGACAATCTATGACACCCATTGGTACACAACTTGTCACTCTTGTGTTCTAGGGTCTACTTGTGTCAGAGGCGGCTTATGACAGCCATTGGTACACAACTTGTCACTCTTGTGTTCTAGGGTCTTCTTGTGTCAGAGGCGGCTTATGACACCGATTGGTACACAACTTGTCACTCTTGTGTTTTAGGGTCTACTTGTGTAAGAGACAATCTATGACACCCATTGGTACACAACTTGTCACTCTTGTGTTCTAGGGTCTACTTGTGTCAGAGGCGGCTTATGACAGCCATTGGTACACAACTTGTCACTCTTGTGTTCTAGGGTCTACTTGTGTCAGAGGCGGCTTATGACAGCCATTGGTACTCTGCTCCAACCTCCTTCAAGAACTCCATTAGACTGATCATGACCCGGGCTTCGAAACCCGCCTCCATCACTATCGGGAAACTCAGGGGACTTACCAACGAGACTTTTCAGGCGGTGAGTAACAATATGTTATACAGGCTGCCGCAAAAAAAAAAAAAAAAATATATATATATATGTATACGTATATTAATGGTTGAGGAATTCATTTTTACCAGCGCATTTCAACACCAAGATTATTAATGACATTTTTTTTGCTGTCACATCTTACTGCCCGTTTGGGTTATAAAAATATATCAATATTAAGGTGTAAGAAGGTTGGAGCTTAATCCAAGTGGTAGAAATAAAGAGGTGAGCTTAATCAAATTAGTAGGGTTAGGGTTAGGAACTTAATTCAAGTGGTACGGGTAAGGTTAAGAGCTTAATTAAAATGGTACGGGTAACTAGGAGAGATTAATCCAAGTGGTAGGGGTAGGTAGGGTAGTTAAAGGAAATATACCTGCATGGATCTGGAGAGGGGGAAAGCTATAGTGATCGTTTACATTTTTATAAATCAATCCCTTGTGGGCCCGGATAGGAGTCGTACTTTAACCAACCCAACACCGGAAATATTCTACCTTGAGCCTGACGCCTTGGACAGCGTGAACACGAGTTCAGTTAAGTAATATAAATAAACAAACAACATTTTCATTATCATTTATTTCTTGTTGGTGACCTTTACAAATTAATAAAGGTTCGATACATAAGTTAGCCCTACATCCACTTTTTTTTTTCATTTTCTTTGTCGTATATAGTTTTTTACCAGCAGTTATTATACAGGCTGGTCAATAAAAGGTTTAACTGAACTACTTATACCAATTAAGTTCTCTTTATCATATGACTACAGTTTCTACATGTCCTCCTTCATTGCAAAGGACAAACTCCATGCGATCAATTATTTGGGTAGCCATGTTAGTGCACTATATGTGTGTTACATCACTGATTCAATGTTCTCACGAAGTTGTTGCAGATTTATTGGAATAGGCGCTAAACAGTTTTTTTTAAGATTCTCCCCGGAAACGCATAGCATGGAGTGAGGGCAGGACTTGGAGGTGGATAATGAAAGTCTGTCCCTATTGACACAGGTCAATGTGGGAACAGTTCCTCTTAACAGTGTATGACCTATGGGTGGGGGTGGCTTCATCCTGCTGAAAAAACTTGCTTCTCAAAATACACATTATTCAGATCACAAAATGTTTGTAAATCTGTATAAAATCTCTCGATGATTTGCTCTCTGAATATTCTAGCAGTTACAGTTGTCGTGTTACCATTTTCGTTCTGAATGAAAAATGGGTCAATAGCACCATGGCTGGAAACTGCCGCCCGCACTGTTACCTTCTCAGAAATGAAATGGTCTTTTCAGACATAACTTGAATGAAATTATGTATGTATTAGAAGTTCAATTACTTTATTTTTGAACCAGCCAGTATTTAATATATATATATATATATATATATATATATATATATATATATATATATATATATATATATACATATATTACATGTGAAAGTTTACAAAGTGAACCATTTTTGAAACATTTGTAGTATGCTAATGAAACATTTTTTATTTAATTTTCAGGTGATAAGCGTCTCCTACTCTAATTTTGCTCTACTACGACAGATATACGAATCTCGGACAGACTAGGAAGAGGGGACGGGGGCGGGAATATACAGAAAATATAAGAGTTGAACATAACATACTTTACCTGTCTATGGAATCAATACAATGTTTCATTTAACTCTTACTAGTCATTATTATTATTATTATTATTATTATTATTATTAGCACCGCGTCTTACTACCCATTCTGGTTATACGCACTTACGCTAATGTGTAATGGTAGGGTGATTGTGAGATGAAATGAAGGACCTACAGTTTAACGTGGAATCCGAACCACGGTGGAGGCCTGGCATTCCCCACATTCACAAGATGTCTTGTCAGAGGTGAAGGAAGGGTTTGGTAATCAGATAAATCTTTGCCGGGACCAAGGATCTTACTAGTCATCAGTGCCATGTCATGTAGTGTTTCCAGGGTAGCTGAGCTTGTTAAAACTGTTCTCATTTGACCAATCACACGTAGGTTCTGATCTACACACCTCACACGGGAATGTTTGTTCGTTGATACCTGACCAATGAGCGTTCTACTGAGTGATGAGAACAATCCACAGGTATCATGTTATATATTTCTCGTAAAAGAGAAGATACTACAATATTTCAAGGACAACATGAGGCTCCCTGTTAGGCCGCATTTTGATGAATGAATGAACTAACGAGGTTGAGGTGTTGGGTACGTGGCTTAGGTCATGAGCCGGAAAGAGATAGTTAACTGACCTAGACCAATAGTCAGTCTATCCAGAGAATTAGCAATGATACCTCATACAGTAGTATGGGGGCGTTCAAGTATTACGTAAGCACCTTAGGGAGCTAGGGGGTTCAAGTTTTGCTTATTTTTGCTAACAAGGAGGGAAGGGGGTCAGAACAATACTTACGTAAGACTGAGAAAGACGGACAAACTTGAGGGAGGGCACATCGCAAGCTGCTGGGATTTCAGGCAGCTTCGGGCAGTAATGAAGATGCTGAATGGCTAAACAAAGAAGACGTAACTGTTTAATAATTTTAAATTCATTGTATACCAGTGTTAACTTTCAATTATTTCGCAATATTAATTTACAGCGCTGTGTTAATAATTATCAGCAATTTATAATTGGCATGGTTTTTTTTTTATCATCGCGTCTTACTGCCTGTTGAGGCTATAGGCAAAATTACACGAGAAAAAGAATGGTTATTCTAAATAATTTAGTTAAAACATGTTCACATCAATATGGATAGAGGGTTTAAAGACCAAAGTGATGAATTTAATTTGGAATAAACCCCCTCTCTCCCCCACCCATCCCCCCATCCACCCAAACCAAATATTTGAGCTTTGACCTCTCGAATCGCCGCCAATTCAGTCCGTATACTTTCACCCCACAATAAATATCAAATTTTACCTCACCAGGATTCGAACCAAAGTTTCTTAGAAGGTGATCTGAATTTCAATAAATTAACGATCATGTTGACGGTGGAAACCATCTATATATTTTTATCTTTTGATCGTGGAAGCTCGAAGCGTTCTCATAAAATCTGTCACTAGTCTGGCGGATGTCGGTTGGATAATTTTTCCTCGGGTAAGGACCGATTGTCTATTTGGTAATAATCTAATCCCTCTGCCCCCTCTCTTACCAAGAGCTACCCTCCATTTTAGCCCTCATTCAAAGATTTGTTGCAACGGGGAAAGACATTTATTTGTAGCAGACAGTGTCTTATTTAAAGGAGCAAAAGAAATTGATAAAAAAAGAAAAGAAAATTGAACATTTAGTTTTATATTTCTCCAAGCTTTATATTAATCTTCTGTAAGTTGTTCTTAAACAATCTAATATTTCATTAAAAGCACATTTTTTAATATATCTGTCGTTTAGAGGTTTTATTTATTTATTTGATAAAAGGTTATTAAAAACAACTTTAGTAATTTATTCGGTTTGATAAAAGAAAACTGCTTTTAGTTTTATCAACTGCAAGATAGTTAAATCTGTATAAAATTCCTATTTGGGCGTACTGATGTTTTTTTTATCAAATTGTTTTCTATGCTTCCTAAACTCAAATTTGGGTACACTTCTTCTAAGTCTAACCTTCCTAATCCCTAATCCAGTAGCGTATTTATTTAGTACATATTCGTATAACCTGAACTGGTAGTAAGACACGGTGATAAAAATAAAATTAATTGCCCGGTCACTTGTTTTCGAATTGGCACAAAACAACCAGACTCCATACTATTGATTTAGCAATGTTTGAACACGCATCGATGGGCACGCGGACTAAATTGTCAGGCTAAACGGAAGGTCAGGGCCTGAATATCGGTCGAGTGTACTGAATGTGGTTATTCCTTAAATGGTTTTCCATATCTCTCTCTACGTGAATGTGGTGACATCTCCTCTAAATTCAACCTTCGCCATTCTTAACCACCTTACTTTGATTAAATTCACATCACTTGGAGGTGTAACAAAACGCAAAGTGGGAAAAAGATATTTAAGAAAAATGTGTGTACATAATGTGAGATTGTAAAGAACGCATGTATTTTCGCAGGTTTTTACATAAAAAAATATTTTTTGGACAAAATAAATAAAATACTATTTCAAGATAAACATTTTAGATCAATTTTCTACTCACAGTAATAACAACCGTTCTTAAATATAAGGAAAAGTTAAGGGAAAGATGAGATTGGGAAGAAGGGGATTCAAATATTAGATAACGTGAAGAAAATTGGAAACATTCTGGTAGCTGAAGGAGAAGAAGGCAGAGGACAGGGTGCATTGGCGGTCTAAGTTCACTGACAAAAGGAATACTTATGTCGTAAGACAGAACAAATAATAATAATTTTTCCATTCAAATTTTCTTGGTAAAACCTATAACAGGCCAGCACTGAAAAGTACACAAGTACCATACAAACACGTAAAATAACAAAGTATAATAAACAATTATAACTAAATAATAATACATATTGATGAATAGTTACAAAAAACAGGACAAATTAATGATTAAAATAATAAAATAATAAATACATAACTTGGGATTAGCAAAAGGGTGAATATTTAAAAAGCAGTAAAAATAAACAAACAAATAAATCAGAATGAAGTAAATTTAAATATTTGAGGCAGAGCCTCTACAGGATAAATTAGTGTCAAGGGAGTTCCTTAAATAACTCTCTGAGGTTGCTTTTATTTTATGATAAAATTCAAATTCACAAATCCAGAATTAGCACTTTGGATACAACGGCCTTTAGGGCTCACCTTATAAGAGTTGTTGAGAGAAAATAATTTTGGGTATTAGAGAATTATATTTAAAAAAATTTACTGAACTTTTTATATTTAATTTGTTCCAAAAATTCTTTTGCTATAAAAAACTGCAATAAAATTGTCCCTAACTCTCGTTTTCTTCTATTCTTCTCTTTTCCTCTCCTCCATCTTAATAAAAGCAAAAAAAAAAAAACCTCAATTTTTTTCAGTTCCTGTAGTTCAGCCTTGTTTATTCAATATTCTTCCTTTTCAAGAATTTCTTCTCTCTCAAGAGCTCCGTATTCAAAAGTTAACCTCACGACTTTCTTTTCATACATAAAATATTTTAAAAAAATCTTATAAAAACAGGTCTAAAGCTACGGCTAAAAGTTCCCCTCTTTGGTAAAAGGTGTTGAGTTGGTTTTCTCGCAGTTGGTTTAGTCCCTGAATATATCTTAACACGCGCGCGCGTGTGCATGCGTGCGTCCCTACACTCTAAAAGGCCATGTATTCAATTCACAAGGGGAGCAAGTTTTTGATAACCAGATGATGAAGTTAACTTTGGAAAGGGAAATGTTAGCATCTTATATGGTATTACCAACAGACCCCCCCCCTCCCCCCCCAATTCCTCTTCATTTGGTGTATGGACGAGTCAGTAACACCAACTTTACAAAACAAACATTTGGTTACTGATTTAAAACTTTTACTTTAGACTAGTTTTGTCTCTTTAGTAAAGAAATAAAATATATGTTATTAAAATTAGACAATATATATTATATAATCTAATTATATATCTGCGTATAACCCGAACGGGTAGTAAGACGCGGTGCTAAATATTAATAATAATAATAATAATAATAATATATCTAGTTATTTATATACATACAGTTTAATTATATATATCTATATATTTCCATTTATATATAGTCCAATTATGTATCTATCTATTTACATATATACAGTCTAATAATATATCTATCTATTATATATCTATTTATATAGTCTAATTATATATCTATCTATACTTATATACAGTCTAATCATATATATATATATATCTATATCTATTATATATACAGGCGATCGGGGTTGAAATCCTTGTCGAGTCTATTGAAGGTTTTTCCTTAATGTTTTCCCACTATCTATCTATTATTATTATTATTATTATTATTATTATTATTATTATTAGTATTAGTATTATTAGCACCGCGTCTTACTACCCGTTCGGGTTATACGCACTTACGCTAATGTGTAATGGTAGGGTGATAGTGAGATGAAATGGAGGACCTACAGTTTAACGTGGAATCCGAACCACGGTGGAGGCCTGGCATTCCTCACATTCACAAGATGTCTTGTCAGAGGTGAAGGAAGGGTTTGGTAATCAGATAAATCTTTGCCGGGACCGAGGATCGAACCCCGGCCGCCAGCATAGAAGTCTGACACCTTACCCCTAGACCACCAGGTCACCACTTTTCCCACTATCCCTCCACCCAAATGCGAGTACACTTTTCCTAAATTTAACCATTCTCATACCTAATTTCTTTGCGTCATCAGTAGATATGCGGATAGCCTGAACAGGTATTAAGGACACGGTACTAAAAAAAATACACAGATCAATTTTAATAAGAAGGGCCTTATCTGACAGCTATAAAAGTTACTAGATCAATTTTCAAGTCTTCATACGTCAAGTCAATTTTGGACGTTAAAACTAAAAGGTTCTTTCTATAGAGATTGGATTGTAGCGAATCCGAAGGACAGTTCAGATTTTTTAAATTATTTTTATGAAAATTCTACAGCCCGAGATTTTGTTAAATTGCTACCTCAACAACTTTTATTTTATGACAACTGTAACCTTGTCATAATAGCGTCCTTACATTCAACGATTAAGATAAATTATATAATTATATTAACGATTGCTTCCTCTTCAAAACCACTCTACTAGATATATTTTTCAGACTAAAAATAAATAAATTATATATATAAAAGAATGGAAATAATGTTTATGTAAAAATTTCAAGGAGCACTTCTTACTAAACGATGAAATATCGCATCCCTTAAAGTCTATACCTCCGCCCCCCCCCCCCCCGGTCTTTTCAAGTTACTTTGGTGTGATGATACGTCCCAGGGGCCATTTTATAAACCATGATTTGGAGGTTAGGGGGCTAACATGAGTACCATTATATTCTCAACCTTTGAAAATACTCCAGAGAAATATATTGGATATATATATATTTTTTCAAATAATCTTTTTTGTCCACCTCTACGGTAAATTGGTCAGAACTCCTGGTTACATATCCAGAGGTCCCGGGTTCTATCCCCGGCGCTGTGAAGCAGTGGATTTGGAACGGGCTCAAATTTAACCTCGTGAGGACAAATGAGGAACTACTTGAATAAAGAAGTAGCGGCCCCTCTCTAGAAAACTGAGATTAACTGCCAGAGGGTTCATTGTGCCAACCACATGACACTCTCTCTCCGTAGGAGCTGGCACAAACTGGAATCGAACCAGAATGCCTTAGAGCCTTTGGCTAACTTCCTTGCTCACTCATCTATGGGGAAGGTTCTTATTACAGTTTATCTTTTATTTAAAAAAAAATCCACAACGTTCCAATTAAAATAATAAAATGAATCGATGAGAAAATTTGTTTTGACTATTTTAAAGTTAGCTCTGGGCCTGAAGTAATTATAGACATTTGTCTTTGTTTCTTTACTTACTATCCCTCCTATCTTTGCAGTAGCGATATATTTCAACGATTGGCCTTCAGGCCAGAAAAAAGTCTTCCCCTTCAAAGCTACCCTTTTTAGAGAAGTGAAACGAAGTACATCGTTTTTAATTAGAAGCCCACTTGACATGGGGTAAAAGGGAGAAAGGGGGAGGAAAGCAAGAGTGAGAGAGTTTTTGAAAAAAGGAGACAGAAATTAATTAAGTTGTTTCAGTCTTACGTACAATAATATTTAACTTTGGTAAAAAATAAAAGTCAAGACAATAAAAAAAATTAAAAAAATGTGGTTTAATTTACTTCCTCAAATTTTTGTGAAGTAAAAAAAAATATATAAGTAAGAGTTATTTTAAAAACTTTCGTTTTTTATTTTTTTATAATATATTAGATTAATTTGTACAGGATAAAATTAAAATATAACTTTTTATAAAAGAAAAATTATTTTTAAACTTGAATTAAACAATTAAAAGACCGTTAGTGAAATTGAATTACATTTAAAAAAAATGTTCTTGGTAGTAATATTCTCTGCATGGTTCATATTTATAGCTTCTAAATATTTTGATGCACGATACGATACCGTACCAAAATTGTGAAATACCTGTAACAAAGCAAATTATATATCGACAGAAAAGTATCAAAGGCGTGTAAATACTTAGATTTTTTTTTAACTTATGACGATTAATTAAGTGAAGAATAAGAGGACCCACGTCGGTGGCTGAATGGCCTAAACCAGGGATGCGGAACCTGTGGCCTTTAACATATTTGTCAATCAAGTATCTTCATCGTTTATAAACTATACACACTCAAATTGTATTCCTACACTATATATTAAGATTAAGAGTTTTACTAACTGTTGAGATGTTACTTTGTAGAGATCCATTATTGAGTGATTTTATGATCCTTATTACATGCTGATATGTATATTTTAGTAAACTTGTACAATATATACCTACAGTTGAATTAAAAAACGAACAAAGAATCACGGAGAAGATACCAGAGAAAAAAAAATATATATACCTGAAAAATATTTTACAATGCATATATTCATTTTAAAAATAAAGTGTTCCTTTATGAATATTTAATAGATATATAAAAAATTGAAATTTGTCTTCGTTGAATAAAAAATAAAAATAAATGGCACGGAACTTTCCCTCGCTTTTATCTCAAAATTGACATTTACTAAAAACTCATAAGATTTGTGCAACAAACTAATAGGTCTATACATTTTTCTAGAAACACTAGACCAAATATCATAAATGAAATAATATACACTGTTATTTACTCTATGGCATTAGGAACTAGGAACACTGTTAAAGAAAAAGTGAAAAAAGATAAATATCTTTGTCCACCAAAGAGCATAAGAATCAAATTCATTTTCAAAGAGCTGAATTATAAAGTATAATATAAAATATATTATATATTAGCTTTTAGCTCAGAAACTATTAGCTTTATAAACATAGGTTTTAGATAAAATATTTTTATCTCTAATATAACTACAAATTGACAATGATAAGATGTTTCGTATCTCAAATATTTGCTGATAAATGATGAAAACCGCTTACAAAAATATTCGAGCTTCAATTCGACTTGGAGAATATTTTATATATTCAATTCGAGTTTACTTAGAATTGAAAAAGTGGACTTAGCACACCCTTAAAATATATACACCTATTAGACCGCGATGACTGGCAAGTTTACCGACAGAAGATTGGAGGGAGAGAAACAGGGAAGAAGATGACGTGGCAGCTATTAGTCATATGCTTCTCAGACTATGCGGAATGTTATCCACGAAGCTCTGGACTATACTAGAAACTGGACCTTCCTCGAACGAGCGCCAGGGCAGGACATCGGGTGCCGATCAAGGTTCTGTTGTGCGGTGTCACGCCCTTTGTCAGTGCTGTATTCTAGCGAGGTGCATTACATGTGCAACATACTAGACCTTGTATTGGTATACACTCGTGTCCAAACGTACTAGACCTTGTATTGGTATACACTCGTGTCTAAACGTACTAGACCTTGTATTGGTATACACTCGTGTCTAAACGTACTAGACCTTGTATTGGTATACACTCGTGTCCAAACGTACTAGACCTTGTATTGGTATACACTCGTGTCCAAACGTACTAGACCTTGTATTGGTATACACTCGTGTCTAAACGTACTAGACCTTGTATTGGTATACACTCGTGTCTAAACGTACTAGACCTTGTATTGGTATACATTCGTGTCCAAACGTACTAGACCTTGTATTGGTATACACTCGTGTCTAAACGTACTAGACCTTGTATTAGTATACATTCGTGTCCAAACGTACTAGACCTTGTATTGGTATACATTCGTGTCCAAACGTACTAGACCTTGTATTGGTATACACTCGTGTCTAAACGTACTAGACCTTGTATTAGTATACATTCGTGTCCAAACGTACTAGACCTTGTATTGGTATACACTCGTGTCTAAACGTACTAGACCTTGTATTGGTATACACTCGTGTCCAAACGTACTAGACCTTGTATTGGTATACACTCGTGTCTAAACGTACTAGACCTTGTATTGGTATACATTCGTGTCCAAACGTACTAGACCTTGTATTGGTATACATTCGTGTCCAAACGTACTAGACCTTGTATTGGTATACATTCGTGTCCAAACGTACTAGACCTTGTATTGGTATACACTCGTGTCTAAACGTACTAGACCTTGTATTGGTATACACTCGTGTCCAAAAGTACTAGACCTTGTATTGGTATACACTCGTGTCCAAACGTACTATACCTTGTATTGGTATACACTCGTGTCCAAAAGTACTAGATCTTCTATTGGTATACACTCGTGTCCATAAGTACTAGACCTTGTATTGGTATACACTCGTGTCCAAAAGTACTAGATCTTATATTGGTATACACTCGTGTCCAAACGTACTAGACCTTGTATTGGTATACACTCGTGTCCAAAAGTACTAGAACTTGTATTGTTATACATTCGTGTCCAAACGTACTAGACCTTGTATTGTATACACTCGTGTCCAAACGTACTAGACCTTGTATTGGTATAGCCTGCACTCGTGCTAAAAATCTGTCTTATATTTAAAAATAATATTCTTTCAATGACATGCGTCTTATCGTCCACTCACTTTATTCCAAACGAAATCTAAAATAAGGACATAGAATGAGAAAATCCGCTCCGGTGTTCGGATAGTCTTATACATCCTTTTCACAATAGACTGGACTGCCGATGACCGTGAAATCAGGGTTTAAATACCGGTCGTGTGATCTGATGGTGGTTTTTAAATAAATAATTGTCCACTCTGCCTGCACGAAAATGTGTATACATTTATTTTAAGTTCAACCTTACTCATCCATAATACATTAGCGTAATTAGTGCCTCTGTGTATAGCCTGGAGGGGTAGTAAGACGCGGTAATAAAATAAAGAATGAGAGGCGTGAATGTTAACAACGTTGCTTACTTGAAGATATAGAAGCCATTTTGCGAAGCGGGTTGCATCTTAACTTAAGACACCTAAGCAGTCTAAGCATTATTACACTTAAACACCAATTTACGAAATGGAAAGAAAGGGAAGAAAATGAGAATTTCACCCTGACAGTGCTCTTGTCTATGTGCTGATAACCCTTTCCCTCTTCCTCTGACGAGTTTACACAGTCACTTTAATATTTGAGGTTTGAAAACATTGACTTGCTTTTTAATTTTATCTTTTTTTCTGGTTTACTCTCCTAGATAGACATTTGCTACCACGGACTTTTTTAATCTACATCCTGACAGGAAGACTCCTACAGGACATTTTCATGACAAAGCCTAAGCTGTAGAGTATTTATTTAAAAAAACGTTTAAAAAACTACTTAAAAATAAAAATAATAGTTTTGAGATACTGTAGGACTATTTTTTTTAGAATTATTTAAGAATTTATGATTTCTGTTTCAATGTTATATCTTTAATACTCGGTCAGTAAACCGTAAATTCATCAACATGTGAAATCCTATCTTGACCGGCCGTGACGTCACAGGTAGGAAACGTCCTTAAGGAAATGCACAAGGATTCTCCTGAAGAGAGGATGATGAAACCACCGCTCGAATCACAATTTATAGACAACCCCTCTCCATGTACCTAAAATAACAGTTGTCAAAATCTGGTGTGTCCCAGTCAAACACACTGGCTCTGGGCCAACCCTGCCTGGCTGTGGTCTAGTCAAATGGGGGCTCAGTTACACTATTTACAAGAAGAACCCCCGCCATCCCCCTTCTGGTTCCCTCCAAATTACCTAATAATTCTTATAATCGTAATCATCTCACATCATTTCTATCCGTCCCAATTAATACAACAGTTTGTAACCCACTTCGGTGGCTGCATGGTCTAAGGCTCTACTCTCGCAGTAGACTAGACTGCCAATAACGGGGAGATCAAGGTTCGAGTCTCCGTTGGGTGTATTTAGGGATGTTTTCACAAAATGGTTGTCCACTCTCTCTCTCTCTCTACGCAAATTCAGTTACACTTCCTCTCAATATAATCTTATCAATCCCTAAAACCATTATTTTAATTAGTAAATAAGCGTATTGCCTGAACGGTTCGTAAGACGTAGTGATAAAAAAAAAAGCTTGTGTACAGGTGTTTCAAGAGTCTACGGCCTCTACTACACCCAATATCACCTCTGAGAGAACTGCAGGCACAAGGCTACGGTCCTACGCTCAGTAAATAGCGCTTGAACAATTTTATTTTTAATTTCTGTGTAGCGTGGGGGAGGGAGGGCGGGGGCCAGTGGGGGTAGGAAGGGGGTGACCATAAAACGTCATGATCAATCATAATATTGAGGTCAGACATTTTTACGATAATAATACTTGCCCCATATAAGAAAGGAAGTAAAACTATTTCAAGCCCAACACATGGTACGTCCCTCTTTAATGGCAATCGAAAAAAAAAAACAGACATTAAATCTAACAGAAGACGTAAGATACTTTAATTAAATATCCTTACAAATGTTTATAGATAACTTTCATAAAATCTAAAAAAAAAAAAAAAAGTTTCAACCAAACAAGTGACCACGACACTCAGAGATTAACAATGTAACATTACATTAACGTTTTCCTTTCACAGGGGAAGGGGGATAAACCCAAAGAAAAATAAGGGTTGGTGGAAATAACAAATCTTGATACTCAAGAAATTTTACCACACATAGAAAATAAAATTTATTTCTTTAAGGCAGGAAGGAAAAAAAAAATTAGGTGGTGGGTCGTGGGAGGGGGGGGGGATGAACAAAACTCTGTGAAGGGGATGGAAGGACGGATTGTAATGGGAAATAGAAAGGGAAGGGAAGAGGGGAGTTGCATGGTCCATTGCTTCCCTCCCACCCTACATCTTTTCTTCTGGTTCTTACCCCATTTATTTCAACTACCCTTCTAACTTACATCCCCCTCTCCCACTTATATAGCTGAACCGGCGGCCCAGACGTCCTCGTAAAATGAGAGAAACACAGACGCCAGCCATAGTTTGACTAGGACAGGAGATACGGACTAACGAGGACAATATGGCCTTGGATAATACCTTACTAGGACAGGAGATACGGACTAACGAGGACAATATGGCCTTGGATAATACCTCACTAGGACAGGAGATACGGACTGATGAGGACAATATGGCCTTGGATAATACCTTACTAGGACAGGAGATACGGACTAACGAGGACAATATGGCCTTGGATAATACCTCACTGGGACAAGAGATACGGACTGACGAGGTCAATATGGCCTTGGATAATACCTCAATAGGACAGGAGATATGGACTGATGAGGACAATATGGCCTTGGATAATACCTTACTAGGACAGGAGATACGGACTAACGAGGACAATATGGCCTTGGATAATACCTTACTACGACAGGAGATACGGACTAACGAGGACAATATGGCCTTGGATAATACCTTACTACGACAGGAGATACGGACTAACGAGGGCAATATGGCCTTGGATAATACCTCACTAGGACAGGAGATACGGACTAACGAGGACAATATGGCCTTGGATAATACCTTACTACGACAGGAGATACGGACTAACGAGGACAAGATGGCCTTGGATAATACCTCACTGGGACAGGAGGTATGATCGTAAGGAAATAACATTGTGTTGATAACAATAAAAAATACACTTAATGTATCAATTTGAATCAAAATTATTTCAGCCATTTAAAAAAGATTCAAACTTTCAAAACTCATTCGTTAGTTAACCACCCTAAAATTACTCATCTTTGTAATAACAAAATCATTTATTATTATTTATCACGTAAAACATTTCCCAGATATTAATTTTGACGGTGTAACAAACAAAACTGTGAAGGTTGTTTTCCAGTTTCTTAGAACAGTAGTAAGTGAATCAAGTTGAGTTAGCTGTTATTCCTCCCACACACTTCACCGCGATTAATTCTATTCTAAGAAACCTGAAAAATAAAACTTTTTTTTTTTAAGGTTTAAAATTACTTGGCTTATTTCACGGCTTGTTAACTATTTATTTGTTCTGAAAGACCTGGGTTCCTCCTGCGTAACTAGACTAATTTAGCTTGACTATTTATTTGTTCTGAAAGACCTGGGTTCCTCCTGCGTAACTAGACTAATTTAGCTTGACTATTTATTTGTTCTGAAAGACCTGGGTTCCTCCTGCGTAACTAGACTAATTTAGCTTGACTATTTATTTGTTCTGAAAGACCTGGGTTCCTCCTGCGTAACTAGACTAATTTAGCTTGATTATTTATTTGTTCTGAAAGACCTGGGTTCCTCCTGCGTAACTAGACTAATTTAGCTTGACTATTTATTTGTTCTGAAAGACCTGGGTTCCTCCTGCGTAACTAGACTAATTTAGCTTGACTATTTATTTGTTCTGAAAGACCTGGGTTCCTCCTGCGTAACTAGACTAATTTAGCTTGACTATTTATTTGTTCTGAAAGACCTGGATTCCTCCTGCGTAACTAGATTAATTTAGCTTGACTATTTATTTGTTCTGAAAGACCTGGGTTCCTCCTGCGTAACTAGACTAATTTAGCTTGACTATTTATTTGTTCTGAAAGACCTGGGTTCCTCTTGCGTAACTAGACTAATTTAGCTTGACTATTTATTTGTTCTGAAAGACCTGGGTTCCTCCTGCGTAGCTAGACTAATTTAGCTTGACTATTTATTTGTTCTGAAAGACCTGGGTTCCTCCTGCGCAACTAGACTAATTTAGCTTGACTATTTATTTGTTCTGAAAGACCTGGGTTCCTCCTGCGTAACTAGACTAATTTAGCTTGACTATTTATTTGTTCTGAAAGACCTGGGTTCCTCCTGCGTAACTAGACTAATTCAGCTTGATTATTTAAGGTTTATTGTGTCATTTTAAGTAGTTTTTTAAACACCTTTTAACACACCGCTTTGGGTGGCCGCATTGTCTAAGGCGTCACTCTTACAATAGGCTAGACTGCCGATGGCGGAGAGACCGGGGTTCCTATCTCGGTAAGTTGGACTGAGTGTGGTTTTACCAAAATTGTTTTCCACTCTTCCTACATGTAAATGCGAGTACACTTCTTTATGATGGTTACAGACAGGGAAAACGGGAAAACCCTGGAAAATTCAGGGAAATTTCAGAGAATTTAATCAAAAAATAAGGAAACGTCAGGGATTTTATATACTTGACTAGTTCTGCAACTAAAAATTAAAACAAATGTGTGAGATTTTGCTTCTTGATGTAAACAAACTGTATTGTCTAGATATAACATCTTGCTAGCTGAGATGGTTGTGCACAGGGACACAAATAGTACCTAAAACATTAAATACTATAAATCGTGTTAAACTAGGTTGCTGAAGAGGGAGAGATCGGGTTTTAATCCCGGTCGGGTGCACTGAAAGGATTTTTTGCTAAGTGGTTTAACATTCTCCCTCCACGCGAGTGCGGATGCGCTTCCTCTAAACCTTCCTAATCCTTAACACATTAGCATAACGGTTTCATACGCGTAAAAACTCAACGGTTAGTATAGGGGCGAGGGGGTATTCCACCCAAATGGTTTGACCCTCTTTCCATACAATAAATGTGGGTACATTTCCTCTATATTCATCTCTCTCTCTCATTTCTAATCCATTAGTGTAAATATTGGAATAGTCCGAAGGGGTAGTTAAGCGCGGTGCACAAAAACACCCCTTCCCTTGTAATGAACTAATCGTTGCATGTTTTTATTGGTCACAGCGCCTCGTTACCAGTTATTCGGGTTTTACGTTTATGTACTAATTACGATATTGCGTCAGGGATGAGGAAAGTTGGATTTATAGGGAGCGTATCCACATTTGCGTGGAGAAAGAGTGTAAAACCATTCAAGGAAAAAGACACACACACTTTCCACTAAACAAGTTATTTCAAAATAATGTCACAACAGTAAACGCAGATGTCTGCTTGTATTATTATTTGTAGGCACAGGCTCGTATTGAGTTGGTTGAGTTTCGAAATTTTATTTGTTTTTTCTGCGCAGAATTTTATAGAGAAGCGCGGACAAAGCTGATATTGTTTTTGCTAGTGCAGAGTGACCGACGCAGTTCACGCTGTCTTGTGATTGGTTTAGAGCTCGTCACGTGACCACGTAGCTGTTATGCTCTGGTTTTACGACTAACGTGTTAACCCACAATAGCCCATCAAGTTAGGCGTGCTACCTTTCAGGGTAAACGGAGTATACAAGGCTTGATACCTTTCAAGGTGAACGGAGTGTATATTACATATATCTTTTTAATTTTCCTTGTAGTTCAACTGTTATTTTCGTTAATCCAGATTTAAGGCAATCCAGACTATCTGGGATTCGAACCTAATGTCCCTGTCATCGGTAGTCCAGACTATTGCGAGAGTGACTACACTAATGTGTTAGGGATTAGTAAAATTTGATTTAAATGAAGTGTGTCTACGTTTGCTTGGAGGGAGAGTGGAAAACCACTAAGGAAAGCCACCCTCAGTACACCAAACCAGAATTGAACTGTGATTTTACCGTCTTTGGAAGACTAGTCTAATGAGAGAGTGACGCCTTAGACCATGTTGTCACCAATGTGGGTATGACCAAACTGACCTTGATCGGTAATAATCTGTAGTTTAATGAAAAATTTAAATAGTCAAATTGAAATATGTTTTATATTTTCCATAAGGGGAAAGGTTGGGTGGAGGGAAGGGGGTGGGGGGGTAGACATATTAAGTTTTTGAGGAAATTTTAAGAAATAAATCATATTTAGACAAATAAAAAAAGCGAGAGTAGAGTGTAGAATTAATTGATGATCGCGTTGATAAGTTCTTTAGTCGGTCAGGGACAGAAATTTGTCCTACCCCTGCGGGCTACATTTTGTTAGAATGCACTCTCTGCCGTTGAGGCGACTGTCTAATGGAAGAGCCCTCATACCTTCCACGGAATGAAATACTACTCTGACCGTCCCAAGGTTTGAAATTCACCTTCTCGATGTATTACGTGCCTGATCAATCAAAGGCTAAGACTACAATTTCACCCACAGATCAGCAAGTTTGGACAACTTTCCAAGAATTGATTGGAAATCCATCTCTCCTTCTCTTCAAGCTTTTCACATATATATAAAAATATCTCCCTGGAAAGGGAATTTTTTTTACATATGTGTTGAAAATTCATACTTTATTTTTTATTTTTTACCGGTGTGGATATCACAAAGGTGATTTGGTTGCATGAAAGAATTGTAAAAAAAATAAAGAAATAAAATAAAGGACAAAAAAAAAAGTTTTATGCGAGTCACTTCAACTTGAATGTGTTACACCCCCTGCCACCCCTTTTCCCCTCACCCTCTTTTTTGATATTGCCCTGTTTTTTGGTGGCGTCACCGACGTCATGTTGGCGTCTGTACCCCCTAACCCCCAGAAACCTATCCTTCCCCCTCGCCCCCTTTTTCCTTCGGTTTCCATGGTGACGACGTCCTCTTTACACTTCCGCCCTTACTTGAAAATAGTTTTTGGGAAATCCTGAAAGGCTCAATAGCTTAGAAACGCAGGAGAGTTTTAACTAGAAAGAATCCTACTTGTTTTTTATGTGAGTCTTGGATAGAAAGAAAACTTTTAATATCGATGCTTTTTTTTTATATAACTTAAAGGGATAAAAAGCAGTGAAAAAAAACCCCGACGCGTCCTTATTTGAAACGAAGGGAAATTCATTTGTTTGATTTGGAACACGTTCTCTGAAAAACGTCAACTGTAGTTTGGAAGAGATAAGAGATAGAGAGAAAAAAAAAAGCTGTGTTGAACAATTTCACTCTGGCCAGAACAAAATGTCAAGTATTTATTTGTTTCTGTGGTGATATAAGCTTTGTTTGGGTGACTTTAATCTACTGTAGAAGATTCGTAGATAGTTTAAAACAACTTTTAACTATTCAAGGGTGACCTGGTTGTCTAGGGGTAAGGTGTCAGACTTCTATGCTGGCGGCCGGGGTTCAATCCTCGGTCCCAGCACAGATTTATCTGATTACCAAACCCTTCCTTCACCTCTGACAAGACCTCTTGTGAATGTGGGGAATGCCAGGCCTCCTCCGTGGTTCGGATTCCACGTTAAACTGTAGGTCCTTCATTTCATCTCACAATCACCCTACCATTACACATTAGCGTAAGTGCGTTTAACCCGAACGGGTAATAAGATGCGGTGCTAATAATAATAATAATTTAACTATTCAACAAACGATGTCTCCTTTATATATATATACGCACACATTATTTATTTTTAAATACAGTAAAACTTCAATAATCTTGACTAATTTAGTGATGGGTTATGAGAAGGAGTATATTACGGATACATGTAAATAACAGTTAAACTACAAGGATATATATTTTTTAAATTCTATATTATACACACTCGATTCATTGGCCAAATGGTCTAAGACGTCACTCTCGTATTGGACCGGCCTGCTGATGAAGGGGAGATCAGGGCTCGAATCTCTGTTGGGCTTACTGAGGGGGTGGTTTATCCTCAGATGGTTCCCCACTCTCCTTCCGCGCAAATGTGGGTACATTACCTCTAAAATGCTTCCTCCAGCATCTCTACCCCATTTGAGTAGTTATCATATAAGCGTATAGCCCGGACAAGTAATAAGACGCGGCGATAAAAGTAATACAGAGTATTGTACACTTCGTCCACCTTGAAAGGTAGTAAGGTTAACTTAAACGCTTCCTGGGGTTTCACATATTCTCCGAAAAACAAGTTCAGATACAGAAACGGGGTCACATGACGAGCTCCAAGCCATTCACAATATTTCAACCTCGGTGGCGTTGTCCACTCGCCGCAACTTGATACAACTACAACTTTCTCATTTATTCGCGACATCGGCTTTGGAAGAGCCAATAACATTTCAACACCAGCCAACTCAATCAGTTCACATACACCCAAACAAAGTGTGATGAAAGCAGGCAACTGCATCTATTGTTGGGAAGTGATTAGAAAGAACTCTTTAAATTGGAAGTGTGTGTGCTGTTCTCATTCGATTTTGATTTGTTTCATGACACATCGAAATAATTTTAAAATATCCATTATGCTTTTTTTTTTTTTTGTAGGACCGCGTCTTACTACTCTTTCGGATTGTAACACTAGTGACTTTAGGGACAACGAAGGTTCTATTTAAAGGAAGTGACGCCACATTTGCATAGAGGGAGAGTGGAAAACAATCTAGGAATAACCACCTTCAGTACACCCGACCGACATTTGATCTCCGATCTCCCCGTCATCAGTAGGTTAGCTTAATACAAGGGTAACGCCTTCGGGTTTTAGGCCACTGGCCCCAGCATCGGGAAATTTTAAAAAGGAGATTTTTAAATAAGGGTGTGTGTGGTTGAAACGAGATGAATGATTGTGAACCCGGCCACAGTCTTCCCCTCTCTCTCACACTCAATGATGTAGGAGACGTATGATCGTGAACCCGACCTTAGTCTCCCCCTCTCTCTCACACTCAATGATGTAGGAGACGTATGATCGTGAACCCGCCTTAGTCTTCCCCTCTCTCTCACACTCAATGAGTAGGAGACGTATGATGTGAACCGGCCTTAGTCTTCCCCTCTCTCTCACACTCAATGATGTAGAGACGTATGATCGTGAACCCGACCTTAGTCTCCCCCTCTCTCTCACACTCAATGATGTAGGAGACGTATTATCGTGAACCCGACCTTAGTCTCCCCCTCTCTCTCACACTCAATGATGTAGGAGACGTATGATCGTGAACCCGACCTTAGTCTCCCCCTCTCTCTCACACTCAATGATGTAGGAGACGTATATCGTGAACCCGACCTTAGTCTTCCCCTCTCTCTCCCACTCAATGATGTAGGAGACGTATGATTGTGAACCCGGCCTTAGTCTTCCCCTCTCTCTCCCACTCAATGATGTAGGAGACGTATGATTGTGAACCCGGCCTTAGTCTTCCCCTCTCTCTCCCACTCAATGATGTAGGAGACGTATGATTGTGAACCCGGCCTTAGTCTTCCCCTCTCTCTCCCACTCAATGATGTAGGAGACGTATGATTGTGAACCCGGCCTTAGTCTTCCCCTCTCTCTCCCACTCAATGATGTAGGAGACGTATGATTGTGAACCCGGCCTTAGTCTTCCCCTCTCTCTCCCACTCAATGATGTAGGAGACGTATGATCGTGAACCCGCCTTAGTCTTCCCCTCTCTCTCCCACTCAATGATGTAGGAGACGTATGATTGTGAACCCGGCCTTAGTCTTCCCCTCTCTCTCCCACTCAATGATGTAGGAGACGTATGATTGTGAACCCGGCCTTAGTCTTCCCCTCTCTCTCCCACTCAATGATGTAGGAGACGTATGATTGTGAACCCGGCCTTAGTCTTCCCCTCTCTCTCCCACTCAATGATGTAGGAGACGTATGATTGTGAACCCGGCTCTTAGTATTCCCCTCTCTCTCCCACTCAATGATGTAGGAGACGTCTTATCAATAATGTGCACCACTGGTCTGTTGTCCCGTCCACACAGGATCGGGTCAGACACGTCACACGGACAGGTTAACGACACCATCTCACTTCACACAGTCTCACACCTGACGAGTCACACAGAGAGACATTCCTCACTCACCCGAAAGAGGGAACACTGATTGGAGACTTGACAACTGAAACAGTGGAGGAGCTGTCAGCACCCCTTCCACTGACCTAGATGGGTCTTGAGTTGGAAGGGGAGTGTGGGAGTGTCTACGGCCTCACACACACACACACACACACACACACACACACACACACACACACACACACACACACACACACACACACACACACACACACACACACACACACACACACACACACACACACGTGTGAGCTTTCCGTACTGAATTGATAAGAGAAACTCTTGATGAAACAATGATTGCAGCGATCACAAAGCTACCAGTGAGGTGTAGTAAGATTTTAGTAGATAAGGACATTTCAGAAAAATATGAAGGACACGGGAGAAAAAGGAGGTAAGTCACATTACACATACTTTCCAGGACAACAACTTTTATATCTCAAACCTAATAAGGAATAAAGCAAGGCTTTTATTAATTTAATTTAATTATCACAGATACCTCTTTTAACTATAATAATCTCAAGTGCATTAGATAGGTCTCATGATTGTCTAACAGATGGCAGCACTTACTCAATTTGAGTAAAAATTATACTTTTCCCCTTTTACCCTGTAGCGTTCATATACAAACATAATATTTTGTGCTCAACATTGATAAAAATTTACTATATAAATGTTATTTAAAAGATATTTATAATATCTATAAAAAGTGTACAGTTCAAAAGCAGATGACTTGACGTGTGAATACGGGAAATCGGATCTAGTAGCATTCCTAGCTGTCAGATAAGATTCTTCCAGTGAAAATCGGACTGAAGCTACTACGACACACATTATCACGGTTATAGTTTTCTGAATTGTTTGGATAATAGTTACTGTTGTCAACAAAAATAAAATTCCTTTCAAAAAATTTTGTATTCATGTATAAATTAATACTTTAATATAACCTTAGTTTACCCTGATAGGTAGAAAGCTTACCTTGCTTGGTTCCACTATGGTGTAGCTTATAAGATAGAGTCATAGTGTAATAGGCAAGACTACTACTACCTTTCAGGGTGAGTGGAGTGCATATTTAGAAACGATCAAATAAATATGTATGTATTTTTAATTTATTTCAATTATATTATTATTATAGTAATAATTATTATTATTAATATTACAATATTTACAATTGATATGTATTACTATTATAACTATTTCATTATATACAGTTCAAGAATGTTTAGTTATACTAAATTTTAGCCCAATACATTAATTACTTTATCTTAGCCTTGGTATGCAAACATCATAAATTACCAAGTTTGACCCCTTAAAATTCGTGAACTTTAATGATTTGAAATCATTGATTCACTATGTTTAACATATAATTATAATATCCATTGCGCTAGCCCGCAAGTGAGATATATCGACTTGTTAAAATTGTGCAATACAATAGGGCACATAAACAATTACTCGTCTGTTTAGAATTAACTGTACCGTCTGAGCCACCAGCATCGATTCTTGTAGTACGCTCATATTTACTAGGTGTCGTCTCTTGATCCATAATTGCATTTTTAATTGACAGTCAAATCTTCATCCCTTCTTTAATTGTTCTATGTTCGCTGCTAGATCGCCAGCGCACCATTTTGTAACTTAAGCTGTTACGCAAACACCTGCGAGAGTGTATAGAATTGTTCTCTAAGTAAATTGTTTTTATCCTCTTGCTCCTTATTGTTTTTTTTAAATATATTTATTGTGGACTATCTCAAGAGAGAAGAATCATGGTCTCCACACTCGTACACAAAAATCTCTGTCACTTCAACTAAAGGTAGGACATGCGATACATATAATCGGGCATATATTTGTAAACATTAATTCATGAAATAAAATATATTCGTCATTTTTCCCCTTTCGAACATAATCATATTGTAACGTTGCTTGAGATCAACGTTACAAGCAAGAAGCAAATATGAGTTAAATAACCACAAGTCTACAACCACGAAGAGTGGACATAACAAGACTCACCAAAACTGCCCCGTTTCTCGGTCTCCGTGTGTGAAGTCTCATCAACAAACATCCCGGCCCGTGTACATTGTTCTCGCCCCGAGTGAAAAGGCGTAACTGATAGACTGTGGAGGTGTGGCGTGGTGAGCGTGGCATTTCTCACGTTGCCCCATGGGAAGTGGTCAGACTGTGATCACGTGATGTTCCCGACGTCTCTCCAATGACCTATTTGTTCTTTACCACCAATCCCGCTGTTTCATGTGAATGTTCTACTATGTTCTTTTGCTTCCCCTATGTTCCCCTCCTCTCAGAGAAAAATTGCTTATAATCTGATGTCGTTTGCCTTAAGCGGCACTTCTTGGTTTGCCCGTGTCTTGGACACACATCACGGGATGGGATTATTCCCAAAGGTATAAATTCAAATTTCGGCCGTACTACTCAAAATTTACTGTTTGGAAAATATTTAAAGAATATTTTAAATAGACTATAGGTTAGGTCTAAATTCTCTTTTTGGCCAGTACATTCTAAATTTCCTTTCGACTTTCATCTGTCATTTTCTGTAATATTGTAAGAATGGCTAAGTACGTAGATTAATATGACGTAATGCTATATATAATTTGTTAAATATATTGCCAGGGTTTTGCCCTTCCGGCTTGTTGTCCCGTGATTGAAACTATGAGGGACCTTTTATATTTTTTTTTGACTTACCTTTACAAGGCGAATGCCTGGATTAATTTGGGCTAAGAATAATATAAGTATATTACTTTCTTTTTGGGTTGGCATTTAAGTAATACGCCAATGTTTTGTAACTATGAAGCGCGCACTGCGGGTTGCCGCTGAGGCCGGTTAAGGGGCTGTAAGCTACGTAGTGAATGTAATTGTTAGGATAAGGTTGCTATGGATACAGCGCCTCAGTATAGTTATGGGCATAACCCCTTTACCTTTTTTTTTGTCTATGTAATGGCTACATTGTAAAAGTAACCGTTAGGACAAGGTTGCTATGGATACAGCGCCTCAGTATTGTTATGGGCATAACCCTTTTTTATTTTATGTAATTCTCTTGTAACTATCTGTTGTTACATATATATATAGTCACATATATACATATATAATTATTGTTAATCTATTCTCAAATAAATAATTATTTATTAGACTCGCAATCTTTAATTTACATCGACAAGTTCAAAGTAATTTTGGCTGATCAAACAAAAGACTCTCGTACCGTTCCTTTTGAGTCTTTAGGTATGGTAGTGGATGGTGATTGAGAAGGGTTCATGGCGGCAGATGATTGAATAGGTCCAAGTATAGGCCTATCAACAAATATGCGGTCCTAACGCTCTTCTGCAATTAACTCATTTTCTTGTTGTTTTCATGCCCTCTTTACCTTATTGTACGTGTTCACCTGCCCTTGTCCAGTTGAGGAGAAGGGGGTGTAACACAATATGGTAAACATTTAATACGAGTATACAATATATATTTATAATCTGATACGCCCATAATTTATATAACGAGAAAACAGCAGAACCGATTTTGTCAAACGATCATTCATTTTAAAAATTAGGGATCAAGGATATCAGAAAAAAAAGAGTAAATTCCAACGAAAGCTCTATTTTACCAGCGAATTTCTAAGTTTTACTGCTGTGTGAGCAGTGGGCCATCTGTACAGCCATTCTTTGTTAACATCAACATAGAAACCTGGATTTGTAAATGATTGTTTATCAATAAATAAAATATTTATCTTTGGCTGAAAATAATTTAATAGTACAAATAGAAATGTAACGAATACAAAAATACTGCAAAAATTGGTATATATATCCAACAAACCAATGATAGAAGGACATTAGTATGACCAGAACAGGTAGTAAGACGCGGTGCTAAAAAAAAAAGTAAAAATATATTTTGTTTGCATTGTTGCTTTTCCTTCTTTTTTATTTCTAAATATTTGCCTCCGTTAGCTATAATAATTCTCAAAAAATAAAAAGAATAAATATGTTTTATCCTCACAAAATTGTTAATGGGGTAGCTTTAAAGTTCTTATCGTAATGTAAAGAGGAAAAATATATGTTTTGTTTAAAATCAAACATTGGAAGCTAAAATTATGTGACCAGTAAACGTTTATTTATAAAGTCGAACGAGGTCCCATTCTATAAAACACAATAGAACAATAAACAACTTTGAACACATTATAGAGCATAATCTACAACCATCGCTGTAACAATCCACTAGTCTCAATTGAATTGGGCACACACTTTGTTTACACTGAAAGGTGATGAGTCTACCTGGACTGGTTCCACTATGGTGTGGCTTATAGAATATGGCCATAGTGTAATCAGCCAGGGTAAGACTGCTACTATCTGCGTAAATGGAAAGTAAATAAATGTAATACCTTCAAATATATATAATTTTAAACCTATTTATTTATTTAAAGTAGGCCTTCTCACTGCTAACTTTCTAACAGACTTTTTGTGTCAGAATCAGACCTAAAACTAACTTAGTCCTAATATCAAATAATATTTCCGAGCAATGTATGAACGGGTCACCCATCTAACTCTCTCCCTTGAGGTGGCCCTGATCCTAGAACATAAACTGCAGCAAGCCTCTTAATTGTTCATTTATAATTGTTAGAGAAATAATAAAACCATCTCTGTGATCAAAGTTACTGGCTACAGATCCAGAGGTCCCAGGGTTCGATCCCCAGCGCTGTGAAGCATTGGGTCAGCACCGCGTCTTACTACCCGTTCGGGTTATACGCACTTAAGCTAATGGGTAATGGTTGGGTGATTGTGAGATGAAATGTAGGACCTACAGTTTAACGTAGGATCCGAACCACGGTGGAGGCCTGGCATTCCCCACATTCACGAGCTGTGATTAATACACGTATTGTCAGAGGGGAAGGAAGGGTTTGGTAATCAGGTAAATCTGTGCCGGGACTGAGGATTGCACCCCGGACCTCACCGCAGAAGTCTGACACCTTACCTCTAGACCACCAGGTCACACAAAATAAATTAGAAGCTATTTTAATAAATAAGTAGCGGCTTCGGTCTACTGAGATTAACGGCTAAATGGTTTGTTGTGCTGACCACTAGAGTCTAGACAACCTCTATCCTTATAAATTGGCAGATTAACTTCGCCAACAGTCAGTGGCCACTCTGTCGCTGTGGCTTACCCGCTTCGGTGGCCGCGTCGTCTAGCACGCTACTCTCGCAGTAGACAAGACTGTCGATGATAGGGAGATCAAGGTTCGAATCTCTGTCGGGTATGGTTTTTTCCAAAATGGTTTTTAACTCTCCCTCCTAGCAAATGTGGGTACACTTCTTTTTAATATAACCTTCCTAGTCTCTAAAACCACTAGCGTAGTTAGTAGATTGCATAAGCATACAACCCGAACGGGTAGTAGGACGTGGTGCTAAAAAAATAAGAATAACAAATTATTCAGACATGCCTGGAATCGGACTGGGGACATTTAGTTTAGCAAATAGACGTGATAACGACTGAGCTAAGGTGTCCGACTACAACATAGTACTTGGGTAGAATACTATTAATATTACAAACGCATCGGTCCCATGACTGTCGGGATGAAGAATGATGAGTCGTAAAAAACTTGGTGGGGAGTTTTTAAGAACATTTCTCGGAAATGGACGTGTAAGATGGGGTTGGGAGGGGGTTTAGTATGTGATGGGGGGGGGGGGGGGGGGAGGACATAAAGAAATTTGGGATACTGTTAGCCTCCACCGTGGTTCGGATTCCACGTTAAACTGTAGGTCCTTCATTTCATCTCACAATCACCCTACCATTACACATTAGCGTAAGTGCGTATAACCCGAACGGGTAGTAAGACACGGTGCTAATAATAATAATAACAACAAGTTATTGTGAGAAGTCTTGGTGTTAGGTGAACATCGGTGTGTTTGACCATGTTTGAGGAAGGTTTATTATGTTCACAGGTTTCCCAAATTCTCTTTTCAGGCAAATTTTAATACATTTCCTCTTAGTCGCATATTCTCTTTATTAGATTAAGTCGGTAATAAACCAAGGTGTTGAAAGAACCAGTAAAAAAAAAAGTTACATTTACTTTTAGTAGGAGTACTCCTAATGTACGTCCAAACCGTGGTATATTAAAATGTCCGAGTTTAAACCACCTACTCTTGGGTGTGGATATAGGGGACACGAAAAAAGAGATGTGTGTTTGCAGTGTTTATATAAAACATCTTTTGGTCAAAATAAATAAAATATTTCTCAGTAGAAACAAAGAGTTTAGTTTTCTTCACACGGTGATATCAACAGTTGTTGAATATCTGTCATTAGTATAGCAGCATTAGATGATAAACTTTTTAAATGAAGATAAAAAGTTGTCTTTAAATTCCAGGACACCTTTGACAGATATTCAACAACTGTTGATATCACCATGTGAAGAAAATAATACTCTACGTTTATACTTGAGCCATATTTGATTTATTTTAACCGAAAAAGCGTTTTGAAATAAAATCTGCAAATACACTCGCCTTTTCTTGCGTCACCTACACTCCCAACTTAACTCCAACGTAGTTTGGTAGAAATCCTCTGATTAGCTCAAAATTTATAATAGACGCGCTCACACAGACCGACCAACCGACACTATTATACAAGTATTTTATTTTTCTGTGTGATAATAGGAGGGCTGAATTTTGGAGAGAGGCACCAACTAAAAAAAATAATCACATACAGCTAATTCCAGTTAACGTGACGGCAGATACACGTAAAAATCCCTCTATCCCTGCCCCCCCCCCTAAAAAACACGTCCCAAACTTGTGGGATTAAAAAAAAAAGTCCAATATGTAAATATGTGGATCGAACCGCGGAGAAGGGAATGGACCGAGGGGAAGGAGGGGAGGGGAGGAAGCTGTAGTTTGGAAGCTGTTTATTTGTGGTCCGTTATCGTTAATGTTGGTGATGCGGTTGGTGCCTCTCATTAGGACACTTGTAACATAATTTGGTCGGCAGCTGAACGCCAGGTTGAAACTTGGGAAAGAGAGGGAGGGAGGGTTTTAGGACAGCGGTTTTTGAAGGGGAGGAGAAAAGGGTGTAGTCTGTACTTAACTAAGTTCACGAGGTAGGGTTCCGGGAGAGCCCGGCGTATTTTAAGAGCTTAAGCAAACTTTAGTCTGCAGGGTTTGGGGTTTTGAAATTGCTACTGGTTAGAAAAGGATATCGTGTGTGTTAACTGGCGGAACTTTTAGAAAGAGCGGGTTCTGTGGGTTCATACGTCGATTTAAAAACAAGAGCAAATCTTAAATGTGCTAACGTGACGATCTCTGAACCAACCACGAGCGAGAAACCAATACGAACTTCACTAGTAGGAACAATTTCGGTTTTGTTTGCGATGTTACATAAAAATATGCTTAGAAAATCCAATCAAAACAAACAGATTCGATCAGTGCGCATGCGCCTACTACAAACCAACCAACCAACTCAATCAGTGCGCATGCCTCTGAAATAACCAACTAATACGCGCATATGCCTTCAAAGCGAAACACGAGAATACAGCTGCGTTAACGGTTGTGAAGACACTTGAAATAACATAAGAAATATGTAAAAAAAAAAAAATCATTAACCATTTGTCATTTTGTCATTAATAAATTAAATAAAAGGTTAACTAGAGTGTGTTTATGTGTTTAGTTCTTGGTCTGTGTTGATACGTTTCATTACATGCCATATCATCATCATCATCATCATCATCATCTTCAAGCCACTGGCTGGGTCTGTGTGGAACATAAACCTCTCCACCGCCTCCTTTCCTCCCACCACTCTCTCCTTCTACCTCGGCTCAGTCCTCTCCTCCACTCTCCTCCTTACTCCCTTCAGCCATCTGTCCCTGGTCTTCCTCTCCTCACTCCTCCACACGCCTCTTCCTCTCGGCCTCCATATCCAACATCCTCCTGGACATCCTTTCCCCTCCATTCTCCTCACATGGCCACCCACTTACGTGCCTTCTCTATCCTGTCCTTCCCTTCTATTCTTACTCTCTCATTCTCACCCTGTCAAATCTTTTCACAGATCCTACTTCTCAGAAATCTCATATCAGTCACCTGCGATAATCTTAGAAATCTTGTCAATCCCCTGGAAAATAAAAATATGTCGGTGATGACGTGTTTCCAGTTAACGTAGTAAACAAAGCATGGTCTATGGGTCTATGGTTATGGGTCGACACACCTGTCAGCAGGTGTGTGAATTGCTGCCACACTCATAGCTCTATTTACAAGCTCTTACTTGCACTACAGACCACGGTGGCTCAGCGGAGATACAAGTGTCGCACTTTGTGTCCATTTGAAACGTGGCTTTATTGTGTGTGTCCTTACTATATAGTCTATACACAAACGACCCCACCACTGCGGTGGTCACGTGGTCTAATACGCCACTCTAACAATATACTAGATTGCCGATGACGGGAGATCAAGGTTCAAATCTCGGACGGATGTTCTGAAGTGTTTTTTTTTTCAAAATTGTTTCCACTCTCCCTCCACGTAAATGCAGGTACACTTGTTATAATATATCCCTACTAATCTATAAAATCATTAGCGTAGTTAGTATATAAGCGAATAACCCGAACGAGTAGTATGACGCGGCGATAAAAAATAAACCTCCAAGAAATTGCAACGGGTGTTCTTGTTTGGGGGAATCTCGAAAAATTCAAATCATTTTAGCAACTACACTTGATAGTTGCAGTCAGTTGGACTGGAACTATGCACCAGTGGTGCCAACTTCGGGGGAGCAAGAGGATTTTTGCCCACCCAAAAATTGCCTAGGAAGGGCATAGTGTCATTTTGACGCCCCCCCCCCCCCCCGCCCCAACATTTTTCTCTCCTCTAAAAATTAGAATTCTCCACGTCTAAATTGTATTCATGTATGCAACACTTTGTTGACAAATGTGTTCCAAGATAGAAGTATTTATTGGTTTTTAATAATCATTTGCATTTCGAACATTTTTGGGAATCTTCCTTATAAGCAGCCATAACACTTGTAAGTTTCCTGATTCTCACATAGATAGCTGTAGTGTACGTTCGCAAGCAGCACAAGCTCGAAGTGGCCGAAATCGAACTCTCCTATCGAGTATTCTTGCGGTATCGAGAGCTGAAGTCCCTGTTCACATTCCCACTATGAGAGATTCCTTCCTATTTATTCCACCTTCTGTTGTATCTGTCGTGTATTGTCCGAGTCAGTCAGTTTTCAGTTCTGTCGTTTTAATATCGCGAATAGATTATCAGTACTTTTATTTATAATTTGTGTGTTATAATTCCAAATTCCCGAGACAACGGACAAATTTGTGATTATAAGTAAGATCAAGGAAGTGGAGGAGATCCACATTCGAAAAAACGGCACCAGTTACTAGTAAATCATGACCTCCCTACCTCCCCTTTAAAAAAAAAATCTCAAGTCGGTGCCCCTGCTATGCAACCTACAGTCTAGCAGTCAAGAACGTATTATGTATGTGTAGAAATATAGTGTTTATTCAGTTTCACCCGCCTCGGTGCGTAGTTGACTAACGCGCTATTCGTGTTGAGCTCGACTGCTGAGGACGGGGAGATAGAGTTTCGAATCTCGGTCGGGTGAACTGGGGGTGGTTTTTCATAAATGATTTTCCACTCTCCCTCCACGCAAATGCGGGTTCACTTCCTCTAATTCAACCTTCCCAATTCCTAATCCACTAGCGTAATTAGTACTTAAAGCGTATAACCCGAACGGGTAATATGACGCGATGCTAAATATTATTATTCAGTTTCAAAAAATTGTTTAGTAAGACCATTTTTAAAACTTTTTTTAGCCCCAGTAGGTTGTTTCTCCTAACTACTGGCGTCTCTCTCCTTCACTTAAGGTAGGGGGCCCATCTATCGTCCCCCACTTGTTTTCTGCTAACTATTATTTGATCTTTAGAGTTTAAGATCTGAAACTAATGCAGTTAGAAAGTTTAAACATTTTATTCTATGATTCACTTGGTGAAACATGAAACAACTGAACCAAAAAAATGGGTAAAGCATAAATTCACAAAAATGAACATTCCGATTATTCCAAAAAGTGGCCCTAATTCCGTCCCCTCTGTTTCATTTTAAATTATGCACAGATAACATGTAAAAACAAGTCAGAGACACAAAGAATATTAAGAAATGCTAAATTAATAATTTACTGAAAAAAAAAATATAAAAATACAAAGGGAAGAGTAAAATTATCAAAAGCATTTGCCTTCTATTACAAAATAATATCTGCTTTCGAAAAATAGCTTATCATCTTATTATCTTATTAGATAATCAATCACACATCCAAACAGCTGTCGCAGATAAAATGTTTCTTTATTTCACAAGAAGTGCACAACTCGTGGCACCATTGGTAGCACTTCCCGCATGAGATCCATTTCTCGCCGCATTTGTCACCAGAAAATGGTTTCCCACAAAATTGACAATCGACATCGTTATCACTATCCTCATTATCTGTTGACACATAAATCACTTCGGTCTCATCATAAGAAGAACTTTCACTTGAAGTATCAAGGAATGGCTTCCTTCGCTTCTGTTGGAGAGCAGACTTCTTTTTCAGAGTATCTGACGTGGAGGGTTGGGAATTTGACGAGGAAGCTTTGTAGACTGATGATAGTTTTCCTGATGACGAAGTTGAGGTGGTGGTCTTGGATCTTTTAAGAGCTGAAGAGGATATTTTTGAGAATTCCTCGGTTATTTTAGGATCCAATGTCTTAGTCAAAGGGTGGGAAGAGGAAGCAAATGGAAGCTTCTTTCGATAACTCTTTGGTGGTTGTTCTTCAACATTTTCTGACTTGCGTTTTTTCTTTGTAGCCTCCTGAACTTTTTCTTTGTGTGGGGTTCCTGTCACTAGAAACGCTTCGCCGCGCCTGTTTGAGGTTGAAGGCAGAATTGCTGGAACTTCCCTAATGTCCTTTGGAGAGATTTTCTGGGATGAAGAGCATCCACATGTTAAAGTAAAAGCTGGTGTTGATAGATATTCAGGTGTTGGTAAAGACAATCCAAGTGTTAAACGACCAAACGATGTAACGTCCTGTGTCATCGAAGCTCTAGATGTTGAAGGATGCTCTGGACGAGCACTCTGTACAGGGACGGATTGATTCCCAGTTGACTGAACAACAAAGTCGGTTTCACGGAAAATATCTGGATTGAAAGGATAGAGGCCTGTCTTCCTGAATCCGTTGATTGCTGTTTCCAGTGTTGCAGCTTGCATATAGCCTTTACTAAACAGTGAAGCAACCTGAAGCTTTCTGACAATACGGTTTGGATTATTTGAGAGCCAATTCTCAACAGATTTTGCGTAGTATGTCTTAAGAGGAAACATGAAAGACACATCCATGGGTTGCATCTTGGCTGTAGAATGTGGAGGCAGGCAAACAATTGAGACGCCAGTTTCTCGGGCTCTCTCAATCAGATGGATGTTGCGAGTGTGTGAATAGTGGCCATCTAAGACAAGAACAATAGGGTTTTCTTTAGTTGGCCTCACTTTGACAATAAAATGTTCCAGCCACCTGGAAAAAAGGGGGCCACTGATCCACCCACTTTCAGAGACACCACCTATCGAACCAGGAGGTGCCCCATCTAGCAGTTCCACCTGCCACTGCTTCTGAGGAAAGATTAACATGGGGGGAACGAACTGCCCTGCTGCAGACATGCAGCAGACTGCAGTGATGGTTGCTCCTCGTTCTGCAGAAGCCAGCTTGTGTACTTCTTTTTTCCCTTTGGCTGTTATTATTTTAGTCGCTTTATGCTGTACAACAGAAATGCCCGTCTCATCAACATTAAATATTCTAGAAGGATCAGAATTAACCTTCTCTAGCTCCTGTTTGTATATGGAAAAAAACTTCTGAACATTTTCACGTGTGAATCCTTGGATTCTAGCAAGCGATAGATTTTGTGGTTTTCTAACAGAAAGATGTGGGTGTCTTTTCAAGAAAAGACGCTGCCATTTACGGCCAGCCTGTCCTGTCTCTGTAGAAAAAGGGTGAGAAAGATTGTTCCTGATAGCTAACTGGAAAGCCATCCTCTTAAGATCTGCCAGAGTCATTCCATAATAACTCCTTTGCATTTCCATACAATAATCGACCAGCAATTTTTCAACCTCCTCAGTTAAAGTAGGTTTTCTTCCTATTTTCTTTTTCACACATTCTTCAGCTTGAACACCAGACTTTACATAGTCCTTCAAAGTTGCTCTTGGTATATTAAACGCTTTTACGGCAGTTTTGTATCCCATCTTTTTATCCCTTACAGCTTTTATGGCTTCTATCATAGATTCCTTGTTCCACTGCTTACGTTTCCCCATCTAGAAACACACCAATAAAAAAATACTATACCAACTGAGAGAGTTCTAAATTTCGTCCCTGGGACAATATTTGGGACTCACCTAGGGGACGAAATCAGGGCCAGTATATACAAACAATATGGCGACATAATTCTCAAAACACGCTTTGTTTCTTATCCTGTAGCCTACGCATTGTAAAAATAGACATCATAGGCTATATATTACAGATATATAGTGATTTATTTACATACCTTAGTAAGAGATATGGCCTTGGAAATGTGGACAAAATAATTACTCGAACATTTACAAAAAATGGAAATAAAAATAACTCACGCAAAAACAAACACAGAGCCACAAGTTGATTACAGACTCGCTAATGCGTCATTGGCGAGGTTTAACACTAGCTTCCGCCATGCTGCAGCACTTACCAGACGAGAAACCCAGGGGGATGGAATTAGGCGCGGGGACGAATAACGGACCCTTTACCTTATTAGTACCAGTACACACCCTTGGTAGCGTTCCGTAGAATCTGGCATCTCGCAGTGAGTTGGTCCGCTGCGTTAGCCCTTAATTAGACGCATGCGGGGAAGGTTAGGTCGTCATACCCTTAACACACACTCACACGCGCGTCTCTCTTGTCTCACAAAGAGAATACACGGTGCAATATTCACAAGCTTCTAGCCCCCCCACCCATCCCTTACCAAACTAACCCTTCGAAAAAAAAGTACACCAAATTTTAACCCACATCCCTAAAGGCAGACCTTGTCAAAAATCTTTTTTTTTCCCCTCTCACTTTATCCATCCCTTCATCTTCGACTTACAAAATGAAACAAGCTAGACACTTTATTTTTGTCGCGGTTGGCCTACTGGTTATGACATTATTTTCGGGCTCTTTTAAGTTGGTAATCGTGTACAGCGAGCGTCTGTTTATTTTTATTTCAGTGAAGACGCTTAAACTTGCTCATGTGTAACTAAAGTTTGCTTAAATAAATAATGTAATAATTATGAGGAAGTGTGTTTCTAAAAACAGAATAGTTAATTTTCCGCATTAAAAAGAAACATTATTAATGTCGCGTTACTCATTATCTCCTTTGGATAGTAAATATTGCGCATCTGGGCTATATCACTCGTAGTCCAGTAGTGGAAAGATTATTCAGTACCAAAGTATCGTTGTCCGGGGACGCCCGAATGTACTAATAGAACATTCTTTCCGTGGAGGCTCTCTCGATGTCCCGATGAGGTGAGATGATGTTGATAGTTAAGTATGAGGGTGTGGAACCAGTGGAAACGCTTAAACCTAATTTAAACTTAACCAACCCCTGGTGACCGTTGGGGTAGGTCCCCTTTAGGGAAAAAATAACCAAGGTACCAGCAGGGAATCGAACCCGGGACCTTTAAAGCTCCTAGTCAGGTGCACAAACCACCACACCACGGGGCCGGTTATATCTTTAGATGTGAGGGTATGTTTTATTAAAGTTTTATATTATTTTGAAAACAAAAGCTGATATATATATATAATTGGCTTTTGTTTTCAAAATAATGTAAGACTTTAAGACTTTAATAAAACATACCCTCACACACACACACACACACACATATATATAGCTTGTTTTAGCACCGTGTCTTATTACCTGTTCGGGCTATTATCATATGCACTGTAAAGAACCAGAATTACAATTTAGGGTGTTGGGGAGTGAGGATTGAAAGTCACATTAATTTAGTTGGTGAGACGAAATCGATAGATGAAACTGTTCCGCAAAGTTTTCAACGAATCGTCCAATACCTCAGCTCAGTCGGTAGCGCGTCTTTCTACTGAGCTAAGGGTGCCGGGTTCGATTTATGGCATGGCCAAAAAATGTAGCACTTGTGAAATGTGGGTTCACCCTTTAAAGTTGATGAATTAACGGCTGGGGGCTGGATGTTGTGTCTGTTAAATATATGTTAGTTTATATGTTGTGTGCTGATATAATCAGTTGGCTCTAAAATTTCACGTTAGATGTCTCAAATAAATATGAAACAACAAAAAATTCTACGAATCATTTATTCTCCCCTTAATCTACTCCCGACCCCTATAAAAGTTAAAACGGCCCGGGCCACTGAGTCTCGTCAGGGTAGAGCCCGAAACCAATCATGCATTAGCACGCCTCCCCTCACAATCTTGCGTTCCCCAGCCGGTGATTGAAACGGCAACCCTTTGAATGGAAGGCAATTACAGTTAATGAGCCTGACCATCAGCAAGTCGCTCGCTTTTAATGCAAACTATGTAGCCGGGAGTTTCTTACAGGACTGAGCGGGGGGAAGGCCACTAGGTATCAAGGGCTCTGCACTTGATCACCCTAAACTACAATATACTGACAGGTAAACCCCCCCTTCCTCTCCCCCCTTTAACTTTCAAAGCGTGTCAGTATTATTATTATTATTAGCACCGCGTCTTACTACCCGTTAGGGTTACCCGCTTTTAAGTACTAATTACGATAATGGATTGGGAATTGGGAAGGTTGAATTATAGGAAGGGAACCCGCATTTGCGTGAAGGGAGAGTGGAAAACCATTTAGGAAAAACTACCCCCAGTTCACCCGACCGAGATTCGAATCTCGATCTCCCCGTCCTCAGCAGTCGAGCTCAACACGACTAGCGCGTTAGCCAACTACGCCACCGAGGCGGGTGAGATGGAATGGAGGACCTACAGTTTAACGTGGGATCCGAACCACGGTGGAGGCCCAGCATTCCCTACACTCACAAGTTGTGATTAATACACGTCTTGTCAGAGGTGAAGGAAAGGTTTGGTAATCAGATAAATCTGTGCCGGGACCGAGGATTGAACCCCCAGCACAGAAGTCCGACACCTTACCCCAGGTTACCCATAATATCCTGTTTAAAAATCTAACTAAAAATTTAAAAATCCGGCTTTGAGGTGCATTCGGGGCCCCCTTCCGTTCACCTATGTTAAAAAATTTCAGATCTGTGAGCAGTAGATTTGGCTGGGTATCGCACACAAACACACACAGACAAACACTTTCCTTTTATTGCTATAGATATAAATATAATATAAGATAGTTTGGCGTTAACGCGCACCCAGATCTAGTGGCCAAGCTATAAACTAGCCGGCACTTGGAACGCTGATTTTAAACATTGCTGGATCAACTCGTTTAATGAATGCAAAGGAATTTGGTTTACTCCATGCAATGGAAGGCTTTGGATTGTTGTTCGAAGTATAACTAATTGAAAAGGGAACTTCCTTCAGCACCATTTTGCTAGTAGATAAATATCCACGTCGTCCTATACAAATATGAGGAGGTAATTGTATAATTAGCTAAGTTCACCTATTTAAAAATAGTGCAAAGGAAGGCGTATTACTTGATAAACATTTGGTAATAAAAATCTCAACTGAATAATACTAGAACCGCCAATTTTAACTAAAAACATTTTATGGTACTTGGTGAAAACTTTTTCACTAAGTTGAATCATCAAAATCTTTGAATTTGGTAAGCCATGAGAATTCTATTTTTTTAGCATATCTTATATATTTATTGGAAGTTGCCACCACCTAAAAGTGATGAATAATATTCCTTTTATAACTTATTTTCTTGTAATAAATAAAAATAAGCCCCTTTATAAATAATTGATATACTCAAATTTCATTGTTAGAGGATACACAAAATCTTTGGATATAAACCCTTAATTGTTGTAAACGATCCAAGACAAAGGAAAAAAAAAGATAAAACCCAACTCAAATTTGTATTTTGCTATAGTTGTTATTTTAAATATCTATTGTTGTTTTCTAGCTTTATTCAGACATTAGTTTAATTTTTATACCGCTGAAAGATTATAAAGTAATATAATATCCTTATCTCTATTTTTTTAAATTATCTGACTAAAAATTTAATTATCTTGATCCAATGTCTAAATTTATGAAATTTCAGGCCATTTTAGTTATAAAAGTAGACAGGTATTTTAAGTGGTGCATCCGTATGTCGGATATCACAAATATTGTAAATCTAGTTATAGTCAAATTTGATATTTTGTTTAAAATTTGTGTTGTTGGTGTATCATTTTAGTTTCCAGAGTTGGCACTAGTATTTGATCCTTTGCTTCCCGTGGTTTCAGTCCTATCTAGATGGTCGAATTATCCCCAAAGGTTCTGAGAAAGGAGGTGTTGGTGTTAAACGCTAGCAGCCAGAAACATTGCAATGGTACCTATATTTATCAATAAGATATATTTTCTACTAGGCAGGGAATTACGATCAATATAATATACGGTATTATTTCATTTCCAAAAGTTAGAATATCGGAGTTGCAAAGTGAATAAGGTTTATTTATTTAACTGTCGCGTTAAGCATACACCGTAAGAAGTTAAAATTGTCACACTATGGACCAGGTATCAAGTGTCTGCTCTCGTCCATACACCGGTTCTAATAACTCCTCCAGTGGTCAGTTAAAACACCAGTTATCAATGTATGTGTATCAGAACATATGTCTGCTCTCGTCCATACACCGGTTCTAATAACTCCCCCAGTGGTCAGTTAAAACACCAGTTATCAATGTATGTGTATCAGAAGCATATGTCTGCTCTCGTCCATACACCAGTTCTAAATATCTCTCCCATTGTCCTGTCAAATAGTTCGTTATGAAAAGTGCGTGCGCGCTCTGTTATTATCGGTATTTGGTAATCAGGCAGAGACCGTGTTAATTACCGGGCAGTAAAAAAGGACCGGATAATCACGGTTTGTCAATGAGGCGCAAATAAAGCAATCAAAAACACGGTTTATTGAGAGGGGCTTCGGACACAATAATATCTAGGACCTTGAAAACAAGAACTACCTATCTCCGAGTGGTTAGGTTTTATTTTGTTCGGGGTGGAGGGGGAGGGTTACCAACCATTACTCATGTTCTTATATCATTTAACATGCCTCCGTCTCCTTCCTCTATCAGGACTTAACCTACAACCTGACCGTGATCAGTTAATGAATCGGTCCCACCAAACGCGCTACGACACTGAAACATGACCAAGAAGACTACATTTTAAATTTGTATATTTTTACTCGCCTAGGTGGCGTAGTTAGCTAACGCGCTTGTCGTGTTAAGCTCGACTGCCGAGGACGGGGAGATCGAGATTCGAATCTCGGTCGGATGAACTGGGGGAGTGGGTGTCCTAAATGGTCTTCCCCTCTCCCTCCATGCAAATGCGGGTTCACTTCCTCTAAATTCAACCTTCCCAATTCCTAACCCATTAGCGTAATTAGTACTAAAGCGTATAACCTGAACGCGGTGCTAAATAAAAAGAGGTATTTTTTCTCTCTCTTTTCAAATGGACAGATTAATTCTTTAGCCTTATTTATTTAAGAAGAAAAAAAGGCCCAAATAATAGTTATTTTGTAACGTTTTACATGGAATGGCTTAGAATGATTAAAACGGTCAGTGTGGTAGAAAACATATAATAAAGTTCAAGTTCAATCCGGTAGATAATGGAGCATTAAAAAAATTTTTTTTGTGTATATTTGTAAGATAAATTGTAGCTATAAAGGATATATATTTATAGCTACCATTTATTTGTAATACTCTGACAATGGTATTATATATTATATTAAATTTTACAACATATTTTAAATGATTCGACTTTTTCTGATTTATATAAAATTATTTAATCATAATATTATATATTTTCTCTACCAATGGGACTGTTTTTATAAATACATATACTAATATTATTAATTTACTATAATACATTTTGACTAAGACCATAACATATTGTAACTTTTCAAATGAGCTATTTTCTAGATCTCTACCTTCTTAAATAAGATAAGTTAGTTTATAAAACGTGTGTTGATATAATAAATATGTTAAGAAAGCTTACGTTAAATACCTTATTATTTTTTGCTTTAAATAGCAAGTTCAAAAGTATAGTAATTATATTAATTTCTTTGATAACAAAAACAGATTCATAGAAAAAAAAAATCGTACCAACTCACAAATAAAATATATTTGTGTCGTTTTGCTTCTAACTTAGAGGCGTAATTCAAACAGCACTATTCAAATTCGTAACAACTGAAATGTTGAATATTTTTATTTGTCGGTGAAACGTATGCTATGGTTCAACGCCCACCGAAAAAAGGTTTATAGACAGCTATGGTTTGGGTGTTTATCACTTTGTCGTGAACATCCTAGAAACCTAATATATATTGATGAAAACTTGCCTGTGTGTTTTTAATATAATACGTGTGATGTCTTTTTAGGTTGTACGTAAAAAAACTTAAAAAATATATAATAATACCGTCTTCTGTGACTTTATATTAATAATAGTATTAGCGCTTTCAAAAACACTGTGACAAGAATTTGCTCTATCCCCATGCGCTTTAGTATTTACTCAACAGTATGGATAATGGATGATTTTTTTTTTTTTTTTTTTTTTTTTACGAAATCAAAGCTTTGATCGATTTCTATCCATATTACGGTATAGAGTTCATACAATACCTCGGTGTGTTGAATATGTAGGATCCTAGTTTAAAGTGTGTGTTTTGTTTTGTATGGTTTAATGTTTTCTGTCGCTTTGTGCTACCGTTTATTTACCGATACCTTTGTCCCATTCTTCTACCTTCGTATATACCAATAATGTGCTGTACATTGTTCAGAAACAGGGAGTGGGAAATTGATTTTTTTTTTATTTGCCTTCACTTTTTTTTTGTATGTTTATAAAACATTATACACTGCTTCCAAAATTGCTTTTATATATCTTATCACTTTAATTAATTTTATTTTAAGCGTAAAACGTATATGATTTTTTTTTAATTGAGGAAAATATTGTGATGTCAAATGCACGCATAGATTAAAAAAAACACTTTAAATGTGTTTGAAAAGATTCTTATGATACACGTATTAAAAAACTCAACAAATGCAATTTCTATTTTAATCCTTTCATAACTTGAACTTTTTAATAATCTATTTTTTTAATCTATTAGCAAACTCTAAGTTTGGAAGTTATCTAAAGAGAGGGTATTAATATAATTAATTAAATTGGGTTTTTAAAGAGCAGTCTTTTATTCATTGACATTAAAATTACAACTTTATTAATATCGTTAAATTATTTGGTAAAACTCTCCTTTGGTAAAAAGGTCTAAAGGTATCGTCTAACAATAGACAGGTTTGTCGATTACCAGGGAGGTTAGATTCGAATCTTGGTCAAGTGTATTGACGGTGTTTTTTTTCTAAATGGTTTCTAATTCTCGGATCACGATCAACTTAAGTCACGTAACGTAACGTAATGTAACGTAACTTAAAGGTTCTCGTATTTTTAAATGGAAGCCATTACGATGCAGTTTACTTAACTTATAGAGTTGTATAAAGGAGAACTTTCACGTTAAGTGAAATGTACCACGTGTTTTAGGCAACCAATCATATCGTAGGCAACGTCAACATTTAATTTGTTTGTTTATGGTATGCAGACGACTTCTCTGGTATAATTCATTTTCCACGTCTCGTGAAAACTTTTAACGTCCACGTAACGTAAATAAACTAGCGTGGGATCAGGATCCACGTAACTCGAATAAAACGCATAAGTCTACAATGAAAATGGGCCGTTTTAAAACAAATTGTTCGCTAAAATGATACTCAAGCATTTAGGGATGATTAGGCCGCAAGTTCTTGCGATAGAAGCTTTACTGAAGCTACAGAATAAAGTTAAACAAGAGGCTACGACGTTTTATAGTCTGTAAGACGTGGACAAACGAACTGTACTAAATTATTATTTTTATTATTAGCACCGCGTCTTACTACCCATTCGGGTTATACGCACTTACGCTAATGTGTAATGGAAGGGTGATTGTGAGATGAAATGGAGGACCTACAGTTTAACGTGGAATCCGAACCACGGTGGAGGCCTGGCATTCCCCACATTCACAATATGTATTGTCAGAGGTGAAGGAAGGGTTTGGTAATCAGATAAACCTGTGCTGGGACCGAGGATTGAACCCCGGGCCCCCAGCACAGAAGTCTGACTCCTTGCCCCTAGACCACCAGGTCACCTAACTGTACTAAAGAAAACGCCTACACACAATAAACAAACAAATGAAGTACTATATAGCCGTGATGATCTTGCTTGCAACATGATTGGCTGACTAGAACAGGTGGTACACTTAACATAACGTAGCGTGAAATATTTCCTCTGGACAACTCCTACGTCAAATGAAAGTCACGTCAACGTTAAGTTTATCATGATGGCTTCCATTTAAAAACAAGGAAATATTTACATTACGTTACGTGGACATTTAATAAACGTTAAGTATCGGGATCCTGGAATAGTTCTCCCTCCTTGCAAATGTAGGTGCATTTATTCTAAATTCAACGTTCCTCCATTGCTTCCTCAATAGTGTAAATATACGGATAACTCAAACGCGTTATTTAGACATGGCGCAAACATTTTTGCTCACCTGTTTTTTTATGTGCGATTATTTGACCTTTAGATTGTGTGTGTGTGTGTGTGTGTGTGTGTGGGAGGAATTAAAACAACGTTGGAACGTTTTCTAGCTTTGTTTCACGAGTGTGAAACACAAATGAAATAATTACAGGAGGGGAAAAAAAAGTATTTTCTTTCCGAGATTAAATTTACACATGGATGAACAATTTGAAAAAAAAGGCACTCCAAACCAACATGAAAATACGTAAATGGCGTGAAACAGAAGTAGGTTACGATTTATCCTCGACGTTTCAAATAGTTTCAAAAATATTTGAATGAATTTTGAAATATATGGGTCTTAATATAAACTTTTATAACCCGAACTGTGTGGTTTCTACGGTTAAGGCAATATACTTGTTTGCCTGTTTTGAGGAGGTCTGTGTTCAAATCCCGGTTGGGTCTACTGAGAGTAACTTTTCCTAAAGGGTTATACTCTATCCAACCAAATGAAGCTACATTCTGCTTTAAGCTATACCTCATCATCCTCAGTCCCCCCAGGTGTAAATATGTGTACGACCCGAACAGACACGGTACACAAATAGCTTGCAAGCTGTCCGATTAAGGCGCTAGGATAGTCGATCAGAAATTCATAAACGTCAGAAATCCAGTGGATTAATAACGTTCCTATTATTATTATTATTATTATTATTATTATTATTATTATTATTATTATTATTATTAGCACCGAGTCTTACTACCCGTTCGGGTTATACGCACTTACGCTAATGTGTAATGGTAGGGTGATTGTGAGATGAAATGAAGGACCTAGAGTTTAACGTGGAATCCAAACCACGGTGGAGTCCTGGCATTCCACACATTCACAATTTGTGGTTAATACAAGTCTTGTGAGAGGTGAAGGAAGGGTTTGGCAATCAGATAAATCTTTGCCAGGACCAAGGATTGAACCCCGGACCCCCAACACAGAAGTCCGACGACTTAACCCTAGACCACCTGGTCAGCAATCTGGGTGGAGCTGTCCAGCAGTAGGAGAACAAACAGGAGAAGAAGAAAATAACAAATGATAGTACAATTTGTATTGTGACCCCCCCCTCCCTACTAAATTACACCACTCGATTCACAAATATCCATTCTTCGCTGCTATAACCAATTAGTACCTTAAATTTCCCAGGCATTTAGGTCTTAATGATCAACTTTTTTTTTTTTTTTACTTTTCAGAGCGGAAAATTTAAACTTTTTAACTACAGTATGTTTACAAGTGTGTATTTAGATATATATATGAGATCACAAGCGTAATCTATTAGGAGCCTTTCGAACTTTTTGGGCCCCAAAAATGAGGAATTCAAAGTTCAAGAAATAGACAACTTAGGAGTAAATAAAATAATTTTTTTTTGACCAAACCAAACCAAAACCGATTGAGGATGAAAGGAGCGTTTGATTTCTAAACAACCTACCAAAGATAAACAGAAGAAATCACCAGCAGGGGCGCTAGTAGTAGAGTAGGCCACACACGAGTATTTCAAAGAAGAATACAATGATTACTTTATGCAATAGTCGGTAATTGAGAAACACAATTTTTGTGCCTAGGAAGACCAAAATAAATAATGTTATAGTAAAAACTCCAAAACCTAAAATGAAAGGGAAAAAGTGACATCGATGTGTTCGAAATTTTTTTACAGGAACAGGGCGAAGCTCTGTATGGACTTGAACAGCAGAAGTTGTTGGGCCTCATTCTCAACCAAAAACTGCTGAAAGACAAGGACATAACGTTCATAAAATAAATTCCAGCCTCACTGGACAACTTACCCGTGGTTTGAATATTAACATTCAAAAGATGCTTTTCCCACATATTTTCAAATCAGCATTAATTCAAAAATGCATTACTTTTTCATCAGAATTAGAATTGGCTCTAAAAATTGAATCAGGTTTGCCAAACTGGAAAATATCGCCCACAAAACTAAAGACACATGAAATACGGAATACCACCGAGAATGGGTGTGTGGGTGTGTGGGTAGGTGGATGGGTGGGTTGGTGTGTGTGTGTAATAACGTCTTGTGGTAGCGTTTGTTACGCGATATGAGTTCAAAAATCAATCAATAATATTCATAAACAATCCTAAAACATATCTACATTTCCTATCTCTTACCTTTCTTAACATATGCAACTAAGAACTATAAATGGTTGACCTGATGGTCTAGGGGTAAGGTGTCAGACTTCTGTGCTAAGGGTCCGGGGTTCAATCCTCGGTCCCGCACAGATTTATCTGATTACCAAACCCTTCCTTCACCTCTGACAAGACGTGTATTAACCACAACTTGTGAATGTGTGGAATGCCAGGCTTCCACCGTGGTTCGGATTCCACGTTAAACTGTAGGTCTTCCATTTCATCTCACAATCACCCTACCATTACACATTAGCGTAAATACGTATAACCCGAACGGGTAGTAAGACGGGTGCTAATAATAATAGTAACTATAAATGAATAGACCCCTGTTGCCACGTGCTCAATGCGAGCAGTCAGCAGAATGAGTCGGACCGCCAAGAACTCAGCCACGGAAACATGCTGGCCCGAGTGACGTCACTTCCGGACGGAATGTGTTCATAAATGATTCTAGCTCTTTCCAGTCGGAGAGACAGACTCCACTTCCTTTCTCCACGTCATCCCCCCTCCCCCCTTCACCCCTTCTAGGATGTTGACACTATATAAAGACCGCGGAGTGGAGGTTCTTATCACTCTCGACGACAACTTGTTTAAAACACTGCGCTAGTAGTGATCATCACATGAAAAATGTAAGCTATACATATATTGTAACTATTTTTAGTATATAATGTTATTTTGTTGGTTCAACGTTTTAATATTTTCCCGTCAGGAAAATATCCATGCTCTTGTTAAAATCTTTTTTATCAACGTTAGTAAACTTTTGAATGTTTCATGTGAGGAAACAAACCTGTAATTTAATTATTTGACCAACGTAGTGACATTTTGAATGTTTCTATATATTTTGTAACTTGGTCAATATTTTCCCTTTAGAAAAATATCCTTTTTGGTTAGATAGTTCCAATTGAGGTAACTAATCGTAAATGTTAGTATGGAATATGCTATAAATAGTTTTCGCAACATCCAGGTATTATTCCCTCTGAAAAATTTCTTTATATTCGTTATAGTTTATTAAAATTATGTTGGTGAATATTTGTCATTTTCTATTGAATAAAGAAAGCTTTGGAAATTAGTATGCATAGAAAATGCCATGAATTAGGTTAGGTATTTAAATGGATTCTCATATGGAAAATATCGTAGCTTTGTTTATGTCCTATCAGGGATCATAGTACATACTAGTTGTAGTAAAGTCATTCGGTGTGAAATATTAACTAAAGTCCCCTCAGGAATAATATTAATTAGTTGTCGTCCTTGTGATATCTTTTGGTACCTTCTGTGTTGTCGCTTTAAAACGGAACTTTAGTGTAGAAGATTGACAAGTTAAATTGGTCTTAAAAGTTGTACTTTGATGTACCTTTGTTTTGTTGGATAGGAGTTTATGGTACATTGCAGTTGTTCTATCAGAGATTATAGGAATATAGAAAGTTGTAGCTTTCTTATTTGCAACTACTGAATATTTTATATAAGATAATAACTTTATCATAATCTGTCTTTATATTAATCTGATTACCTATCATCTTTTATATAATAACCTGACTTTATAATATGCTGTCTTTATTACAACCTGATTAATTTGCAACCCCCCCATAATATCTATAGGATGAGGAAGACTGAAAAATCGGGCAAGAATGTTATCTGGTTGAACAATATAAATTTTATTGTAAGAAAACAACAATAGTACAATAATTAAGAAGGCACAATCTGTGCGTGAAGCGCACCTCTCCGTCAACCATCGGAGTCTATTAGGTAACATAAGTAAACAATCATTAAACCTCCTTAGGAGAGTCAAAAACGACACTAAACGTGTCGGGCCCAAAATCAAATAACAACTTACAGTTCGGGATCACAACTTTATAGATCTTAGTTCCTTGGTTGTTTAACCTACTAGTATTATTTCCAGAATAAGACGTACGGCATAACCGTAATCCCCACGCAACAGTTACCAAGCAAGGTTTAAAGACTAAATTAAGATGCGTAACATGACGTCCAACACAATCCAATAAGCCCCAAATGTAAAAGTAAACTAAGTAACATAGCAACTTCCAGTATTTAACCCGATAAATAAAAGCTGAGTTAAATACAACTAAACTAATAAGTGAATTATTACAAGTCGGTTTCGAACCCGGGCGCACAGGCAAACTCTCAGTGCTCTAACCATAAACAATAATTTACTTAAATAACTAACAAATAAATTTGGGCTTGGACCCCAAATTTAGGCGGGTGACGAAGGGCGACGGCCTCTCTACATGCCGCGGTAAGCGCATGGCATTGCAAGTTTCAACAACAACATAATAATAAGGTTTTAAGAACCAGAATGATAATTTTGACAAGAATGCCCCCATGACGCCGAAACTGAAATTTAGATATGTATGACAATAATCCCCAAGACCTAGGTCGCCGTTCTCACCTCTTATCCACAAGATGGTGGGTAGTAAGTGACCTTACGTTCCCGGCGTAGCCGTATATATACAAAAAATAGTTCCCAGAGTGGGGGTAGGATCGAAGGAGAAGGAAGGTAGGAGAACATAATATCGAAGGAATGAGTTGGCCCTAGAACAATGTAGAAGCGCCCAGACGCTACTCGGGCCGGACACGGAACTCTCTTCTTTCTTCGGCTGGCTGGACACGTGTTCGATTCTTGCAGTTGGTCAAGTCGGGCGCGTCGCTCAGTCTTTCAGTATTACTTCGGAGGCGGAGGTCAGTGATAGTGTTTTTGTGCTGTGTGATGTCTTCCGAGAGCGGCCCCCCGGGTTGGTGAGTGTTGACCCATTGTTATTTCGTGTAACTCGTTACAAATTAATTAATAAGATTTTCTCCCTTGTTAAATTCAGTCGCTTATCAAAGTTAGTGCATATATTTTTTGTTTTGGTTGTTTCCCTTTTGGTGTCAACTTTACTATCTGTAATTTGTTTATATTCTTATTTAACAATAAAATATAAATTGTTTTAAAACTATGTTGACTTATGGACTTTCCTTTTTCTTTCTCTAACTATTAAATGTCCAGTAAAATGGGAGTGTTTCATTGTTGGTAACAAACCTCATTGATTACGCGTCTATAAAACCGGGATTGATTTAAGATATTTTGTATAAATCGTTGAAGAGAGATACTTAAATTAATCAAACATTCAAAACAAGTATTTGATTATTTATACAGTTTCAACAAAGCTTGTGCTCTTAAATTTTTTAAAATGAAATGTTGTTTATTTATATAACCAGCGTTTGAATTGGTAATCGTTAATGAGTTTTGTAGTCTATGTTATTCAACCAGATATATTCACCATCCAGGTTATTATAGTGTCGTTATTAAATACCATGTTAAACCCACTTCAAATTATTATCAACATATTTGTATTAGTATAAATATTTACATGAGTGACTAGAATTAGTTTAATTGCAGATTAGTCAAAATTTACATCGATAAAAACTTTACCTTAATGCATTAAGGCATTGACACATTGTTTCAATTAAATGTAGACCCACTCCCAAATCCTACTTTTAATATATATCAGGGGTAATATAAACTGGCCGATGACAGAGAGATTTGTGTTCGAATCCCGGTCGGGTCTATTGAGGTTGTTTTTCCCTAAATAGTTTCCCACTCTTCTTCCACGCAAAATTCGGGTATATTACCTCTAAATTCTCCCTTCCTCATATCTACGCTATAAGAGTAGTTCTCATATATGTGTATAGCCTGAACGGGTAGTAAGACGTGGCGATGAAACTATTTCTTTGTTTCACTGGTGTTAGAAATGTGAGGTATAAATAAGGCCGTACATAGAGAAAGCTCCGATACAGATGAATAGTCTAGTCATAGTCTACATTGATGGGGTCTTGCGGTAAAGCGCGTGCGCGCCTCAAGACCCAAATGTTCGTGGGCTCAAACCCAGCCCGGGGTTGATGGATTTTTCTTGAGCGATAAAAATCCGTAGCACAATTCCTTCGGAGGGGAAATAAAGCTGTCGGTCTTATCTTGATTGTGGCATGAAAGAGAACCATGAAAGGTATGTGAAATACCTTTCCCGGGAAAATTGGTAGGCTTTTCCACTCTCGCTCATAGAAATGCTCCTGTGTTGATATAATCGGCGATTCAGAAAGAGAGTGTTAAAATCTGTGCCTCAAATAAATAAATTAAAAAAAACCGTTTAGACATAAAATGAGTTGTATTGATGATCCAAAGTGCAGGGTTCCAATTGGTTGGAGATCTATCGGATGTCGCCTTGCAGGTTACGTTACGAGAGATTGTAATGGGGGATCCCGACTATAGTATGTTTGTGCATCTGATAAACACAAAACAATGTTGTGTCACGGGCTGTGTTTTATTATTATTATTATTATTATTATTACACCGCGTCTTACTACCCGTTCGGGTTTACGCACTTACGCTAATATGTTTAATGGTAGGGTGGTTGTGAGATGGAAATAGAAGACCTACAGTTTTAACGTGGAATCCGAACTACGGTGGAGGCCGGCATTCCCCACATTCACAAGTTGTGATTAATACACGTCTTGTCAGAGGTGAAGGAAGGGTTTGGTAATCAGATAAATCTGTGCCGGGACCGAGGATTGAACCCCGGACCCTCACACAGAAGCCTGACACCTTACCCCTAGACCACCAGGTCACCTTCTGTTTTATTACTGAGAGGTGAAGAGGACCTTAATTATTACAGAGGTGACTCAAGTAAACCCATAGAGACGGCATGGCGTCTCCCACGGATATCAAGAGGGAAAAGGGGGGATGGGGGGTTAGGTACCCCCTATTTAAAAATAAAGGTACCAAATGAACAATGAAACTCCCCCTCCCACCCATGCATTTCATAGTAATGGTGACGGTTAATTTGTAATGAGCCATTGTTTTGTGGGTTCCTCGTTACAACTCAACTCTGTACCACAAGGATGGACCAAGGGGAAGAGCGGTGGTGGTTGTGTGTGTGTGGGGGGGGGGGGGAGATTTGCAAACTTCACTACCTTTCCCACACGCACACCAAGACTTAGTTTTGTTTTATGAAAAATAAGGTTTGGGTTGAAAATTGGCAACATGTAAACCTCAAATTTTATAATTCTAAGCTATGTACATCTTATTTATTCCCTTACCTTGACTTATAACGAATTTCACTTTTTATTTTGTTTTAGCTGTGTATGAAATTTTAATTTGCATTTGCATCCTTTAATATTTTTTTTTAAATCACCGCGTCTTACTACCCGTTTCGGTTTTATACGTATGAAATAATTACTCTAATGTGTGAGGATGGATAAAGTAGAATTTTGAGAAACTGTACCCACATTTTCATGGAGGAATAGTGGGAAACCGTTTAAGAATAACATCTTACCAGGATTCGAACCCCGATCTCCCCGTCATCCATAGTCCAGTCTATTACGAGAGTCACGTCTTATACCGGTGTTTCTCAAAACATTTTGTAGCTGCGCTGCAACCCCCTTTTTTAGAACTAGAAACTTTCATGACTCACACATGAGAAGGGAAGGGGGCAATTTTTTTAATTCAATTATTTTTTACTACCATTTAACACTTTCACCTTTTATCAATTATTTTAATAACAAAATGTTCACATTAAAATTCTTTTTGCGATCCACCACTGAAAATTGGCTCGTGACCCACAAGTTTGATAACCATTGCTTTGGACTATTCGCCCTCCAAAATGGTCCTCCATCCCTCACTCTCCCTTCTGAAGTATTTTTCGGTCCCACCAATGGTATGTACACATATAATAAATGTCATAAAATGCAAATTTTGAAAATGAAAATATTAGTTTTCTTTTCCATCTACAATTTTTGAAACTTTTTGTTTTTTTAAACATATAAAGTCTGTCCACACATTTTGTTAGTAAAGAACTCCACCAACCATTGTCGTGTTGTTATTTCATCTGTCTTTAAAAATACATAGAATTTCGATTTTTTTTAAAGGAAGATAAGTAAACTTTTTTATGAATATTTTTTACGGAAGTCTTCAGTATTTTCTTGGTTGAATCTCTTGCGTTTATCTCTTTTCGATGTTATTTCAGTTTCCGTCAACGTATTTTTGGATTGCATTCTATTCGAACAGGTTTATTTTGATTCCGTCTTGCATCATTTCCAGAAAAAGTTTTGAAAAAACAAAACTAAACATTTATTTTTTTAAACAAAAAATGTGATAAATAGGTATTATGACTACTTTGTTTCATATTAGCATGATTTAAAAGGGAATTTTTATTTTCATACAATACTTAAAAAGTTTCGTTTGTTGATTATTAGTACGTTTTACCACCAGTGACAAGAAAGATGGTTTAGAAAAAGCCCACCCACATTACATATGACGAACCTTTCTCCCCAATACACCCAGCCGATAATCGAACGTGGACTTACCACGCAAATTGAGAATCCTCTCTATAGTGAGTCTGACCCTTTATACTGCGTGTCCACTGGTTATAGTACGATTATGGTGGGATGCACGATATCTGACAGTTACCAAAGTTCAAAAACTGCTTTCATTTATTCATACGTCAAGTCTTTTGACCTTCAGCTGTCACTTTTTTATAGCTATTATAAATAACTATTAAATAACAATAATAATATGGTAAAATGTTATCAATGCTACATATGGACATTTTAGCAATAATATCTTTGTTGGCACAGTGTCTTACTACCCGTTCGGCCTAAAACATGTATAATACTAATTACTCTAATGTGCTAGTGATGAGGAATGTTGAATTTAGATTTATCTGCATGGAGGGAGATTGAATTTTTTTAAATAAATTCCACCCTCAGTACACCCGACTGAGATTCGAACCCCAACCTCCCCGTTATCGGCAGTCCGACTATTGTAAGAGTGAAATCTTTAGACCAGTGGTACATACTTCAGTGGCCACAAGGTCTTAGGCGTCACTCTCGTGTTAGACTAGACTGCTGGTGACAGGGTAACTGGGTGTACTAAGCTTATTCCCAAAAATTGTTTTTCCACTCTCCCTCCACGTAAATGCAGATACACTGTCTCTTGATTCAACCTTCCTGGTCCCTAACTCACTATAGTAATTAGTACATAATTATACGTATAGCCTGAACATATAGTAATACGTTGTGATTTAAATTAAAAAAAAAAAGACCATTGATATTCAACCCGGGGTACGCAAAGACATCTCGGGGGGCGGTACGTAAATTTTAATATATATATATATATATTTTCATGGTAACCAGTGAATAATCAGACCCAAATTTAGGGTTATTTACAAGGTACCCGAATGTAAGGACATGCGATATGGGAATGCCATTTTGTTTCTATCTATCCTAGATGTAGATTATGGAATATATTATATAACTGGCACTATGCACCAATAACTTTGGGCGTTAGGGGTGTGTGTGAAACTTAGACTTGGCTTTGAGACAAACATCAGCTTCGACTTCACTTCGGAACAAATCCTGGCTTCGAAGCTTCGCCAATAAAAATACTGACAGCTAAAATATTCAATTTATGTTCACTTATTGCCATTATGAACAAATTACAGTATTATTCATATGGAAAAACTATGAAATGAAATGACTTTGTGATAGTGACTTAACTTCAGAGTAACATGAAAAATTAAACAGTTGTGCAATTAAACCTTTTCCAAGTAATTTTAGTTCATAAAGTAATATAAATAACCATAATATAATATTTTTTCAAACATAAAAACTAAAAGAAAATATTCTAGCTTAAATTCGGCTTCGAGCATATTTCAAATATTTAATTCTTGATTCATTTTGAAATGAAAAAGTGGAATTCACACGCCTCTATTCGTGGTACAAAGTTTAGGAGAAATAATTATATCTAAGGTACATGAACAAGAATGTGATTACCACTGTCTTGGACCATTCAACTGTCGAATAGGGTCATCTCTACAGTTAAATGTCTACATTCAACAATTTGTGCGATGATTTAAATATGTTCTGAACCAGTACGTAACTCGAGTCCCCTAATATCATTATTAACAACATTCAACATAGTTACACATCCCTCCCTCACTCTATATTAATTTTCAAGTTTCAGTAGGTCCAAAGTGAGTTAGCGAAGACGATGCGCACATATTCTTATGCTAACATCATCCCTAAACCACTTCCCTAGCAGTTCTGTTTGTGCGAACGTTATCCGGCCCTGAAGGTTGCTTTTAGGAAGGAAGGAGTATAATATTCCAGTGGAGGACTAATCCCGTAATGTTGGCAACAACCCCCTCCATAAGGGACCCCTGTGAGGTAATAATATAATTAACTTGGGGACCAGAGTGTGAGTGAAGTGTGTGTGTGTATAGCACGTACTGTTTAACATGGCACACACATTTACCAAACTTAAGTTTATGTAAAAGAAATATCCTACTAATATATCAAAATGAAATGTTATATGACTTTGTTGCTCAGTCACGCCAAATTCTCTATACCGATTGTGCTGAAATTTCGCATGGATATAACGTGGACGTTCAGTTAACACACAGGCTACAGTTTTTCTATTAAAACCTAGTACAAATTATATTATTTTCAAATATTCTGTCTTAATACAAGTGATCAATCGTTGTATTCTAATGAATGTACGAGTAAAATTCAACTTTTTATATTATCTTATTTTATTGCCAAATTAACTGCAATCTAAAGAGCAATTATATAAAGTATCTCGAATACAATAATTATAAAGACCTTGAACTAAAATAACATCTCCAAGCAATTTGTTAAAGATTTAAAAAAAAGTATTATATCTGTTGTTTATGACGTAATAGAAATTACAGACAAAATGGGATTTGGGTGTAGTACTTAAAGCATTAAACAGTTTTTTTATAATTAACTTTTAAATATTTTCACTTCAACTTAAATTGTACATTTGTAAATATTCAAATTTGGATTTGGAATTCTATATAAAAAATGAAGATTCAGATTCAAGAAATATAGAATTTAACGAATCTGTTTTACGCACACACACTAGTAAATTGTTCCATTGATGGTTGCAGTATCTCACTCAAGTGTATTCAAAACTTCTCATAATGAAAAGTTCTTTAGAATGAAGCCTCACGCAACTTTATAATTAAAGCTTATTTTCGTCAAAGGCTATCAACTTTCCATACATTTTGAGCTTTCGGTGTTAAATTCCAAACAATACTTGTATTTTTCCCTTTCTCCCCACGATGAGAACTTTAAAACAACCCCTCTCCCAGCACTTTGTCTAGCTGTTTCACTATACCTCTGGGTTAAGAATTGAGCTGGTATTATTTTTAACTAGTAGATCAATATTTTACTTACCGATATTCAATAGTACACAGGATGTGGTTTCCATGGTGATGTAAACAAAGAATGAATGTAGGCCTACAGATGAACCACTGCGCAAACAGCAGAAGAAATGGGAAAATCGCTAAGAAAATGTTTTTTTTTTTTGGAAGCCATCAAGTCAACCATTTTCTCGTAACTTCATTGAACGGAAATGTGCTTATCAAATTTGTTACGTATACAGTATTTAATAAAAAAAAATTATGATTCCAATTATGGATTGATTGATCAATTACTTAGAAAGTTGGTTATAATTGAAAATGAAGATGTGGTTCCTTCATATGATTGCCTATCATGGAAATATGACTAGACTTACATATAAAATCTCAAGTAAAGCACTTGAAAACAATTGATATACTATATGGATTATTCTCCTTTTCTTTGCGTGGTTCTGGTGGACGCATGGTCTAAACTATAAGGAACTACTCTGGCAGTGGACTGGTTTGCTGAAGATAAGATCGGGGTTAAATCCTGGTCGGGTGTACCGGGGATGATTTTTCCTACATGGTTTTACCACTCTTCTTCACGCAAATGTGGCTACACTTCCTCTTAATGCAACTTAATCCCTAAACCATTAATATAATTAGTACATAGGCATATAGCTCGAATGGGTGGTGCTAAAATAAATAAAAGGAACAATAATATTTGTTAAAATAAATGGTACGGAACTCCGCACGGAATTTCTCGCTCTATTGTTTGAAAATGGAGATATTTAATCAAAACTCGTAATATATATGAAACGAAATAATACACACTAGCAAACCCAAGAATAAATTGCACTATACTAATGTAAAACATTTTTTGAGTCCCGGTTTTAAAGAGTATAATTTTATTTTTAAAGAATTAATGTCCTATTTGTATGTTTGGACCGATAAAAAAGATCAATATTGGGTCCACAATGGTCAACACTTCGTATTAAAATGTCAACTTCCTGTTAAAATTATCGACATTTTATTAGGTGTTGCACATCTTCATGTCATCGCGTTGCCATTAAATTCCTCATTTATAAATTTTGACCAATAAAAAATTGAAATATTGACTATTGAGTCTAAAATGGATAAAGATCATTGTTGTACAAACATTTTCCCTAAGAAGCTTAAGGAAAAACAACATAAACTTTTAGAGACCTACTTATATTTACTTACTCTATGGCATTGGAGAATTATTGCGTTAAAACTTAAGTAGTATCTCTTTGCAACTAAAGCTCACAAAATTGTATTAATATATTTGCCAATATCTCAGAAACTGTTGGATTTATAAAAATATATTTCATATAAAAGTTTTTTATTTTTAATAGTACTACAATTTTGCAATGATAAGTTATTTAGTATCTCAAATATTTGCAGATATGCGGAAATTTCAACTTCTATAAAATACCCTAAAAGTCATTTTTATGGTAAAATGAAAATAGCCAGCTTATTTGTAAACTTAATAAACGCCTAGAACGAATTTTAATCAAAATCGTTAGAGCCGATTTTGAGAAACTCTTTTTTTCTCTTTTCGCCCTTTACTAAACTACTCTTAAGTTGAAACAGACACACATACAAACGGCATTGCGGAGACCACTTTTTAGGGTCCAGGGGAGTGGGGTGGGGGGTGGGTCATAAGACGTCGACATCCATCAACATTTCAGGTTAGATTTTTTTTTTACTGTCGCAATACTTTACCTTTAGTCTTCGAAAAGTAAAAAAATATATATTTGCATATAGCTTGAAAGTTATTGGTTTTATAAAAAATATGCTTCGATTAAAATATTTTTATTATAAATAGGCCTACATATTTGTACTGATAAGTAATTTCATATCTCAAATAGTTTCGGAGATATGATAAAAAAATATAATTTATGCATCAGACCGAAGCCCTTAAAGTTCATTACTTGATGATTATATCGTAAGAGAAGGTATGAAGAAGAACTTCCGGGCAAATGAGCTGATCAACTGAAAATGAGACCCGCTTCGGTGCCCACGTGGTCTAACGCGATGCTCTTGTGTTAGACTAGACTGCCGAGGAAAGGTGGATCGGGGCTCGGTCCCAGTCGGGTGCACTGAGGGTGATTTTTTCTAAATGGTTTTCCACTCTCTTTACACGCAAATGCGGTTGAACCTCCTACCAATTAAAACTTTCTAATCCCGCAACCATTAATGTAATTAGTATATAGGCAAATAATCCGAAACGATGGTAAAACGCCGTGTTATAAAAACACAACTGAAAATGGAATCAAGAAATTCGAATAAGTTAATGTGTCAGAATATTCCATCTCATATACCATCACGCCATCACACCATCATACCATCATACCATCATACCATCATACCATCATACCATCATACTATCCATACTCCTATCCATGCAGGATAAGTTTTCACAGCCAAAATAATCTAACTTAAAACTGCAGGTTATTAAAAAATGTGGAAAGGAATGCTAAACAGTTTTTCTGTACATAATACGTGCACTAAACTACTTAGTGGCTTTAAAATTAAATTTACACATTTAGTATTCATTTACTATAACATGCATATAACTAACAACTATAAAAACTGATACATTTTTTTAAAATAGGTCCGTGAAGCTGGTAACACCACTCGAGGAACATGTTCGAAAAGCTAAGTCAATATTAAGCTCTGAATTTTTGCCAACCCTCACCACCTCACTTACACCCCAAAATCAAACCACTTTTATTTAAAAAAAAAATTTCAATGATGCTCAAGATGTTTGGTTCGGAAGATTTTAGATGAACACACGAATATATATAATTATATGTGTATATATGTAAGTGTATATACGGCTTCTTTGGTGCTGCCTTACAGCTATCAGAAGCTATCAGTAATGCCAACATGGTCTGAAAGTCACTGTTGTCAACATATTTGGAAATAATTATTATTTGGTGACCTGGTGGTCTAGGGGTAAGGTGTCAGACTTCTATGCTGGCGGCCGGGGTTCAATCCTCGGTCCCGGCAAAGATTTATCTGATTGCCAAACTCTTCCTTCACCTCTGACAAGACATCTTGTGAATGTGGGGAATGCCAGGTCGCCACCGTGGTTCGGATTCCACGTTAAATTGTAGGTCCTTCCTTTTCATCTCACAATCACCATACCATTACACATCAGCGTAAGTGCGTATAACCCGAACGGGTAGTAAGACGCGGTGCTAATAATAATAATAATAATAGTAATAATAATAATAATAGTAATAATAATAATAATAGTAATAATAATAATAATTATTATTATTATTATTATTATTTGCTAATTACTACTATTATTATCACTAAAAGATACTATAAATCACTTAACAATACCTCCCTAAGGATTACAGTAGAATTGAATTTTCCATAATCTAATTAAAGAAAAAAATAGCCTAATAACTCCATTCTAGTTTTTCTTTTAACTTTTGTGACAACTTCAGGTTAAATAGTGCGTGATGGGAAGTGCCTCCTGATGATGAGATTGGGGTTCGTATCCCATTCGGGTCTACTGAGGGTGGTTTTTCATAAATGGTTTCCCACTCTTCTTCCACGCAAATGTGATAGATTACCTTTAAAATGCTTCCTTCCTCATCCCCACCCCTTGGACTAATTATAATATATGCGTATAACATTAACAAGTAGGCGGTGATTTTTTTTAAAAAAAGGATGTTTTAAATGTTATCTTGTTAAGGATGTGTACCGCCCTCCTTATCCTCTAATAGATAAGGGCAGGCGCACATTACACAAAAGCAAAATAAACATATAAACAATAACAAACGATAAATTGCAGAGGAGCTGACAGGACTGCATAAAAGTGAATAGGCCTTTCTCTCTGGCTTATACAACGATTGTGCTTCCGTGAACTCTCCTTAACTATCATCCGCCATGTTGGTACTATGAGCTAAAAGGAGGAGGTCGAGAATCTTATGTTTAAAGATATAACTCATTTACCTAGAATTAGTAAATCAAAGTTTTAAATGACTATAAGAATGTTTATTTAGAAAAGATAACAATAGAAAATATGCAAATGTAAGTAACAACAATGAATAGATATATATTTATATATAAATCTGTATAAGATTGGGTTATGCCCATGATAATACAGTTGTCATAACAACATAGGTTATGCCCATGATAATACAGCTGTCATAAAGACATAGGTTATGCTCATGAAAATATAGTTGTCATAACATAGTAATAATATTTAGGTGTTATTGAACCTAAGTTAAATCTATGGCCCCTTAGGGCCTCTGCGGCAATCCGCAATACAATGAATACAATATCTAGCCACCGCAGGCCAACCACATAACAATAAGTTCTATTAAAACTAACTTGAAAATATTAGTGGCAATCTAAGTTTACCACAATATAAAGGGAGATCCTCCATGATTAAATAAATATACAATAAATATCAAAATTTACATAGCCGTACGGCCTATAACAATTCCCACATTAGGTAGGCAACACGTCTTACGTAGATTTATGGTGACCTACAAAAGTTAAAGTTCACCATAAATGACAATTATTTGCAGAGCCAGAAGGGCAAAAAAAGGGATTCTGAAAATTATTACCCACATTAATATTTAGAATATTTTATGCCATGCCGGGCATACCTTTCCTCGTAATCTAACATATTTACAAAAGACAATATATAATGGTAATCCAAAATTAAATAATACTAGTCCCAAAGTTAATTTTGAATATACCGGCCGAAATACAATTTGTACCCAGCATAGATTTCTTTTAAATGAATAATACAAGTTCGAAAGATAATTTTGATGTGTACAGGCCGAAATAGAATTTATACCTTAGGATCATCCTGTCCTAACGTGATTGTCGTATGACACAGTTGAATCAAGAAGTGATTTTACAATGCAAACGGCCACAGTATATAAACGATATTTTTCTGAGAGGAGGGGGAACAAAGGGGAAACCTAGAACAAAGTAGAAACAAATACACAGAGTAGAGGGAAGGGATAGTAATTCATAAGAACATTCCCGGTTATCTGAGATTTTACTAGAACACCACGTGTTCAACACGAGGTCACATGCGCGTCACTCACTTCCCATGATTCAATGGGCGGCTCCACGCCCATTCCGACACGCCAATTTTTCGTTCAGTTTAACAATAACACTTGGTGTTGATGTAGTGTTCGTGGGGGAAACGTAAGTTCGATTGATGTGACTTGAGACACTTATATGGCGAACGGAGCTTTTGGTGAGTAGATTCCTTGTTTACATTTTGGTGTTGTGGAATAGTGTTTATTAGCCCATTTACTCTTCTTCTCTTGTAACGTTGATGTCAATAAACGTTACATGGTATAGTATATAAAATAATTTTAAAATATATTACTTTTCCTCACACATTATTTTAAAAATATTAGATATACTAGGGTTAGTTAAACTTCCCCCTGTACACTTTTAATAAAATGTTGAACATTTTAAAGTAGTATAGAGGTGACCCAGATTACTGGCTCAAACATAGTTGTGGAATTTTCCCGGCGTGAATAACATGAAAGGATCTTTGTATTCATGTTTAAATGGATCCATATCGCGTTTAATAATCTCTACCCTTTTGAAAAACAACAAAACATCTGAATATTTGATATGTCACACACAACATCATAGAACCCGACCTCTATCAAACTAAAGGACTGAAAATCCGCCATTCATTGATGGTAAAAAAAAAAATTGTTTCGATATAAAAGGTGGACGAACACACATTTCTCATTACTGAAGCGAACGGGACAGAAAGAAAATTGCCCCCCCCCCTCCTCATCTCCCACACACACACATTACTCTCCCCTTCACTTGCTTTTTTTTTTAGCACAAGTTAATTAGTTCTGGATGGCCAAATCAGCAATTTGAGTCTGACCACAATTATATCAAGTAATCAATTAGAGAGCACATTGATTCGTTTGATGTATTTTTGATCCAATTTTTATGTTTTATTCTTAATCAGAGCTTTCATTTAAATTCTTGATACTCGCTTCAGTGGGCGAATGGTCTAAGGCGTCACTCTCATATTGGAATGACCTGCAGATGACGGAGACATCTGGGTTTGAATTCCGGTCAGAGTGTACTTTAGATGGTTTTCATTTAATGGTTTCCCACGCTCATTTATTTGCTAAATCAGTTTTAATCCTGTTATTCACTGTAAAATAGGACTGATGAACTTGAAGTATCAGGCATGATTTTATAGGTTAGGATTATTTGTAAGTCGTGTGATGATGAAATCTCAGAGTTTAGAGAGGCCAAGATAAATATCTCATTTTTAATATATCCACAACAAGAGAATTCCAGGCCCCATTTGACTCAAGACTGCCGTGGGAGAGTGATAACTTTTTTTGGTATAATTATATTATATATATAAATATATATTAATTATATATATATATTATATATCATGAGAGCACAACTATATCGAACTCCGAATTAATCTGGCCATACTTACTTTCGCGTTCACGTGGATTATAATTATTGACCCTACCAGGACTCGAACCAAAGCATCGCCTCGGTCATGGTCCGAAGTTGCAGTCTTGACGCTCTTTCCCACGGAAGAGACTGACAGATTAGCCCCTTCTCACCCCCCTCACGAATGAATGGTCTTGAGGTGGTTACGTAACGAGCGTTTAGCGCTACTCGTTAGCCGCGTTGGAGGGCCGCTATTAAGAGTGTGAAGTGGCCGTTCCAGCGTTACAGCTCGTCCAGTGGCGTGACGCGAGAGGTGGAGTGAGGGTCCTTAGGTACCCCTCTACGCGTTATTTCAACCTTCCTCGTGAACTCGGTTCTTGATTGCCACCCCCTCCCCACTCTTGCACACGCACTATTATTTCTCCCCCTTCCCCCAACCTACTCAATAATAATTCCATATTTGTGGATAAACCAACAGTATCAGTGGCTAGTTCACATCACTGACTTTATTATGGGACGTAAGGTTTAAATCAGATCACGTGAACTAGTGTCGTTATTATTTTAATTTTACGCACCACATCTTACTACCCGTCAGGCTATTCTCATTCAATTACGATAATGGGAAACTGGTACGAAGATGATTCTTTTTTTTAACCAATGTACTCAAATTTAAGGAAAAACATCCTCAGTACACTCGATCGGATTTGAACCTCGATTTCCCCATCATACTGAATTTAGTCTCTTGCAAGAGTGACATTAGACCAGTTGACCACCATGAAAGGGTTTAGGTAAATTAAAATTAAATAATTTTGTTTAAGAAATTATAAATTGGAATATAATAATATTAATAATAAACAATAATAATAATTATTATTATTATTATTATAAGACGAAAAACGAGATTATAGATTTTTGCATTGCATTATGGTTTTCCCAGTTTAAAGAGAACGGAACGTAGCGCCAGATGGAGAAATGTATCTGATTGTCTGAGCTTGCGACGTCACTCAGGACAAAAAACTATGTGGAAGATAAAATTAGTTTTAAACATCAGGTCACATTTTGGAACCTTAAAATAATAAATAACCTTTAAAATCCTCACCAATGTCCAATTAACGTAATTACTATGCTTATTAAATATATATGTATGTTTGTAGAAGTGTTTCATATTAAAATAGAACTGTAGTGAACTGGATGACGTAAGCAATGACATAATCAAATACCTCCAAGTAGTGCTATCTTTCTATTCTCTTTAAATTGATTCGAGCCCTATAATTGGTTAGGTTATCTGTAATACATTGAATGTAAAAAGTTGGTAAGTAAAATAATTTGTTCAAAATATACCTTGTAGTGAAACAAAGCAAACTTTAGACAAAATGAAATTAAAGTCAAATTGTGAATGAACAATTTTAAAACCTTTTACATTAAAATAAATACAACAAACAAAATTCCTTCCAGAATATTAATATGTTATGTTATTAAAAGTGGGACTATGAAATAGAATTGATAAGGTAAGGTATTAACTGGAATTTAATACACTTTAAATGTTCATGAAATGAGTGTTCAAAGCTGGTTCTCTTCCACTTTGAAAATAGGGTGGCTGGCCAAAAGAGATATTTTGGTTAGTTGTCTTAATTTAAAGTAAAAGTTTTAAATTGCTTATTTAGTTTTGTTTATTTATTTGTTTGAAGGGCGTTTTTTTAAAAACTGTATTTAATATTTGTCTAGCTTCAACAATGACTTCTTGATGCAGCTCAAACCATATTGTAACGCAATAAACTATCAAAAAACAACAATTATATTTAATGTCGTAGCACCCACTTTGGTGGTCGCATGGTCTAAGGCGTTCAGACTCACAATAGACTGGATTCCAATGGTGGAGATATTGAGGTTTTAATCCTGGTCGATGCACTTAATTTAAATTCAACCTTCCTCATTGCTAACACATTACCGTAATTAGTACATACGATTCATAACACCAATTAGTGTAGTAAATAACAGCTGACGAGCGTCAAGTCAAAGGGTAACGGGCTCGAGTCAGGGGTTTGGGTGTCTGTCAGCTTTCACCTACGTAATGGATATACACGATCCGTGGCACACACTTCTCCACCAATCACACGTGATGAATTAACAGTGAGCGAGAGAAAAGGCTATGGGCGTTTGAAAAGGAGCGAATTAAATTTAGGACTACTAGGGAGGAAATGTTTTAGATAGAGAGGGGGAGAAAGGGGTCGCGATAGTTTTAAAAGATGCGAATTAAATCTATGAATTACTAGGGGAGGAAATGGGTTTAGATGGTGTTGGGGGAAAGGGATTGTGGCGAGTTTGTCTTCAGTTGTTCTTTTAGAACCAGAAGGGATGACGGGGAGGGGGGCATAAAGGACACCGCTACGTAGCTAGTCTGACACCTTATATAAGTTGGAGACTTTTCAAAGTGGAGACTCAACTCTGCATGTCAGGGTCTGGTATTAACCCATCATGGACTGCGACCTTTGGGCGTAGCTACGCACGTAAAACGTGTGCATCGGGTGATTTAGTAAGCTATGACCCGTGCTCACCATTGATCCCTATCACCCGGAAGGGGATGGAGGCAGTGGGGCGATTTCCCCAAAAATACAAGTCACTGTGATAAGGAAGCCCCACCTCCAATTTTGCCAACGGTGAATTTGATTGGAATTGCCTTGTCCACGAAACCAAGACCTTTGACTTAAAAGGTAAAAGTTCTACTGACTAAGCCAAGAATATCAGACCACTTGTAGAATTTTTCTAAAAAAAAAAGAGAGAGAGAGAATATCGCTTCTCGTCCAACGGGAAATACAATTTTAAAAAATGACGGGGTTTCGGTTTCTACTCTGGGTGAATATAGGAAAGCAATCAGGTATAGCTTCGGGGATATTGGTCTCCAAGCAGGATATGGAGGTCCTTGGGGAACTCGACAGGACATGACACACCAATCCCGTCGGAGAGGGAGGGAAGAGGGGTAGAGGTGTGACGTATTGCTAATAGTATCAGCGCCATAATTTATACTGGTCTCCACAGAATGTTCTGGCGACTAAAATAGTTTTCCCAAAAAAAAAATTGAACACATACACAGGATGTTTACCTGCCATAAAGGTCACACAAAAAAAAAAAAAGAATTCAAAGAAGTGTAAATAGTGACAATTTTTTTCAAGCAAAGCTATCAAATTTGTAACAAAAACAAGAAAAAGTGACCTGATTTGCAAATAATCAACTGAAAGCACTATAAAAAAATTTACTCTAAAATGAATCAAACCTTTCTCTTTGCATAGCAATAAAACTAAAACAACGATTATTTTTTTTAATCCCCTACTAAATTTGGCCCTCTTGGTGCCCATACACGTGCAGGTGGCCTAAAGTCCCGGACTGTGACAGTTCCAGCCTTCAGTTCACTTTGCCCCCCCCCCCCCCTCACACACACACACACACACACAGGCTGATTGCAGGTGGTTGCCTTCAGTTCCACAAATCGTTCACAAAACCCTGCGTGTGTGTATCGTTACATCGGCAGTCGGTGACCTGGTGGTCTAGGGGTAAGGTGTCAGACTTCTGTGCTGGCGGCCGGGGTTCAATCCTCGGTCCCGGCACAGATTTATCTGATTGTCAAACCCTTCCTTCACCTCTGACAAGACATCTTGTGAATGTGGGGAATGCCAGGCCTCCACCGTGGTTCGGATTCCACGTTAAACTGTAGGTCCTTCATTTCATCTCACAATCACCCTACCATTACACATTAGCGTAAGTGCGTTTAACCCGAACGGGTAGTAAGACGTGGTGCTAATAATAATAATAATAATAATAATAATACATCGGCAGTCCCGATCTTCACTCCTCAACTGATACACTTATTTGAAGTCGCAGTCCAAAATGAGTGATTTAGCTTAGCTAGCAGCCAGCCAGCTTTCATTACTGGCTTTATTAATACATATTGCCAGCTTCCAAGCTTATGGAGTATCAAGTCAAAAGTGTATAGTAACAGGTCTGAAAAATCAAAGGCCTACAAAAAACTGATTGATTACTATAAAACAATTGATGAGCAGGCTAGTGAGGGTAAAGTAAAGAAAAAAAGTAAATAATATAAGAAGTGCGTTCCGGAAAGAACATAAAATGTTTTAAAATCAAAACATAGTGAGAAATGTTCAGATATGGTTTACGAACCAACACTATGGTATTACAAACCACTACTTTTTACGGCATCACAAGAAGAACAGAGGAAATCCACTTCATCTGATGACTGGTCTTGTGAAGAAAAGGAAGAAGAAAAATGCAACTCACTGTAATAAAGTAAGTAGTGCAAACTTTACTAACCTTTATCCAAACAAATATATTGTGTCTTTTAATCAAGTGTATTGTCATTTAAACCATTGGTTATCAATTAATTTTCTTAGCCTAGCACCCATTTTTGATAATTATATGCTGGCTACCGACACCCGACCCTTCTCCCCAAAGTAAACTGTAAAAAAGCACGATAAAATAAACAACAATAACCTTAGACAATGATCACTAAATACCGGTTGTTTTTTTTCGTGACATAACTTACAATCCTTATGATCTAAACAAAAGTTAAAACGTAACTTATGTTAAAAATTAATATTAAAACTTAAGTAAGGTGTCAGACTTCTGTGCTGGCGACCGGGGTTCAATCCTCGGTCCCGGCACAGATTTATCTGATTACCAAACCCTTCCTTCACCTCTTACAAGACATCTTGTGAATGTGAAGAATGCAGGCCTCCACCGTGGTTCGGATTCCACGTTAAACTGTAGGTCCTTCATTCATCTCACAATCACCCTACCATTACACATTAGCGTAAGTGCGTATAACCCGAACGGGTAGTAAGACGCGGTGCTAATAATAATAATAATAATAATAATAATATAATAATAATAAAACTTAAGTAATTAAACGTACTATCAAAATTATATCACAAAAAATACTAAAGGAAATTTAAGACTTTGTTGTTAAATATTTTGTTGTCTGATATTGTTAACATAAAAGTATTACCGTTGTCTACAGAAACCTTATATTCCCCCCCTCCATCCTCCTAACCACCATTTAAATTTACCAATCCTTGAAAAACCATCCAGGATGAGAAACACTTTTTTAAACACAGCAATTAAAGTGTATTTTTATGTATTAAATAAAATTGTTTTGCCACGAAACTTGTCCTCTACCACTGAAATAGTTCTTATAATTATTGTCTCTGTTTTCTTTGGCTTCACATGAAGGATTGCTTCCATGTCCTTGCTGTAATCCGTCTAGTATTACTCCTGCTCTCCACTGACCTCTTATTATATCGCCAGTGTCGAGAATTTCTCTATCAACATAATTGTTAGCTATATAAGACATTTTGAATAACACCTTTAAACAATTATTTAAAGCACATTGTCTATCTTTGAAGTTGCAGAAAACTCTAATATATTCTATAATATTCCAAAACTCTAAATATATTCTATAATATTCCAAAACTCTAAATATTCTATAATATTCCAAAACTCTAAATATATCTTTAATATTCCAAAACTCTAAATATATTCTATAATATTCCAAACTCTAAATATATTCTATAATATTCCAAACTCTAAATACTATAATATTCCAAAACTCTAAATATATTCTATAATATTCCAAAACTCTAAATATATTCAATAATATTCCAAAAGCGTTTTCAACAGTACGGCGGACTCTACTCAATCTGTAATTAAATATAGCTTCCTCTTGTGTTAAAATTTTACCAGAGAAGGGCTTTAAAATATTCTCATGTGATGCGAATGTATCATCCACCACAAAAACAAAGTTTAAGTTCTGTTTTTGTTTCATCATTCGAGGGTAGATTTAATGTTTTTTTCTAAAAGTTTATCATAACATTTTGTATATTATATCACGCCTCCATCAGAGGCTCGACCATTACAGCCAACATTTACGTAAACAAAATCGTAATCGGCATTAACAAGTGTCATGAGAACTATACTGTGATATTCCTTGTAATTGGAAAAATAAGATTCACTATTGACTGGTTTTACAATTCTTATATGTTTGCTGTCGATAGGCCCTCCACAGTTTGGCGAGTTCCATCTACTTTGAATGTTGTCACTTATTTCTTAACATTCCTCTGATTCCTTGGGAAACTGAAACAATAAAAATATATTACCTACTATTAATTTTGAACTGCTTGTTTCAGGATGATGATAACATCAAGGAGATTACCAATCAGGGTTTTGTTACGGATTATCCGACATTAAATAATTATTCAATGCAATCGCCTGCATCACCCCAGGTACAGAAAAAATCTTCACGGAACCCTCTAGAACTTAGAGTTGTAGCTCAAAACGAAATAAGTAAAAACAAGAAGAATCAATCTAGAGAGCTTGCAATGCTTCAAGGAAGATGAATACGATGCAATTGGAGCTAACGTGGCTCATAAATTACGACAAATGGATGCAAACCAAAGAGTTTATGTAGAACACTTGACTAATAATGTTATGTTTTTATGGTATCCAAAACAAGTTAAGTGATAGAGCTAATTTGTATTTCAGTGCTGTTACAATTTGCACCAAATATATATATATTCTATAATATTCTGAAAATTCAATTAATTTTCAACCTATTTACAAAATTCTAGTTATGAGTTTCCTTCTGGACAACTTTCTGTATTTTCTACAAATGAAGAACATACAAGTAGTAGAACTACTGAGGGAGTCGCCATGTCATTAGGATAATTTATAAATTTTAAAAACAATGTATAAGTAATTAAGTTTAAATATAAGAACAATTTGCAAGACCTTTTTATCTCTTTTTAGCTGTGAATTGAGGCAAAGTTTCATAAAGATTTGTATCTTCAAAACTTACATTTAAATACTCCTTTTTCAGAGTTTTATAAATAAAATCATCACATGTTTCTAGGTATTATTTTTCCAAGTGCTTGGGGGGGGGGGGATAATTGCGGAGAATTCTAAGTCTTCTAAAGTACGACCCGTTGCTAGAAACCTACATTGTTACAATAAGTCTTTCCCGTGCGCTAATTGCTTTTCTCATTCCTGTGTGTCTTCTTTGTATGTACGGTGGAACTAATTTTAATAACTTTTTCGAATCATATTTAATCAATTCTGAGGTAGTTTTTCAGATATTCACTGATAGTGTTTTTGTAGACGTTTTTAAAGTTTCATGTGTGACAAATTTTCTCGATCCAAGAATAATTCTTTAACCCATACCAAAAGCGTTTCCGATTATTATTAGGTTCACAAGTTAACAACAATGTTGTTAGTAATAGACCATTGTTTCAGCTCATGCACACACAGCTAGGAACAGGACACAGTTAGGACTGTTGTTTGACTGTGCGTGTAAGGGGAATGTTCCGGCGGCCTGCAGTCCACGGACTGTCTGATCAGATTGAAAGGCCAAGACTGTCGACACAAACTGAATAGTGTTGACCTTAACAGTCCGTGCCTTCAGTCGGGATCTGACAGTCCATAGACTGCAGCCCCATGTGCGTTTATGGGCACCATAAGATCTTAGTTGAACTACTAGCGTTTTATTAATTAACATTTGTAGAAAAAAAAGGGCAGACAATTCAAAACACTAACTCTAAATGGACTTTAAGTTTTCTCCTGGAAATGCGGGTGCACTTCCTATAAATTAAACATTCTTAATCCTAATCAATTAATAATTAATTAGTACGTGGGAGTACAACCCTAACGGGTAGTAAAGACGCGGCACTGAAAATTTTTTAGTAATAAGATAATATCTAGTAATCCTAAATAAGTAATTTTGGAATCTTTTGATAATTTTCATATAATCTTTATAATTAATAATTCAAATTATACATATTTATATAATGCCAAATTTGAGGAATTTCTATTAATGTTAGTGGTCGAAAGTTGGTTTTCTATACAAATCAGGGTTTAAAGTCCCTCTTAATTTCTAGCGTCCTGCCCCCCCCCCGCACCCCTCGGCCCCTTCACCCTCATTAGTGTGTTTAGATTCTTTCGGATCACCCAGAAGAATCGTGAGACGTGAAGCAATCTTTTTAAAAATCAAATTGGAATATCTAGGTGTGATTAAAAAGATTGTGTATAATTTTACTTTAAGAGATACCCCTCCTTTCCTTCCCCCCTCCCTTCCCCATATCGCCTTCAACATAATCCATAGAGATTGTTATGTAGCCCATTCGAAATGCACTACTCATGGTAAAGTTTTTTCCTCCCACCCCCACAAAAAGCTTTCGTGGTGAGATTGTAATATGTTGCGAAATCCTCCCCTCGTCTCAGCCGGAATACGCATGCGCGCGAGGGTGAGAGCGCCTCTACCGTCGGCAAAAACAAAACAAACAAAAAAAAACCCAGAGAGATGAAGAGACGCGCCCAGTCGTTTCATTCGGGACCGCGAATTTCGTCGCGACGGTTCAGTTCTGGCGTCGCTCGCTGAATGAATCTTTCTATCAATCGCTCTCACTAACGCGCGTCGCGACGCCGTTGTCATATAGAGTAAGAAAAAGTCCTCGCCGCGTCATCAGGATGACGTGCGACGGCGTCCTTCTCACTTGAGGGAGGACTTTCTTCGCTTGACGGAAGGTTTTATTTGCGTGAGAAAATTGTGTGATTTTTTTTTTTTGTTCCGAATGAAGGTGAAGTTAGGTGTGAGCTTAAAAGTCCGGACTTCAATACATTGTTAGGTGTATTGAAAAGTGTTGATCACGATATTGCTATGTTTTCTCAGGTTAGATAGTTTAATATGGGAGTAAGGGGACGCGAGTTAAGGTGAATGGAATTATACAGTTTTTAAAACAAAGCACTTTTTTTTAAATAAATCAAATATTTCTTCGGTAGAAACATATTATTTTATTCACATGGTGATATCAACAGTTGTTGAATTTCTGTCATGAGCATAGCGGCATTAGATGATAACTTTTTAAATTAAGATAAATAGTTCTAGTTATTTTAGCACCATGTCTTACTAACCGTTTGATTTATACGCTTATGTACTGATTGCACTTATGATTTTAGGCATTAGGAAGGTTATATCCTTAGGAAGGGTACCCGCATTTGCATGGAAGGACAATGAAAAACCATTTAGGTAAAACCACCTGTACAACTGACCGAGATTCGAACCTTGATCTCCCCGTCATCGGCAGTCTAATCTACTGCGAGATTAAACACCTTAAGACCACTCGGTCACAGAAGTGGGTAAGAATTCTAGTTAAATTCTGCGACAAATAATTCAAGAACTGTTGAGATTAAAAACGTTTCTTCTAAAGTTTCAGTTTATTTATTTTGACCAGAAAGGCTTTTTATCATAAAAACTATAAAATAATACTGGCCTTAATTCTCGCTCCTTCCTGCCCACTTTAAGTCGCTCATTAGGTCTAGAGACTTAATATACAAAATAGACTCGATGCTAGCAGTTGATTTGCCTCATGTAGATTATATTAACCTTTTCCAACCCTAATTAACTAAGGTATATCAAAAGAATTTTTTTTAAATTTATTTAAAAAATCTATGTAGCCCTATAACTTACTTAATTGTTAAAATAATTAGAAAATAAAAGTATCACCTCATATATCATATTTTCATTAAATGACTTATGATTGAGTTAATTCGAGATGTGCATACTTTTTGAAATCACGTGTCAATTAAACTAAAGAATTATAAACAGCCTAATTTTTTTTAAATACAACTGTTTAAAATATACAAACGTCTAATTTCTTTTATGTTAAAGATTTACTTGTGCCCAGAGGAATAATATTACATTGTGAAAACCTTTCTAGAAGTTAAAACTTACCCCCGCCATATTCACACGCTTGGTATGTTTGGTAATAATAATAAAAATAATAATGTTATTATTTAACTTTTTATTTGGGTGAAGTTAAGACCAGCGTCTTTTCTTACACTTACCCACTAATAATAAAGAAGTTTCATTTAATACTTATGTACTAAAAACTAATTTATAATATTTTACAAAATTCTTAGTAAGAAAAATAAATATTGCCCACACACGAAATTGTACATTTATGAACATATTAAAATAAAATAAATGAGGAAAGTAGAACTAAATAAAGGAGAGTGAGAAGAGGGAAGAAAAACAAACAAAACGAAAGCTTAAGAGAAACACAATCTTTCCACACACACCAATCACATGTCATTGTATTACGCATAACATATCTAACATGATGAAGATAGCAAATAATTTAAAAAGAAAAATACTGATAGTATTTATTATTCTATAGATTAATACATTTTTATATACGATTATAATAATAATTTTACTTTACACACATTCTTACTCTATTCTTACATGTATGCTTGTTAACAGAATTTGGTAACAATATGTTTCCTTCCCTGAAATATTTAAGACCAGTAAGATGAATCTTGTAGCAGGATGCCATTTGGACCTGAATTTGTATCTCATTTAAGACATTAGAATGACAGATGGAACACAGTTTATGTTGAAATATATTTACATAAATTGCGTTTCAATATTAGTGGGATGGTTTGGGTGGATTTGAGAAATAACACTTGTTTCTCTGAGATTAAAAAAAATAAAAAATCTCATACCAAAGTTTTGGGTAAGATTGAACCCTCCCACAGAGTTCAAACAAATGTTCGTGGTAACTTAAAGTTGTAGTAAGCCCTGCCCCAATCTCCTAGAAATTCTTAGAACTGCCTTAACTTGTCATGCGCAAAAAGCATGTTCAAGTTTTGTTATTATATAAAAAAAGTTTGTTATAGTGTTATAACTCGGGAGTGGATATTTAGCACCAAAAATATTTAAAATAGGCATTAAAAATGTGAGATTTAGGCACCAGGATAGTAAGAAGTAAAAAAAAGCGCTCAATGGACATTGTAAAATTGATTTTACTATCCACTATTTTATTACCTACTGTCAATTCACATTGAACTGTGTTTTTTAGACCAATTCCCATTACTCTTTCGGGTTATACATGCATATATTGTAATAAATTACCCGCCTCGGTGGTGTAGTTGGCTAACGCGCTAGTCGTGTTGAGCTCGACTGCTGAGGACGGGAAATCGAGGTTCGAATTTCGGTCGGGTGAACTGGGGGTGGTTTTTCCTAAATGGTTTTCCACTCTACCTCCACGCAAATGCGGGTTCACTTCCTTTAATTCAACCTTCTCAATTCCTAATCCATTAGTGTAAATAGTACTTAAAGCGTATAACCCGAACGGGTAGTAAGATGCGGTGCTAAATATTATTATTGTAATAAATTATGCTAATATGTTAGGGATTAGAAAGGTGTAATTTAGAGGAAATATATACATACATTTGTATGGAGCGAGAGTGAAAGGCCATTTAAGCCTAGTAGAAAACACCTTACATACACCAGGCAGAGATTCAAACCCTGACTCCCCTTCAACGCAGTCCAGTCTACTGTGAGTGTGACACCTTAGCCCATTCGACACTGAAGTGGGTCACATGGTGTTAATCACTAGATAATGTTCTATATTCTCAGCAGTGAAATGGGATATATATCCAGATAGATTTTTTTTTGCTATAATTTGAAAAGCCGAGTTCTACCTCACACGATGTCAAAGGACGTTTCAAATTTGTAGTTTCTGAAGAAGTTGAGCTCTTCTCCTGTGACGGCAGGCCGTTTCCTCTCAAGATGTCTGCCACTGCTCCCATTGTCCTCCCATCGATTTACGCTCTTTAAAAGCTGTTTAAAAAATGTCGATTTTCAAACCTACTCCAAACAAGTATGCCTTAACTTAATTTCTAAGAAACTGGATTCTCTTTCAGCAGAAACCCGCCTCGGTGGCGTAGTTAGCTAGCACGCTAGTTTCGTGTTGAGTTAGACTGCCAAGGATGGGGAGATTGAGGTTTGAATCTCACTCGGGTGAACTGTAGGTAGTTTTTCATAAATGGTTTTCCACTCTCCCTCCACGCAAATGCAGGCTAACTTCATCTATATTCAACCTTCTCAAATACTAAACTATTAGCGTAATTAGTCCTTCAACGTATCACCCGAACGGGTATTAAGACGTGGTGATAAGTATTATCATCATCATCATCATCATCATCATCTTTCAACAGAAGATCCATATTCTATGGAAAAGAGAGAGGCTGAATACAAAATAAGCACGTTAAGGTGCTTATTCATAAAATAGGCAAAAAAACCCCGAATAGGAACTATACGTACTATAAAATTAACATATTGTTCTCGTAATAGCATAAAATGCATAGACCTACATCAACCATCTATGTTTTATGATCAAGGAAAAAGAAAAGGCAAAATCCGGTTCCAAGACTTATAAACTTTCTGCTACCGCAAAAACCAATTTATTTCCTATTTGACAACTAACCTGCGTCAATTTAGAGGTTAGATAACGTGATGCTCTTTAAAAAAACTTTTATTTTTATATACCATAAATGTTTAGCTTGATAACCAAAATTATTCGCACGAAGGCGGAAATTATATTTGGTTACGAATACGATTGCCTTTTACAATCTAGTCTTGTAGGAACGGCAGCAAAAAAGACAACCTCTGAGACAAGGATAGCTATAGGAGCCGATGAATCTACACGTCTGCACAAACTCTGTCCTAAAACTATGAGTGAATAATTGACCTGAGCAGGCGACAAATCCTGGATAACTCAGTGGTAAGAGCTTTGACGCGCTAGGCCAAAGGCACCGGGTTTGATTCCAGTGTCAAGGTGACATTGTTTTAACTACATTTAATCTAAGGGAACCCACATTGGTGATAGAATGGTCTAAGGCGTCACACTCGCAATAGACTGGACTGCCGATGACAGGAATATAGGGGCTCAAATCCTGGTCAGGTGTACTGAGGGGGGTTTTCATCAATTTTTACCACTCTACCTACGAGAATATGTGAGTACACTCCTTCTAAATTCAATCTTACTTATCTCTAACACATCAGCGTGATTATATATAAGCGTATAGCCAGTACGGGTAGTAAGACGTGGTGCTAAAGAAAATTGACAGATATAAAAATTGGACCTCAGTGGTCTTGTGGTAAAGTGCTTGCCTCAGTACCTGATGTTCGTGGGTTCAAACCCAACCAGGGTCGATGGATTTTTCTTGAGCGATAAAAATCCTTAGCACATCTTTCTTCGGAGAGGAATTAAAGCCCTTGGTCTTGTGTCGATTGTGGTTTGTAAAAGAACCCTGGAAGGTATGTGAAAATACCTTTCCTGACAAAATTGGTAGGCCCTTTCTCTCTCGCTCATAGAATATTCTCGTGGGCTAATGTAATCGGTTCAGGAAGTGCACGTTAAATAACTTGCATAAAAAATAAAAGAAAGGCAACTAAAAAGTTACTCAAACAATTTAACATATTCATAGGTAAAGCCATGTGTTTGACAGTTATCTCTTTTGATAGATATTATCAATAACTATAAAATAACACAAACAAAGTAAAATGTTATCAATGTTGACCGTGAGAAAATTTGTTTGTATTTTCCTGTTTCTTCCCAGTTTCACTTTGTCAGTCCTAAATAATTAATTCAGGCACGGGGACGCAACTTTATGAGCAACAGGTTAAAAAAATATCAGATCAAAAATTAATGGAACGACAAGACGCTACTTTTTATCTATAAAGTGAACTCCTCCCCCCTAAAAAAAAGTCAAATTAATACTAACCAATTATTTTCGTTAATCTATTGAAATGCTATTTGTTTGATAAAAAAATATGATTATTTATGCATTGTCACATAAGCGATAGTAAGTATTGCGATCGTTAAAATCTCTGACCGAACTCAACATCCTTGTGCCTGAAGCTAGCCGAAACAGTTTGATGGGACTTTCATTCAGTCTTGATATTTCTTAGTTGTTATATGGTCACACCTCGAGGTCAAAGTTATATGGTCACACCTCGAGGCCAAAGTTATATGGTCACACCTCGAGGTCAAAGTTATATGGCCACACCTCGAGGCCAAAGTTATATGGTCACACCTCGAGGCCAAAGTTATATGGCCACACCTCGAGGTCAAAGTTATATGGTCACACCTCGAGGCCAAAGTTATATGGTCACACCTCGAGGCCAAAGTTATATGGTCACACCTCGAGGCCAAAGTTATATGGTCACACCTCGAGGTCAAAGTCATATGGTCACACCTCTAGGTCAAAGTTATATGGTCACACCTCAAGGCCAAATCGTGATTTTAATTTTGACTCCCAAATTAACGGTTAGATCACTGAGGACTGTTATTTAAGAATTCGAAATATTTCGAAAACTATTCTAACAATTTTGTTCAAAAAGAGTGAGTCTTATTAGCTAAATCATGCCTGTACTTGTTTTATTAAAAAATATTTATGAGTGTTTTAGACTTTTTGCTAGAATTTCAAAAATTTGATTTTTTTTCAAAGATGGATCCAACGATTTTGTTCAAAATGGATACCCGTAGAGTTTATTACATCATAAACAACACTTTTTTTTATTTTTTTGAAGAAAAAATAATTTAAGAATTTATATTTCACAGATGATATATTTTTAAAAACTTTGTTCCAAAATGTGAGGAATATTTACGATGGTGTCGTTAAGAATGATTTACCTGCTTCGGTAGACGCATGTCTAATACATCACTCCCGCAATGTGCTATACTTTTGATGACATAAGAAGATAGGGGTTCAAATCCCAGTCGTGTTTAATGGGGGTAGTTTTCTTTTTAAAAAAATCCACTCTCTCTTCGAGCAACTGTAGGTAAATTTCCTCTAAATTCAACCTAACTCATCACTATATCACTAGAGTAATTATTACACATGCGTGTATCCTGAACAAATAGTTAGACGTGGCACTATATATATATATATATATATATATATATTATTATAATATAATATATATATATATAAATTTTTAGCAGCACGCCTTAGCTTACTACCCATTCAGGTTATACGCTTATTAACTAATTACGCTAATGAATTAGGTATTAAGAATGTTATATTTAAGGAAGTTTACCCAAATTTGCGTAGATAAAGAGTAGATAACCATATTGTAAAAACCATCCTCAATACATCCATCTGAGATTCGAACCTCGAACTCCCCGTCATCGGCAGTCATTCCACTCTGCGAGAGTAGCGCGTTAGACCACGCGTCCACCGAAGCGGGTGATATAATTCACGTATGTATATATATATTATATATATATATATATATATTATATAAATATATATGTGATGTATTTAAACGTGAACTCACAAAATGCAGGTCAAATAGGACTACCAACTTATTTTATGTCTAGAAAAATATTGCATTAACATTTTGGGGGGGTAAATAAATTTCTAGACCTATATATACAGGGTCAAATACATGGGTAAAGTAATTTTTAAAATTGTAATTAATACAGAAGTTGTGGTAGGCTGTAATTGGTGGCCAGGCTCTGGGTTATCTACCAGTGTCAACTAGGGCTATTTATAGACAAGCGCCAGTTAATTGGGTGGTTTCCTGTCCCCCCCTCCACCCTCTCACGAGGTCAGTCGTCAGCATTATAACTGTTACAACGCAGCACTGAGGGTCCTGGGATCGAACCCGGGCTGGTGTATGCAGGTATCATCTGTCTTAGTGAAGACAGTTGAACATTGGGAACACATGGATTGGTCACTAAACACGTAGTCACATCACTAGTAGGTGCAGGGGTAGGTTTAATTGTTCCTGAAAATATTAATGTTGTCTGGAATTGTTGACATCACTAGTAGATGCAGCGGTAGGTCAAACTGTCCAAGAAAATTCAAGTTGTACGGAATTATTAGCATTACATTTCAAACGAAATCTTTGAAGACATTTTCAAAAATTTGAAAATTTCAGAAATCACCCATAAGAAAACTCCATAAGAACACCATCAAACACTTTTTTGTAATTAATTTAAATAGGACAGAGACACCCGCCTCGGTGGCGTAGTTGGCTAACGCGCTTGTCATGTTGAGCTCGACTGCTGAGGACAGGGAGATCGAGGTTCGAATCTCGGTCGGGTTAACTGGGAGTGGCTTTTCCTAAATGGTTTTCCACTCTCCCTCCACGCAAATGCGGGTTCACTTCCTCTAATTCAACCTTCCCAATTCCTAATCCAGTAGTGTAATTAGTACTTAAAGCGTATAACCCAAACGGGTAGTAAGACGCGGTGCTAAATATTATTATTATTATTATTATTATTATTATATTATTATTATTACGACAGAGACCTCTTCTAACCATGATTTAAAGTGCATTAGAAACTTCTCATGATTGTCTAATAAATGAAAGCACTAACTCAATTTGAGGTAAAATTTGACTTTCCCCCTTTCCCTTCAAATGGTTTTTGGTCAATGATCGTGATTGATACAACGACCTTCAGGGTTGTAGCCTTTTATAACCACACAACAGGGGGGAGGGAGGGAAGAATCTTTGGCATATAAATGTTTCACTTGATTGTATTAGAGGCAGTTTAGTGCAAACCAACAGCACTTACACTAATTACACTCGAACTATCAGCAGAATTAATTAATTAATTCTCTAATCAACTACACGAACTAGTTTGAGACATTTTTAAAATAAATAACAGCCTATCATTTCAGTTTTTATAATCAAGTTTCAATAGAAATAATATTAATAACTAGCTAGTAATGATCGCTCTCAACTTTAGCAATTATTCTATAGAAATAGAAAACCAAGGTTTCTAAAATCTAGAATTCAGGGGTTTCTAACATAAAAGTACCCGACGGACACAAATTGAATCAACGAGTCTAGTTGCGGGTTGCATCATAATCGGCCAAGGGGCAGAATCAATTAATACTCACGTGGATACACAAGCTATTATAAAAATAGAGCACTCTTAAGTGTGTTACTGAATGAATGTCAGTTGGAGCTTTCATAGATTTTTCCCATGTAAGTTAAAACTTTGCGTTTATTGGCTAAAAACATCGCGGGCCGCAAAAAACAACATAGTGGGCCCACACGGCCCGCGGGCTGCCAGTTTGAAACCCTTGATCTAGATCATCACCCATCACACCACTTACGATCCATAAGATTTAATTTGAAAAAATTAAATACATTTCAGGTAATTAGAATTATGGGAATAGTTTTATTGAGTCGAGACTTAGATAGCGGAAATGTTTTAAACTTCGATTTGATAATTTTTAATATTTAAAATTTTTTTTTTTTACAGAACTAGAAAAATTGCTGTCAAAACAAATGCTCGTTTTATGAATTTAAATCTAATTCATTTTAGAAATGCTAATAACTAAATGTCAAGTTCATTTAGTCTGGTTTTTCAGTGACAGTTGGGTTTCGAATCTGGTTCGAATATTCTGACGGTGGATTTTCTTCCCTAAATAGTTTAACAATCTCCTTTCACGCAAACATAAATACGGTTCTTCTAATTTCAACGTTACTCATCCCAACCACATTACCATAACTAATTAAAACTGTATATGCTTTGTGACCCGCCTCGGTGTCGTAGCTAGTTAACGCGCTAGTTTCGTGTAGAGCTAGACTGCTAAAGACGGGGATATCGAGGTTCGAATCTTGCTCGGGTGAACTGGGGTGGATTTTCCTAAATGGTTTTCCACTCTACCTCCACGCAAATGCGGGTTCACTTCCTCTACATTCAACCCTCCCAATTCCTAACTAATTATTGTAGTTAATACTTAAGCGTATAAGAACGTAAACGGGTGTAAGTATAATGCGTGGTGCTAAGTAATATTGCTTGGGTGGTGGGTCTAAACCATGTTACATGTGCTTAGGAGCTATGTGGGGTACTAGGGAGCTCTAATGTCTACATGGGTTGTTACATGGAGAGCTCTAATGTCTACATGTGTTACATAGGAGAGCTCTAATGTCTACATGGTTTACATAGGAGAGCTCTAATTATACATGGTGTTACATTGGAGAGCTCTAATTTATACATGGTGTCTACATAGGAGAGCTCTAATGTCTACACGGTGTTACATGGGGGGAGCTCTAATGTCTACATGGTGTTACATAGGAGAGCTCTAATGTCTACACGGTGTTACATAGGGGGAGCTCTAATGTCTACACGGTGTTACATGGGAGCTCTAATGTCTACATGGTGTTACCTGGGGGAAGGCAGGGGGTACATCACAGTGCTACACAACACATCTTATACTTAAATTCTAACGTTGAAAAATAAACATTGTGTATGTTTTCACCGTGAGTAAACAAACAGTGATAGATAACATCTGAGTCAGAGTAGTGTTAAATCTGGGTCCTTCATTTTAGTATCACAAAAACTCCCTTATGAAATAATGACATTCACTCTTGATGTGAGAAGTTACGTAACACACAGTGAAGGGAGGGAGGGCTAAATGTTTACTTGGTGTTTCATGATAACGATAGTCTGTAAAAGTAAAAAAAAAAAAAAGGAAGCTTAACGTGATTCATAAATGTCACCTTAACCAGCCACGAGTATACTGGTAAGAGCTCCTAGCTGCTGACTAGATGTGCCGGGTTCGATTCCCTGCTGGCATCTTGGGTATTTTCCCCGAAAGGGTCATTACCGCAACGGTCAGAAGGGTTTGGTTAACTAGGCTGAAGCTATGTTGTGTTTCGATTGTATCCACATCATCATACTCGCTATCACCCTCATACTTATTATCAACCTCATATTCACTATCAGCCTCATACTCACTATCATTATCATTATCATTATCAAAGGATGAGATTAGTCAATTTTGATTTTTTTTAAGGAATGTGTTGAGTGCTATTAGTGATGATTAGATCAAATAAAAAAATAAACATATACACATAATGACGGAAAAAAATTTTAAAATAGAAAAAAAACCACTATTTACGACTTTGGCAAGGCGTAAATAAACTAATTTAAAAACATTCAACTATTGGTTTGAGAGCTTGCGAAAGTGTCTCGAAATAAACTAATCTCGTTTATGTTGTGAGAGTAAGCCGTTGTTTCGTCATGTCCTGCTTCTCATCTACCGACTGGAACTGCATCCTTATCTCCGTGTTCTGCGTCTTCATTCTTATTGGTGAGTTATAAAGTTTGTGAATCTAGATTGTCACTGTTTTTTTTATCATGATAATAAAATTGTATGAGACCAGGAATTTTCACAGTTTCAAGCGTGACCAAGTGAGGCGTCAATAATATGCATAAGTAATGACCATTTCTATTAGGAACATACCTTTAGGATGAGAGTGTAGGGGACGCGAGAAAAGGTGAGTGTTTTTGCAGTCTTTATAGTAAAATATATTTTTGTAGCTAAAATAAATTAAATATTATCCCAGTAGAAACACATAGATTAATTTTCTTCTCTTGGTGACATAAACAGTTGTTGAATATCTGTCCTGAGCTTAGCAGCATTAGAGGAGAAACATTTTTAAATAAAGAGAAAAGTTGTCATTCAATTTCAGGAAACCTTTGACAGATATTCAACAACTGTTGATATCACCATGTGAAGAAAACTAAACTATTATGTTTCTACTGGAGAAATAATGATTTATTTTGACAAAAAAAAGTTTTGTTATAAAATTCAAAATACTGTTAACTTAACGCATTTTCCTTACTCTCACACCTTAACGTGACAGCCGTCTATTCAAATATTAGAAGTCTACCTACTAGTTTATTTTGAAGGTAGAGGTGGCTTCAAATGAGAAGATTCCAATTTAACAAGAGTTTCAACAAATCGTATCAATGTCCAAACTGTGATAGATTTACACAGATTCAAGTAACGAGGAATCGTAGGCCTATATTCGACTATCAATACCATCTAGATAGCGCCATTTTAAATATAACAGATGGTAATATAATATAAAGATGCTCACACAGCTGATAAAATTCATCGCCTTTTGTTTGTTTCCAAAGTTATAAAATGTAATTTTCTCAACGTTTTATTTTCATAAACATTAACTGTTTAGGTTTCATTTTCATTGATGCGTGTGTCGAAAGTACACCGTATTTAAGCATCATTTGACTTAGGTGGTTTCTAAACTTGCACGAAGATCTTCAGAACGAATTATCCGCGCAAGTCAAGGACTTCTTATAGCTACGTTTGGTCGGTATGTTCAAAAACTTACCTTATCATGATTCCTCTATATCTGTGAATGGGATCTATAGTCTGATCGCCATAAAAAAATATTTTAGAGCATTAAAAAATATCCTTGTAGCTGTCAACACAGACAAAAGGTCAATGGTTTTATCTTACAGTTGTTAGAATTGGCGTCATCCGTTTAAGTGTGAAAGATGAAGTAAACGAAACTTAGCGTATAAATATATAAAACTGGCTTTGATATATCTTTGAAACTGCCTTCTTGTGACTATCCGACCGTAAAAAGAAACGAAACTGAAAAATCTTTGCCTCTCTAATTATTGTGAATGATTTTATATTTAATTAAAATATTCTGATGTTTTTCTCTGGCCTTGTGTCGTTCAGCAAAATAATTCAAATTTATGTTTTAGAAACTACCCGATGACCTGGGGATCAACCCGGTACCTTAGGCTTAGATTAAGGTGCCCATTCATACCTGATTTTCAGGGTAGGTCCCAGAAACTAAAACTTTTTTTCCCTGACAAATTTTTTTCCCAATTTGTTAAATAGATTGATGAAATTTGAAGGATTAAGGAGTTATTTAGGATGGTCTCTGTTCAAAATCTTGTCGAGGCCTCCTAGTTGAAATTTGTATAAAATAAAATACACTATTATCGGTAGATCCCAAGGCTATTCCCCCAGGTATAACAAGTTCCTGGGATAGCAATAAATGTTCATTATTATAAAGTTTATGAAAGATGCGAGATTGCTATGAGGCTATAGATATTAGTTTTTTTTTTTTTTGACACTAAGCCCCTTCAACTCCCCCGACTCCCCACTCCCACCAAGAAGAAGGAGCTTATGAATCTCCTCCCATCATGCAGGCTTCCATACTACCCTTCCCCCAGGAATGTTGCCAACCTAAGTTTCAGTGAACCAGGAACAATATCTTAGAAGATTGTTAACTTGAAATTCTTATTGCACGCTTCGTTTATAGAAAAGTTCATTTAAAAAATATATACTTTGAGGTATTTAACGGGCTCTTTCTAAATAGACTGAGTGTATAATATACAACATGTAAGCTATACTTAAGTCTAAGACAGACACAACATCCAGCCCCAGACCGTTAAATCATCACTGGGAAAGGGTAGACTCACATTTCTTCAACGGTAATTTTTTTGACATGCCAGGAATCGAACACGGGACCCTTAACTCGGTCAAACACGTTACCAACTGAGCTAAGGTGTCGGACTATAAACATATCTAATTATAAAACCAAACATGAATATACAATTTAATTATTAAGTTCAAGGTGTATCCTAACATGTTTATTCTGGGTGGATTGTTTTGGATGGCACTAGCAACGGATTCTTTCGCTCCGATTGGTGCTTTAATTTTGATGCGCGCGCACATATCTTATTAACTGTGATTGTTAGTTTGTTAGCTATTTAATGTTAAAGTTGATCCGACTTCTACGGAGTCATAGTTACAGTAGTAAGGACTTAAGCCTAAGGACTATGTTGCCAGACCCATCTGCTAGGGTAGTGAGTTCTTAAGTCAGCAACCAGAAGGTTGATTTAATGTGATTGATATCCATCTGGAGCTGGTGAATGTTGCCTGCACCATCTGGTAAAAATACTATGTACTAGAAGAGTTCAGGATCTGTGGTGATACCCCATGCCTTCCACACTGAATTTCTATGAGCGAGCTCAACTACCAACTTTGCCGAGAAAGGTATTTCTACATACCTTCCTAGGTTATTTTACAAGCCACAATCGACATGGGACCGACGGCTTAACTTCCCCTCCGAAGGAAGTTGTGCAACGGATTTCTGTCACTCAATAAAAAATCCGTCAACTCTGGCTGGGTTTGAACCAACGAACATCGGTTACTGAGGCTAGTACTTTACCCCGAGACCACCGAGGTAACAGATAAGGTATACACCAGGCTCACAACCTTCAGCTCCAGGTTAAAATGACTGCGCTCCATGGGAAAGTTGAGTCCTTCAACAAGGGGATCACTAGATGGCATCAAGGGGATTTTTTTTACAACAGCTCATTTACGCATGGTTTCACTGTAGAGAAGACACAAATATCCTTCTCGAGTCGATTGGCCGGTTTACACAACGCTAGGTTCAAGTAGCGACCCAACCTCCTCTTCACATAATCCTACCTCACAAAGAGCTTACTCGGACTGCTCGTTACGGTTACGATGATCCCTTGATAACAAACATGTTAAACGTGAGTGGTTTAACAAGTGCCTAAACACTGAGCATTGACACTAGCGAACCCCGGTGTCGATGGACTCAACCTGGCTCAAGGAGCTGAGGATCTGGTTCATCCTTGTCTGTGTCCTGGGTTCAAACATCGATCTCTTCAGACCACTAAATTACCGATAGTATTCCAGGATTTAGACCATTCAACCATAAAAGCGGGTCGCGTCTTATGAATCATATCAACGAGATGAAGTATTAAAACCTTTAAATATCCGGTTATATCACTGTTCGGTGCACACTAAACAATTAATAGAGCCCCTTTGTAAACATCCCTAGAGAATTAAAAACCTTTCAGAAAATAAAATACTGCGTGTGTAAGTGTGTGTACTTTAGAGCATATTCGAAATAGGAATAAAAAAACGTTGATATTGGTGAAATGAAACTTTACCATCTTCTTTTTTACTTCTTTTAAAATAAATAAAAATGTATATGTGATTTAGCCCTTTTGATAACAAAACTCATTTCTAGCCGAGTTTCTTGATAGTTCCAATGCGGTGTGGACCGTTTTTTTTATTATTAAACTGTTAGTCACGTTTCCTATATACATGGGTGGCTCCGAAAAAACTTCAAGATCGCTCCCAGGGGGATTCCTTCGTGGAAAATTAAGCCGTAAATATGAAAGGGTAAGCCCCCTTAACACCCACCCCCTAAATGTACGAATGTGTCTACCCGTACACATTTGCTATTACGAGAATAGATATATTGGGAGTTTGAAATTAAGGCTTTCATTTTAAAGGAAAAGGTGATAAAAATAATACCTAAACATTAAACGAAGCTGCGAGAGGTTTTTTAATAAAAAGATTAGAGGTAAATAAAAAGTTGGCCTTGACTATTAGGAACCCGTATCCCTGCCGATTAAACGGGATATATATTTATTATTTAAGACTACGCTCGAAACAGAAAACGAATTGAAGTGATTTGACTTCGCTTCGAAACAAATTCCAGCCTCGAAGCTTCTCCAGTAAAAAATATTAGTAGCTAAAATACCATTTAGTTCAATTATAACCATTCTGAGCTGTTTTATACATTACAAATTAATATGGAAAAAATTTAAGTAATTTAATTTTAAGTTATTATTATAGCAGCTTGATTTGTCAGATTAACATAAACTATTACAAACAATGGTGGAAAAAAAATATTTTCCAAGTAATCTTAGTGCATTAAGCTATATAAATAACCACAATAGAATATTTTTTCAAGTATAAAACAATCAAAAGAAAATAATCGAACTTCGATTCGGCTACGAGAATATTTCATATTCGATTAGTGTTTAGATTGAAAATGACTCGCTCACCTATTACGATTCAATTTTAATTTTAATGTTGTGAAATGGTTTTACTGGTCTCAATACAGCATTTCAAAGTGTAATACAGAAAACCACACACGATGAGAAGTCTGTCTAACTGTATTACTACCTAATTAGTGCTGTCCTGGTGAGAGGTCTAAGATATCTGGCTCTAGCTGTATTACCTACCAAAGTTAGGATCATATAGTCTGTTTTGCCGGTTACAGGGAGGCTGGGGTTTAAATACCGCGTGGAGTGTGCAGGTTTTTTTTTCATAAATGGTTTCCCCCTTTTCCTTCACCAAAATAAGAATACATTTATTCTCAACTATTCCTTCCTCAGCACAACCTCTTTAGTTCATTTAAAATTAGTAGCCTATAGTGCGTATGAGTTGTTTGATACTATAGAAACTAAACCATACGGACGCAACGATACAGTTTCATTCTTCCACCAGAGAAGTCAGCAGATATTGGGTAGGAATTTCTTTATTGCGTGTTGATAAAAGAATACAAACATAATTGTTACACAAGCATGAAATAATTGGTAAAACATATATTATATAACTGCTTATTCCACTTTACAAACATTAAAAAAAATACCCGCATATTTGTTTGGAAAAGGAAAGCAAAAAGGCATATTCTTCAAATTATGCAGTCATTGACCTGCTATTTTGGGAGAGGCATATTCAATGTTTGAATTGTTTGGAATTCTTTGTGAGTTAACCTGAAGCTAACTATATAATCATGTGTGACTGGCGACCAAACACAAATCACAGTCATTTAGGCTTTACGTTCGTTTCCCTTTGTTTTTATTATTGAGGAATGATTTGGGAATAAAACGTTTGTTCAAACAAAACGCTTGGTAAATGTAAGGACTACATATACATTTTTTAAGGACTTGTTTTCATTTAGTAGTGTCCCGTTTTTTCTAACATTTTGGAATATGAATATTTAGATTTTTAGACGCCCACAATATGTTCACATACAGAAAATTGTAAAAACATGCCAATCAGATTCGTAGAAAGGAACAAAAATTAAATAGTAATAGTAAAAGAAATTCTCCCTCAATTTACTGAGTGGAACAAGGCCCTGCCCTTTGGTATTTCGTATTTCTGTATGTTTGTTCTACAATAACTGCCGAATGCGTTGACCACTTTTAAAGAATGTTGGCAAGGACATTCTTTAACCCTAAGTCAAACAATGTACTCTATAAGTTATAAGATACTTTTAAATTTTGACATCCATTGTGATACTGTTGTTTCAACCCCGTGAACAACTGCTATCCTCTATTAAAATAATGTGCTATTCAATCATTGGTTTTCTGTTTAACTTGATCACCAAGGGGAAATATCAAGTCCAAAGAGGAACTATAGGAGACATTTTATCTTTAAATCCAAGGTGATATGAGATATTTTAACTTGAAATCCAAGGAGAAATTATAGGAATATTTCAACTTGAAATCCAAGGAGATATGAGATATTTCAACTTGAATTCGAAAGAAAATTTTTCTCACTCATTTAAATGTTCTTACTAATTAACAGTTTACTTAAAAAAAATAGTATAGAAACAAAATCTTCGATACATTGTATGAAAGGCCACTTGTGTTATTACATTCACTTCCCTTGTCTACCATAAAAAACCACCCACTCCAAATAGCTTCTAGAGGCATTTAATATCCATAAACTGTTTTGGCTCCCGGCAGTTAGGTCCTCCAAAACTTCACCCCCCTAAATATTATTTTGCTAAAGCCTTGATATGCCCCCCAAGGTTTATTCCTGGATTCGCCACTGACTGGCCACCAGTTGACGATCAACTCTAGGAAGTCTCCGCTTAACGTTTTACGGGGCCAACATCTGTTATATTTTAGTTTTTTTTTCTTCCCCCCCTCTTTCAATTCAAAAAACACTTACGATTGGAAGTTGGTACGAGAAGGTCAAGGAAAAAACGTGACTTAAGACAAGGAAAGAGAATATATATATTTTTCCAAGTTCTGAAAAATGATAAAAAAGAAAAGAATAGAAGAGTAAGTAGAGAAACTGAAAGAGAAGTTGGTGAGTGAAAGAGGAAATCGACAAAAACGAAAAAAGAAAAGAAAAATCAGGAGCGTATTGCGCGGGTCTTCTGTTCTCTGCGCAAAATTAAAGTCAACAGTAGAAAATGGGAAGCGCCTCTGAAAAGTCGTTTTGTTTTTTCACCTCCTTACTTTCCTACTCCCCTGTTATAACTCATCTGCAGTAATCTACCGTCCAATTTTGATAGGAAGAGTCTTTAGTAAAAAAATACATGAACATATTTTTTAGGTCAACATTGATAACATTTTACTAAATTATTATTGTTATTTTATAGGTATCGATAATATCAATCAAAAATGACAACTTCAGATAGACTAAAAATATGAACACGTGGAAAAAGTAGATCTAGTAACTTTTATATCTGTCAGATCTGTCTTCTTATGAAAATTGGACTGTGTCCCCGAGATGTGTATACACTAAGAGCCCCCTTCAACCCCTTCCCCAACACTTTTCCAAAGATTGACTTTCTTGGGGGACTTCAAACGTTTGAGTAAACAAAAATAAAATAGAAGCTTTGCATAACGTTTGTTTCTTGTTTGCATACATTTATTTCCCCTCGGAGAAACTCTTTATATTTTTTCTTCTTACAGAACATCTTTATTTCAGTTCTAAGTAAATAAAGTTCCTCCAGTTTTAGTTCCTATCTGCCAGTAAATTCCTCTCCCCCCTCTCCCCTTCCCTGGTAAATAAGTCTGCTTGGAATCTGATGTCCACCGGATCTTGCTTACGTTTTTTTTTATCCGTGCGATCATGGCTACGGACTCATCTCTTAGGTAAGGAAAGTATTACAGTATTTGTGTTGATATAGTACGGGAAAACCACATGCAAAAAAAAAAAACCTGAGTGAACTTATCCAAGATTTGAACCTCTATGGAGACCCGAAGGTGATGTTATTTCTAACGCTTTAGTTCGCTTGACAACCTGGGGGATGGTTGGTGTGTCTGTTCTAGATCTAAGATGATTTATAAGTCGTGCGCTGATATCAGTTGAATCAGAAAGTGCAATAATAAAACAATAAAATAGTTAAATGTTATCAACAGGGCCATGACTTTGATGACATGAAAGTTTATCGAAACATTACCTTTAAAATGACCCAAATATTCTATAAAATTACTTGATATTTTCAAAAATGTATTAAAAATTATTAATAAAAATTCGTAGTAAAGGCACTTGGCTAAATCAAACACGCACTTAACAAATGTAGAATGCAATGAAAAGCCTTTAACAACCAAAATCTTATATTCTCCTGAATATAATATTGATACATACATATCTACTCCCAACGCAACCTTCATCAGCATAGTTGCAGTCCCCACTAGGAATGTGTATTTTACAACCAAACAAAGAGGATACAAAGTTCATTGTTTACATTATCTTCTCTTTCTGACAATTGTGTTATTAAAACATGTATATTTGAGTAATTATGCATCCATACAGTATCTATAATATTTTAAAATATACTTTTTTTTAACATAAATATCTTAGGAATTAAAATGACCCAAGAAATTTTTGAAAGTGATGCAGACCAAGAAAATATTATATAGAATTCCAAAATGACCAGTAATTATAAAAAAATCTATAAAATATAAATTTCTACAACCAGATAATCATAAAAAGAAATTTATGTACTTATGAGCCTTGTCTGCGGTATATCAAAATACATATGACATGTAGTCAATGTTGTCAAAAAATAATATGTTAGCACACGCATTGGTAGCCACGTGGTCTAACGCGCTACTCTCGCAATAGACTAGACTTCTGATGATGGGGAGATCAAAGTTCGAATCTCGGTCGGATGTGTTGAAGTTTTTTTAAGAAAACGGTTTCCCATTCTCACTACACGCAAATTCGGGTACACTTCAACAAAATATAACCTTCCTATTACCTAAACCCATTAGTGTAATTAGTACATAAGCGTATAGCCGAACGAGTAGTAAGAGGCTGTGCTAAATAAATGTATACGTTCGAAATTTAAAAAAAATACTTCCAGCCGGAATCTCGCTATGGACTTACAATCTGATACTTTATTATGTTAATGATGTATTATCCCCTTCCCCTCACCCACCCATCTTCTTCATTCTTCATATCCATGGTAAGGTGGCCATTACCCCGCTTGTCAGCGGACAAAGGGAGAGAAAATGTCTTTACAATCAACGAGCATGTCTTCATATTCAACATTTTCGTAAAATGTGTCATTCAAAATAGAAAATAATTAATGATAATTGACTATTCAGAAGTGTTCGGAATAATCTTGCCTTAAAAAAAAAAAAGCAAACACAATTATTCAATTAAAATAAAATACGGACAACCGAGGAAATATTTTAATCTTCGAAGTATTTTATTTGGTCATTTTCTAAGAATATTAACATGACGTTAAACTTTCACATTTAATTAAATCAAATTTGAAAATGCACATTCTTAGACGCGCACTTAATGCGTTGAGCTATGGGTTAAACATTAGCGCCGGGTTAAAAAATGGTTGCCATTGGAAATATGCATTGAAACAATGCTTAGAATTAGAAATATTTCAAAAATTATAACCATTGAATTAGTAATTGAAACAATGCTTTAAATGGAAAGGTTCATTTAAATAATGTCTAGCATTGGTAACATGCATTTTAACAATACTTGCCATTGAATTAGGCATCAAAACAATTATTACAATTTGAAATAGGCATTGAAACTATGCTTGTAATTAGAAATATGCATTTAAACAATGCTTAGCATTAGAAATATGCATGCATGTATCAATGATAACAATTTAATTGGGCATTGAAACCATTATTATAATACGAAATAGACACTAAAATAATGCTTATAATTAGAAATATTCATTCAAACAATGTTTATCATTAGAAATGTGAATTTAAACAATGCTTATAATTAGAAATATTCATTTAAACAATGCTTACTATTTTAAATAGGTGACGAAGGTAGTTTTTAACGAAGTGGTTTTTCATTCAAACCCTAAAAAATAACGCGTAAGCTTCCTCGAAATTCTTTCTAGCACAATTCTATCCCATTAGCTTAATTAAGAGACGCTTAAAACAACCCAAAAGGGTACTAATGCGTGACTGGGGAAAAAAACAACAATTGGAATAAATAAAGAAGAAACCTTTCTAGCTCCCATCTCGATTTGGAAACCAGCGTCTCACGGACCGGTTTCCTCCAAAGGTGATTCTGAACTGACGTCAGCCTATAATTCTTTGTCGCCAGTCAGCATGCCCCAAACCCGCCTCGGTGGCGTAGTTGGCTAACGCGCTAGTCGTGTTGAGCTCGACCGCCGAGGACGGGGAGATCGAGGTTCGAATCTCGGTCGGGTGAACTGGGTGCGGTTGTTCCTAAATGGTTTTCCACTCTCCCTCCACGCAAATGTGGGTTCACTTCCTCTAATTCAACCTTCCCAATTCCCAATCCATTAGCGTAATTAGTACTTAAAGCGTGTAACCCGAACAGGTAGTAAGACGCGGTGCTAAATAATAATAATAATAAGCAGCCCCAAGTTTCCGAGGTCCGGTAACCGTCAGCATCGCCGGCAGATGTGGACTTGGAACAGAGTTTCGTAGAGGGGGATGTTTGTTTAATACTTTATGTACATCCGCGCCAAGTGGTTGTAAGGAGGGGAGGGGAGCTTTCTAACAGACGAGAAGAACTTTCACTGAACAGGAGAGGGACATAAAACAGAAGATACGCTCTGGTGACCGCATGGTCTAACCTAAGGTCAATCACGCAATAGACTGGACTGTCAATGATGGGGAGATTGGAGTTTTAATCCCGGTGGGGTTAACCAGTTTTTTTCCCCTTCAAAAATTGCTTTCCACTCTCGGTTCATTTTATGCCCTTGACGGGATTCAAGCCCTGTACCTTAACATAAATTATGAGACACTCTACCAACTTAATTAATTTATGGTGAAAGTGACCGCGAGTTAAGCTCAGTATTTTTGTGGTTTTTATAACAATTAAAAAAAAATTACGTTTGGTTTAGTTTTCGACACATAATGAAATCATTAGTTCCTGTAACCAGTTTTGGTGGCTACTGTTGCAGTGGACTAGATACTGATGACGGGAAATCAAGGGTTGAATCTCGGTTGAGTGTACCTAAAGGTTTTTTTTAATACAAAATGGTTTTCCACCCTTCCTCCACACAAATCCAGGTACAATTTCTATAAATATAACTTTCCTCATCCCTATGATAATTAGCGGAATTAGTAGGCCTCTACACATGGGTATAACCCGAATGGGTAGTAAGACGTGGTGCTAACACATAATCTCAAACCATTAATCTCTCCTTACTAAATTTTAAATGTGTATAAAAACTTAAATAAGCCTTATATTCGACTTTGCTTCACATACTTTAAGATTCACTTCTACTTCTCATTTAAAAACTGATCTTGTCAAATACCCTACTATAATAACACTACAATAACACTTATAAAAAATAACACTTCAACCTCGTCCATTCATATCGCCGTATATAAACCTCGCATGTTTGGTCTCCCTGACCACTCGGCTAAGAGGACGGGCCAGTCCTAAATCCATACTTGTCGGTCACTTGAATAGTTAATAACCGGCAAGTCACGGACATGCGCACTAGGACCGCAATTACAGCCAGGGTTAGAGGGAGGAAAGGGGTATGTCCCGTCGGGATGACTCCCCCGTTTCTTTATCCGGGGGAGGGGGGAGGGGGCTGGAGCCCTGTTCACTGGGGTGTCAACGTCCTTCCGTTCCGACACGGTTGATTAATTTACTCTAGCCATGCCTGACGTGTGTTTCCTGGAGTCGAACCCATGGTCCTTGCATATAATATCAAACTGTCCCCCTCTATCCCCCATAGGATCCTGGCCCGTGGGATGACAAGTGTGGAGTGAGAGAGAGGGAGTGGTTAAATGAAGCGTGACAAGTTGGTTCCTCTACGGGGTCCCCCGCCACCCGTGTTTCGTAGATTAATGATTGGTGGTTTTTGGATTCGATTTGCGTCTGTTTGCATCGAGATGCATAATTGAACCTGGCCCAAAGGATCTCCGGTTCGTCCCCAAGAGAGGTGTCTGCAATAATTTAGTATTTGAATGCTTGTTCGCTTTACTACCTTGAAGGTCAAATTATTCCCCTCTTTCCACTTACTGGCTTATTTCCCCCAAATTAATTATTTAACATGGTTTTTTTTCAAACCCAGTGTATACGTACAAACGACTTACAAACTAACAACAATGAACGGTACGCCTAATACGATACACCCAGCCTCTGGATGTTGAGTATTGAAAATTGTGCAAACTCAAGAGTTTTAATTTCGAATCGAATCCGAATTTTTTGCTCGCTAACTTGTATCGAATTCGGATAAAATTGTTTTTAAATGAAAATATTTTGAATCGAATCCGAATTTTCACCCGGTAGTTTGAACCAAATCCTATTTGGATATTTTAAGATTAAAAGTTTTAATAAATTCCGAATCGAGTGTTTAAAAAAAAAGTAAAAAGTTTGTGGATATAATATTTTATAATTAACTTATGTTGTCAAAACCAATCGAATATATATAGCCTACTAGATTATATATATATTTTTTATTAAGTCAAATAAAAAACTATATGATTAAAACCACGTTTAACTAATTAACGGGATGCTAATATTGTGAAATTAGCAAGTGTGTATCATCTAGTAAAATAATAGATTCATGCTAACCTAATTAAAATGATTAATTAATAAAAATTTGGCTTTTAGACAATAATTTCTGATTACATTCTCTCAAATCCGAATCTGAGACATATTTAGATTTGACATTTCAAATGCTTTGACGTCGCAATAAAAGTAATTATAATTACTATAGCAAGCCCGAAATTCAAAGCCCAACCTTCCTGTTATTGATAAACCAAACTATTTGACCTTGAGATTTAGTTCATATGCCAATCGAGGGCTGGTATTGAAATATTTCAAACTTGTTATGTAATTATGCTATGAACAGGATTTAGAAGAGAATCAACGAGGATGGCGGATATTTTTTTATGAGATCAGAGAGGATTCTCACGGCCAGCTCTCACAGACCCCACATCACCCAGACATCAGACTGCTTTATTTAATTTCGCCAGCAAAAAAAAACTGCCAGATTTGGATGACCAAAAAATAAGTAACGTTACCCCTTTTTTATATGCCATTTTAATCTCTGCCAATTTCAGTTGAATTTCACACCTTTTCAACTATCATTATAATCAATAAAAATAAGAATATATGAAGACAATATAACCTCTACTAGCATTACGACCCCGCCCGAAATATGACATGACCTCATTTGGGGTCACCACCATTACAAGATATCACTCTATTGGTAATTTAGGAAATGTTCTAAACTCGATCGATACATTAGTTTTAAAGGAAATTGTATTCATGTATTTCAACATGTTATTTTATTAAATTGGCCTACAATTGTTTTTAAAATAGTCTTATAGTCGTGTTTATAGGATACTTGTAAAAAAAATATATTAGTCATTTCAAATTTTTAAATAATCTTTTGTCAGGTGAGCATTGGTTTATAATAATTTATAAGTAAAACTAAAATCTCGTGCAATTTTGATTTCGTAAAAATATACAAATATTCCTCAGGTTTGTCAGAAATTGAATATTAAAAAAAAATACATTATATTCATTTTATTTTATTTGGTTTCTGATTGCACCATTTTTAATTTTACTAAACGGTGTTGCCTACCTGTGACGTAACAGCAAGCCGAGATAGAATTTACAAGTTTTTTTTTAGCACCACGTCTTTCTAATAGTTCGGGATATACGCTTATGTACTAATGATGCTAATGGCTTCAAGGATAAGTGAGGTTATATTTATTGGCAGTGTGTGCGTGGAGGGAGAGTGGAAAACTATTTGAAAAAACCCTCAGTACACCTGACTGAGATACGAAGCTCGATTTCCCATCCTTGACAGTATAGTTCACTGCGAGCGTAGCGCGTTATGGCCATTGAAGTAGGTCATCTCTGAAGTTAATGTATTAAGGTGTTATTCGACGAGTTTCAAAGATATAACATTGACTGTCCACACATTCTTTAATAATTCTAAAAATAGTCTTACATTGTTTCATAGTTATGTTTTGATCTTGTAATAGTTTTTTAACAAATAATTAATTTTAATCGACTACAACTTTGGATCTTTAGTTTATTCACAAAAAAAAAAAAATGGCCAGTAGGAATTTTCTCGTCAAGATGTAAATTAAAAACGTCCGTGAAAGCATTATATGAAATAGAATAGGAAACATTAAAAAGCCAAGTTTGAAATGAAAGTAAATGCCGCCCCGCAAATAGTGGAGAGAGAGTGTGTATAATCGTCAAGGGAAGAGGGGAAGATAAACCAGAGGCCATGAAGGTTGAACTTCTCATTTATTTCCCTCGCTTTCTCTTACACACATTAGCGTCTAAATGTGATGGTAATTAGTGTGCTTAAGGGGTCCGTCTCGATAAGCTAGAAATGTTCACGCAGACGTTCAACCCTAACATAATATTTAATTATACGATGCGTTATTTAAAAATATGGTACACGCCAAAATAAAGTCGAAAGATTCCAACACGGCTCTTTTTCTTTAACAACCTCATATTTTGAGTTTTAATTAATTGACAGAAATGTGACATTAGCTCATTTTCAATGACTCTTTGATCATATTAACGGAGTTATGAAACTAGGCTTGATTAAAAAGGGCTCTAGATTTGTTTCCCTCTAACAAATAAAGTAATTTCTTGACATTTGAAAACTAGCAGCGAGCTTTCCTCTTTACCTTGTGATAATAAGTTTCGTAGTACCCCCCTCCCCCCTCTTATTGACATGGCAAAGGGTGGTTGTAGGTGAATGACTAAAGGGAGGGTAAGCTTAGCCGGAACAGATAAGTAGTCCCAGAAAACTACACAGACCGTTGTATTTTAAGCCGTGTGGCCTTACAGCGATCGATTCTTTCACGCTGACCAAAGCGGCCTCCATAAGTACGCCAAGTTGAGATGTGACCCGCTTCTCAAAATAGCTTCGAGCTCACCGAAAAATGAACGTCCTTAAAATCAAAACCAAAGATTAATATAGAAATGTATATTGGTTGCTAAACAGACACGCCGAATCCAATAACAAAATATCCCTGTCACATTTGCACGTTTGTGTCCACTTCAATTGACGGTGTCCTAAACGTTTCGATGATACTGCCGACCAGTTTGTGATTTATCAATGAGATACGTCCGGAGGCTACAAACGATACAACCCCCACCTCGTACCCGACTAATCACGGTAATTTCACTGCAGAGGTTACAAAAAGATTATACGTGAATTATTACCCGCTAAATAACGCGTTGCAGCTGATGACAGAACGAGCTGAATCCTCACTTAAAGGGGAAAGGGATAATGTTTCCGTTGCGAGCGAATTTTAAAAGCGTAGGTTGGTACACTGGTTTATAGAGGATGGTGGTGAAGGAGGGAAAAGGGATGGGGGTAGGTAGGGGTAACTGCAGGGAGTCAACTGTGTTTCCTAACACCTCGTCATCGAATATTCGTTTGCGTTTAAGCCAAGTGATGATATGTAATGTGTACGTTAATGTAACAACTCGCCGTCCAATCGGATGAACGTGTCACCGTGACGTTTTTACAGTCCCATTTTCATAGATAGGCATTTCTGACAGTTAGATCTGTAAAGCTTGATTGATAATATCTTCATTATATATAACCGTGTCCGTGGTATAGTGGTCAAGGCTTCAGACTGCTGAACTAGAGGTCCTTGGCTTGATTCCGGCTGAAACTGGGTTCTTTTTTCCTCGAAAGGGGAGTAATTCCCATAGTCAGCAGGGTTTGGTTAGTTAGGTTTAAGTGTTTCCACATGCTCACACTCTCTCTCACCTTCATACTCACTATCACCCTCATACTCACTATAAACTTTATCTCATCTCATCAGGTCAAATAAATATCCTCCAAGGAAAGGATGTACTATTAGTATGTTTGGACGTCCCCTGGACAACGGTACTTAGTACTGGATAATCTTCCAAAATGAGCTACAGATTGATGTAGCATAGACACGTCATTATTATTATCATCAATATCTATACAATAATATTAATTATGTAATAAAATGTTATAAATAGTTCCCCAATCCATGAATTTGAATTATGGCTTTTGGTCTTGGTTTGCGAAAGATTTATTTTTCTTTGGATTTTAAGGTGGGGGTAGAGAACTTGAGATAAGGACAGTATTTTTTCACTTTTTATAGAGTTCGGCCCAAATAAATAAAATATTTTTTAGTGTAAACATAGCGTTTAATTTTCTTCGCGTGTTGATATCAACAGTTGTTGAATATCTGTCAAGGGTGTCCTGAAATCTAATGACAACTTCTTCTCTTAATTTAAAAAGTTTATCATCTAATACCGCTATGCTCATGAAATATATTCAACTGTTGATATCACCATGTGAGGAAAATTAAACTCTATGTTTACACTAAAACAATATTTTATTTATTTTTGCAAATATATATATTTGTTATAAAACCCATCTTAATGTGTGATGGTGCTTTGTGGGTGATTTACAAAGGTCGCTGTTTGGTCTAATTCTGTGAAGGGGAGTTATCAACGTTGTCTTTTTTAGTTTCATTTTTAATTTACTAGCAGTGTAGATCCAAATGTTAGTGGCCCCACGCTAATAGAGACAGAGTTGTTCAAGCTAACAGGTAGAAAATTAGGCACCCCCCCACCCCTTCCCTACCAGTACCGGGTAATGAGCCAGTCTACCCCCGGGCACTCCAACAGACCTGAACAATATCCTGTCAACTACTAGTCACGTTGTTCAACGCTCCAGTTGTTCAGGTCAACGTGACAACGTGGTTCAACAGAGACATGGTACATTGGTACATACTCGTTAAACAAATCATTTCCCAGGCTCATTACAATTAACTCGGCGCGTAAATAAACATATGAGCGTATTCCCTGGGTTAGACAATTCGTGGTAATGCTGTGTTGTTTTATTTGCCGAATTAGTAGCATTTTTAGGTTAATAAGTATAGCCTGCTTATTAGCGATGGGACCTTCTAACCTTTATATATATATATATATCAATATGTACCAATATATCGAATGTACCTAAATCAAAACTTTTTACATAAATTAAATTAAAAAAATCTTTGAATGAAAGCGGATTTACTTTAATATCAGGTGACCCACTTAGCAGATCTCATGGTTTAGGGTGTCACTCTTGCTATAGACTGGACTGCCGATGACGGGGGGAGATAGGGTTCAAATACCGATAGATATAATTGGAGTTTTTCCCTAATTGTGTTCCCACGCCCCGTCCATCCAAATTCGGGTACACGTTCGGGAATATAAACATTTTATTCACTGTGTCTTACTACCTGTCCAGGTTGTAAGCATAGTATAATAATTAGTTACACTAATGTGTTAGGGAAAGTGAAGGTTGTATTTAGAAGAAGTGTATCTAAATAGTCGAGAAAAGACAGTAAGAGACCATTAAGGGGAACAAATTTAACTTGGTACATCCACTGGGATTATAATCCCGACCTTCCCGTCTCGGTGTCAAACCAGACAAGACGTTACTGCCACATTTTCACACGTCCCCTCCAGTGGCTGTAATATATAATATATATATATATATATATATGATACTGCCACATTTTCCCACGTCCCCTCCAGTGGCTGTAATATATATATATATATATATACCGGCATTCCATAATTGTAAAATATATATATATATATTGTTTACAATTACGGAATGCCGGTTGTAGAAAGGAAAAGGGGGTGGGGGTTGAGGTTTGAATATAAGCCAGGGGCACTGGGGAGGAGGGCGGAGTGGTTTTACACATGTGATCAAATATCACTCTTTCTTTTACCCATCCCTTAGCCACGCTAATGTGAGTGCAATTCCATTAGAAAAAAATATTTTCTATAAGTATAACCCGAACGGGTACTAATACGCGGTGCTAAATAATAAAAAAATATATGTTTTCATGTGTGTGGTTGTGTGTGTGTGTGTGGATGCTCACGTGATAGAATTAAAATACACACACACACCCGAGATGAAGTCATGATTAAAAAGCGAACGAGGCTTCATCGTGTCGTCACCGGTCGCGTTGCTATTAAGACCTGCACGTCTTCATTAGCATTTAAATGAACGCGCCTCCCTGATACGTCATCTCGAACGCTCCGGTCCGGCAGTCGTCAAACCGGAGCGGGGAAGTTGGGATAATAGAGGGGGGGGGGGGAATACTATTTTAAGTTCTTCGTTTTATAAATTTGTCACTCGTAGGGACTTTCGTTGAGCTTTTAAAAAAAAAGATAAATCTACAATCCGTTAGCGCTCAAGATGAAAGAAAAGACAGCTTTTATTGCAAAATATTATTGGGTCAAAATAAATAACATATTGCTCCAGTAGATCGATATAGTTTAGTTTTCTTCACATGGTGATATCAACACGTCTTGTTGAATATCTGTAAGGGTGTCCTGGAATTTAATGACAACTTTTTCTCTTCATTTAAAAGTTTATCATCTAATGTTGCTATGCTCATGACATATATTTAGATATCATAATGTGAAGAATATTAAACTCTATTTTTATACTGAAGAAATATTGGATTTATTTTGGTCAAAAAAAGTTTAATATAAAAATTGCAAAAAATCTTAATTTTTACTAACGTCCCCTATACTTCCATCTTAGGTCAACAACCCGAAGGTTAGTTTGATGTGATTTCTATTCATTGCCCGACACCTTAGCTCAGTTGGTAGCGTGTGTCTACTGAGATAAGGGTCACGGGTTCGATTACCGGTCTGGCCGAAAAGTGCATCATTGGCGAAATGTGGAATATACACTTGCATAGTGATGAATTAACGGTTGGTGGCTGGATGTTGTGTTTGTTCTAGATTTAAGTTAGCCTGCGAGCCGTATTCAGAAAGTGCACGTCAAACAACTCAAATAAATGGAAAAAAATGAATAATTTGTATGTCTAGGCTGTCTAGTACTGCCCGCACCACCTGGTATAAATGCCATGTACTGTACTATGGGAGTTCATTGTTCAAATTCCCCATTACCTTCTACAATAAATTTCTTTGAGCTAGCGTGAAAGAGCCTACCAACTGTATCGAGAAATTTAGTTTACCATACTGTCCAGGTTTTTTTCACATCCTACAATTTAAATGAGATCGGTGACTTTATTTCCCCTCCGAAGGAAGTTGTGCTGCGGATATTTATCGCTAAAGTAAAATCCATTGACCTCAGCCGAGTTTGAACCCACTAACATCAGGTCCTGAGGCGTGCACTCTACCCCAAGACCACCCAGGTCATGGATGTCAATATTTAAGAATAAAATGCCAAAACACTGATTTTAGTAGGAATGACTGGAATTCCATTTTTCTCCCAGAATCTTACTACAGCCTATACGTAGTTGTATTCTGATAAAAAAACAACCTTTCATATATCTCCCCTACCAAAATATATGTATACTTTGCATTTTGTAAACTGTCGAAAATTCTTTGGAGGTATATTGAACATAGTTCCTCCTGAATAGATAAAAATAACATATTTTCTGTAAACACAATATAAATAATACAATATTAAACTAAAAAATATTGACATCATTTAAAAATCACGCCTTTTAAAATGTGAATTCCTAAAACAATTGAAATGTTTGGATACGTTAGTGAGATTCTGATTCTCTTTTATCTGTTGATATTTATTTTTACTCACCATATGAATGTTGTGGTCGAGTAAGTATTTTTTATCTTTTTTTAAAAACCGTAGTATGGTGATTATTTTATTATTTTGTGTAGAATATCCACTAGATAAATATATGTAATTGAAATAAAAAATGAATCTATATTATTTTAAAGCAAAGGGTTGTCAGATTATATATAAAGGAATGTTATGGTTTGGGGAACTTGTTTATGTTTATATTTACTTAAGAAGTAGGACAGATTTCGTTTTTTTTTTTTTTTAAAGAATGATTCCACGGTTCCAAATGTTCAACTGGAAAGGTCGTTGATCAGCTATATGAGAATATACAAAGCCTCTAATAAATCGATAAATACAATAAAATGTCTATAGTTATCATAAAATAGTTTATAATCTTCGGTAAACCAATTCTTTGCCATTTCTTTCTATACCGACACATTTAATGACCTTTTTTTTAAAAAAAAATTACCAATATTTCAGAAATACGAGAATATGCGAGCGTTTGGCATGGCTATTGTGAGTGATTAAGTGGAATTTGGAACCGTAAACTTTACAGTTTTGAGCTCAAACCGTATATGTGTGTTATATAATTTATCTCCATGACCAGCTTCGGTGGCCGCGTGGTCTAACGCGATACTCTCACGGTAGATTAGACTGCCGATGACGGGGAGAGTAAGGTTTGAATTTTGGTCGGGTCTACTTTTCCCCAAAATGGTTTTCCAATCTCCCTACACGCAAATGCGGGTACACTTTCTATAAATATAACATCCCTTATCCTTCAAACCATTAGCGTAATCAGTACATAAGCTTATTACGCTGATGGGTGGTAAGACACGATGATAAGAAAATACAAATATTACCTCCCTACCTCGTTCCCTTGCCTTTCCTCCTAAAACCACCCTAAGTACAAATGATTGAGTACTAATTTAGCCAAATATTTAGTCCACGTGACCACCGATGTAGGTATGTATCCATCTATACCTTGAATTTCTTACGAATGAACATTTGGATCACTCAAAAAAACACACGAACATATTTATCGTCAACATAGATAACTTTTTTTTTAATTTTTGATATTTTACATTTATTATATTATCTATCAAAAGTGACAACTACAGAAAACATGAATGTACGTATGAATACGTGAAGGTAGATCTAGTATATTTTTCAAGCTGTCAGATATGTGCATGCGTAAGAAGATTGGGTTGTATATACAAGTGAACAATTTGATATTATCCTAACAGCAACCTAAACCCTTTCCGCTCTCCCCCTAAAAAATAAAAACTTGAACAACAAACGAATATTTCATATATAAAAACAGTACGTTAACATTTTTAATTGTGTCTGTCTGTGACGTATGGAATATTCTACTTGAAAGGGACGTCGTTAATTTTGTAAACGTTCAATAGGTTTCGTTTACCACCAATATAGGTTTTTTTTAATCAATGTATGGGGGTGGTTTTGTTTGGACAACCTCTGTGTGTGTGTGTGTGTGTGTGTGTGTGTGTGTGTGTGTTGTGTGTGTGTGATACTAACATAACAATTATATACCGGTACAAACATTTGGACAGTCCTGAGAGCCTGAAGGCCTGACAATTGCCGTCACAGAAGATAATACGCGCCGACCTGAAGTAGAATGTTTACACGCCACCCCTGTTAGGTTGTTTATTTATCGTACAGGTAGAGCTGATGGGATAATAGACACAGAAGTCTTTCTTTTTATTCTTTGTGTTTTTTTTATCGTTTTATGCTCCAAAGCCCTTTTGAAACAGATCTGGAAACAAATAGTATTCTAGGTTTTGTTTTATATAAGGGCCTACTTCAAATAATAGTTTGTTTTTATTCGTTAAAGAAATATAATACAAATATGGTAAATAGTACGCAAAAAAAAGGATGGACCTCTTCAAAGAAGATGTCTATAACATTTTATAGAAAAGATAATATTTCTTACCATGTTTACACACAATAAAAGCAAATTTCCTATGATAAAATTAAAACTGTAAAATAATTCTCTACAATTTAAAATGTTCAAAAATGTTCCCCTAGATCACAAAAGTTTATTATTTAGAAAGTAAATACTAAAAATAATGTTCACAACCTCGCACCAGAATATGCAATGGCTAAATTTTTTAATAAACTATCCCAACCTAACAAAACCTAACCTTCCTGGCGTCAACAACATATTTTACGTGAAATTCCGGGATCTTGAAATAAAAACTTGCACTAAAATACCACCTTTATTCTTTTAAATTATCTGAAACAATATTGCGCATCTGGGCTAGATCATTTGTAGACAAGTTATTGGAATGATAAGCCAGTACTAATGTACTATTGCCCAGGGAACGCCCGAATTTACTAATAGTACATTAGTTCCTTGGAGGATCTTTACATGCCCCGATGAGTAAGGTGAGGGTGATAATGAGTATGAGGGTGATAGTGAGTGTGAGGGTGATAGTGAGTATGAGGGTGATAGTGAGTGTGAGGGTGATAGTGAGTGTGAGGGTGATAGTGAGTGTGAGGGTGATAGTGAGTATGAGGGTGATAGTGAGTGTGAGGGTGATAGTGAGTGTGAGGTGATAGTGAGTATGAAGGTGATAGTGAGTGTGAGGGTGATAATGAGTATGAGGGTGATAGTGAGTGTGAGGGTGATAGTGAGTATGAGGGTGATAGTGAGTGTGAGGGTGATAGTGAGTATGAGGGTGATAGTGAGTGTGAGGGTGATAGTGAGTGTGAGGGTGATAGTGAGTGTGAGGGTGATAGTGAGTGTGAGGGTGATAGTGAGTGTGAGGGTGATAGTGAGTATGAGGGTGATAGTGAGTATGAGGGTGATAGTGAGTATGAGGGTGATAGTGAGTATGAGGGTGATAGTGAGTATGAGGGTGATAGTGAGTATGAGGGTGATAGTGAGTGTGAGGGTGATAGTGAGTGTGAGGGTGATGGTGAGTGTGAGGTGATGGTGAGTGTGAGGGTGATGGTGAGTGTGAGGGTGATGGTGAGTGTGAGGGTGATGGTGAGGGTGATGGTGAGTGTGAGGGTGATGGTGAGTGTGAGGGTGATGGTGATGTGAGTGTGATGGTGATGGTGAGTGTGAGGGTGATAGTGAGTGTGAGGGTGATAGTGAGTGTGAGGGTGATGGTGAGTGTGAGGGTGATGGTGAGTGTGAGGGTGATGGTGAGTGTGAGGGTGATAGTGAGTGTGAGGGTGATAGTGAGTGTGAGGGTGATAGTGAGTGTGAGGGTGATAGTGAGTGTGGGGTGATGTGAGTGTGAGGGTGATGGTGAGGGTGATAGTGAGTGTGAGGGTGATAGTGAGTGTGAGGGTGATAGTGAGTGTGATAGTGAGGTGAGGGTGATGGTGAGTGTGAGGGTGATGGTGAGTGTGAGGTGATAGTGAGTGTGATAGTGAGGGTGAGGGTGATGGTGGTGTGAGGGTGATGGTGAGTTGAGGGTGATGGGAGGGTGATGGTGAGTGTGAGGGTGAGTGTGAGGGTGAGTATGAGGTGATAGTGAGTGTGAGGGTGATAGTGAGTATGAGGTGTAGATCCAGTGGAAACACTTAAACTTAACTTAAGCTTAACCAACCGAACCCCTATTGACCGTTGGGGTAGTTCCCCTTTCGGGAAATATACCCAAGATACCAGTTGGGATTCGAATCCAGGATCCCTAGACTCGTAGCCATGTGAACAGACTACCACACCATGGGGCGGGTTTAAAACTATGTACAATTATTTTACAGTATTTTAAAAGTTAAAATAAAAATAATCGATCTATGGGAAGTCGATAGGATTTGAAAAGTAAATTTTTAATTAGTGAAAGTAAAATATAATTCGCGAGTCATTGAAAATGTTTTATTTGTTAAGAGTGTATTTAAAAAAATAAGACATCATGTTGTCCGTATGGAAGGAACACTTGTTGCTTACATTGCAAACACTGTAGAAACGGTTCTTTATAAAGTAGCACATATAAGAAAAATACCAAACAATAAACCAATATAGGCTTACAGATTATCCCCCCTCGTCCCCCTTTTACCAACATTATGCAACACCACCCCCCTTCATTATAAAATGAAGTGTTATTTTTTTTGTAATGCTAAAATGTGCCTAAATATGAATCTTAATCAAAATAGTTTTAACCCATTTTACGAAAATAGTTTTTTTTTCTCTTTTGTCCCAGAAGTAAACAAACCTTAATTTTAAGGTTAAATAACTCATTCTAGTGAACCTAATAAAAACCCCGAATACAAGTTTTAGTCCGAAGACACAAACGCCATCGCTAAAACTACTTCTTCTGGTTCACGGTTTCACGAAACGTTGACAAACATCAAAATGTCTCACTTTATTTTTCTAACAATCTCCAAGATCAGGGTTCGAATACCGGTCGGATGTACTGAGGGTGGTTTATCAAAAAAATAATTTCTTAACGCATTTCCACGAAAATGAGGGTACACTTTCAATAAATTCAACCTACCTCATCCCTAACACAGTAGTGTAATTTAGTACATATGCTTATAACCTGACCGGGTAGAAAGATTTCGAACAGAACAGGTGTGTGATGACGGCATGTGTGCTGTTAACGAGATCCTCACCGTCAGATATGTGGGATGTCGCTAACTATCGGGAAGAGAGGGAGGGAAATAAAAAACCAGCCCTCTCTCTCTCTCTCTCTCTCGATCACTAATGCTGATTATGAGAGACGGGCAGACGGATGGACGGACGCGTCTGTGATCCCTGTGATACATTAGTACGGTTCCCCGACACGGCGTGCTATTATAGACAGGGGACATGGAGTAGGCAGTGTCACATATGGTCGAGTACGCAATGTCACACACGACACACATGCACTGAAACCCTACAAGGTAGACGCAGAAATATACCACAAAGAGACGAAATATTTAATCACCGTAATATTTGTTGGTTTCCCTCATGTGGAGACAGCGTTAGTTAAAAGAAAAATGTGTGTATTTTTTTTTTTTACTTAAGCTTCACCCGTTGATCTATACCAGGAATATATAACTTGCGGCCCGCAGGTCTCATGTGGCCTGGTTCATAATTAAATGCGGCCTGAGGACCTTATAATGAACCGGTGACCTGGTGGTCTAGGGGTAAGGTGTCAGACTTCTGTGCTGGCGGCCGGGGTTCAATCCTCGGTCCCGGCACAGATTTATCTGATTATCAAACCCTTCCTTCACCTCTGACAAGACGTGTATTAATCACAACTTGTGAATGTGGGGAATGCCAGGCCGCCACCGTGGTTCGGATTCCACGTTAAACTGTAGGTCCTTCATTTCATCTCACTATCACCCTACCATTACACATTAGCGTAAGTGCGTATAACCCGAACGGGTTGTAAGACGCGGTGCTAATAATAATAATAATAATAATAATAATAATAATAATAATAATAATAATATAATGAGCCAACACACAATGTGGCCCAATTCGTATTTTTATAAACGTTGTAGGAATACACTTGACTCGAGTAGCGAACATACGGCCCCGTTATCGTGTTAACAAGACGTGACCCACTTTGGTTGCTACGTGGTCTTAACGCGCTACTCTCGTGTTGGACTAGACTGTTGAAGACAGAGAGAGCTGGGTTCGATCATGGTCGTGTGCATTGAGGTTTTTTTATTAATGGTTTTCCCCCCACTCTCCCTCTACGCAAATGTGGGTGCACTTCCTCTAAATTAAATCCTTCTTATTCCCTAACACGTTATAGTAATTAGTACACAGGTGGATAACCCGAACGGGTGGTAAGACGTGGTGCTAAAAAAAAGTGCCTTTTAAGACAAACACACTGGTACATATCCACTATAAAACATTTATTGAACTTATAATGTGACCCATTTAACGCTTTATTTTCACTTGTTCTTGTTTTGTAGCCGATGTTCTATTCACAAAATAAAGTACTGTATAGTAAAGTTTTTTTTTTAAATTCTCATTTAATTTTTACTCTCCCCCTACAATTATTACTGTATTCCTATTTTACATCGCAATCAGAAAATGGCCAGAATTTATTAAAACAAAGTTAAATGTTTTGTGAAAATTTAGAAAAAAAGTAGGCAAACCCATACTGTAAATTATTTACACTCGGATTCCGTACTATTCGTCCTATTCGTCCCAGAATACCGCCATTTTAGGCCAGGTAATCACGACGCTAGTGTATTTGGAAATGTATTATTGATCATTTGGGGAAATATAGCACACGAGTTTGATGTGACAATTTTTTACTCTTTGCTTACCAATGACCAATTCCTTAAAATTGATGTGTTTTCAAATGTATAATATTTGTTGCCATATAAGGTTGTGTGTGAACAGTCGCTTTCTCCTATGAAAAGTAGCAAACACCTGGGAGACGGTGGCTCACACACATGTAATCAAATGAAAGTGACGCCAACGCAAGATTTAAAGCTTAGCTCACACACCATTTCTGTAAAAAAAAAATCTTTCAATTTCTAGGGAAAAAATTGTAAGTCTTAACATTTTATATAACATTAATTTTTTTTTTCTGAAATAATGATTTTAAAATTGAGGTTTTTTTTAAAGTTATACTTCTTTAGGCGCGTTATGAAAAAATGATGAGAGTGAAATTTTAAGATGCGCGCGCATCACTGTAACACAAAAGTAACAGGTTGAAGGTAAACCGCTCATTAAGTCTCGAAAAAAAAAAAGCTACCAACAAAATAGAAATAGAACCTCTGTTAGTCGCGCATGTTGGTACGCTCGTCGCCTCTGATCACTGTTTTCATATATATAATATTTATCCACATGTTTCTAGTTTCTACATTCACAACACGTGTTTTAGTTTCATACAAGTGCGAATTATATATGTGCTAATACATTATATTCAGTAGTGATTTAAATTGAATATTTTGATTAATATTATTTACTATTCGTAAATATTAGTGAAAAAAATTGTGCTTATAGACTTTTTCAAGTGCTCCAATATAATTGAGGTTAACTATCCTTATGTATTATTTATTGATATAAATTAAAATATTATTATTTAACATAATTAATACTAAATATTATTTAATGATGCCAAAGAAGTATAACTTCTCACGCGCGTACATAAGTACATACACCCATTTTTTTTCTTTCTAAAAAGCTGTACATTATTGAATATTTTTTTAATGCAGCCCCCTCAGTATTTTCAATTTTCAGTGTGGTCCTTAAAACGAGTTTAACATTGCTCTATACGGATATGAAGCGTGGTCTCTCATTAATTACAAGATAAACTGCGAGTTTTTGAGAACAAACTGTCGGGAAAGATATGTGGACCTAAGAAGGATGAACAAACAAGGAAATAGAGAAAGGTATCACTTCTTAGCACCGCGTCTTAATGACCATTTTTGACCTCAGTGTACTTGGGGTAAAACGCTACCCTTATGACCCAATGTTTGTGGGTTCAAACCCAACTGGAGTCGATGGATTTTTCTTGAGTGATAAAAATCCGTAGCACAACTTTCTTCGGAGGGGAAGTAAAGCCATCAGTCTCACGTCAAATGTTAAGTTAAAATACATTTACCAGCAAAATATTAGGCCCTTTCGCTCTTGCTTATAGAAATTCTCGTGTGCTGATTTAATTAGTCGGTTCAGAAAGTGCACGCTAAATATCTCAAATAAATAGCTAAATAAAATACTAGCCATTCGGGTTTTACAAATGTGTATTAATTGTGCTTATATGTTAGGGATGAAAAAGGTGTAATCTAGAATATATATGCCCGCATTTGTGTTGAGGGAGAGTGGAAAACAAATTTAAAAAACCTCCTTCCAGTGGCCCAACCGGGATTCTAACCCCGATCTTCCCTTCGTCGGTAGTCCAGTCTATTGTGGGAGTGACACCTTAGACCATTCGATTAACGAAGTGGATAAACTTACATAATGAAGAACTTTATGGTTTGTAATCTTCTCCAGAACATATAAATGATATCCTGGGCTCACGAGCTGAGATAGGGTGATCACGTGGCGCGTTTGGGTGACGACAGACGCGTACACAATAGTTTAGTTGATAAACCTGAAGATACAACACCTCTTGGTAGGCTGGACGTTGATGGGAGGATAATGTGACTTAGGATGTGTGTTAAGAATAGGTTTGAATGGTGAGCTTACGTTCTGGCGGCCTCGAACTTCCGAGTTCCTTCCCCTCCACACGCAAATGAGGGTACATATTATCTGAGTGTTACCTTCCATAACCCACTTTGGTGTTCGAGGCGTCACACTCTCGCAATAGACTAGACTGCTGTTGACTAGGAATCGGGGTTCGAATCCCGGATGGATGTACTTAGGGTGGTTTTTCTTAAATGGTTTTCCATTCTTATTTCACGAAAATGCAATTACATTTTTTTTTCAAATTTACCCTTCCTCGTCCCTAACACTTCAGCTTAATTTAGTACATATGTATATAGCCCAAACTGGTAGTAAGACGTGATGCTAAATATACCGGGAGAGGCATTTAAGATGATGCAACAAAATATACCAAAAATTAAGCATTTAAAAAAAAATTGCTTCACACAACAGTTTTTTGTTTTTGAGGCGAAAAGAAAATGTCACTGGCTTTATGATTTGGTGGACGTCTTAAAAGTTATATCAAGGTCATCTTCGTTTTTTAAGACGAAAACCTATAATTTTTCTAACGGTATTTTACTCTACTTGCTTGATTTTTTTAAAATTTAACGTCACTTTTGGAAGATATTTTAACTCGTAATTTTATATGAAACTTTTTTCAATAACTATTTATTACATTATGTTACTACGTTAAATTCAATATTATTTATAAAATTACTTTAATAAATATTCAAAATGCTGTCCATTAACATCGATAAAATTTTAATGCAATAAAACTTTATTTAATATTTAAAAAAAAAAAATATATATATATTATATAATATTATATATATAATTGAGTTAAAATATATTGAAAAGTTGTTATCATTAAAAAAAGTTTCAGCAAAATGTGTTAGTTATTTGTTTGGGTAGAATAAAATCCTGTTAAAATATTTATAGGATCTCGACTAAAAAAAAAGTTGACCTTGAAATAACCTTGAAGATTCCAGAAAATTATAAATAGCTAGTTCTGTTCTCCTTTCCCTTTAAAATTAAAAATATTTTGTATGAAGCAATTTTTACTAAAATGCTTAGTTTTCGGAAGATCCTAGTGTCTCAAATTAAATATCTCTCCCGTTATATAGGCCTAATCCTTCCTAATCCTGTACCATATTAGTATCAAAATGAGGATACCGGGGATGGGTTGTAAGACACTGAGGAGAGGTCTCTTTCTAAGGTAATAATTTATTGAACTTTATAATCACACCGGTGACATTAAAAAGTTGTTTTTGGTTTTCATTTTGGAGGGGGGGGTGTCCAATTTAACCTCAAGAGCCCACATATGAAGATATTCTAATGCTCTTCATTTATTATTTTCCTTCTCGTATGACCGCCTCTGTTCTCTAGTGCTCAGGAGATCCTGGTTACAGGTCCCGGGTTGGATCCCCGGCGCTTCCAGATTTGTCTGGAAAGGAGTCAACTCAGACTAGTGAGGACAAATGAGGAGCTTTTTGGATGAAAAAATAGTGGCTCCGGTCTAGAAAACTGAGACTAATGGTTGGAGGGTTCATTGTGCTGACTCCATGATACCATATATCCGCAGAAGTTGGCACTATCATCGCTAGATGACGATGGCTGCTCGATCGATATGACTCATTTGGTAGCTAACGCCATGGAGTTTTTCTTTCTTCTTCATATTCCTCTTTCACTATTATGACCATACAGATCGACCTGCTAACACCTTGATGTAGCCACAACAACTTTTACTCAACAAAATAATTTGTGTTTTATTTACGAGCAATGCCTACTATTTGTCTCGTACGTGGGTGAAAAAATCAATTAAAAACTTCCCACTCCTACCAAATCCTTGACGTCCTTTTTATTTGACAGTAATTGAGTCAATTTAACGGTGGACTAACGAACTATTGAAGTGCCCTTTTGAGCAGCCATCTTTGTCCGATAAAACGTAATAATAACGAGCAAAGATACTTACAAGCTGGTTCAACCATCCCATAGTTCGTGAGAAAGTAAAAGCAGGAAAACTATTCAAGTACACGCATATTTTTCCGAGGGAAATTCTTTATCTCACCTTCATTACAAAATCATTGATTACTGTCTCACCTCCAATGCCAAATCAATAATTAATATCTCACCTCCAGTGCCAAATCAATAATTAATGTCTCACCTCCAGTGCCAAATCAATAATTAACGTCTCGCCTCCAGTGCCAAATCAATAATTAATGTCTCACCTCCAGTGCCAAATCAATGATTATTGTCTCACCTCCAGTGCCAAATCAATAATTAATGTCTCACCTCCAGTGCCAAATCAATAATTAATGTCTCACCTCCAGTGTCAAATCAATAATTAATATCTCACCTCCAGTACCAAATCAATTATTATTGTCTCACCTCCAGTGCCAAATCAATAATTAATATCTCACCTCCAGTGCCAAATCAATAATTAATGTCTCACCTCCAGTGCCAAATCAATGATTAATGTCTCACATCCAGTGCCAAATCAATAATTAATGTCTCACCTCCAGTACCAAATCAAAGATTATTGTCTCACCTCCAGTGCCAGATCAATAATTAATGTCTCACCTCCAGTGCCAAATCAATAATTAATGTCTCACATCCAGTGCCAAATCAATGATTAATGTCTCACCTTCAGTGCCAAATCAATAATTAATGTCTCACCTCCAGTGCCAAATCAATTATCATCGTCTCACCTCCAGTGCCAAATCAATAATTAATGTCTCACCTCCAGTGCCAAATCAATTATCATCGTCCCACCTCCAGTGCCAAATCAATAATTAATATCTCACCTCCAGTGCCAAATCAATGATTATTGTCTCACCTCCAGTGCCAAATCAATTATCATCGTCTCACCTCCAGTGCCAAATCAATTATTATTGTCTCACCTCCAGTGCCAAATCAATTATCATCGTCTCACCTCCAGTGGTAATTCATTAAATATTGTCCAAACTTTTATTTATTCTCCCACAAAATGTAATATACATATATTTGCTAATGGAAAAGCACTGTTTGTTTCTATCTCTAAATTCCACCAAAATTATAAATGACTGCTGCTAACCCTGAGCTGCTATCCCATTTGTTGACTTGGAGCCGTGTTTTATGGCGACCGTTTGATCCGCGGCTGGAACATACATGTAGATCCCGGTGATATTTATGTAAGCCGTGAAGGCATTGCTTCGTTATTTCAATTTGTCATAAAAAAAAACCTTTGTGGATGTGAGTAATGGATTTAGTGGTCTTCCTTGCCCACTCCCCGGCATTTCAACCCCTAGGCTTGTGTTTTGATGGTACAGTCAATTAGATTAAATCACTAGACCTCTCCTTAATTAAGGAAATGAGAAGCAATTCTTGTAAATATCACTCTGCGGGACACTCTAACCTATCTTTGGAAGGTTGTATGATTTTGATACTAAGTGAAATACTCGACAGCACACAGGAAGATTTTAGTTAATTAAAAAAAAAATCTAACCGAAATTTTAAAACTATTCCTTCTATGCGCACACATTTGTGCACATGGGTTACTAATTTTAAAATAGCGGTGTCCTTAGCACTGAGTCTTACTACCCGTTGGTGTTATACGCTTAGGTAATAACTACGCTAAGGATTAAAGAGGTTAGAAATGTTAATTTTAGTGGAAGTGTAACTACATTTGCGTTAAAAGAGAGTGGAAAATCATTTAGGGAAAACTACCCTCGTTAAACCTGATTGAGATTCGAGCTTGGACTTCCCCGTCATCGGCAGTGCAGTATACTGTGACAGTAGCGCCTTAGACCATGCTGACACCGAAGCGGGTCTAATTTTTTTTAAATACATTATATATTGTGTTATTTCACACTCTAAGCAAATCATCGTACCAACACATCAATAACTTTAACTTATACCAAAGTAGCAACAATATCACTGCTACCCGTACTGGTGGTCATGCACTCTATGGCGTCAGGCTAGCAAAACACTGGGTTGCCGTATGATGGGAAGGTTGAGGTTTAAATATCTGCCTGGCTAAATCGAGTAGATTGTTTCCCAAATATGACATATAGAACCATAGTTCCCTCATCACCCCCTTCTCTTTTTTATACTAATACAAACAAATAGTTTTACAGGCCAAAATTGATTATATTTTACTATACAGGGTGCCCGAAAATGGTTTGGATCCTGACCGGGCTAGTATATGACCTGATTGCCCTGAATTTACGTGCGTCAGTTTATTTCTCGGTGCTAGATCTAAATATTTAAATATATTATGTTTGGGCGCCAGATAGTTTGTTTCTTACCAACAATTAGATTAGATTTGATTTATAAGATAACTTGAACTAAAGATCACAAATATAAATAGTGGAAGTTGAGTCAGATTGATTTGTTCATCTCCAAATACTTCACTGCGCTAGTGTTAACACACTCCACTCTGTTTGCTGGTGTTATCGCTAGTGTTTAACACACGTCCACTCTGTTTCTGGTGTTATCGCTAGTGTTTAACACACGTCCACTCTGTTGCTGGTGTTATCGCTAGTGTTTAACACCTCCTCTGTTGCTGTGTTATCTCTAGTGGGTAACACACGTCCACTCTGTTTGCTGGTGTTATCGCTAGTGTTTAACACACGTCCTCTGTTTGCTGGTGTTACGCTAGTGTTTAACACACGTCCACTATGTTTCTCCCCATCTCTAGCAGGCCAGTCTAACAGGAAATTGATGCCTTTGACAATTCTGCCGCTGAAGTGGGTTTTATGAAAATAGATTTAACAATTTTGCCAATTGAGGACTATTTCACACGATATAATAATAACTTATATTGATTTTTATAAAATATATTAATATGAGGTTAGTTTACATATGATAAATTAAAAAATAGAAATTTTTCAAAAAGTGTTTTAATATATTATTTAAATGGGTGTCTGTTAATTGTTTATCATGATAAATATGAATACATATTTATTTTTAACAAATATAAATAATTTGATGTTAGTTTACCAAAAAAACTTTTTTGAAAATTTGAAATAAAAAAAAATGGTTTGGTCAATATTGTTTGATTTTTTGTGAAAATGGTTTTTATTGTACTTGGAAAATGATAGTTTCCGAGGAAATCTTAAGTGAAGTTTACAAACAACTTTTCTTTTCTAAATCGGGGGGTTTACACTTAACTTGGCCAACGAACATTTTTCAACTTTAAATTTATTTATTTTTCTTAAAAAACTATTAAGGTACAAAACTGTGCTAAATATGTAGAAAACCATGACATATTTACATTCTTAATTTGAGGGTGTGGGGGCTGGAGGGGAGGTCCAACGACTTAATTTTTTTGTATATTATTTTTTTCTCACTAAACTATTAGGGTGCAAAACGCCATACTTGGGTGCAAAACAGGACTTTTATTTTAGCACTGAAAACCTTAGATCAGTGAATGGGTTACGCTACGCTTAAATTCCCCCCCCCCTTTTTTTTAAATATTTTTTTCTTGAAAAACTATTCAGGTGAAAAACGCCATACTTGGATGCAAAACGGTTCAAAACAGGACTTTTGAGATGGCATAAAAAATCCAACATTTTGATAGTGGGGGGCTACAATTAACTTGGCCACTCCTAAACATAAACAGTCTTATCGTATCTGGGGTTAGGGTGCAAAACGTAATACTTGGGTGCAAAACGGTGGTGAGTACCGTGACGACCCCCCTCTCCCACCCCATCACCTACCCCCTTTACCCCCTTCTCACCGTATCCTCCAATTTGTTAGTTTTATTTTCAAGAAAGATATGTCCAAGTTTTATCTAAACGAAGTATACTCGGGACGTTGAGTAATAGATGTATGGTTTATAGTGAATGATTGAACGTCAACTTTGTGCTTTCCCTGACATTACCTCCTCCACCATTCTAACCCCCCGCCCACCCTATTCACCTCCTCTAACACAGTGTAATTTCGATAATTGAGAGAATGAGTGGGATGTGAGAGAGAGAGAAAAAAGCTCGGACGATTTATTTTTAGAGGACAGACGTGAGGTGGTTTTGATTAAAGTTTGGTTCGCAGGTTTCAGTCTATTTCATTGGTTAACGTTAACGTCAGATTTGCATGTTACTTTTTTTATGGGGGAGTTCTTTGAAGTGACAAAGCGCGTTTTTTAAAAATATATATATATAATTTTAACTTTTGAATCTGGGACATGAAAAGTTTTAATTCGTATGTTTGTCACAGTTTTGACTTATTTTCGTATCACTGTTCTCATACGTAATCGTCCATTTTTAAAGTGTATGTCAAACTTTGAGAGGAAAAAAAATCTCATAACTCTACTCTTTTCTAAAACTTTAAAACAATTTTTTTAATTTATTATGATTTTGGTTTTAATGTAACTAAGCTGGCTTTTATTACCACCCACAACAGCTTACTACCCATCCGGGCTAAACGCATTCTAATTAATATAGTGATATAGAGATAAGGAAGGTATAATTTTGAGAGAAGATGAACTTGCATTTGCGTATAGGGAACGTGAGAAACCAATTAGGAAACTTCGATACACTCTGCAATTCAAACTCAACTCCCCATATCTGGCTAACCAGACAAGATAAGACTGATGCCTTTGTTAGCGCGTTCACTGGAGGTAATTTAAAATATAACCAAATACACACGTCGACGGACACCTGGACTAAGGCGTCGGTTTCGTCTTGTCTGGTTTGAAAACTGAGGAGTGTATCATGGCTTGAATTCCGGCCAGTTGTACTGGGGAGGATGGGTTTTCATAAAGAGTTTATTAATATATAACTCTATTTCCATACAAATGCGGGGTACATTTCCTATAAATTATACCTCTCGTCCTTATTTCATTAGTGTAAGTATGCAATGACGCCTAAAACATAAAAAGTACACGTCGCCCTTGTGTGGTTCCCATCCTCCCTTATTTTTACGTCCTGTCTTACAACCCATCCAAATCATGCACATTTAATTACACTGAAAGGGCTAAAGAAGAAGAAGGTATTATTTAAATAAAATGTAGGCTAATTTTCTAGGAGAGTTAAAGAGAGAAAAAACACTTGTGAAAACTGCCCTCAGACACCAGTCCTGGATTCGAGCCCAAACCTTCCTGTCAACAGTTACAAGCTTGGGAAATCTAGTGCACACGCCTACCAATGTTAGTAAGACAACATGTTTATATGGACTGTTTTAACTGTTTTTGTGTCTTCTGTCCTCCAGTGAAGTGGGTACCACATGCTATGTGATACATCCTGCCTTTATCTGTCTATTCCATATGGTGAACATCCTAATAAAGTAATAATACTAACTTTATTTCATATTTCTAGGTTTTTTCATTATTGAACCTCGCCCAACACAGGCTGAACGTATATTTCTTTGTTTATCATTTCCCCGACTTCTCTTTACACTCTCATGTTCACTAGTAGACGCATGTATAATATAATATAGCGTCCATCGTGCGAGGACCTTACGTTTGAAACCGCGTAGCGAGAAACCAGATTCTATTTATTCCACTTTATCTGGGAAATATTTCAACCGTAGAAGTGTGGTGGAGTAGGCGGGGGTTGAGGTTCGGGAGAGGAATAGAACGTCATGCTCCACCCTCTCCTAACGTCAGAACGATGACAGAGAGAGAGGTTATATTGGAACACACTGCTAACCCCTCGAACAAAATGGAAAGGTTGGAAAATGGGGTCGGTAGAGGGGAAAGGGAAGACGCTTCAAGAGCTTCGACCAAACTTTGTTGACATATTGGTGTTAGCGATCGTGTTGACTTACCCCTTTCAGCGACTACAAAACTCACCCACCAAGCACCACCACCCCTCATCCTCCTTTATCCAGATACTTCTCCTTCGTGCTTTTTTTTTTACCCCAATTTCCTTTTCTTATCCCCGTTACTCTGCATCAGGATGAAACTTCTCTGGTTTGGCGCCAGGATCACCTCTCTTCTCTGTCTAGTTTCCACGCTTCCCCCTGCTCACCACCTCACCACCCCCTGCCCAGACGCAGGTGAAGTTACGATAAATAAAATAAAACCGTTATGGTGATGCGAGATACACTCCGTCTACCCTCAAGTCTTACCTTGACGGATTACGTCAGGGTGGTCCAACGTCTTTCACCTCAAGGGCCAGATCTGACTATCAGTTAGCACCGCGGGCTGAAGGTATATTTAGTAATCTCATAAACTTAATATAGGCCTACAAACAATACTTAATAAACAACTACTTTCAACGATTATTAATCTTTCAAAAATTATTATGAAAACACACACACTTTCACAAAAACTTTCTTTGCTGGCCACATCGTTAAAGGCGCTACCCTTGTGTTGGAATAGACTGCCGAAGACGGGGAGATCGTGGTTCAATCCCGTTCAGTGCATTGAGGGGGTTTTCCCCGAAATGGTTTTCCACCCTCCTCCCCTCAATTGCAAGTGCACTTCCTTTAAATTAAACCTTCCTAATCCCTAACACATTAGTGTAATTAATACATAGGTATATAGCCTGAAGGCAAGTGCTGTGCTAAAATAAACGTTCACAAAACAACTTAGCATTATGATTTACGAATATATATATTTATCTACATAGTTTTAATAACCGAATAAATGTATAGTAAAATGCAACCATGACGATATTTATATTTGAACCATTAGCTATTTCCCCTCTAGTACTCAGGGATTCTCTTTAACATCTCTCCAGGATATTGTGAGGGCCACATTTTCATTGAGCGTGGGCTGCCTCTTGGACAACACTGGATTACACTATGGCCCTATCTTATAAATGACTAGATAGCTGTTGCCCGCGGCTTTGCTCGCGTGGAAGTTGATTATATACAAATACGAAAATATACATATGTATTTACAGATTAATTTAAAATATTACGTTACGTTGATGACCATAACTTGACCTCAGATCAAAAATAATGCAAGTCCGATACAAACTTTCACCCCCTTTTTCATCCCTTATTAAATAAAATTTCCAAAATTCCTAAAACACGTATTTATTTGTTTTACGTCAATAACCGAAATACAAAATTTTGTTTATGTAACTTTCAAAATGACGGACTTTCATACATATTATCATCCCCTATTTTGACCCCTTTGGGGTGGAATTTTCTAAAATCCTTTCTTAGTGGGTGCCTACATAACAAAATGAATATACAGTCCGAATTTCATGCTTGTAGCCTTGATAGTTTGCGCTCGGCGATGATGAATCAGTCAGTCAGTCAGTCAGGACATGTTATTTTATAAGTATAGATAATATCCACCATAAGGGAGCTTGATACCACACACTGCAGTGGTGCCCAAACCCAGATGAGGGAAAATATATATACAGTAGAACTTTTCAATTCGAAGTATTAATTCGAAGTATTTTTCTGTCGACTTTTCTTGAGGGGAATCTCCCCCAACCTGATCTCGTAAGAACAACCCCCCCCCACCCTCTTATGAAAATTCCTTGATCCGCCACTGAAGCCAGTTAAGGTAATTGTTTTTGCGGATTTTATAACAAAACACTTTTTGGCCAGAACAAATGAAATATTGCTCCAGTATAAACATAGTTTAATTTTCTTCACGTTGTGATATCAAAAGTGGTTGAATATCTGTCAAGGATGATCTGTAATTTAATGATAACTTTTCTCGTAATTTAAAAAGTTTCTCATATAATACTTCTATACTTATGACAGATATTCAACAACTGTTTATATCACCGTGTGAAGAAAATTAAACTATATGCTTGTATAGAATTTTTTATTTGTGAAAAAAAAGTTTTCTATAAAGTCTGCTAAAACACTGACATTTTATCATGTCCCCTAAAATCTCACCTTAATTCTGAAGTACAAACTAAACAATAATATAATAATTTTCATTATATTAAAGTTTAGTCACCCCTGTAACAAAGGAAGGTCCTGGTAAATGAAGTAAACATAAACCTCAGATACTTCGGAGCAAAAAACATACCTAGCCATTATTTAAAACCTACAAAATACACAAAAGTAGGGTACTAATGTTTAGGGAAAACTAAATTTCAAAATTATGGTTGTTAGTGTGGTTCAATTTCTGGAAAGAAGAATAAGAAGAAGAAAGAGTATCATTGGGTGAAAATATGACTTCTCCTTTCGATGGGATGAGTTGAGTATATAGGGTTGTTTTTAGAATCAAGTTAGCTTGTAAATCGTGTGAGCACATGATCCGTTCGATCAGAAATTTCCAGTTAAACACGTTATGTAGTCACGTGGCCAGAATTCCTTATCATCAGACATTTATTACGCGGACAATTTGTGAATGTTTAGCGAAGATTTATTTCCGACAGTGAGGGGAAAAAATGGGACGTTGAAAAAAGACAGTGGATAGACAATATTTTAACCGGTCGTCACGTAATCTGGATTACAGTCTGTACTTGAGGAATATTGCTCCTTTAAATGTAAGCCTCGAATAGTCTGGTGTGTCAATGCCGGGAAGGTATGGGCTCAAATCCTAGTTGAAAAGTGGCTTTTTTTTTTGCTAATAGTTTTACTAGCATTCTAGTTTTCATTCTAGCAAATGCGCAGGTAATTTTTTTTATTTTTATATTCTACCTTCTTTGTCCATTCCTCACTTGTTCATTTTTCTAGCACCACGTCTCACTACCCCTTCGAGTTACACGTTTTTTGCTAATTACGCTAATGTGCTAAGCAGTAGTAAAATTGAATTGAATGCAAGTGTACCGCATTTGCATTGAAAACACGATTTTAACAATAGATCTATAAATTACTTTAGTGAAAAACTATGCTTGAAAAGCTTACTTAAGATACATTAAAAACTTACACAGACACTCCTAAATACAGTAGCCCCATGGCTTCTTTGGTGCTGACTCACAGCTGCTAAACACATGTTTTTGCATATCATTTGGTTTGGCGTAGCGATACATAATTTGGTCTGGTAACATTTCAAAGCCGTCAGTTTGTCAGTCAGCACCAAAGAAGCCATGGGGCCTACTGTAGCTCTTGTAGGCTATTGATTAAAAAAAAAAGCCATGATTCAAAAACCTTTTAGGGTCACAAAAGCAATAGCTATTATATTCCAAGATAGAAATTTTAGTAAATAAACACTTAAAAAAACACAATTTGCACTGAAATTATTCCTTTTAAAGAACGCACTGTGTCGAGCTAATATGAAATATCAGCTCGCACAAGGTCACGCTGACCTAATCATTCTACTTCTTTCTGTTGCGAATCTCGCACATGCGCATGCGCATCTACTTCCCCTGCTGAATTCGGCGGTGAACTTTCCCCCTCTTCTTGGTCTCTCTGCCTCCCTCCCTTGTATTGCCACGCATGCGCGCTCCGAGTGTTTTTTACGCTCTGAACAGCTGATTTTTTTTTTTTTTTTTGAACAACTGAATAGAGACTCTCTTGTTGGACGCTCTGCGCGTCGGTTCGTCCTGGTCTCGCACCTAGTACTACTTCAGCCAACAAAGGGGAACAAGACTCGCTGGGACGGAGCTCTCATATCATTTCGTCAGACTATCTGGGTCCATGCCGTTTTTTCGGCGAGAAGAATAGTGCAATATTTGCGCTATGGGGTACCAGGGCTGGGGATCGGAGGGTATGACCAGCTGACCCCCGCCGCTTTAGCGTGGAATTATTATCTTCGACCTGGCCAGGGACCAGGCGTCTGCTTCCCGAAGTTCCGCCCTCCGGCGCCAGTTCTAGCGGCTGGTACTTGCTTGTGCCAGGGCTGGTGCTCCCGACCAGCTGTCATCTAACCGTGGCTGGTACTCAGATGTACCAGGGCTGGCGTCATACTACTGACTCTATCCAACTCCGTCCTGAATCCAGCAGGGCTTGCTTGCATGTACCAGGGCTGGTACTCCGCTACCAACACCCATCGAACCGTGGCTGGTACTCAGATGCACCAGGGCTGGCTACTTGCTTCTGGCTCAACACAACTCCACCCAGGATCCAGCTGGGCTGCCTTGCTTGTACCAGGGTGATTCGCAGCTATCAACTAACTTTCTATGTGGACCTTGTGATTCCAAGGTAACGCCTTGGGCTATGTGGTCAGCAGGATATATCGAGGAGTATTAGTGTGGACTCCCGTTTTGTTGTGACGAGGTATCGCAGAGTCTTGCTGACTTGGCCAATTTTGTCTTGTATTTGTTTAATAAGCTAGTCAATTAGTTATAGACAAGGTCCCTCGACCTATTAGTGGGTGCTACTCGCTAGTTAAGGAGAAAGGGGCCTTAGGGTTTGTGCAATAGCGCTAGCCCCCGTGTCAATGAATGTTAGGGTTAATAGCTTACATACTATTGTTAGCGCTACTGGCTGCTAGCCTTCGGGCTTAGCCGTGGGGACCATTAGGGGCCTTATAAAGTGCGTGGGTAACCCGGGGGGCCCAGGCAGGGTAGGGTGTTCGATATCTTTGTGTTTTGGTGTATTGAGTCCGTGCTTGCGCCGGCTCGGTGTAAATATTGAATCATTGTCTGCTACTGAGGGCTATTGGAAAGGCCGCTTGTGTGACCTTGAGCACCTCGTACTAGGGAGCGCCAGTCTCCCTCTGTTGCCTTTGTGCACCCGACTAGGAGTGGGGGAGCGCCCACATCTTTCAATGTAAGGTTATGATTGAGGATATCTTCATGTTTTGACCCCTTTGGCATGGTTGTGTCCGATTAAGGCACGTAATACTGGAGTGGCCACGCGGAGCTCTAGCCGACCCAGAGGGTGCCGCAGTTTACTTGGTCTCCCCTGTGATCTAACACGCGGGATCCACTGGCGCTCGCCTAGTAACCGGAGGATGGATGTAGCGGCTTGGCGATATGGAGCCACCCGATATTAGTTGAACCAGAATCTTATTCTCATTAGTTTTTCTCTGTCACTTACATGCCTGTTGTATTTATAATAAAATGCTTTATTGTTATGATTCATTGCTTGTACGTTAATTTGCACCCTCCCATTACTTCCTGGTAAAGGCGGTGCAGCACGTGTTTAAGAAAAGAGAACGTAGATAGGCTACCATTACTGGTGTTATAAATGTGAGGAACTGTTTACTTATGAGAGACCAGACACATTTTTTATTAATCTCTCGCACAGATTTATCTGATTACCAAACCCTTCATTCACCTCTGACAAGACGTGTATTAATCACAACTTGTGAATGTGGGGAATGCCAGTCCTCCACCTTGGTTCGGATTCCACGTTAGACTGTAGGTTCTCCCATTTCATCTCACAATAACCCTACCATTACACATTAGCGTTAATGCGTATAACCCGAACGGGTAGTAAGACGCGGTGCTAATAATAATAATAATAATGATAATAATGATGATAATGATGATAATGATGATAATGATGATGATAATGATAATGATAATGATAATAATAATAATGACAATAATCTCTCAACATCGGGTTCAATGTTGGACACAGCAATTCGCAAGTTTCGCTCCAGATATTCATTAGTCTGACGGTAACGGCCTATTGATTTGATTTGTTTCGCCAACGAAAATTACTGTTCACATAAGTAATTGCTTCCAAACAATGTCGCCGTTTTTTAGAGGATGATTGTTCATAGCTTCCATTTCTTTAGACAGATATTTTTTTTATAACTATCCAGTAGAGAACATTCTTAAAATCTTGTCTTCATTTCAGAATTACTTTGAAGATTAACTAACTCCATTCGGAAATCGGATGATGCAAAACCAGAAAATTTTATGCACCTGCATTAACGTGGAAGGGGATAAGATAGTCTTAGTGATGAATCACGTGTAGAAAAATATTTTTAAATGCATTCAGCTGAGATTCAAACTCCAGCCTCTCTAGCACCAGCAATACAATCCAATGCGAGTATGTTGCCTTATAGCGTGTGGGTATTGTTGTGGGTATTGTTGGCGTAACATGTCACGAACCTAAACCGGTAAAAGAATTCCCACAGGTGGTGGGTTTTCAAACAGACAACAAATTAATGAATTAAATATTGACGTTCAAAGGAAATTAACTGTATTTCTAGGTATTTTATTAATACTTTACTCAGACTATCGTCAAAAACTCTGACACAAGGTATCAAGAATGTTTCATGGTGAAACATTGCTAGTACAAGAAAGGCTAATTTAAGTTAGAGCTATTGACTATGACGTCTTACTTGTCTTTAAACAGGAGCTGAGTTTTGTATTTGTTAATAATAAATCATATAACGTTATGGAATTTTATAAAATAAATATCTCGCTGAAGTTGGGATACACATTTTATGTGAAGTTAAAAGTAAAATTAGTAAGACTAATTTTTTCGGAGTTGATTAAGTTAATCAAATTAAAAGTAACATACTTTTTTAAATTTATTTATGGTTTGTTTTAGAAGATCTTGTTACTGTTGTAGTTTTTTCCTCCTAATTATGACTTCTCATTAACTTTATATTAATACTCGACTCTGATTATTAAATACAGAGTCGTGTCAACATTCTTTGGGCTTTCCAATTTTGTTGAAAATTGTCAATTCGCTCGATAAAATTAAAGTTAAATGTGATATGTGGATCTCAGAACTATGTGTATTTTACTAAAGATATTAACGAACTTGTAAAAATATTGCCTTTATTTGATATTATACTAGAAAGGAAGTAGTCACATTCTCAAGTTTAGAAATAATCAGCCTTTGAAACCGGTCATCACTTCTATCACAGCTATTTTCGTTTTCTTGTCGTGGTCTCACTGAACGCATTCAAGATGGAACTATCCGAGGAGGTTCTTGACCTATCCACAGGAACAGTTCAGTGCTGTTTTAACTCTAAAATACTTCACAGGAAGTAATGAATTCAATTACGATGATAATTATGATTATGAATAGGAGGAGAGGGACAAGGTTGAAGAAGATTCTGCCAATAATGATGATGAGTACGTTGCTTACTAAAAGAACAAAGATCGTGACTTCACATCCTTCAAGCGTGCTGATACAGTGGACAGCAAAGTAGGGTTCATCTTCTTCGACAGAGAAGTGACTGACTATTGCTTTGTGGAGACTTATTTTAACAATTATCCTTTCTGGAACTTCATTTACTGGTCAACACGGAACCTGTTTGGTAAGAATCATAGAACCTTGTCAAGATGTTCCAAGGTTGTTGGGATAAGCAGATCATTCCAAACCTTGTTGTAGTTTGAAAGAGAAAGACATCACCAAAGAAAGACGTTGTTCAACAACAGTTTTCTCGCTGTACTAAAAAACCGAGTGATAGATTTTCACTTACAACTCTTTCATAAGTAACGATACTGAGGGAGGTCCCCCCCACGAAAAGTGCCAACAGTCTAGAGTGTTTCCCATCAAAACACTTGACATCCATGACCACACCATACGCGTGAAAGATATGTCCGTTCAGCCGTTGTTTTTGGAAAGTACGGTTCTGACGGTTATGTCCATTTCGAAGGGCCTGATAGCCACGTCATCAACACATTCTTAACAAAAAAGTTAAATGCTTTCTTTGGTTTGATCCCGTTCCAACGCGGGGATAAGTTCTACAGTGTCGTGAGTGAGACCTTGAAAAACACAGTCTGTGCCTTTGTGAAGGCCTTACCAAGCAACTTCCAGCCAGTTTTCTTACCCTCCAAGAACAAATGTGCTTCTCAGCTATTGTACCTAAAGCATCGCCGCTGCCTAGGTACATGCACATTATTCTATCGTTCACAAAACCGGCGTGGCTCGCCTGTAGTATGTTGTCGGTGTTTCCGGTCTTAATTTGAACAGTTCTGTCGCGCTGAGATGTTTTAGAAAGGGATGATAGTTTCCAAGCAAGAGACGTAGCTTTGTAACTATCTAAACCGATTTTTATGGGATCGGACTATACACCAGCCAATGCAATTTGTCCAGAAGTTGTTCGTTTTCTTGAGTCTTCTGTGCGCCTTGATAGTTGACAGCGCCTACCCAAGACTATCTGACGAAATACCTGATTGTTCAGAATTTCAAAAGGTGATAGATGCTGACTGAAACTGGTGACTACTTACACAGTCAACGATATGGTCACCTTATCCAGTTAGAACAACATTGAAGTTTCTTTTTTTTACTTCCCTTCGTGACCGAGTCGGACAACAACCCGTTCCTCTCAAGATTCAACGGGCCAGTTTCATAGTCAAATTTAGTACGCCTCAAGTGCGGCGCTACACTAAGTACATTACGACACCTAACTAAACCAGAATGGAATGTGCCGTTCTCGCCATTCTCGCATAGGAAACTGGCCCATTCCATTGTGTTTAGGTAGGTGTCGTCATGTACTTAGTGTGGCGCCGCACTTGAGGCGTACTAAATTTGACTATGAAACTGGCCCAACGTCTTGATCGCGAGATTATCCGAAGGAAGTCTCGTATCTAATTGGATGGGGACGGTCACGTCAGAGAATCTGCGGAATGGACCAGACAGGCTCGGAGAGGAGACAATGTAGTTGGTGATCAGCTTGCAACATCTGCAGGTGTAATTTATTCTTCTCTTGATCGGCATATGTGTCAGTTCTGTTTAATTCGTCTGGCAGTGGATTATATCAGTCGTTAAGAGTATAAATTAAAAGAAGCTTCAGATTCAAGCTAATTTAACAAATTCATTTTTTTAACTAATGCGTAGGATCTACCAGAACAAAATTTAACGAGAGGTCAGCACTTCTGCCTACATGTGGTACCCTCAGGTGCTATTCTCCCCCAGTGAAGTCATCCTCCTCCCTAAGGTGCTTGGACCTATGTTTCAATCCTGCCCGTTTTGCTCCAATCGACATTTTGGTTTAAATCCCGGAAAGGACGTTGGGATTTATTTTGGTCATGTTAAATCTGTAATAAATATAGCCCGATACCTTAGCTCAGGTGATAGTGCATCTGCCTAGGGAGATAAGGGTTCCGGGTTCGATTTCTGACATATCGAAAAAAAATATATTTGGTGAAATTTTGTATTCCCTTCTCACATTGATGAATTAACGACCGGGGAGCTGGGTGTAGTGTTTGTTCTAAAATTAAGCTGGTTGGTAAGTAATATAATACTATAATCAGTATATTTAGAAAGTGCAATAATAATAATAATATCTACATACAAAATAATTGTATCTTATTTTAAATCTGCTGCTATTAAATGGAAGTCTAAATAAATGTTTTGAAGTTGCCCAAACTCAACTATTCCTTTTTTTTTAAACACAACTGTTCATTTTATAACCTTATTTACTAATTAATCTAATGTGTTAGGGATGATGAAGGTTGAATTTAGAGGAATGTACCCACATTTGTGTGGATAGAGTGCAAAACCATTTTATGAAAAACTCAGTACACCCGACCGGGATTCGAACCTTGATCTTCCCGTCTAGTAGACGCAGTAGCCTAGCCTACTGAAAACTGGGAGATCGAGATTAAAATCTCGGTTGGCTATAATGAGGGTAGTGTTCTCTAAAGAATTTTCCATTCTCTTTCCACACAAATGTGGGTACATATCCTTTAAATATAACCTTCTTAATCTCTAAAATCATCAGCGTAATTAGCTTAGTACACAAGCATATAGCCCGAATGGATATTAAGATGTGGTGCTAACACTTGTATCTTACAAAATAAATGTTATGCTTGTATTTAAAAACTATTTACGTAATTTAAATACATGTCAAATAATTTTCAGAACATGTAGCTATTTCATTTGAAGTTTAAATGTAAAGCACTGGCTACAAATAAAAAAAAAAGTTGAACAAACATAGTATTATTGATCTGTTGCCGTGGGGAAAAAAGGGTGCTAGACATTTTGATTACCTTTACTTCTAGAATAATCGCATGTTGTGCAGTTAATTATACGGGTACGTACAGTACTTCTTCCATTGTGCTGCCCTCCACGTTTTTTATGCACTTCCGACCAAATAAAAGCTTCGTTTTGTTTGGAGGGTGGCAGGGGTTGGAAGGGTGTTCATTCCCCTTCAGTAAATGGTAGAAAATTAACAGGGAGGAAATTAATAACCCAACTTTTGTGCAAACGGAATGTTTAAAACTCAGGTGAGAGAATGTTTATGCAAAAATGAGCTATATTACAATGTATATTAAAAAGTGCTGCCTAAATAGGTTTCCAAAGAATGCCTTAAAACTGTTTTACTGTGGATATCCCTGACAGGTAGTAAGACACATGCAGTTAAAAAACCACACTTTCACCCATACCGTTTTTTTACAATAACAATAAAATAGATGATAATCCTAGTAAATCAATAAACTCCAACCCACTTCGGTGGCCGCATGATCTAACGCACTACTCTCGTGTTGGACTAGACTGTCAAATACGGGGAGATCAGGGTTCGATCCCAATAAGGTGCATTGAGGGTGGTTTTCTAAGCTCCCTCCACGCAAATTGGGCTCCCACAAAGGTTCATCAGCCTCTGCCCACTGTGACTGATGTATTGGCACAAGTCTCATAAAGGTTCATCACCTCTGCCCACTGTGACTGATGTATTGGGCACAAGCTCTCATAAAGGTTCATCAGCCTCTGCCACTGTGGCTGATGTATTGGCACAAGCTCTCACAAAGGTTCATCAGCCTCTGCCCACTGTGACTGATGTATTGGGCACAAGCTCTCATAAAGGTTCATCAGCCTCTGCCCACTGTGACTGATGTATTGGGCACAAGCTCTCATAAAGGTTCATCAGCCTCTGCCCACTGTGGCTGATGTATTGGGCACAAGCTCTCACAAAGGTTCATCAGCCTCTGCCCACTGTGACTGATGTATTGGGCACAAGCTCTCATAAAGGTTCATCAGCCTCTGCCCACTGTGACTGATGTATTGGGCACAAGCTCTCATAAAGGTTCATCAGCCTCTGCCCACTGTGACTGATGTATTGGGCACAAGCTCTCATAAAGGTTCATTAGCCTATGCCCTTGGTGATTGAATACGCGCGTTGTTGGTCAAACAGTCTTGATGCGTTTCACCTCTCATTTATACTCAGCTTACTAAGGCCGGGATATTAGGGTTCGAATCTTGGCCCTGAGTACTTTAAATATTATTCTTTTCGCTTTGGTTTGTTCACATATTATCTTCGCGCCAGTGAGAATATCTTCATGACAGGAGGCAAAACCTCGGTGAATAACGTGCGGGATATAAAACCTTCCTTCATTTGGGATTCGAGTCCCAACTTTACTCTCTAACCGGTAACAAAGTACAACTCAAGTCTAAAGCCTTGAGTCACTCGACCATCGCGTTAAGTCTAGTTCCATTATGATTTTACTTTTTTATTTTACAACAACTTTTACCTGCTTCACTCTTGCATTAGACTAGATTGCGATGACGAGATATCGGGGTTTGAATCCCAGTGGGGTGTACATAGTTTGGATTTTCCTTAACAGTTTATCCCCTTTACCTCCATGTAAATGCGGTTACACCTCCTCGAAATTAAACCTATCATCCTTAATTCATCAGTGTAATTAATACACATGTGTATAACCTGAACAGGTAGTAAGGTACAGTGTTTTTAAAAAAATATGACATTTAGATTTCCAATTCATCATCATGAACTGTTTCCAATTTGTGACCGGTTCATATAAGTAAAATGTCTCCATCTTCTGTTATACTTTTACTATTCTTCTACTCTCACTCGCACATTTGCTGTTATCTCTCCCCCTCCACCCCCCATCTATTTCTTGGTCTCCCTTTCAAAGACTATCAAACTATTATTTTTCTCCGCATCATACTACCCATCCGGGATATCCGTATTATATTAAACCAATGAAGAATCTGCAAATTGGAAGAAATTTACCAGCATTTGCATGGAAGGAGATTGGGAAACAGTTTAGAAGAAACCACCTTGATTTCACCTGGGCCGATGTTAGAACACTGTCTTTCTCATTACTGACAAAACAGAGAAGACGGATTTGATGTTTAGTCCACGTGACTACCGGCGTGGTTATTATATAGTCGTTAGCCTTATATTTGTATTATATTTATTATAAATATATTATGATTTAGCTATCACAGCAAAATATAATTTCATTTATTTTTCTTATATTCGAGGTATATAAAGAGCATATTTTGAACTGACTGAGAGCTATAGACTAACTTAAACTTAGAAATGACACAACACCCAGCCCCCAGCCATTTATTCATCACCGTGAGAGAGGAAACTCACATTTCCCCAATGATAATTACTTTTGGCCAAACCGGGACTCGAACCCGGGACTTTAAGCTCAGTAGACATACACTTTACAAACTGAGCTTATGTGATGGACAGCAGCAGCAAAATAAAAAGTATAAAACTTTCTTTACATTTATACGATTTTTCCACAAAATATTAAAATTCTGGATTTAATGGGCTACACGGACCGCATTGAGGACAGAGACTGAGAATAATGGAATAACAGACTAACAGAAAGACAGACAGACGCGCAAATGGATAGAAGGACAGATAAAACCATCTATAAATATACAAGACCCGACCACCTGCACTATTTCCAACCTCTGGGTTTCATTTTATATTATCATCCCTCACTGAGAAAAAGTTAAAATAGCTCAACATTTCTAAAACAATTTGTAGCCCTAAGAGAAATTTGCATACAAACGTTACGAAAATATAAAGTTCATAAAAAAAAACAAATATGGAGGGTATTTTGACCTCAAAGTTATCCTGTTTCAAAAGGAAATTCCAGTTTGAAAAATTGAAACTCAATCTCGAACTTGTGTTTTGACAGTGGAATGTATTATCCATTCTTTCATGAAATATTGAATTCTAGTCCGCTTTTACTGTGTACGTTTTTATAAATATTATTATTTAAAACAATAGATCGTTCTGTCCAAAGAGATATGCCCGTAGCATTACAGTAAAAAATAAAAGATGGTACGGTGCAACGCAAAGACTTTCTCGCTCTTTTACCTAAAAATGGAGGCATTTTCTTAAAACTTGTGTGAGATGTGTGATGCAAAATAAAGTAGAACCTTTTTAATTCGAAATCCAAGGAATATAAAGGTGTTCAGCGATCTGGAAAACACGTAAAATTCAGAGAATTTTCTTGATCAAGGAAAAGTCATGGCAAAGTCAGGGAATTTGATCTAATTTCTGGAACTTTTTCATATTCATTAAAAAAACGATGTAATTTTGACTAAAACTAGTCAAAACAACATTTTTCATCTAGTTAATACTCACTTCTAATCTCTTTGAGCACAGTTGTCCCTGTTGGGTATACTAATCTAAATTCTCAAAGTCAATAAGTTATTTTCGTGTCGTATTTCTACTGCACGCATTCAGCCAAAGTTTAGTTATGGTTATACGAATGCGCGTGAATTCGATTACGTTATAGAAAGAAGAAACTAAAAAGGAATGGGCCTCACAACTATTTTAAAATGTACTGGTGTAAGGTGATTTTTTAATGTCTCGATATGATCTTACTGAAATATAACCTAGATCGAACTACCCAATCGCCCATTGCTTAAGGCTGAAATACTTGAACCCCTTCATAGAATGACACAATTTCAGGAAATGTGTATGTTTAAAAGTATTATTACAGTAAGTTGTAATATTGATAAAATAATGTTTGTAATATATAGGGGCTGGAATAGTTGAAAATTGTCTCTGGAAAACCCGTAAAAGTCAGTTAGTTTCAAAATAAAGTTTGTCTGGACACCCTGGATATAAAAAAAAATCGAAATATCCAAAATTCGAATTAAATATTTTTATTTGTATCCAGGCCGACACCTTAACTCAATCAGTATCGTTTCTGTATACTGAGCTAAGTGTCCTTGGCTTGATTCCTGGCATGACCGAAATATTTATCATTGATTAAATGTGGGTTTACTCTTTCACAGTGATAAATTGACGTCTGGGGACTGGATGTTGTGCCTGTCTTAGTCTTAATTTAGGTTATAAGGGATATGAACTTACGACAAGCCTAGCAAGCCGGTAGCGGAAAATATATGGCTTGAATAAAAAACTGGCTGGAGACAGTGATGGACGTAAACAAATCAGTATCGAGGCAGCTGATACACAATATATCAATAAAATCAAAATATCCCACATAAAACACACATTTTATATATGCCATATAAATCACAGATACACAATATTATATACAAGTATGAAAAAAACAAGACAATTCAACACAAAGCGTAAAAAGTTAAATAAACATAAGCAAATTGAAGACATGAATACATTTTTACACTTAAATGACATTACGTTGGGGGGAAAAAATCAGTTATCTTGGTTTATTGTAGTTACATTATCTTGACACGATATACAAAATCTTCACGTTCACAGATGATATAAAAAAAAATATTTTATGTCTGGTTGGGATTCAGTGAATCCTCTTAGGTTCATGCTGGGCTTGAGTTGATTACATTGTAACGTATAGGTAGTTAAATCCAGGCTAAAACACCCCCTTCTCTAGGAAACTTTATTTTACATCCTTGGAATATGAGGGGATTTTATAAAGATCGTTAAGCTAGGAATCAAATTAGTACAAACTCAAAAATTAACAATGTATACATAGGCTTCGAATTATCTAAATATTTCCTTATAAAATTTGAATTAAACTTTTCCTACCATTATAAATAATATTCCGCGTCTGTACTATGTCACTAGTACCCCAGTAGTAGAAGTATTATCCAGTATTAATGTACTATTGTCCAGGGGACGTCCAAACGTACTAATCGTACAAACTTTCCGTTGAGGCTCTTTTCATGACCCGACGAGTGTGAGGGTGATGGTGAGCATGATGGTGATGGTGAGCATGAGGGTGTGGAACCAGTGGAAACACTTAAACCTAAATACATCCTAACTAACCAAACGCTGGTGATCTTTGAGTATTTTTTGTGAAAGGGGGAATTACTCCAAAGTACTAGCCGGGAATCGAACATGGGACCCCCTAGGCTCGTAGCCAGGTGCCCACTATACAACGGGGCCGGTTATTTTTTTTATCATTGACTTCGATAGTGATTCAACGGGGAATCATGGTAGATTCAAATTATCCTATTTTTCGAAATAACCCATGTTGAACTAGCCAGATACTCTATTAAAAAATTTACTGGATCTACTTTTAAGTGTTAATACGTCAAGTCACGTGATCTGAAGCTATCATGTTTGACAAATATTAGCAACACCTATAAATGAATAATAATAAATTAAAATGTTTTCAATGTTGGATATAAAAATGTTTGTGTTTTATCTAAAGTTATTCCTAACATAATCATAGTTTAAATAGAAATAATAAATCTCTTGTCAATCAATTAAAGCAAGAATCATAACAAAGTGTATGTAATAAAATATTCATTAAAATACAATCTTAATAAAAAACATATAGTCTCATCTTTTCTTTTTTATCTCCGTATTGAAATCACTACGCGTGCAATCTCAAAAGTAATCGCGGATGGATAGGCGTGTAATGAAACTTTGCCAACGTATAAAAAGACACTAAGTTTTTATTCTGTATAAAGATCTTACCCCGAAAAGAAAAAAAAAGAGGGAGAGTTTAAGGGGTTACGAGACTTAAAAGGGGTTTAAGCAAAAAAAAAAATCCACTTTCTGGTCACGTTTCGTTGCGGTTTGGTTTGGTTTGCCATCCGCCAGAGTGCAGCTCGAAATAATCGTAAAAATATATCTCACCCCGGCCTTCCTTTTCCCGCAGAGTTGTCTTTACCCCCTCCCTCACCCCTCCGATCATCAACGTTGTATTTTCAATACACTTTCTGGGAGTGTGTGGTCCATACGTCTTCTTTAGAGCAGAATCGATCTAACGTTCACCGAGAAACGACCGACACTTTTACTGGCGCTTTGTGACGCGCTCAAGGTCTGTTACAGAATACATTCATCACCCCCTTAATCATGTGGATAGGAAGAAACTTTTAGAAAATACTAACTTTTTATTGTGATAGATATTTATGAAATTTGACTGAATCATTGTATTGTTTTACATGTATTATTATTATTATTATTTTATATTATTTATTATTATTATTATTATTATTATTGCTGTTTAAAGATGAATCAGCACATGAGGGTTGTTAGCCAGTTCTAGGTGTATTCGGTACCTTATACCATGGCTTCTCTCCTAATGTGGTTTGAGCACTGCTACCTTGCACCAAGATTTCTCTCCCAAGATGTATTGGTACTGGTACCTTGCACCAAGATTTACCTCCCAAGATGTATTGGGCACTGCTACCTTGCACCAAGATTTACCTCCCAAGATGTATTGGGCACTGCTACTTGCACAAGATTTCTCTCCAGGTGTATTGGGTACTGGTACCTTGAACCAAGATTTCTCTCCCAAGATGTATTGGGCACTGGTACCTTGCACCAAGATTTCTCTCCCAAGGTGTATTGGGTACTGTACTTGCACCAAGATTTACCTCCAAGATGTATTGGGCACTGCTACCTTGCACCAAGATTTCTCTCCCAAGGTGTATTGGGTACTGATACCTTGCACCAAGATTTACCTCCAAAGTTGAATTGGGCTCATGCTAGACTAAACCAAAATACCCTACCCTTGCTCCCCTCTCACTAAGAATTAATTTTACCTCAAGAATACTTTACGGAGTAGCTAACGTTTAGCTTGCTGGCTTGTACTGAACTGAGCTCTGCTGGCTATCTACTGTATTACTTTCCTATTAATATTGAGCTGTGAAGTGCCCAATCTTCATGTTTACAGTTCCTTCTATTTGAGTTGATGGTACCCAATCCACCAACCTTTCACATAAAAATGCCTAATCCACCACTTGTTTAAAACAGTACTAAAGAGAATAGGAAGGTTAAAAAAAGGTACTAAAAGTTTTAAAAATAAGTCTCAACCTGAGACAATTACCGAAAGAGCTCTTTCTTTAAGAGTGAGAAATAGAATTTGAAAGGTTCGTCTGACGGATAAAATGGAGTAAACAAATAACTCAATCCGCACCGTGTCGCGTGGATAGAGACTGGAGGCCTCCATTAAAACCAAGCGGCTGTCAAATGGGGCATACCCACGACACTCCACTAAAATGTGATGACAGCCTGTGGAGTTCAGGCTCAGCTAGTCTGGTCTGTGAAAGTTTGGTGACTGGGAGATCGGTGCTCGAATTCCAGCGAGGTGTAACGAGGGTGTGTTTTACTAAATGGTTTCACACTCTCCCTCCACGCTAATGCTAGAATATTTCCTCTAAATATTTACCTCTCTCATAAGGGATTAATTAAATTAGATTAATTAAATGAGTAGGGCCTCCTGCTCGTATCGGTAGTAAGTAATAAATGATGATACAATAAATTAATCGAACTGGCCAAAATAATAATTTTTTTTTGTTTTCTTGTAGTAATAAAAAAAGAATGGGTTCGTTTGTTAATCTGGTTAAACAATATTCTAAAACTCTAACCTAAAGACTTAGAGTTTATTTTACCGAATTATGTGATTTAAAGGTTTTGAATAATGTCATAGGCCCACTTCAGTGGCCGTATGGACTAAGGCGCAAATCTCGCAGTAGAATAAACCACCGATGACGGGAAGATTGAGGTTCGTATCTCGTTCAGGTATGCTGAGAGAGATTTTGCCAAAATGGTTTTCCACTCTCCCTCCACGCAAATGTGAATGGTAATCAGATAAATCTGCGCCGGGACCGAGGATTGAACCCCGGACCCTCAGCACAGAAGTTTGACACCTTACCCTAGACCGCCAGATCGGCCTTAAAGACCTTTAACTCTCTAATTTAAAGTGTTTTTAACCGTGTAGCCAGCTTTAACAAAATCGATACACAGCGTAGCGTCGATTAGTCGAACGATAGCCATCCGAGAATATTTATCATTCATATCACGAAAACCCTTTTACTTTCTTTCTATCCGTTTGTCTCGCACGCGAAGCTTCACGCCCTTCTCTTTGAGTGTGATTCTCCCTTCCTCCTTTATCTGATGTATAACAGTGCTTCCTTCACCCCTCTTTCTTCTTACGTTTGTCTCTCTTCCACTAACACGCCCCTATCTTGCCAAGAAACTGAGGTGAGCGGTGAAGCCCCGATTTAACTGTTGCTGTTTTATGAAGGAGCCAACATTAAAACTCTTTTATCGGATATAGTTTTGTATCGATTATCAAGACAGTTGTCGACCTCGATGTCTTTGGGGTAAGGTACTCGCCTCAGGATCCGATGATCGTGGGTTCAAACCAGTGGTGTGGTCGTAGATTTAACAGTGCCAGAACTCAAGGCCGTAGCCACACCAAAGTTGAAGGGGAAGGTACCGCCATTGGCTAAAAGTTTTAACAAACATAAATGAATCTAGAAGCTATTTGGAGCATTTTTAAAATGGTTACTAGAGTAGAGACTTACTTAGCGCACTTCACATAAGATCCCGAAAAATTTGCATAATGCACATTAAATGTCAACAGAATTTATTGATTCATAGTGGGAAGATAAGTTTTAACATAATAGTGATATAAAATCACTTTGTTAATTTAGAATTGCATTATATATAAAATTTACTAATTCTTTTAAAATATTATTCCATGAAAAGCAATGCAGGAATGGCGTTCCCATGCTTTCCCGCTCCACTAAACCCCTGGTTCAAACCCAGCCTAGGTCAACAGATTTTTTTTAGCGATAAAAATCCGTAGCATTATTCAGAGGGTAATTAAAGGTGTTGGTACAATGTCGATTGTGGCTTGTAAAAATACCATAGCCGGCAAAATTAGTTGGACCTTTGGCGCTCGTTCTTAGAAATTCTCGTATGCTTATATAACAAATCAGTTCAGAAAGTGTACGTTAAACTAGACAATCCCGCACGGCGTTGCCCATGACCCACTGTCTTATAAGATTTATATAAGGCCCCCCGCCCCCCCCCCCCATGGTGCCCGATTTCAAATGAAAACGTTATCTCTGAAACGTAATTCTAAGCCAGATTGTGTCAATAAATATAGCTATATTATACCTTGTGTAAAACTATCGACATTTTTATGAGGAATAAATTAAATTTTAAAAATAAAATATATATTATGTTACTCGCTGATAATGTAGCTTTATATTGGGGAAAGATTTTTTTTAATAGGTCCAGTAGTTTTTGAGTTTATCCATTACAAACAAAAAAACAAAAAATCAAATCTTTCCTCTTTATAATATTAGTATATATAAAAAATAGTTATATAAAATCTGGATAGTGTGTGATTACATTTAGTTGCTAATAAACGATGTTTTACTCTTTGTTGAGCCACACAAATTTTAATTTTGTCAAAACTATGGTCGCACTCCTAAAATTTCGACTTGAAAAATTGGTTTGGCGTGGGAATAAAATGTACCAAAAAAATCAGTTTGACACGGCTTCAAATAAGCTTGGTAGAGTGCTTTTTTTTTGCACCGCATCTTACCACCCATTCGTGCCATACTCACACATATTACTAGCTACGCTGATGGTTTTATGAATTAGGAAGCTATAGTTAGAAGAAGTCTATCCACATTTGCTTTGGGGAGAGTGAAAAGCCATTTTGGGAAAAAAACCTCAGTACACCCGACCAAGATTCGAACCTCGATCTCACCATCATCTGCAGTTCAGTCTACTGCGAGAGTAGTGCGTTGGACCACGCGGCCACCGAAGCGGTTCATTTTTACTTTAAATCAATATGTATAATTTCGGCATTTAAAAAGTAAACGCCGAGTATTTATTTACGATAATCCACATTTAAGTTCTCTTCCTAAGCACCACAGGCAAGATACTCGTATTTAGAATGTAACATAAGTTAATTAGGTGACCTGGGGGTTTAGGGGTAAGGTGTCGGACTTCTATGCTAGCGTCCGGGGTTCAATCCTTGGTCCCGGCACAGATTTATCTGATTACCAAACCCTTCCTTCACCTCTGACAAGACATCTTGTGAATGTGGGGAATGCCAGGCCTCCACCGTGGTTCGGATTCCACGTTAAACTGTAGGTCCTCCATTTCATCTCACAATCACCCTACCATTACACATTAGCGTAAGAGCGTATAATCCGAATGGGTAGTAAGACGTGGTGATAATAATAATAATAATGATAAAAGTTGTTTGGAAGGTAACAAACACGCTTTTGCTAATATATATACAAATTTTGTGAAGTCATGGACTTTAAATGTGTAATATTTGACAGATTTTGAAACTATTTTCATATATCTTAAACAACAAATATAACATTAATAAAGTGAGGTATTATATAAGAGTAAGGCATGTCATTATTAGATGTAGTAATTTAATTTTCTTACTTTTATCCACCTTTGTAATAAATAAATATATAAATGTTTGTATGTCTGTGAGCAGTCATAGGTTTCCTATGGCACAGTGAAAAAAAACACCTTAAAATTTAAGCAGTTTTAGTGTTGCATTTTATTTACTACGACTGTACCCCTCCACGTAATCCCCAATGCCACGTGTTAATTTGCATAATGAGCCCCTTTCACTTTTCCTGAGTTGGTTCTTCAAACTGACAATACGTTGGGGGAATAGCCCCCTCGCCCCCTTAAACCACTATCCCCGCCAATCTCAGCCAATTATAAACGGCAACTCTCACTACCGAAGTGCTATTCTTGACGGCGCGGTAATTAGAACCTAGTTACCGGAAGTTTTATAAAACAAAAAAAAAGGCACTCCACCTCTTTTCAAAATATCTTTAAAAAAAGGGTGTTTATTTTACAAGGAATTAAGTTCCTTATATCCATGCTTCATTTAACCTCATAATGAGGGGGTCTCAATAAGTTTTTAACAACAGTTTCCCACGACGTGGTCACATGGTCTAAAGGAGGGATTCACAAATATTTTTGCTTGAAATGCTAGTTTTAAAACTAAAATTAGTCTTTACTTTCCCATACAAAGAGAGAGTATTGTAATCGTGAAATCTTTGGGCCTCGTGATTATGATGAATCATTACGTGTTATGTTCCTCAGTACCATAAAAAGTAGGTTTCATAATTATTATGTATGTCTGTCTGTCTGTCTGTCTGTCCTTGGGATATAGGGTCCGAAAAGGTTTTAAATATTTTACTCAAACTTTTATAATTAGATGTTATGTATGGCTATAACTTGGGACTTCTTACAAGATTTTGACTCTAGTCCTTAAATTTAATGTATTTTACTTATTAGTGGTTGTTTTTTTTTGGAAATTCAATTTTTTTCCGAAAATGAATCAAAATATTTTGTTTTGTAAAACGTATATATGGGGTGTTAGTTCCTTGGCTGTAGCCACGTATCCATTTGGGCTTACGCTAAATTTTATATGAAATAATAGTATAGTCATTTGGAAAAAAATATGTATTTTTTTTATTTGAGGAATTAAATTTGCACTTTCTGAACCAACTGATTGTGCCATAATCACACGACTTATAAACTAACTTAAGTCCAGAACCGACACAACATCCAAACCCCGAGCGTTAATTCATCACTGTGAAAAAGTAAACCCACATTACACTAGTGATAAGTGCTTCATATATGCCGGTAATCGAACATGGGACCCTTAACTTAGCGGGCAGACACGCTACCAATCAACTAACACATCAGTCAACAATCTAATTTAAACATTCTAACGGTCCTTGGTTGTGTGCTCGGCACAGATCGATGACAGTAAGGTCAACTAATTTGTTAACAGAAGGTTCTGTTGATTGAAAAAAGGACCCTAAGAGCACATGTGTTTTGTACTAGAATAGCATGAATAACACTCTGAGCGATAAGGTCGATTGTTGCCGATTGCTCGAGAAAGAGATTGCACATCGAGTCCAGATTACCTTGCAGTCTATTTTTTTAAGGGGTTTTTTCTCCAATAAATTGATTGGCTCTCCTAGAGACTTAATTTTTTTCTTTCCACATATTTAGCACCATGTCCTACAACCCGTTCGTGTTGTATTATTATCTACTAATAACGCTTATGGCTTTAGGATTTGGGAAGGTTATATTTAGAGGAAGTGTGCTCGCATTTTAGTGGATTGAGAGTGTAAAACCACTTTGAAAAACCACCCTCAATACACCCGGCCGAGATTTGAAACTCGATCTCCCCATCTTCTGCAGTCTAGTCTACTGCGAGAGTAGCGCGTTAGACCACGCCATGAATCGGGAGAAACCTAATTTAATTGGTTCGTTTAACGTGCTTTATTTTTACCATTTAATATTATGCTTAAGGATGAGGCTAGTAGTATAGTTAAGGTTCAAAATATTTTAGGTTGGAGAGAGTATGTAAAAACCGCATTAATAGATAACGTTTATAAAATCAACCCCAACTCATTCTGTCAACTTCTCCGCCAATGGTATAGCCCTTAACATTGCGAGTTTGACGCCCTAGACCGCATGACCGATGGTGCGTATGCATTGAGAGCTCGGAAATATTTACCCCCCCCCTCCCCCACTACCCCCTCCAAATATCTCCCACTGGCTGAGATATCCACAGGGCTAAACAAAGGGGTTAGGAATGAAGAAGGTTCAGACGCCTTAGCTCGGTCAGTATCGTGCCTGTTCACCCAGTTGAGGGTCCCGGGTTTGATTCCCAGCACCGCCAAAAAATGTATCAGTAGAGAAATTGGACTTTCCTCTTGTCTAGTAATGAATTAGTGGCCAGGGGGCTGGATGTTGTGTATGTTCTAGATGTATGTTCTTTATAACACGTGTGCTGATTTTAATCACGTAGAATAAAAATTAAGTTAGTAAATATATTTGTATTCCAAATGACTGTTCCCTATTATTTATCACGAAATTTTGCGGATAGCCCAATCGGGTACGTAACTACAATCTAAATTTAAAGAAAGAAAGAGTACTGGAATTTTGTGGAAGGGAGCGTGAATAAGTTTAGGAAAATATCGCCCTCATTAGTGCCCGTACCGGCTTAGAACCCCGACCTTCCCAGTCACCGGAAACTAGACTAGTGTCTAAAACTCGTTTCGCATGTCTACCGACGCAGTTTTCAATACAGAATATTTTGGAGATGGCTGGTAAAACTATCTAATCTCCTAAACGCTCTCTTCACCGAACGAGGTTTATAATATAAACTATTTTACTATACTACAGTCGAAAATGAGCTTTATTGATTGGCTTCCCAGAATTCCAGCCCGGTCCTTCAGAACATGCCAGCTGACGTGATGTATTTTTGGACCAATAACCCTCCCTCCATTACAAATCCCCCACACCCCACCTCCCTCACCATTGTTTTATTATTTTGAGAAGTATATTTTTTATTACTTTCATAAAGGGTGCTTTCTTTATTCACGATGAAAATAATATTCAAGACATCAATATTCTGATGCGTTGTAAACATTTGAGCCGAGGAATCGCGCGCAGAAAGAATCAAGTCACGTGTAGAAGGTCTGTGATAAGTTCAAAACTCCTCCAGGATTTACAGATAGTTCTATAGTTCATTCTAATTGTTTATTGATACTTCTGTTCCACCAGCTCTTGGGGTCCTGAGCGCCCCCTCCCCTCACTATAATAGCTCGATAGTTCACTCTGTTGTTACTTACTTACCCTGATACTTCTGTTCCACCAGCTCTTGGGGTCCTGAGCGCCCCCTCCCCTCACTATAATAGCTCGATAGTTCACTCTGCTTGTTACTTACTCTGATACTTCTGTTCCACCAGCTCTGGGGTCCTGAGCACCCCTCCCCTCACTATAATAGCTCGATAGTTCACTCTGCTTGTTACTTACTTCTGATACTTCTGTTCCACCAGCTCTTGGGGTCCTGAGCGCCCCCTCCCCTCACTATAATAGCTCGATAGTTCACTCTGCTTGTTACTTACTTCTGATACTTCTGTTCCACCAGCTCTTGGGGTCCTGAGCACCCCCTCCCCTCACTATAATAGCTCGATAGTTCACTCTGCTTGTTACTTACTTACCCCTGATACTTCTGTTCCACCAGCTCTTGGGGTCCTGAGCGCCCCCTCCCCTCACTATAATAGCTCGATAGTTCACTCTGCTTGTTACTTACTTCTGATACTTCTGTTCCACCAGCTCTTGGGGTCCTGAGCGCCCCCTCCCCTCACTATAATAGCTCGATAGTTCACTCTGCTTGTTACTTACTTACCCCTGATACTTCTGTTCCACCAGCTCTTGGGGTCCTGAGCACCCCCTCCCCTCACTATAATAGCTCGATAGTTCACTCTGCTTGTTACTTACTTACCCCTGATACTTCTGTTCCACCAGCTCTTGGGGTCCTGAGCCCCCCTCCCCTCACTATAATAGCTCGATAGTTCACTCTGCTTGTTACTTACCTGATACTTCTGTTCCACCACTCTTGGCGTCCTGAGCGCCCCTCCCCTCACTATAATAACCCTATAGTTCACTTGCTTGTACTTACTTCTGTACTCTGTTCCACCAGCTCTTGGGGTCCTGAGCGCCCCTCCCCTCACTATAATACTCGATAGTTCACTCTACTTGTTTATTGATACTTCTACCCCTCCAACTTCTGGACCTGCCTCTCCCCTCCTTAAAATGGCCTGGTAGATAATTCACATCGCTAGGCTTCTCGTCAACCTACACTCTTGAGAATTATCCCTTCTGGTTCTCCATACACACAACGCTTATGCACTCCTCCCATCTCCTCCGTAGAGTCAAATGAAGTTTAAAAAGAGAGCTTTCATTTATTTACTTGCTTATGTAGACATATGAACATTTATTTATCTGTTTTCTTCCATTTCTAAACATTTTAATTTTCACGGTTAATCCAAATAGGCAGATATGTGGACATTTGAAAACAAACGCACAGGAATTATGGTAAAACTCATTCAAGATACAAATTAATATCGGTGACCTTGTGCAACATTTTTCTGATTTTTTTCTCCCCGCAATTTATGGGCTTTGTCTTGTTGATGTAATTGGAAAACTCGCAGAGTTAAAATGAAATATAGTTAACAAACATGGGGGAAACCTATAGTTCTACTTAGATAGGAAAAAGCTTTCGACATTCACAACAGTTAAAACAATTTACATGTATTAATAATTCAACTTATGTGATTCGTAGCTGTATATTTCGATACATAATAATATATATATATATATATATATATTATATTATATTATATATATTTATATTATATATAAAATAGCAATGGTAATATAATAAATTGTTATCAATGGTGGCCGCAAAAAGTACTTTTTTTTTCTGAAAGTTCGTTCCTACCAGTATTATACTGTAGGTTGAATAAATTGTGTTCTGCTAAGAACAGACAACGTGGTTGAGTTGGGAGTGAAGGCTATGCGAGAATAGAGCAATGTTTTTTGCAGTTTTTATAACAAATTTTTTGGTCAAAATAAATTTTAAAAAATTTCATTAGAAACATAAGAGTTTAATTTTGTTCACACGGTGATATCAACAGAGTTGTTGAATATCTGTTAATAGTGTTCTGTAATTTAATGACAACTTTTTCTCTTAATTTAAAAGTTTCTTTTAAGGCTGATATGCTCACGACATATATTTATCAACTGCTGATATCACCATGTGAAGAAAATTAAACTCCTTATGTTTCTACTGAAGAAATATTTATTTATTTTGCAGGGGAACAAAAATGTTGAAACAAAAATTGTACAAACACTGTTATTTTCTCGCACTCCTACAATACTACTTTATGTTGTTTATGTCACTGTAAGTTGTGAAAAAAAAAATCTAATTTATCGTTAACGCATTATAGTTCCCCACACGCTTCAGTCCCCTACGAATAGCAATACCGAATATTCGCGACATCAAAGTAAAATGAATAAAATAGGAAGCCACTCTGTTTACGAATCGTCTGCATTCATAGCAGAGCACAATGAACAACCGGCTTGGTAGTTCCATCTTATTATACGTTCCGTTTCCTTTTTGGTTCTTCTTTCTTTTCAGGTATTAATCTTCCTACCCCGTTCCGTTTTTTTTTATCGTATCTTCCTTTAGTTGACTTCTAAAAAAAACTGTTCAAAGGACTTGCTTTTAGTAATAAAAAACACACACACACACACAAGAAGAATTAAGGACTGAAGACTACATTAATTTTGTGGCCAAGGTAGACGATATTAGTTTTTTCCGTAAAAACTATGGATATTCGCAATATTTTGAGGAGATAAAAAAGCCGCACCCTAGGCTACACTTTCTAGAATGTCGTGGCTGGGGTAGGAGATGATTTATCGATACTCTTCTCGAAAGTGTGTACGATAACATTATTCAATACTGTACTTTGTTTTGACAGGGAACGCTCCTGGTGGACGTTTATGATAAGTTTATTTTCAAAGTGTATCAAGATTTATTGAGATGTTTTTTTGTTGTTGATCGTTTTACTTTTAGGTTAACTTTTAGTAATATATTTTACAAGCTTGGTTGGAATTAAAGTTCACAACAAATGTGTTTTTTAAATAAATAATTTTAAAGTAAAAAAATTATAAAGTGAATCTTAAATAACGATATAAAGAAAAGTGTTTTTTTTCAACTTTATTAATTACACTATCCAAAGAGCGTACGTTACTTCACAAAGAAGGTTATAAATTCATACAAATATTTTTACATGTAAATAAAAGTTATTACTATAAAAATTCTACAAACATCTGTTAGGTATGAAAATAAAAATAGATAAGTTACAATGAGAATGATTCTAGATAGTTTTGAAATGTGTTGGACAATATAAAACAAATACTAATATGTTTACATTTAATCAAGTAATGTAAAAAAACAGCGTACATTAGCGAATATTGGTTAATTTGTGACAGTTATTTAAAGAAAAGTAACTTCTTTGTATTCGATAACTTTTATCTAGTAAAATAAAGATATTCAGTGATTCATATAAATATGTATAGCAGACAAATTAAATAAACTTCAGACTCTATTGTTTCCTTCACCCCTAAATACTTTTAAAACCAAAATTGAATATAATAACAGTTTTTTACTTGCCAAGAAGCTCAGTTACAAGTATTTTATCCATGTAAAGAGAATTCTTAGAGTGCATGCAGATATTTAATAAATATTTTGCAAAATACAATATCTTAGCTTATTAGCTTTGTAGATAAGTTAAATATAATTAAAATAATAAATATCTAGACGTCATGGCTGCGTGTGATGTAATATCCGCGTTGTTCTATCGTGCACCGATATCCTTTGTTCCTAGTTTAAGTTAGTTTGTAAGTCGTAAACCAATATAGTAGTTTTTAGTTAAACGCTAGCTAGCCAAATAAAAAAACTTTGTTGGTGTTTAAGAAACATGAACAACTATTTAAATTATGAACTAATTTTTTTTTATAATTAAAACAGTAAAATAATTCACTTTTAATTCACTTTACTCTGACATATTTTATTGCAGGAAAAAGTATTACAACCCCCCCTTTTTACATGATGGGGTGGGTCACGGTAACAGCACATTTAGTTTATCAATGATTATGGTTTAAATAAGTAGTATACAAAGATTCTTTGTAATATCCTAGTAGTTTTCATAATATTTCACACAACAGTCGTTTTTAGCTCTATCTTTAGTGGTGTATACCATCCTTAATATTTAAGATGGACCCTAGGTTGCTGATGTGAATTATTCTATTTTCACCCTAGGAATAGCCTGCCAAAGTTTTGTGCAATTTTTAAATACACGTTGCATATGTATGTATGTATGTATGTTATGTAGTGTATGTATGTATGTATGTATGTATTGTATGTATGTATGTATGTATGTTATGTATGTATGTATGTATGTATGTATTGTATGATGTAGTATTATTTTTATGTATATTATTATTATATTATTATATTATATTATATTATATAATATAATAAAATATATATACATATATAATATACTATAATAATAATAGATTATACACATAATATTATTAAACACATATATAATATATATAATATATATATATATATATATATATTTATTGTATGTTTGTTTGATAAAGTGATAATAAGGCCACCCTAAACAAAACTCACAAAAAGTACTCAAAGAATAGGCCGAGTAAGACCTGAACAGACTGTACTTGTTTTCCATCGACATTATCATCACCATCATCATTAAAATCATCATCACCATCATCGCAATAATAATCTTCATTAAAAGTACCATTACCCTAGCAATACCGAATTCCCGATTACGCATTTCTGCCCCATTTGAAAACCTCATTTTGTACGTAACAATGTTACCTCCGAACGTTTGATGTTTGGTGTTTTGAGGTTATAAACATATTGATTGGACGATAAAATGGTCTGGGGATGGATTGGATAATGTTGGGGGAGGGGGTTGGTTTATTCAAACAACCAATGACGCATGGGAATATAGAGAGATGGACCATTAATGTAAAAACGTAAAACTTTCGAAAAAAAAAAAAAAAAGAGCATAAAGTTTGATAGCCCTTTCTCGGGGTTGAGTGGTTGACCACAAGTATAGGGTACCCTGGTTTTATTCCAGGTGGGATGGGGGGGGGGGGATTGCGCTGATGGAAATATGTACGGTCTTTATATATTAAGAGACAAGGCTGTGTGTTTATAACTCTAGTTAAGTTAGTTTATTGAATGGGGTGGCCAATGGCTAAATAAGTTGATAATAATGGAAGTTGATACAATTAAATAAAAAAAACTAGTAAGTGTCAATTCAAGGGGTGGGGGGAACCCCTAGGGAAAGAGGGAAAATATGGGAAGCATCCAATTCACAAGGTTACATCGTCTTTCTTCTATCTTATATAGTAGAAATAGTCAACACAAATTTTAATAAAAAATTGAATATTATTTCGGCTTTGTAGCGTTTATCGAACAAAAAGAGAAGAGGAAATACACTTTACACAAACATTAAATTATTCAATTTTGAATTAAAAAAGAAACTGTTAGAAAAACACTGTGCCAGGTGTTGTAGAAGTAAACATACATTTCTCAAAGCTTTTTTTTTTTTTGCTGTTGTTATCCCTAGTTGTGTTTTCTTATTAAATTTGCACTTTCATGGTGACCTGGTGGTCTAGGGGTAAGGTGTCAGACTTCTGTGCTGGCGGCCGGGGTTTAATCCTCGGTCCCGGCACAAATTTATCTGATTACAAAACCCTTCCTTCACCTCTGACAAGAATCTTGTGAATGTGGGGAATGCCAGGCCTCCACCATGGTTCGGATTCCACGTTAAACTGTAGGTCCTTCATTTCATCTCACAATCACCTACCATTACACATTAGCGTAATGCGTATAATCCGAACGGGTAATAAGACGCGGTGCTAATAATAATAATTTTTCTTTATTTTTATTAATTTCCATTATCATGAAGTCACGTTAATGTTTAAGTTGTTTATAAATTATGATATATTATATGATTATTAAAACCTCCTTCAACTACCTATTCGGGTTTAATTCATATGTATTAATTACGTTAATTTGGTAGTAATGAGGAAGGTTGAATTTAAATTAAGTGTACCCTTATTTGAGTTGAGGGAGAGTGTAAAACTATTTTGAAAACACACTCTCAGTACATTCGACTGAGATTTGAACCCCGATCTCCTCATCATCGGCAATCTACTCTAATTAGAGAGTGACGCCTCAAACCATGCGTCCACTAAGGTGGGTATCTGATATACTTTTTTTTAATGTACACTTCGCTAAATCTGAATGGTAGTAAGCTTACTTAACCAATTACATTATGGTATAGCTTATAATATAAGGTCATAGTGTAACTAATCAGGGAAAGACTGATAAACTTTCAGGGTAAACGGAAGTGTTCATTAAAAACTAAAATTTTAAAAAAAAATGCTTAGGGTGGCAAAATTAATTCAAGTAATACTGAATTGAACTAGTAAACCTAATGAAAAATATAATGATAATAGTGAAATCAAGGGAAATGTGGCACAGTTAACCTGTATTAAGGTAAAAAAAAAAGAAGATATCGTGAAGCACACTGCACCAGTTTGGGATTGAACCTTGGACTTGAATGAGAGCATCTCGGAACGAGAAATTTCCAAACAAGAGGAGCGATGAACGACTGTCTCGGTCACAGATCACATGACTCTAATCGTATAGCCGTTAAATGATTAAATATTTAACTGTTGTATATCCATTTAACGGTACAACCACGAACTAAAGTGATGTTTATTCGACCGAGCGCTTGGAATTGGCCGATAAGTTCGACTGTTGCCGTCCGCCGCGCTGCAGTCTCATCTTTATTATCATCGCGGAGAAAAAGTAACTGAAGTAATATTTTGAGCGATAAAAATCAATGACTAAATGAGAAAAAAAAATTTTAATGTTCCGCCAATAAGATACTATTCTCTCTAAAAGTGTAATTTTTGGGCTTTATAATAACTACACGGAAGGATATAGTTAATATAAAAACCATTCGAATGAAAATATATACAAAAAGATTATTTGTATATCCCTCAAAGGTAAAGTTGATTGAATGAAGAAACTTGTAATAGTTCTTAACCAACTCAACAAAAACTTTGAAGATTAAATACTAATCAGATTTTTCTCTGGGAATGTAACATAAAGTTTAATATTTATTAAACTGTCATGCTTCTAGAAAAGACACCTTAACAGGAATTAATAAAAATTGATAAAATAATGTAGCTACATCTTGTCAATGTTAAAAGCAAATAATTATTTATTTATTTTTGTTCTATGCTCACCTTCATATCACGATTAACTTTGATTTTTTCAACTTTTTCTTTTCTTTAATCGCTAACCCGATTAGCCAGCTCCTTTTTTTAAAATTGCTAGATTTTTATAAGGTAAATCACTTTGTCAAATAAAGTTTACAATATAAAATGAGGCACACTGTAATTTATATTATTACATCACCAAGTTGATAGTTTTTTTCGTCCTTTGCGTGACGTCGAATTTGTTCCTGCCTGGATAAAATAATGAGAATTTCGTCTTTTCCTCATCCTAAATTATATTTTCGCTATGAAAATATCCATCTTTTTTTTTATAACAAAATAAGTATGGTTTTGGTCTGTCATCATTAACTTTGCGTGACCGAGATATTATATTTTATTTTGCCTCCAAGAAAATATTCTGATCGTAATTCTCTTGTCTGTCTTCTAATCTGTCTGTTCCATTCCTAATTTTTCTTTTTGAATTTCCATTATACTTATATATCTATTTATTTATATATCTACTTATTATAAATTATATTATATATATATATAATTTAGGATTTTCATTTCCGTTTACCAAGATAGCTCAGAACAATGTGTATCAAAGGTTTGGCGATGGAAGTCAACAATGCGCACTCCGGGGCCCTGGGTATGGTGTGGTGGGTGAGTAAAATTATTCAGGAAAAGCATTATTAATAGGCCATTTCGTTTATGAATATAAATACAAAAAACAATGTAGCTAATAAATGAAATGTTGAACAAAAATATTATATAGCTACATTGAATTAATAAGTATATATTTTTTATTAGTTTTAACATTCTAAACCTCATAATTCTTTATAAATAATTGTTCAGATTTGTTCACTTAAGATTGGTACATACTTCATTTTATATTTGACTTGTGTCCACCGAGAAAATAAATACAGCATAATTTGGATATATATATATTTCTACCGTGATCAACATTATTTAATTCATTATTATTACTAAACTTCCTGAAATCCTACGGACCACTTGATAGGCTGCTGTGGACCACCGGTGGTCCGGAGATCACACTTTGAGAAACACTGGCTTAGGACAAGGTCACAGACAAGGTATAACCTGATTTTGGTTGGAAGAACACTAGAGAAAATTCAAACATATTTATTTGCGGTCAACATTGCCAACATCTATCTATATTATTTGTGTTATTTTACAAATATTGACAATATCTATCAATATTGACAGCTTCAGAAAACATGACCTGAGTGAATATATTAAAATTATTTTAGTAACTTTAGTAACTAACTTCTACTGTTCTTCCAAACCAAATTATACACATACATCAGGTCCTCAGCTGCCAGGTTAAAATAACTGCGCTCATTTGGGAGATTTTTAGTGCTTCAACATGAAGAAATATAAGTGCAGTCCCACGTGACAACATCTCCCTCATACAGGCATTTTTTTAAATGGTTCACTTTAAGGATGTTTTGACTAGTGAACAGAAAAAAAAATTGCGTTCTAGTATTATTAAACCAGCTTACACAAAGTCAGGTTCAGGTACTGTCTCCCCCCCTCCCCCTCTTCACATAAACCAACCACCAAACGAGCTTACTCAGTTTGTAAATTATTAAGAAAACGCAGAATACAATGGTCCTTTTTTTTTTTTTTTGTTCAATCGAATGTTTGCAAATAGTCTGGTTGTAAACAATCTTAAAATACCGTCGACTGGTTACTTGTCTGAAAAGGTTTTCTTAGCACCACGTCTTACTAACCATTCGGGTTATACGCTTAAGTACAAACTACGGTTATGGTTTTAGAGATTAAGGAGGTTATATAAATAATGTAACTGCATTTGCGTGGAGGGAAAGTGAAAACCATTTAGAAAAAAACTTCAGTACACTTAACTGAGATTCGAATTTTGATTACTCGTCATCAGCAATCTAGTCTACTGTTAAAGTGACACCTTGGACCATACGACCACTGAAACTCGTCCTTTCAAATATGATCCGATTAAAATCCGATAAGGAGAAGATGAGAATAAAGGCCAAATGAATATTTTGTAGCCACCATCTTGAAACAAAGACCGCCTCTGTGTCAGAGTTCCTTACTACGGATACAGAGGTCCTGGGTTTGATATCCTACGCTGTGAAGCAGTGAATCTGGAACGAGGTCAACTCAGCCTCGTGAAGACAAATGAGGAGCTACTTGAAAGAAAAGTAGCGGCTCCAGTCAAGAAAACTGAGCTTAACGCCCGTGCTGACCACATGACACCTTATATCCACAGAAGCTGGCACTATCATCCCCAGCAGACTGCTGCGACTAGGTCGATACAGCTTGAATTCGGGCTGACGCAATGGAGTTACATTGAAACAATATAGTGGACGGAAGTTGTAATCAACCAATAATGTGTTAACTGGACGTTCGAATTATGTCTGTGCGTGGTTTCAGCGTAATCGGTGTAGTGGTTTTTGTAACAAAGAATAATAAATACACACTAACTCAAGTTTATACATTAGTAGGATATATTAAAAAAATAGACCCTTTTAATTTTATTTTTATTTGAGATTTGTATTAAAAATATGTAATAATGAGTAAATAAATAGTTGGTTTGGATTATTTTATCATTTTCTCAGCTAGAATATGGTTTTGTACTTGTATAATTGCCTGATATAAACAAAGATGATATATCAATATAATTTATGGCAAACTGTATGTGATTATAAAATATTTCCTCGGAAATATTTAGCTTATTTTAAAATGACTAAAACCACTTTTCCGGGTGATAGCCACAATCCTATCCTTGTCCACAGACAAGGTAAACAAACAACAGACAATCGGCTTCTTTGCACTCCTTGGACAATGTGGACTGCTAGCTACAGTCCTAAGTGATAATAGCACTTCCAAACACTCACTTTCAAATTTTTAGTTGTTCGTTTAGCGGTGATAAAAAAAATATTTGAAAATTCCTGGATATACGGGATGGGCCAGAAAAAAAGGTAACCAAATGTTAGTATTAGATAAGTAACATTTGTTTGTTTGTTGTAAGAACAGGGCCACCGTGCGTATCTGTTTGCATATGGAATTTGTCGTCACTGATAGCGGTTATCATGTGTAACACATCAATGTACACGCTTAATCATAGCCATGTTCCCTAAACAAACAAAGATGCACACACCACACACCCGATATTCGGTTCCATTTTTTTTTTTTTTTTGCCCATTCTGTATAAGCATATTATAAAACACATTATGTGGGAAAAACGGGTATCTATATAGTATTGTCGTAAAATTACTATTGATAAAGTAGTTCCAATTTAAAAAAAAACGCTATCAACTGTAACGGGAAGGATAAATAATCAAACAATGGATCCTTCTATCGAATATATATTATTCGGGAATCTGAATACATCGACGATGCGTGTCTGTAAATAAAACAACTATAGTAAATTCAAACATCATTTATTCTTCTACAACACAACTTTTTTTTATGGGCTCTTTTATTTTATTTATTCACTCTGTCTTTTCTTATTTGATTTTTTTTTTCAAGAATAAAAAGGCCTTAGAGGGAGACGATGTATAGTTTGTGTATTTATCTTTGTAACTACGGACGTGGTTGACATTAACGGAACTATAGTAGCCTATTGGTTTCAGAATTTTCTTTTATAAAAGGTTTGAAACGCGACAAAGACTCATAGGTGTTTGGGGTGAAAGAAAAAGTTGGCGTGGTTTGGAGAGGAAGGGAGAAGAGAAAGTTAAGTATATATGAGGCAAAAAAAAAAGTAATAATAGAATTGTAAGAACTAAAAAGATATATAAAAAAACTAAAGTTCAAAAGACAGAAAAATCAATATGTCACAACCTGTCTGGAAATACCTGAAAAGAAAGGAAATAGGATGAAAAGAATTGCGCCAATTTGTTCCTTGTCTTGAGGTATGTAGGATCATAAATTGTTTTATAGATTTGATTCATTTTATTGGTTCTCGAAGGACCAATTGGTGGAAAATCAGACATAGTCCTGGACATAAAACTGGGTGAAGTTCAACCCATGTCTGGAAATTTAAAAAAAAACTTATTTATAAAGTAATTTTACATTGATATATTAGTGAAATCACGTTATATCTCTATTCATCATGGTTATTATAAATAGATTATATATTGAAGTGATATTGATGTAAATATATTATATAAGCTACATATTATAGGCTAATATTCTAATCGTTTTGTAATATAGAGGATGTACCATAAAATGTGTGACCCGCCTGAGCGATCAACAGGACACACAAAAGCAATGAAAGACGTTCAAATAAACATGTGCCCCATTTGACCTTGTTCCCGAGTTATAGACATGTCTTTACCATCTTGTCGTAGAATGCCGCACTTTTTCAAAAATACCAGGTGTTTGTAATAACCCATAGAAAATACCTAGTTAACAGCTCAAGCTATCATTTTTTGTAACGAGTGTTGGTTAGGGTAGGAGGGGGGGGGAGCCACCAAATTGTGAAAGGTTTTTACTAGCACTGTAATTTTCCATACTCTTTCTAGGATTTACTTATATATTACACACACATTACATTCTGTTGTATTCGATTTAATGTATTTAGACGTCTTTATTATGATTGCGGGCCATTTTAAAATGATTCAAAGTAATTTCAAAGACAAAATAAATAATTCCCACTTCGGTGCCCGCATGGTATAAGGCATAACTCTCATATTTGACTAGACTGTCGATGACAAGGGATCAGGGTCCGAATCCTGGTCAGGTGTATTGAGGATAGTTTTCTAAAATGGTTTTCACCTCTCTTCTCCACTCAAATTCTGTTGCACTTCCTCTAAATTCAACTTTACTTATCCTTAACTCATTAGCGTAGTAAGTACATATGCGTATAACCTGAACAGGTAGTAAGACGTGATTTAAAAAAAAGAAACGATTCAAGGGTTAGAGGAGGAAACACCTCATTACGCTCGACCGGGATTCAAACCCTTTATATGAAAGCCAAACTAGACTGACTGTGTGCCCACCAATACGAGCAAATATTGCTGCTATGTTGCTTATTGTCCCAAATTATTTGTTAAAAACAAATTAAATAAATAACTACAAAGGTCCTTTGAAAGGGTATTCTGAAAAGAACGTCATTCTATAAAATTAGCAATAACAGCAGAAAACAGTAAAAATGCTTGAGTATTATATAGTATCTTATATTGCTTTTTTGTATAAATTATTATCCTTTTTTGGGTTTATTATACCCACGGTGACCCCAAGACCAACCTTTCTCTCAGTAAAAACAAAAAAGCAAAGACATTGTCGGTATGACAAACCGCGATAATTCAGAATATAAGCGTCCCCCATCCATCAGTTCTTTTGTGAAGCGTATCGCCGCGTAGATCTCCCCGCATCTTTCTTCATCCTCTCTCTATCCTCTCTCTTTCTCTTCAACGCGTTCAGAGAGAATTCGCTAGAGCTTGTCATAAGATCACAGATTACTACAAATCTGCATCTCACTTCGAAGGACGGGATGAAATACTTCTTCTCGGGTTAGAAGGTTGGAGGGAGATCGATAGAGCTGATCTTATCCTTTCCTCTCCTCCTCTCACTCTACCTCCCTTCCTCCCACCCACAACCCCATGTCAGAGCCTCTTCCAGAGTCTTGTTAACACTTCTCTTTACACCAGACGCTTGTGTAAATTATTAAAAAGTTTCGCCTTGTTAACGGTTGTTTACGTTGTTTTATGTGTTCTTGTATTTTTTTTTGTTCCCCTCTACCCCCTGCTCTTAGTATTGAGTTACTTTAGTAGTGGGGGCTATTATTAAATATCCCTCTATTTTAACGTATCTTGGGTATTTTATTTTTGTAATCCTACATTTTAGTTCCGGTACTGTCATTAAGGAAAAAAAACCGCCCTACATTAGGAAATGGAATGACAGAGTTAATTCAGTATTTTTTGTCACCGTTATTTACGTAAATGTGTTAAATATGTGGATGTTTAAATTTTAGATTAAGTGTAACAGCAGTTTCGTTGAGAGAGAGAGAGAGAGGAAAATAGTTTAGAAAAACCACCCTCAGTACACCTGGCCGTGATGTGAGAGTCCGATATATCACCATCATCGGCCATACCAGTCTATTTCAAGAATGATGCCTTACACCATGTGATCACAGAAACTGTTTTATCTTAACCGCATTATAAAACCAACTAAAGGCCAGGTACCATCTCCAAGATCGAAAAGATTAAGATCTTTACCACGATACCAATCTCCCTCTTTTGAACAATAATAAAAACTAAAAAGCTTGACTTCCTTGTCACTTACAAACTATATTTGGGCATTTGAAAACGTTCATTTCAATTTTTCATTTTCCCATTCAAAATTTAGCACACCAGAATTTTATGATCCCCCGACCATACAAACGTCTCACGATATGTGTATAATCAACCGCCTTCCACTCTATTTTTGTTAATTTGAACAGATTTTTGAAACCCTAATTTTTTTCATTCGGAAAAGCTAATTTTAAATTACAATGCGTGGTGTTAGAGAAAGCCTCTGGAAGCTTTAGTCCCAGTAATCGCATTAAAAATCTGCCACACTATCTGCGAAGACAATATTTCAGGTTTAAAGTTGTTATTGTCCCTTCCCGCAGCAGACATGAGTCCCGAGCCCGGAGTGAAGTGAATCGTGTAGGTAAGTCCCCGCGATATTCATATTATGTGAAATGTGGTGCTGCAAAATTTCGAAGATGGGTTTTTGTTGATTTTGATGTCCATTGATGGTAGTTTTTGTGAGGAGAATGGGAAGATTTATTTCACTTATTTTTATAAGTGGTTTGTAATGTATCTGGAGGGTGGTGATCACCAACAGGTTGGCTGGAAATCCTCATCCTCCAGGCCCATTAATGATACATAATAATAAGGGGTTTGAGAGACAATGTTTTGGATGATATGGTGATCGGCCTTGTTTGTTGTGAGACACGATTTGCTTTTTTAAATTGCTACAAACGTGGATAATCCATGGGACGGATAATATAAGTGAGTTGTAGACATCAAACCACTCGAACTGGTTTAGTTGGGTTTATATGGTAGTCTGAGGTCAAATGAAACTTCAGGAAGCCTCCCAAGGCACCCGCTTTTATAGTACCCGCGGAAGCGGAAGACAGCGAGAGCTCGTGAAGGTCCCAGAGGACAGCGTGCGGAGAGAGGGAACCAAGGGCAGTGCCCATTCGTTTGGAAACAGTACAGTCAACACATACGCAATACAAAGTAAATTACAAGTACTCTGGGAGAGAAAGTCCAGATTTTTTTTTTCTAGCGCCTGTAATCTTCCACCTATTGGTATCTGCGTATTTTGCGAGGTCGCCTCTCTGGATGCTTGGTCGACAGCCAACGTTTACAAATTCTTGTTGTGTTGCTGCACCCTGACCACAGACAAGGTATATACCAGACCCACACCCTCCAGGTTAAAATGGCTGCGTTCAATGAAAAAGCTTGAGATATTCAACACGAGGATCGCTACGTGCAGTCCCTAGGGACAACATAAAGCAGGCATTTTTAAAATAGTTCACTATAAAGATGGTTATAGTGAAGAACAGACAAAAATTGCCTATAGTGTCAATAAACCTGCTCTCACAAAGCCAGGTTCAGGTAGTGGTCCCACCCCTCTTCCCATAAACCAACTTCCAAAATGAACCTTCTCGAACTGCAAATTACTAAGAAAACGTAGAATACATTGGTCCTTTTTTTTTAAGAGAATATTTTCAAATTGTCTAAATGTAAACAATCTTCAAATACCGTCGACTAGTACGTGTCTGGAAAGGTTTGGTCATTGAAAGTAGGTAGAGGGTGAGTTGGAGTTGTTATTGTTGGTACCTGAACTATCGTGTTCGGACTTCAACCCTTGGATAACTTGCTTTACAACGAACAATTTAGAAGGGAGTCATTTCACTCGGAAGTGTTGTTATCACGTTGTTTCACTAGTAAGTGTTGTTATCATGAGTTGTTTCACTTGTAAGTGATTGTTATCACGAGTTTGTATCACTTGAAGTGGTGTTATCACTAAGGACTGCAACTAGCCCTCCAAGGACTCGACCTGACTCAAGGAGCACAGCGAAACTCCGTATGGCTGTGTTCTTGTGTTTCCTTGTAGCTATATGTTGACTGCTTGGAGCACACAGCTGTCCATCTGTTTCTGACACCTTTTGTTTTCTTGTCTCACATGCTATGTTGACTGCTTGGAGCACCACAGCTGTCCATCTGTTTCTGACACCTCTTGTTTTCTTGGTCCCTCACATGCTATGTTGACTGCTTGGAGCACCACAGCTGTCCATCTGTTTCTGACACCTCTTGTTTTCTTGGTCCCTCACATGCTCACATGCCCGTTATCTGCTATGCTGCTGTCGACAGTGTTGTATAATACTGTAGCACTGTAGCTGGAAATAAGGTGGCCTCTTACTTACTTCAAAGATATCCAGGGGAATGTGCCGACACAGCCCTTCTGTGTCTGAGATATTCCACAATTCTGTCGCAGTGGTCCGTTCGCCTCGTGACCATGTCTGTCTGTGAGTGTCTGCTTTGTGTCTTCGTCTTGTGGTTGCGAGCTTCTGGGTTGTTGCCGCGATTATCTACATATAAAAGTACATATATGAAATAACTGAATAAGGGTTTCTTAGGTACACATTGACAGGTGGAGTCCAATTTTATAGGAAGGATCTTTTATAAAACATAAAACTTTTATTATTATTATTATTATTATTATTATTATTATTATTATTACATTATAAGCCTGATATAGCCCTATCCGATCTATCGCGGATTCAGATATAGTGCGGTGAAAATTCTCCACAGATGAAGTAAATAGGTTAATAATTACTGTATTAGTGAAATTCTTACTTGCAATAATCCAGCGGCGCGATTTTCGCGTCTCCGACCAACAGTAAACAATGTACCAAGGCAAGCATCACTCTCCTTGAAACCCAGCAGCCAATCAGCTACTGCTGGTTCCCCCTACCTTCTTATCCACAGGTGTAAAGTGCGTGTATTGTACATTAACATAACGTTGAACTTTGTTTGATGACAAGGACTGATGAGTTAATGGAGTGTATTTATGTGTAGTAATGCATTATGTTGTAGTATTATTTTTCCTCGCGCTGCTATCATCATCATCATCATCATCATCATCAACAACAACAACAACAACTGCTTCCAGCTGTGGCCAGGTCAGATTAGTAAAAGGTCTACATCTTTATTCTTCCACCACTCTTCCTCTAATATCTTTCATTCTTCTTCTCTCACTTGAACAATTTCTGTTATCTGCTCCTCCCATCTCTTTCTTGGTCTCACTTGCGGTATTTTCCCTACATACTTAATTTCCATCATTTTCTTTGACACCTCTCTCTTTAATCTCATTACATGCCCATACCATCTCAGACTGCTTCCTTACTATCTCATGTACTCCACATCTTCATTACATGACCATACCCTTGTCTTCTTCCTCTACTATCTCATGTACTCCAACATCTCATTACATGACCATACCATCTCAGTCTTGCTCTCTACTATCTCATGTACTCCAACATCCTCATTACATCCATATCATCTCAGTCATGCTTCCTCTACTATCTCATGTACTCAACATCCTCATTACATGTCCATATCATCTCATCATCTCTCTACTATCTCATGTACCAACATCCATTACATGTCCATATCATCTCAGTCTTGCTTCCTCTACTATCTCATGTACTCCAACATCCTCATTACATGTCCATACCATCTCAGACTTGCTTCCTCTACTATCTCATGTACTCCAATCCTCATTACATGACCATACCATTCAGTCTGCTTCCTTACTATCTCATGTACTCCTGTATCCAACTCTTTCCCAGTAACTTCATTCCTCATCTTGTTTTCTTTGTGACAACTAACATGATCCGCACAAAGTTCATTCCCATGGCCTCCATTGTTCTTGTCTCTCTTACAATCACTGTCCGTGTTTCTGTAGCATATGTGACGATAGGTACAAACTATGCCCTGTACAACACTTCCTTACACTTCAAGGGCACTTCTCTTCTCCATAGCACACACCTATAGAATATACCATATTTAGACACTCTAGAGTCACCTCCCGGTGTGCCGCGGTTAAACTAAGCCGCGGGGCTGAAGTGTGGTCCAACCATTCTGTATCGGACTTCTACTGTATGATTATCAAAAGTGGCAGCTGCAAATAACAAGCACTATTTGACGTAAATATACGTGAAGGTAGATCTAGTAACTTTTCTAGTTGTCTCTGTCTATGAAAATTTGGTTGTGTCTACATCATTTGTAAAAGTTATTAATCATAATTATGAAAATGATAACATAATATGAAACTTGTTTTGGTATACTCTCGCCTGTCAATAAAGGTCATCATTACTTTGAATGAACAATACCACATAATCTATCGATGTTAATATAATATAATAATAAAAGTAATTCTAATTGATACTATACGTACAATGACCCGCCTCGGTGGCTAGTTCCATGTTGAGCTAGACTGTCGAGGACGGGGAGATCGAGGTTAGAATCTCAGTCGGGTGAACTGGGATTGTTTATCCTAAATGGTTTTCAAATCCACCTCCAAAATGTGGTTCACTTCCTCTAAATTCAACATTCCCAATTCCTAACCCATTAACATAATTAGTACTTAAGCGTATCACCCGAACGGGTAGTAAGACGTGGTTCTAAAAAATCTTACGTACAAAGGACATTTCCTTTTTTAGAATGTTGTCAGCACGTGAGCTACAAACTAGCTTAATCTGGGTGGGAGGATGAATTTATTCTTCTGCAACACTTACAATCTGAAGGAGACGATCTGGAATCGAACAAAAGTACCCCTAAAGTGGTAGTTTGCCTTTTTAACCACTCAGCTTCTAAATTTACATTTTGTTTGTATTTTTACCAAAGTTTTCCTATGTTATATAATTTGAAATGTTTTTTTAAGATTATAATATAAAAATAAACAATAAAGATTTGCTGCAAACAAAAGTTTAAGAGCCATTAATCGGATGATTAACCGTAATATTAGATAGATGATTAACCGTGATGTTAGATAGATGATTAACCGTGATGTTAGATAGATGATTAACCGTGGTTAGATAGATATTAACCGTGGTATTAGATAGCCCATATGAATATGATCGAACGTTAAATCTTACCTTAGATGCTTTTAATGCATTCTTTATTTGTCAACATTGAAATTGAGACCAGGGAAATAATTTTCCCATTTAAAATTCATACATATATTTAATTTAGTAAAATGGTTTCACTGCTCTTAGTCCAACTATTTTTAATGAATACTCCAGGTTACCCCATAACTGTGTGGCGTCTGGTTCGAACTCTATTAACTACCTAAGTAACTCATTATCCGTAGGATGAGACGGACACTTAATTAACTAAATAAACTTTCCCTTCCCCCTTTCTCTCCTTAATTTTTTTTTCCGTCCTAATCTTCAATAAAAATCAATCTAGTATTTTAAATGATCCTTCATCACAGTAATTTATCAAATGATTGAGTGCACTTATCTAGTGCTGACGTTAAGTTTTTTGAAAAAAGAAAAGAAGATAAACACCGTTCAGCCTCTTAAAAAAATCTCAAGCGCTTTCTTGAGAAGTTCCGTTCAAGTTTTACGTCCTATTAGAGGTCTTATCTTCTTGTTCGTCAAGCAGTTAGCATTCATTACAGTTCATAATTTTAGGGCTAAGGCCTTTCGGAGGTAAATATCATAAGAAAGGAAATATAATGACAGATTGTGTGTGGGCTTGCCAAGTTTTAATGCCAATATTTTCTTAAGCATTGATATTGTAATTTTTCTTTTGGCGTAAATATGTCTTGTTTGTGTCTTCTTCTTTTATTGTTGACTTCTTCGAAATAGTTATTGAAATTAAACTGCTACACTGACCTTGCTAATGGCGTCCTAACTCCCTTATAACTACCCTATAGTGTTTCATTTTGTAAATCCAGGACATATAATGAAAGAATAATCTTGTTCTGCATAAAAAGCATTATAATTAATAATGAAGTAAATTGTTGCAATAGTTTGTTACACATTAAATTTGTTTTACATAATTAAATATTAAACTAGTGAAATGTGTGAACTCAAAAAATTTCTTCTGAAAGAAATCATTGTTGTTTTATGAAATGGTGGTTTCATCAGTGAATATTTCTAAAATTTTAAGTTTTTGAATATATTCTTGGTGGGTGCTATAATTTTTTTTATAATTGGATGCAAATTTGTTTTGGGTAAAACTTTGGGAATTGGTATTGAAAAGGAACATACTCACGTTTTAAATATATAGATTAAATTTAATTATTGATTTCTTTCATATGACCAATTAATTTTGTTTTGTTAAACTGAGTGATTGAGTTGACACTTTTTGTAGAAGCTTCGTGAACCCTAAATAGTATATTACCCCCCTACCCTCTTTCCAAATTTAAAGACCCCCTGCTTCAGACTATGTGAATGCAGTCTTCGATCCTAAGGGGGGCAATATCATCAGGTTAGCTAGCGTGTTTCCTACTATTAAATGAAATCTATCTCGCAAGTTTCCTCCGCCAGCTATAAAACAGCCCCGGTAAAAAAAAGAGTAAGAAATATAGCAGTTTCCAACAAGTCCTAAGTTAGTGTACTCCAGGGTGTGTTTTAGAGTTCGTCGGCACAAAGGCCTAAACATACACGTTCACTTAATGAGAGTTAACGAGCCCTGTACAAACATTGCTCTAGACTGGGTTTATTTAACTACGCCTCTATATTGAAACTAGCCCTGAACCACATTGCTCTAGACTGGGTTTATCTAACTACGCCTCTATATTGAAACTAGCCCTGAACACACATTGCTCTAGACTGGGTTTATCTAACTACGACTCTAGATTGAAACTAGCCCTGAACACACATTGCTCTAGACTGGGTTTATCTAACTACGACTATATATACTAGCCTGTACACACATTGCTCTAGACTGGGTTTATCTAACTACGCCTCTAGATTGAAACTAGCCCTGTACACACATTGCTCTAGACTGGGTTTATCTAACTACGCCTTTATATTGAAACTAGCCCTGAACACACATTGCTCTAGACTGGGTTTATCTAACTACGCCTCTAGATTGAAACTAGCCCTGAACACACATTGCTCTAGACTGGGTTTATCTAACTACGCCTCTATATTGAAACTAGCCCTGTACACACATTGCTCTAGACTGGGTTTATCTAACTACGCCTCTATATTGAAACTAGCCCTGAACACACATTGCTCTAGACTGGGTTTATCTAACTACGACTCTAGATTGAAACTAGCCCTGTACACACATTGCTCTAGACTGGGTTTATCTAACTACGCCTCTATATTGAAACTAGCCTTGAACACACATTCTCTAGACTGGGTTTATCTAACTACGCCTCTATATTGAAACTAGCCCTGAACACACATTGCTCTAGACTGGGTTTATCTAACTACTACTCTAGATTGAAACTATCCCTGTACACACATTGCTCTAGACTGGGTTTATCTAACTACTACTCTAGATTGATAATAAGAACAAAAAAATTATATCATTCGTTGAATGGATACGACTAGTTTGACTAATAATATAACCAAATTAAAACTACAAAAATAATTAAAAAGGAATAATTACTCAAACAAATAAAACCAAACAGAAATTAAAAATAGGAGAAAAATAATAAGTGAATCTTTAGTACACAACAGTAACACCAGGGAACATTTTGTGAAGCACCTACCGATCTAACCAACTAAGTTTGGTCTTTTGCGAATCTGAATTCAACCTTATTTAAACCATTATAATTTTATTCGAATATGTTCAAAACAGTGAGATTCTGGTAGGAAGAAACATGCCTAATATTTATGGCAATATCAATATAGTGTATCGAGCATTGGAGTGTAGGTAGCTGGCAGCTAGCAAAGCTACCATATCTACTTTCATGTGTCCATTCAACCAAACCACATTATCTGCAAGACCATGTTTTGTTGCTGTTACTTTTGTCAGTCAAAACCTTCACTACAAACAATTGATTTTTATTTCTTTCAAACGTTTTTAAATTGTTTAAACACGAATTTATTAATAATAATAATAATAATAATAATTATATATTACTACCCGTTCGGGTTATATGCTTATGTACTAATTACGATAGTGGTTTTAGGGATTATGAAGGCTATAGTTAGGGGGAGTGTACCCGAATTTGAGTGGAGGTAAAGTGTAAAAACAATTTGGAAAAACCACCCTCAGTACACCCACCAAGATTCGAACCTCATCTCCCTGTCATTGGCAGTCTAGTTTACTGTGAGAGTAGCGCGTTAGAAGATGCGGTAGCTACCGGAGTTGGTCTTAGGGAGGTAGTATCATAATCGTTTGATAGCACATTTGATTGATAATATTCTGTTAGTAAGCAAATAATAATTATTTACTCATTAGTGACGTTAACCAATGTTTTCAGTAAAACTCTTCTCCTAAAAGCAATATCAATAGTATTTATAACAAAATTTTACCAAAGTTGAACACAAGAAAGATATATTTTGTATTTTCTAAAAGGTTCTCCCTACCAGAATCCCACTATATCCCCTTCCCCCTCTCTATATACATATATAGTTAGACCTCCATATATCGAAGTCAATAGTTCCAGAAAAATTGGATGTATAGAAACGATATTTTTATAGATGATATTGTGTAGTCTATTGCATTTAGAAATATTTCTTAACCAATGCCTTCAATATAATTGAATATTAATCACAGTATATATAAGCTATGTTCGTAAAGATAATTAAAAACAAACAAGAAAAAAACATGTTGAATATACCTTAAAAATACTGTAAGGTCTATTATTCAAATAGATTTATATTTGTGTGAAAAACTTTATAATGTCTTGCTGCACAGTGAATTTCGATGAAGATTCATCATAAAAATTTTAAGTCCGTGAAATACATCGTCAAGAATAGCGAAATGAAGACCACGACGTATTGTGTTAAACGCGGCCGATTGAAGAAAGGGGTGAGAGGAATGTGGAGACAATACTACCCCGCTAGGAGACCCGTCAGCATCACAATGACCTTCACCAAACATTTCCTTATTTCTGGTGACATCGCTATTCTATTTTTTCTCAGTGTTTTTCTTATACCATCGTCGTTACGGGGGTCCCCGATTCGTCTGGAAAAAAAATCGATATATAGAAACAGTTTATGTAATATCAAGGGGATTCACCAAAACTTACGCAGATACGCAGAGACTGCTGGATAGCTCAATGGCAAGAGCATGGGTGTACTAATTCAAAGGTCACGATTCGATTCCGGCTATTTCCTTGGGTATTTTATCCGAAAGTTAAATCACCCCAATGATCAGGGTTTGTTTTGGTTGATTATGGTTAAGATTGTTTTAAGTGTTTCCACTGGTTACACACCATCATATTCACTTTCACCATCATACTCACCATCACCATCATCTCATCTCACTGGGGCATGTAAAGAGCCTCTACGGAAAGGATGTACGATTAGTACATTTGGGCGCCCCCCTGGACATTGGTACATTAGTACTGGATAATCTTTCCACCACTGGGCTGGAGTGATGTATCACAAATCTAACTTAAAGTTGACTCTTTAGCAGTCTCAAAAGAAAAAATATTACTAAACAGTTTCTAGAGATGGAGTTTTTTTTTAGCAGACCCTACTGTACAGGATAAAACTCTGTATTCTTCACTTTAATGGGAGGTGGGTGGATGGAGGAATCCCGGCAGACTTAAAAGAAGATGAAGAACGAAAAGTGAAAATATATATATATATAAATCATGCGCGTCTAAATTAAATATGCATGAACATATAACACTCTTCCAAATAAGGCTGAATTCTTATTAAGTTATGCCCTCAGGCAGAAATCTTAGTTAGGCAAGGGAAAAAAATGCTTTGTCATGGTTTAGATGGAATGATAAACCCTTAAGGGAGATAAGCAACAGATTTATAACAGTTTTTTTTAATTGTCCCAATTTAATGGATACAATACATATAAATGGGATCTTAATCCGTTACGCGTCATACCACTTCTCCAATCTATACTAATGGTTGACGCTAAAGAGGTATCTAATGCAACGATAGAATTTTAAAGGAAATGTAACCGCATTCGTGTGAGAAAGGTTGGGAAACCACCTCGTTACAACTGGCTATGTTCAAAACCCTGATTTCCTCATCACCTGCAAATCATATAGGATGAGACTGTCACCCTTAACCGTGGGGCTACGGATGGGGATTTTTAATAATTACTAAGGTGGTATGTGGGGAACGCGAGAAAAGGGGAGTGTATTTGCAGTTTTTATATAAAACTTATTTTGATCTAAATAAACCAAATGTCGCTCAGGCAGGACTTATAGAGTTTAACTTTCTTCACGTAGTGATATCAACAGTTGTGCAACTTCCTTCATAATCCTAAATAACTTGAAGGTGCAAAATGTAACAAAAAAACAACAAAATAATCAGAGTAGAGTGCATGAGTCGAACAGAGTAAAAATGATCTGAGAACAAATGATTGTTACTCAGCGACTTGAAACCCAGCTGGTTGCGGAAATTAAATAACTGCCGTCCTCATTAGTTTACAATAGAAGTGATGCATTTTCATACCTTAGAAAGTTTATAGATAGGAAAAGAAAGGGATACCAAAATTAAAGTAGATGATAAATGTGATGTTTAAATTTTAAACATTAGTTATTGTTACAACAAATAATAATATTTTAGCTTCTTCATCCAGGAAACGTGATATTTAAATAATTCAAAAATTTCTATATTCAAGAAAAAAATCCTATGTACACCTAAGTTAATATTTAAGTTTTACTTTATATTATAATTTAAGTTTCTCATGGTAACTATATAAACTATGCGTTAAAAGTTTAGTTACTATATTTGAAGCTATCTGCACACATATATTTAGAGGCTATACATATTATGAATAAAATAAATCAATATTAAATCCGAAATAAACTAGTTGCCCAGGGGCCAACAACAATAACAGGAACTAATAATCAAAGAATTAAATCCTACTAATTTGAGAAAAGCCCAGGGTTAACACAAACTCAAGATGCACTTCTAACCTTTTGCACAAACCAAGCTGTGTGTGAAAAATACTCTCAAATAAAAAAATATGTCCCATAACAAGTCTCAAACATAACGAGAACTATTAAAAGTTCATAACGTTCTGGAACTTACTTTGACAAAATAATATTGGTTTAAGAGCCTAAGCGGCAAATAATAAGTGTATGTAAAACTTGGCATAATGGCCTAGCTCAAATAATATGATTAACAGAATTATATAATTAAAAATTAACAATCATTAAGTTTTAATTTGATTCATCCTAAACAAATCTTTTATTACAGTGAAGTTCATTCTGAAGTATATCACCATATTAGAATTTTTGCTAACTTATTTTCCTTCAAAGGCTATCAATCATGATAATGAAACTTAGAAGTATATTTCCATTTTAGAGTCTTTGGAAAACTATTCTCAAACAAGAAATATGAAAGTTCTAAGAGTATATTTCAAATTTAGAACCCTTGGCAAAATATTCTCCTTAAATATAACCAAATAACAAAGTGAAAGTTTAAGAGTCTATTTCCATATCAAAGTCTTTGGCGAAATAACCTCATTGAAAAGAATTTAACAAGAAAATTAAAGTTTAAGAGTCTATTTCCATGTTAAAATCTTTGGAAAAAATATTATATCTTATCAAGTTTTCCAACAAAGCATCTTAAAAAAAAGTGTTCCTTAAAATTTTTAATAATATATATCCAAAAAGAATTTTGAAAATATAAGTTTAATTATTACTTCTAAGCTGAAACTGAATGTTGCTTATATTCTCTCAACGCCTCGTGGTGGCCAGCCTTGAGAATGCAGTCGCTAAGCTTAGTTTGCAGCTCAGAGTGTTAACGTGTGAATGTGTGGGACCAGCGGTTTTGGGTGTGTTGCGTAGCTGGTCAAATAGGGCGACCATGCTGAGTAAATGACTTTGTTATGAAGTCTATTCCTTTGGACCGAGCAACGACGGTACAGTTGTTGAATATCTGTCATGGGTGTTCTGGAATTTAATGAAAACTATTTCTCTTCACTTAAGAATTTTCTCATCTAATGCCACAATGCTAATGATAGATAATCAACAACTGTTGATATCACCAAGTGAAGAAAATTAAACTCCATGTTTCTACTGAGAACTAAACCAAAAGTCCCGGGCTCGATTACCGTGTTCAATTATCATTTTTCAATGTAAATAATATGATATGTAGATGCATATACGACCATATTTAACAATTATAATAGCTTGGGTATTAAATTTTATCATAACCCGATTTTGTTGGAGAAAGCTAGAGCTAAACTTTTCTATAATCTCCAAAGTGCGAACTTTCACGTAAAACGTCGAAGATAATGAACTAGTTTTAATATTTAATACATTTAAAAAAACTTAAAAATTTAAAAAAATTTTTTTTTAATTAATCAGGAACATGTCGATACCTATCACCTACACTTTGGAATGAACAATATTTAAAAATAAACAGTTATTTAAATAAAGTGCAACGCCTCATCGCTCTTTCGTGTAGTCCCCATTTGAGTTTTTCTGGATATATTTTATTTTATTTGAGGTATTTAACGTGTTCTTACTTTCTGAACCAACTGATTATATCAGGACAAGACTTAAAAACCAACTTATATTTAGAACAGACACATCACACTGCCCCAGCCGTTAACTCATCAGTGATGCTAGAAAAATATTATATTATTTAGTCTGGGTATGAAAGTTTTTTTTTTATAAATGTGATTTATCACTTTGAGTTTTCCGTCTTCCTCCACGCTGATAATTTCTACTTTCCTCTAAAAACATTCCTTAGCCTTACCCTTAATTAGTTAACATCCCTTATGTTTAAATTAACATAAAAAAGTATGTTAACTAAAATGTTTTATTTAAAGTGCCCCTAAAAATGCTCAAACCCAGTTCGATGGTTTATTGGTCTAAGGCGTCACTCACTCGCACTATACTGGCCTGCCGATGATGGGGAGATCAAGGTTCGAAACTAGGTTAGGTTTTACATATATCATTCTCCATTTTCCCTCCACGCAAATGCGGGCACACTTTCTCTAAATTTAAACTTATTAGTCACTAACACATTAAAGTAATTAGAACATATGCGTATAGCCCAGCCCGTAAGACGCGGTGGCAAAAATAAAAGATCAATGAAATTATGACCCTCAAATAACACGTTTTAGAAAATATTTTTTTAAAATATTTTATAAAATAGTTTAAAACAGGTAAATATCGTTTAAAAGAATCGAAATCAGAACCTACTTTATGAGTGCACCGGATGAAAGATGACTTTGTTTTGAAATTCCCCACATTAGTTCTAGAATGTAATTAACATGAAATCACTTCAAACCCTCTCAGCCGTTTCTCGAATGCTTTAATTAAGGTCAAGTCGAGTGGTACTTCAAACATTCACGACAGATCCCGAGGTTTATTTCCCTTGTGTATTTTTGGCAGGTCCCTTGATAAATCTTCTATATGCCACCCGCAAAGAACAAGTGTGAGGCAGGTTATCTACTCACGAAGGCGATGTCAAGAGAGTGGGAGAACGATGATAAATAGAGGCTAGGAAATGTATCACCAACAACAACCTTTTTTTTAAAAAAAAAACAGTAGCTGGTGCTGGTTGATAGCGTTCGTATTCTATTTCGGATTAAGTAACAGTTTGTAGACACACACGTACACAAAAAATTTTTTTAGGAAAAATGATTACATTTTAGAAAAAAAGTTTTTTTTTTAAATTACCACCATGCCTTTTCCACCCATCCGGGCTATTCACTTATGTACTAATTATGCAAATGCGTCAGGCATGAATATCGGGATTAGAACCCCGATCTACACGGTATCGTTAGACAAATCTATTGCAATAGTGAATCTGTAGATCATTTGACCACATAAGTGGCTAAACATTTTTTTTAAGGTGGGATGGTAAGGATTGTGGAAAAAAAGGCAAGTTTTTTTGTTTGTTTTTCAGTTTTCGTATCAAACAATATTTTCATCAAAATAAATCAATCATTGTTCCAATAGAAACATAGTGTTTAATTTTCTTCTCTTGGTGATATCAACAGTTATTGAATATGTCATGAGCATAGCGCATTAGATGAGAAACTTTTTAATGAAGAAAAAAAAGTTGTCATTAAATTTCAAGACATCCTTGAAAGATATTCAACAAATGTTGATATCACCACGTGAAAAAATTAAACTCCTATGTTTCCACTGGAGATATATTTTATTTATTATGCCGGAAAAATGTATTTGATATGAAAACTGGAAAAAAAACTTTCCTTTTCTCGCGTCCCCTAAATTCCCACCTTAATCATGCGTACGTTAAAATTAGGTTAAGTTTAAATTTATAAGACTTTTTTAAAAATATAGCGCAGAAAATCAGGCAACAAAAAGCAAATGTTAGGGCGGAAATAAGTTAACATTGGTATTTGTTTATTTCTACCTCACATGAACCTGGCGCAATTGGGGCTCGCCACGTATTCATAAGTCAAGTCATGTGATATGCAGCTGTCACATTTGGTAGATATTACCAATATATATAAAATAGCGATAGTAATAAATATAGTAAAATAATATCAATGTTGGCTTGAAAAAATGTTTGTATTCTTTAAAAGGACTCTAAATATATATACATGCTTAAGAAGATCAAGATATGGATCTAACCTTCCTCAAATAAGGAAAACCCACTTTGGTGGCCGCATGGTATAAGGCGTCACTCTCGCAACATACTAAACTGCCGAAAACAGTAACATTGAGGTTCGAATCTCAGTCGGGTGTACTGAGGGTGGTTTTTCCAAATCAGTTTTCCATTCTCTCTCTCTCCACGTAAATGAGGGTACACTTCCTTTAGATATAGGCTTCCTCATCCTTAAAACCATTAGCGTAATTAGTACATTAGCGTAAAATCCGAGCGGTTAGTAAGACGCGGTGCTAAAACAAAAAGTGAAGTTCTTTTGTTGGGTGTTTGTCAGCACGTCTCAGTAACCGTTTAAGTTGTACATATATGTGTTAGTGATGAGGGGAGGGGGAAAACCGTTAAAAAAAACCACTCTCAATACACTCGACAGGGATCTAAACCCCGATCTCCCCGTCATCTGCAGTCCAGTCTTTTTGTGAGAGGGGTGACCTGGTGGTCTAGGGGTAAGGTGTCAGACTTCTGAGCTGGCGGCCGGGGTTCAATCCTCGGTCCCGGCACAGATTTATCTGATTTCCAAACCCTTCCTTCACCTCTGACAAGACATCTTGTGAATGTGAGGAATGCCAGGCCTCCACCGTGGTTCGGATTCCACGTTAAACTGTAGGTCCTTCATTTCATCTCACAATCACCCTACCATTACACATTAGCGTAAGAGCGTATAATCCGAACGGGTAGTAAGACGCGGTGCTAATAATAATTTTTGTGAGAGTGACGCCTTAGACCAAGCGGCCACCGAAGCTGGTAAAGTTAGTTTTTAATATATTCACAACAGAACATTCTAAGATAATACTGAGGATTGTTTTTATTGGTTTTGAACCATGAGAGACGCCATTCTCGTCAGTAATACCGCGCGAGTGCAGGACAGTAGACGGCGCCCTTAAGACGGGAAGGCTGTATTTCACTTCTGACATCACTTTAAGTCAAAGTGATGTTTACCTTTCTGCGCTTTGATGTCATTAACATGTTTGTACAGTAATTTTGACTGAGGACTAGGAAAGACCTTTCAGGTTTTAATTACTCTTCTCTTGAGGAACTTTGTCAACCCCTCCATCCATCCACCGCCATGTTTACAAGTGTGTCTTGACTTCCCGGATATTTTACTCCCCCTCCCAGTCTCTCCCTACCTTGTTTGCTCGGTGCTGTTCAAAGCGCGTGGAGGCTCGGACATGGTCACAATCGGAGGATAATGTCAGAATTTGTTAGAACTGCACGAAATTTAAACTGGGGTGCAAAAAATTTGAGATAAAAAGATTTTACCTACATTAAGAACTGCAAATACAAGTATACTATTTTAATATTGAATATCCCACTTCGGTGGTCGAATGGTTTAAGGTGTCACTCTCGCAATAGAATAGATTGCTGATGACGGGGTTATAGGGGTTCGAGTCCCGGTTGGATGTACTATACATAGTTTCAACCAGTGTAAGATTAGTGACTACCAATACATTAATTCTAATACTCGTAGCTCCAACCAGAAATATGACTACAATACATTAATTATAATACTCCTCATATCTCCAACCAGAATAATGTCTACCTTTCATAATATCCAACAAGTGATGAGTCAGTATATCTCCAGTGACAACAATTTACCCCGCCTATCACCCTGTTAGCGAATGTCACAGTGACATGTCTCTCTTCTTGGTATCGGAAGTCAGGTTATGAATAAATTACAACACACTGCATGACTCAAACAAAAGAATGTTCTCTCCGCACATTATGACAAAATATAGCTCTATGAATATTACACTCCCCCCTCCCCTCCCTACCCGCTACAAAGGGAATAATAAAATCGATTTGTTTTTATCCAAACAGTTTTGTTAATTTGTTTTCTATCGCTAGGTTCTTAACCATACATAATATACTGTACACGATTTACTGTGATATTGTTTTCCAATAAAAAAAGTATTATCTCAAAGAGCCACGACCCTAAATACTATTTTTTTTTCTACACATCAAATTTACAAAGTGATTCTCTCGACTCATTGACGGAGGGATAATAAAACAACAATATTATCTTTCCATTTTGACATTTAAAAATAAAAAGAGAAGGAGTGATAATAATAATGATTGTATTCTGCGGATGAATATGTACTTCTAAAATGTATCTATGGCGTGTTGTTTTAAATCACAGTGGCCATAAAAAAAAGTAATGTACAAACATTTGTTACAAACAAATATTCACTTTTATTTAATGTTCAACTCTATCGCGTGCATTGAACATTTTTGTCGTCATTCGATACCGATTATTTCTGCCACAATTATTTCAGTCCCCCCCCCCCCCTCATGTTACCAAAAATTAATTTTAATATTTATAAAGTTAAAAGTGATTTAAACACAATATTATATCAGGACGCGGTCTTTTCTTTCGCTGCGTCCCATTTGGGTTGTACACAAATTAATTAACTTATTACTTTAATGTGTTTGGGATGAGAAAGGTTGAATTAAAAGGAAGTGTATCCAAATTCGCGTGGAAGAAGAATGTAAAACCATTTTAAGAAAAAAACCTTGTCACACCTGACAAGTATTCAAACACCGATCTCCGGGCGTCTGTAGTCCAGTCTATCACTGTAGTGACGCCTTAGAACATGCGGCCACTGAAATGGGTTAGCACGCGATTTATAGACTAGCTTAGACTAAGGCACGAATGGGGGTGGAGGGTGATAGAAGTGGGGTGGACTAAGGATGGGCCCCCACACTCTGGTTCCTCAACTTTGCTCGAAGATAATGGGGAGCATTTACCTCAAGCCACCCTACTCGTGCCTTCCCTTAAAAACATGAATGCTAAATAGTAATTTATTTAAAAAATCTTATTTCACGTTTTATTATACATCCATGGTATCTTAATATTTAAATTAAATTCAGTATGTATGAGAAGGTAGAATTTAGATTAAATGTATCCAAATTATCTTTAATAGAGAGTGGAGAGTTATCATAAATAAATTATCAATAAACTCAGCTGTAACTTGAACCCCAGACAAAATGAGACTGACTCATCTTTTCCGCGTGTCCGCCGATACGGCCGATGAAAATAATTAAAATTCAAACAAATAACCATAAAATCTAGTATCTGTATAAAAAGACTCCCCCACTCCACCCCTTCTTATCTTCCAAGTGAACACTCTGACTACATGACAGGCTAATCTAGTCTGGTTTGCTGATGAGGGGAGATCGGGGTTAGAATCCCTGTTGGGTCTACTCAGGTTGATTTTTTTCCTTGGTGTTTTTTCACTCTTCCTACACCCAATTGTGGCTAATCATTTTCTCTATATTTTACTTTCCTCGTCCCTACTTATAAAAACCAGGATTATTAGTAAGACGTGGAGGCTGACAAAAAAAAAATCCCCCGGGGCTCAAACCAAGTTATTTAATAGTTGCGGCCAGTTGTGGCCTTCCCCCTCAGATATGGGAATAATGTTTTGACAGATGATCAATAAATCAAATCATATATTTTATATTCCTTAGATTGTAAAAAGACGTCTAGACACAAAAATCGAGCCGGGGCCTAAAACTATATTAGCTTGCCTATTTAATCCATCACAATATCTTAGCCCTGTTAATAAATTTCAAATAATTCCTCTTTCCTCCCATTATTCTCGTGTTGTTATCTTACACGAAATAGAACCCTGCCTCCATTATATTTGGGATATTCTCCCTCATTCCCTCCTCCACCGTATTACATTGTTCGTAAAGAAAGTGAATATTTTCTTCTCTTTCATTCTCCCAGTCTACTTTCTTTTGTTGACGAATTCTCGTGCTCTTTGATCAACAAGGGCAGTAGAAATGGCTGGGTCAACACGAACCAATTAGGGACTGTCCCATTCTTTTTCTTCTTGTCAGTCTTCCCCTCCCCAAATTTCCACCCCGTCATTTCTCTTCAGACTTCAGTGCTCCAAGCGGATCTTGTACAAGACTAAAGTAAAGTAAAAAAAAAAGTAAACAAAACTAAATCCCTTCCATCCTAAGGGTATAACAGAAAACAGTTGCAGGTGCTCAAGTTGTCGACTAATTAGCCTGATTTATAAGATTAATGGTTGTGGGTTCGAATGTTGGCTTATGGTAGGTAATATAAAGATTGCGAACTACAGGTGTAGCCGAGCGGCTAGCACACCTGTCTCTGATCTGTAATTTTAACGTGTCTTTGCTCGGATCGAATGCCCCATTTTGTGCCGACGATAAAATCGATAAACTTTCTAATTCCCTGATTAATCGGCCCCTAGAACCATTAAAAGGGAGTGTAAGAAACGCGAGTTAAGTAAAGTATTTTCGAAGTTTTTATACCAATTTTTTTTGGTCAAAATAAATCAAATATTTCTCCACCAGAAGCATAGAGTTTAATTTTCTTCACATGGTTATATCAACAGTTGTTGAATATCTGTGCTGAACATATCGGTATTAGAAGATAACATTTTTAAATGAAGAGAAAAAACTGTCATTAAATTCCAGGACAACCTTGACAGATATTCAGTAATTGTTGATATCACATGTGAAGAAAATTAAACTCTTATGTTTCTACTGGAGCAATATTTGATTTATTTTTACAAGAAGTTTCCCTTCAAAAAACTGCCAAAACACTCGCATTCCCTATATATTTTAATAAATTAATTATAATGTGGTGTTTCGAGAAGTAATTAATGTTGCCAAGTATTTCAAATTGTAAACGATCTCATTCATTATGTTTATTTACATGGCATACCAGGATTTGAACCTGTTTGTTCTTGGATTTATTTTCTCTTGGGTTGGCAATCCTAATAGATCTCACACTCTAAATGCTGAGAGCCATTACCCTCTTCCCACCCCCGCTAGAGTTAACAGACTTGCCAACCGAAACAAATTGAATTTGATAGTTGGTTGGTCGGATAGAAAACCGAGAGAGAGGGGGTGCTAATGAAGGGACTGGCTATAATTTGAATTACATGTTTATCTGGACTTGGTAGCAGCACTGGAGAGGGGAGAGTGAGGGGTATTTATTTTCTTTCTTGATTATTTATATAACATTCAACCCTCAATGGTACCAAGCTTAGAAACACAACGAGAGAGAGAGAAAGATTATCATTTGGGTTTTGTTTGTTGCGTGCTGATTCTGTAATTAGTTCGCGCGAGCGGAAACAATGTTTGGAAATTTTCAATTACCAAAACAAGAAAAGACTAAAAAAAAATATATTAAAAAGTTACTCTCATAAAAAATCATATAATTGTCCGTATTATTTTTAATTTGTATATTCAGCTCCAATAATACTAATTAATTAATTTAAAATGGTAGGGATTAGGAAGGTGGCTTAGAGCAAAAGATTTCGTACAAGTCTTGAGAGAGGATGGGAGAACCAAAGTTATAATTCACATATAGGAATCCAAACCACCCCTCATCCTCAATGAACCCAGCGGAGATTAGAACCTCGATATCTCAACCCAGTCTACTGTAGGTCTGAAACCTTAAATTGTGTAGTCCTATAGTTACTATCGTTCACTTGTCATTGAGAGAGAAGTCCATTTCTCAATTATTTATCCACCCTAATGCAGGTGCACTTCTTATAAGCTGCCCTCCTCATTATTACGTAGCTGAAAGCATTAGTAGCCGTTGAGTTAAAAATGTACAATTATTTTTGATTTTTTTTCACCGCGTCTTATTACCCGTTTGGGTTATCAGATAATGCAATTACATTAATGTGGTAGGTATATAAGTAGGGTATAAATCGGACAGTCAGACAGTATTTGGATGAAAGGGGGGGGGGGGGAACAAGAAAACGTATCCCGAGTAAAACCGAACTGGATTCAAACTCCGATCTCCTTACCACTGGCAAACAAAACTAGAAAATCTTGACTTTTTAAGTCAGCATGCCCGTCAAAGCAGGTTGATTCCTGATAAATTCATACATACCTATTTATAATTAAATAAAAGCTTCGTATTTCTCTTCGGACAAGTTTGGGCTCGAAGGGCTGACCTTTACGAACCATCGCAACTTTTCTTGCACGTGGAGTTAACCCAAAACCAAGTTGTGCTACTGTCGATGTTTCTTCGATACAAACACACGAGATACATTCATGAGTGGAACGTTCAGATGTGTTTCTCTCCTCCTATTTCTACTCAACTTAAAACTACCACCCTTATCCTACCTTCTCCCTTAAAAAAAAACCCTCACAACTCTCTGAAATAACTTCTCCAAGCTACCGCTAGGCGCGCATGTCATTGCCTGGGTATCCAATTAACCTCCCTCCCAATAACTTGCCAACAACTCTGTTCGTTAACCTGGTTGTTTCGCCAAACCGTGAAAAGAAGGTTGGGGGGTGTCAGAGCTCCCTTCCTCCCCCCCTCCCCCCCGGATTCAAAAAGTTTTAGTTTTCCTTTTCCTACGCTTTCGCACGCCAGAAAAGGTTCTTTTGTTTAAAGTTTCTCACCGGGGAATATCTCTCTATCAAGGCGGCTTGTTTCAGACAGGGCGCTTTTCAGAAGCGCATTCACCCATTCAGCCTTCCCCCTCCCCTCTTATTCCCGTCCCCTCTCCTCAGAGTAGACATCAACGTTTTCTCTATCCACTACCATTTTCATGATTAAGCCGGTATAATCACGTTGAGTATCTTTGGTCCTCGCTTTCTCCTATTGGAATAATCAGGGCTTTGAACCTACTTAAAGGCTACTCAGAATCAAAAACGAGTTACACTACATTTTGTTTTTTAAGTACTTTATAAAAAAAAAAGGGAAAGAAATGTTTTACAAAAAAAAACAAAAAAAACACTGCAAATATACATTCCAATTTTCCACAGAAAGAACCAAATCTCACGTATATAAAAGTTAATAAATCAGCTTTCACGCATTCATACGTCAAGTCCTGTGATTTGCAGTTGTCACTTTTGATAGATAATACCATTACCTATAAAATAACATTAATAATAATATAAAATTTGTATAAATGTTGACAGTAAAAAATTATGTTTGTATTTTCTAAAAGGCTCTTCCTATGAAAATTGGACTATACACTACCAATATATTTTATTTAAGGTGGGGATGTAGGGAACGTGAGATAAGATTAGTATTTTCTTACAGCTTTTTTATCAAAACTTTTTCTTTGCCAAAATATATATTATTATTATATTATTATTTTATTTTAGCACGCGTCTTACTACCGTTCGGTTAATACGCATACGCTAATGTGTGATGATTAGGTGATTGTTAGATTTAAATGGAGACCTACAGTTTAACGTGGAATCCGAACCACGGTGGAGGCCTGGCTTTCCCCCAAAATATATAAAATATTGCTCCAGTAGAAACAGAGTTTAATTTTCTTCATATGGTGATTTCAACAGTTGTTGAATATCTGCCATGAGCATAGCATGGCGGCATTAGATGAGAGACTTTCTAAATGAAGAACAAAGTTGTTACTAAATTACAGGACATCCTTAACAGATATTCAACAAATGTTGATATAACCACTGTGTGACGAGATTATTACTAGCACCGGTCTTACTACCCGTTCGGGTTATAGCACTTATGCTAATGTGTAATGTTAGGGTGATTGTTAGATGAAATGGAGGACCTACAGTTTAACGTGGATCCGAACCACGGTGGAGGCCTGGCATTCCCACATTCACAATATGTCTTGTCGAGGTGAAGGAAGGGTTTGGTAATCAGATAAATCTGTGCCGGGACCGAGGATTGAACCTCGGACCCCCGCACAGAAGTCCGACACCTTACCCCTAGACCAGCAGGTCACCGTGTGATGAGATTAAACTTTGTTTCCACTGGAGAAGTATTTTATTTATTTTGGTCAAAAAAAGTTTTGCTATAAAAACTGCAATACTATTTACTTTTTATCAAATCGCTACACTCCTACTTTAGTAACCTTTACTGATTAAAATATTAATCTAAAAATTTAAAGAAAATTGTGGTTTGTTCTCGTGCCGTTAGTAGCGCTGTTTAGAGTTGATTACATACTGAGATTCACTGGGAATTTATCTTAAGATACCTGACATTTCTGTAAATGTAAATAAAATAAATTAATTTTTTTTACGGTAACACAAATACTATTTCATCGAGACTCTCATTAAAATATGCAATAATTTATTATGAAGTTCTTTCGTGTGTATATTAGTAATTTGCGTACTCATCAATAATTAATTTAAAATGCAACACAATTTAAATGAATCCAACACTTAACTTGTAGTTCAGAGCACTACGTAGCGTAGGAAATAGAGAACCTCGCACATGAATATTTTGGTGCTCCGAATAATTAATTAACATGACATGAATTTATAATCAAAACTAACTCGTCATTGTTTGTAAAAGTAAAATATTCGCTTTGACAATCATCCTTCTCTGTGTGCTTTGTCGAATGAATTCGTAACAATCCGTTTTTATTGCAGTTCATTGTTATAACTATCAAGTTTCGTTTAATTTACCTCTTTTTTTAAAAAAAAATCAGCTTTTATAAAAAAAATTGTAACCCTTTGAAACTTATCGGCTTGGATTAAACCCCCGACACACACTATGAGGGAGGCTTAAATTTACACGTGGTATTAATAAGGACATAAAAGCCCGTATCGTTGAATCGAATGGTCTAATGCGTCACTCTCATGCTGGACTGGATTGTATGAGAAGGGGTTCGTGTGTACTGAGCGTTTATTTTTTTTCTAAATGGTTTTTGAGTCTTCTTCCACTCAAATGTGGATACATTCCCTTTAAGATCTACGTTTTCATCCTTAGCCCGTTAGTGTGGCTGAATAATTATAACGCACATAGAGGAGAAAAACTGGAGAAAAAAAAGTTAAAATAACATGATATGACTCAACTAAATAAATATACCTAATTTAAGGCGGGTTCCTCGTTCAGCGAGAAAATATTAATCAGTCAGGCCACACGCTTAAGATACAACGGTTTGTGGCCTTTTCTGGAACTATTTCTCTATTCTGGCTAAGCTTATACTCTTTTTCTCCCTTCACCTACAACGTTTTGTCATGTCAATAAGAAAGAGGGGAAAAAAAACTATAACTCTTCTTATCTCGAGGTAAAGAGGAAAGCTCACTACTAGGTCTATTAACCAGTCACTATATTTGTTAGAGGAAAGCTGACTCTAGAACTTTGTTTTCATAAAGCCTAGTCTCATAGCTCCATGAATATGTTTATAAAGTCTTTAAAAATGAGGTTATGTCACATTTTCACACATTTGTTTCCATTAATAAAACTCAAACTATAGGGTTGTTGTTAAGGGAAAAGAGCCCTGTTAGAATCTTCTATATAGATTTGTTATTTAAGATAGTTAGGTCCGTTTATGACGATTGCAGTGAAGTACATATATTGATTAGTGAAAAATAAATGCATATCTTAGAGTTGTGACGATTTTCAGTTACGACGTGCTCTGGAACTTATCCAGTCCTAAGTGCAAGGTATGCTTGTATTGATTTTAGGATGTCTAATATGTATAGTACAAGCTCGGCAAGAAGAAACTTTTTGAAAGTACAGTACAACTATATTTTTTTGTGGATAGCAATGTTAATATTTTACTTTATTATTAGTATTGTTTTATATATGTTAATACTATATTAGGTATTACTCTTTCACAGTGATGAATTAACGGTTGGGGTTGATGTTGTGTCTGTTATAGATTTAAAGTTAGCTTATAAGTCGTGTGCTGATATAACCAGTCAATTCAAAAAAGTGAACGTAAAATTCCTCAAAATAAAAATGAAAGAAAAAATTAATTCAAGGTATGACAATTAAAGATCACATGACTTACGTATGAATACGGTAGATATATTAAATGTTTTTAATCGTATGGTATATATGTCTGGGAGGGATACTACATCCAGGTTTGGGCACCTTATTGTAGACTATTAGTCCTCTGGTTTGCACAGAAGCGTTCCAGGGTACACCATAGGAGATTGTTACACGTGACGTCACACCCGCAATGAGATTATGTGATGATAGTTATTATGAAGTTGTGGAGCTGGCGAGTCTTCAATATAACTCTAGCCTAATCAACCAAACCCTGGTGACATTGGGATTATTCCCCTGGGAAAAAACACCCAAGACGCTAGCCGGGAATTGGACCCGGGAACCCTAGACTCGAAGCCAGGTGCACTAGACCACTAACCACGAGGTCGGTTAGTAACTTTATTAACTTCAGATACCGCTCGTCCTTAGTGGCTAACGCGCTGTCAAGCTATAAGCTTGAAGCTGAGACGGGGAAACATCGAGGCTTAGAACTATGTTATGAACTTTTGAGGATATTCAATATGGTTTTCCCTTTTTCACTTGCAAACGGGGTTGAGAATAATTCAACTTCAATTCTATATTCTAATTTCTTGCGTGCCCAACATTGATAATATGTTCTAATATTTTTAGTCTCAGATAGGTATTCTATTCAAAATGTAAGCTATGAGTGGCGGGACTTAATGTAGAACTTTAAAAATTTGTGTTTATAATATAGTAAACTATATTTATGTCTTCTACAAATATAGACTTTAGACTATAAAACCTCTACATAGCTATAGAAAGAACCTTAAATAAAGGTTACAAAAGTTATGTAAACTACATAATATGCATTCATACTCAAGTCATTATCTTCAGCTTCAATTTCGATTCATTTATCAATACCTTTAAAATAAATACAACAATATAAAATTTTATCAATATTGACAGTAAAATTTATGTTTGTATTATCTAAAAAGCCTTCCTTACTATAATGGTGCTACGATGATGTATCTACGGACCTGTTAAAACTAGCTAATAATAAATCATACGTGCTAGAACTATTTGGCAAAAGCCACAGTCCAGTGGCGGAACGAGGAATGTTGCCAAGAGTTTGTTAAAACTGTACCTGTTGATTTCTCCCCTTTCTCTCTCTTCTCTCTGTTCCCATTTGACCAACACGTACTGTATACAGTCTCACGTGGTGATGTTCCATATTTTCATTATTGATATAGTCAATTCGTCAAAGGAGTGATTTCTAACTGACAGATAAGAAAAGTTACTCTCACATATCCATTCACCAAACCACATGATCTTCAAGACCATAATATTATGAGCAGATGTTACTTTTGGCGTCAAAACGTTTACATCAAACAGTTTGTAATAATTATTTTTTTAAACAGTTTCTACGCTTCTGCTAGATGTTGGTTTATTGCTACTCCTATGGTGAATGGACACTATTTAGTTTGTATCCTACCGATTCAAATGGGTATTAAGTATTCAGGTGTTAGGGCTGCGCGTATAATTAGGCGTAAGATCCAGTTGTAACAAGCTACAAGTAACTAAACAGTTGAATGGTGTGACAGCCTCCGCCGCATTCTGACTCACTTCCACGCTCCGGCCGAAACCTTCGTCCGCACATAACTTCCAAAATAGACCGACACGAGGTTTGAGTCGACGTCCGGCAAGTAAAGACCACCACGCGCCGATAACATGTGACGGCCACTACGCGAACTTCTCGAGCCTTGGTCGTTGTCGCTATTCCATGAAACAAACCCTTTTCTACTCCTCTCTAGGTTCTTGTAGATCATTCTAGTACTTTCCACGTCCTCCCGAGCACTACCTCTCACTCCCCTCTCTCTCTGTGAACATGTGACCAGGTGTTTGTACGAAATAAGTATGTGTTTAACTAATATGGTTACTCATTGTGCCGCTATCTTTAGGACGAGATAACCGACGCTTGGTTTTTAGGGCTTAAATTACTCCTTTTTTTTTTTCTAAATTCCCTTAGGCTTGGTTACGTTAATCTTTTCAGAATTATTTTCTGAAAACTACAAATTTAGATTGTTGCGATGGATGTGTGATTTGTCTTAATAAGCCAGCTAGATTGAAGCGGCTATTCATATCTGAATTAGTCTCTTGGGGAAATCAAATTTTGTTCAAGCTTTAAATTAGTTTCTGCTTCCCCGGTTGGCGGTTTACGTTGCAAAGCGCAGGCTATGGATCTCGTTGGTGGGTAGTTGGCGTCGTTTACCGAGTAGGCCTACTTAGTTTCTAGCTAGATTTAACTTAATGCCGTCAGATGTCAGGACATTTGAAAATTAAATTATAATTTTACTATCGTAATGTTTGTACTTTTACCTGATAGTACAAATTGTTGCCCCAAGATGGCAGGAGACTTAGTATTCAGAGATATCCACTAATCGTTTATCTTAATTGTTGATATATTGGATTTAATGGTTTCTAATTAATCGCTTAAAGGCCACGTTTCATTCTCAAATAATGTTTAAATTGTTGCCACAAGATGACTTGAAGTTTAGTATTTAATTACATTCTCTGGTTGTTAAAATATGGGATTTAACTGTCTCTTATTTATTGCTTAATGACTTTCATATTTAAATTATGTATATACTGTTAGATTGCTAAGTAATTTAAGTCTGTGCACTTAGCTTAATTACAAAAGGCGGTGAGTAATTAGACTTCTTAAATATATATATATATATATATATATATATATATAAATATACACTCAAAGCTACCATATTTAACTGATATATTTCTCATAAATGTAGATGAGAGGCTATGAGGCAACTTAGGAGCCATTCAAACTTTCGATATGGTCAAAGCATATTAATATGAAAGTTTGTGGGTTAACTTGGGTACCTTTTTGGGGGTTATCTTTGATTGTTGAGTTATGAATATTAAAAGCCTAGTGCTAGTTTTGTTTGGCTTCTTTGGAGCTATAGTCTTATTTTGGGCGCCTTTGAAGGCTAATACACTTAAGTTAGGTTTGGGTCGCCGATATCGGTAGTGTTTGGCCCTGACTGATATTCTTGTATTATTATTGCATTGTTGGCCATATCCAACGTTCAGTTTGAGCTTATCACAACTCTTTGTTGGCTTCACCATGAGAGTATACGTATGGCAGTCGGTGTGAGGTGGCTGACCTGACTATCTCATTCTACTATGTTTTGTACGTTTACCATATTCATGCTCTCATTGTTATTGGATAAAACTAATCTACTCTCGTTACCCTCATGCCTATTATTTCTCACGGGGGCGTTACACAGTGTCGTGTCGTGTAAGTGTTGCCAGGATAAGCAGTAGTTAAGTACTGTGAATTCTCATCACTCGTAGAAACATCATGTCAGTGTCGTGTGTGAGTGTGCCGGTAAGAGCTCATATCCCTTATTACTGATCCCCATTTGACCAATCATACATAGAGCCGGGTTCATATACGAAACTAGCCCATTTCAGTTTGGTGTATTATTATATATTATTATTATTAGCAGCGCGTCTTACTACCCGTTCGGGCTATACGCACTTACGCTAATGTGTAATGGTAGGGTGATTGTGAGATGAAATGGAGGACCTACAGTTTAACATGGAAATCCGAACCACGGTGGAGACCTGGCATTTCCCACATTCACAAGTAGTCTTGTCAGAGGTGAAGGAAGGGTTTGGTAATCAGATAAATCTGTGCCGGGACTGAGTATTGAACCCCAGACCCCAGCACAGAAGTCCGACACCTTACCCCTAGACCACCAGGTCACCATTTTGGTGTAAGTTGATGTCTTGTGTTTGGTATCTAGCAGCAATTGAAGCGCTGACTATGAAACTGTCCCCATGCACGAGTGGTCAAATGGGGACAGTGATAAGGGAGAATATATTACAGGTACACGCTTGGCTTACCCTGGCAATACTCCTATCCGTACTAGTGGTACTAATATCCTAATTTGAGCTAGCTTTAAGCTGTGTACTGATGTTAAGAAACTCCACGTTAGTTATGTACTTCTCGTGTGAGGATTACACTATAGGGACAGGTCCAGTTTGGGACCACCTCGTATGAGGGCAGCACTATACTCTCTGCCCATAATAGAGGATGTTGCTTGGTTAGGGAATCATTTGGGCCAAACATTGAGCCCGGTTTATTCAACAACTCACAAGTCCCCTAAACCCACTCACAGATATTAGATTAGATGAAAAGACGCAAACGCAACACACAATCCTTAACCGAATAGGACATTAGGAAGGAAAGGATTCGTTCGCCGTTTTTATCTGTTCAACCGCAACATCCCCCTGTACCCCTTCACCCCCTTCTTAGGAACCTTTCTTACTTCTTTTGATTCCTCTACCCCTATACCACACACGATTTCATGGGGGATGAGGGTGAATTTAATGCTCCACTGAAGTCTTATACTTGATTTTGTTGTTTGAAGTTTTATTGCTCAGTTTTTGAGAAAGTACTGGGTTCAGTTGAGATTCGGTACTGATCTCATAGACATGACTAGTGATATAAAATAGTCTAAGGCATCACTCTTACAATAGGCTGAATTTCATTTGATGGGGATATCCGGTTTCTAATTCAGGTCGGGTGAACTGAAGATGGTTATTCCTAAGTGTTTTAACTATTCTCCCTCTTCTCAAATGTATGTGCATTTACTCTAAATTATATCTTCCTGATTAATACCTCCATTGTTGAAAATATGTTCGCAGGGGTACTGGGTTGAGTTTTACGCAAAAAAAAAGCACACAAAAAAGTATTATTAAATCTTAAAACTATATATTCCCAATTTTCTATTAATATTTAGTTTTTACTAAGGTTTTATTTTATTAATAAAATAAAGAGTTGTATTCGTGAGACATGTTTATCTTAAGAATATGATATAAATTGACGTTTCGTGTTCCTCTAGTACCACATAATGTATCTTAAAATTCTGTATTTATTTGTTAATCATCTTCACTACTCAGTAGAACACTCATTGACAGTGTCGTGTCGTGGAGTGTTACCAGGGTAAGCAGAGTTAGTTTAAACTGTACCTGTGAATTGTTCTCATCACTCAGTATAACATTCATTGACCAGGTAACAATGGACATACATTCCCATTTGATGAGTGTAGAGCAGAGAATATGTGGTATTGGTCAAATGGGGACATAGTGGGGCGGACATATCACAGGTACAGTTTTAATTACCTCCAGTAACCCTAGAAATAATCTACGATCATAGACTTTTTTTTTGCTCACCCATAGTTTTAGAAAATGATAGTTGAAACTATTTTGTGCCAGGTAGTATCCACTTGCTTAGTGTAAAACAATGTTCTCTCTCTCTCTCTCTGACACGCAATCGTAAGTGAATCTCTCAGTCTCACATACATTCAGCACTCAACTGTAGTTTGGCAACCCTGCCCCTCAAACCCCTTAATGCCTTGAAGCCACCAACTTTATCACACAACTTGTATTTCCTCTTCCTCCATGTCAAATTGTGAACAAGCCTCTTATCCTCCTCAACCCTCCCTCCTACTCCCACATTCCTGTGTAACCAAACTAATCTAGGAAGATAATTGATCCTGAAAGTGGAAGTGGTATTGAAGCAAGCAAGCAATATAGCAACCTTCCCTCTCTTGAGCCCACAGAGAACTGTTTCCTAGACGTTACCCCCTGTTCGATAGTGGGGTGGGAGGGTGGGTAAAAGGGGTTTCTGGAATTTCACTCTCCGTCTATTATGACTAGTTCGACTGTGTGTGCTAGCGAAATCAGGTTCCGGGTCCCCCCACACCATGAAATGATATGCATCCGTATCAAATTAACAATTTTAGACTGCTGGGGCGCCTTGAGATAGAGGGAATACTACATGTCATACAGTTGTGTGGCGCGGGTTGTATTGCCGTCAGATACAGGCGACTCAGAAAAGTAATACTTTTTTTCAGTGTTCACATGAAATGTTTTTAGTGATTAGTAACATAACCTCCTCTATCACAAATAAATAATGTGTCTGTGTGCGTTCGTAACATAGATAAAAAGATAGATAATTTGATTTGTGGTATATAAAATTACTTGATTTTGTTAATTAAAAAGTTGGATTGAGATATATGATGGTAAGTAAAAGAGATTTTTTTGGCTAAGCTGGTATTAAATTTACCTAATTTTAAGTGATGTAGTCATATTAATAAACAAATTAAGGCTTTATTTTAAATACTTGCCTTTAGTCACAATTTGACGCTCATAATAAATATATCAAACACAAATCTTCTTTACTAATTGTCTTTGACGGAGGAAAGTATGTTTTCTGTATTGGAAACTTCTATTCGTTATAGGAATATAAAGAAGAAAATTATAGTATTGTAATTAAGACTATTATTTCGGACAATTTTAAGCAAAAAATATAAATATTTATTGTTTGGATATCGTTAATTCTCGTTAAAATCCACAAATGGACCATTATTTGCCAAGTAATCAATTTCTTGAGACTATTAATTTTGTTATATTTTGCGTACGTATGTATATTGAATTCAAAAATGTTTCAATGAACTTTAATAATATTTTTATATTAATTTCAACGTGTTAAGAATCAAATAGCCAAAGCTATTATTTATGCTTTTTGTGAGGATCACTCTATCTAGATATCATATTCTGAAAGTTGAAAAATGATACGTCCATCATAGACTCTGCCTTAAAATATGAGTTGAGAATAATCCTGGGCACGGGAAGAATCCTAGATAGCTCAGTGGTTAGAGCATTGGCGTACTAATCCAAAGGTACCGGGTTTGATTCCCGTGTCCAGGTGTCATTTTTCAATTTTCAGAATTTAGCGTGTTGATTAAAATTTGGTAAAAATAACACGTATGGCGATATTTTGGTTATATTTTATTAAAATATATATATATATATGCATGTTTTCCTTTTGTAGTTTTTGAATTAACTGCCATTTGACTACGTTCAGCTTAACTAGACACACACAGGTTTACGTATTCAGCAATTTTTTTTATAATCTTTTTTTTCTTATCTTCCGCTCTTGAATATCAGACTCCTCCGTTGTCTTCATTCTTGTCTCGAATGGCAGCTATTCCTTTTCTTCATTCTTGTCTCGAATAGCAGCAGCTATTCATTTTTTTTCTTCACACTATAAACTTCCTTCTCGCCCATCAATTTCTTGGTTTGTATTTCTAAAGTCTCAGCAGTTTTGCCAGACATTGACGGATTGTGTTTAATCCAGATTACATTCTCGAGGATTCTGTCCCTTCTTTAACAAAGTCAATATATAATTTTATCACGGGAACTACTATTTTTCATTTTATCAAAATAACCTACTTTTTAATGTATGTAGGCTACGATAACACTGCTATGTTTTCCTTCTCTTTGTATTTTGATAAATAAATTATATATTCCCATAGTTTTATTCTGAATTTAAAAACAACTTGATATAATATTGATTATAGTTTGAGTTTACTTTAGTCCATAGTTTATTTTATAAATTTAGAATCTCCTCGAATACCAAACGATTCAAACTAAATTGTTGATTATTGTCCTTTTTTTTTGTCACCTAGTCTTACTACCTGTTCGGGCTATACGTATTTGAACTAAATACACTAATGTGTAAGGGATGAATAAGGTTGAATTGGATGAAGTGTACCCACATTTACGTGGGCAGGAAAAATCACACTCAGTACACCCACCCGGATTTAAACCCCGATCTCACCATCATCGGCAGTACAATCTCTGACTAGAGTGACGTTTTTGACCATGGGCTGGCAACCTTCTTGATATCGTGGGCCGTATGAATTTAAAAAAAAATTGTGGCAACTATGGTATAGAATCATATCGTGCAAATTTGTTTTAACTTTATTTCAGTCCTGTAAGGTCACTACTTTTATCTGGGTGCCGGTAGTCAACCCTACTACAACACTACCATGGTTAGGATGGACCCCAAGCGGTAGGGGTTGGAATGGGTGGTTCGTGGGGAATGAGACTTGAGATTTAGTACAATAATTCCTATTTATTAATCAATTTAGATGACTAAACTACTACGTAAGTAACTGGGTGGATCTCCCGTGACGAGGGAACAGGCATGATAGCGGGACTCGCAAACCTTCCTCTAGACCCACGAGTGACCCTCCGGTGGGGTGAACCACTAGATCACATTTTATTCCGTCGTTTAGTCAGTCGTTGCTAGATACCGACCCACATGCGCTCATCATGGCTCCAAACACTAAACAATGTGTTATTCTATCACACAAACTTGCTGATCTCAATATCCCACCAGCCAGGTCTCACTCCCGAAGTCCATCGGTCTCACGTGTTTGTGTCTCAAATGATGCAAACTATATGTAGGATATGCTGTTCTCAACAGATGGCAACCACCACTTGACTTCCAAGGAATTGTACAAGCGTGGGTTACACCGCTTGCCATAATAAACCTTAAATAATGATGCTTCTTACAGTTGGATGTTAAATATATCCTCGCGTGTTGGCATGCACTGTTATTGTTTGTGTCTCACTCCCAACCACTGTTATTGTTTGTGTCTCACTCCGACCACTGTTATTGTTTGTGTCTCACTCCCGACCACTGTTATTGTTTGTGTCTCACTCCCGACCACTGTTATTGTTTGGTATCTCACTCCCGACCACTGTTATTGTTTGTGTCTCACTCCCGACCACTGTTATTGTTTGTTTTCACTCCCGACCACTGTTATTGTTTGTGTCTCACTCCCGACCACTGTTATTGTTTGTGTCTCACTCCCGACCACTGTTATTGTTTGTGTCTCACTTCCGACCACTGTTATTGTTTGTGTCTCACTACCGACCACTGTTATTGTTTGTGTCTCACTCCCGACCACTGTTATTGTTTGTGTCACACTCCGACCACTGTTATTGTTTGTGTCTCACTCCCAACCACTGTTATTGTTTGTGTCTCACTCCCGACCACTGTTATTGTTTGGTCTCACTTCCGACCACTGTTATTGTTTGTGTCTCACTCCCGACCACTGTTATTGTTTGCGTCTCACTTCCCGACCACTGTTATTGTTTGCGTCTTACTCCGCCACTGTTATTGTTTGGTCTCACTCCCGACCACTGTTATTGTTTGCGTCTCACTCCCGACCACTGTTATTGTTTGTGTCTCACTACCGACCACTGTTATTGTTTGTGTCTCACTCCCGACCACTGTTATTGTTTGTGTCTCACTCCGACCACGTTTTTTGTTTGTGTCTCACTCCCGACCATGTTATTGTTTGCGTCTCACTCCCGACCACGGTTATTGTTTGTGTCTCACTCCCGACCACTGTTATTGTTTGCGTCTCACTCCCAACCACTGTTATTGTTTGTGTCTCACTCCCGACCACTGTTATTGTTTGGTCTCACTCCCGACCACTGTTATTGTTTGTGTCTCACTCCCAACCACTTCTAGAAGACATGGCGTGATAAACCTGGAACAACGAACCTAGATGTATGTGCCCTAAGTCTGCCCTTACCTTGATGGATTGCAATATGTCTCTATCCTATAAGCTGCACCATAGTTGAATAATGATAGGTAATCTTGCTGCCTTGCAGAGTAGACAAAGGATACATACTTTTTTTTTCAGAAATCTTTGGTGGGTCAGATGAGATCAGTTTGCGGCCTGTAAGTTGGCGACCGCTGACTTGGATTATTCGGTTACCGCTTAAAACTGTCTCCAACTCTTTCTAACTATGATAGTTTATTTATAGAAATTGTATTGTTTTGTTTTACTGTTTTTAAATATCTCTTATATACGCAGTATATAGATAGTATTATGATTTTGAGACGCTCTACTGTACATCACTATCAAAAGAAAAATATATTTTATATATCCATGATTATGGTTTTTCTCTGTGTCCTTGTGTCAGAGTTTAAAGACTAAACGGCAATACCTTTAAAAAATTGTTTATGTATAATTATACATAATTATCTAAGCTCATTACGAAAATAAACTAAGGAACAAAATAGTTAACCTATAAACCCATAAAATAACTTTTTTTAGGAAATAAGCTCTAAACCTGCTTATTAAATTTCGCACACTCATATAAATTTAAGTAGAAAGTAATATTTAATAACTAACAAAATGGAGTCCTGATTATTTTTCCATTCTTAAACGTGCACTGTTTTAGTCTATAAATGGTATTATCTCTTTATTATTTAGTGTTTTGGATTTTTTTAAAGTTTTATCTTAGATTGATGAGTCTTTGGTAATATAATTATGCTCATACTGCAAATTAAAAATACTTATCCAAAGCCACAATTTAAAAATCGTATTTATTAAAATTGCTTAACATTTGTATTAAATTTAATTAATTTGTAAATAATATGGTGCATCCATATCGCAAATGACCTAAAATATAAAAATATTACCCATATTGTTTTTTTTATTTGGTGAATGGCGCAATGAAATATTTCAACGAAGTTTAGGCCACTTATATTTGATATTTATAAATGTATTTGTCAAAGAAATATTCTCCATTTATGTGAACTAATAAACTAAAAAAACTATGAATATTTACCTAAACAACAAATACAAACAAAGAGATATAAACGAGAACTTTTTTTTTTTTTTTGCGAAGTATTTTGTTCACACTTTATTTATGGTCCAAAGGTAATTTAATATTGTAACACTTGTATTACTGTTCGTTTACGTCTCTTTTAGTGAAACACATGTTCGTGACACAAAGCAAAAAAATATATATATTTCCTCCCATTCGTAGAACGGGACATTGCATGCATCCTATCCATTGCGCCATGTTTCATTAAAACACCACCACACATGACGTATCTCGCTCCGTATTATCATGTATGGATACAAGAGACTTTGAAAGATTGGAATCACTGGGTAGTTTCATAAATTTTTGTTAGACTAACTAAACTGCAGAGGTTTAATTGTAATAAGAAATTTGAATAAATGTGTTATTAAATCTTATTGTTTTTGTCTCTCTTAGAGGGGGGGAGGGGTAGCAAAAACTACTTTTTATAGACAAGGTAGAGGGCACTTGGGTTTAGTTTATGGAACCTAATGGGGAAGTGACCTTAAACAGATTGGAAACCACTGCGTTAAGAGCCATGCGTTAGATGATTCTACCAGCGAATTGTTTACTTGTTCGTTTGGTGCTTTTCCATACTATCTTCAGACAAATATTGGTACATTTATTTAAAAGTCATCTCCTTCATCCTGGATTCTCAGTTTGGTTAATTTAAGGGGCATAATGCTCAATTTGAAACTATGAGACAGTTTAAAATAAAGTAGTTTTTTTTTTGTTTCATGGGCGATAGTTGTACAAAAAAGGAGTGGTTATCGAACCTTCGCCCATTTCCTGATCGGATGTAGTAGCCCTACAGCGATCAATAAAAATAGTATATAAAACAAACACCTATTATTTAATTACATTATTTAGTGATGCCACTATAAATACGAGATTAATTAGGATTTCATCTCAAAATCATACTTTAGAAACAAAATTAATTAATAGCTACTATTTTATGAAACGGCTAAAAGGGAAAAAATGGAGAGTTAAAGAGACTTATCGGATTATTTCCCCCTTCGCCAGGGCTACCAATTGCACAGATACCAACGTTCACGACCGAAATGAAACCAAACCTTTTGGAGAACACTTGCCTTTCCCAGAAGTCCAATACCAACGTAACAATACTGGGGACCGCCTGTCTACTGACAGTTGGCAACGTCAGCACGCGTCGCTGAACAGACACTAATTGAACGAAATAAACTTGTGACGGAGGGTAGGTATTGTCACACAGTATCCGGCACGCCACGGATAATAGAGGCTTGCACGTGACGTGTCGGGAATGTGCAAAATAACCAAACACAATGGAAGCAACGTCAATTAAAAAGTTAAATTCTTTTTTCACGCTTACAAAGAGAGACGCCGAGAAAGTTGTTCATAAAGAGAATGAGTGATCACATTCCTACTTTTGGATTGTGTAGGAAACACGGTTTATAGGGTTGGGATGTTAGTTAGGGGTAGTTTTAACCGGTTCTCCACTTAAGAACCTAGACGAGCTTAGACTCAAAGATACAATTTGTATCCCGGTTCCTTACGACACAACCGTACTAACTTTCTCACACAGTGTATTGATAAAAATGACAGATGAACTAATTAAGTGAAAATTGAGTGAATAAATCCCATTGAGGTTGAAAATGGGGGGGAAATTCAATGTAGGATTCATTCTCCATAGGAGTGATGGTAACTGATATCTATAAGAACATTTAAAAACTGTTTTAATAAAAACGAAATTAAAAACAAATGGTAGTTGTGAAAGTTGCAACTGTCAAAGTGAAACCCACACATTTTTAAAAATATTTTGGCATTGTTAACTTTATCAAACAAAACGAGGGTAAAAGAGAATAAAACATGTACCACCTCCATTTTGAATTAGAAATTTTGCACTAATGCTGTAATACAATCAAATTGTGAGTTAAGTAATGATAAAACTGTGTCTTCTATCGTTAATTTTAACCAAGTGTCCGTGTGTTTGTCCTGCAGATAGCAGCATTGACTTGAGTAATGATGAAACTGTGTCTTCTATCATTGATTTTAACCAAGTGTCCATGTGTTTGTCCTGCAGATAGCAGCACTGACTTGAGTAATGATGAAACTGTGTCTTCTATCCTTGATTTTAACCAAGTGTCCGTGTGGGTCTGTCCCACAAATAGCAGCATTGACTTGAGTAATGATGAAACTGTGTCTTCTATCATTGATTTTAACCAAGTGTCCATGTGGGTCTGTCCACAAATAGCAGCACTGACTTGTATAATGATGAAACTATGTATTCTATAGTTGATTTTAACCGTTTGTCCGTGTGTTTGTCCTGCAGATAGCAGCACTGACTTGAGTAATGATGAAACTGTGTCTTCTATCATTGATTTTAACCAAGTGTCCATGTGGGTCTGTCCCACAAATAGCAGCATTGACTTGAGTAATGATGAAACTGTGTCTTCTATCATTGATTTTAACCAAGTGTCCATGTGGGTCTGTCCACAAATAGCAGCACTGACTTGAGTAATGATGAAACTGTGTCTTCTATCATTGATTTTAACCAAGTGTCCATGTGTTTGTCCTGCAGATAGCAGCACTGACTTGAGTAATGATGAAACTGTGTCTTCTATCCTTGATTTTAACCAAGCGTATGTGTGTGTTTGTCCTGCAGATAGCAGCAGTGAGCTGAAAGATGTCCGTGTGACGGTACCACAGGCTGTCCTCAGAGGTGACACCGCGGTCCTGCTCTGCCTGTTTAACCTTGAAGGGGACTCCCTGTACTCGGTCAAATGGTACAAGGGCCGTAGAGAGTTCTACAGGTTCACACCCAGGGAAAACCCCGCCATTAAGATATTTCCCATACTGTTTCTGCAGGTAGAGGTGAGTTTGAAGGAGAATTTTACATCTCAGTCCTGAGATGGACATGATGTTTTTACAGTATCGTGAAGTGTTGCCAAAGTAAGCAGAGTTAGTTTAAACTGTAGCTGTGAAGGGTTCTCACCTACCGTGTCCCCATTTGACTAATCATACATATAGGATCTGTTCTAGACACCTCACATGGGAATGTATGTTCGTTGATAGCTGATCATTGAGTGTTCTACTGAGTGACGAGAATATATCATCACAGGTAAAGTTTGGGCTAGCTCTGCTTACCCTGTAAATAGGTCACAACACGACACTAAATCAAGTCTGTGAAAAAAGGTTGTGCAACAGCAAATTGTAGCTTTCAGGGCAAAGTATAGCAGTCAGTTCTTTCAAATGGGTCCAGGTGTAGGGACAAATCCGTAAAATCCCTCATGTGGATCGTTTGGTTCAGTCCGTTTCAGAAGGTTGTCAAATTCCTGAAGACGAGAACGGATTCTGGTTCTCATCATGTAGTTTCTTTATCTTAATTTTACTTGTTTTCTTGTCTTTGTCTTTTCTTTTTTTTACAATAAATACTCCAGTGTGCTTTTAAGTTCGCCAAACATTTCTCTGAGTTTTTTTGTTTTACTCTATTAAGTTTTTTCTTGTTGTGTGTGTGTACGTGTGTGTGTATGTGTATACATTTAAAAGAATGAATTAAAAAAAGTTTTCATCTTTACCGAAATATTCAAATTACTTTTTGTATTTTTTATATGGAACTTGCATTGTGAAAAAACCTTTCTGGCTTATTTTTTGACTTTATTGATTAACTATTTTCTATTATATTATGATAAAAAGCCTAGTGTCTTGAAAGCTTGTTTTTTTCTCCCTGTTAAAAATAAAAAAATCATAACTTAATTTTGATCCTTGAAGATATCTTAAGGACGATATTATTTGACATTTACAAAGTTTCTAAAACTTATTTCATCAGCTTTTGTGGCCGCATGGTCTAAGAAGTCACTCTCAAAATAGACTAGATTGTTATTGACGGCGAGATCAAGGCTTGATCCCGGTCGGGTGTTCTGAGAGTTTTTTTCCCCTAAATGATTTCCCACTCTCTACATGCAATTGCGGATACACTTTATTTAATTTCATTCTTCCGCATCCCTAAAACATTAACGTGATTAGTACATAGGCGTACAACCTGAACTATAAATAAGACGTGTTGCTAAAAAAACTTATTTAATGTATTTATAGATCAAGTCACGTGATCTGCAGATTATATTAATACTGATAAAATAATTAAAATAAAATATCAATGTTGACCTCAGTAAAACAGGTTTGTATTAATTTAAACAATATTTCCTAACGCGTTTTTTTTCTGTGTAGTAATAATTTTATTAATGTTTACCCCAAAAATAGACATTTGTATTTAAAAAAAAAATCATATCATGTTTTTTACTCTACATCGCATTAATAAAGAGAAGCCATTAAGATACATCCATTTTGGAATATGAGTTGATGCATTAGACATGTATCGTTGAAACCCATTATTATTTGAAAAAAATAATCACGGAAAAATTGTCATAATATAAATCGCAATGCAGTATATTCATATTAAAATCTTCATAAAATGTGCGTTAGGATACAATTTTACTAATACCGAGAACTGCAAAACTTTATCATTATAAAATAACGTACAGAACATACCATTTTTATTTAAAAGCAAAATACATCTAACACTTTTACTATATAGCTCCCAGTATTTTTTTAAAATAGTTTCAATCATTACCAGAGTTAATTTATGGCTTTTAAAAAAAGACAAAAAAAATGTATTCTATATTTACTTTCTAAATAGTTCACAGCGATAATGAGATTTGTTGATAGAATTATCTAGTCTTATTTTTTAATAAATATATTATTTATTATGATGGTGTAACTGTTGAATTTATGGTTTGTAATAATACATCTTCATTTATTTCTTTTCTACCAATAATTTATATTTATTTTGCAGCTAATCATTTATAACAAAAAAATTATATTACTAGTTTAATAACAAGACAGTTTATGTTTATTAACTATTGTCATGATGTGGCCTTTGATGCATGGTTTAAAATTAGAATTATAGCAAGCTTTTACAGTTTTATACGTACATACATAAATACATACATACATGCATCATGCATACATACATATACATACATACATACATACATCATAATCTACAATACATACATACATACATACATACATCATACATACATACATACATACATACTACATACATATACATCATACATACATACATACATACATACAACATACATACATACATACATACATTTACATACATACATATCATACAATACATACATACATACATCAATACATACATACAAATACATACATTACATACATATCATACATAATACATACATACATCATACATACATCTACTACATACATACATAATACATACATGCATGCATTCATACATACATACATACATACATACATGCATACTGATACATACATACATACATACATACATACATACATACATCATACATACATACATACATACATACATACATAATACAATACATACATAATACATTCATACATACATACATACATACATACATCATACATACATACATACATACATACATACATACATACATACATACATATACATTACATACATACATACATACATACATACATACATACATACATTACATTACATACATACATATACATACATACATACATTACATACATACATAATACATACATGCATGCATACATACATACATACATACATACATACATACATACATACATACATACATACATACATACATACATACAATTACATACATACATACATACAATTACATACATACATACATACATACATACAATTACATACATACATACATACATACATACATACATTACATAACATTACATACATACATACAATTACATAACATTACATACATACATTTTTTTACATACATACATTTTTACATACATATGGTCCAAGCCAAGGGAAGCAAACAGCCCCACCAGAGACTCTCATAATAAAGCTGATATTGTAGAGTGTTAAAATGGAACTCTACCCATTTCTTACTCGTGATCCACTTTACCATTCGCCCTCCAACGATAACAGGTTGGTTACTATTTCTGTGTCCGGAGAGCTGTTCATTAGGTATTCAATATTTACTCATTTAATTATTCACTAGCGCAGACCAGCCAGACTGAGTTATTCGGGGATTTAAGCAAAGCTTTCTCGTCTAGATTAAGTCAGTAAATAAGTCATGTATTAATATAACCAGGTATTTGTTAGTTAATAATAAAATAGGCTTATAAAACCCTTTTTTAAGGGTGTTGGCTCATAAATGATTGATCTAATTAAGGCTAAAAGCTGTGACGTGAACCGTTGTAATTAAAATTAGTAACGTAAGGTTAAAAAAATATACATTTGTGGTGAAACATAGGTTTTATGAAACTACAGATCCATAAAAAAAATAGACCAAATTTGACGTATTTCAAATAATTTAATACAACTAGCACAGTTATAGTCTTTAATTGTGCTCTGCTTGGATTGAAGCTCATAACTAATCTTCCAATTTATACAGTGAGAATAATAATAAAATATGGAATGAATTAAGTACTATGATCTACAAACTAACTTACAATAGAATAACATCCAGAGTCTAATTAAACCATTTGAGAGCTGATAATAATTAGTACAAATATAAAACTTATCTTTTGTCATTCGTTGAACACCCGTCAGCACACACATACAAAATATGATGTTATGTTCCTTAAAAATGTACTCAAGTGTATTGTCATGGTATTTTACTGTACATTAAAACTCCTCACCCCCCGTCAAAACGTGTTGAGTGGTTTATGGATGACCCACTACGCCATAACTGTAAAATGCGTGGAGAGAGAGTGGAAAATCATCTAAGAAACAAGATTCTCAGAACATTCAACTGAGATTTGAAACCCAATCTCCCCGTCATCAGCAGTTCAGACTCACCATTCACCTTCCTCATCCTCAACAACATTTTAGCATAATTAGTAGGCTTGCAAATCCGAGCGGGTAGTAAGACGTGGTGACAAACCTATACTATTCCTAGCAGCTCATGTATAGTTTGATATACATTCTATTTTTTAAATCTTGGCTAGTGAGCTTGTATATCCATCTGTGGTGATGATATTTGAGTGTGTGTGTAAGTCTACTGGTTTCACTGTCTGGTATGAAACGCGCAATGTTTCTTCTATCGCCACTGCTCTTACTAATAACACAGTTGTGTTTTTATATATATATTGTTTGAGCAGAGTTAGATTGAATTGCGTTGAAAGTGTTGTTTGTCATGGCGTGCCTAACCCGCCCCGTTATCGCCTCACAAATGACCTAGAATTAAGTCCGTGTTTTCTGCTGCGCTTGGTCGGGAACAGATGGTGGCGCTGCGGGCGGGAAAACCACACAACTCCAAAACAAACATTCCACAATAACACCGGATTTATAGCAAGGTTAGTAGCCGCTCTGGATGAAATTAAGTGTCAAGGTATTCAGGCACGGAGGGAAGTTCGAGATTTGAATCCCAGTTAGGTTTGGTGAGGGAATTCCCCCCCCCTTTCACGTAAATAGCGTTATGTTGATTCGGAATTTCTTCTTTTCTCGACTTAACCCCAATAGTGAAATTAAATGTGGATCAGTGATCGAATGATCTAAGGCGTCATTCTCGCAATAGAGTGGATTGATCATGATGGGGAGATCGAGCTTCGAATTCCGGTCGGGTGTATTGAGGGTTCCCCCCCCCCCCCACTCCCCCTAAATGATTTCCCATTCTCCCTCCACTAAAATTTGGGTATATTTCCACTAAGCCTATACCTTACTCGTTCCCATTCCACTATCATAATTAATGAAACCTTATAACCCGAACTGGTAGTAAGACAAAGGTTGATTCCCGACATAATTTTTTTTTTCCAACTCTTTACACAGGCTGGCTCATGTCCATGAAAATTCATACTTCTCATCATATTTCTTTAGATTAATATAAGTCTTAAGATTAAAACAAACCTATATTTACTTATTGAGTGCGTTGAAATGTAGGTCTAGTAAAATTTTGTTTATTAATTTGATATGCTGAACTAACGAACGGTTTTATTTGTGGACATGGATGGTTTTTGGCCTCATAGCACCTATATTACGTAATTATTTGATATCTAGTAAAACAATCGGTCCTAAACCATCACGCAGCTCTCATACTATAGGGGAAAATAAATATAAATTATAGGAGCATAGGGTGAGCACAGTTATCAAATAATTAACATGGAGTATTGATTTAAAAGTTGGCGTTTTTTTCTTTCTTTTTTTTTTTTTTTTGTAACAACTTTCTAATTATAGAATACTGACCGAAAATTTGTTTAAGAAAAATTCAAACTATTTGTTTATTGATAATCCTATTTTCTCTTGTGTGTGTTATCGTAATCATCGTGCAGTCCAGCTTTCAATGTTTTTTTAAAATCATTATTATTATTATTATTATTATTATTATTATTATTATTATTTAGCACCGTGTCTTACTACCCGTTCGGTTTATACGCTTTAAGTACTAATTACGCTAATGAATTAGGAATTGGGAAGGTTGAATTAGACGAAGTGAACCCGCATTTGCGTGGAGGGAGAGTGGAAAACCATTTAGGAAAAACCACCCCCAGTTCACCCGACCGAGATTCGAACCTCGATCTTCCCGTCCTCAGCAGTCGAGCTCAACACGACAAGCGTTTTTTTAAAAAAAGAACCTTATCTGACAAATATAAAAATTACTATATATTATACTTTCACGTATTCATACGTCAATTCATCTTATCCGCAACTGTCACTTTTGATAGTTAATATCAATACCTATGATATAGCAACAATAATAAAAAAAGTTAGTTTTTTTAATAACTTGCCCTTTTTTTAATCAAAATTGGAATGTATTTTTTTTATCTCTATGCTGCCAACCATTAGCGATGATAGTGCCAATATTTGCAGATAGAGGGGTCTCATGTGAGATCCGCACAACAGGCCCTCCAGCCGTTAATCTCAGTTTTATAAACCAGAGGCCTTACTTTTTCATCCAAGCAACTCCTCATTTGTCCACAAGGGGCAGAGTTGACCCCGTTACAGACCCAGATACATCACGGATAAATTAAAAAAGAGCTGTGGATCAAACCCGGGATCTTTGGATCTGTAGCCAGAAATTCTGAAAGCACTTTTTTTAAAGTTAAATTTCACTTTATATCACAATAATTTATGGTATATATATATGGATATATATTTAAAAAATTATATATACGTGTATATATGTATAAATGCATGCATGTATGTGTTACAGAATAATAGAGAAAAGAGAAATATCTTTGTCCACCAAAGAGTTTAATAATCATATTCATTTTCAAAGACATGAATTAAAAAGTATATATACTTGCTTATAGCTCAGAAACTATCGGCTTTATAAAAATATATTTCCAATACAAATTTTATATTTTTAATAGTACTACAATTTTACAATTCTATCTCATTTAGTTACGGTGAAATTATTACAATTGGAAAATTTATCTTATATGAAGTACCCTCAAAGTCATTTTCATGATATTATTATTATTAGCACCGCGTCTTACTACCCGTTCGGGTTATACGCACTTACGCTAATGTGTAATGGTAGGGTGATAGTGAGATGAAATGAAGGACCTACAGTTTAACGTGGAATCCGAACCACGGTGGAGGCCTGGCATTCCTCACATTCACAAGAATTTTCATGATAAAATGAGAACTTCTATCTTGTTTATTATGATAAACCATGTCCAGATATAGAGTTTTTATGTATATCGTTGGAACGAATTTTGAGAAAATTGATTTTTTTTTCTCCTTTTACCGTTCAGTAAACTATCTTTTAATTTTAGGCTTAAATATCTAATTCCAAAAACCCCTAGGGGGGACCTTATGAAAACCTGAAATACCAAGTTTTAGCCCACCCGTTAAAATAGCGTCGGCTCTATATCTAGGGGTTTTTGTAGTTAGATATTTAACTCTAAATTTAAAGGTAGTTTATTGAAGGGCAGAATGAGAACAAATCGATTTTTTCAAAACTCATTCTGACAATTTTGATTAAATTTTATATCTAGACACTCATTATAAACAATATAACTCTCATTTTCTCGTGAAAATGACTTTGTGAGGGTACTAAGACGTAAGAAAGTAAGTAACAGTGTATATTATTTCATTTATGATCTTTGGTCTAGTGTTTCTAGAAAAATGTATAGACCTATTAATTCGTTTCACAAATCCTACGAGTTTTTATCATATGTATATTTTAAGCAAATTGGCGCTTTTCATTTGGCGTGGAAATGCAAAACGATGGGAACAAACGGTTATCTTCAATAATGGTTATTGTTTTACAATTTTCTTTTCGGAAACGGTTTGTTCAAGAATAAAAGCAAGTTGATTAAGTTATACTTTTTATATACACACCTCCTCTATAATTTTAAAAGTGATCAAATATCGATGAAATTAACATTTTTTAATAGAAAACTGCCAGCTTCATAACAAAAAATAAGAAAATGTAACAATTAATAAACATAGGTAAATGATTATAAAAGGGGTGTTGAAAATATTAACATAAAAATTTCACTCGTTCTCGAGAAAACTGACATTTCCAAACGTATGATATTTTCGCAAGACCTGTCCGATATCTCGCGCCATCTACAGTTTCCGTGATCCATCTGTTCTTGTTGGCGCGGAAGGATACTTTGGTCGGTTGTGAAATCACGCCTTTCACCCTCCCGTCCAACACCCCACAAAACAGGTTTTAGACTTGCACTTGATAGGGCCCAGGGCCTTAAGATAAAAGTGGAAAAAATCTGTGTGGTGCATCGTACCATTTATCTCAATAGTTATTTGTATTAAAATATTAACTAAATTGATATTGCTTTCTTTGTTAAAACATTATTAGTGTATTCTCTCTATATTAAATATGTTTTTTTATCACCGCTTCTTACTGCCTGTTCAGATTATACGAATATATGATAATTATTACTCTAATAGGGTAAGGATGAGGAAGGAAGAAATTAAGAGTTAATCTCTCCGCATTTGCTTGGAAGTGGAGTGATAAACCAATTAATAAAAACCACCCTCAATAGACCCGATTGAGATTCAAACCCCGATCCCTCCCCTCCCCTCCCCCCCATCCTCAGCAGGCCAGTCTAACATGAGAGTAACGCCATAAACCATTTTTCCACTGAAGCGGGTGTTTTAAAAGTTTTCTTTAATATATCTTTGCTATTACAACAAATTACCTTAGTAATATTAAATACAACAAATGACCCTTGAAAACACAAACTGGGATCTATCTAATATATACTTCCAGGAATATACTTATTATTACTATTGCTATCTAACTTTTATATTTGGAAATAATCGGGACTGAATTCTTTCTGTCAACCAATATCACCGTAAAGAGAACATCGTTCCACATACATGAACATATTTGTATTTTTTTAAATAAAGTAGGAGGATGGATGTTAAAACAAAACAAATCAATATCAAATATTTATTTCCGCCTAAAAATACAACTCATTTTGTTTTTGTAACAAACATTTGTATTTGCTTAGTAATGTTTTCTGAAGCAAGACCTAATACAAGTTGGTAAACAGACTTCAGGAGTAATTCGTCTCCTCTTTGTCAGTGTTTTAGGCGTGCGGGGGAGGGGGGGGGGTTAAATCCTGGTTTTCTGCGTTATCCTCAGTGGTGTGTCGTGGAGTGTTGCCAGGGTAAGCAAAGTTAATTTAAACTGTACCTGTGAATTGTTCTAATCACTCAGTAGAACATTCATTGACATTGTCTTGTCGTGGAGTGTTGTCAGGGTAAGCAGAGCTAGTTTAAACTGTACTTGTGAATTGTTCTCATCACTCATTAGAACACTCATTGACAGTGTCGTGTCGTGTAGTGTTGCCAGGATAAGCAAAGTTAGTTTAAACTGTAGCCCTGTAAATATTTCAGTGTGATATTGCTTGACGATAGAAGTTGAATACTTAATTATTTTACGTTTTATTTTTATATAAATAGCTTCTATAGTCAATAATAATGGGGGTAACTATGTTTATTTCTGTAAATATTGAGACCATGACGGTAAAATGTATATTAATTGTGTAGGCTAAAACCAATGCAACCCATTAAAGTGTGGATTGTAGGGAACGCGAGTTAAGGTAATTGTTTTTGCAGTTTTATAGCAAAAAAATTGTGTTGTCCATATAAATTATTTCTCCAGTAGCAACGTTTTGTTTAATTTTCTTCACGTGGTGATATCAACAGTTGTTGAATATCTGTCATGAGCAGATGATAAACTTTTTAAATGAACAGAAAAAGTTGGAATTAAATTCCAGGACCTCCTTTACAGATATTCAACAACTGTTGATATCACCATGTGAAAAACATTACCCTTTAGTGTTTCTACTGTAGAAATATTTTAATTATTTTTGGACCAAAATGCTTTATATAAAACTGAAAAAACACTGTATTTAACTTACTCTCCTATATCCTCATCTTAAAAGAGATTTGTTGTGTGTTTTGCGGGATTGATATTTTATAAGTTGGATTTAATTGATTTCAATTTCTTCAAGATACAATGGCACCATAAAGCCCTCCCGAGTTGAAGATGGCTGTGTTATCTGATAACGCGCGATCTAAATTTGTCACTCATATGTAGCTGAGGATTTCCGCTCGTCCATCACAGACTCTGCCTTGGAATATGAGTGAAGGGGCACAGAACAGCTCTTGGAATAACTCAGTGACTAGAGCTTTGGGGTATTAAGCCAAATGTCCCGGGTTCGATTCCCGTGTCCAGGTGTCTTTTTTCCATTTAGAGAATAGCTTATCCTATATTTAGAGAATAGCTTATCCTATATTTATACAGTATTTAAGAAAAAAAAGGGGGGGGGGCCTTAAGAGGTTGAAATATTACTTGGGTTGGTTTTTTTTCACTTATACACCATGCATAACCTATTCGAGCTATCCTCATATTTACGCTGATAGGGTAAGGATTACTAAGGTAGAATTTAGAGGAAAGGTACTCTCATTTGCGTGGAAGGAAGTGGGGAAACAGTTTTAGTAATAACATATCTTAAGCATATATATATACCAGTGTGGGGTTCTAGCCTATAACTCTCCATCACCGGCTGACCAGACAATAAGAGATTGGCGCATTTGACCAAATGCACACTGGTACGCGAGTGTACGTGTCAAATTTTACTATTTAAATGTAAATTTCGATTCTAATTAGACACACCTTCACATACATGACTTTGAAAGAGGTGAAACAAAACAAAAAAATCAAAAGCCTTGTTGCGATTCAAAGTATTTTAATTGTTTTTTTAAATGCTGTTTTTAATAGATAATGGAAAACGTTTACACCGATTGTGGGTGAGGGAATTACATGTTTTAATTTAAAAATCGGGATTTTGACAAACCAACATTTTTAAGGGTGGGCAGAAAGCTATGTGTGTTAAAATATTTTTACTTTTTTTTTTAACAAAATTATTTTTTTGTCAACATAAATCAAATATTACTAGTGTCAAGACTTGACTTAATTTTCTACACATGCTAATTTCAACGGTCATTGTATACATATTATGGAGAGCCCGGAATTTGATCGGAGACTTTTTTAGATTAAGAGAAAAACTCCTGTCTAAATTTCGCTATACCCATAATAATATGTTAAGAGAGCTTTTGAGACTAATATTTGTAGAAAATTAAACTAAACAAAAAAGTATTTTATTCTTGGAAGTGAAAATTGACACCTTGTCACGGGAATCGAACCTGTGACCTTTGATTTAGTACTAAAATGCTTTATACCACTGAGCTATTCAGGAATCGTCCCGTGCCCAGGGTCATTCTCAACTCGAGCCAAAGGCCTCTGGTTCGATTACCGTAACTATGTGTATTTTTTCAATTTAATGAATATTATATTTAGATACGGCTATAACTGTAATTATCAAATATAGCTTGGGTATTTAATCCATCATAAACTGTATTTATTGAAACAATATAGTATTTATTTTGTACAGAAAAGTGTTTTGGCAGAAAAATGATTATAATTAATAATAACCCTAGTTCTCATTTTCTTCCAACGCACCTTAGAATTTTTTTTATATAAATATTTCGTTTAAATCCCACATATAATTTATTCACTATTCCTGACCAAAAGGTTTTCAAAATTCGACAACTATTCTTTTTTTTTTTCCAAGGTGACGAAAGAATGAATAGAACCCTACATTTCGTCTGTTTTCCGCACAAATATGTACCAGGATAGTAGGAGGTATTAGGAGCGTAGAAGGTATCAGTGGGTCAGAATTTCTCTAGTCGAGATGTGTGTGATCAATCGGATGAGATTCCAGGGACGGGCAGACGCTGTAAAAGAAGGGAAACTGTATTAGTGATGGCGGTAGAGGCGCCTGGGCGTCGCGACGCTGCTACGTTCTGTCCGGGTACAGAACTAACCTGTGCGGGGGTGGAGAGCGTTGAGGACATATTACATGCAACCCCTGGAATTATAGATAGAGCACGTTCACGATAAATTGAAACCTTTTTTATGTTTATTTTATAAATATCTGAAAATGAATTCAAATCAATCAGTTTTACGAAAGTAGGTGAGAGATTAGAACCCCTGTCTCACATTCCAAGAGGTGGGAGTAATGAATATTTTGACTAGTTTATTTACTTAAGGTAGTGATGAAGGGGACGCGAGTTATGGGCAGTGATTTTGCAGTTTATATTATTTATTTTTTATTTGCCAAAAATAAATCAAATATTGCTCCAGTAAAAACAAAGAGTTTAATTTTCTTCACACATACATCAACAGTTGTTGAATATCTGTCAAGGGTGTCCTGGAATTTAATAAAAAGTTTCTCTTATAATGCCACTATGCTCATGACAGATATTCAACAACTGTTGATATAACCATGTAAAGGAAATTAAATTCTGTATTGGAGAAATATTTGATATATTTTTGTTAAAAAATTGTTATAAAAACTACACAAAAAAATTGGGGTTTTCTTGCTTTCCCTACATAACCACCTTAAGATTATTACAAAAAAACAAGCACACAATGGTAAACAAATGAACCCAACTACAAGTAATGTTTTATTCAAAAGGTTTAAACTTGCTGTGGATGAAGTGTAGTTTGTATTTGTTTGTCCAAGTTCTTTTTTTTTATATAATTTTTTTTAAGGATGATCTAAGTAGGTCTTAGTCGACACCTGGTAATTTGTTCATTTTGACATAAATATAATTCTTTTAGGACCAGAGGTAAACTACATACAAAAATACATTCAACAAAAGTGTAGAGTCGTGTCGTCAGCTTATGGATACAAATATTAATATAGTATAATCTGGGAAGGACGGTAAGATTAGAATTTTTGCAAAATATAATTTTGATATTTTAAGTTTTCAACATCACGTCATACTACCGTTTAGGCTATACTTATTTATATTAACTACGCAAATGGACTAGTGATGAGAAAGGTTGAATTTGGAGGAAGCATCCCCACATTTTGGATTAAATAACAACGCTATTATATTTGATAATTTAGATTATAGCCGCATATAAACATCACATTCTTCTAATTAAAAAAATTACACCTGAACACAGGAATCGGACACGTGACCTTTGGCTTAATACGCCAATGTTCTCTAACCACTGAGCTATCCAGGAATCATCCCATGTCCAAGGTCATTCTTAACTCATATTTTAAGACAGAATCTGTGAGGGATGTGCAGAAATCGTCAGCTACATAATGTGTGGGATTAAGATCCAGAGCTATCATATAACGCAGCCATCCTCGACTCTGGAGGGTTTTATGCTGCCAACAGTTCTGTGACAACTGTACGAATGCGCGGTGGATTAATTAGCCAAGAAACTATATTTGTTAACTGCGGTTATAGCCGCATATATATTATGTTATTTAAATTGATGACTCCTGGGTACCTCAATGGTTTAAGCATTGGCATACTTTGCCAAAAATACCATGTTTGATTCCCGTGTAAATGTGTCATTTTTAAATCTAAAAAATATATCCACATTTACATAGACGAAGAGTTGTAAAATCATTAATGAAAAATCACCCGGCCAAGATTTGAACTCCGATCTCCACGTCACCAGTGGTCCAGTTTATTGTGAGATTAACGCCTTTTAGACCAGACGTGTAAAGTTTGCGGCACCTGGAACTTATGAAGAACTAAAATACCATGCACACCTATTCTTATTTTTGATAAACGTCGTAGAATTACAACATATGTAGATTTGGCATGATTTGAGAAAATTGGACATAACCAATTTTCTTTTCTGCAAAAGGGGTAAATTTGCAAAAGATGTTGAATTTGAGCACTATCTATGTTAAATGTTTGGGAGCACATACTCGTACTATGATAACATTTTTTCTTTCATTAAATGGTACGGAACTCCGCACGGACTTTCTCGCTCTATTGTTTAAAAATGGAGATATTTACTCATAACTCGTAATATATATGGAACAAAATAATATACACTAGCAAACCCCAAGCACAAATTGTGTTATAATTATGATTGATATTGGGTTCCCAAGGGCTAAAACATCGTATTAAAATGTTTTATTATTATTATTATTATTATTATTATCACTGCGTCTTACTACCCGTTCGGGTTATACGCACTTACTCTAATGTGTAATGGTAGGGTGATTGTGAGATGGAATGGAGGACCTATAGATTAACGTGGAATCCTTCACATTCACAAGTTTTGATTAATACACGTCTTGTCAGAGGTGAAGGAAGGGTTTGGTAATCAGATAAATCTGTGCCGGGACCGAGGATTAAACCCCGGCCGTCATCACAGAAGCCTGACACCTTACCCCTAGACCACCAGGTCACCCATTAAAATGTTGACTGCCGATTAAAATTTATGACATTTTATTAGGGGTTGTACATCTTATGGTTATCGCATTTTGATTAAATTTTTCATTTATAAATTTTGATCAACAAAACAGGTAAATATTGACTATTGAGTCTAAAATGATAGAGATAGATCATTGCAGTACAAACATTTCCCTTAAGAGTTTAAAGAAAGAAGAACATAAATGTTTTGAGAGCGTTACTCATTTACTTACTCCATGGAATTAGAGAATTGTTGCGTTAAAACTTTAGCATCTCTTTACAACTAAAGCTCACAAAATTGTATTAAAATACTTGCCAATATCTCAGAAACTGTTGGTTTTATAAAGATAAATTTCAAATAAATGTTTTTTTTTATTTCTAATAGTCCTACAACTTTGCAATGATATGTTATTTAGTATCTCAAATAGTTGCGGAGATCAGGAGATTTACGATTCTGTAAAGTACCCTAAAATTAATTTTCATGGGAAAATTAAAATAGCCATTTTATCTATAATCTTAATCAACACCCATTTGTGAATTTTAATCAAAATCATTAAAGCCGATTTTGAGAAAATCGTTTTTTTTTTTCTCTCTTTTTCGCCCTTTTTTAAACTACTCTTAATTTTAGGGTTAGACAGACATACAAACGACATTTCAAAAATCACTTTTTAGGGTTTGGGGGGTCATGAGATGTCGACATCTATCAACATTTCAGGTTAGATTTTTTTAATGGTCGCAATACTTTACCTTTAGTGTTCGTAAAGTTAAAAAAATATTTGCATATAGCTTGTAAGTTATTGGTTTTATCACAATATGATCCAAATAAAAGATCTTGATTATAAATAGACCTACTTATTTGCTATGATAAGTAATTAATTATATAACAAATAATTACGGAGATATGAAAAAAATTAAAATTTACATATCAGACAAGAACCCTTAAAGTCATTTTGGCAAAAAAAATTAGAGTAGCCATTTTGTTTGTAATATTGATGAATGTATAGAAATTAAATTTAATCAAAATCGTTAGAGCCAATTTTGAGAAAATCGATTCTTTCACTTTACTCCCTTCTGTAAACTACACCTAATTTTAGGGCTAGATATCAAATTCCAAAAACCACTCGGGGAAACCTTATTAAAACCCTAGATACCAAGTTTTAGTCTGATCGGTCAAATAGTTTAGGCTCTACTCCGAGGTACAGACAGGCAGAAAGACGGAAATGCAAAAACCACTTTTTTGTATTCGGATGATTATGAAACGTTTAAATTCATTAAAATCTCGAGTTTGAACTTTTTGAAGGTCACAATACTTTCCCTACCTGTAAGATAGCGAGAAAGTAAAAAACTTAATGTCTTTTCTTACGGACTCAGCTATGAAAGTGACTTCGACGCAAGATTTAAATACTGGTATTCACATAATTGATTTTAAATTTCTGATAAAATTAAATAAAAAGGATCTTTCTTATTGTTTTATATTGGGGCCTAATTTTTCCTTTCTTCCCTTTTTTCAGCAATAAAGTAATAAATTGGAATTATTTTTATTTCTCCTCCTTAAATCAACAGCCCAAATTTGGTTTGATGTGATTTTTCTCCGGAACTGGTCACGCACAGCCCTCCGCCTGGTTAGTGCTGTCTGCACCATCTGGTAGATATCCCATGTACTTGGGGGTGTTCATAAAGTGTGGTGGTTCGCCGTTGCCTTTCACACAGAATTTCTATGAGCGAGATCGAAAGGACCTATCAATTTTGCCACAATCGACACGGGACCAACGGCTTTACTTCACTTCCCTAGAAAGTTATGCTACAGATTTTTATCACTCTAGAGAAATCCGTCGACCCCGGCTGGGTTTGAACCCACGAATATAAGGTCTTGAGACAAGCACTTTACCCCAAGACTACTGAGGATGATTCTTTCCACTTCAGCACATGAAAATATTGATTTCATTTTACACAATGAGGCAACCTCAGTATTTAAAATTTCCAATGTGGCCCTTGAGACAAAAACCAGTTTGACACCCCTGGTTCTAATATTTAATGAGTCTGTAAGTCATGTGTTGTTATAATCATTGGGTTCATGGCGTGATCACGATAAACTTAATGTTCACTTAACCCGTTTTGGTAGCCGCAGGAGTCTAACACGCTACTCTCGCAATAGGCCAGACTAGAAGCTCGAGGTTAGAATCTCGGTCAGGTGTACTGAAGTTTAAAAAAATAGTTTTCCACTTTCCACTCAAGTAAATGCGGGTACAATTTATATAAACATAGCTTTCTTATCCTTAAAACAATTAGTGTAATTAGTACCCAAGCGTATGAACCGAACAGGTATTAAGATGCAGTGCTAAAAAAGTCACGTAACGTAACGTAACGGTTGGTGACCTGACGGTCTAGGGGTAAGGTGTCAGACTCTGTGCTGAGGTCCGGGGTTCAATCCTCGGTCCCGGCACATATTTATCTGATTTACAAACCCTTCCTTCATCTCTGACAAGACGTATATTAATCACAACTTGTGAATTTGTAGTGTGCCAGGGCTACCACCGTGGTTCGGATCCCACGTTAAACTGTAGGTCCTCCATTTCATCTCACAATCATCCTACCATTACACATTAGCGTAAGTGCGTATAACCCGAACGGGTAGTAAGACACGGTGCTAGTAACAATAACGTAACGGTTCTTCTCTTGTTTTTAAATGGAGACCATCACGATGCAGTTAACTTAGCGTCGACTTAAGATGTGTCCAGAGGGTAAAATCTTTACGTTAAGTGAACGTTAACTGAAGGGTATCACGTGTTCTAGCCAGCTAATCATGTTGGGAGCAACGCCAACACGGCTATTTAGTACTTCATTTGTTTGTATATGGAATGCGGACTTATTCGGTGTAGTTTGTCCGCGCCCCGCCAACTCATAGGGTACGGCCAGTCTGAGCGAGCGACTAAAACATAAAATAGAACACATTGGTTGTAATGAGAGGTGGCCAGACTGGAGCGACCGCGCGCTTGAAAGATAGAATTGGTTTTATTTTTCAAGCGCGCGCACTCGAGCGGTACAGTATAATTTACAGGCGCTAGGCAATATTATTGTATGTTGGCTCATTGAGTGTTAGGGAAACTTCTCATTTTGACATTTTTATTATTATCGATAAGTTTGGCACACTTGCTACAGACGGCCTAATTTAGTTGGTAGGATCATAAACCATGTATATCTCTGATATGTTGCGATACTTCCAATACTATAATCAAAGTAAGTCTTTACAATTAAAAATCACCATTAGCTTAGAGAGAGGATGATAAAACCACAACAATAAATCACTTGTCAAAACCCACTCTCAGTTCACTGAGCCAAGAGTCGAACTTTTGCCTCCTCGTCAACAACTATCGAGCTCTATCTGTTTTCATTTACATGAACAATTTGTTTTATTTTTCGAGTATTTGGTGTATTTTTAAGTGCATTTTCTAAACTGATTGATTATGATTAAATCACTAGGCCTACACGACTTACAAAGTAACTTAAATCTAGAAAAGACATGATATCCAGTCTCGGGCAATGAAAGGGTAAGCCCTCATTTCACCAATGATAAATTTTTTGGCCTTGCAGGAATTGAACCCGGGACCCATAACTCAGTAGATAAACACGTTACCGAATGAGTTAAGGTATCGGACTAATTTGTTATAAATCGGTTAAAATCTATTGTCTGTGTTTTATTAGAGTTGTCACGTTAAGTGAGTCCTCATCAATCACTAGTTTCTTAACGTTAACGTGAACGTTATGTTACGAGAACGTTGAGTTGAGCGTGATCCCAATATCAGAAAGTGCACGTGCCAGGTTCAGCAGATCAAGTGCAACTCTCGATGATTGAACTGTTGGTATGTTCGAACGGCTTTAATGACACCTCTCCACGGTGCGGCAAAAAACAACCACGACAGGAAAACATTAATCAGTGACGGCTACGAAGGCGTCATTTTCAACAAGAAACGATTCGTGGAATTAATTCGTGATTGATCGCATTTCACTGACACCTGGGACCTCCTAATTAGAGGCGGGTTTGAGCCACAGGTACCCGGTATGTCCACACACTTTAAATAGAAAGAGAGCTGGAATAAACTCATAGGTCCAAGATGTCCAAACAGTAGAATGGAATGTTGCCAGGGTAAGCAGAGTTAGTTTAAACTGTACCTGTGAATTGTTCTCATCACTCAATAGAACACTCATTGACAGTGTCGTGTCGTGGAGTGTTGCCAGGGTAAGCAGAGTTAGTTTAAACTGTACCTGTGAATTGTTCTCATCACTCAATAGAACACTCATTGACAGTGTCGTGTAGTGGAGATTTGCCAGGGTAAGCAGAGTTAGTTCAAACTGTACCTGTGAATTGTTCTAATCACTCAGTAGAACACTTATTGACAGTGTCGTGTAGTGGAGTGTTGTCAGGGTAAGCAGAGTTAGTTCAAACAGTACCTGTGAATTGTTCTCATCACTCAGTAGAACACTTATTGACAGTGTCGTGTAGTGGAGTGTTGCCAGGGTAAGCAGAGTTAGTTTAAACTGTACCTGTGAATTGTAGAACACTTATTGAGAGTGACGTGTCGTGGAATGTTGCTAAGGTAAGAAGAGTTAGTTTAAACTGTACCTGTGAATTGTTCTCATCACTCAGTAGAACACTCATTGACAGTGTCGTGTAGTTGATTGTTGCCAGGGTAAGCAGAGTTAGTTTAAACTGTACCTGTGAATTATTCTAATCACTCAGTAGAACACTTATTGACAGTGTCGTGTAGTGGAGTGTTGCAAGGGTAAGCAGAGTTAGTTTAAACTGTACCTGTGAATTTTCTCATCACTCAGTAGAACACTCATTGGTCAGGTATAAACGAACATACACACTAATGTGAGGAATATAACGTGTTTGATTGTTTCAAATGGGGACATAATGAGGGAGAGCATATCTTAGGTACTGTTTTGCTGGTTCAAATCCCTAGAAAGGTTAATAAGATTTGATTATCAAATGGAAAACTAATTGCGATCTACTTTTAGTTAATATCAGTGTTGAAAAATACTTTAAAGCGTTTCTTGCACTATAATCACTTAGGTTGGTAGCGTAATAAAATATTTAGTAAATTAAACTAAGCCCTTAATGTTTAAATCCAAAAATCTAAATTTTCTATTAAAAAATAAAACATTCATCAATATTTTTTTATTAAAAGTAAATAATAAAAACTGGTAATCTTTATAAATTGTGTGAGCTGTTACATTTTTACAAATTTATCTATTTCTTTGAGTACTTAAGTAAACAAAGTGTAAAGATAGCTTAAATAGCCAAGTTACTATAGCTGTTAATTACGGTTATAACCGCCTCTAAATATGATATTCTTTTAATTGAAAAATGACACCTGGACACGGGAATCGATTACTAAGTCGATGTTCCTGGGTTCTATTCCCTTTACCAGATGACATTTATCAATTTAAAGAATACACAACAAAATATAGTTTTAACATATTCAGTGGTGATCGATCTTATGGGTACCGTTGCTATAGGTAGCGAAAATATGCTGTCATCTGCACAGTGAAAGTTATAAAGTTTATTGTTCAAAGGTCTGAGCATGTCGGCAATATTTAATATCTACAACAAAGGGAAATGACTGACCTTTGTGGGAATTCTGTAAAGGGAATTATTGATGGCAATACCAGCTCTGCGGTCGCGGGGAAAGGAAGATATAATCCGTGGACAGTTAACTGCTAATCCTTATCGACAAAGTGAAGCGAGACTATGTTTTAGCTTTGGAATTTCGTCTGCCTGATTAACTATAAATATAGAATGCCTTGACCTATTTTAACAAATTTTGGCTGGGGCATTTTTTGAACTTAGGCCGAATGATGTGTATACTCTCCTTTAACCATTTTAGGTAGAAATCTTACCTTTCCTGGTTCCACTATGACACATCTTATAAGATATAGGTCAGTATATGAAGGAAAGATTTGCTACATAGTTATTCAATATGATCATCTGTTTTAATATGGCAGCCACTTAAAAAGGTTTTTCGTAGTTTATCTCAAATTATTATATTTTATATTTAATTCTAAGCAATTTTTAGTTTATCCAGGGTATAGTTTGTAAATGTTGGCATATACTGTGAGACTAACGTCTTAAAGCGAGTGAACCAATGTTATTCTTTATGGATATGATTAACTATTGAATATATTGTTCATTTGTTTTGAATCTAACTTGATCACTAAGTAAAATTTTCAACAGAAATCCAAGGAGGAATTATTTATAGGAGATATTTCTAATTAAAATCTAAGGAGAAATTATAGGAGATATTATAACTTGAAATCCAAGGAGGAGATATTTCTACTTAAAATCCAAAGAGAAATTAAAGGAGATATTTCTACTTCAAATCCAAAGAGAAATGTTAAAATTGCCGTAACGATTAGAACATTACATAACTATTCTCAGCATGATGTAGCCTACTTAGCTTTTTTTTTTAATGTAGGGAACGAGGTTTACTGTTTACAGAACTAGGGTCTACCGATTTATTAAGTTTTAAGACAAGTTCTTGGTGTCACATTTTATCGAAGTTATTTTTTAAATCAAATAACATACTACAAGATGGATGACCGATACTTTTTTAAATGAAAGTAGACATTAGATGGCACCGTTAATAATTAATTGGTCTATGGTCGATAGTATTGGTATATATTCCGTTTGTAAATTAGGTACAATTTTAAAGAATGTGTGAAGATGGTTTTGGAATAGCGGTCAAAAATATTTTACTAAAGACTGAAGCTAGATTTATAAATCTATATAATGTTATTTTATTTGGAAATATTATGGGCTTTGGAAAAAAGTGGAATTTTGGAAGCCTTCAAGTTTTTGTGGTAGTATCATATTCGTAAAGTAATGAAATAAAATCCAAGATTTCGAGAATAATTTAATATTGGCCCATTCTTTAATGATAAATTGTTTGTCTAAGTCTGTAAGATTTTATTGGTTTATTATATACCCCCGCAAGTATTAATAGTGTTTTCTAACCCTAGTTTGTAATTTTTCCACCGCTTTTATACGCATCCAACCATAGAAAAGGGATAAGTATAGAAACGCCACTCTAATGTTGTTAAGTAGAATCACATCACTAGCGCTCGTGGTGTTAGTGCCGCAAATTAAAAGATTCGAAGCGGGACGCTACACTTGGAACATAACGCTTTTACTATCAAGGAATGTTAATTAATCTATTCTTATACCAAATTAAACCAATTGTAACCATAACCATTATTTATAAATAAACCACGTTGTAAATTGTAAAAGATAGCTAAACTCCTTATTTAAAATTAACGAAAAATTACTAGCAAAACACCAATGGTGAATTTTACATAGACTTCATACTTCCTTTTCTACTGACTTCAGGTCCACGCATGCGTATTTCTCTGTGACGTCATTGCAAGCTGCTCTTAGCGATAGTACCCCAAACTAGTTTACTTTATCAGCTCTCCTGTAAGAGTGCTCACCCCATGCATCCTACCCAAGTAAAATGTTTATCTGATGGTCGCCAAGCTTTTCCTTTCTCTTCCCCTCCCCCTCCAAGCCAAAAGGCGACCTTGAAGGGAAGAATAACTAGTGCATCCTACGCCCAGTCATATTACTATCTAACGGTAATATAATAAACGAGCTATTAATTTCCAATTTTCTGTAATGATAGCGCTTTTTTTTTATGTATTCACTCAACGCATGTACCGGTTATATTTCTGTGCTGAGTGTACATTAGAACGAAAGTGCTTTAGTAATACTCCAAAGTTGAGATATAGTATATTTCCCAAGGTTCCACGTCTCTCTTATTATAACACAATAGAATATGGAAAGTACTTAATATTTTGAAGAGACGGGAATTTTCTGGTTGGGTGAGATATTAGCTACGTCGACAGAATGGCGGGCGGGATTTAGTAACGCAACAGCTTCACACACACAAAAAAAATTGTACTCGCTCAGGATTTAAAATTTGTTTCATTTAAAAAAAAACTTCCTCCCATTTCATGATCATAATTACTAACATGATTATTTTCCGAGTGTGTAGATGTATCTATCTTGTAAATTTTTGAATTATTGATAACAAAATGGCAATCCACTTTATTCTTTTACACATTCAATTCATTTTAATAAGTTTTTATAATAGAAGTTGGTTGTCAAGTGTAAACAAATAATCATACTCTAAGTTATTAATCTAGCGTACGATGAAAGGGAAAATAAGCCAATTTTAGATAAACAATCTAGCTCTTACAGGATTTGAACCTAGAAAATTAAGACCAATCTGTTAACTGAGCTAAAGGGAAGTGCCATTGAAACAATTACTCAGAGTGTCGTGGAGTGTTGCCAGGGTAAGCATAATTAGTTTAAACTGTACCTGTGAATTGTTCTCATCACTCAGTAGAACACTCATTGAGAGTGTCGTGTCGTGTAGTGTTGTCAGGGTAATCAGAGTTAGTTTAAACTGTACCTGTGAATTGGTCACATCACTCAGTAGAACAATCATTGAGAGTGTCGTGTCGTGTAGTGTTGTCAGGGTAATCAGAGTTAGTTTGAACTGTACCTGTGAATTGTTCTCATCACTCAGTAGAACACTCATTGACAGTGTAATGTCGTACTCTACTCTGTCCCCATTTGACCAATCCTGCATAAGTTCTGCTCCACACATTTAACGTGGGATTGTATTTTAGTTGATACCTGGCCAATAATTGGTCTACTGAGTAATGAGAACAACTCACAGGTACAGTTTAAACTAACTCTGCTTACCCTGGCAACACTCCACGACACGACACTGTCAATGAGTGTTCTACTGAGTGATGAGAACAATTCACAGGTACAGTTTAAACTAACTCTGATTACCCTGACAACACTACACGACACGACACTCTCAATGATTGTTCTACTGAGTGATGAGAACAATTCACAGGTACAGTTTAAACTAACTCTGCTTAATCTGGCAACATTACATGACACTCACTTTACGTCATATCCTACCTTCAAGTACTGAAAATATACAGCCATATGTAAAATCTTGGTGTATATATCTTTGCTACATATATTAAACACGTCAGGATCCGAATATTTACTCCATTAAAACACAATTTAGCGGAAGTGTACCTTCATTTGAAAGGGATGAAAATGTTAAACCATTATGATACTGATACCTTTATCCTGATGTCTGCCAATGTGGGTGATATCATATTGGGATATTAAAGAAACATTTATAAAAAAAACTAGTAGTGTTGCCTGTTCTTCGCACGTATAGGACGAATCAAAACAATTTCTAATTGGAACATTCCTCAACATTTCGACTCTCAAATATTTTATAATGCCTCCTTATATACAACATTTCGAGTCCTGTCATTTAAATCTAGAAGGAACCAACTATTTTTATAATATTGCTTTGTTTCCAATGGAGTTTTTGATTAATTTGAAAAAAGCTAATCAAAATTTTAAAATTCCTAGTTCGAGGTGCACATGTTTTTGCAGAGGGTATTATTAATTTATAAAATTGTAGAATTCTGCAATGTATATTGGGCACTTATAATGACAGACAGACAATCTCTTCAATTTATTAATAAAGATAGAAGATAAAATATCTATATGATACCGTTTTAATTCAGGGCCAACATAGATGACAGGTTGTATTTTGAAAAGTCCCGTTAGTGTTGATTAGAAAGGTAGGATAGTTTTTAACTTTTATGTTTATGTTTTCAAAATTGTCAATACCTCAAATACTCCATCATTAACCTGTGTATTAAAGTAAAACTTTGTTTTCAGAAATGATGAATTTAACCATGCACGATTTGTTTGAACAGTAATAATAAATGTCCTCATCGATCTTAGTAAAATAATAATTATAAGCAATTGCTTAATTACGGGCATTCTCACCACTGACATTTTCATAAATAGTTTTAGGTCAATATGTTGATAGAGAGCAAAAGTAACATGCATTCAAATAACAACAGTTCTCATGGAACATTCGATCACTAATAACCTTTAGTGTAGGAATAAAGTGTTGTTAATGGTCACAAAATGGGTCAAAGTAGAAGGCTATGTATTATTACGTTATATATTATATTTAAAATCATATAAAGGAAATAAGATACTAAATAATATATTCAAAAAATAGTTATAAAACATATACTATTTGATTATGTTTGATTTATTTTCAAATTAATTATTCATAATCAATGTCATATTAAACTTTCTTAATTTTTACAAATCTGTTTCTAAAAATTAAACTGATTAGTGACATATTTAAAGTGTACCAAAAAATGATAATGGATCTAATATGGATATTAAAATGGATGGTTATGTCATCATTTTCTGTAGTCATACACTCGAAATACATCTATCAACCCGACGCCCACTCCTCTGGTCTGGTGGAGACTACTACGGGAATACTACACAGCTACTACGCAGGTCAAGTTGGCCTCGTCACAGTTGTTATACAAGAAGAACTAGGCACTCCTCTATCAGATCACGCCATGAAGTACTTACAACAAATAACACAGACTCTCCTTGTCAGACTCTCCACATCGCAAGATCTGATAAAGGTATTCACTGAACATCTCCTCATATCGGGTAGTATATCGTACACAGAGGGTCTACTCTGGGTCACCAACACCGTGGACACACACTTCTGGTCCTCAGTGACGCAAGTATCCTCAATGTCTTTCTGGCACCCTCAAGCTCTTGTTACCGTCATAATCACCTCCCAGGTACTAGTCGATGTGGTTCAACTGGAGAAGGAACTTCGCCGGAGCTGGGACGAGTTTCATATGTTGAACCTTCTCGTTGTGTCTCGGTGCTTTCTCGAAACCAACACCACGCTGGACGAACCAAGAGCATTCGAGACGTGTTCTTTCATGTTCAATCAGTTTCTCGACGGAGGTTCCTTAATACATCTTTCCCATAACGTCACACCAAGAAGAGCAGAAAACAAATTGAACAATATATTGGGATACGAAGTCAAAGCCATTGGGTTGACCTACAGATATGGATTCAAATCTAAAATTGGGAGGTACGAGATCAATCCTATCATTGAATTCGTTATGGGTATGAATGGAACTTTCAAAATGATTTGGTGGAAAGAAGAGGCAAATGTAAACGTTGCCAATTATAAGAAAAGTTATGTAACAAGTCATGACATAAACGCTCTTGTATTCGTAAAACACACAAAGAATATAGGTACCTCTTCCTATTCTTATGACCAAACTTGTACAACCTTTCTCGTTCCTAAGGCCCAGCGTCTACCGCAATACATGAACATCATTCTACCATTTAAAAAGTCAACATGGCTTCTTTACTTCTTCTCTATCCCGATCCTTGTTGTGTGTGGGGCTTTATTAAAGTTGGGTGCTTCCCTCTTGAGCTAAAAACAGTTTTAGAAATTATAAAAATACTCTTAGGTGGAGCCATCCCTAACTCTTTACCTAAATTGACCCACAGGCTGTTCCTATCATCCTCTCTGATATACGGTTTGATCATGACTAGCTCGTACCAAGGATCACTGACCAGTTTTCTGACGACGCCTCAATTCTACCCGGACATGAATACGTTGCCCGATCTCGTCAAATCAGGGTTGAGTATAGCCGCCGAACTGACCGATGACACCACCGACCTATACGCACCCTACCTCCTCATGGACTTCCCCGAGGGGTTCATTGAATATTACGTCACGCACTCTTTCGTGGGGAAAGACGTGAAACAGTATCTGGATATGATCGCCCATGGCAGGAACAGCACATGCATGATCGCCGCCTCCCTCGCTTACCACTACCAGAACCTGAACGAATATTACCAAGATGGCTACCCGCTCATGCACACGATGGATATTTGTGTGTATAGATCCCGCTTGGCTTACCTTTTTCCGTATCTGTCGCCTTTCACGGCGAGTTTCGACGAGGTGTTGGGAAGACTGGTCGAAGGAGGTTTCTTGAGGAAATGGTATGACGACGACATCTTTGAGATTAGGCTCTCAGGAAGCAACAGAGGTAAACCCTCCACTCTGAAACTTTTGAGTTTCAGTCACGTTCAGACTTCTTTCTATATCCTTTCTGCGGGTATGTTCCTGAGTGGGTTCGCGTTTGTTTGCGAGAGGATTCTGAACATCCGGTGATATGCAAGAACAATACCTAATGCTAGTGAAGTGTTAGTGTAGTGTTAGCTTAGTGATATTATCGTGCTAGCATAGTGTTAGTGAAGTAATATTAAGCTTAATGGTGAGAAACTACATTCTTAAATTCTTCAAACATAAGGTTTTAAGATAACTATGGTTTGTTTTAGTGGTTCTAGAAATTAAACATGGCCATTCCAAAAAGAAATAACGCAATGTCAGGTTAAATCACATCGAATGGGCGGTACATCTAACATAGAAAACAATTTTTGCTGAGTGACATATTGATAACATCGAGAAATATACCTTCACTTGCCTTATTTAAGTGACGGATTGTTCTCGCAAAGCTAGAAATGTGTACAAGCGTCAAGTGACTTGCGTCGTCATGAGTCGCTTGTGTCGTCACGACGAGTGACTTGTGTCGTCACGACGAGTGACTTGTGTCGTCAGGACGAGTAACTTGTGTTGTCACGACGAGTGACTCTTAACTGTAATTCTGTTTCTCTAGTAGTTTTCTTTCATGAGGCATTTTCAAACCGTGGCCGATAAAGTTGACAACCATACGGTTGTTGAAGCAATATGTATACCATGTAAAATGGCACTGATACAAATATTTAATCAATATAAGAGTGTATTGTTTGTCTCACCTAGCACTGAAATTACAACACAATTAAAAGGGAAAAGTTTCAGAAAGTCAGAGGATATATTTAAAGTAATAAACTATGGGATTATATTAAATACACTCTGTGATGTGGTTGTTGCAAAAAGAAACCGTTCCGGAGCGAATGGTCTAAGGCATCACTCTCGTATTAACCTGACCTTTTGATGATTGGTAGGTCGAGACTCAAATCCCAGTGGGTCCAATTAGGGTGGTTTCTCCTAAATGTGTTTCCTTCCTCATCCCTACACATTGAAGTAATTAACATAACTTATGTGCGTATGATCTGAACAGGCAATAAGACGCGGTGGTAAAAAAATGCTAAAAAGAACACAGGTAATAAAAAAATTATACTATTAATGTTAACAAATTAATGTTAAGACACATTATCAGTCTCATCGGATTTTATTTTAATATTTCAATTTTTTTTATTATTACAATATTGTTAAACACTATCAATATAAATAAATAGTAAATGTTCAAGTCAATAAACAACTCTAGTATATTACATTACATTAAATATACTGAAATCACCACAATTATAATATATTGTTTAATGTTGTTTTCATGTTTAAAATTTTTTCAATGAACTGACCTTAGTGTTACTCAGCATTTAATTGGTTATTATATCAATTGTGTAGTACAAATGTACCGTAGCTCACAATTCATTGGTCACTTATCTCTTGTAGCTTGGTGAAACAAACAATTGTCATTTCTATCAACAACGAGAAATTGAACTTAATTTGCCTGGTACAAGACGTCGTGACAAGACTTGTACCTTTGTGAAACAGGGTCTTATTTGTACCTTTGTGAAACAGGGTCTTATTTGTAACCAAGGTCAAATCGGCCCACCCTCTTCACTGGCTACGTGGTATTATGCGCTACTCTCGTGTTGGACTAGACTGCCGATTATGGGGAGATCGTAGTTCGAGTATCGGTCGGTTGTGTTGAAGGGATATTTTACAAAATTGTTTATTCACTCTTTCTTCACGCAAATTCGTGTACACTTCCTCTAAATATAACCTTCATAATTCCTTACACATTAGCGTAATGAATGCATAAGCGTATGACCCTAACGGGTATTAAGACACGACGATAAAAATAAAACTCTAGTTCATGTAATTATCTGAATCTTCGTGGTACTTTCTGATCGACACTCGTTACCTCTTCCTCGAACTTAGTGTTCCACCACCACGCCGTGTCTATTTGTGCAGGAACATGTAGTGTGTGACATGCAATGATCGACTATGATAGTGTACCAATTACTGGGGCCATTAACAGCGAGAGATACAAAACCAATCTAATAGTATTATAATAATGTATTTACGTTTTATTCAGAGAGCTTTAAATATCTTACAAATATTTTAATTCCGAAAGTTTGTGTGTTTGGATGTTTGTTACTCAATCACGCCAAAACTGCTGAACGGATTCGAATGAAACTTTGTACGTTGATAGAGCATGTACTGGAATAACATATAGGACTATTCCCAATCTTTGATTTTAAATAATAATAAATATATATTATTATAATGTGATTGAAACGATATTATTTAAGAATTTGTGATTTGATATTTTTTAATTAAAGTAAATAGTAATTAGTGTGTCGTAGTTTCATACAATAAATAATAAATATGATGTGATTTTAGCTATGTAGTTCGAATTGTTTTATTTAACTTATTTATTTATCTTACTAATTATAAAGTTAAAAATTAAAAAAATATATAATTAATAATTTCAATAATATATATTTCTTTTATTACGAAATATTTAAAAGTGAAAATTAAAATACGGCAAAATTATTTACAGCTAGAACTGAGAAAAACGCATAGATATTTGAAAAAAATAAAATTTGATTTATGACCAAAACAGTTTAGTTAAAAATTAAAAGATGTTATCAATTATTGCGGGCGAAGCCGTGACGGGTAAAAGCTAGTATAAAATAAACCTAAGTTGTTAAATGATTCTCAAAAAAACATCTTTAAAATCTTTAAGTAATGTTATCGTCTACAACTCATAATAATTAATTTATTACAGTGACCAGGTGGTGTATGGGTAAGGTTGTCGGACTTCTGTGTTTGAGGTCTTGGGTTCAATCCTAGGTCCTGGCACGATTAAACTGATTACCAAACTCTTCCTTCACCTCTGACAATACATGTATTAATCACAACTTGTGAATGTGGGGAATGCCAGGCCTCCACCGTGGTTCGGATTCCACGTTAAACTGTAGGTCCTCCATTTCATCTCACAATCACCCTACCATTACACATTAGCGTAAGTAGGTATAACCCGAACGGTTAGTAAGACGCGGTGCTAATAATAATAATAATAATAATAATAATAATAATAATAATTGTCGGTAAAAGTTTGAAACATCAAAAGCCTGTGGTTCGACTGATGACGAGCCAGTAGCGGCTTGGGTACCTTGTCACATTCCACAGACAAGAGTAGAGCATAACCACGCGTCGTAGGATTGGTTAGGCTCTTCAATCTACGAACCACATTCTCGAGAATCTACGAACCACGAGCCGTTCGCGACTTGCCATAGAACAGGTCGTGGGAACAAGGCTTTAATTGACGAGTTTATGAAGAGGAAATCACTGGAACGCAGTGGGTGGTGTCATTGAATAAAAGACTCAAATTCACCCGCAGATCACACGCCCGTTGAAACGGTGCCCAAGCCACTACTGAATCGCCATCAAAAGAAATACAAGCCTTTGATGTTTAAAGCATTTACCGACATCTGACGGGAACACCCGAACACTACCGAATAAACGCGCAGATATCGGTACCACAGCCCGTGGTAATGCAATCTACGAGCCGAATACATCCAAACACGTGTCGTGGGAACGGGCTTTAATATGTATGTTTGAATCTTGGTCTTAATAGAGAGGGAGATATGGAAATTAATAAACCTGGATTGTAGGAGATTTTACTTTTGAGAAACGTTGGTGCCGTTGCTACATCAGATTGACTTGATTAAAATATTAATAGTCAGCGTCGACAATGTATTTTATCTCTGGAAATCCCAGAAGAACTTTTTCAAAAACACCATTGAACACTATAGAACTATGGAGAATGGTAAATAACCAGTTCGCGTGGACGATATAAACAGATTTATCTCGTAAAAGACACAGAGATTAAGAGGGGTAGAGTGAGGGAGGGAAATAGGGGAATATATCTCCATTCATAAACAAAAAGTGTTATATCACAAGTCCACTAAAGTTGTGTTTATGTCCGTTTTAAAAATCTCTGACTAAACGGCTTCGTGTATCTTCTATGGATGAGATTTAAATGTAACCGTAATCATATTTTATATGGCTCTTCCTAGAATTCACGAGTTTTTATTTAGATCATTCTTTTTAAAACTTAAGCGAAAACAATAGTACATAAAGTTTACCGAGTCTCAAGAGAAAAGAAATATATTTACGACCCCCTTAACGTATGCAAACCACGGACAGGACGAAAAAAACAGTGTTCTCGTAACGCCTCTCTTAGAAACAGTAAACTTGATGTGTTTTTTTAACATCATCACTCAATAGAACACTCATTGACAGTGTCGTGTCGTGGAATGTTGCCAGGGTAAGCAGTGTTAGTTTAAACTGTACCTGTGAACTGTTTTCATCACTCAGTAGAACACTCATCGACAGTATCGTGGAGTGTTGCCAGGGTAAGCAGAGTTAATTTAAACTGTACCTGTGAATTGTTCTCATCACTCAGTAGAACACTCATTGGTCAGGTATAAACGAACATACACACTAATGTGAGGAATATAAGCTGTGTTTTATTGTTTCAAATGGGGACATAATGGGGGAGAGCATATCTTAGGTACAGTTTTTACTGGTTATTCTTATCCTGTCAAGACCACGATACGCCACTATGTTCAAAACCCTAGAAAGGTTATTAGGACATTAGTTACAGATCCCTTATTAGTGAGTAGAAATATTTACTCATGTAGGCCAAATCCTATTTATATTTAGTGTTAGTGGAGCGTACATTATTTTCCGTCCGTCTATAAACTTATACCCAACCAGGATTAAACCCCAACTTTCCCGTCACTTAAAACTCAGACTAGATAAACCTGTAATTTAATTGGCGTTCCCATCGATGCGGGTAGTAAAATATTATGTCGCTAATTTTTCATGATGGTACAAAACCAAGAGGTATTATATCTTAATGCGCCCAACCAAATATAGATCATCATCATACGTCTGACATGCGCCGTGAATCACTGTCAACACACATGACGCGACTATTATGCGGGTCAGCTAACCCTACCCCTGCAGTTTATTGACGGCCTGATTATCTTTGTTCGCTGATACATGCCTTGTTGAATGTATACATTCACTAAGATGTTGCCAGCCAAGCGAATGTTTTATAATAATATCACAGCAATTTTATCGTGTCAACTGAAAGGTTATATTCACACACAAATACGTTTACCTTTTTTATACTACAGCAATATTTCACTCTTGACTCCACAACTGAGGTTGGAGGACCACTGTTTCTTCGATCAGCAATTCAATTTTATACATTGATTTTTTATTATCATGTTAGTAACATAAAGGGATTTTTTTTAAATCAATGGTTTAATAGGTTTGAAAAATAAAAGCATAAAGGAAAGTAAAAATGTAATATTTATAAATAATACAGTAGGATTTGGCTAATTCTAACACTCCATGATTTTCCATGAAATGTGTATTTAAATCAATGGTAAAAAATAACATTTAATTAGAATTTTAGAAGGAAATATTTTGATAGCTTGAAGCCTGTCCATTGTTAATTTGTTCAAGCTTGTACTCATTTCAAACCCAACTTAACGATCTTTATTAAACCACCCAAAATGCCGAGAATATCAAATAATGTTATATTTAGCCTAATGACACATAGTAAATGAGTAGGCGGGGAATTATGCACCGGTGGCTATAAGGTTGCCCAATATAGGTGATGTATTGTCTTGGCTTTCATCAATTCTGATTTAAATCTGCAATGTTTATATGACAATTTTTCCAAATTTTTATATTTTTTGTTATACATCCACTTATTGTGTATATTTGTTTTATATAGCATATATAAAATGTATGTGATTATATGTAGCATATTTTGAGGTTATTGATTTATTGTGTACCAGCTCCCTTGATTCTCATGAAAAATTGTTAATTCATATTTTGGATATTTCGGTTTTTTTTTAGATAGCCCTTGCACTTCAAACTAAAAAACAGCGTTTCTTCCACTATAATCACTTAGGTTGGTAGCGTAATAAAATATTTAGTAAATTAAACTATGCCCTTAATGTATAAATCCAGAAATGTAAATTTTCTCTTAAAAAAACATTCATCAATATTTTTTATTAAAAGTAAATAATAAAAACTGGTAATCTTTATAAATTGTGTGAGCTGTTACATTTTTACAAATTTATCTATTTCTTTGAGTACTTAAGTAAACAAAGTGTAAATATAGCTTAAATAGCCAAGTTACTATAGCTGTTAATTACGGTTATAACCGCCTCTAAATATGATATTCTTTTAATTGAAAAATGACACCTGGACACGGGAATCGATTACTAAGTCGATGTTCCTGGGTTCTATTCCCTTTACCAGATGACATTTATCAATTTAAAGAATACGTTCTTACGCTAATGTGTAATGGTAGGGTGATTGTGAGATGAATTGAAGGACCTACAGTTTAACGTGGAATCCGAACCAGGGTGGTGGCCTGGCATTACCCACATTCAACAAAATATAGTTTTAACATATTCAGTGGTGATCGATCTTATGGGTACCGTTGCTATAGGTAGCGAAAATATGCTGTGTCATCTGCCCAGTGAAAGTTATAAAGTGTATTGCTCAAAGGTCTGAGCATGTCGGCAATATTTAATATCTACAACAAAGGGAAATAACTGACCTTTGTGGGAATTCTGTAAAGGGAATTATTGATGGCAATACCAGCTCTGCGGTCGCGGAGAAAGGAAGATATAATCCGTGGACAGTTAACTGATAATCCTTATCGACAAAGTGAAGCGAGACTATGTTTTAGCTTTGGAATTTCGTCTGCCTGATTAACTATAAATATAGAATGCCTGGACCTATTTTAACAAATTTTGGCTGGGGCATTTTTTGAACTTAGGCCGAATGATATGTATACTCTCCTTTAACCATTTTAGGTAGAAATCTTACCTTTCATGGTTCCACTATGACACATTTTATAATATAGAGGGTAGTATATGAAGGAAAGATTTGCTACATAGTTATTCAATATGATCATCTGTTTCAATATGGCAGCCACTTAAAAAGGTTTTTCGTAGCATATCGCAAATGATATTAATTTGTATTTAATTCTAAGCCATTGATATATTAACTAGGGTATAGTTTGTAAATTTTAGCCTATACTGTGAGACTAACGTCTTAAAGCGAGTGAACCATTGTTATTCTTTATGGATATGATTAACTATTGAATATATTGTTCATTTATTTTGAATCTAACTTGATCACTAAGTAAAATTTTCAACAATACTCCAAGGAGAAATTATAGGAGATATTTCAAATTAAAATCCAAGAAAATTATAGGAGATTTTTCAACTTGAAATCCAAGGAGAAATTATAGGAGATATTATAACTTTAAATCCAAGGATAAATTATAGGAGATATTTCTACTTCAAATCCAAAGAGAAATTAAAGGAGATATTTCTACTTCAAATACAAAGAGAAATGTTAAAATTGCCGTAACGATTAGAACATTACTTAACTATTCTCAGCATGATGTAGCCTACTTAGCTTTTTTTTAATGTAGGGAACGAGGTTTACTGTTTACAGAACTAGGGTCTACCGATTTATTAAGTTTTAAGACAAGTTCTTGGTGTCACATTTTATCGAAGTTTTTTTTTAAAACCAAATAACATACTACAAGATGGATGACCGATCCTTTTTTAAATGAAAGTAGACATTAGATGGCAGCGTTAATAATTAATTGGTCTATGGTCGATAGTATTGGTATATATTCCGTTTGTAAATTAGGTACCATTTTAAAGAATGTGTGAAGATGGTTTTGGAATAGCGATCAAAAATATTTTACTAAAGACGTAAGCTTGATTTATAGATCTATATAATGTGATTTTATTTGGGAGGATTTTGGGCTTTGTAAAAAGTGGAATTTTGGAATCCTTCAAGTTTTTGTGGTAGTATCATATTCGTAAAGTAATGAAATAAAATCCAAGATTTCGAGAATAATTTATTATTGGCCCTTTATTCAAAGATAAATTGTTTTCTAAGCCTGTAAGATTTTATCGGTTTATTATATCCCTCCGCCAGGATTAATAGTGTTTTCTAACCTTAGTTTGTAATTTTTCCACCGCTTTTATACGCATCCAACCATAGAAAAGGGATAAGTATAGAAACGCCACTCTAATGTTGTTAAATAGAATCACATCACTAGCGCTCTTGGCGTTGGTGCCGCAAACTAAAAGATTCGAAGCGGGACGCTACACTTGGAACACAACGCTTTTTCTATCGAGGAATATTAACTAATCTATTCTTATACCAAATTAAACCAATTGTAACCATAACCATTATTTATAAATAAACCACGTTGTAAATTGTAAAAGATAGCTAAACTCTTTCTTTAAAATTAACGAAAAATTACTAGCAAAACATCAATGGTGAATTTTACATAGACTTCATACTTCCTTTTCTACTGACTTCAAGTCCACGCATGCGTATTTCTCTGTGACGTCATTGCAAGCTGCTCTTAGCGATAGTACCCCAAACTAGTTTATGGTATCAGCTCTCCTGTAAGAGTGCTCACCCCATGCATCCTACCCAAGTAAAATGTTTATCTGATGGTCGCCAAGCTTTTCCTTTTCTCTTCCCCTCCCCCTCCAAGCCAAAAGGCGACCTTGAAGGGAAGAATAACTAGTGCATCCTACGCCCAGTCATATTACTATCTAACGGTAATATAATAAACGAGCTATTAATTTCCAATTTTCTGTAATGATAGCGCGCTTTTTTTTATGTATTCACTCAACGCATGTGCCGGTTATATTTCTGTGCTGAGTGTACATTAGAACGAAAGTGCTTTAGTAATACTCCAAAGTTGAGATATAATATATTTCCCAAGGTTCCACGTCCCTCTTATTATAACACAATAGAATATGGAAAGTACGTAATATTTTGAAGAGACGGGAATTTTCTGGTTGGGTGAGATATTAGGTACGTCGACAGAATGGCGGGCGGGATTTAGTAACGCAACAGCTTCACACACACAAAAAAAATTGTACTCGCTCAGGATTTAAAATTCGTTTCATTTAAAAAAAAACTTCCTCCCATTTCATGGTCATAATTACTAACATGATTATTTTCCGTGTGTGTAGATGTATCTAGCTTGTAAATTTTTTAATTATTGGTAACGAAATGGCAATCCACTTTATTCTTTTACACATTCAATTCATTTTAATAAGTTTTTATAATAGAAGTTGGTTGTCAAGTGTAAACAAATAATCATACTCTAAGTTATTAATCTAGCTTATGATAAAATGGAAAATAAGCCAATTTTTGATAAACAATCTAGCTCTTACAGGATTTGAACCTAGAAAATTAAGACCAATCTGTTAACTGAGCTAAAGGGAAGTGCCATTGAAACAATTACTCAGTGTCGTGGAGTGTTGCCAGGGTAAGCAGAGTTAGTTTAAACTGTACCTGTGAATTGGTCTCATCACTCAGTAGAACACTCATTGACAGTGTCTTGTCGTGTAGTGTTACCAGGGTAAGCAGAGTTAATTTAAACTGTACCTGTGAATTGGTCTCATCACTCAGTAGAATACTTATTGGCCAGGTATCAACTAAAATACAATCCCACGTTAAATGTGTGGAGCAGAGCTTATGCAGGTTTGGTCAAATGGAGACAGAGTGGGGGATGACATTACACTGTCAATAAGTGTTCTACTGAGTGTTGAGAACAATTCACAGGTACAGTTTAAACTAACCCTGCTTACCCTGGCAACATTCAACGACACGACACTGTCAATGAATTTTCTACTGAGCGATGATAACAATTCACAGGTACAGTTTAAACTATCTCTGCTTACTATGGCAACTTTCCACGACAATCACTATACGTAATATTCTACCTTCAAGTACTGAAACTATACATCCTTTATGTCTACACTTGGTGTATATGTTTCAGGAAAAGTAGATTGTTAGGGAGAGTTGATTCGGCCTAGGTTAAGTTCACACTTACTAAAAGTATCAGTAAAAGTTGGTTGAGAATAAACAGAGAATAAACGGATCAACTTTCCCTAGGAAGAGTTAACTATGGCTACTGTGGTTTAGTAAAAGTTGATTCCGCGCTTTTGCTCTCCACATGCAACTGTTTTGAATATCCCAGCTCTATTTGTTTACCGTTGTTTTCTTTGATCACTCGTCCATTTGTTGTAGTTTTCAACAGTGACCAAGGATTCAGTGTATGTTTGATTAATTAGTTTGTGTGTTTTTAGGTTAGGTTAGGTTGGATTGGTTTAGGTTAGTCAACTTTTACTAACTCAAGGTAGTAAGTGTACTTTCCCTAGGTACATTCAACTCTGACTAGTAAATGTTGATGGAAATTCATCACATTTCGCTTTTAATAAACTTTTACTAAAAAGAACAGTAAGTGTCGACTTTACCTAGTCCGAGTCGACTCTTACTGGAGAATCTACTTTTCCTGTTACATATATATTGTAAAGTTATTTAAATTACGGGTCCCTACGTTGTGCGCCAATTGTGAATTTCTGGTTCGTCGCGTTGAGCGTCGATTGAAGTTACACCGTTTAATTAGCTGGTAATTGCCCCGTGGTCGAGCACTAATTAAATCGGTACGGTTTTTTGATGTTGTGAGTTAATTGGTATTTATAGCCCCGTGATCGAGCGCCAATTAAAGAGTTATAATTAATACACACTTTTTATGTTGACATGTTTTTTTATTTATGAATCTGTTTATTTCAGGAGAAAATAGATCATGTCGAAATATATACGCGGCCTATTGTATGAGCGCGGACAGGTGTTGCTGGACGCCAAGTGACTTGTGCCTAGTGAGTTCTGTGCAGTACTGGACGCCAAGTGAGTTCTGAGCAGTACTGGCCTTACATTGCACCATCCTTCGTATATATCCATTGCTCATGGAAGCTTCGAGAAGGTATAGTTTAGAAAACAAAATACAAGACAAAAACATCTCGGTTTTACTGGTAAGTTCTAGAGCCGGAAAATGAGTCAAGTTACATTTTAAAATCTCTATTCGATCATTCGAGAAGAGGAAGCTATTATTTAAAAATCATATTGTCAACTTAACTTGACTAATGTCACGTGCGTGACGTCACTTACGGTAGCGTGTACCTTCTTAGAAGAAGAAGTGCTTTATGCGCCACATAAGATATTATAATTTAAATTAAATAAAATACGTTTATAAAATTAGAATAATATTATTCTCAATGCTCTCACATACTTTTCAGGGGCAAGTCAGTTACATTACAATATCTTTGCTCCACATGTTAAACACGTCAGGATCTGAATATTGACTCTATTGAAACACAGTTTAGTGGAAGTGTAACTTCATTTGAGCAGGATTAAAATGTTAAACCATTATGATACTGATACCTTTATCCTGATGTCTGCCAATGTGGGTGATATCATATTGGGATATTAAAGAAACATTTATAAAAAAACTAGTAGTGTTGCCCGTTCTTCGCACGTATAGGACGAATCAAAACAATTTCGAATTGGAACATTCCTCAACATTTCGAACTCTCAAATATTTTATAAGGCCTCCTTATATACAACATTTCGAGTCTTGTCATTTGAACCTATAAGGAACCGACTAGTTTTATAATATTGCTTTGTTTCCAACTCTGTTTTTTATTAATTTGAAAAAAGGTAATCATAATTTTAAAATTCCTGCTTCGAGGTGCACACGATTTGCAGTGGGTACTATTTATTTATAAAATTGTAGATCTATGCAATTCTGCATGCAGTATATATTGGGCACTGATAATGACAGACAGACTATCTCTTCAATTTATTAATAAAGATAGAAGATAAAATATCTTTAAGATACCGTTTTAATTCAGGGTCGACATAAATGACGGCCTGTATTTTGAAATCCCCGTTAGTGTTAACTAGTTAGGTAAGATAGTTTTTAACTTTTATGTTTATGTTTTCACAAGTGTCCACACCTCGACATACACCATCATTAACGTGTGTACTAAAATAAAACTTTGCTTTCAGAAATGATTAATTTAACCATGCACGATTTGTTTGAACAGTAATAATAAATGTCCTCATCGATCTTAATAAAACAATTATTACAAACAATTGCCTAATTACGGGCATTCTCACCACTGACATTTTCGTTAATAGTTTATGGTCAGCAAAAGTAACATGTATTCAAATAACAACAGTTCTCATGGAATATTCGATCACTGATAACCGTTAGTGTAGGAATAAAGTGTTGTTAATGGTCACAAAATGGGTTAAAGTAGAAGGCTATGGATTATTACGTTATATATTATATTTAAAATCATATAAAGGAAATAAGATACTAAATAATATATTCAAAAAATAGTTATAAAACATATACGATTTGATTATGTTTGATTTATTTTCAAATTAATTATTCATAATCAATGTCATATTAAACTTTCTTAATTTTTACAAGTCTGTTTCTAAAAATTAAACTGAATAGTGACATATTTAAAGTGTACCAAAAAATGATAATGGTTCGAATAGGGATATTAAAATGGATGGTTATGTCATCATTTTCTGTAGTCATAAACTCGAAATACATCTATCAACCCGACGCCCACTCCTCTGGTCTGGTGGAGACTACTACGGGAATACTACACAGCTACTACGCAGGTCAAGTTGGCCTCGTCACAGTTGTTATACAAGAAGAACTAGGCACTCCTCTATCAGATCATGCCATGAAGTACTTACAACAAATAACACAGACTCTCCTTGTCAGACTCTCCACATCGCAAGATCTGATAAAGGTATTCACTGAACATCTCCTCATATCGGGTAGTATATCGTACACAGAGGGTCTACTCTGGGTCACCAACACCGTGGACACACACTTCTGGTCCTCAGTGACGCAAGTATCCTCAATGTCTTTCTGGCAACCTCAAGCTATTGTTACTGTCATAATCACCTCCCAGGTACTAGTCGATGTGGTTCAACTGGAGAAGGAACTTCGCCGGAGCTGGGACGAGTTTCATATGTTGAACCTTCTCGTTGTGTCTCGGTGCTTTCTCGAAACCAACGTGATGCCGGACGAACCAAGAACATTAGAAACGTGTTCTTTCATGTTCAATCAGTTTCTCGACGGAGGTTCCTTAATACGTCTTTCCCATAACGTCACACCAAGAAGAGCAGAAAACAAATTGAACAATATATTGGGATACGAAGTCAAAGCCATTGGTTTGACCTACAGATATGGATTCAAATCTAAAATTGGGAGATACGAGATCAATCCTATCATTGAATTCGTTATGGGTATGAATGGAACTTTCAAAATGATTTGGTGGAAAGAAGAGGCAAATGTAAACGTTGCCAATTATAAGAAAAGTAATGTAACAAGTCATGACATAAACGCTCTTGTATTCGTAAAACACACAAAGAATATAGGTACCTCTTCCTATTCTTATGACCAAACTTGTACGACCTTTCTCGTTCCTAAGGCCCAGCGTCTACCGCAATACATGAACATCATTCTACCATTTAAAAAGTCAACATGGCTTCTTTACTTCTTCTCTATGCCGATCCTTGTTTGTGTGTGGAGCCTTATTAAAGTTGGGTGCTTCCCTCTTGAGCTAAAAACAGTTTTAGAAATTATAAAAATACTCTTAGGTGGAGCCATCCCTAACTCTTTACCTAAATTGACCCACAGGCTGTTCCTATCATCCTCTCTGATATACGGTTTGATCATGACTAGCTCGTACCAAGGATCACTGACCAGTTTTCTGACGACGCCTCATTTCTACCCGGACATGAATACGTTGTCCGATCTCGTCAAATCAGGGTTGAGTATAGCCGCCGAACTGACCGATGACACCACCGACCTGTACGCGCCATACCTCCTCGTAGATTTCCCCGAGGGGTTCATTGAATATTACGTCACGCACTCCTTCGTTGGGAGAGACGTGAAACAGTATCTGGAAATGATCGCCCATGGCAGGAATAGCACATGCATGATCGCCGCCTCCCTCGCCTACCACTACCAGAACCTGAACGAATATTACCAGGATGGCTACCCGCTCATGCACACGATGGATATTTGCGTGTATAGATCCCGCTTGGCTTACCTTTTCCCTTATCTGTCGCCTTTCACGGCGAGGTTCGACGAGATGTTGGGGAGACTGGTCGAAGGAGGTTTCTTGAGGAAATGGTATGACGACGACATCTTTGAGATTAGGCTCTCAGGAAGCAACAGAGGTAAACCCTCCACTCTGAAACTTTTGAGTTTCAGTCACGTTCAGACTTCCTTCTATATCCTTTCTGCGGGTATGTTCCTGAGTGGGTTCGCGTTTGTGTGCGAGAGGATTCTAAACATCCGGTGAAATGCAAGGACAAGACTGAATGCTAGTGAAGTTTTAGTTATGTGTTAGCTAAGTGCTATTATCGTGCTAGTGTAGAGGTAGTATAGTGTTAGTGAAGTAATATTAAGCTTGATGGTGAGAGACTACATTCTTAAATTCTTCAAACATAAGGTTTTAAGATGACTTTGTGTTTTTTTAATGGTTCTAAAGTTTAAACATAGCCATTCCAACAAGAAATAACGTAATGTTAGGTTAAATCACATCGAATGGGCGGTACATCTAACATAGAAAACAATTTGTTGCTGAGTGACATATTGATAACATCGAGAAATATATCTTTACTCCCCTTATTTAAGTGACGGATGGTTCTCGCATAGCTAGAAATGTGTAAAAGCGTCAAGTGACTTGTGTCGTTACGACGAGACACTTGTGTCGTCACGACGAGTGACTTGTGTTGTCACGACGAGTCACTTGCTTCGTCAGGACGAGTAACTTGTGTTGTCACGACGAGTGACTCTTAACTGTAATTCTGTTTCTCTAGTAGTTTTCTTTCATGAGGCACTTGTCAAACCGTGGCCGATAAAGTTGACAACCATACGGTTGTTGAAGCAATATGTTTACCATGTAAAGTGGCACTGGTACAAACATTTAATCAATATAAGAGTGTATTGTTTGTCTCACCTAGCACTGAAATTACAACACTATTAAAAGGGAAAAGTTTCAGAAAGTCAGAGGATATATTTAAAGTAATAAACTATGGCATGAAATTAAATACACTCTGTGATATTATTGGCGCAAAAAGAAACCGCTTCCGGGGCGAATGGCCTAAGGCATCACTCTCGTATTAGACTGACCTGTTGATGATTGGTATGTCGAGACTCAAATCCCAGTCTGGTCCACTTGGGGCGGATTTTCCTAAATGTGTTTCCTTTTCATTGAAGTAATTATCATAACTTATATTCGTATGATTTGAACAGGCAATAAGATGTGGTGGTAAAAAAAAATGAGAAAAAGAACACTGGTAATAAATAAACTTTATACTATTAATATTAACAAATTAATGTTAAGACACATTGTCAGTATCATCTGATTTTATTTTAAAATTTCAATTTTTGTTATTATTACAATATTGTTAAACACTATCAATAGAAATAAATAGTAAATGTTCAAGCCAATAAACAACTCTAGTATATTACATTACATCAAATATACTGAAATCACCACAATTATAATATATTGTTTAATGTTGTTTTCATATTTAAAATTTTTTCAATGAATTGACCTTAGTGTTACTCATCATTTAATTGGTTTCATATATCAAATGTGTAGAACAAATGTACCGTAGCTCACAAGTCATTGGTCACTTAGCATCTTATAGCTTGGTGAAACAAACAATTGTCATTTCTATCAACAACGAGAAATTGAACTTAATATGCCTGTCGTGACAAGACTTGTACCTTTGTGAAACAGGGTCTTATTTGTAACCAAGTTAAAATCGGGCCCACCCTCTTCACTGGCTGCGTGGTCTTACGCGCTACTCTCGTGTTGGACTAGACTGCCGATGATGGGGAGATCGTAGTTCGAGTATAGGTCGGTTGTGTTAAAGGGATATTTTTCAAAATTGTTTTTTCACTCTTTCTTCAAGCAAATGCGTGTACATTTCCTCTAAATATAACCTTCATAATTCCTAACACATCAACGTAATTAATGCATAAGCGTATGACCCTAACAGGTTGTAAGACACGACGGTAAAAATAAAACTCTGGTTCATGTAATTATCTGAATCTTCGTGGTACTTTCTGAGCGACACTCGATACCTCTTCCTCGAACTTAGTGTTCCACCACCACGCCGTGTCTATTTGTGCAGGAACAGGTAGTGTGTGACATGCAATGATCGACTCTGATAGTGTACCAATTAGGGGGACCATTAACAGCGAGAGATACAAAACCAATCTAATACTATAATAATAATAATGTATTTACGTTTTATTCGGAGACCTTTAAATATATAATATAAACCTAACTTGTTAAATAATTCTAAAAAAATCATTTTTTAAATCTTTAAGTAACGTTTTCGTCTACAACTAATAATAATTAATTTTTTACGGTGACCTGGTGGTCTAGGGGTAAGGTGTCGGACTTCTATGCTGGGGTCAGGGGTTCAATCCTCGGTCCCGGCACAGTTTTATCTGACTACCAAACCCTTTCTTCACCTCTGACAACACATGTATTAATCACAACTTGTTAATGTGGGGAATGCCAGGCCTCCACCGTGGTTCGGATCCCACGTTAAACTGTAGGTCCTCCATTTCATCTCACAATCACCCTACCATTACACATTAGCGTAAGTGCGTATAACCCGGATGTGTAGTAAGACGCGGTGCTAATAATAATAATAATAATAATAATAATTAGTTTATTCACTACAATGGTTTTTTGGAATCTTTATTCCAGGATGTATATTTTTTGTAAAAAAAAGTCCGTGGGAACATGTTTCTTTGTGTTAGGAAGCAATAAAATGAATTGGAAATTTGCTAATAGTAGAGTGAGTATTTATACTCGTCAGCGGAAAATAAGTGCTACCAGCATACAAATAGAGGTCTCGCGGGGTGAACTGCTCATTTTATTCCCTTTTTTTATTTCGTGCATTGGCATCAAGAATGCGATTGGTGTTTAGAGGGATTAAGATTTACATGCTATGATTTAACCCCGATTTACTAAATTTGCCTCAAATTTACCGACCAAGTAACATCTTTAGGGAATTATAGGGACGTTAATTAAATGTTGGTGGACACCTGTCCTTATCGCATATAATCGGCGCAATTTTGCAGTATTTTGTTGAATCCTTGGGGAAAACTAGAATAGAGAATATTGCTTCAAACCTCTGCGGATTGATACAAGCCGATACGATACGCCATAGTACGACCTTACTTTAAGATATAAAGTTCTCTACAAACCACAAAGGGGAATCTTCCGCTGTGAAACCTTAGCAAAATCTCAAATTATCAACCATGGTCAGTCCTTTTCCCAAACGGGAGGAAGGAACCAGTGAGATGAAGAAGGCATCTTTTAGATGACCTCAAATAAGAAAATAAGATGATGTTTCAGGATATTTAAAAAATGTTGCTGCTGATAGGATATACTGGAGAACTTATTTGGACAAGACAATGGAGCTGTCGAAAGACAGAACACCTAGCTAATTAATATCATCTGGATTTATCATATCACACAATTATCAAATATTTAGGCTGGGAGTAAAGTATTGGGGCTTGTTCTAGTGTTATGGGTATAACAGTCTCGTAAAAAGTTTTTTTTTAGCGCCACGTTTTAATAACCGTTCAGGTTATACGCTTATGTACTAACTAAGATAATGGTTTTGGGTATTTGTAAGGCTATATTTATATGAAGTGTACCCTAGTTTGTGTGGGGGAGAGTAGAAAACCATTTTGAAAAAAATACCCTGAGTACATCCTGATGAGATTTGAACCTCGGTCTCCCCATCACAGGCAGTCTAGTCCAACACGTGAGTAGCGCCTTAAACCATGTGGTTACCGAAGCAGGTATAAGTAGTATTCTGGTAAGCTATGGATGGTTATAAAGTACAGCTTAAATATACAAAACTAGTGGTTCTGTGAACATTAAACCTTGCTCCTTCCTTCGGTGACCGCATGGTCTAAGTAGCTAGTCTCGTGTTGTACTAAACTGCCTGTGACAGGGAGATCAATGTCCGAGTCTCATCCGGGTATACTCAGGGTGGTTTTTCCAAAATTGTTTTCGGCTCTCCCTCCACGCAAATGCTAGTACATATCTCTCTAAATTAAACATTCCTCATTCATAGCTCATTAGCATAATTAGTACATATGTGTATATCTTTAACAGGTCAAAAGTAGCAGTGCTAGAAAAACGTAATTTAAGACATCAGTTTCACAATATATGTCAAAATTTAAAATAAATCACATACGTCGTTCAACATAGATTTAAAGAATGTTCTTGCCAAATCAAGGAAATAATTAGTCTAACATTTGTCAATTATCGCTGAACTAACAGAGAGACAAAATGATAAACGATCGAGTTAAAACAGAACCTCGCTCCACGCTGTCAAACTACTTATTAAATAAGGATAAAAGAAATAAAAATTATTCCACGGATATAATTTTCAATATATTTCAGAAATAAAAGCTTGTAATAAATCAACCGTAGCGTCTTGTTCCCACAACATGTGTTATGGTAGGTTTGGAACGGCTCGTGCGTGGTTCGTAGATTGACAAAGCCAACCCATTTCCATGACGCATGTATAGCTATACTCGTGTCTGTCAATGTGGCAGACGGGAGTGCAGATCCTAATAGTAGTTTCCAATTTACAGCGACGACGATAATATCGCGTGTGTCGCAGCGTATTATGTAGTGTAAAGGCCCGTTCCCACGCCACGTGTTTAGACGGATTCGGCTCGTAGATTACATTATCACAGGTCGTGGGACCGACAGGTACGCGTTGATTTGGTACGGCTCGGGCATTCCCGGGAATTTTCGGTAAATGCTGGGGTCCGGGGTTCAAGCCTCGGTCTCGGCACAGATTTATCTGATTACAAACCCTTCCTTCACCTCTGACAAGACGTGTATTAATCACAACTTGTGAATGTGAGGAATGCCAGGCCTCCACCGTGGTTCGGATTCCACGTTAAACTGTAGGTCCTCCATTTCATCTCACAATCACCCTACCATTACACATTAGCGTAAGTAGGTATAACCCGAACGGTTAGTAAGACGTGGTGCTAATAATAATAATAATAATAATAATAATAATAATAATAATTGTCGGTAAAAGTTTGAAACATCAAAAGCCTGTGGTTCGACTGATGACGAGCCAGTAGCGGCTTGGGTACCTTGTCACATCCACAGACAAGAGTAGAGCATACCACGCGTCGTGGGATTGGTTAGGCTCGTCAAACTACGAACCACATTCTCGAGAATCTACGAACCACGAGCATTTCGCGACTTGCCATATAACAGGTCGTGGGAACAAGGCTTTAATTGACGAGTTTATGAAGAAGAAATCACTGGAACGCAGTGGGTGATGTCATTGAATAAAAGACTCAAATTCACCCGCAGATCACACGCCCGTTGAAACGGTGCCCAAGCCACTACTGAATCGCCATCAAAAGAAATACAAGCCTTTGATGTTTAAAGCATTTACCGACTACTGACGGGAACACCCGAACACTACCGAATAAACGCGCAGATATCGGTACCACAGCCCGTGGTAATGCAATCTACGAGCCGAATACATCCAAACACGTGTCGTGGGAACGGGCTTTAATATGTATGTTTGAATCTTGGTCTTAATAGAGAGGGAGATATGGAAATTAATAAACCTGGATTGTAGGAGATTCTACTTTTGAAAAACGTTGGTGCCGTTGCTACATCAGATTTTACTTGATTAAAATATTAATAGTCAGCGTCGACAATGTCTTATCTCTGTAAATCCCAGAAGAACTTTTTCAAAAGCACCATCGAACACTATGGAACTATGGAGAATGGTAAATAACCAGTTCGCGTGGACAATATAAACAGATTTATCTCGTAAAAGACACAGAGATAAGAGGGGTAGAGTGAGGGAGGGAAATAGGGGAATATATTTCAATTCATAAAAAAAAAGTATGATATCACAAGTCCGCTAAAGTTGTGTTTATGTCCGTTTTAAAAACTTCTGACTAAACGGCTTCGTGTATCTTCTATGGATGAGATTTAAATGTCACCGTAATCATATTTTATATGGCTCTTCCTAGAATTCACGAGTTTTTATTTAGATAATTTTTTTAAAGCTTATGCGAAAACAAAAGTACATAAAGTTTACCGAGTCTCAAGAGAAAAGAAATATATTTACGACCCCCTTAACGTATGCAAACTACGGACAGGACGAAAAGAAACGAATTTGTATGACCCGGTGTGATCGTAACGTCTTTTTTAGAAACAGTAAACTTGATGTGTTTTTTAAAAACTTTGTTTTATTCTGAAAAGAAATTTTTTTTCATTATAACGTTTAAATGACAATTTTTCTGGTTGTTAATAAATTTGCTTGACACAAACACAATATTACACGCTGTTAATTTACCCTTTATATAATAAGAATAATAAAGTAATTTCACAATTTTAAACTGCTGGCTTTTAGCGGACATCTCAGCTCGATAAATAGATGCCCTAAACCTATATTACGTACTTACTATACATAGACATAGATCAAATTTTAAAGTTACGCAACTTTGTTTAAATTTGGTATATAATGAGGCTTACGTACTATTTTAAAATCAATGTATCACACGACATATAGCATTACAAAACTTAGAGATTGTTTAACTTAAAACATTAAAAAAAATCGTTGTCATTACTCCCCCCCATCCCGTGGGATTGCGTGTCAGGATGGCTTATTAGAATGAATAGGAGCGGTAAATAATTTGTGGGTTCTTTTTAATCTTGTTCATTGAAATAGATTAGTTACTATAAGAATGTATAAATGTGATGCAGGTTTTATAACTAATTGAAAGGGTTTAGAAAAGGGTCCGTTTTTATCCATGCCCCTACTCAACAGTCCGTGCCCATGACCTATCTTCGGTGTTGTACAGTAGCCCCATGGCTTTCTTTGGTGCTGACTGACAGCTAAAAGCTTTGAAAAGTTATCAGACAAAATTATGTATTCCTACGCCGAACCATATGATCTGCAAAAACATGTGTTTAGCAGCTCGTCACTTCTGACAGTCAACATTTAGGTAGAAGTCAACTGTGAGGTGTCAGTCAGCATCAAAGAGCCATGGGGCTGCTGTAGCTTATAGTAGCTGAGGGGGTGGTCAAGGATACAGGAAGCAACATTCTTTTGGCGTCACAGACAGCGAAAATTGCAATTTGTCACCTTGCCCCGTTCGTCAATATGCCCCGGTCACCCCTATTTATGTATTGTGTTTGTATTTACTATTTAAAGTTCCAAAATGTGACCTGATTTTAAAAAATCATTTTATTTTCCATATAGGTTTGTGTAGTTAACTCGCTGGATTGTGTACTGAGTGACGTCACAAGCTCAGCCAATCAGATGTCTTTCTTCATCTGGCGCTGCACGGTTGTTATATAGCTCAAACTTTCAAAATTAGTTGGGGCGTACTCCACCGTACTGAACAGGGACTCAAGCTCTAGGATATTCTCCCCACAAGTAAAGTTACTGTAGCTCAGTACCTGAGTATGTAGAGCACTTCGAAGTAACTCCTTAATACTGGAGTCCATTCCGGTCTCCCTTATCATCGAAAGGTCTAAAAACTCGCTCTTATATACCACAAAAGGAGGGGTGTTTCCCCAAAGTTACTGGTTTTGCCAATACTCTTTGTTATGCTAATTGGCAAAACATCTAGGTTTTTTTATTAAATGACCTAGTACGAATACGTTACTGCTGATTCAGAATGATTGACAGTAGATTTACTTAGGCTTACGTCATCCTTGCATGCTCTAGAAGAGTCTAGATTACCTAAGGCTCCTAGCTACGACAAAGTTATATTTAAGTCATAAGTATATTCTTTCCAACCTCAAATGTATCAGTAAAATACTTACACCCAACTTAATCTGTAACATCATCACCAATCCCCAATGGTTGTGCTGCCTACTGAGCTAAGGATTCCGGGTTCAATTCTTGACATGACTGAAAAAGGTATCATTCGTGAAATGTGATCTCCTTTCGCAGTGAAGAATATACAGGCCGAGGATCTGATTCTTTTTTCTGTTCTAGGTAATTAAGTTAATTTGTAGATCGTATGTTGATATAATCAGTCGATTCAGAAAGTGTAATTTAAATATCTCTAGTAAATAAAAGATAGATTCTTCCGATTCAAATAATAGTAAATTATGACAAAACTATAAAGACTTACAATTTCAATATATTTTTAGGAACCCACACAGGAGTGAATGGTTTTTTGGTATAATTTTTTTTTCCTTTTCCTTCAAAGAGGACATATTTCCATTTTTAATATTTTACTATATAGTACTATCAGAAGTACCCAGCGTTATCCCAGGGTAACAACGCAATGTATTGCATGGCTACCCCTGATAAGATTTTTTTTTCCTTCAAACAGACAGAAAAAAAATCTCTCCATTTATTTTTATTTCTTCCGATCCAGTTTTCAATTAATTTATAAACATTATATTCAATTTTTAAAATTCCTATAGATGCACATAGGCTACTAATTTTAAAATTTCAGCCCTCTGCTTGGGCTAGATATCACACAATACTCATGACTGATGAACAACCTCTTTATTTTTTCAATTTAAATTCAAAGAAGAACATTTTTGTTAAACAAGAACATATAAATTATAAAATATTTGACAGAAACAGTTTTTTTTTCCTTAAGATTTTTTTAGTGGATCTTGGTTAGTTTTTAAATTCATCTAAAGGAATGTACAGTTCAAGTGTACTTAGATATATATCAACCTGTAATCAGGAATATAAAATCTACTAGGGAATCACTCAAGAATGGAGCTATACAAACTAAACATCTCACCAGTTAATAAAACTCTTCATTTTATTATATTGTAGGAACACTATTCTATTCGAGTTTGAGAATGTATAGTTTAGAAACGATGAAGACAGGACTCACATAATACGTCAAAGGCCGCAAAGGACACCTTAAAAGGTTACACGTAGTTTTCTATCCCTGACCTAAGATATCGAGGAATCGACATCCTTGGTAAATATCTTGATCTGAACCATCAAGATTCGAACCAAGGTGTCGAGATCTCCAAACCACTCATCTACGAGAAAGGGTCCACTCGGTAAAAAAAAAAAGACGCTGTCTTTTCAACTAGCATGGTTTCCTCTTTCTCTAAGGGTTCTAAGAGTCCTACCCATGTGTACCCTTTAATAAAGGATACGTAAGTAAACTAGCTTAATGGTCATCGTACTCTGGTACTCTGTTTCAGTGGTCGAATGGTCTGAGCCGTCATTCTCTTGTTGGAATGGCCTGCTGATGACTGGGAGATCGGGGTTCTAATCACGGTCGGATCTAATGAGGGTGTTTTTTCTAAAATGTTTTCCCACTCTCTTTCCACACAAATGCGGGTATATTACCTCCAAAATGCTATTTATTCCCTCATTACTTACCCCATTAGACTACTATTATTATTATTATTATTATCATCACCACGTCTTACTACCCATTCGGGTTATACGCACTTACACTAATGTGTAATGGTAGGGTGATTGTAAGATGAAATGGAGGACCTACAGTTTAACGTGGGATCCGAACCACGGTGGAGGCCTGGCATTCTCCACATTCACAAGTTGTGTTTAATACACGTCTTGTCAGAGTTGACGGAAGGGTTTGGCAATCAGATAAATCTGTACTGGGACAGAGGATTGAACCCTGGCCCCCAGCACCCCTAAACCACCAGGTCACCCCCAATAGTCTAACTAGTACATAAGCGTATAATCCGAACGGGTAGTAAGACGCGGGGAGACACCAAATATATAATGAAACTATATATAATTTTTTTAGTACCACGTTTTACTACCCGTTTGGGTTATATGTTTATATATTAATTACTCTAATGTATTAAGTATGAGGAAGGTGAAATTTAGAAGTGTATCCCTCACTTGCGTGGAGGGAAAGAAACTACCTGACCCGACCGAGATTTGAACCTTAATCCCCCCCGTCATCGGTAGTCTAGTCTACTGCGAAAGTGAAACCTTAGAGTTTAGACCACGCTGCCATCAAAGCTGTTATGAAACTTTGTTGCTCTGGTTTTGATTGAATCAAACACATCAGTGGAATTGTCCCGTGTTTGTAAACCACATCACGTTCCACAGACTGCAATTACAATGGCCCGCCTCCCCCATTTGACAACACTTCCTTGACCGACCAATTACTGAATATTAGTTTCTGTTGTCCGTTCTCCTTTTGCCAACCCACCCCTTGCTCTGGGTTCCGAAGCAAACCCTTCTGACACGTTCGTCCGTCCGTTCAAATTTCTCCGTGTACAAGTTAGTTTCAAACGCGTGACTGGAAAACCTATTCCCAGGGAACTCCCCACCCCTTCACCCTTCCGATACCATCCCCTATTCCTAGGAACTACCCCTAAGATTCCCACAGCTGGGAACCAATTCGTGGTAATATCATGAACCTATTGGTGAGCGTGTGGACTAAATGTCGGGCTCATCTAGTCTTGTTTTACAATGAACGGGGAGATTGGGGCTCGAATCCCGGCTGTGTGTATTGAACTTGTTGTTTTTTTTCCTAAAGAGTTTACCACTCTTACTCCAGGCAAATTCGGACACATTTTATATCTGTATGATACGCTACCCTACACATTCCCCGCCCCTTTTAGCAGATTAAGACGTTTGTGTGGAAAAAAATACTGTTACCGTCAGTGTTTTTGACGCTAAATTTCTAAATACATGTTTATATTCGCAAGCGACTTAAATAACTAACTTAACTTAAGCCAGCCAAGATACAACGTTAATCCGTCCCTAGCAGCAGGAATTATAATATATATATAGGCTCTTAAGGTGGCGGGTGCAGGCGACGCGAGATAAGATCAGTGTTCTAGAAGTTTCATAGCAAAAGATTTGTTGTACAAAATAAATCCAATATTTCTCCAGTATAAACGTAAGAGTTTAATTTTCTACAGATGGTGATATCAACAGTTGTTGAATATCTGTCGAGGGTGTCCTGGAATTTAATGACAGCTTTTTCTCTTCATTTAAAAAGTTTCTAATATAATGCTGCTATGCTCATGAAAGATATTCAACAACTGTTGGTGTCAACACGTGAAGAAAATTAAGCTCTATGTTTCTACTGGTGACCTGGTGGTCTAGGGTAAGGTGTCAGACTTCTATGCTGGCGGCCGGGGTTCAAGCCTCCGTCCCGGCAAAGATTATTGATTACCAAACCCTTCCTTCACCTCTGACAAGACATCTTGTGAATGTGAGGAATGCCAGGTCTCCACCGTGGTTCGGATTCCACGTTAAACTGTAGGTCCTTCATTTAATTTCACAATCACCCTACCATTACACATTAGCGTAAGTGCGTATAACCCGAACGGGTAGTATAAGACGCGGTGCTAATAATAATATGTTTCTACTGCATAAATTTTTTATTTATTTTGACAAAAAAAGTGTTGATATAAAAAAACTGCAAAACCCGCTGCCCTTTTCTCGCGTCCCCTACAACCTTAATACACAAGGGTGTTGTTTATTATTTCTCGTCCGCGCTAAAGGTACTCATAATCACACTAATAGTGCGGGAGAGTGGAAAACAAATTAGAAAAACCACTCTCATTACCGACCAGTATATGAACCCTGATCTCCCCACCATTGGTAGTACAGTCTACTGTAAGAGTGATGACTTATGACCATTTGACCATAGAAACGGATACAAAACCATTAACGGTGGTGCTATATTCCTGCATTTAATTAAATATAGTTTACCAAATGTATACTTATCATAGTAACAATGTTTATATAGATGGAAAAAAATCATTACTTCACCAACTGGTTATATATAATAGACTATATATATATATATATATTATAATTGCGAGTCTGGGATGTATCAATCATAGCCCAGTAGTGGAAATATTACCAGTACTAATGTACTATTGCCCAGAGGACGTCCAAACATACTAATAGTACATCCTTTCCTTGGAGGCTCTTTACATAACCTGATGAGATGAGATAAAGTTTATAGTGATGATGAGGTTGATAGTTGAGGTTGATAGAGAGGTTTAGGATGATGAGGGTGATGTATGAGGGTTATAGTGATGATGAGTGATGAGGAGGTTGATAGTATGAGGGTTATAGATGATAGGTGTAGTATGAGGTGATAGTATGAGGGTGAGTGATGATGAGGGTGATAGTTGAGTTGATAATTAGATGAGGATGATAGTAGTTATGAGGGTGATAGTGAGTATGAGGATGTGGAACCGGTGGAAACACTTAAATCTAGCTTAAGACAAATTAACCAAACCCTGGTGACTGTTGGGTTAATTCCCCTTTCGGGAACAATACCCATGGTAACAACCGGGAATAAAACCCTGGACTTTTAGGTTCGTAGCCAGGTGAATTGATTTCCACATCACGGGCCGGTATTTTACTGGTTGAATCACTACGTTGAAAAACAAAACAAAAAAACATCTCTATTCCCATGGGGGAAGCTCTTGTAAAGCCCTGTTCAGATACACACGCAGGAAAAAAAAAACATTTTCCAGGATTAAATTAAATTATTTTTTATGTGTGTGAACTACCTCTTACTACCCGTCTGGTCCACACATTACTTTTTAATGTATAACAAAACCCTGTGACGTTACTAACAAAAGGAATATCACTAAAAGAGATTTTTTCTTTTTAAATCTAACCTTTGTTGGTAAAATCTGTTTCTAAGAGGATTTTATTTTCTGCAGTTGGTGCTGGGGTTTTTTTTTTCAGTACGCCTAGGAGTAGATAGACTTGCCCATTCCAATGTGTTCAGTACATCCCACATAGAGAAATACACTCTCAGATAATAGAATATGTGTGTAAGTAATTGTCAACCACTTCGGTGGTTCGTTACGCCCTAGTAGATTAGACTTCACATGAAAGAGAGATCAGGTTCGAATCTCAGTCGGGTGTACTGAGGGTGGTTTTTCCTAAACGTTTCCCACGGTACCTCCACGCAACTGCAGGTACACTTCCTCTAAATTCAACCTTCCTCGTACCGAACACATACACATGTGCGATGAAAAATAACAATATTGATATCGATTAACTTGTCATACACATCTTTGAAAGCAATGTAACCAGAGGAGGTACACTTCGTAACGTACACAATCCATAAATCCCAGAGATTACATATTTGTAAAATAACATAAAGAGCCATACTATTTCAGGCATCTTACGGTTTTGAACCAAGTTCCCCTACACCTGGATTCCCCCTCTTTGACCACTCTAATTGAGTGAGTTTGTAAGTCGTTTCATTTGATTATAAAATACACGCTGACTATAACAAATAACCAAGGTAATTGTACTGTTGTTTCAGGAATCCAGATCTAACGCCACTCAGGTGACCTTGAATCACGTCCACTTGTCCATGTCTGGGAAATACAGCTGTGAGGTGTCCGCGGACGCTCCATCCTTCCATACCGCACTGGTCACAGGAGATATGGAGGTCGTCGGTAGGTGTTTGGTTATCTCTCCATCTGTAGCTTTCATTATATTCCGTATCTCCTGTCGTTAACTTAGGTATGTAAGACAGAGACTTCGTATCATTGGTAAAATGGGAAGGTACAATCTTAACAAGCTCTGCTTCTAGTGGTAACACGACTCGACACTGTCAATGAGTGTTCTACTGAGTGATGAGAACATTCACATGTACTGTTCAAACTAACTCTCTCCCTACAACACTAACACGACACGACACTGACAATGAGTGTTTCTACTTATTGTATGAAACAATCACAGGTAAGTTTAAAACTAACCCTGCTTACCTTGAAACACGACCACGACATCTGACAATGAAGTTCTGCTTAGTGTGAGAACAATTCACAGGTACAGTTCAAACTAACGTCTAGCTTACTTGCAACACTACACGACACGAACTGTCAATGATGTTCTACTTAGTAGTAGAACAATTCACAGGAAAGTTTAAATTAACCCTGCTTATCCTGGAAACTCACGACACGACACTGACAATGAGTGTTCTACTTAGTGATGAGAATCAATTCACAGGTACAGTTTAAATTAACTCTGCTTACCCTGACAACACTACACGACACGACACTGACAATGAGTGTTCTACTTAGTGATGAGATCAATTCACAGGTACAGTTTAAATTAACTCTGCTTACCCTGACAACAATACACGACACGGCACTGACAATGAGTGTTATACTAGTGATGAGAACAATTCACAGGTAAGTTTAAACTAACTCTGCTTACCCTGGCAACACTCCACGACACGACACTGTCAATAGTGTTCTACTGAGTGATGAGAACAATTCACAGGTATAGTTTAAATAGCTCTGCTTACCCTGGCAACACTCCACGCAACTGGTAATCTCTTAGGCTACCCAAGTGACACATGAAAAAGGCCCGTGTCTCCAGATGATGACGTGTCTCCATGTTCTCTGTTCACAGAGGTACCCAAGGACCAGCCGGTCATCACTGGAGTCAGACTGAGGTACAAGTTGGGGGAGACTCTGCAAGGAAACTGTTCCTCTTCGTGGTCCAAACCTGCGGCCAGACTCAGCTGGTTCATCAACGGGGAGCCGGTGAGAGATCATGTCCTGTCATTTCATCGACTGTGTCATACGGTTACAACATGGTAAACTGACGGTCTGAGGTCTGGTCGTTGTTCATTTGTGGGGGATTTTTTTTACCACATCGTCTTACTAGCAGACTAGGTTGAGGGTTGAGGAAGATAGTCTTTGGAAATGTGCCTCACATTCGCGTGGAGGCAGAGTGTGAAACCATTTAGGAAAATAATATTTTAATTACACCCTGTCGGAATTCGAACCCCGACCTCCCATTCATCTGAAAATTAGACTACTGTATATGAATCTAATATCTAGTCTTTGGGTCCACCAAGTCGGGTTGGCTCATGTCGGGTTTTTTTCCATCGCGTCTTACTACCCACTCGATTTATATCCGTACATTACTTACGCCACGGTAATAGGGTAGAGGAAGGTAGTATTTAGAGGAAATGTACCCAAGTTTGTGTTGAGGGAAGGTGAGATATAATCCAGGAAAAAACCGCCTCACTACATCTTGCTGGGATTTCAACCCTGGTCTCCTCATGACAGGAAACCTAGTTTTTTACTAAAGTGACGCGTAGACACCAAATAGGCAGAAAATAAACTTTTGTAAATAATATTACAAAAATAAATATTTTTCTGTTTTGGGCTGTATCATATTTTTATTAAGTTCAAACGTTTAAACCTTAAATAGTTATTTATCGACATACTCTATGGCGTATTTATGAAAAGGCTAGATTAAATAAATGCACCCGCTTTTGCATTGAATATAACAGTGACCAATCACATGCAGAATATCTCCTATAGTGTAGCCAGCACAGATTCGAACCCTGACATACACATCGTTAACATTAAAGTTACCCTTTTCGGTGGTCGAATGAGCTAAGGCGTCACTCTCGCAATAGACTGGAACTGCTGAAGATGGAGAGATCGGGGTTCGAATCCCGCTCAGGTCTACCGAAGGTGTTTTTTTCTAAAGGGTTTCCCACTACCCTTCCACGTAAATTTGGGTAGATTACCTCTAAATGCTTCCTTCCTCATCCCTAACCCATTAGAGTAACTATCATATTTTCGTATAGCCTGAACAGTTAGTAAGTCACGGTGATGAAAAAAATATCAATAATGTACATCACAAGTTGACGCCCAAGACCAAGAGCACGTGACAACTAATGCTGGGGTGACCTTACTATTTGTTGTAGGATGGTTAAAGGAAATTGGTCTCTGCTTAAATCAGCACAAAGCTGGAAGTTAATTATAGAACTGACGCTCTACTGAGTCAATAACCTCCCCAGGGGATTGAAACGAGTCATTTCTAGGAAAGCGGTCTTTTTTTTTAAATGATGCTTTTAGAACCAAAAGGCGCTCAAAAGGCGCTAGCCGGGAAACAGATTATGACAAAACCTATTTTAAAATGTGAATTTGTATTCTCATTATCATGAGAGTTTTTCTTTCTTGTGCTTGAGGCGATAATGCCACGCCTTGGTTTGGAAATTAATTATCTAGAAGGAAACTATGGCTCTAAGTATAATTTATATTTCTTTAAGCGTTTGACAATTTATTTTTAAATATATACATTAAAATCCCGTTAGACCGAACACCGGTAGTCCGAAATTCCGGAAAATCTAAACACGCTTTTCGGAAAATGGGAACAAAAACCAAAGTAAGTCTAATAATTAAACATCAGATTTTTTGACAATGATTAAATTATTGAACAACTTTTGTCTTGCCCAGACTTACTTAACACGTCGACAGGATTAGCTGTATTCAACTCCATCTCTAATACCTTAGAAAACAATAGACTATTCTGGCAAAATATGCCTTTCTATCTGTACAGATGGTTCACCAGCAACGACTGGAGGATTCAAAGAATTAATTGCAAAACAAAAACAAGACTTCCTTAACTTAGGTTCCACTCATTGTTTCATACATCGTGAGTCTCTAGTGGTGAAACCTTTCCCTGCCGAACTTAAAAGTGTTTTGGACTCCGTTATTGAGATGGTCAACTACGCTAAATCAAGAACTTTGTCTTGAAGTAGGCTCTCACCATGATATATTAGATCTACACACCGATATTCACTGGCTGTCAAGGGTAAAAGTTCTCACGAGATTTTATGAGCTTAAAAACGAGTTACTTAACCTCTTTCTTTATTCCTGAAAATCCGGAGTTTATTTCCCAATTAAATTATGAGGAATGGTATGCCAAGATAACTTACTTGACTGATATTTTCAGCCATTTAAATAGTCTGAATGCAAGTATGCAAGGCAACGAAGAAAATGTGTTAACCCCGAGTGACAAACTTTATGATTTCTTAAATGAGCATATACTATGGAAACTACAGATGGAAAATAAACAGCTGCATATGTTTCCTCCAAAAACTTGTTATCCCTATATTGCGGCTTCGGGGGTAACTGGTTGTGCCACGATGAAAGAGTCGTCTCTGGGTGACGTTGTATTCAGACACGTGTGGGTATGGGTAGAAAAATGGTCAGCGAGTGTCCCGGCAACGTAAGTCGTGGTGGAACATGAAGAAGTCCCGGGGAGGGGAGGTAGGGTGCTGGTCCCGGCAACCTAAGTCACGGTGGGAGGCAGAGTGACGGTGGGAAGAGATTATTGCTCTTTCGTAATATAAGGCAATTTATTAGCTCTTTCAAAAATGTAGCACACCCGGATTGGGTAATCCCTACAGTCAAGTCAACCTTCCAATCCTCTTCCCGGAAATCGACTCATGCAACATCAACACATCATCATGCCTTATACACACCTTTCCCCCATCCCAATAAAAGAAAATCCTCCCCAAATTCCGAGACCCAGCACAATCATTCATTATCACCAATTTCACCTCACAATATTAATTAATTATACAAATGTTTGTACATGGTATCTAATTCATTCAAGAGGCCAGGAGTCACGACAGTGGCGTTTCTATCAAGGTAGATATCTTGCGTCGGGCAACACAACCAACCACCTGTAGTATTCTGCAGGCTCATTTCATCTGTTCCATTTCATCAGGTTAATAAGTTAATTCACGAGGTTAAGAGTCATGACAATTACTTGGTACTCAAACAACAAATCAGCCCTTTCCCAGATGACCTAGCTAGGCATAATTGTCAAGGTAGATATTCTGAGTCAGGCAACAGGGGAAACCCCACACATCACATCAGCATGCTCTGATGCACCCTGAAGGGAGCACGAGAGCAAATTCCAACACGTACCGACCAATTGGTCACACCGTGTGGTTTCGGATTCTAAAACAAACGACTTGTCACATTTCACGAAGTTTCTAAAACAAAGCAAAGAAAAATATATTATTAATATTGGTGGAGGAAAAAAAAAGTATATTGGGAAACCTAATAAGGGTTTTTAGAGTTACGTGCGGAGACACTACTCTATGGAGGGCTGGGTGAGAGCCTCCCAAACCACAGTCTGACACTTCTCACTTATCCGAGCAGGGCTTTGGAACGTCGGTGACACCCTCCAGGCTCAATGACGTAATTCCCAAGCCCCTGGATAAGAGGATTGGTGGCACTGGAAAGTCTGTCGTAGAAGGACTGCGTCAGCTTCCGGAAGTGTTCCTTGATGGTAGGCATATCCACAGTCGACGCAGAGTCATATTCCGGACGTACCAAGGTGAGTCTACAATGATCCTCAGACGATTTCTCTTTGGCGCTGAGTACAGTGGAGAAATCGTCATGGACGGTTCAAAGGACATGAAGTGTGGATCGGCCCAGGCAGTAAAGAGGGTGGTTGGTGCGATCAGTGCAAGTGCGAAAAACAGGCGCAAGACCGAACAGTGAGGTACAACAAGCTGATGTAGATCCTCGAGGAGAAATTACATCGGGATTGATCTTGGAACATATGTCAGTGCTTGAAGATAAAATTAAGCAGTACTCCCCCTCTCTCACCGTCAACGAATATGACTGGGTACGCAATCCGTATGCTGTATCGCTTGAAGCAACAGCCCAAATTACTCTGAAAAAAAGTCGAAGAACTCGCTGAACTGCAGGCAGATCGGAACCTACAGGTGAAATATGGAGACCTATAACTTGCTAAGTTTTTGATGTTAACAAAGAAAGAATACCCAGTAGTATCAAAATATGCTGTAAGAACGCTGTTGCCATTTCCACTACTTACCTTTGCGAACTGACATTTTTGGCACTTGAAAACATAAACAAATAATAAACGAGAGCGACTTATTTCCATTGAACAGGAAATTCGGGTCTGTTTATCATATATACGTCTAAAAATAGAGATTTTATGCAAGAAAAGACAAGCCTATGTGTCTCACTCATTAACTCGAACTATTAGTATTTATTGTTTCAGCTGTTTTAAATTATAAATATATTTAAAATGTTCATATGTATTTTTGATTTTTCCTGTTAACATATTTTTACTATTTTAATTTTTTTTTTCAGTAAAATAACGACAAAAATTTCGCGGCACATCTAGCCAATCTATCCCTTTGATAAACACTGGGTGGGACAGAGGGCAATGTCCGGACGTAGAGGGCTGTAGTACAGACATGAATCTATAATCTAGCTTATACATTTATTAATCGAAGGTATAACTAATATCTGAATATAATCTCTTACATTTTACTAGACTGATTAGAATATTTAATTCACAAATATTTTATAGCTACCGTTTCAATTTGGTTCACTTTGTACATCACAAAGTGCAATTGTTATAATTAATAGAATATATTATAATGTTATTACTAAACAAGCTCTCATGTGGTGAGCTCTGAAATATTTAATTTGAGATTATGGGTTTTATAATTACATAATTAAACACATATAACATGTCTGTACTTGACCACAAATTATTCAAATAATGTTATATTTTATATTCATTTATATTTCTAATCCATCTCAATTATTTTAATTATTTTTGTGCTCTCGCTGGAAAATAAATCTGAACAAATTAATTACAGCGTATTCTAATTTGGTCACAAAATTACTTAGTCTCCAACACTTCAGCTAAAATAATAATTAAACTTTATTATTAATAGTAATACTAAGCAATCGTATCAGTACCAGATATGAACCATTTATTATAACTATTACCCATTTCTGTGGCTAAATGGTCTAAGGAATCACTCTTATGTTAGACTGGCCTGCTAATTACGAGAAAGTCGGGGTTCAAATCCTGGTCAGGTCTGCAAAGGGTGGTTTCCCACTCACCTTCCAAACAAATGCGGGTAGATTACCTCTAAAATGTTCTCGTCTTCATCCAAACCTTATTAGAGTAATTATCATATATATGTATAACCTGAACAGGTAGTAAGATGCGATTATTAAAAATCAATTAGGACTGCTATTATAAACTACTAACTATAAATAATTGCACCAGAATTCGTCAGGAAATTATCATAAGAGGACCCTGAACGTCTCTAGTTAAAGTGTGTTTATTTAGTTAATTATTGAGTTAATCGCTAGTAAACAGTTTATATCAAGTTACACATTTGTAAGCAAATATAACTTAATTAAACTTTGGAATAAACAATTAACTAATTTCTTTAATAAAACAGTGAAATAAAGTTTTCTTAATAAAGATTGTTTTATTTAACCCTAATAAGATATTACCCTCATATCTTAGAATTAAAATTTAATAAGTGGTCATTAAAATTATACTATATACTAAACTAAAATACTAAATTACTAAAGAAAGAAAATATTGAAGAATTTTTTTTCCTGCTAAATTGAACCAAATAACTTTTAAGATTGAAAGTCGACATAAGGACGAGCGTACGCAATTATTTATAACAAAATTAGTTTTCATCAAAATTAAATTAACAAAGGATTCATTAAGTTATTTAGCAGTACAAATCAATACCTTTTTTTTCCTCCGCATCTTACTAGCCGTCCGGACTATTTGCCTTTAATCACGCCAATTCTGTGAAGAGGTTGAAAGTAGAATATTATGGCTTCCCCCTTATTTGCGTGCAAAGAAAGTGGGAAATAATTTAGCGAAAACACCCACAATACACCAGGCTAAGATTCGAAATCCGACCTCGCCGTCAGCGGCACCCAGACTAGACGAGTTATCAGCTTATTCCGCGTGCACACCGATGCAGAAGGGAATATTTTATTATTATTTTGTACTAATTAAAGTAATGAGTTAGGGATGAGGAAGGTTGAATTTAGAAGAAGTTTATCCGCATTTACGTTGAGGAATAGTAGGAAATCATTGAAGGAAAAATGCCTTCACTACACCTTGCCGGGATTCTAACCCCGATCTCACCACCATCAGCCAGTCCAGTTTATTGTGATATTGACGCCATAGATCGTTCTACTACCTAAATGGCTGTATTATGAAATTAACAGACAGCTTTAAACCAAGTGACAAAAGGGGCCCCATTTCTTTCTAAGATGATGCTTAAAACAATTAAATGTTTGGGTTGGAAAAAAATATTTGACCTCAGTTTTATCTTAATGTTTTGAAAGAAAAAAGAATAACAGTTTTACACATCGTGTAATTTAACGAATTATCTCACACTTATACAGAATATAAATTTTTGAGATATATCTTGAACTAATATCAATTAAATAATGAAACACTCTGGAATTTACGTTTCTTTAAAGCCATTCTGATGTTTTAAAGGTGTGTTCAAATTCAGTTTGATAATTTCAATTGGTAGATAGTGCAGCAGTTTTTTCGGAGTTCACTATGTTTGGAAAGTCCTCAGGTGAAAAATACAAATTCTATGCTGACGTCCGGGGTTCAATCCTCGGTCCCGGCATAAATTTATCTGATTACCAAACCCTTCCTTCACCTCTGACAAGACATCTTGTGAATGTGAGGAATGTCAGGTCTCCACCGTGGTTCGGATCCCACGTTAAACTGTAGGTCCTCCATTTCATCTCGCAATCACGCTACCATTTCACATTAGCGTAAAGTGCGTATAACCCGAACGGGTAGTAAGACGCGGTGCTAATAATAATATTAAGAAGAAGAATACAAACATATCAAGGACCTTAAAAATAACGAATTAAAATTATTCTAATTTTATAATAGCACTGTAATATTTAATAAAACACAAATATCGGTGTTGAAAAAGCACTAAATGAACTTTTCCTTCAAATTTTCCATGTAACAAGCTCCCAGACCCCGTATACAGTAGACCTGTATACTATTAGCCTAACACCTCAGTACTGGGGGATTGCCTACCTGCAAGGCTGACGGTAATTACCTCCTCTTTAATGCTTTCAATAATCCTGCTTTGCCTGTCTGTCTTGTGTACGGAGCTACGGGCTAATCTAGTTACCAGTTTCGAGTAAACTTACACAAATATGGCTTCTCGGGAACAAATTTACATCCGTTTCAGTTCAAGAACCGTTTTAACGAACGGGGACATTTTGAATTGAGTCCCTTATAAACATGATAATGTTTTAGATTGAATATTATTAAGCAAGGAATATTTTCCACCGAGTCATATTTGAGCAAACGGAAATATAAATTGTAACTATGTAGATAAAATCTCATTTAAATCTAAAATATATTTATATTCAATTGTAGCTTCATAATTAATGTATACTAATTTAATTCGATCTAGTTTTAGACTTTTCGTGTTGAAGACCATTCACAGGCTAAGATTCTGAATCTGAGTCTTTGGTTAGAATACCGGGGCGATAAAAACGTAGGTGAGGTGAAACTAATAGCTAAATATAAATTAAATAGAATTGGGTCATAACTCTACCAGTATGGTAAACATCTTTACGAGCAATAATTAAAAATGTAATCTGCATAAAAATACCTTTTGAGCCAAATATTTATTCTGTACAAATAATTATATTATGTTTTAAAACTTAATCGTTGAAAATAAAATTTATTTAGGCGTTACGGAGAAAGAAACATTATTTTTTAAAAAAAACTTTAAAATTATTTAAATACATTTTAACTTATTCTCTTGTGGATTTGAAGTTATATAAAACAACTTAAATATAATATTTGAAATACTTATACTTTAGAACGCGTTTATAAATTACAGTTTAATTTTCGAAAATATTTTATTCAAAGCAACAAAATAACATTATATAAAAAATATGCTGTGTAATATAAGTCAATTTTCAACTATTTAATTATGTGAGTACAGTATAAATTAAATATTTCACATTTTAAAGAAGCTATTTATAGATTTGCACACATTTTAAATCAAGTGGCACATCCTGTTACATATGTTACCATGTGTATTCACTGTCAATGCCTCCATTAGGCCGTGTTTTCAGTCAAACATATGTTCCATTCAGTGACTTAACAACATAAGATCTGCTTCGGTGGCCACATGGTCTAAGGCGTCACTCTCGTGTTGGACTATACTCCCGATGACATGGAGATCGGGGTTCAATCGTGGTCGGGTCTACTGAGGGTGGTTTTCCCTGATTGGTTCTCCACTCGTCCTCCACTCAAATGCGGGTACATTTCCTCTCAAATTCATCCTTCCTCATCCCTAACATACTAGCGTAATGAGTACATATGCGTATAATCTGAATGGGCTGTAATAAGTGATAAAAAAACAAGTTTAATTTTATGTAAAATTATGCCGTTAATTATATCCTATTAGTGTATATATACTTTTATTTATTGTATTGCAATGAATTATTATAAACCAAATTGATAAGGTCCAAACAGCTAAACGTTACAGTGTAACAATCATGTTTTTATACATCTGCATTTATTTTTATGTCTTAATATTCCTATAGCGCCAAAGGTTTTATTGGCTATAAATGATATAAGCTCTTTAAGCTAATTAAATGTAATGAGTAGGAGAACAATTAATAATACACTCCTGCATTTGTGTGAATATAATATTGTAAAATAACTGTAAATAAAGGCGTATAACCTGAACAGGTAGTAAGACGCGGTGCTAAAGAAAAACGAACGAAAAGTTCCAGTTTAGAGATACAATATCAAACCCCGGCCAACCAGTAAAATAAACGGTATTTTAATATTATAATAATAACACAGGTTAATAAGTGATACAATCCATGATATATTTAAATATTTAACTTCTATACCTCTTACGTGACTAGTTTTCTGCAAATTGTACCAATTATTTTCAATCGGTTTGATATTAATAGATAATTATTTCTTTCTTGTCTATACAAACACACAATTTAATATATTTTTTAGTTTAATATAAACCACACATTTTCTATGAGACTGCGGTAAATGTTACTCTGGTAGACCGAAACTTGAAACAAACATAAAATGTAGTAAAAGTTATTAGAAAATACTCATTGGGGCATTATTAAACAATGGTTTTGGTATTTATATAATTATTATATTCATAAAGTTTTGTGTTTTAACTACAAATACATGTTAGTCGAATTTATTAAATCCATTTTAGCAACGTTTATTTAAAACCCAACTGATAACTTATGTTGATATACGTATCTCGGTTACCTTAACTCTTACACACTTACAAACAATTTTCCTGGATACCTCCCTTCCTTAAATTTATCCCACCCTCCCCTTAATTTCACGATACCGCAGAAATACAAACTTTTCCAATCGCCAGAGGCTAGAGAAATAAATTACTTGTGACATGCGTGGTTATTCCTCTAGGATTGTTAGAGATTCTCTTCTGTGTGCGATATTTGCCGGTCTGTTCGAGTACTTCCCCTCCCCTATCACTTCCCCTTCCCCTCACTCTCATTATCCTTCCCTATGAACATGTATCCAGTATTCATTCTCTTGTGCTGTATCCTTATTTCATACTGGCTACTGTACGTCATTTCAAGTTCTGTCTGCTAGTCTTAACACCCCCTCCTCCCTTTACTCTCATCATCACCCATCGTAAATGTCTGAGAAGCTTTTCACGCAAACACAATGGTATTTTTCACTTCCGGAGGATTTATTTACATTCGAAATAAAATGCTAGTAGAAAAAATATATATAGTCTAGAAATCTATTCTCTTTTTTTAAAAAAAAGTGATCAAAGTGTGTTTGGTATATTAAAATGTTCTTTTTTTTTTTTTTGACAAAGCAAGCTTTAATTTTGTTATTTAGAACTAATTTTTTTTTCTATTTATAAACAAATATCCCTGTGAACATATTTAATTGTGTATGTGTTAAAAAGAAAGTTACGTATTTTGTGTTTGTCACACTGTAGATAGTATAGGGAAAGTGGGGGAGCGGGGACAAAATAAAGATTTACATTATTTCGATAAGTGTTCTAAAATCTAAAAATAAGATCTTTCATTATTAGAAAGCTATTTGCGTGTCTTGTTTGTTTTCTGAAAGGATGTATCATGGCTTTTTTTTTTAAACCTGATATAATTAGCGTGCACTTTCTAAAAACAGGATGATATTATCACGCTATTAACACATTAACCATACCTAACGACAGAGGGTTAGTGTAGTGTCAGACATTCCTGACATCGATAAGGGATACGGGGTTTCGACCCCAAACCGGTGCTTTTAGGGTGATATTTTCCATTTTTAGTTGTATAACTTGCTCTCGGGTATTTTACATTTTAAGATAAATTATTTATCCTCTTTTTGTACTCTTAGATCAGTTGGTAACCAAACTGGTGGACATTGGAGCTAAGATATTGGGTTCTCAGTATAATAGACTACCGGTAACGGGCAGGTTAGGGTTCTAATCTCAGCTGGGCGTACTGAAGGTGTTTTCCCAGTGTGTTTTTCCCAATCTCTCTCCATGCTAATGCGGGTGTATTTATTATACCTACCGTAATTACTAGCCCTTATTTTAAAACGTCGATGGCACTAAAAAAATAGATCAGATAATGCAAGTTTAGGATGTACGGAGAAGTATAAGGGGCATAGACCATAAAAAAAACTGATAAAATAAACCTTCTCTAATTACAAACATACCCGGTTCGGTGGTTCAACGGTCTAAAGCGTCACTCTCACAATATGTTGTACTTTCGATTATGGGAAAATTGTGGTTTGAATCCTGGTCGGGTGTACCAAGAGTGGTTTTCAACTCTTCCTCCACTCAAATGTTAGTACATATAATCTAAATTTCACCCTTATCATCCCTAAGACATCATATAATTAGTATATATGCGTATAACGGATAATGAGATATGGAGAGTTTTTTAAATGCAAAAATGTATTTCCTTAATGGGGAAATGAGATATGTCTTTGTATCTAATTAAATTAATTTAAAATAAGTATATAATTTAATTGTTTTAATTAAAGGATCTGAAAATGTTTTCCCAAGTGTAACTGTAAGGCAAATCCAATTTCGTGTCGACGTCAAATGGTTCCACGATCATTCCTATTTCTTACATTTGTTTTTATGCGCGAAAGAAGCACGAAAATGACGCCTTAAAAGTAACAAGCCTCCAATTTTCCCGGACCCCTCCCCTTTCCCTCTCCCCCTATAAAACCTCCCTTCTTGCGACTACAGATAGCGCTACTGATCTTCGACTGGCTTTGTGCCAGGTCAGTTAAACCTCTCAACTGTTTTATGACATTTAGTTCCTCCTAGACCACAGAGAAGGAATCCTAATGCGCGTTTAGGGAGATAAGCTTCATCTTCAGACTTGATTTTATTATAAACTGATTTAAAACAGATTTGTTAACTATCATCACACATTAATATAAAATAATAATACTGATACTTAGTACCGCGTCTTACTACCCTTTCGGGTTATACGCACTTACGCTAATGTGTAATGGTAGGGTGATTGTGAGATGGAATGGAGGACCTACAGTTTAACGTGGGATCCGAACCATGGTGGAGGCCTGGCATTCCCCACATCCACAAGTTGTGATTAATACACATCTTGTCAGAGGTGAAGGAAGGGTTTGGTAATCAGATAAATCCGTGCCGGGACCTAGGATTGAACCCCGGACCTCCAACACAGAAGTCTGACAACTTACCCCTAGACCACCAGGTGACCTGTTTAAACTGTAGAAGCACTGGCATTGTATATGTTTGGGTCCAACACTCTCTTGTTTGAAAAGTTTTGGTCAATGAAAGGGGGTGAGGCGGGGTAAGAGATTACCGTTACCTGGACTCTGGACTATTGTAGTCGGAGAGATGGCAGCTCCTAGCTCTCAGCTGGTCTTTCTCACGAGGAACATTCTGCAAGTGAGTTGTTTTAAAGAATTCTCACTTGGAAGCGCTGTTATCACTGGATATTTTAGGTTCTACCTGACTCGAGGGGCACAACAAATCTCCCAAAAGGCTACGTATCTGTTATTTCCTTGTCTGTGCCCTAGGCACATGCGCCCTCAGAAATTAGACTTTTATTGGTTTGTATTTGCGCGGGAAACGTATTTGTTGAGTCGTAAATAAATGCGAAATGAGTAATCTAACATCGATTATCCTGCTAACCTGGAATCGAGTTGGCGTGACTACTTTGCCTGGAGATATATTGATGGGAGCTCATGGGTACAGTTATGTGCATAAAAAACCACGTGAAGGATCTATACTGGCTGAGGTATTTGAGTTGATATTTCGAAATATACCCGAAACGAAGTATTTTAGAAAAAATATATATTTTTGAATGGTAGAGAGAACTTCTCAAGGTATTTTTTGATTTGGTTGACGTCTTCAAGATTATTTTAAGGTCAACTTTATTTTTTTAAATGAAGACCTATATTTTTGTAACGGCAATCTATCCTACACCAAAAAAAACTTCTGCCTGATTTTTATTATATGATATACATTTTTGAAAATATTATTATTATTATTAGCACCGCGTCTTACTACCCGTTCGGGTTATACGCACTTACGCTAATGTGTAATGGTAGGGTGATTGTGAGATGAAATGAAGGACCTACAGTTTAACGTGGAATCCGAACCACGGTGGCGGCCTGGCATTCCCCACATTCACAAGATGTCTTGTCAGAGGTGAAGGAAGGGTTTGGAAATCAGATAAATCTGTGCCGGGACCGAGGATTGAACCCCGGCCGCCAGCACAGAAGTCTGACACCTTACCCCTAGACCACCAGGTCACCCTTGAAAATATTATTAATTTATTTATAAAATTATGACGTCAATATAGGTTCAAAATGATGACCAATAACATTGATGTACTTTTAATGTAATAAAAGGTTTTTGAATAAAATTTGCTATAAAAATTCAAGTCAAAAATATGTTTTAAAGTTGTATGTCAAATAAAAAGGGTTTAAGAAAAAAGTTGTTTGTTTTTTATGTACAATAAAAGGCCGTTAAAATTATTGATTTTCATTCTAAAATCAAAATTGACCATGGAATAACTTAAAAGACGTCCACCAATTAAAAAATAACTAGTACTTTTTAATTTCCACTTCGAAAATTAAAAACAAACTTTTGTTCTAAACAATCTTTTATATATTTCTTTGTTTTCGGAATATTGTATAACCTACATATTAATATAGTGGCTGCTCAATAATCTGTCTGTTTATTCCTAGATAACTGTCATACCTCAACCAATTTTAACGAAATTTGGCAATGATATTCTTTTAACTTAGGCTGAACGATGCATTTTTTTCAATCTGGTTATCCATTTAAATAATGTGGCTCTAAAAAGGTTGTTTACACAAATTTCATTTCAAGTAATTTGGATTAAAATTTTCCAAGCAATCGTAGGCCTACCTAAGGTGTATTTGACAAATATTACGAGACTGACGTCGTAAACCTTGGTTATTCTCTATTAATATAAAGCACAATGAGTAATAGTTTTAATTTGATTTCTGTCTAACATGATCACCAAGCAAAAATATAAACTTTAAATTCCAAATAGAAATAACATGGAGGATGCTTGAACTATCTTAAAGTTAAATATAAATATTGAATAATATTGTGACTTAGGCCTTTGGCCCTGTCGATTGCAAATATAAAACCTATTTGGTGGGATGGTGGGCGGGAGGGTGAAAGGCGTAGTGTGACTTCACAACCGACCAAAGTATCCTTCCGCGCCAACAAGAACAGATGGATCACGGAAACCGTAGATGGCGGACAAGTCTTACGGAAAAACCAAAAGTTTGTAAATATTCAGTTTTCTCGAGAACGAGTGAAATGTTTATGTTAATATTTTAAACACCCCTTCTATAATCATTTACCTATGTTTATTATTTGTTACATTTTCTTATTTTTTGTTATGAAACCGGCAGTTTTCTATTGAAAAATGTCAATTTTATCTATATTTGATCACTGTTAAAATTATATAGGAGGTGTGTATATAAAAATCATAACTTAATCAACATGCTTCTATTCTTGAACAAACCGTTTCTGAAAAGAAAATTGCAAACCAATAAAAAAAAAAGATAACCGTTTGTTCCCATGGCTTTGAATTTCCACGCTAAATGAACAGGGCCAATCGCTTGGATATAAAATATTAATTTTCAGAGGAATATAACTTTATATACTTGTTTTAATTTTTGGGTGGGTGACTGTACAAAAAAAAGGGGGGCAATCAATTCAGTTAATTACAAACAAGACGGATAATGTTTGTTGCGTTTGACTTCCGAACAAGACAACCAAAATAATGACCCGAAGGAGAGAAAATAAATAAACGTAGGGAGAAAAATAGAGAAAAAAAGGAAAGTGTTACTTATTTGAAGGTTGGACCTGTTCGTTCGTTCACGAATAAAACTTTTTTGTTGCTATTTTGGTATGAAATGCACGTCCCACCTCGTTTTTTGGAAGACGGTTCATCGATGCCCTGATAAGAATTTGCGGAGGGAACTTAGAAAATCTTTATTGTTATTCCAAGCTGCTATCTTGAATGGAGAGATCTTCAAATTTTATCTTGACACCATACATTATTTTAAAATTAAGCCTTTATTTGTTGGTGAACAAGACACTGTTGTCGAGGGGGAAAAAATCAAATTAAATGTGTACTAGATTTTCAATACAAATATTGTAAATTATAATTTCACATCTTTCCCCCGATAAAAAGTAAAATTACTTCTAATCTGATATATTTCTTAGCTAGTTTAATTCAACAACTGCTGAGCTGCTAACTTGAGTTGCCGCGTACTGCCGCTGGGTTAAGTCTAATTGCTAAGTGCATTTTCTGAGTTTCTCCATTTAATCATTGAATATATAAGCTGTTGAGTTGTTACGGCATTTGTTGAGTTGTTACGGACAGTCACTGTGTTGATATATACAATGTTGAGTTGCTATGTATAGTCGATAGTTGGTAAGTGTAGTTGATGAGTTGATAAGTGCAGTTGTTGAGCTGCTAAATGCAATTGCTGAGTTACTACATGAAGTTGATAAGTTTCTAAGTGTAGTTGCATAGTTTAAGAGTTGCTAGGCTAGACCTCATGTGTTGTCTTTCAGACGTAGTCTAACTATATTCAGACCCCTTGTGTTGTGTTTCAGACGTAGTCTAACTATGTTCAGACCCCTGTGTTGTGTTTCAGACGTAGTCTAACTATGTTCAGACCCAGATTTTGTGTTTCAGACATAGTCCTACTATGTCCAAACACCTTGTGTTGTGTTTCAGACTTTAAGTCCTACTATGTTCAGACCCCTTGTGTTGTGTTCCAACTTAGTCCTACTTGTTCATACCCTGTGTTGTGTTTCAGACGTTAGGTCTTACTATGTCTCAGACCCCTTTTGTTGTGTTTCAGACGTATTACTCACTTTGTTCAGACCCACATGTTGTTGTGTTTCAGACGTAGTCTTGCTATGTTCAGACCCCGTGTGTTGTGTTTCAGACGTAGTCCTACTATTGTTCAGACCTCATGTGTTGTGTTTCAGACGTAGTCTTACTATGTTCAGACCCCATATGTTGTGTTTCAGACTTAGTCCCATACCCAGTTTGTTCAGAACCCTCATGTGTGTTGTGTTTCAGACTTAGCCTACTATGTTCAGACCCATGTGTTGGTGTTTCAGACGGGTTAGTTCTTGCTATGTTCAGACCCCGTATGTTGTGTTTAAGGCGGGGTCCCACCATGATACGGCCCCACCCTGCCTCCCGAGAGCCCGTGGGTGAAAGACACAAGTCCACCTTGGGTCTGCACCTTCTGGTGTCCCCTGAACTGTTCAGCGCGGGGCGCCTCAAGATCCGCTGCACCGCCAGCCTGCACCACCTGTACTCCCAGAGCACGGAGAAGAGTGTTGAGGAAGACAGACCCCGGGTGGGGCCCTCCTACGTCTACACGGCACCACCCCCTCCTCCGAGGACAGGTTTACGGACTACGAGGACGAGAACCAAGGTATATACTGGTCAAGAGGTCATTTCCAGGCGAGGGTAGAAAACAGATGGCTGTTATTATCTCGTGGTCAGCTTCAGTGGGCGCGGGGTAGAGTGATCGCCTCAGGACCGGATGATTGTGAGTTCGAAGCCAGCTGAGGTCAACGAATTTTTTCTTGAAAGATAAAAATTTTTAGCACAACTTCCTTCGTAGGGGAAGTAAATCCATTGGTTTCATGTTGATTGTGGTATTTAAAAGAACCCTGGAAGATATGTGGAAATACCTTTCTCTGCAAAAAATTGTAGACCCTTTCGAGCTAGCTCATAGAAATTCTCGTGTACCGATATAATCAGTCGGTTCAGAAAGTGAAGGTTAAATACCTCAATTAGATTACTTTATTTTTTTCATCATAAGCTCAAGGTTTAAAACGTTCACTATTACAATAGTTTATATATATTAGATATTATAATTACACGCTTCAGTGGCCAAATGATCTAAGGCATACTCTCATGTACGACTGGACTGCCAATGATGGGGAGATCGGGGTTCAAATCCTGGTTGGGTGTACTGAGGGTGTTTTTACTCAATGGTTTCACACTCTCCTTCCACGAAAATGCGGATAGATCACCTCTAAAATTCTTTGTTCCTTATCTTCTACCTCATTGGAGTAAGTATCATGACGTGTATAACCTGAACAGTAGTAAGCGAGACGTGGTGATACAAAGAAATATTAAAGAAAGAAACCGCTTAAAATAATGGAGACCCGTGTGAAATGTCGAACCAAGGACCTGATCAGTCGTTCTTTATGTATTTACATTGACGTCGTGTGTTTCCAGGAGAAGATATATCGGCTGCAGCGAGCTCTGGGGGGGCAGTAAGTCAAGGAAATGGACCGGAAATGGCGCCGGGACCATATCTATCCTAGTTCTGCTATTCTCCTTGTTCAGCGTCACATGAAGTCACCAGAAGAGTCGTAAACAAACACAGAAAGAAGATATGGGATCGGCACAATCCGGACAGAGAACAGATCAGTGACAAGATTGGATTCTTCCTCCTCCCCTCCTTTACCCTTCTTATTGGATGTGAAGGGGTGTGGGGGAGTTATGCCAAGGTCATGATAACTTAACCTTCACTTAATGTAAATTAATATATGTGATCAGGATTCACGTAACCCTAGCAAAACACAGACCATGGATTTTGACTGTTTTTAAAACAAATTGCTCACTAAGATGGAACCCAAGAATTAAAGGTCTGAATAATCTACAGGTACTTGCAATAGAAGCTTTACTAGATACACAGAATAAAGTGTAACAAGAGGCTAAGATGTTTTAGTGTTGGCGGGACGCGGACAAACTACCCCGAATAAGTCCACATTTCATTAAACAAACAAATGAAGTACTAAATAGACGTGTTGACGTCACTAGCAATATGATTGGTTGCCTAGAACACGTGGCAACCTTCACTTAAAGTCTACGTAACATGAAAAAGTGATCCCATAAACAACTTGTCTAGTTGAAAGTTAACTGCAAAGTGGTGGCTTCCATTTAAAATCAAGAGGAGATACTTTACGTTACGTGAATTTTAAGTGAACGTTATATGAATGTTTCGTTGATCGTGATCCCGGCATTAAGAACAAGGTTTTTTTTAAGGGTTCTAAAATAGTTTTTACGCTTTTTTTTTTTGTAACATTGTCACAAACAATTAAATAAATTATTTTAAAAACTCCATTGATGGTTTATAAAGTCAAGATGTCCATGTGTGCTATATTCAGACGATTTAAACAATCGCAAGGAAACTTGGAGCAAAGTCACTGCTTGATCTACATTGTTTTGAAAAAAAAACAAGAAAAAACCGCCATTTTACTGTGAAAAAATATTTTCTTAAGATCCCCAGTCAAACATTAAAAATTAAGTGTATTATGATTATGTAAATTATAACTTGGGGTATCCTCCCACGCTGGCCAAATAGTGAGAAAAATAAACTGTTGATGTACTCTACCTTTTAAATTAGATATTCTATAAAATAAAATGTGATAATCTAATTTTTTTTAATTGCTAGTAAACAGACGGAAATATATTCGACACTTATTTTTAAAAAATCCTGATATGATAAAAAGCTTTTGTAACATTTGTTAATAAAGTATTCATGTGTTTCTTTTGAGTCCATTCAAATCGATACTATACCATACAACATCGAAACTAATTCTTCAAGTGATCCATGTGCCAATCTAACGATAAATATTGCTTTTTTAATTAGTAATCGTGGTAATATTATTATGTTACACTGTGCATACGACTTTATTTAAATTATATGTTTAAACAAATAATTCTTAACAATACTCTATTCGTTGTCGTTACTACGTGGACATCTATTTTAATAAATCCAATAAAATTAAATAACTATTTGTACAATTTTACTGGAATACATGTATAATTCTTTATGTAAAAAAGACATGCAAAAATAATTATGCTTTCATCTATAAAATGCAATTAGTTCTAAAAGACTTTATGTGATGTAAAATTGGTTTGTAACGAAGGGCCGTTTAAATTATGTTTTATATTTGTGGGAGTATTTTGTATTTAATAATCTAAAATTGTGTTTAAATAATTTGTTTATTTTACTACTACCAACTAATTGTGAAATGACGTTTCATTATTTACAAGAGATCTACTGGACCCATTGTTTGGAAGATATTCGAGGTATGACTGACTGAAGGGAAATACATAATTTTGTAAGGTTTGTTCTGCCATTATGGTTAATTTTTTTTCATCCATTGCTGTTTCCATCTTGTGACCTGAGTAATTTTTAATTCAAGCAATACATTTTCCACTATAAGTTTGCTAGGCCTGTCGTAGCTTCAGCTGCCTTGTCATCTAGCTTAAGACTAGGACAGGCTCAACATACAGTCCGCAGGTATTAATTTATCAATGTGAAACGGTAAACCTACATTTCACCAAATATACATTTTTTGGCCACTCTGAGAATCGAACCCGGGACCCTTATCTCAGTAAAGAGATACGCTACCGACTGAGCTAAGGTGTCGGGTTGCCATTATGATTAAAATTTTAATTATTATATTAGTAATGATCACTAACAATTTCAAATACACACACGTAACTATAATTAGTTTAAATCATCCAATATTAATACTGGCATAATGTTATCTGAATCTAAATTATAATTTCTACTCATAAAATAACTCCATGGTTTAAGCCTGCAAGAGAGTTATTCCGACCAAGCGGCCACCGCAAAGATAGTGCCAACATTTGCAGATATAGGGTGTCATGTTGTCAACAAACGAACCCTCCAGTCAATAATCTCAGTTTTCTAGACCGGCACTGCTTATCCAAGTAGCGCCACATTTGTCCTCACGATGATAAGTTGACCCGTTACAGACTCACTGCTTCACAGGAAAGAATTGTGGAAGCGCCGGTATCAAATCAGGACCTATGGATCTAGCCACAGGGTGACCATAATATCTACTCATTGTGGTCTAAATTTGTTTCGAATTAACTTGTCATCTAGTCAGACTTTCTTTTGTAATGTTCATGTGTGAATGAGATGATCTTTTACAACAGCTTTTTGTTCGTACTATTTTTTTTTAATTATACTATTAACTATTATTATTAGATGTTCTGTCTTAGGACAGGTCCATTCCTTTCTAGTGGACTTAGACCGCCAATGCACTCTGTCCTCTCCTTTCCTTCAACTCATCTAGTATTTGAATCCTCCTTCTTCCTAGCTCCTCTTTCCTCAACCATCCCTTCTATGACATCTGCAGAAGATGATCCCTTCTATGGATGCGTCCGATCCTGTTTGTTTTGCGCCGAAGAATTACATCCAAGATGGTTTTATTTTTACCCACTCTTTTTAGAACTTCATTTGTCACCTGTCTGTCCATCTGGTCTTCTCAAGTCTTCTCCAGCCCCACATTTCAAAGCTCTCCAATTACTTATATATGGACATATAAAAATAATAAATTTGTTGGGTAAAAGAGCTTTCAAAATACAAAAAATAAAACTGTCTTAAAAGTCGTGTTTATTTTTTAATAAAATGCAAGCTTATATTGACAAAGGAAGTCTTGAATTGGAAAGACATTTGAATTAAGAAATTCCTCTTGTCCGCTATAGGCTCCGTGCAAAGTGCAGACAATATTTGAATTCACGACACGAACACGCAACACGGACACACTTTAAAGTTCTTGCAGGGTAAATCCGAGCAGTATCCCGTTTACCGCGATCAAATACTCCAAAATCCTAAAACATAGCTCACGGTTTCATCACAGTATTTTTTTTTTCAGAATTTGTTATAAAAACCTTAAAAAGACATAATATTATTAAAATCCCATATTCCAATTGGCTTGCTTTAAAAAAATTGTTTTCTAATGAAAGAACTAAAATGAGGGTTTTACTGCATACATATTTTCACTCTGTGTAAAAGTTCCGTTCATTTGATCATTTCGTACATTTATACCACCTATTTATCTCAATTAGGAAAAAACTTTTACAAAGAGTGAAAATATGTCTGCAGTAAAAATGTCATTATAGTTCTTTCATTAGAAAACAATTTTTCAAAGCAAAACAATTGTAATATGGGAATTTTAATAACATCTTCATGTCTTTTAATGTTATTATACCAGATTCTGAGAAAAAAAACTTGTGATTGTCCAGGTAGTTTACGAGAAACTGTGAGCTATGTTTTAGGATTTTGGAGTATTGCTTGGATTTACCCTGCAAGAACTTACGAAGTCATCACGAGCCGCGCCACCAGTACTGTGCACTAAACTATACCACCTTTTTAATATTGCGTGGGTTTTTTTTTCATTTAAATAATTAATTTAACTTTATTTCATACAATTTCTCTGCAGATAGAGCTGGTTTTAAAATAACTCTAACTTGATATAAACAGGACTCCATTCCCACTTTCCGACAGTAGAAAACCTAATACATTTGATTTCACTTATATTTGTGATATTAATTATCAAGAGTTAAAATAAACAAAAGCCTCAAGATAAAGTTTTACAGTAAAACCTCTTAATACACGAAACCAGGAATATCCGAAACGACTAACCACATTTTTGTTTATGTATTTTTTTCAGTAGCTGAAATGTCAAATAAAGGTTTTATTTACGTAGGTAAAACCTTTATTGGTTAAGATTTACTTAATCGAAAAAAAAAGATACAAAAGAAAATTTCAGACATTTTAGGAAATGATAAATTTAATTTTGTTGTGTATTTGTTTAATTTTGTTATAATTAATAACCATTTATTTAAATAATGTATGTACTGTACTTATGTATACAAAAAAAACTTTTCTGTAACTTTGTATGTTATGTAATTTATAATTATTTATAATTTTAGCTTTTAAATCTTCAAAGGGTTATTAACTTCTTATCGAAACGAGTTCAGTCCCCACCCCCTTTACCCCTTTATTTCGGTTTATCAGAGATTTTACTGTTTTTAGTTTTTAATACTAAGGCATCGGTAAAATTCTTATTTGAATCACGCTGAAAAATTACATTCAATGTTTAAGGAAGAAGGTTTAATATATGTTTGGCTTGAGGCTTCTTAAAGGCCTTATAAAAAAAATTCGCTCAAAAAAAAAAGCGTTATTTACACATAGTATCACAATTTTTTTTAATTCCTGGAAATATAAAAAGAAAACTTGATCATAGTTCATTAACTTTGAATAAATTTACAAAAATAATTGGTTTAAAAGAACTACACTTTGATCTCTTTTGTGAAATGTTTTTGAATGCCTATACAGTTACTCAAGGCTATTTTCCGAAAAAAGACTTAATAAAAGTAGCCAATGTTAAGTTCGGGAAAAAAACTCTTTACAAAATATTAATCTTTCAAAAGATTACTTTAGATCTGCTCTTTTCTACAATCCAAAAATAAATATTATTGTTATGGCAAATTTTAAGGGGGCCTCCTCGGTAAGCAAGAATTGCCGCTCAGGTGTTCAACTCTAACGCAATATTAAATCCATGATGCGTTATTTCAAAATATAGTTCACGCAAAAAAAAAAAAGTTCAAAAGGGCTCTTTTTCCTTAACAATCCTATATCTTGAGTTTTATTAAAATACAAGATAAAAATTGAAAATGTAACATCAGCTGATTTTCAGCGAGTTCTTAATCATATTTGCGGAACTATGAAACCAAGCTTGATGAAAAAAAAAGGCTCTAGATTTAAACTTCCTCAAACAACCACAGTAACTTGTTTGATATTTGAGAACTAGCAGCGAACTTTCTTCTTTACCTTGAGATAAGAAGTTTCAGTAGTTTTATTTTCACTCTTTCTTATTGACACGATAAAGGGTAGATGTAGGTAAAGAATATAAGATTAGACAGAATAAAGAAGTAGTTTCCGAAAACGACACAGACCCATTGTATTTTGAGCCGTGTGGCCTGATAGCTATTAACAATTGTTGCTCGCTGATCGAGGCGGCCGCCTTAATGTCTGGTTGTTTGCCACGTACTTTGGTCTCGAAAGTTTTAACCATTTCATACTCCTCGCACAACACTTCCAAGTAGCCTAGGTTTTCACTAGCCATTCTAACCTAGTGTACTTCCAGTAGCGGCTCGTAGCTAAAGTTAGTGGGGGTGCTGCTCCAGAAAATGTTTAGCCTTGGTTTTAAAATTGTGTAAAAGGAAAAAAAAACACGTATAAAAAAAATTAATTCAGGAACTTGATAAAAGCTTAACAAAAAAAACCAAACTAGTTTACTTACTTTAACTTAAATTCAAGCTTGATCTATTCATTTAAAAATTAAATCCATTCTTCTTGTTTTAATATGCACAAAAAGTTCAACAATTTTCTCCTTGATCTCTGGATGAAAATTGAGGAAATTTTTCTCCGTTGAAAATACTTCAAGCGCATTTAGTCTTTCTGTTAAATAAAAGAACCGAAAAAATGAACCCAATAGAATAGCTGGAAGCAGAATTATAATCTAATTCTACACTTTATCACATTTGAAAATATGGTACACGGTTTTTAAGCACAACACACACTGAGTAAAAAAAACTTACTTCCACCAACACGCCAGAGTCGGCACTGCGAGAGCAACAGTGCTCTCTCTACCTGACAGTCCCACCTTCCTCCCCAACACCCTCCTATGTGCGCATGCGCACAACAGTCAAACACCACGTAGCTGGCACTGTGAAGCGCACAGTTCCCTACAAAGATTGTTGTATATTTTTCATAAACTGGGGGATGGCTACTGAAGTACTGACATTAAGCTTAAGGAATATATATTGTACTACAAAAATAAATAAAGAATTAAAGAAAAAAGACTTATTATATTAAATGTTATCGATAATGTCAAGTGGAAATAGAGGGTGCTGCAGTTCCACAGTGCCTCTACACGAGCCGCCACTGTGTATTTCTCAATCAAATGAAATAAACTTGTCAAATTTCTCTTGAAACTCACTTAGCCATTAATATTTTATGAAAGCGTGGACAGATCTGTGTCTGTATTGAACGTTCAACAAGATATCAAAAACGTGAACGAGGTTTTCCCTGGGGCAGTTGTCAGTTGGTTTGTATGCAATGTGTGTTTGCATTTTCATATAAAATTGTTGGGAGTGGGTAAAAATAAACCAATTATTCTCCAGTAGCAACGTTTAGTTTAATTTTCCTCACATAGTGATATCAACAGTTGTTTAATATCTGTCATGAGTGACCTGGAACTTAATGACAACTTTTTTTTTCATCTAAAATGTTCTCATCTAACGCCGCTATGCTCATAACGGATATTCACCAACTGTTGAAATCACCACATGAAGAAAATTAACTGTTTTTACTGAAACAATATTTGATTTATCTTGTCCAAAAAATGTGTTTTGTTATAAAAACTGAAAAAACACTGCCTTTTTCTCGCGCCCGCTTAATTCCCACCTTTAACACATTACCGTTCTCAAATTACACCTAATTGATTCCAACAATTTATTTTCGTTATTAGCAGAAAAGATCCATATTTAACTTTGTTACAGACATAACAGTCCTTAAATTATTGTCGTGGGATAAAAAACTAAAAATCAATTTAATCTTTTTCTTATTCCTTTGGGTGATTCTACGTCAAAAAGATTATTTTGTCTTATTTTCAACCAATCATTTAAAAGATATGATTTTTTATTTTGACATAATATTTTTCGTCGGCTTACAATATAAAATAATTATTTTGTCGCTAAGCTAGGAAATTATTTTATAAATTTTTGTGTCAATTGAACTATACTTTAGGGTCAAAATATGTGTTCACGCAATTATTTTTATATTTTATTAATTGGTTTAAAAAATTCCAATTTCTCATAAAGTTTAAAAATTCTACTTGAAAACCGATTGACTACAGAATTTCTTTACATGTAACTCTAAATGAAATAGTTTCGTATGGTGAAAAAAAAATGGGTATACATTTTTGGTTAGCAAAAGTATTTGTTTTTATTATTTGATATTAATAACTATGATGAACCGATAAAATATTTTTACCATTCAAAATCTATATTTTCTGATATTTCAAATATATTTAACCTTAATAGCTATCTGTTGTTAATTTCCTATACCATTTCAATAATGTATGTAAATAAATTATTTGCTCTTATAACAGACATGTGGGACTACTGAAATAAAAAGAGCATAATTTATACAAATATCATTTCTACCATCTACCAAAAGCTTTTTACATTGGCTAGTATTAAATGCTTTGAATAAATACAAATATATTTGTATACTTTATCTTTTATTAATATGGTATAATGTAAGTGTGGTAAATTCATTCATGATTTCTCAAAAAGGGGTGAGTCAAATAAACAGCAATAAAATAGTTTATATTTAAATGTCTACCTGTAGAAATCGGAAATATCTGATATGGAGGTGAAGAGAATCGATCCCGGTGACTTTAAAAATGTGTATCGGTTCATCTCTAATAATATATTGTTATCGTTGAGCAACTTGTAACCAGATCAATGTTTGCCAACTTTGTAACTATACTAAAAATATACCTGCTAAAATGTGATACATTTGTGTAATGTCAAACAAATGTTGTGTTGAATTTCATTAAAAATAAATTAATATATGTTTCAAATGTGTGAAGTTTTATTTGTTTGGGTCAATATCTGTGGTCTTGAGGTAAAGTGCTAGCCTCAGAATCTGATGTTCGTGAGTTCAAACTCAGCTGAGGTCGACAGATTTTTCTTGAGCGATAACAATCCATAACGCAATCTCGTTCGATGGGAAGTAAAGCCTTCGGTCCCATGTCGATTATGGCATGTAAAAGAACGCTGGAAGGTATGTGGAAACACCTTTCCCGGTAAATTGGTAGGACCTTTCGCTCTCGCTCATAGAAACACTTTTGTGCTAACATAATCAGTAGTTTTAGAAAAGTGCATATTAAATACCTAAAATATAAATATCTCTTTGGGATTAATGTTTTTCCGTCCCAAGTAAGAAGGCCAATAAGTACTCATAGTCACAGACTTTACTTCATATGTGACGAGGAGGAGAGACCAACGCCTCAAACATCATGATCACCGCTGGTTTAGTCCACTGGTCCTTGGTTAACTTCTAGGATGTCCTCCGACAAATCGTTACAATAGAATACAAAATGTGACACACAGACACAGACAAAAGGCATGCTCCGATGCTTCCAGAAGGGGAGCACGAGAGCAAGTTCCAACACGTACCGACCAATTGGTCACACCGTGTGGTTCGCAAAAATTTAAAAACGGGTTGTCGCGTTTCGCGAAGTTCTGAAACAAAGAAACAGAGATTACATAATATTAGTAATATTGGGGTAAAAAAAAAAAGGGGGGGGGGGTAAGAAATTGAGAAACCGACTAAGGGTTTTTTAGAGTTACGTGCGGAGACACTACTCTATGGGGGGCTGGGTGAGAGCCTCCCAAACCACTGTTGACACATCTCGCTTATCCGAGCAGGGCTTTGGGACGTCGATGGCACCCACCAGGGTCGATGACGTAGTTCCCAAGCCCCTGGATAAGAGGATTGGTGGCACCGGGAAGTCTAGCGTAAAAAGACTGCGCCAGTTTCCGGAAGTGGTCCTTGATGGTAGGCATATCCAGGTCACGATGAAGAGTCTCATTCCGGACATACCAAGGTGCACCCACAATGATCCTCAGACATACGCTCTGGAACGCCTGCATCCTCCTCATATACGTGTCCGCCAGGTGACCCCAAGCGGGACACGCATAGTCGAGGATCGGCCTGAGCAGCTGCTTGTACAGCGTCAGACCGTTCCTTGTAGACAGGGCGCTACGCCTGTTAAGCAGTGGGCCTAGGACTCCCAGCCTTTGCCTCGCCTTGTTGAGTCTCTCGTTGCAGTGTCGTCTCCAGGTCAGTTTTGTGTCAAAATGTGAAGCGAGGGATAGCTGTTTTATACAAGACGCACTGACGTATTAGGGAAGGGACATCCACAAGGAAAAGGAGGGGTGAGTTTTTAGAACTGAGCAAAGAGCCCGCTAGCGCTAGGAGACGGCCACTGAGGACAACACAGGGAAGCAACTCGTCATTACATCTAAGTCGGGCCAGCGTGTAATATGTCCTTGTGTTGAACCAGCAGGAAGTGTTTGAACAGTCAACTGGGACACTTTCCTCAAGTTTGGGAGTTTCCAGCAACACGATTTCACCGTGAGTTTATATCTGCCATACATTAATAGAATTTATTAGTTCTTACATTTATAGTGATAACTAGAATCATATAATATATATATATATATTCAGTTATATATATATTATTATTAAGATTTAAGTTAAGTGCTAACGGGCAATTAGCACGCTACAATATATACACATACATACATACAAAATACATACATACATAACATACATACATACATACATACATACATACATACACATACATACATAAATACATACCTAATCACGCCATTCCTTTACGGCAGCGGTTCACAACATTTTTCTCTCCCGTACCCTTGATAAGTTTTTAGATTTATGAGCACCCCCTCCTCTCATAACCCCGCTCCACCCATCCCTTCAGGCAAAAAAAAATTAGGTAATAATGTTCTTAGGGTTAGCTAAATAATCAAACGACTCAAATTAATGACATTTATAGGCTTTTATTTTTGATTTTCATTTACAATTTATTTCAATTTTTTATAATAGCAGCCTAGCATCATAACAAATAGAAACAGCATTAAAATCATTTCTAACCGCATTAACTTATTAAGTTATTCATCTGGATATACAAGTCTTGAAACGTGGCTCTTAATCATTTCAATGCGATCCTTGATATTGTTTCATGGAGCTGAGTATTTTTTTAAATCAGGTTCAAATGAAGACAGATATAATCCCAAGCCAGAAGCTGCTTCAAGCTTATTGCGATGTTTATTCTTAATATACGCACAAGACGAGAATGCTATTTCGACAAGCTTTGTGTTTGTGAAAGGCAATAAATATTGTATTGCTTTATCACATATTTCTTTGTACTCTTTTTCACTGCTGCCCAGAAGTCAATGCAATTTCTTTGTTTGAAATCATATTGTAAAGAAGAATCAGTTGAAAGTTGATTTTTTCTTTCTTCAGAAACTGATAATTTTTCGTCTTGTTGAAAGAACAGTTCATTGAATGAGTTTGAAATCCAGTTATCTTCACTATTTCGCTTCGGAAAATATTGTCAGAAACACCTTAAGTCCTTTTAAATGAGCTATTTTACTACTTTTTACTTCTTTTGACAATTTCAGCTTGTTATTCGATAAGAAACTGAGTGTCTCAAAAACTTCACACTGGTCTTTTTTGATACAAGATTCCCAAAAATCCAATTTCTTGATCATAGATTCGATTTTGTCATACAGCTTAAAGATGGTTATGGAACTGTTCTGTAATCTTTAAGTTAGGTTTATTTATTTCTGGAAAAATATCAGACAAGTAAGCAAGCTGTTGAAGCCATTCGCTTTCATTAAACTTAGAGCTCAACTCAAAAGGGTGGTCTTAAAAAAAACTGGATGTCTCGATTTAAACATCTTGTGAGTACTTTTCCTCGTGAAAGCCACCTCACTTCTGTGTGCAAAAGTGATGTAGTTTGGAGGCTGTACATCTCTTCACACAAAGATTTGAATTATTTGGAGTTTGTTGAATTGGCCTTAATGAAAAATAACAACTTTCGCAGATTGATTTAGTACTTCCTTCGATGAATGGGGCAGGTGTTTGGTCGCTAGGCTTGGTTTGTAAATACAGCAATGGCTCCAAGCTACATGGGGAGCGACTTCTTTGATGCGACCGCGTAAGCCTTTATAGCAGCCAGACATAGATTTTCCACCACCCATGTGAACAATACAACAATTGGCCCAATCGATTTCTTTTTCACAGAAATAAACCCGAATGGTCATTAAATATGTCCTCGCCTGTACATCTTTCAGTGAGAGGATAGCCAGTAAAAGGTTTTCTTCAAGCGCGTTATCATTTAAATATCTTGCAATATGAAGCAAAATTGACAGATTGGAAACATCAATTCTTTCATCCCCCTGTTCTTAAAAGGAGGGAATCTTTTTCTTTCTTTCAATTAGTGTAGATTCAATGTCGTCAGACATGTTATTAATTCTCCAAGAAACTGTATTGTTTGAGAAAGGAATATTGTTAATTTTTCAGACATGGTCTTCCCCGAACATACATTGAACAGCATCTTTGAGACAAGGATATATCAAATTTTCAGTGATTGAATACGATTTTTACCGCTTTTAGCAATACGATAACTTATTTTGTACAATGCTTCAACCGCATTCTCATGAATTTGTTTGCCGATAACAAAAAGAAGTTAGATTAGGGCCGTTTGATAGTCAGTGGAAAAAAACTAACATCTTTTTGTTTAAAAAATTGAATGTTTTATCTCTAGATGTCGCATTAATAAAGATGATTTCTTGCCACTGTTAGACAATATCTTTCCACAAACATCACACAGTGGTTTTGAACAGTCTTCGTCTACGTGAATGAAAATCAATATCTCAAGTGTTCATCAGAAAATCTTTTCTTCTTTGGAAGAGCACAGATGTTTTGAGTTTTTTAATAGTGTTAACTTTTCTCTTACCAGAACAGGCCTATCAGTCACTGCACCCTGGTCCCCTTGCTCTTGTAAATCATCAGACTGCTACGAAGTATTGCAGCTGCCGAATCAGCAGGTTGAATTTCAATGCTAGTTGCAGCTCTCTAAGAGTTCCAGTTTTCAGCCACTTATCTATTTTGAGACCCAAAACAATATCAACAGAAAGTCACTCAAAACAATAAATAAAAGCTAAACACTTCAAATTAAGCACTCATAAAAAAGGAACACGTTACTCACTTGATGCCCAATTGAACACTAAAATCATGGCCTGCTTACAATCGCGTTTTAAATGTAAGCATAGAAACTGCAAGTTCTGAAACGATCCGGTATATTTGTAGAACTACTAGTTTGCCCAACTCCTTGGACCATCAGGTCCTTAGACAAATGCAGGAAACATACAAGAAAGACACACTCAATGCTTTCGTGCTTTTCTGAAATGTATTACTGCCGTGTTGTACAAAGCAATCCTTCGTTATCCACTCCACACGGCCACCAACAAGTCTCGTCTAAGAAGCTGGCTGATTGGGTCGAGGCCAACGCTCCAGTCTCAACTCATCCACTCGCCAGTCTTGCTTCAAGTCAACTCCTACTACAGTAACCTCATGGATTCTTTAATGCTGACAGCTCACAGCTGACTTCTGACAGTCAACATTTAGGTATATACCTGAATGTTGACTGTCAGAAGTGACAGCTGCTAAACACATGTTTTTTTCAGAACATATGGTTCGGCGTAGGGATACATAATTTGGTCTGGTAACTTTTCAAAGCCCTTTTCAGCTGTGAGCTGTCAGTCAGACTAAAGAAGCCATGGGACTAATGTACTAATATACAAGTGACCTTTTACATCAAATTACCTCTTAGTTCCAGTTCTGAGCTCGAACCACTGACCCTCAAGATGCGCTGCACGACCTTACGCCAGAGCCGTTTGAAGGGGACGTCACCACAGCTCGAACTTTCGTTCCTTTTATCCATTTCGTGAGTAGGCTATTGGACTTTCACATAAGTGTATCCTTGTAAACCAAACCTCTATAACCTTGTTTTTGTGTTTTCATTTTAACCTCTTTTTTTGGGGGGGGGTGTTTTCCACCATTACCAATATTATTTTCACATACCCCCAACCAGTCCACGCGTACCCCAGTTTGGAAACCGCTGCCTTACGGGGTAGGCAAGACTGTGCATATGGCTCAAAAAACAACACCTCCGTATTTAAACCATCCTCACTAACTTTCTCCACACTTAACTATCCTTGCACACACCCCTCGCTTCAACAACATCCATATACCGAGTCATGCATGCTCTTTTATTCTTAAAGCTCAGTTTATCTTGTTCACAAATTCATTTATAACACTTAGCCACGTCTTACATAGCCTACTTCTTCCTTTTTATCTAGACGCTCTACCTTCATATATTTGCTTCGCCGCCCGATCCACACTTATATGTTGACAGAGATAAAACAGTAAAATTAAATCATTCGCTTCTTTAAGAGCGATTCAACGCAATCGATTCTTAGAATGAATCAATTTGTGGCAAACTAGTCTAAAGATTTAATTCAAAGATTTATAGTTCACCCAACTGAAATAGTTCACAATTTCTGAAATAACGAGTTCAAAGTGAACCGAAAGTAAACATCATCATTATTATTAGTATTATTATTATTATTATTATTTCACTGTTCGGTTTATACCCACTTACGCTAGTGTGTAATGGTAGGGTGATTGTGGGATGAAATGGAGGACCTACAGTTTAACGTGGAATCTGAACCACGGTGGAATCTTGGCATTCCACACATTCACAAGTTGTGATTAATACATGTCTTGTCAGAGGTGAAGGAAGGGTTTGACAATCAGATAAATCTGTGTTGGGACCGAGGATTAAACCCCGGGCCCCCGGCACAGAAGTCCGATACCTTACCCCTATACCAGAAAGTAAACAATCAGGTTCTTTCTAAACTCTGTCACATAAGTGATCAGAACGGATGTGGAATCAAAAGAAAAGTTCCACAGTAGTAGGTTTCCTGTATAGTAAGAATAGTTAATTGATCTACTTTTGTATTCATAGGTCAAGTCATGAGATTTGCAGCCAAGGCCATAGCCAGGGTTTTTTTCGGGGTTAAACCCACCCATCTCACCCAAAAAATTAACGAAAAAAGATTGCTTATGACTTAAACCAAACAAGAAAATGTTTGTGTGATAATATAAAGTTTAGATTTTGTAAAGACAATTATTAATACCAGTCGCCAACAGGGTCGCATACGTCATCAACAGTCAGTATAATTTCAGGTGAGTGCGTCAATTTTCTTTTTTAAGTAAGTCCACTTTTAACGAGCTCTTGCTTTTGATAATTAATATTTATTAAATAGCAAACGCTACTTTCAAAAGTTAAAAAAAAAAACACCATACGGTTATTCTTATAAGCAAAATCCAACAATTTTAAATATACATTATAACAGTGAATTAACATATAAACACACAATTAATAAAACCACCGGTGTGTGTTTACTAGGTAGTTGAAGACTACAACATATTTTATAGCAGGAGAAAAAACTATTTTCATAGGTGAGTGCCCCTTCTCACCCCCTCCCTCCTCCCCATTTATGCCTTGACTTATTTAATAAGTGCTCAATGTAAATTTTCGAACTTGGGAGCAGGAAATACTTTTTTTTTGTGTTAAATAATTTGATAGTACTTTAATCCCTGCCATTGATTAACATTTAAAAAAATTGGCTCCAATCAGCTTCTAAAGGCATCTAGTTTTAAAAAAAAGCAGGCAAGGACCATTTCAAATAGCTTCTAAGGGCATACAATTTTAAAAAATAATTGCTGATGGAAGACCAATTTATATCTTTTAGAGAAATCTAGCTTTCTAAAAAAAATATTTCGAGGAATTCTTTGATTAGCTTTAAGGTCACTCCAAATTTTTTTAAAATATTTGGGTGAAGACCTCTTCAAATAAATTTTAGAAAATCAATTTATTTTTTTAATCTGGTAATTACTTCTTTAATTAGCTTTTAGAAATATTTTTTTTAATCTGATAAAAGAAGACTACTCTAGTCTAAATAGTCTCTAGGAATATCCAAATTTGAAAAAGAAAAGAAAAATGGGGGAAGCACTATTCTAAATAGCTGTTAAAATCGTACAATTTTCAAATCTCTCCAAATGAGGATGAGTACAAAATAGTTTCGACTCCGAGAAGCATCCAACTGTCTAACAATTACTTGCTCCATCTCGCTTACCATTTTACACATGTACACCACCACTACAATATAAAATAGCAATGTTCTTATTTAAATAATTCTGTGCCCCCCGACACAAACACACAAAATTAACTTTTCCCAACGCCCATGAATATAACATTACCAGGATCTGTTTAAATTAATTTAAACACCGCGAGACATTCTGACATTTTACGTTTAGCTTGTTTTTATTGCAGTGCAACCTATTTTTTATTTTATGAACTAAATAAATGCACTTAGTTCAATATATTACCAAGAGATGGCATGGCAGGTAAATGGTATACAAATAAATCAAGAGGTGGCGAGAGTATACTTCCGCGCCATAGACATCGACCAATCAGGATAGACCACGATCGTCATGGAGGAGTCATAACAAGTGCTTCTAGAGATGTGGACACAAATTTTATATCTCAAGTAGTTGTATTGCAGTTAATTTTATTTTTAACGTTTTGCAACATCGTGTATTTCTTTATGTTTGGTGCAATGGATTGTTGGCAAGCTTCATCTTGGCGTGTGTGCTCTGCTTGGGTATTTTTATTAATTCTGGACCTGAAAGTCGATGGTAAGTTTCACCACAAATTATAACATTATTTTTAGCGTGTTTCTAATTTAATGGTTTTCAAAACTAATGTGAACATTATATTGTCTTGCTGCACTTCGATTGATTGGAAGGTCATTGTTACTGCGAGGGCAAAATACTTTTATATTCATGGGGTCCCCCCAACCTAGACATTGATTGTGATGGTCACAAGTCTCGTATATGATATTAACATTTTGATTTCATTAATACACATCTTGGTTACGTTAGTAAAATAGGCATAATAGTTAATACCATTTGTATTGAAACCTAAACTAACTAAACCATTGCTAGGACAATTCCATAATATTATCAAACGTGAATGAATGCTACCCTTTGCTTGCATCTGAAAAAAAATTTAATGGTGACATTAAATGTAGGCCCTAGGTGTGCTCATTTGATTAAAAAATTTAAAAATAATAGGGGAAGCTTAGTAATTTTGTAATAGTAAAAGCTAAGATTTATTTATTTATTAAATTCCAAACACGAGTTAAAATACAACTACAATCATTTTGTTTTGATTGACCAAGTCTTAAAATTGTAAATCTTTTTAAGGACAGTGTACATACCTTTGATGTATTATGCTCGCATAATTATTCATATGACTTGAGTTATGCCCAATTATCCCTTGTTTTAATTTTTATAACTTACCAGAAGGATTGCCATAGTAAAGGGCCAGGCTATGCTATTTGAATTCCATATCTATACATAATTTTAAGATTGATAGTATACATCAAAATACACCTTTATCATGTACCCGTAGATGCGATATTATTTATCAAAATACTCCTTTATCCTGTGTGATGTATGTTTGAAGTTTCGCACAGTTCGTCACAAGCCGAAGTGGACAAGCATCTGGAGATGGGCAGGGACTTCCTCAGCCGCGGCCAGCTGCAGGATGCGCTGTCGCACTATCACGCAGCTGTCGGTGAGCTTTATAACTTTAGTTGTTCGCAACTTGTGTGCTACTTTTGGCCCATAACACGCTTGTATTGTTGTATGGTCAAAGAATGCGTGTCTCAGGTTGGACTGGCCTGTTGATGATGGGGAGATTGGGGTTTGAATCCTGGTCGGGTCTACAGAGATAGTTTTTCCTAAAATGGTTTCCCACTATCCTTGTACGCAAACACAGGTAAAATGCTTTCTTACTCATTCTTACCCCATTGGAATAATTACAATTAAGCCTACATATAACTTGGGTAGTAAGATATGGCTGATACCGTAATAAAATCACAAGTATTTTAAAGGGATGATAACTATAAGGTGTAGTATGTAACATTTAAATTACAACAATCTTCTCTGGTTTCACCCAGTGATTTTAAAATGGCTATCCACGAAAATACTATCAGAAAGTGGGGCTACCTTGACACGGTGGTGCAACTTTGCCTCGCGGAAGCAAGAAAGATTTAAAATGCGGCTTCACCTAAACTTAGCACTGGTTTTCAGAATATACACTTAGATATATGATATTACGAATGGTTTAGTAACAGGATTTTTTTTTCTCCGTTTCCAAGAAATTGCAAACAATTTTCAGGCTCAAACTTCCATCTGCCCAGATCATACCACAACATGTATGGTAGTTTTAAGCGTTATATCTTGTAGCCTGGTTTATTAGCATTATTTTTGTATGGATAGCTTTTTAAGTATGTGAAAATAAACTATTTTACCAAATGTTTACTATGAACATTTGAAATTTTCTACCAATTTTTATACATATAATATTCACTAATTCCTGTTAAAAGACATTAAATTAAACCTCTGGTGGTTAATTTTAAGAACATTATTAGGAATTATGTACCTTTAGCTTTCATAACAGTGTTTATTTTGTTAAAATAGGTCATTTTAGCGAGCCCAAAAATTGTAATGATACTGTTTTGTACCCCTAATATATATAAAAAAAAGTCATGGATGAAGTGTATTTTTCTTAAAATCAATGTATGTAAAATTTCCTTTCAATACTTCAACCATAGAAAATCACATAATTTTAGGAGTAATGTCAAAGTCTTGCACCATTAAACTTATATTTTTTCTTTCAAAGATCAACTCCATAGTGTTTACCAGAAAAGCAAGTGACTTTAGCTCCCAATAGTAAGCTAGCCTTCAGTACATCAGGCTGCCAGCAGTTCTCCTATTAGTTTTAATACTGCTGACAAGGGGTCAAAGAAGCAAGGGGTAGGTCATATATAAGCAGCTTGTGCGTATGAATCCATTACAGTGGACAGCAATTCTCAAGAACTTTGTAATAAAACATAACTCTGTAATATAGCAGTAATACAAAATATTAGTAGGGCCGGTAGCATAAATCTAGAGAACGTGTAATATCCATATAGTACACGGAAAATGTTAAATAGTGAGATTTGTTAATCTCATATCTTTAGTGCCGCAGATGAAATCATCTTAATAAATCGTGTGCAACATTAAAAGTCTTATTTATTTTAATGAAATAAATATCAAAAATGATCAGATCACAAAACTGTGTGAGTGCGCTGCAAGGCATATTCACATTGTAATCAGCGTAACTTCATATCACTTTAATTGGTGCTCGATCACGGGGCTATAAATATCAATATTAAATCGTAACATTTTAAAATTTAGGTATTTTCCTTGAGAGAGTGAATATTTTGTGTATCACTTAGATTTTCAGATATTTTGTTCAATATAATACAGCTCTTTTACTACTAAAAATCACTTTATTGCTTATCTAAATCTATTTCCTATTAATATATGATTTTTTCAAAGGCCAATGTCAGTTTTTAAACATTAGTGAAGAAAAAAGGACCGTAACTGTCACTGAAAATAACTTAACTCAGATTTTTATTCCAATGTGTTCATAAATAGCCCCACCTTTATATTGAATGTGTCAAATTTGACCTCATTCAACCTACTCCTACAGTTATTACTGGTTTAAATAAATGAATGCACTTTTTTCTTCTTCTTTTTAAAAAAAACACATGAGCCCAAAAATAAAACAAACATACACATATTGTGTGTATTAGAGCCCTGCACAAGTAAAACAAAAATTGTTAGATTCTTAACAATACCTGGGGTTTTACCTGAAAAAACCAAAATATTGTGTCAAAGTAGCCCCACTTTACGGTAAGAAAAAAAACCATTCTTAGATATATTTTTGTTTCCAAGATGTAACTTAAACCCACTTATTTGTGACTGTGCATTTGAAACCATACCATAAGTCGGAAATGTGCATTTTTAGGTGTTAACACTTTTGAATAGAGGATAAAATTCTAAAAAATATATATATATGAGAGTCAGCTATGTAGTTTAAAAATTATTTTTTTACAGAATTTTGAATGTTATAGTTTACAAAACTGTATCACAAACTGCTATAGGAAATTACCATGGCGGCGTGGCTTAAGGAATGGTTTCATTACCTATGCAGAGGTATTTCAAGTGAAGATATACGAGTTTTAGACTCAGTAGAATGTATTTAAATAGTTCTCCTAACAGATTGCGTTGAAATCTAAAAATCTATATTTTACACTTAAAATTTGTTTTTTCGCTGTCCTGTAAAATTAGCCTTGCGACGTTTGGTATGGTTTCATATGCACAGTCACATTTATGTAAGCAACTTTTGGACACTTTCATAATCAAATCATCTTGCCTTTAATTGATTGATGGGATTGATCATTAAAGAAGGCCGAACATTTTTAATCAATTATTTGGTATTAATATCTATCACACATTATATAGTTGAAGATAAGATAACACTGGTTGTAAACCCCATTAAATATTATTTATGAAGGCCCACTTTATCTTAATTTAACAATATTTGGAAGCCTACTTAGCACTTGTAAAAAAGTATGGCCACTGTTATTTTTATTAGAAACACTTAAAAAAACCTTTCCAGTGGCCGAATGGTGGTCACAGTTTACTGGACAAGGAAACTGGGATTCCAATCTCGATCTTGTGTATTGAGATTTTTTTCAAAATGGTTTTTCTACTCTCCCTCCATACAAATACTGGTACACTTCCTCTAAATGTAACCTTGCTGATCCCTAAAACCATTAGCATAGGTAATTTACTACATAGGGAGTAGTAATAAGTGATGCTAAGACACTTAAAAAAAGCCAAAACATTTTAAATACCAATCAAAAATTCTAACGCTAATTAAATTATAATAAAAACCAATTGCAACTACCTTTTTTTCTGACGTAAGCTTAACTTTCATTTGTGAGTATCAACTCTGTTTTTAAAGGTATTGATCTAAATGTCTCGACTTTTGCTTTTATCATGATTGTAATATTTCATGTTTCCAAATGTTTTCTAACAATCTCTGAGAGTAAATGTTTCAAAGTCTCTTAAGGCCAAGTTAACATCTTCAGATGTTTTGCTAGTAATTTGGAGTTAACTATAAGTGTGGTGGTTTTTTTAGTAATCCATTTAAAATAATTAGGAAATGACACCTGGACATGGGAATTGAACCAGGGATCTTTGACTTAGCGTTAGTAAATTAAAAACCAACTATAAGCATATTTTAATTAAAGCTTCCTTCCTAATTCTAAACTTATCCGTACTGATGGTTATGGAATGTAAGACATCAGTCTCACTATAGAATTAATTTAAAATCATAAGACCCGCTTCGGTGGCGTAGTTGGCTAACGCGCTAGTCGTGTTAAGCTCAACTGCTGAGGACGGGGAGATCAAGGTTCGAATCTCGGTCGGGTGGACTGGGGGTGGTTTTTCCTAAATGGTTTTCCACTCTCCCTCCACGCAAATGTGGGTTCACTTCCTCTAATTCAACCTTCCCAATTCGTGATACATTAGCGTAATTAGTACTTAAAGCGGATAACCCAAAACGGGTAGTTAGACGCGGTGCAAAATATTAATAATACAATCATAAGGAGATAAAGGTTCAAATATCGGTTGTGTGCATTGAAAGTCGCTTGAAATCTCATCCTCTATCTATACTAATGTGAATACACTTCCTCTAAACATCCTTTCTCATGCCCACCTTTAGATTAAGCCATTAATAACCACGTTAAATACAATAATTACATAAATAAAAACATGCCCACCTCAATGAACAAATGGTCTAACGCATCACTCTCTTGTTAGACTGGCCTGCTCATGATGGGGAATTCAGGTCTACCGAGGGTTGTTTTGCGTAAATAGTTTCCCATTCTCCTTCCTTGCAAATGCGGGTATATTACCTCTAAAATGTTTCCTTACTCATCCTTATCCCATTAGAGTAATAATATTTGTGTACAACTTGAACTGATGATATACAAAATTAATAGATCTCAAATATTTAATGTAGTTTAGTAATTGTGATGGTGTATCATGGCCTGTGTGTTCGTTGATGTTATTTTGTAATAAATTGCCGGTTGTTTCGACTATTTGGTATTTCTCCCTAGAGGGCGACCCCAACAACTACCTGACACACTTCAAGAGAGCAACTGTGTACCTGGCTTTGGGCAAATCAAAGTTTGCCCTCAAGGATCTTGATAGGGTGCTACAGCTCAAACCAGACTTTACAGCTGTAAGTACCACTTTGAAAACCTGGGTTCAAACTGCTGGCATTATGAGGTTTTTTTTTTCACTTTGGTGGCCACATTTTCTAAGGTGCTACAATCGCAATATACTAGTCTGTCGAAGATCTGGATTCGATCCCGGCGAAGCACTTTGATGTGTTAACCTTGTCAAGAATTTAATTGAAAACTGTGGAACAATGAGTTTTTTTATTGGAGGTCTTAAATATAAAATACAAAGGAAATGCATTTTTTTTATTTGGATTCCTTTCTGAACTTAAGAGGTGTAGAAACTAGGTTTATGGCGTCGGGGTTTGATTCAGACACAATTTTGAGTGGTGGTGGAATTATTACAGATTTACAGACTTTAACTTTGGCTTTAAGATAAAAACTTATAACAATATATGATAAATATATTATTTAAATTTATTCAATTTTTTATTCCTTAGGACCAATATTTGTAATAACGATAGACACATGTATTAAAATATTAGCACAAAGTATCCGGTGTTGCCTGGGGATAGCGACACAATGAATTGCATGGTTACCCCAGGCAGGGCTTTTCTTTGTTTCAAACAGATAGGGAAAAAATCTCTTTACATTTTATTTCTTCTGACTCAGTATTGAATGAATCTTAAAAATCTAATCAAAAATTTAAACTTCCATGTTTGATGTGCACATGCTTATATAGGGGCTACTCATTTTTAAATTTCATCCCTCTCAGTCCGGTAATTATCACGCAACCTTCATGACAGACAAACTCTTCATTTTATTAAAATAGATCCACTCAAAATGTCGGAAGCTTCCCATGAAGTAATCTATATCGGGAGTATTTTATTGCAGTAAATGTGTTATTACTATTTTATTTCATTGCATAATCGCCGCATATTTTATGCCTAATTTTTGTGGAGGAAAAATGAGGTGTGACCAATGATGTATCACTAGTTAAGCTTGGGGGTTGGAAGATGTGAGTCTTACAATATCATGTGATTTACTCTTGGTAGCTTTGCCTGCCCATCCACTTCCTTTGCTACGGACCATTCAGAAATATACCTACTGACAATGTGCATGCGCTGAGAAATCCAGGCTTGCAAATGCAACCAGTAAGACAGCTACGCAGCCAAAGTCATTGGTTATAGATCTTTAGTTGTGCATGGAAATTAGTGGGAGGGAGGAGGAAGTAACTAGCCTTTGTTTACCTTTTAAATTGACATGACGAACAGGATTACATTATGTAACAATAATGCGATGAAATTTTATAAACCAAATTTTTGACTGAAAAAAGGGTGTGAAAAATATGTGTTGAAATACGATAATTAATATACTTTAGCTATTTATGAAGTCAGACACTAGAAAAATGGAGGAGTCTGTGTTTAAGTCTTCGTGTAACTAACCTATGGCGCTGATAATTAACTATGATGCTTATTTTTCAAATTTGACGAGTGCTGATTGTGTGATTGCAGGCACGAATGCAGAGAGGTATTGTCCACTTGAAGCAAGCCCAGATGGACGAGGCTGCGACAGACTTCACCAATGTGGTGAGTTTTGCTCTGTGTATTCACCAGTTGTTGAAAGAAGCTTAAAGTGTCACAGATAGTTTTTTCACAACTTTATCTTACTTTATCCATATTAAATATAAGTGACTTGCTTTCCCTTTTCTATGAAGATTTTCAATAACGCAGCCAGTAAGATCAAGGAAAAGTCAAATTTATTTCTTAGACCAAGTAAACAAATTTTACTTTGAATTGTTTTATGTTTTGGTTATTAAAAACAGGTTTTTATATATCTTTTGAAATAAATTGTTTACTTTACTTTTTTTTTCATCAACAGAAATGGGCTGGATCACCTTTTTCCAACTGTTAATCTTAATTTAACATTTGAATTTTGAATTAAATATATGAAATATTCTCGAAGTAGGAACAAAGTGCGAATATGCTTTGGTAGTAATTCCATAATTGAAAAAGCATTATATTCTGGGTATTTATATAATTCTATCCACTTAAATTACTTGAAAAATGTTTTATTGCACAATATTTTGTAATATTTATTTTATTTTGATAAATCAAGCTACTTTCACAACTTACAATTCGATTATTTCAAACATTTATCGTATGAATATTAATTTATGATGACATTACTTGACGATAGATTAAGTATTTTAGTAATGTCAATATATTTATTGCCAAAATTTCATTTGTCGAAGTCTGACTTTTTTTTAAGCACAGTTGAAGCCTCGCACACCCTTAATATGAGGTTTACTTCAACACATTAATTATTAGTTTACTCTGGAAAATATCAATATTGGTAAATTTTATATTATATTTTCATATGGATGGTAAATTAATGATCTTGGTTCTGGTTAAGTTTTCAATACAACCATTCAGAGACTGAACAACCGCTGACAAGTATAAGAGTTCTCTAACATATTCCAAATCAAAATTTAAACTGAAGAATTTTTTTTATTTTTTTTTTTTTTTTAGATATCCTTATCTAGATAGTCTGGGATTTGAAATCCCAACTCTAAAATTAATTTAGTAAACCAGTTTTAAAGGTTTTTTTTTTGCTGTTTTGTGGCAATAAAGGTGGCAATTTTTTTTTAACTTTGCATGCTATTTTGAGCAATTTTTTTTTTTCTTTTACCTTAGGAACATTGCATTTTTAAAACAATGGAATGCTAATGAATATTAAAGAAGTTTAGTAGAAAAATATTTTCAACAGAGCAAATTAACATAATGGAATCATATTTTAAAAATCAAATTAGGCCTATTTTGTTGATTTTTTACTCATCTTCCAAACCTTTTTTTAAATGTAGATATAAGTTTTATTAATTTGGATTTACTAATGAAATTTTTTTTAAATTATTTTCTACATCCAGCAATTGTGTGTTTTAGTTGAAAGTTTCCTAAAAGAACATTGCTTTATCTGTTCACAGTTGGCGGACGACTCTAGCAACGAGGAGGCGTATCGAACCCTCCAAAAGATTGAGCCAACACGTGAGGAAATTCAGCTCGCGAAAGCTTTTATAAGAGGCTCTGATTACACAGCGGCCATAGAACTACTTACTAAAGTTATAGAGGTGAACACAATGATTAAATTATAAATATGTGCGATTACTCAAAAATTTTAGTTTGAATCGAGTTTTATTACCTGCTCGAACTTGACTCGATTTTTACAGAACTCGAAAAATTTTAATACTCAAATTGTTTTTCTCAAAAATACTAGTTTGATTAATTTTATTTAATTTAAAAAAAACTGCACACTTTTATACTAAATTTATTTAAAAATTTGATTTTATGTGATTATAATTTTTCACAAAAAAATTCTTTTAACAAAAAACTAATTCTTAAAAAATATATTTGTACATATTTATGGTTTATGCATGGATACATCACAGAAATTCAACTTGAAATTTTTACTGTAAAAATATTGCTATATACTACTCAAACTCGGAAAAATTATAATATACTTTAAGATTAAGTTTTATATATTTTCAAAGCCTCTTAAGGATATGTTATTTGACTTGGATTTGAAAGATTTTCAAAATAAAATATTTGATTCAAATTTTATTTTTAGTATGATATTTGATTCAAAAAATTCTGAGCATGATAGGCCTATTCAATTCGAGCTGGTTTGCCAGGATTCAGATTCGACTCTAAATGGAAAATCATGGTTTCGCACAGGCTTAAATGTAATATGATAATATAAAATACAAATATTAACTATATGTTAACATTCTTTTTTATAATCCATTCATCATAACATTCATACATTCAGTTAGTGTTAAATTACTTGTTTGGGGTCTGTTGTAGAATTCATCCTATGACTTATCCTATTGGTTCTGAACCACCAAAAAACAGTATTGTAGCTATAAAATTCTATATTTTTGTTCTAAGGATTTTAGTATTAAATTCAATATTTTCTCAATTCCTTGAATATCAATAAGAATCAAGATAAGTATCATGTTATATAAACTGTCATAAATACAAGCTCAAGAGATCCGAAACTTTACCTAGGTCGTCCAATTTCTCTCTTACTCTTGTGTGATGTTTCTCAGACGTGCCCTTGGTCCTCTGAACTGCGAGAACTGCGGGCAGAAGTCACGTCGCCATCGGCGATATGAGTGCTGCCATCTCTGACATCCGCTCGACGACCAAGCTGCAGTCTGACAACACTGTCGGCTATTTCAAACTGGCAACGCTCTACTACATGCGGGGAGAAGCAAGCGAGTCTCTCAAGTTAGTTATCATTCAAGCCATGAGTGTTGTAATATTGTTAGTTTTCAAGTGCTCAACGAAGCAGGTTGTGTTTAAGGGCAGTGGTGTTTTAAGTATTTTTGTGTACGTACCCCAAAATATGATTTGGCATTCGCGACTGCTTGAAGCGATGGGCTACAGCATTGCCTACCCCTGTGACAACATGTAGAAAATGGAACAAAAAAATTGTTAAAAAAACATTGTACATATTTAGTATATATCTTTAGGTAAAACTTGTTATCACTTTTTGAGGTAGTTTGTAAGATAGATTTGGAAGAAGATAAAGGAAAAGTGGATAGAAAACACATAAAAGGGAGCAAACTCAATATAGCTTTTACAATGAAAAAAAGAACATAGCTTACACTTTACATTGCTGCCACTGGACAAAGAGGTAATGGCTGCCTCTTGAAGTAAACGATTGTTACCACCCATTCCCCAGACCCAGGTTTCATTCTATCTGGAGGGAGTGTGAAACGCACAACACAACTTCCAAACAAAAATAAAATTGGTAAAGAATGATTTTGTGTTTTTGTTTCCTTTTATGTTTTCTATCCACCTTTTCTACAAACACGTCATCAACGTGTTTCAACTTAGCATTTTTCTTGGGAGGTAATGGACTGAACAGTAAGTTGGCTTCAGTAGTGCCAACCTACTTGTGTAACCTTTGCGTATAAATCATTTGTCAAAGAACTTAAGTGTCGATTTTGTTAAACTTTGAAACTTCCCTGATCCTGGACCGACTCGTGTTGACAGAGAGGTCCGCGAGTGCTTGAAGTTGGATCCGGAACACAAGGACTGTTTCCCGCACTACAAGAAAGTCAAGAAAGTGGCCAAACAGTTGACGACGCTGAGGAGGCTGTCAATAGGAAAGATTACAAGGCGTGCATCGACGCTGCCACAAAGGTACTGTCAATGTATCATGCTTTATAAAATATCACTGTCCAGCTACCATATTTGCCTGAATATAAGACGATAGTTTTTATTAAAAAATAGGAAGGAAAATATAGATCGTCTCTATGCAGTCCTCAAAGGCACAACATATAATTTGTTATTAACTATTTTATTGTAAAACCATGGGCTCTGCTCTATATTCTTTCATCTTCCCAAACATTTGATAAGAAAATGTTTCTTTCCTCCACAGGTACTGAAGACTGAGCCGAGTGTGTTGATGATCCAGTTTCTAGCGAGAGAAAAGCTCTGTCATTGTTTCCTTCACAATGATCAGCTCCCTCTCAGTCTGGAAAGCTGCAACTTAGCTCTCGGACTCAACAAGGATCCTAGGGTGTACTGCGACCGAGCAGAGGCTTATATCCTCACGGAGATGTTTGACGACGGTGCGTGAAGTTTACACATCTTGAATAGGATAGAATGACCTTTCTTTTACTAGTCAGGTTATAATATTAATGGAGATAGATTCTGTCAATCCTTGATTCCTTAAAAATATTCGAGGATTTGACATTTTTTAAATCCGATTTCTGAAAATAGAAATTCAATAGAGTCTACGAGTTTGGGTTTTTTCATTCGAGTCGAGTATTACTAAAAGCTCCCGAGTTTGAATATAGGCCTGTTCATAATTTTAAAATGTTAAAAAAAGCATATTAAAACACATGTTCTTAAAATATGAATGACACTCATTTTATGAGCAGTAAATACTTTTGGGAAAAATAGTTAAATAATAGAAATATCTGTTTTTAAATTATAAATAACACTTCATAAAACACAATTTAAAAAACAAGAACACTCAAATAAAAATCTAATAAAAAACAAATAATTAAAATGGTTTCAACACTTATGTCTTTAAGGACATTTAATATCCTCCGTGGTTCGGATTCCACGTTAAACTGTAGGTCCTCCATTTCATCTCACAATCACTCTACCATTATACATAAGCGTGTGTATAACGCAAACTGGTAATAAGATGCAGTGCTAATAATAATAATAATTTAAGGACATTAAAATTACACTAACAATTATAAAACAAAGTTGATAAAATAAGTAATTGCATGATGGCTTGGAAATGTATAACAAGACAGTGTAGAAACACTACAATGATGTAAAGTAGGTGATAGTGAAGGAAGCCAACATGAAAGGATAGTTAGGTTAGGTCTAGATAAAAACAAACACACTTCCTCTTCATGTCTTCTTAAACTTTTGCAATTTCCACTTCTTTAACAATTTGTTTAGTAACTGAATGATTTATAAATGATCATTCTGGTACTCTCTCAATCAAACAGACTATGCTTACTATTGTGTTTTAATTACTGATTATTAAGTACATCAAGTAGAAGCTCAAAAATGACGAGCCTACAAAACTTTCTATTTTGAGCTTAAACGACAAATTCGAAATACGAGTACTCGAGAGCCCTAAAATTCAACAGTTTATTATCATTATATTCTGGTACGTGTGGGCTCCTGAATGCTCTAGAAAATGTCAGGAATCTATCCATTCCCATGGGTTGGGTGGGATTGAATATTCCCCGTAAAGTTTCGGGCGAGAAACAAAGTGTGCTTGGAGTTCTAGCAGGTACTGCTGACTCATCACTTAATTTCTTTCGTAGACATCCTTCTTTGCATGCTCAACTACAAGATCAACAACTTGTGAGCAAATGCACAACTGCCAATAACCTAAATATATTTGTAATCTGAAATAATTTCTAAAGGGCAGAGGGGTATCAATGCGAATACTACTGGTTTTAACAAAATGCAATTATTTGTGGCTATGGATGTTTGTCTGCCCTTGGTTTTAATGAAATGTTGACTTTTTTTAAATTGAGCCTTAGAACGTTTTAGCTGAACACATTGTTTGTTTGCAGCTATCAGAGATTTCCAGGACGCTCTCAGCCTGGACGAAAACTTTGGCCGAGCGAAGGAAGGTCTTCAACGAGCACAGAAGCTCCAGAAACAGTCCGAGAAGAGGGACTACTACAAGATTCTTGGTGTCAGTCGTAACGCCAACAAGAAAGACATCGTGAAGGCTTATAGGTAAATGGAGGAACACTTGACAAAGTAACAGATAGATTTGTTCTCCAAGCAAGTATAAAACTTGCCAACTGTTTCCAGTCTGTGGCTTAGTCGGTTCGGTAAAATATTTCCCTTCGTCTTTCCACCATTCTTCCTCCCTTAGTCTCGCCATCATCATTGGATAAAACTAGTTTGTACTAAACAAAAATATGTTTTTCTCTCGTCGGTATATTAAAATGGGATAGAAATTTAATTTCTTGGTTCAGTTTCCACACAACACTTACAATTTCAATTCTTTTTTCTATGCATCCTAATTTTCATTAAAAATGTTATTTATATACCATACTGTAATGTGCTAGGAAAAAAACTGAAAATGATGGTAGATAGTAAAGAAAACACTCAATAATGTTACCATGTTTGATTTGTGCATGGTCATTAAAACAGGAAATACTCAACAGAGGGATGAAGTAGTCTATGTTCTTTAATTTGACACCACCGCTAATGTGGGACAAGAAGATGCCAGGGAGAACCAAAGTTGAGTGTGTGTGTGTGTATATATATATATATATGCTATACCTTGCCCCCATTTTTACCTACAGCTTAGAGCCTTGCACAGTAAATAAGAGCTGCAAGCATGTGAGATGAAATACTTAACAAGCACCCTACTGAAGATAAGAGTGAGGAATGAGGACTTGAGAGAGGCGTTAGGAGGGAAGGAATCAATTGAGGAAAGCTTAGAGGCAATAAGGCTCAGATGGTTCACCCTTATGAAAAGAATAGAAAACACAAGAACACCAAGATTATACATGGAAAGAGAGTAGGGGGCCCCGCAGATCAGTTGGACAACTCCAGAAGTAGATGGGTAGACCAGATTATGGAAGATAGTAAGGAGAGCTGGAGAAGAGAGATGGAAGGAGAAATGTTCCTGGACATACAGCGTTGGAGAGATCTTGTTCACAAGCATCCTATCCGATAAGCTGAAGTTGTTCCCCAATGATGGCGATGAAGATGATGTTTACTAAAACATAAAACTCATATTTGGTGCATAAATGGTAAAAATGAAATTTTAACAAATTCTTAATATTGCAGTTTTATTTAACACCCAGAATATTTACAAGTACTTAAAAGCTAAGAGTCAAGTTTTAAAAATCGAGATAATTCAGTTGATTCTTGACTCTTTCATTTAGTTGTCAAGAGGAGAAACGGGAGTAGGAATGAAGTTATCCGGGAAAGAGTAGGAGTACATGACAAAGTAGAGGAAGTAAGACATGCAATGGACATGTAATAAGGATAGAGAAGAAGAGGGTACAAAATAAAATGATGGAAATGAATGTAGGGAAAATTCACAAGGGAGACAAAGACAAGATGGGAGGAGCAGAATAAAACAAGTGTGCGAGGGAGAGAAGAAGAATGGTGGAAGGGCGAAAGCATACATAATAAATAACAATTTAATATAAAAAAACTTTGTTTAATATTAGTTGAATTGAAATAATTAAACTATGACTATCAGTTAAACACTATTTTTTTCAAACTTTGAATCAGAGGTTAATGCTAACATGTCATATACTACCAAGTTCTTGAGATTTCTGATCGAAATACGGACCTAAAATATACTCGCCCTACATTCCGGGATTTTTAGATGCCGATTTATTGCTCGAAATTTTTGGTGCCCAACCACTCCTACTAAATTACATTGAAATTTACATTTACTATCTAACATTGTAAGTTCACATGTTGTTGGATGGCCAATTTAATAGCAAGTTGCCAAACTGTCGCAATCCAAGGTGGAGTGGATACATTAAAATAAAACAAATTTAAATACTCTTTTCATAATATTTTAATTCAATTTTTCGTCTCACATGTTTCTGTGGTACATAGTCTTAGGCATAACTCTCACAATAGTAAGACTATGTTAACATGGTCTAATAGAAAAATTCCTGACTACGGATCAAAAGGTCCAGGGTTCGATCTCTGGCATTTCTAGAATTTTTCTGTTAAGCAGTGTGTCTGAAACGGTGCTACTTTCTAATAATTGAGTACCAGCCCCCATCTAGAAAATTGAAATTATGGCCAGAATGTTTGTTGTGCTGACCATATGATACCCTCTATCCACAAATGTTGGCACTCTCATCTCTAAAATTGGCGGTCGCTCTGCCGGTATAACTTGTTTGAAAGTTCACCCCTCGGAGTTTTTTTATCTCCTTTTAATTCTAAGTGATTTGGTAAATTTTGGCATCGATTTGTAGGAAAGCTGCCCAGAAATGGCATCCAGACAACTTCCGTGGAGAAGAGAAGAAGATTGCCGAGAAAAAGTTCATCGACGTTGCAGCAGCTAAGGAAGTATTGACAGACCCAGGTAAGTCTCATCTTTCTTGTGTCCTTTGTGAAGGGGTTCTTATTGCTGTTACTGTGATGTCTCGCCCATTTCTACCCGAGCGCTATCAATATGAAGTTTATTTGATACTCACTTTAACCATAATCCAGCCCAATCCTTTATTCCGAAATTTTGAGCAAGTTTATAATATAGTATCAAGATCTGTAATAAGTACAGTCTCATTTTTTAGGTAGATTGTGTTTGAATATACAAAAAAAAAATTGTGTCAAAATTATCTATTTTACTATATTTGATAGGTAGCTGATAAAATATATCAGGATTTCCCAAGTCCCGGTCTTGTCATAAAAAAATCCTTTAAAATCTGTATTTTTTTTTTACAAAAATATTAACTACACAAGACTAGTCTCTACAAAACCACTATTCTCATTGTTAAGGAGATTTTCTCAAATGCAAACACTTTATGCAAATTAGTTTCTCCTTTCTCGCATAATAATGAGCTAATGCATGAATCAAGATTTTTATTACTAGCCTCCAAAAAAAGCTGTGAAAATATTCAATTACTTTGTCATTTATTTTATAACTTTAAAATCCATAAAATCAACAGCCCTTATGTATCAGTAGTTACAGATACAGCATGATTCGACGTATAAATACTTGAAAGTAGATATATTATCTTTTCTGTCAAATATTTATAAAGCCCTTCCTGTGAAAATTGAACTGCAGTCTATTCATCAATTTTTTTCCAGGACCAATAATGAAAGATGGAGTAAATTAAATAGTAAGAAGCAGGCTGAGATTGTATGTCATGTACGAGGATGTTGGATCATGAGATAGTAGAGAGCAAGACTGAGGTGTATGACTTAATGAGGATGTTGGAGTACATGAGATAGTAGAGGAAGCAAGACAAGGGTATGGTCATGTAATGAGGATGTTGAGTAATGAGATAGTAGAGAAGCAAGACAAAGGGTATGTCATGTAATGAGGATAGAGAAGGAGATGGAAATTAAGTATGTAGGAAAAGGATCACAAGGGAGACCAGGAAAAAGATGAAAGGAGCAGTTAACAGAAATTTTGTGAGTGAGAGGAGAAGAAAGGATACATTTAAAGGAGGAATTGTGTGCAAGGAAAGATAGAACAGTCATTTTAATAAACTGACCCGGCCGTTGATGTTTGCTTCCAGAGAAGAGGCAGCAGTTTGACAGGGGAGAAGACCCACTGGACCCGAGTCCCAGCAAGGAGGTCAAGGCTTCAACCCCTTCCAACACCAACACTTCCACAACAGCCCTTTCCAATTCAAGTTCCACTTCAACTGATGCTGCCGCCAGCGTGTTGGTGGTGATCATCAGAACTTCCTGCTGAGACCATTTCGAGCTCTGCGTGTTTCGTGGCTCACAAGTTCTAGGGAAAAATTCCCAGGTTCCTTTTTCAGATTTTAAGGGCCTTGTTAAAAACTTGGTTTCCTATCGGTTGACTTAAACTTTTAGGTAGAGGTATGCAAGTAATCAAAACTTTGAGTTCAAGTCAAGTTTCATTATATATTCCATCTTGAGTAGAAGGTTTTCATAAAGCTCAAAAAGTCCTATTGCTCTAATACTTTTAATTGCATCACAAATATTCCGAATTTAATTAATTTGATTTTAATACTAGGATTATATTTCTCAGAAAAGATATTTCCTCAATATTTTCTTTTGTCTGATTTAAAAATATACTTAACTGGAATGACTATGTTAAATTTTATTTCAGAATTTAAATTTGTGTGAGCATAATGGTTTTTCACCAAAAAAAATCAAAAAGTATGTTGTATTTATAGCTTATGCATGAATATATTAAAAAAGACTTTTTGTTTTAATCCAAACCCTATTCAAATTCGACTTGAACTGAAAAACACCTTCTTGCACACCCTTATTATAAGGTATTGTACACAGCCAACTTTTCATTTGATAAAGACACCTTTATCTTCGCCATACTTTTGACTAATATGTGTAACTTCTTTTAAGAGTATGTTCACTTTAATTATTGATCAAAACTGATCTTTAAATATTATTTATTCTTAAAATTATCGACTTTCTATTGAAGAAAAATGTGGCTACCAGCATTAATTGAAAAATATTTTAATAACAAAAGTGAGTTGACTTAGTATTTTCAATTTACATTTATATTTTCTAATCTATCATCAAAATGGTCAGTTGTCTATTTATAACTACATATCTTAAAAGTTTAGTTTATCTTAGAGAAAACAAAAGTCCACAGCTAAATACAAAATTTATGACCAATCTTAGTACTTTTAATAGTGTACTTCAAAAGTTTACTATGTTCGATATTTAATTTATTTTGGAGACACTGCACCACTGTGTCGTTCACATAATGGCTACTTGTACACGAAGTGTGCTAACTCTACGCAGCCAAAATATAAAATTTCGAGTTGAATGGTGTAATAGCACTTTGATATTCCTTAGTGCAGGTGTGTCAAACTTGTTTGATTGTAAGGCTCAGATTAAAAGCTTAAATATTGATGTGGTTACATTTGGGGGAAAACAAATCTGTACTGTCATTAACTAAGGTAAAAAGAATTCCAACTTACTATCTTATTATTATTGATCGAAGAGAGTAGAGCCTATAAAATAAAACTAACCTATATCTTGTTTTGTCACAAATTGGAAACCTTTGATTTGCAAATTAATGTCCATGCTACAATTTTAAATCTAATGCCAAAGTCACGTTTTGGTTGTTGTCAAATGTGTGTTCACAAGTCGAGATCTCTTGGATGTTTGGTTTCATTTCATGTTAGAAAACAATTGATAGTTAACATATATGTGCTGCCAAACAATGCACATATTGGGTGCGCAAATTCAACTATTTTTGGGAATTGATCCATCCCTGAGGAAAGATAACAAATTTGGTAATCAAACTTATGCCACAATTTCCCAAATTATGCCTACTTCCCAAATAGCACCAATTTTGGTTTATATTACGTGGAATAGCTAGTACACTTACCATAGTGATACTGGAGTAGAACTCGTTTAGATAGAACACACAAACATATATTAAAAGATAGGCCTTCGTTGTCACAAACAGTTTTATCAGGTTAAGAGAGTAGACTGATGCTCTTGTTTGGATTATTCCAAATCACCAACATTTGATATTTCCTCTGCGTTTATAATAGTAAGAATTGGGTTGTATTGCGTATGGGTGTCATAATGTCCGTAATTCACACGAAATCACTGCAAGCTAGACACTTGTCTTAAGAGTAGCAGTTGTTATTTCAATCAAAGAATTTTAAATTGTCAGTTCATCACTGTTAAAGATATTCTAAAAACAAAAACTTTCAAGAAACATTTTGTTTCGTATGATTAAGGCGCAATCTTTATTTATGCTTGAATCACTGTCTATGTTAAGTCATTTAACTCTTGTTTATGTCCTTAATTGATGCTCTAATACCCAACAGGTTGTGATACTTTGTTCTAACAACTCGTAATTTGTTTAATGTGCCTATAAAATGATTATGGTGGGTAGTATCTGGTATCAATAAAGTAAGTTACTGCAAAGGCTTGTAGAAGATAGTTTTCAATTTTAAAGATATTTTCAGGGGAAAAGTAATGAGTGCATCTGTCACTAATCCTGTTTTTATGATTCCGATTTCTTAACATTTACAAATTCAATATTTTTGCAAATGTCCAACTTCAAATTAAATCTATTTTTTATACATATTTAAATATTTGTTGGCTTCAACTTAGATTCAAAAGTAAAATTCTGAATTTGATGAGTATAGAGCTTTGAAAAAAAAAGTAGTCTTAAGATAAAACACACATTTTTGTTTATTTTAATTTTTTTCCATTTTCTGTTGTTATTTCCTTGACAAATTAGTGTTTGTATAGTAAAAATCCAAAATTAATTAAATTCAGCCTACATTAAGTGATAAAAAACTAATTTATCGCTTTAAGACAGAGAATATTAATTTATGTTTGAAATATAGCATTTTAAAAATTACATTTACCTAAATTTCATAGTTATGCAAAGTATAATATTTTTATCTGATATTAAACTTTTTTTTATATATATTCATACTGCGGTTTGGTTTCAAAAATATTTCATATTATTTAAGTTCTGTACTATTCTCAGCTCTACTGCATTCAACCTAATAGCTCTTCTTTGTCTCTAGGTGTAAGGTGTCAGACTTCTATGCGGGCGGCCGGGGTTCAATCCTCGGTCCCGGCAAAGATTTATCTGATTTCCAAACCCTTCCTTACCTCTGACAAGATTCTTGTGAATGTGGGGAATGCCAGGCCTCCACCGTGGTTCGGATTCCACGTTAAACTGTAGGTCCTCCATTTCATCTCACAATCACCCTTCCATTACACATTAGCGATAAGTGTGTATAACCCGAATGGGTGGTAAGACGCGGTGCTAATAATCAATCAATCTTCTTTGTCTTTACCATCACTTCACACTTTGCCTGCTAAATTTCATTCAACAATCTTTTACTTCTTCATTCCATTCTTGTAGTTGTTCCTGTAATTCCTCATTCCATTCTTGTAGTTGTTCCTGTAATCTTCCTCTTTATCCTGTATCTCTTTCCTTCTCATACCATCAAGTCATCTGCAAACATCATGGCTTTCATTCTTTCCTCCCCGAGTATTCCTGCTGCCACTTTGTTCATGACCATTTCCATTACCATTACAAATAGTAAAGGTGAACTAATAATGTTCACAATTAAAAATAATACATTTCTAAATATTGGGGTTTTGTTTTAATGCCATTGCTTTCATTTCCTAGATTCGATACAACTATCAAAAATAACGACATGAATATCAATTTTCTATATTTTCAATACCTGCAAGAATCAAATTGCTAGTAATAAAACCTTTAAAGAATAAACTTTATCTAAACAATTTTTAGTATAGGTATTTTAAAGTCTCGTCTACATATTTATCTAAGCTTCTTATCAATTTATTTCCTTAATCACATAATATATTTTCCTCTATTGGGAAAATATATTGTTTGGCACCTAATGTGCAGCAGAAGGAGCACGAGTAATTATACAGTTTTTACAGCATTAGATTTTTTTTTGTCCAAAATTAATCAAATATTTCTCCAGTAGAAACATATAGTTTAGTTTTCTGCACATGCTAATATCAACAGATCTTAAATATCTGTCAAGGTGTCCTGGAATTTTGTCAAAACTTTTTCCCTTTATTTAAGAAGTTTTGACAAAATTCCAGGACACCTTTGACAGATATATAAGATATGTTGATATTAGCATGTGCAGAAAACTAAACTATATGTTTCTAGAGGAGAAATATTTGATTTATTTTGGACAAAAAATGTCAACTCTCAAAAAACTTTAAAAATACTTGCGTTCCCTTATATAATGAATATATGATATTTTCATAAAAAATGGGGATCATATCCTTTTCCATAATTTCTCTTCATAATTATTTGTAACAACAATCTTTAGAAAGGTTCAAGTTGTACAAATCGAGACTCTTGTGTGCAGAGCAATCCTACTCTGAAGTAGTTCTCGTCTTCATACTACGGATAAAGAATATGTAGAAGCGAGACTTTGATTTTATTTTGTTGGTGTTATTTCCGCAAGCATATTCTCTCATACGTTGTTAGCTATGATTGTATATTCTTTGAATCTGTGATAAGAAAAATACAACATTTATTTTCTTGTCTGCTTAAATTCTCATTGCTAATCTTGTCAAATTATTTCCCTCACGCGTTAGATTAAATCAATTTGTATTTTTTATTTCAATATATAAATGGTAATTATTGTTGGTGTGGAGCTGACATTTATGTTCCTTTTATATATTTTTATTTTCTTTCCATCCATTTAAAAAAAAGCTTAAAAAAATTCGCGTAAATAAGTATGTTTTATATTTTAAAAAATATGGGGGGAAAGCCTATTTTATGATTACGGTGATAATATAAGATGTATAATAAAGCAGGGTCACTAACTTTTTTTTTTTAATTTTGGAAGCATTGCAATTTAACTGGTACCCATTTATGAAAATAAGTTGGTTGTGTGCATTTGCAAATTGTTACATTATTTGAACAGTCAGTGCCTTTCTAATGCAGCTAAGTTTATATGCTTGGAAATGTACATCAAACACTGAGAGATATATAAATATGGCACTTTTCAAAGTGATTTAGCTTTGCTTCTTTTATGATTAATATAGCTCAGAGGTAGGAATGTTACGTTCCCCTTAAAATTACTCATGAACCCATGGAGGTACACATACCACAGTTTGGGTAGCACCAATTTTGACCTATCAAACCTGTAAAGATAGGCTTATTAAGGTGAATTCTTAAAAAGGGACAAACTTTAACCTTAAAAATATATATTTTGAACCACTTTGAGAAAGTAGTTAACGTGATGGATTGTTTTGGTGTTGTGTTGCTTATTGTTTGGTGACATAAACCTTAAACCCCCTTATTTCTCTACTCATGTGGGCCATTATTTAACTTCCTATTTATGACAGTTTTTCCGCTTTCCTTTCTGACTCTCTTAGTCTCCACTTTCCGGTGCTAGCCGTCGTCAAGTCCAGGTGCCAGTATATTCAAAACTGTTATTTTTCTAACAAATATAATTTCAACCTATGATGCGGTTCTAGTGTGATTTTTGTTTCCAAATGTTTGGGCCGTGTAGTTTTATTTTTAGTTTTTAAATTGTACAAAAACTGGATATTCTGTGTGTGTGTGTTTGTGGCCCGTTGTGTTTGGGAAGACTTTGCAAACTAGTCCGAAGTAAATGCTGTATTTATAATGTGAAATATAAGTCCAAGATATATGAATGTTTGGTCTTTTTTTTTTATCTATATACATATGTGTACGTCTGTGATGAAAGAATGTCTCATTTCTTGTATCATGTATATAGTATTATTATTGCACTTTGTTGAATAAAAATATGTTTCAAAAATTTTGTTTTATATATAAGTGTAATAAGCATTTTCTTATTTAAGCTCTTTGTATGTTTTTTACTTGCCTCGTCCATTCTCCTACCTTTAATTCCGCAGATTGGCCTGCTACACACCTACAGGCTTACCTATGGGTTTGCTTGTATAAGCGCGCCTGTCCCATATATCTGAACTTGTAGATGAGAAAACTGTGCGGTTATTTTGGCCCGCACAAGTGATTGGATCAAATAGGACATTTCTTTCAATATACCTACATTGGAACAAACTGTGTACGTATATCGGAGCATGCGTACCTACGTACACTGATGCTCTGTCGAATTGTTGCCACTGCCACGTTGTTCACTCTTGTGAAATTTGTATGCAATGGAGACAGTGTCACAATGGTCATCAGGATTGTATTGAAAAGATTATAGACATCAATAAAAAGAGAATATCACGTATTATTCAAACTGGTCGAAAAACCAAATAAAAAATCAATGCAACAACTGCATTTAAACAAAAGAACATTTGTAGTAACCTAAGCATAGCCACACAAAGCAAAGGATTCTGCAATCGCGTCAGCTGTTAGTTGAAAAATCACTAATTACATCCACAAAATCGTCATATAAAAATTATTGTACGTTTTGCTGTATGTCCCAAAACAGTAAGCAATAGAAGCATGAACCGCGTAAAATTTCAAATTGAGTAAATTACAGTTGTTACACGAAAAACAAACATCCCGCACAGTAAAAAACTACTGCGCGTGGCTGTGTTTACAGCCTCAACGCCGTGTTGCCAAACTTCAGTATTCTGGCCTGCAACTAAAGACAGCATGCCTAGCCCCACAAAAAAACACGTGCCGCCAATGATCTCTATAATGCCAAGTTGAATCTCTGCTTCAACCCGTATCACCTGTAGAGTATCCAAAAGATTAATATTCATCAGAATCAGCTGCAACCACCCCCTACTCCAAGATTAAAAGAAAACAGATTATGCTTTATCTTAGAAAGACTTAGTTTGATATTTAAAGAATATTAAATTTCAAGCATCCACAATTGCAAGATGACCCTTTGATGGTTTTGGCAAAACTAGGTGATCTGCCAAAAACAACGAATTGTTGCAAGAAATATTACTAACGAAACATTGTTTGAAGCTGAGATGGGTAAATTAATCAACGCATATAAATTAACTGCCCAAGGATCATATCCCCCAATATTCAGTGCGATTCCGTCATCTTCTCCCTGCTGACAAGTGGTGTTACACCACAAGTACCATTCCCAACCAAGTACCCCACAAACATGTCCCTACTCTGACGAAAACTCATGGGTAAACAGAGATCCCCAACTGCCCGCGAGTGTGTTAACGGCTGCACCAATAAGAGGTGCGGATTCACTGTACTGCTTTCAAATTTCAGCGTACGTCTGAATTCAGCTTAACAGTTAAACTTCCGTGAGGGAGTGAGGTTCGTGTCATATCACCATCATTCTTCTTCATTATAGGAGTAACTAACCATAGGCGCTATAAATAGGTTTCTTCATCCGTCTGTAAATAGGTAAGCTAATCTTCAGGTGCTAATTTCACTCTTCATGTAACAAGTTCACACCACTGACGGTAGCCAGTGTAGTGGTCAGTGCACCTGGATACGAGCTCAGGGGTCCCGGGTTCGTTTCCTGGCTGGTACCTTGGGTATCTTTCCTGAAAAAGGGGGACTACCCCAACTGTCAAAGGGTTTGGTTAGTTAAGGGTGAAGTTAGGTTTAAGTATTTCCACTGGATCCACATACTCATCACCATCACCTCGTCTCATCAGGACATGGAAAGGATGTACGATTAGTACATTCGGGAATCCCCTGGGCAACGGTACATTAGTACTGGATAATATTGAGTGGTGTAGCCCAGACGCACATTATTATTATTATTATACCACTGTCCATTGAAGGTGGTTTTCCATCAATGGCTTCCCACTCTCCTTCCATGCAATTGCGGGTATATTACCTCTAAATTGCTACCTTTCTCATACTTACACCATTTGAGTAATTATCATAAATTCGTATAGCCTGAATAATGTCATCAAAATCTAAGAAAAAAAACATACTGGAAAGTTAATACCACTTATATAGGATTTTTATTTAAATCTGTCACCCACCCCCGTGAGCCTGCGGCATAAACATCAAGCTCCTGTGACGGGAAGATTTGTGTTCGAATCCTGACCTGGTGTAATGAGAGCTGATATATATTTTTTTGTCACCGCATCTTACTACTAAGTTAGTTTGTGCTGCACGCGTATGTACTGATTACACTAATGTGCTAGGGACTGCGAAGCTTTAATTTATAAGGAAGTGTACCCGCATTTGCGTGAAGAGAGAAAGTGTAACACCACCATCATTAGACCCTATACGAAAAATGTTAGAATGATGCCATTGGACCATTCGTTCTCTGATGATGGCGATTTTTTCCCCCTTAATTGGTCTCTCTCTCTCTCTCTCTTCATTCAAATGTAGCTGTATTTCTTCTCAAATTTGTCTTGATCATCTCTAACACATTATCGTAATTAATAATTGTCCTTTTAAAAAACTTAAATTAATCTAACTTAAGTTATTTTCTTTGGTCGAAATAAACTTTAATACCATACGGATTGGACGAATTACTAAACATCTTCGAATTATCTTTTTTTTTAATGATCCCCCCTCCCCCCAATTATTGTGTAACGATCCTGAAAGGCAGGTAATTCACTATTTTAATCTCTTTAATGTGTGTTACAAGTTGCGCATTCCTCGAAGATCGAGAAACATTTGCCTCCCTCTTGGAAACCAAGACATGTAATTATGTTACCTGCGATGTTGTCGAAAGTGCTAGCTGGCTGACTTAATAAATACGAACGTAATTAAATGGCGAGACGAAATACTCGACTGCCTACTTTCTCCTTTTCATTGAGGTACACTCACTTCAAAACACAAATTCAACTATGTGCAAGGAATATAAAGTAATGGGAGAATAGAAGGGTATTTCTTAATTTGTGATGATGAAAAAAAAAATGTTGGCTAAAATAAATAAAATATTGCTTCAATATATGGCTTTAGTTTAATTTTATACACACGGTAGCACTGCGTCTTACTGCCCATTCGGGTTGGACGGTTTTGTACTAATTACTCTAATGGGTTAAGAATTAGGATGGTCGAATTTAGAGAAAGTGTACCTTAATTTTCGTGGAGAGGGTTGGGAAACCGTTTAGGGAAACCTTCCTCAGTACAGCAGACTGGGTTCGAACCATGAACTACCCGTCATCGGTAGTCTAGGTCTATTACTAGGGTAACGCCTTAGACCATGCGGTCACCGAGGTGGGTTAGTATCAACCGTTCTAGAATACATTTCGTGCACATTGTGTCGTATGAAAAGCAGTTTTTATCTACATTTAAATGTTTCTGGTTTATTCCACCGTGCTTATGGCGGATATTCAACAACTGTTAATATACTAGACTCGCGACTATCCGGCCTAAAGTGGTGGCATTTCCGGATAATACGGAATCCGAGTATAAATTATTTTCATTTGGGTTTGCCTTACGAAGCTACGCCTCGCGCACACCTCCCTTGACACAGCTTCTGTTTCCAGCCAGATCAAAACACTGCTGCTATCTACACCTCTCTTTCCACAGTTTCTGTTTCCAGCCAGATCAAAACACTGCTGCTATCTACACCTCTCTTTCCATAGCTTCTGTTTCCAGCCAGATCAAAACACTGCTGCTATCTACACCTATCTTGACACAGCATCTGTTTCCAGCCATATCAAAACACTGCTGCTATCTACACCTTTCTTTCCACAACTTCTGTTTCCAGCCAGATCAAAACACTGCTGCTTTCTACACCTATCTTGACACAGCTTCTGTTTCCAGCCATATCAAAACACTGCTGCTTTCTACACCTATCTTTACACAGCTTCTGTTTCCAGCCAGATCAAAACACTGCTGCTTTCTACACCTATCTTTACACAGCTTCTGTTTCCAGCCAGATCAAAACACTGCTGCTTTCTACACCTATCTTTACACAGCTTCTGTTTCCAGCCAGATCAAAACACTGCTGCTTTCTACACCTATCTTTACACAGCTTCTGTTTCCAGCCAGATCAAAACACTGCTGCTATCTACACCTATCTTGACACAGCTTGTTTCCAGCCAGATCAAAACACTGCTGCTATTTACACCTATCTTGACACAGCTTCTGTTTCCAGCCATATCAAAACAGTGCTGCTATCTATACCGATCAATAGTACTGTATTATACGCCAACCGCTTGCATAGCACACGAATGGACAAATGGTATGATAACCAGAATTAATTATTTAAGTCATATTCAAAGGTTGTAATAATCATTCGTGCTTTGCTTCGAAACGTGGACCTACCAATTTCTAAATAAAACAATTAAATGTTTACTTTACCTAGAGAGTTTAATTTGAGAAGATTATTGGGGGAGAGTGGAAATATGAGTGCTTGAATGGATTTTATTCTATTCCTTGTTGATCCTAATACATAAGCGTAAAACAAGATACGTTAATTTTAAAGACAGTTTATTTAAAAAATTACACTGAGCAAATATGTGAATCGAGTTTTTTTTAATACGTAAAATTAGATAATTATAATTTCAAATGTCCATTGATTGCTAAATAACTTATATTTTATTAAATTTGGAATATTTAATTAACACTTTCGGAAACGACTGATTATCAGCACAAGACTCCAAACTGGCTTAATAAATAAAATACAAAACATTCAATTTTTCGCAATGATATACTTATCGGTCATGCCAAGAGAATTGAATCTGAGACCCTTATCTCAAAAGTATAAGTGATTGAACTAAGGTACCAAGTGAAAGAGCTGATTTACGAGTTTGTTTCATTATGTCAGAGGACCTCGCGAACGGGGTTATCGACTTTAGTGGGCTATATTTAACACAAAGTTGTTTCTTATATCATTAGCTTTATCAACAAGGCCATTAACGGGGTTAAAATGGAAAGATCCATTTGAGAAGATAAATTTGGTGATAATCCACAATCTTTAATGTATCAGTTAAGAAATTTTGCATTTAAAAAGTCCTTGAAATTATAACAACTGTCTTTAAATATAAGGCTATTACGTTTTTAAAATAATTAAGTTTTCTAAAATGATCGATATTTAGTTTACTGAATTAAATTCGTCTATTTTAAAACCAACCCACCTCGGTGGCGTAGTTAGCTAACGCACTAGTCTCGTGTTGAACTAGACTGCCGAGGACGGGGAGATTGAGATTCGAATCTAGCTCGGCTGAACTGGGGGATGGTATCCCTAAATGGTTTCCCATTCTCCCTCCACGCAAATGCGGGTTCACTTCCTCTATAGTCAACCTTCTCACTACCCATTAGCGTAATTAGTACTTTAGTGTATAACCCGAATGGGTAGTAAGACGCGGTGCTAAAATTATTATAAAACCAGTATTTTTCATGGTTCTATATTTTAGTTTTTTTTTGTAAATTCAATAAAAATAAGAACCAATCATACCATCTTTACAAAACGTAGGGATTCCGTGATAAAATATCTTTCCCTCACCTCTTTTTTTATTCGATTCAGCGCAATTCAACCTCTCTAGGAGGGAAAGACGTTCACTTTGTAGTATTATGCGCCATACATTTATGAAAGACACTGTACTTTCCACTCAGGTGTGGCTCTTTCTCCCCCCTCTATCCTTACTTCCCCTTATTTCAACCCCCCCACCTGTTCTCATACCTGCCGACAAGTCTGGAAGAAGGCTGTGGGCAGCTGAATGGTAGAAGGTAATACAAACAAACAAAAAAAAAAACAGAAGAAAGACGCTGTACAACCAATATTTCTATGTTCCGAATTCAAACGTGTTCGTAAGACCGCTTTCAACTTTATTTACAAAAAGTAAAACGTTTTGAGGGTTAGTTGTGATTCTTTTGATAGAAGATACAATCTCAGTCTGTGCTTTGTTTGTAACTTAGAATAACGGTATGAATTGAGTGTTCTATAATTTGGCTAACACATGGAAGGTTGGCTTCTACAAACTAGTTAGGAAACGCCTTGAAATGGTGTCGAAGAAAATATTTTCAAGGTAAAATATTAGTGATGGTTTATTTCGAATGTTTTGTGAAACTTAAACATGAATTATAAAATGGAAAAACATGTTTTCATTTTGTAACACTTTGCTCTCAAATATGCTGTGTTGAATACGTGTTCTCTTTTCAAACTACTTTTTGTTCTATTTTTAAATCTTGTTCTTTCGGTGATAAAAGAAGAAATTTAAAGCTACCGGCTGATATACTAGCTTTGTGTTACTCTTGTGTTATTGTTGGAATGCTAGTAGTGGATGTCTGAAGGCGTCAAGTTTAGATAACACTGAAAACTTCATCCCTATGGCTGTTGTCGAAATTGTTACGATCACAACAATGGAATATTTTCACGGGTGAGTTCAAAAACAAGTTCATTTATAAGAGGTGTCATGTAGTGACTAATTAGTTAGACGTTTACAGTTTGAATTACGCCATAAACCCAAACTAAACGTCTTATTGGAGCTAACTTGTGTTTGTCTTATAACTAAATTTTATTAGTTATATATTTCCTAAACAAACGCTTGCTTTGTTTATTCATTTAAAGAGAGTTTGGTACTGGGTTTAAACAAGTACTTTACTTCTAAAAGTACTTCTCTTTAAAAGTTACAGAAAATATTTCTAATTCAACACCGCTATCGCAAGGAACTTCACCCTTGAGTTTCATTTTTTCGAGAAGTTGTAATATAAGGCAATTTACAAGCTCCATGTCCCAAGATAGGCTTTTTTTAGAAAAAAAAAAAGACCTTTCATACCTGTTAACAAAATTAGTGTGAACATAAATAGTTTTAATCTTTTTTACTTTGGCTTAAGTCTCTCAAATATTATGTTACTTGATATTAAATATGTTTTCCTAGAGGTGTTTTGTTTTTAACGCTAAGTGTTTGTACGAACAGAGTTTTTCTTGACATTAATATTTGTTCCTTTAAATAGACAATGAAACTAATGTTCTTTTAGTTATTATTTGACTTGATGTAACTCGGTGTTACCTTGAATTAGCAATGAACTTACTTTGGTGGCCACATGGTCTAAGGCGTCATTCTCATGTTAGACTAAACTCCTGATGACAGGGAGATTGGGGTTTGAGACCTGGTTGGCTGTACTGAAGGTGGTTTCCCTTAATGGTTTTCCACTCTCCCTTCACGCAGATGTTGGTACACTTCCTCTGAATTCAACCTTTCTGATGAGTACGTAGCTCATTAGCGTAATGAATACATGCGTATAACCTGAACAGGCGGTAAGACGGTGTGCTAAAAAAATAGCAACAAAAAGGAAGATTTTTAAATAGTTTTTTTTTTCAACTTAAATATATTTTTTGCGATGCTTTTTCTAGGAGAAATATGGTCACCATCAGTGGTGGCTCGTAGCTAAAATTAGTGGGGGTGCTGCTAGCACGGGAAGCAAAACGGTGAATTTCTTACTATACAGCCGCAAAGCCAACTTTTCCGTTGGTACCATTCAGAATTAAAGCTACGAATATATTTCTTGTTGTTGCTTTTGCCTGGCTAAGATATCAGAATATCAGGTGTTGAACGACTTATTTTCTTAACTGTAACTTTCTCATGGAGAGAGAACTGTGAAAACTTAAGCTGTTAAAGTTCACTTACAGTCACACAACTTATTCCATGAGGATGCAAGGCCATGTTTTCTGTTAAATAAAAGAATCGAAAAAAATGAATCAAATAGAATAGCTGGAAGCAGAATAATAATCTAATTCTACACTCTTATACACTTTATCACATTCAAAAATATGGTATACGGTGTTTAAGCACAACACACACTGAGTAAAAAAACTTCCTTTCACCATCACGCAGGAGCCGGCACTGCGAGAGCAACAGTGCTCTTTCTACCTGGCAGTCCCACCTTCCTTACCACCCCGATGCTATGTGCGCATGCTCACAACAGTCAAACACCACGTCGCTGGCACTGTGAAGCGCACAGTTCCATACAAAGATTTTTGTATATTTTTCATAAACTGGAGGATGGCTACTGAAGTACTGACATTAATCTTAAGGAATATATATTGTACTACAAAAATAAAGAAAAAGGACTCATTATGTTTAATGTTATCGATAATATCAAGTGAAAACAGGAGGTGATGCAGTTCCGCAGTGCCTATACACGGGTCGCCACTGGTCACCATATTATTATACCTGTTAAGATTAATGTTATATAATATTAATAACAGCTACAGTTGTAGAATTTATAGCTTGCTGAGCTTCCTTTAGTAAAATTTGAAAAATATACGTGTACATATTATGATATAGGTACCTTGATTTAATAAAAAAACTGTTTCCAAGGATATTTACGAGTTGTCAAAAAGTTTAATTAGGCTATAAAAATATTCGGCCCACGGATGACACCTAACTTTTAAGACCAATAAACCTTTCCTAGGCCTACTGTATTAAAAAGTTAGCTTTAAAGGACAACACATGGAAAGAGATCTCGGGAATAGTTGGTCAATCAAGTTTGTATTTTTTTTTATCCACACTATTCCAAAATAACAAGGAAATTAAATAAAACCAAATGAAAAACTCTTATATTTGAGAAACTCTCTGTACCACACATATAATTACTCACGACTGGCGACCAAGGGACGCATCTATGGAAACACTGTATCTCGCGTCTGCGACTCATCACGCCGCGTCTGCGGTCGCAGACATGAAACGCGAGTCGCGCCGAGGGAATCTTACCTTAATATTGTAGCGATGACTTCCTACGGACAAGGAAACGAACATTTCTATGAGAAATGGCCATGTTAATTATACGACACAGACAAGCCTTGGTAGAGTCCACTTTTCATGGGAAGGGATTTATCTGACAGTTTGGAAACGCTACTAGATCTGATTCCACGTGTTCATACGTCAAGTAATATAATCGTCACATGTCTCTTTTGTTAGACATTATCAATACATATAGAATAACGATATTATAATAGTAAAATCCTATCGGCCCCAAAAAATATGTTTGTATTTTCTAAAGTTTATTCCTACCAAAAATCCTTGTATATTTTTTTAGCACCGCGTCTTACTACCCGTTCGAGATATAGTCCTACGTTTATGTACTATTTACGTTAATAGTTTTAGGGATTAAGAAGGTTATATCTAAGGGAAGTGTACCTGCATTTGCGTGTGAGAGAGAGTGTAAAAACCACTCTCAGTACACCCGACCTAGATTTGAACCTTGATCTCTCAGTCATCGGCAGTCTAGTCTAACGCGAGAGTAGCGCGTTAGACCATGCAACCACCGAAGTGGGTGAATCCTTTTATAGATGTTCTTTACGTTTGACGTGTAGGAACTTTAAGGCAATGTCTCTGAATATAGAGTAATTAGGCCAATAAGAGTAATTAATAGGTGTGTAGTTGGTAATCACGTATCGGCCACAATAGGACGGACTCTCCTGTCCGGTGTCTTGACGCGTAACAAAGCTACGCGCGCTATATTTGAACAGGTACGCCACGTGTAATGTCACCCAGTTTCCTGCACGTCTAAAACTGGTGTTTGCACCCGTGGCTAAGTGGTACAAGGTATATTAGATGGACCGGGGTTACATTAGGGGTGTTAAGTTAGTTACTAAAACTATTTCCCGCCCGCTTCGGTGGCCGCATGGTCTAAATACGTCACACTCACAATATACCTGGACTGCCGATTACGGGGCTATCGGGGTTCGAATATTGTTCGTGAAACCTCCTTTGCTAACCAATTATGCAGAAGACCCAAATAGAAACAGGAAATAAAACGGAGTGAGTCGTTCGAGTGAAATCAGTTAAAATAGTCTGAGAACAGACTATTGTTACTCATCGCACGTAACTCACCCAGTTGCGGAAACGATTACCAGACGGTCTTCCTTTGTGCCCTTATCTTATAAACCTCAAACAAATTAATTCATAAATAAATAACCTATGGGTACACTTAAGACATGAAATTAATTTACCTTAACATATAGGGGGGAAAACAAGAAATCAATTTTTTATATATATATACGTCTATCGTATTTTTTTCTTCCCTTTTTTTATATATATATATATATATCAAAAAAGAGAAGAAAAAAATACGATAGACGTATTTTAAAAATGTATTAAAACTAATATATGTGAAGGTAAAAGTTAATATAAAAGGTAATTTCAAAATTAATAGATTAATTAAATTTACTTTAAAATTTAATAAATTTAACATGTCCGAGGTTTTCATATAACCTACTCACAAAGGAATACCGCCGGTTTAACATGGGAAGCATAGGGGGAAAAGGGACGCGCGCTCACTTGAATTAGAATACAACCCGATTGAGAGCTTTTAGATGCTTTACATAAGTAAGGTGTAAATGTTGAATAAATCTACGTTATTTTTATGTAAAAAACATAAGATTACTTTGTAATTCGGGTTATAACAAGAGTATGAAAATGCTAACTAGCCGAAAAGCTAGATTGTTGTTGCTTAATATTAATATATTAGCTTAAAATTAAAATATTTCAAACTAAATTTTATATATATTATCATTTTTTGGGTATTGTAGTCTCTCTTTTTTTTTAACTCACATTAGCTTGGTTGTAACTTACTTAATTTGGGTAAATTGTGAGAATAGTAACTGTATGCAGAGAATAATTCCGTTTGGGAGGGGTTAAATTGTAAAATACTTAGTATTGTCTTTCTCGGTTTATTAAGTACATTAAATTTATAACATATAAGTTATATAACGTTAAGGTCTTTATAATCATGATTGTTTGATAGGAATTACAAGCAGCCACGCTCCACCCTGGAAGATTCACACCCCCTCACTACAACATTCCCTGAGTCAAGGTCGGTTTCACTTGCGCGTCCAGGATTAGATCACCGATCTCTGCGTCATCGGCAGTCCATTCTATTGCAAGAATAGCGCCTTAGACCATTAGACCATCGAAGTGGATAACAAGACAGTTGATAAATAATAGGGCCTACTGTTAGTATTCACTCTCTTCATTCTGTCACATAGACTAGAGAATCCAAAGCTGCTGTTAGCCCGTACTGGCACTAATTGATTACGACGACTTGTTGAAAAGTGCAAGCCAGGTCCTGTCACAAAGCTTCCCTTAGCGCCAAGAAGGTCCTTGTTCTAAATCCGCGACAGAGCAGTTCGCCAATTGGATCTAATTAGTTCGTCCTTCTGGTGAAATCTCCCCAGACCGGCCCTGATTGGTCAGTCGGAGGTTGATACTTAGGACTACTGTCATGGAGGATACATTAGGGGAGGGAGTGTGTTGCTGGTACTTAGGAATACTCTCGTGGAGGATATATTATTAGCACCGCGTCTAACTACCCGTTCGGGTTTACACACACGCTAATGTGTAATGGTAGGGTGATTGTGAGATGAAATGGAAAACCTACAGTTTAACGTGGGATCCGAACCACGGTGGTGGCCTGGCATTCCCAGGTGGAGGATATAACATGGAGAGAAGTGCTGCCGTGGAGGATATAGTACGGGGAGGGAGTGTGTTGCTGATACTTAGGACTACTTCATTAGATTCTCTTAGTTTAATTACTTAAATTTAATTATTTAATCTAATTAATACATATGGTATTATAAAAAATGCTTATATATTTGTCATAAGCATCACAAAATTTGACCATACATTTTTCTCTCTATTTAAAACGTTTCTTTTCAAATGCGACCATGCCCACGACAGACATTCAAGCACTGATGAGATAACTGTGTGTATAAAATTAAATTAAATGTTTATACTGAAGCAATATTTTATTTATTCTGGACCAAAAAAAAATGTTTCTTTGTTATAAAAACTCCCAAAATACGGATCTTAACTCGCGTTACCTTCCGTCAGTTCCTAAACGTAGATACTAATATTTATTTTAAAAAAACACTCCTATACCTACCATTTAGCTTACCTCAACAGACGTCCCAATTAAAAGTTGCTGAGACGATGATAAATTGAGGTTATGTTTTCTTACGCATGTCTCCTACTCGCGCCGACGGCGGAATGTTTCGTAACCGCCTCTAAAGAATTCGAGCGCTGATGTCAACGGCCCCCCCGCTCAACTTTCTGGATTGTTATTTCCTAGGTACGACAGGTTGCCATCTAACTTTATAAAGATCCTCCTCTAGGAGGGGGGGGAGGGGGAGAGCTGTTAATTATTTTCTTAACCCGCCTCGGTGGCGTAGTTAGCTAACGCGCTTGTCGTGTTGAGCTCGATTGCCGAGGACGAGGAGATCGAGGTTCGAATCTTGGTCGGGTGAACTGGGGGTGGTTTTTCCTAAATGGTTTCTTTCTCCACGCAAATGCGGGTTCACTTCCTCTATATTCAACCTTCCCAATTCCTAATCCATTAGCGTAATTAGTACTTAAGCGTATAACCCGAATGGGTAGTATGACGTGGTGCTATATATATATATATATATATATATATATATATATATATATATATATATATATATATATTATTCTTAAGTTTTCTCACGAGGGTGGAGAGCGGGTTGGAATCCATCTCGTAAGGTTTTGTTTTTGTAACTTGGTTATATATTTAATTTACTTACAGCAATTAAAATATTCTACATTTTATATCACTCGCTGTATGCACTATGTACTTAACAATCCTTATAATATAGATAATTAATAACTAAACGATTAAAATAATGTTATTTACCAAATCGTAAAAAAAAACGCAAGGTAGAGGGGCCGGGGGGTGTGTGACGTAATTTAAGGATTGCCCCTACCGTAACTTAGGTAAGGAAACAGCTGCAACGCACTTGGTTTTATTACCGATCTAGGTCGATTATGGAAACAATCCACTTGTTTCTGGTGACATTGACCTCAATTAAAAACATTCATTTAAATTACTTTTTTTTTATCCCCGCGTCTTACTACCTGTTCAGGTTATTCCACATATTTGATAATTACTCTAACGGGATATGGATGAGGAAGGAAGCATTTTAGGGTTAATCTACGCGCATTTGCTTGGAAGAAGAGTGGGAAACCATTTAGGTAAGACTACCCTTAGTACACCCGACCGACCCGCTTCCGATGGTCGCATAGTCCAAGGCATATTTCTTGCCATACACTGGACTGGCCGATGAGGGGATTAGGGTAATGGTTGAGTGTAGGCACACTTGGGATGTGTTTTTTTTCCTAGATGGCGTTCCAATCTACCTCTATGAAAATGTAACTTTCCCCATCTCTAGCACATTATCGTTACAATTAGTACTTAAGCGTATAATCGGAACGGGTGACAAGATGCAGTGATAAAAAAATAAATAAGGGAGACATGAAGAGGGTAGAATTGACAGGAAAATTAGGAGTATTGTTTGGAAGGAGAGGCAGATAAAACAAAGTTATCTCGGTACGCTCCTTTGTAATTCGAACTCCGACTTCTCTTTTTCCAGTAAAAAAAAGCCTGAATGAGACCTAAAACAAAAGTAGATTTTTAGACTGTCAAATTAAGTCCATCCTTTCTTATATTGATCCCACTGTAGTGAAAAAAAAAGCGTTGAGCGGGATAAGCTAGAAGGATTGTGGTGTGGTGGTAAGAGCATTTAGAAAATACAAATTGGTTTTTTGTAATAAACATTGATAACAATTTACTATACCATTATTTATTAGTATTTATCAAAAGGGACGAGAGAAGACCACATGAACTTGACGTATGAATACGTGAAGACCTAGATGCAAATGCGAGGATAGTATTAGAATGGATCTGAAAGAGATAGGGTGTAATGAGGTGGACTGGATAGAACTAGCTCCTGATAGAGATAAGGTGTAATAAAGTGGACTGGAATGAGAAAGCTAACTAAAGATAGGGATAGGGTGTAATGAGGTGGACTGGATAGAACTAGCTCAAGATAAGGATATGTGGCGTACTTTTGTTAAGTGCAGCAATGAACTCTCTAGTTCCTAACGTCATAGAGTTAGTAAGTTTTCTACTAAGGTGGTCTCCTCGGTCAGTTAGAAAGTATCAATCGCTGTCAGGCCACACGGTTTAAAATACAATGGTCTGTGTCGTGTTCTGGAACTACTTTTCTTTTCTACCTAAGTTTACACTCCCTATTGCGCTTCACCTAAATCAATTCAAATAAGACAGCAATGGAAGAAAACTACTAAACTTCTTATCTGAAGGTAAAGAGTAAAGCTCGCAGCTAGTTCTCAAATATCAACAAGTTATTGTATTTGTTAAGGAAGGTAGATCTAGAGCCCTTTTTCTCAAGTCTGGTCTCTCAGCTCCGAGAATATGACTAAAAAATCGTTGAAATTAGAATAATGTTAACAATTTCACACATTTTTTTCTATTAATACAACTCAAAATATGTGGCTTTTAAAGAAAAAGAGCCATGTTCAAATCTTTCCTCTCTATTTTGGCGTGAACCATATTTTGAAATAACGCATCACTGACAGAATATTATGTTAAAAAGGATGTCTGCGTGGAAATTTCTCGCTCACCAAGGCGGACCCCTTAAACTGCCAGATAAGCTCGTTACAACCTGAACCCTACCTACAAACTCTGTTCTCAACCTCCGGTAGGATCAAGTTGGGTGATATTCTCACTCGTGACTAGGTCGTGGGATCGAACCCGTGACCTCCTCCCCACATGCTAGCTAACCTCCCCCCCGACCCGCGCCGTCTCAAGTCCACAGGGCTCCGGGACACGTTCAGGAATGCTCCGCGCCGTTTGATAACAAGAGCCCGTTATGACCGACTTAATGTTCCGACAAGAGTTGAACACACCCTCACCGCCCGCTTCGCACTAGCTGGCGGCTGTCTACGCACAACGTGAGACAGTGCGTGGAACGGCTTTTGAATGCGTGTGAACGGCCCCAACTCTCTTTTCTGCCACGTCTTACCAGCCGGTCGGGTTATACGCTTATACTCTAATTTTAGGGATTTATATTTAGAGAAAACATACCCGCATTTGCATAGAGCGAAAGTTGAAAACCATTTTGGAAAAGCCACCTTCAATAAACCCGAACCTCTCTCCCCGTCATCCGCAGTCTAGTCTATTGCTAGAGTAGCGTGCTAGACCATGCGGTCACCAATGCGTATGTAAGGTCTTTTATCCTAACAAATAACTACAATACAGTAGGATTCTGGTGTGAAATAAGGCCTTATATAGTGGTATTTCTACCAAAATCAGGATATAACTTGATTGAAGTACTAGGGATGAGTAAGGTTGAATTTTGGACAAAATGTGCCCGCATTTGCCCAGGTAATAATTTAGGATAACCCATCCTCATTACAACCGACCGGGATTCTAAACCCGATCTCGTCATTGGCAGGACAGTATATTGGGTGAGAATGACGCCTTAGACCACACGACCACTGATTAGTTTTCCTACAAAAAATTAATAAACATACACTCATCGGCGAGCACGCGGAATAAACGTCAGGCTCATCTGGTTTGGTTTTGCTAACAAGGGGTTTACATTCCGTTTTGGTTTGCCCGGGTTGTGTTTTTTTCTAAATGTTTCTCACTTTCCCTAGAGTGAATGCGGGTTCCTTTCTTCTACAATTCTAGCTTATTCATCCTCACTCAATAAGCGTAATTAAAATACGTATATTATCCTAACTAATATTATAAATGCGTAATTGTTGGTTTTTTGTTAGTTTGTTACGCTTTCACACCTAAACTACTCGACCGATCATCATGAAATTTTGCCTACACGTTGTCATGGATACAGAAAAGGACATAGGTACCTTTCATCCAGAACAAAAAGTACTGTTCCAACGAAAAATGGTATCATGAAAAAATATTAATAGCTTTAAGACGTCGTCCGGCATAACAATGCGGCCTACTGATATGAACATGAATTGCAACATGATGCCTGGAGTACAGAAAAAGGGACCTGTGGTATCCCGGATTAAAATCTGTTCTCGAGCTATTTTAGGCACATCTATCTTAAATGAATAAATTGCCATATAGAACATAAATGTTAAATATCGTTCCCAAGTTATTTTAGGCACATCTATCTTAAAATGATTAATAAAAATCTGTTCCCAAGTTATTTTAGGCACATCTATCTTAAAATGATTAATAAAAATCTGTTCCCAAGTTATTTTAGGCACATCTATCTTAAAATGATTAATAAAAAATCTGTTCTCGAGTTATTTTAGGCACATCTATCTTAAAATTATTAAAAATGATTACATTCATCTATTTAAACTCTGTCTGTTCACCCCGTTATGGTAAATGACAAAATTGTCGTAAGAAGTTTGGTATTATACTGTGATGAACTCAAATAAAAACATTATTTTTACTAAAGTGCCTTTAACGTTTAGTACTATAACAACCCGATAGATGGCGCGGTATCGATTTGTACTATTTAATGTACTAGATTTCATTACTCCCGAAATCCGATAGATGGCGCTGAGCACATTTTAAAACGTGGTATCTATTATATTTAGCACCGCGTCTTACTACCCGTTCGGGTTATACGCACTTACGCTAATGTGTAATGGTAGGGTGATTGTGAGATGAAATGAAGGACCTACAGTTTAACGTGGAATCCGAACCACGGTGGAGGCCTGGCATTCCCCACATTCACAAGATGTCTTGTCAGAGGTGAAGGAAGGGTTTGGTAATCAGATAAATCTGTGCTGGGACCGAGGATTGAATCCCGGTCGCCAGCACAGAAGTCTGACACCTTACCCCTAGACCGCCAGGTCAACCTTTAAGTACTAATTACGCTAATGGATTAGGAATTGGGAAGTTTTAATTAGAGGAAGTGAACCCGCATTTGCGTGGAGGTAGAGTGGAAAACCATTTAGGAAAAACCACCCCCAGTTCACCCGACCGAGATTCGAACCTCTATCTTCCTGTCCTCAGCAGTCGAGCTCAACACGACAAGCGCGTTAGCCAACTACGCGACCGAGGCGGGTAAAACGCGGTATCGTTTTGTATTATCTATTGGTATTTTAAACTCATAATTGTGAAGTTTGGAGAAAGGGAAGAAAGGGAGTTGGGGACCGTATAGGTGGGAAATAACAATACATGTTTGCGATTCATTTGTTTATAAACCTTGATTAGTTACCGTTTATTCATCTGTGTTTAGTCCTATTTTAATAATATTGTAATTGCTTTACGTTTTCTGTTTATATTATTCCTTTTTTTCCTTGAGCGATAGTATATAGTTTATTATTTTTAGGTTAGTTATCTTACTTCTAATTCTATTTTTCTGCCTTTAAGGCAATAGTTTGTTTGTTTTAATTTTTCGGTTAGATATCTTTTTTTTTCTTAAAAAAGTTTTTATTGACAAAATAAACATTAACGCGAGCGAAGCCGCGGGCAAAAGCTAGTCAATTATAATGCAGAAGTTATATTAATTGTTAGACTTACTAAAAATGTTCACTTCGTTTACCTTGCAAGGTGGCAGGCTTTCCTTGACTGGTTCCGTTATGACACAGCTTATAAGATAGGGCCACAGTGTAAACCTTCGAGGTAAGACTGCTATTTCGCAGGATAAATGGAGTGAACATAAATTCTAATAAAACAGAGAGAAAATAATATGTTCATACATAAAAAAAACACTCTTAAAACATGATTCATATAAAATTATGGTATTGTGGTAAGTATTCCTGGCTACTAATCTAGAGGTCCTGAGTTCGATTCCCGGTGATACCATAGGTTTTTTTTTTTTTTTACTGAAAGGGTCGCCTTGATATAGTTAACTTGGCACCACATACTCATCTTATCGAGGCAAAGTAACCGCACCTAGATGGTGCCCCGACCTTTAAAGAGGGTTATATACCCACGACTGCCAGTAGAAGACCAGGAATGCATGGTCGACAAACCCTGGGGGCAATTGGCATACCCCCAAAAAAAGATTTTTGTTTTTACTTCGCCACTTATATCCTGTACTAAAAATGAATGTTGACCTCGGTGGTATTAGGGCAAAGTGCTCGCCCCAGGAGCCGATGATTGAGGGTTCAAACTCAGCTGAGGTCGATGGATTTTTCTTGAGCGATAAAAATCCGTAGCACAACTTCCTTCGGAGGGGAAGTTAAGCCGTCGGTCCCATGTCGATTGTGGCAATTAAAATAAACCTAGAAGGTGTGTGAAAATACCTTTACCTGCAAAATTGGTAGACCTTTTAGCGCTCGCTCATAGAAATTCAGTGGTGAAGGAAACGGGGAACCACCACACTTTCTGAACTCCTCTAGTACATGGTATTTCTACCAGATGGTTCAGGCAACACTAACCAGCTCAGGATGGAGAGAAATCACAGCAAATCAACCTACGGGTTGTTGACTCAAGAATGAAAAGTAGAAATGAGAACAGTATCTAAAAGTTTTCTCTCGTTACCTGCAACCCTAGGAGGGAGGGAGGGAAATGTTGTTCTGCTCACAACCGTACGAGACACGTGCCGAGGGCTATATGAGGGATACAAGGTTTTCTCCCAATTAGCGAGCAGTGTTGTTCTAATTGCCGCAGGAGACATAATCAGTCCGTGTCTCGCCGGGGGCAGCACTGGACACACACACACACACACACACACGTAGCATGACCGTTTGTTTTGGGGACTTTCCTGTACGCACCTTAGAAAGTAATAATCTCTGTCTTGAGAAAAACAATCAAATGGGAATGAAAATACGGACTGAAACTTTAATATCTACGTAACTTTGGCAGAGCTAGCCGTAAGGAAACGTGGTAGCGCCCAAATGCAACGTTCCAACATATTATTATACAAAAATAAATGCTACGGTGCACTGCACAGACTTTTATCTTGAATACATTTACTAAAAATTAATAAGATTTGTGAAACGATATAATATACACTGTTGCAGAAACACTACACCAAAGCGCATAGCAATCATGTTACAGAAATATTGAAAAAAAAAGGGATATCTCTGTCCAACAAAGATCATAGCAATCGGTTTCACATTTCAAAGAGTTCAAAAAATCATTGGTTTTATAAAAATATATTGGAATAAAAGGTTTTTTTTATTTTTAATAGTAGGCCTACTACGACTTTTTATGAAAAGTTGTTTCTTATCGCAAATAGTTGCGGGATATGACCGAAATAGAGAGTTTCCGCTAATGTAAAATACTCTCAATCATTTTCATACAAAAATTAACATTCTCATTTTGTTTGTAAATGTTAAACAGTGTAGATATAAACTTAATCAAAAGCATAATAGTGGATTTATAGAAACTCGATTTTTTTTCTCTTTTTTTTTACCTTCAATAAATCACATTTAATTTTAGGTTTGGTTATTTAATTCTAAAAATCCCTCGGGGGGGTTCAATAACACCCTAAATATAAAGTTTTAGCCCTATCGGTAGAATGGTTTCGTCTCTAGACTAAGATACAGACAGACGGCATCGCAAAAACAAATTTTTCTATCGAGTTAATTTTGTTTTATGTTGACAATAACAATACTTCTCTCTCCGAGGGGTTGAGAATAATTAAAATTTTGGTTGGAAATGATTCTATAGGCCTATTTATAATCTAAAAAATATATCGGTTTGTTTCAAAATAAACATTAATTTATGCCTAAAAACAATTTTTATAAGGTTATTTTATTTTGGTCAGTAACATAAACTATTCTCAAGACTGGTCTAGGGGTAAGGTGTCAGACTTCTGTGCTGGCGGCCGGGGTTCGATCCTCGGTCCCGGCACAGATTTATCTGATTACCAAACCCTTCCTTCACCTCTGACAAGACATCTTGTGAATGTGTGGAATGCCAGGTCGCCACCGTGGTTCGGATTCCACGTTAAACTGTAGGTCCTCCATTTCATCTCACAACCACCCTACCATTACACATTAGCGTAAGAGCGTATAACCCGAACGGGTAGTAAGACGCGGTGCTAATAATAATAATAATATTCTCAAGACAAGTATGGAAATAATGCCCGTGTGAACGTTCCACCAACTTATTAACCTTGATGCACTGCGTTTGTGTTCGAATAAACCTTCTAAATCCACCCGCCCAGTTCTCGGGGACACGTTCCTAGCTGACTCTGTACACCCCTGCGTATGTGTTCACGTACCATGGGACCAAGGTATATAGACCGGTTGTGGGAGGTTGCCTCTATCACCTCTCGCGCTCCAAACCACGTAACTATCCCCTTTGTTACATCCCCTGCCACACACTACAAGTGACAGGACAGCTCCAGGTCCGACACCTTAGCCCAGTCGGTAGCGTGTTTATCTACTGAACTAATAAGGGCCCAGGTTCGATTCCTGGCAAGGTCGAAAAAGTATCATTGGTGAAATGTGTGTTTACCATTTAACAGTGATTAGTTAACGGCCAAGTGGCTGTATGTTGTGTCTGTTATAGATTTAAGTTAGTTTTTAAGTCGTGTTCTAATATAATCAGTCGGTTCAGAAAATGCAAGTTAAAAATCTTAAATTAATGGGTTTCTTAAATCTATTGTGTAAGAAGATTAAACGTGAGGTATTGTAGAGGGGGAAAATATTCTTTTCTCTGTGTCTCACTACCCGTTTGCGTTACACATATACATTAATAGCGCAAAAAAGTTAATGATGAATTTAGTAGAATTATTAAGAAAGGTGCCCACATTTGCATGGGCAGAGAATGGGAAACAAACTGGTAAAATTAATTAGTGGTTCTGATTCGTTTGTTTGCTACTAATCTCGGAACTATTCCACGCTGTAACTGTGTAGAAATTATTAAACAGGGATCTTCAACCCGCGGCCCCCCATAACATGTTTTGCAGCCCACTGAAGCTTGAAATATATCAAATTATTTCCAAGAGAGAAAAAAAACATTTCTAATACAAATTTATAGTTTACAAAGTCAGATAATGAAATAAATACGTGTTTTAAATTATTTTATAAACTATTTTTGATTTACACGCGAAGAAAAATATAGCGTTTTTATACAAATTTACCTTGAACCAGCAAATAACCACTCTAGTAGACAAGGGAGGGAGTAAGTACTATTTCGGGTACAGTCGGGCATATTCGGGTGCGTTCGGACATAGTCGGTAGTGTAAGGATATATTCGGCTGCATTCGGGCATAGTCGGGTGGGTTCGTAAGAGCTCATCAGCGCTGAGACAGACACTCGGGACGCTAAAAGAAAATAATATATTAAGTGTTGAATCTAATATTGTCGGTACAATATTCCGAACCACCAAGAAACAGAAACTCAAGCTTGGACCTTAGAAGGTTAAGACCTCTGACTTACACTTTTTTTTTTTTTGACACACGATAGAGACCGCGGACTCAGCCGTGACTCCCCAAGATAACGGACAACTATTGTCCCTACCATTTTGTCCTCTAATACCCACACTCACCATTTTATCCATCGCGCAGTCCCGTGTCCAACCACATCGGCGCATGAGTCAACCTCACGGCGCAACTCGATACCTCGGAGGCCGGAAGCGTGCGCTGACTCGGGAGGTGGAAATCCGGTCGGACGAAACAAGTTAGTGTCTGAATTCCCTTCCCCTCCTATCATTTGACATCAAATGGTCCCATCTGCCTGCGCGCCATTGTCTGACTTGAAGAGCACAATACCTGCTGGATTGGCCAACCTGCGGTCTGTCAGAACAATCTCTCTCTCACATCACGCTTTCTCTAACACACAAACAGTACAATTTGCCCGTGGCGCCGACTTCCGATACTATTTGGGGGGCATGATTAATGGAATACAGGAATTTGAAGCGTAAAACAAAACAAATAGAGGATATTCGAACATAATTCTGTGTGTATTAAAAGATATTCACATGTTAACAGGGAAAAAAAATTAGCCACAGGTTGGCGCCGGTTTTTTGGAATGTGGATCTCTTCCACCTCCTTTGATCTTTCTTCGTAGTCACAAATTTGGCCGTTGCTTCGGGAATTAGGAATTATAACAAACAAATTATAAATAAACGTACTGATAATCTATTCGTGCTATTAATCTCGACACAACAACGACAGAACTGAAAACTGACTGACTCGGACAATACACGACAGATACAATAGAAGGTGGAATAAATAGGAAGGAAACTCTCATAGTGGGAATGTGAACAGGGACTTCAGCTCTCGGGGTGGTTGTTAAACGAATACTATCGATACCGCGAGAATACTCGATAGGAGAGTTCGATTTCGGCCACTTCGAGCTTGTGCTGCTTGCAAACGTACACTACAGCTATCTATGTGAGAATCAGGAAACTTACAAGTGATATGGCTGCTTATAAGGAAGATTCCTTAAAATGTTCGAAATGCAAATGATTATTAAAAACCAATAAATACTTGTATCTTGGAACACATTTGTCAACAAATTGTTACACATACGAATAAAATTTAGACGTGGAGAATTTGGGAAGGAGTTGGGAGCAAAACAACACACTGCCCCTCATAGAAAATTTTTGGGTGGGCAAAAAATCACCTTGTCCCCTTGGAGTCGGCGCCACAGCAATTGTCTTAGAAGGGGCCGTCTAGAAAATGCAAACTCTTGTTTGTAGTAGGCCTACTGTACTAATCACATTTTACATTATTATTTATTTTTATATATATTGATGATATCTATCAAAAGTGACATCTGCAGCTCACAAGACTTGAAGTAGGAATATATGAAAGTAGATCTAATAACTTTTCCAACTACCTGCCTCAGTGGCCGCATGGTCTAACGCGTTACTATCGTAGTAGCCTACACTGAGGGTGTTTTTCCTTAATGGTTTTCCACTCTCCCTCCACACAAATGTGGCTACACTTTCCTTAAATATAACATTCTTCATCCCTAACTATTATCGTACCTAGTATATAAGCGTAGAACCCGAACGTGCAGTAAAACCCGGTACTAAAAAAATCTTCACTTAAAAAGTATCTCATCTAATGCCGCTATGCTCACGACAGATATTCAACAACTGTTGGTTTTACCATGTGAAGAAAATTAAACTAAACGTATATACTGAATAAATTTTTTTTTTTTTGACCAGACAAACGTTTTGCTATAAAATTGCTAAAACACTGATTTTCTTTCACGTCTTCTATATCCTCACCTTAAATGTATAGATGGGCATTATTGATTCACCCTTAGAAGGGTCTACTGGTTTGAGTTTTACCCTTCCTTCATAGTGGCTCTACATCCTATTTTCCGGATACGTCGATCAAAAGTCTTTCTTATAAGCCTATACCTTTTTCATCCTTTTATTTCCTTATATTAAAACGAAGATAACCTTTATTTGAAAAATGCCACGAAAAACAACTCTTACTCTATAGCATAATTATTGCTTCTGAATAGTTAATTATATAATTGACTCTTTAGTATGTATGTGAGTATGTGTAGGTATGTAAATTCTGTTTTTGAAACAGGAGCTAAGGTACCTGAAATGCCAAGGTTATCGTGTCGGCTTGGTTCTGGTTACTTGTGACATCATGGCGCTCGTTTGACTCTTGTTTTACGAACAGGAGACTTTTCTCTCCACTTCTAGAACAACTAGTTTTGTTTTATTTGCCATCTTGTTATTAGCTATAGTGTGGGATTTTGTAATACAGAAACTTAAGGGGAAAAAATAGTGAGTAAAAATGTACATTTTAGTATATTATTAGTATTATTTCATAAGTTAGATGTTAACTAATGAAATAATCTATCACATTTTTTATTCTTATTTTAGTAACGCGTCTTACTACCCGTGTGGGTTATACGCCTATGTAATGATTACACTAATTTGTTAGGGATTAAGAAGGTTGAATTTAAAGGCATTGTACCTGTATTAGCGTGGAGGAAGAGTATAAAATCATTAAGTAAAAACCACCCTCATTACACCCAACCGGGATCGAACACTGATCTCCTTGTCCTCGGCAGCCCAACTTATTGCGAGAGTATAGCGTCTTAACTCACTCGACCACCGAAGCAGGTCCTATCATATTCTTGGGTCAAAGGGCGGTTGGCTCGGACGAGTAGTAAGAAGTGATATGAGGGGGGGGGGGGGGAAGTGTTCCTAAACGTGAACTTAAAAGGGTTAATGTATGAAAATTACGTATTTTGTATTTATTTATTAATACATCGTTTGACTTAGATTCAAAGATGGTCCCTTCCAAAATTAGTTGATCCATGCGTTTCGCAGTGATCTCTTAGCAAAAAGACAGAATAAATTCCAAAACGGTCAAGTTAAAACTGGACGTCGTTACGCACAGTCAAAAATGTCACAAATACATCTCTATGAATTATCGCTTTTTGTAACTACGTACTTTCAGAAATTGGGAAACGTTAAAACACCTAAAAATAGTGGATAATAACGTTACTTCTATCCCTCCTTAACTGGAGCCAATGTCTCAGTCCATTCCAGCAACACAGACCAGGTGTGTCATTAGTTGGGATTATCTGAACCTCTACCTCTGCGTGGCATATTATGTTCTGCTAGCTGTGTTGTCTCTACAATCGGTACAGTCAAAACAAGAAATTTCATTAAATAATATTTCAAATATAATTATAATGGCACTGATCAGCATTATTAAAATTAACGACTAGAGTTAGGTTAAAAAACCAATTAAAATAACGACATTGTATACTACAATATGAGATAAAAATCAAATTATCGTTGTATAAAAGGAGCAGTATTTATATGTATTTAAAATTGATGTAATTTTAACAATTTTAAACTGCTTCTAGGCCCTACATTATAACCTAATTTTATTTAACCTATAGTAAATATTTAATTGTGTACAGCTCATATGAATGTCTATCTAGATTCTTTACTAAATTTCAGCTCCATACATTAACTCTACCTTAACACTGATACGTAAAAATCATAAAACAGTAAGTCAAGCCATAAACTTTAATGATTTGAAATCAATGACTCACTATTTATATCCCACACTTGTTAAAATTCCGCGATATAAATATTTTTTTTGTCGAATGAGACCGGCCGGCCAAGGGTCTATATTATTTGAAGAGAGGGTAACGCGTGTAAGGTAGCTACAGTAGCCCCGTGGCTTCTTTGGTGCTGACTGACAGCTCACAGCCAACATTTAGGTATATACCTAGAAGTGACAGCTGATAAACACATGTTTTTGCAGATCATATGGTTCGACGTAGGGATACATAATTTGGTCTGGTAACTTTTCAAAGCCGTCAGCTGTCAGTCAGCGCCAAAGAAGTCATGGGGCTACTGTAGCTACCTTACAGCAACAGGTGCGTGAACCACACGCACGTACAGCGCTTGTCAAGTTTAGACAGGAAGTACCTGGTCAGCATCACGCTTCACGCACTCTGACCTGCACTTCATACGAGAACTGTTATAATACTCATCCGTGGACGAGAGGGTTGAGGCGTCGCGTTTTTTTTTTCCCCATTCCCAAGAGACTTTATTCTGATTCTGTGGCATAGATAAGGTGTACATCAGATCCTCAGCCCCCAGGTTAAAATGTCTGTGCTCATTGTGAGAGCTTGAGTCCTTCAACACTAGGATCGCTACGTGTAGTCCCAAGTGACAACATCGCTATATCAAACAGATATTTTTAAAAAACAGTTCACTTTAAAGAAGATTTTTCTATAGAACAGACAAAAATTTCCTTCTAGTATTAACTAAAAATAAGGAAAAGTCAAGGGATTAAAAAATATCTCTAAAATATACCAATAATTTTGCAACCAAACACTACAAAAGTTAATAATACCTAAATAAAATATCATTTTAATTTTTAAAATAACTGTTAAGACCGTTTATGTTTAGTAGATACAAACTTTGTTTTTAATATGTGATCAATAATAAATAAAACAAAAGTCATCATCCACCATTAAAACTGGAAAAAAGTAGTGAGGGAAAATCAAAAATGTCTCATGAAAAACCTGGAAAAGTCAGGGAATTTTGTAAAATATGTTTTGTAGCCACCCTGTACATTAAAAGATATATGTAATAAATTTATTAACCAAATTCGAATTGCTTTGTATTGTAGACATAACTTCCCCCAAAAATTGGCAGCGTCGAACCACATCAATTTTGGCGAATATATCTTCTGTTCCGCTGCCTTTTTTTTTTTGCTCCTTTCAATCTTAGCTATTCTTGCCTTTAGACGTCTTTCAAAATTTTAATTTTTGCTATGTGCTGTTTTCATTCATCTCCTTAAGCAAGCCTTTTCAAGCTCTTCACACATATTTTTTTTTTAAACCACATCTTTGAGGTAAGATAGTCTACAATATTGTTACTGAACACATCTTTGAGGTAAGATTAGTCTACAAAATTGTTACTGAACCACATCTTTGAGGTAAGATAGTCTACAATATTGTTACTGAACCACATCTTTGAGGTAGAGTATTCACAATATGTTACTGAACCACATCTTTGAGGTAAGATAGTCTACAATATTGTTACTGAACCACATCTTTGAGGTAAGATAGTCTACAATATTGTTACTGTTCCACATCACTACAGACATTTCGATTAACAAAATTATTCACGAAAAATGAAAACAACTCTACTCTGGGTGAGTTTGGTGGCTAAGTGTGAACGACACTCGCCCAGATGTTGGAACAAGCTTACTCGCGCACGAGTTTACACGCCAACAAGTAGCTAGTGATCTCGCCATGTGTGAGATCGACCTTTTATAAAAAAAAAGAGAGAGATCCCCCTCGCACCAGTTTAAAAAAAAAGAGAAATTTCGGCCTAGTCCTTATATTTTATCCTAGTATATTAGAATTCTGATCAGAAGAAATTTAAAAAATATACATATTATTTTTCACTCTGTATTGATAACATTCTATTGATTTATTATTATTATTATTATTATTATTATTAGTTTAGCATCAACTATTACTACTGTAACCCGCCTCGGTGGCGTAGTTGGCTAACGCGCTTGTCATGTTGAGTTCGACTGTTGAGGACGGGAGATCGAGGTTCGAATCTCGGTCGGGTGAACTGGGGTGGTTTTTCCTAAATGGTTTCACTCTCCCTCCACGCAAATGCGGGTTCACTTCCTCTAATTCAACCTTCCCAATTCCTAATCCATTAGTGTAATTAGTACTTAAAGCGTATAACCCGAACGGGTAGTAAGACGCGGTGCTAAATATATTATTATTATTATTATTATTATTATTATTATTATTACTGTAACCTGTTTAGGTTGTATTCAATCATACTATACGCTAATAGCTAGAGATGAGACATTGATTTAGAATATATTGCAAGAAAAACATAATAGAAAACCATTTAGGTTAAACCACCCCAGTACACCGACGAGGATTCGAACCCTCCTCCTTCCCGTAATCGTCAGTCTAGTCTATTGCGAGAGTGACGCTTAGACATGTGGCCACCGAAGCAGGTGTCCGACATCTATCTCTTTCGTAATGTGTCTTGCTAAGGGTCCCAGGTTCATTCGCAAGCCGAAAATGTATAGTTATGAAAGTGTCATTTCCCCATTCACCGTGATTTTAAAAGCAAGTCAGGAGGCTGGATTTGTCTGTTCTAGATTCAACAAGTGTTGTCTTCCAGAATAACAAGTTAGAGTCCAATTTTCACAAGAAGAACCTTATCTGACATCTAGAAAAGTTACCAGATCTAATCTCACGTACTCATACCCACGAGGACTATTCCTTTAGTTTGGAAACCATTTATTAAAGAGAGTTAAAAGGTAAAACAAAAATAATTTTTGAAATTAAAACAGCGTCAGAATCTATTATTATAAGCGAAAAAATTGTTTTTCTCTAAAATGTTTCACTGCAGCGTCCCCCTTAAAGTGGTAAATACAAGTGACATTTTACCTTTCGTAAAGCTAGGCAGGTATTATAGGTAACCGTAAAACATGTAATTAAACTGATTGCGAATAAAAGCGAACATACTTTAAGTTTGATACGTTTTCAGGGAAATACTGAACTATCTTTTAGTTAATGCACTCCTAACCGGGTAAATTATCCCTTATCTACGTTGTAAAACTAACATTTTGATATTTGTATAATATCTTCATACAGTCGGATTCAAAATTCAAATCTAAAATTCAACATTTTTTTTATTAATATAACTTTTTAAATAAACTAGTAGGCTTATTGATCTCTTATTTGACTTGACCCTGTAAACGTGCGAATCTCGCGGTATTTAAAACATAGTCATTATTTGAACACGAGTTATTTACCTTATTTAAAAAAAAATTGGAATCAATTAAAAAATATTTATATGTTTGTGTTTATATACTATATATATCTTTTTTCGTCAAAACACCTAGGTTGGTTTGATGTGATTTCTCTCCATCTGGTAGAACTCCTATATAATAGACTGGTTAAAGAAGTGTAGTGGTTCCTCGTCACCTTCTCCTTTGAATTTCTCTGAGCGAGGACGAAAGAGCCTACCATTTTTTCCCCGGGAAAAGCATGTTCACATACCTTTCAGGGTTATTTTACATGCCACAATCGACAAAGGACCCACGGATTCACTTTCCCATCAGAAGGAAGTTGTGCTACGGATTTTTTTTATCGTTCAAGGGAAATCCATCGACCTCGGTTTGGTTTGAACCCACGAACATCGGCTCCTGAGGCGAGCACTTTACCACAAAACCACAGAGGCAGATATATATGAGACCTATATAATTTACCTCAATATTCGATTCGGAATTGATGACATTTAATTAAATATTCAGTTCATATTCGATCCGAAAAACAGTTTAATTTTAAAATATTCTATTTGAGCTAGTAAACAAATATTTATATTAGATACGAGATTGAAAATCTTGGCTTCTCACAGATTTAAACCAGAATTAAATCTTGACCAACATGCGACGGCTACTGGGTCGGTATATCTAGCTCTTGGGTTGACGTCATGGAGTATGTGTGTTGAAACTCTATTACTGCTAGTATCGTCGGGCACCTTAACTCCGTCCGTAGCCTCTGCCTACTGATCTTAAGGTCCCAGATTTGAATCCTGGTATGGCGAAAATTATATAACTAATTTGGTTTAATTGGGTCGTCCATTTCACGTCGATAAATCGATGGCTGGAGTAAGGGATGCTGTGTCATTTAGATTTTAGTTTGTAAGTTGTGTAGTGAAATATTAATTTTGTTCAGAGCGTTCGAATAAATACTAATCTCACTAATTTATTATAAAAATTAGTCAACAAAAGTATTTATTAGTGCCTGGAACTGAAACTATAGTGAACTCCGAATTTCTTGGCCCTGCTCCCCAAAAAAAAGGGGGGGGGGGTTCTAACAAAGGTATACCATCTCATCGGTGATTGCATGGTCCCAGGCGTCTGCCTCGGTAAAATTATGGATCACTTGTGATGAGGCCAGGGTTCGAATCCCAGCCGGATATACTGAGGGTGCTTTTTTTTCTGTAAATTTATACTACTATTTCTTTACGTAATTTCAGATATATTTATTCTAAATTCATCTTTCCCCGTGCCTACCTCATTTGTGTGAATATGTGGATAGCTTGGATGGGTAGTAAGACGCGATAATAGCTGGCTATCTTGAGGGTGGTTGGTCGGTGTCTGAATCACCAATATCTCAACACAAGCCCACCCTCAAATTCGGAATGTTCTCATGTCTAATAAACTCGTAAACATGGCCTGGGCCGGTAAATTGGTTTACAGTTGTTTTTGTTTGTTTTTTTGCTCCGCTCTAGTTAAAACTCCAGAATGAAATGTTGGATTTGGATATTGTTCTGTTTCCAGGTCGCCGGAGAACTATTTAACTCGCGTTATTCATTTTCTTCTGAGAAAAGCGCGGACGCAATTACTTCTCCCATAGAAGCTTGTGTGAACTGAACATGGGTGATCTACTTCGTGGTAGTTTTACAGTCCCGCGCTAGTAGGCCTCTGTCGGTTTCCGGTACGTAGACGCGTTTCCGGAAGCGTTTCCACCGCGCCATCCGCTGTAGGTTTATATTAAGAGCGTGCATCACATTCCAAACCACTGTGGGACTGTCGGATAGAAATCATAAATCTACATGAACACTATTGCACGAGGATTATTTATGATTAAATATTAATGGAGATAAAGAGTGAACAGAAGTTCCTAGTACTAATCATCGTTGAAATATTAAATGATATTTAGATATAAACTGCATTGAAAAGGCAGTTTTTGACAATATTAGATAAGCGCTGTGCACAAATCTTCATTCTGTCATAACAGAGACATACTGTATTTATTAACAAGAAACTTTGTCCCCCATCGTCACCGCGGAAAATGTCGAGTAATCATTCAAATACGAATGCACTGCACACATTTCTGACATAACTTAGTATTTTCTTTTCCCTTTTACTCCCATACCTCGCTCGAGCCGGGAGCTGTGTAGCCCAATCATTTGTAAGCACTTGTCTGCGGAATAATTCCCACCAATTGATCAATCGCGCGTTGACTGTGTGAAAGAACTCACTTGGACCAATGTAGCTTGACCAATCGCGTGTTGACTGTGTGAAAGGACTCACTTGGACCAATATAGCTTGACCAATCGCGTGTTGACTGTGTGAAAGGACTCACTTGGATCAATGTAGCTTGATCAATCGCGTGTTGACTGTGTGAAAGAACTCACTTTGACCAATGTGGCTTGACCAATCGCGTGTTGGCTGTGTGAAAGGACTCACTTGGATCAATGTAGCTTGATCAATCGCGTGTTGACTGTGTGAAAGAACTCACTTTGACCAATGTGGCTTGACCAATCGCGTGTTGGCTGTGTGAAAGGACTCACTTGGATCAATGTAGCTTGACCAATCGCGTGTTGACTGTGTGAAAGGACTCACTTGGACCAATATAGCTTGACCAATCGCGTGTTGACTGTGTGAAAGGACTCACTTGGATCAATGTAGCTTGATCAATCGCGTGTTGACTGTGTGAAAGAACTCACTTTGACCAATGTGGCTTGACCAATCGCGTGTTGGCTGTGTGAAAGGACTCACTTGAATCAATGTAGCTTGACCAATCGCGTGTTGACTGTGTGAAAGAACTCACTTTGACCAATGTGGCTTGACCAATCGTGTGTTGACTGTGTGAAAGGACTCACTTGGATCAATGTAGCTTGACCAATCGCGTGTTGACTGTGTGAAAGGACTCACTTGGATCAATATAGCTTGACCAATCTTGCGTTGACTGTGTGAAAGGACTCACTTGGATCAATGTAGCTTGACCAATCGCGTGTTGACTGTGTGAAAGGACTCACTTGGACCAATGTAGCTTGACCAATCGCGCGGTAGACCTTACTTGACGGCAGGAGACATGTTCGTGTGAAAAGGCTCCAAGAGCTGAACGTCTTCACGACAATTTCTCGCTTACCTAGTAAATGAAAGCGGTTAGGTCAATTTATTTTGAATAAAAGACCATTTATTCAAGTAATACTTTCAACTACATTTTATTAAACTATATTTATTTATTATTTATGTATTTGAATATTTAATGTGTACTTTCTTAACAGACAGATTATATCAGCGCACGACCTATAAACTAACTTAGGTTAAGAACTGACCCAACACCCAAACCCCGGCCCTTAAATTATCACTATGAAAGGGGAAAGAAACCCACATTACACCAGTTATAATTGTCTCAGCTATGTGGGGAATCGAACCCGGTAACTGAGCTAAGGGGGTGGACCGTTGTAATGTTCTTATGGATTGTGCATTGTGTCCTACACACTATTAGTCAAGGGCGTCAAAAGATGATTTTTCTAGGGGCTAGAGAATGTTGCTTACCTTTATCCAATAACTTTAGTGTAGTTACGTATATACGTAATTTCCAGAGGCAGTTCGAATCCATCTTTGACCCCATCCCCCTTTCTACGCCCTTGTTATTAGCTATGTGTTGTGCATAGATGTAGACCCAGCTTAAGCTTTTTTTAGGATTACTCGTAGCTAAGCGCCGCATTATCCACTAGGCACGTGCCTAGAGTGCTAGATTTTTGGGGGCGCAACATTTAAAAAATAAATGAGGACGGGGAGATCAGAGGTTTGAATCTCGTTCAGGTGAACTGTGGATGTATTTTCCTAAATTGTTTTTTTTCCACTCTCCCACCACGCAAATGTGGGTTCACTTCTTCTATATCCAACCTTACTAATTACTTACCCATTAACGTAATTATTACTTAAGCGTACAACCCGACCGGGTAGTAAGACATGGTGATAAGTATTATTATAATGTGTTTTGGTGGTAGTCGGTTATAGGGTAAGGGGGGGGGGGATTTGCACCTTCAACTCATGCGCCTAGGGACGCCCTATTTCTAAATGTGGCCCTGGTTAAGCGGATAGATAGATATACCGACTGCAGACGTGGATCCTAACCCGCGATGGTTCAAACAAGTCTTTATTTGCCAGTATCACTAACCTGATATGTAAATATCCTAGAATCTGTGTAAGTTGCTGGTGTCTCATTTAACCCCGTTTCTTAAAAAAATAAAATAATGGAAGAACACGTTTGATTCAGAAACTAGATTTAATCAACATTTGTTGCTGAAATCATGGAAAGCGGCTAGAAAATCGTTAACCTAAACGAATATTTAGTGGTCACTTCTTAACGGATTTCCCAATTGCTTTACGAAATAGTATTTAACATTAAACAAATATAAACAGATTAATGATATGAATTAATTTATAGTGGCACTTTTTGTTGTTGTTTTAGCACCGCGTCTTACCACCCGTTCGCGTAATACGCCCATGCAATAACTACACTAATGTGGTAAAGATTGTAAAGGCTATATTTAGAGAAAGTGTACCTAAATTTACGTATAGGGAGAGTGGAAAACCATTTATGGAAAACCATCCTCAGTGCATCCAACCTGGATCGAACCCGGATATTTCCGTCTTCGGCCGTCTAGACTAACACTAGATTTCTTTTATTATTATTTAACACCGCGTCTTACCACCCGTTTGGGTTATACGCTTTAAGTACTAATTACGCTAATGGATTAGGAATTGGGAAGGTTGAATTAGAGGAAGTGAACCCGCATTTGCATGGAGGAAGAGTGGAAAACCATTTAGGAACCCCCCCCCCCCCCCAGTTCACCCGACTGAGATTCGAAACTCGATCTCCCCGTCCTCTGCAGTCGAGTTCAACACGACAAGCGCGTTAGCCAACTAAGCCATCGAGGCGGGTAAAAACTAGAGTTTCGCGTTAGACCTCGTGGCCGCCGAAACGGGTTTAAGGCAGTATTAAAACATCTACAATGATTTGTCCGGTGCACCGCACAGACTTTCTATTTATTCTTTAAACACAGATGTCCCGGGTTCGATCCCCGGTGCTGTGAAGCAGTGGGTCTTAAACGGGGTCATCTCAGCCTCGTGAGGACAAATGAGGAGCTACTTGAATGTGAAAGAGTAGCAGCTCCGATCCAGAAAACTGATTAACGACTAGAGGGTTTATTGCTCTGACCACATTTCACCCTCAAACCCACATAAGCTGGCATTGTCTACACTCCACACCAACAAAGCAGCCGCTTGGTCAGTGTGGCTCGATTACTGGCTGACGGCATGGAGTTTTTATTATTATTATTATTATTATTATTATTATTATTATTATTATTATTATTATAGCACCACGTCTTACTACCCGTTCGGGTTAAAACCACTTACGCTAATGTGTAATGGTAGATTGATTGTGAGATGAAATGGAGGACCTACAGTTTAACGTGGAATCCGAACCACGGTGGAGGCCTGTCATTCCCCACATTCACAAGTTGTTATTAATACACGTCTTGTCAGGGGTGAAGGAAGGTTTGGCAATCAGATAAATCTGTGCCGGACCGAGGATTAAACCCCGAACTTCTAAAATCTTAAAACACTCCACCAAAGAGCATAACAATCAGTTTCACACTTCACCCGCTTCGGTGGCCACAATAGACTAGACTGCCGATGTCGGGGAGATCGAGGTTCGATCCTGGTCGGGTGTACTCAAGGTGGTTGTTCCTAAATTGTTTCCTACTCTTTCCACGCAAATTCGGGTACACTTCCTATAGTTATAACCTTTATATTCTCTAAAACCATTAAACGTGATAGTACATAGCCACAACCCAAATGGGTGCTAAGACGTGTTGCTAAAGGAATCATATTTCAAAGGGCTTGGTAAAAATATATTTATTTGCTTATATCTCAGAAACTATTATTATTATTATTATGCACCGCGTCTTACTACCCGTTCGGGTTATACGCACTTACGCTAATGTGTAATGGTAGGGTGATTGTGAGATGAAATGAAGGACCTACAGTTTAACGTGGAATCCGAACCACGGTGGAGGCCTGGCATTCCCCACATTCACAAGATGTCTTGTCAGAGGTGAAGGAAGGGTTTGGTAATCAGATACATCTTGCCGGGACCGAGGATTGAACCCCGGCCGCCAGCATAGAAGTCTGACACCTTACCCCTAGACCACCAGGTCACCTTCAGAAACTATTGATTTTATAATTAATAGTTCTACAACTTTACAATGTATTTCGTATCTGTATTAGTTATGAAGATATGATCGAAATTGAAAAGTTTCACTTACAAAAAGTACCTTCAAAGTTATGGGAAAATGAGCACCGCTATTTGTTTTTTTTAAATATAAATCACTTTCTAGATACAACATTTAATCAAAATCGCTAGAGCGAATTTTGAAATCAAATTGATTATTCCTTTTTTTTTGTCCCTTAGTAAACTACCCTTAATTTTATATTCATGTATCTAATTCAAAATACTCTTAGGAGGACCCTATGAAAACCCTTTGTACAAAGTTTTAGCCCGAAGGACAGACAGACGGCATCGCGAAAACTACTCTTTCTGTTTCATGGGTTCATGAAACGTTGACATTATTTTACCAAAATCTCTAGTTCAATTTTTTTTTTTTTACGATCACAAAACTTTGCTCCCCGCAGTGTCGAGAGAAAGTAAAATTGGGAAGAACATAAGGCAAAAACTAACACTTTAATAGGGAGGTACTAAGTTTATTTACTGATCCTCTTTTAACATCGTCATAGCTATTTATGCTTTAATGAATTCATAAGCAAAAATCATATATTGACACTATTTTATTAATTTCGACATAACCCGCCTCTGTGGCGTAGTTGGCTAACGCTCTTGTCGTGTTTTGCTCGACTGCTAGGACGGGGAGATCGAGGTTCGAATCTCGGTCGGGTGAACTGGGGGTGGTTTTTCCTAAATGGTTTTCCACTCTACCTCCACGCAAATGCGGGTTCACTTCCTCTAATTAAACCTTCCTAATTCCTAATCCATTAGCGTAATTAGTACTTAAAGCGTATAACCCGAACGGGTAGTAAGACGCGGTGCTAAATATTATTATTATTAATTTTGACATATGAGGAAAAAACATTTACCTCAACCCTATTTATAGTATACATTTTAACACAAGGTTGACAGAGTTTATTTAATGGTTTAATCTACAATAAATGGATGAAGAGGATATTATTTAAGATGTGGTCTTGACCTATGTTTGAACCCCAACCTCTTTGTGACAAAGTAATCCAGCCTGATGCCATAATATAAGCATGTACCATTATTATTGTGTAAGTAAGCTCTGCCTGCTATCAAGGCTCAACAACTAGTGGATGAAGAAGCACTCTAGTTATTGCATAGTTTCATTAGGTAAACATTCTTCAATGAGGTATTACAACATCCAAGCTCTTGAAAACGTCCTGTCACTCGGCCCCGGCGTTTGCTAAGCTATGGCTACACGACCCGACCAGCACTGCATTTTCTAACCATCTTTTTATTCTTTATAGACTGAGTTCTATTATAAATAAGTTTATATTTTTATTTTTACTTGCATAGGTTTTCATCTATTTTTATAAAATTCAGTTAGCTATTAAGGTGCGGCAGAAGGAAGCGCAAGTATTTTTACAGTTTTTATAGAATTTAAATTTTTTTGGCCAAAATAAATCAACTATTTCTGCAGTAGCAACATAGAGTTTAGTTTCCTTTACATGCTAATATCAACCGTTCTTAAATATCTGTCAAAGGTGGCCTGGAATTTTGTCAAAACCTTTTCTCTTTATTTGAAAAGTTTTGACAAAATTTCAGGACAACCTTGAGAGATATTCAAGAACGGTTGATATTAGCCTGTGCAGAAAACTAAACTCTATGATACTAGGCCTCTTTATTTTACCAGTTATACAAATAATACAACTCTAAATCTGTCTCTACTTTCTATTTTATGTCTGTTTGTTTGTCTTATTTATTTATTTGAGTTATTTAACGTGGAATTTCTGAACCAGCACACGATAATTTCTATGAGCTAGATTGAAAGGGTCTACAAATTTGGCCGGGAAAGCTATTTTTACATACCTTTTACACGCCAAAATCTACATGGGCTCGTCGGCTTTACTTCCCTTCCGAAGGAAGTTGTGCAACGGATGTTTCTCGCTCAAGAAAAATCCGTCAACCCCCGGTTGGGTTTGGTCCAACTTCACCCTTTGAAACCTGGTTGTCCTCTACCTAAGCTAACCTAATCTACCCTAAAAACTCAATGCCAGTAACTTGAAAGCCACGTTAAGGCGTCTTGCGTGATCTGTACAATTGCTACCCGGTTAAACACAGACCCCCCCTTATGCTGTTCTGGAGAAGAAAAAGGGCACTATAGGGTCACGAAACACTTGTACACTTGCGCCGTTTTGTGCCTGATCTATTTTGGGACCACTAGTTAGGGTAGTGCTGTTTTGTACTCGTGCTTTTCAAGGCCGCAACCATTTAAATACTAAACAGTTTCTTTGTAATGGAACTGCATAGCAGTGACAAAATAGAATAACAATCTATAATCCATGATGCAAAAATGTTAACAGTTTATCTCAAGTGACTGTTTCTTTCTTACACATTATCTATTTGCCACCTGCAGATCCTGGCATTCTCTTTATTTTGAAATGGAGATAGTTCCCAGGTAAACTGGTCTTTTTAATTACTATTAATTAGTTACAAGGTAAAACCTTGGACATGGCCGATATACATCTGCCCAGGCCAGTTTTCAGCCATGGCAAATTGTTCGTGGCCTTTTTATATACAATGTTATAGTTAATTTCATAAAAATATTATTAATTTAGTTCACTACTTAATTAATTCTTCTCTCTCGACACAGATTTATTTGATTGCCAAAACCTTCCTTCACCTCTGACAAGACGTGTAATTTTATAATCACAACTTGTGAATGTGGGGAATGCCAGGCCTCCACCGTGGTTCGGATTCCACGTTAAACTCTAGGTCCTCCATTTCACCTCACAGTCACCCTACTATTACACATTAGCGTAAGTGCGTATAACCTGAACGGGTAGTAAGACGTGGTGCTAATAATAATAGTTAATTATTCTTACGACAGAAAGATTTTTTTTTACAAACAAAACCTAATATTACATGCACCTATCAATATAATCGGTTCGGTGGCCTCATGGTCTAACATGAGACTCGCGTGTTACACTAGACTGCCGATGACAGGGAGTCGAGATTTGATGCCGGTTTGGTGCACTGAGGGTGTTTTTTTCCTAAATGGTGTTGCACTCTCCCTCCACGCAAATGCGGTTGCACTTTCTCTAAAATTAAACTTTCCTACTTCCTACACATTATTGTAATTAGTACATAGATGTTTAACTCGGCCGGGTTGTAAGACGCAGTGCTAAAAACACATAGAAGGTTAGGTTTTGTTTGGTTGGTTAATATTATAGTCAACATGTTGTAGACAGGCCTAAAAATTTGTATATTGTCTAACTTCCTAATTTATACCTACACATTTTGCATAATTAATATGTATATCTGGGCAATGTTAGTGATGTGAGGGGGGGGGGGGTGTTATTTCAAAATGCGGTGCTCGAACCGAGGATTCTGTGGTGCCTACCAACCATCGACCTTGAAATCCGTGCCTCTGGTCTTTGTCTTGGCGGTGCTAATTGTTTTAATCTACTGAAAGATAATATCCCGCTATGACTCGAGGTTAAACATGTTGAAAGCACTCCCAGCCTCCCTCTAGCAATGGCAGGGGTCGCTGACGTAACAGCGCGCGTAATAAAGATATGTTTGTCTTAGCTGTTTACAGTAGGATTCAATATTTACTATTTAAAAACACACGCACACACACTCGACTCTTATACTCTTTAAATGGCGAACATTGTTTGCAGATGATATCGATTAAAAAAAAACTCATACTAATAACTTGTTCCCTATGATGTGATTCTGGTATAAAGAACTTTTAAAAAATATACACTTTTTTCTGTCAACATTGATAATGTTTTATGATGTATTGTATATTATTAATGTTATTTTATATGTAATGATAATATTTAACATAAGTGTGCAGCTCAAAATCATGTAACTTGACGTATGAATACGTGAAAGTAGATCTAGTAACTTTTCAACTGTCAAATAAGATTCTTACTAATACCATGAAAATCATCCTATACGAATATAGTCAGATAGTATTAAAATATCCTCCTAGGAGTTAAGAAATATTGGAGTAGGGTTCAATTTTGCTATAGCACTGCGTCTATTGTCCGTTAGGTTTGTACACATATGTACTAATAATGTTAATCTGCTAGGGATTAGGAAGGTTGAATTTAGAGTGAGCGTACCTGCATTTGCTTGAAGAGAGAGTGGAAAACCACTAAAAAACACAAATCACCCTCACTTTACCGGATCTATATTTGAACCCCCAATATTCCTATCATCCACAGTCCACTCTTAAGGTGGCCTTACATTGTTGCAACTAGTGGCAACCTAGTTTCCCCCAACAAGCAAACGTTTGGTTGCCACCCAGGTTCGCGCACATCATGTTGCGACCCATTGTGCGACAGGTTGCTTCAATTTTCGAGCCGATGTTTCTGTTGCCAACCCAATACACCTCTCCAATCTTCTTGCTCCATTGTATATAAAAAAAGTCATGACCTTAAAACATTATTTCAAGAGCTCCTAAAACCAACCATTAAACTTATTTAAATTGTTGACATGACATTGTTTTTTTTTACTAAACCTATTAACGACCCACAAATTATACACCTAGGACTCGTTGAATTGGTGGTATTGTGTTTTATTGGTTCAGGTTAAGCGCGTGTGCTGCTCTGGCGGTTGTGAAACGTACCAAATGGTGCGTTGACCTTTCTTTACGAGAATGTAGACCAACCACGTTAACTTATAAAAAAAAAATTTGTTGTTATAATTATTGACGAAATGTAACTTTTTTTATATTGCATTTAAATCGTCATTGATAATATCTGTCAAAAGTGACGGCTGTAGCACGAACGACTTGACTTAGGGCCAGTTTCGTAGTCAGATTGAGCACGCCTCAAGTGTGACGCTACAATAAATACATGACTACACCTACCTAGACAAGAATAGAATGGGCCAGTTTCGCATATGAAACTGGCCCATTCCATCCGAGTTTAGGTGGGTGTCATCTTGTATTTAGTGTAGCGTCACACTTGAGACGTACTCAGTCTGACTCTGAAACTGGCCCATAGTCTATGCATATAAGAAAGGTGGGTTTTTTTACTCGTGCGATGCGTCTTAATAACCGTCCGGTTCCCGAATTTGCATAGAGAAAAAGTGGGAAACTATTTAGAGGAGAAAAAAAACAATCTGATCGGGACTCTAACTCTGATCTCCCCTTCACAGGTAAATCCAGTATATTACGAATCTGATGGCACCCTCTACATTCTCTGTGTTCGTGGGTCCATAGCCTGTGCTCCGTAGAAATTTTATTTGTGTCCATACGGATCGTATTCTTAATCACATGACCGTGCCAACCAATGAGATAGTAGGAGATTTCTTCCAATAAAACATTTAGAAAGAGAATCGTTTACAGCAAGGAGCGACCGCCGAACAGTCAGCTGATCAATAAAATAAAACAACGTATTTATATATATATATATAATAACGTCCAGGATATTCTTTAAATTTAGGTTGAGTAAAATCACAAATATATTGATAACACTGTTAGAACATTCAAACTTATAACTAGCAACTGATCATCTCACTGCCATTGGTGCTTTAATTTCGATGCGCACTCAAACATTTACCTGTGATTGGTAGTCTGTATAGACCGGTCCTTAGGCTGATTTCACACCAACCCAATCCAATCTAGTCAAGTTCAGTCCAGTCAAATCACACCAGTCAAGGGGTTTCACATCGAATCAGTCGTTGATTTGACCAGAATGGGGACAAATTGATATAACTATTTTATTCAGTGAACTGGCTTTGTAGGAGATGGATGTGGCTGTATTTACGTTCATTACTTTTCCTAGGATTATTCGTAGAAAAATTCTAAAACAGAAAATAAAATTATGGGTCCATACCCTTAGGGAGACACGCGTTCGGTTCTTTGAAACCGTCTGTTTCCTGATTTTACTCGTTTACTACCAATAACATTTTTATTTTGATGCTTCGGATGTCTTATATCCGGTGGCGGCTCGTGTATAGGCACTGCGGAACTGCAGCACCCCCTATTTCCACTTGATATTACCGATAACATTTAATATAATGAGTCCTTTTTTCTTTAATTCTTTATTTATTTTTGTAGTACAATATATATTCCTTAAGCTTAATGTCAGTACTTCAATAGCCATCCCCCAGTTTATGAAAAAGATACAAAAATCTGTATATGGAACTGTGCGTTTCACAGTGCCAGCGACGTGGTGTTTGACTGTTGTACACATGTGCGCATAGGAGGGGGTGGAGAGGAATGTGGGACTGCCAGGTAATAGAGAACTGTTGTTCTCGCAGTGCCGGCTCTGGCATGATGGTTGAAGGAAGTTAGTTTTTTTTACTCAGCGTATGTTGTGCTTAAAAACCGTGTACAATATTCTTAAATGTGATAAAGTGTATAAGAGTGTAGAATTAGATTATTATTCTGCTTCCAGCTATTCTATTTGATTAATTTTTTTCTGTTTTTTTATTTAACAGAAACATGGCCTTGCATCCTAATGGAATAAGTTGTGTGACTGTAAGTGAACTTTAACAGCTTAAGTTTTCACAGTTCTTTCTCCATGAGAAAGTTACAGTTAAGAAAAAAGGTTGTTATTATTATTATTAGCACCGCGTCTTACTACCCGTTCGGGTTATACGCACTTACGCTAATGTGTAATGGTGGGGTGATTGTGAGATGAAATGGAGGACCTACAGTTTAACGTGGAATCCGAACCACGGTGGAGGCCTGGCATTCCCCACATTCACAAGATGTCTTGTCAGAGGTGAAGGAAGGGTTTAGTAATCAGATAAATCTTTGCCGGGACGAGGATTGAACCCCGGCCGCCAGCATAGAAGTCTGACACATTACCCCTAGACCACCAGATCACCTAAAAAAAAAAGGTTGTTCAACACCTGATATTCTGATATCTCAGCCAGGCAAAATCAACAACAAGAAATATATTCGTAGCTTTAATTCTGAATGGTACCAACGGAAAAGTTGGCTTTGCGGCTGTGAAGTAAAAAATGCACTGTTTTGCTTCCCGTGTTAGCAGCACCCCCACTAATTTTAACTACGTGCCGCCACTGCTTATATCGTATATTTCACTATAGTATCTAACAAATATAATAAGCTTTTCAACATTACACTATTAAAATCATGTGAAAACTTTGACCAAAATGAAACAGAAATCAGTAGTGAAAAAAACACAAGAAGTACAAGAATGACAGAAACTCACCCGGTCGAGTCGAGACAGTCTTATATGGGTTGGATTGGACGTGACGTGACGTATTCGGTATGAAAGCATTCGGCGCTCCTTCGTTTAAAACAATGTTGAACCAGTCGGCTGAATCTATGAGCGTCTGACGTGATGTGACTAGATGGACTATTGGTGTGAAATTCGCCCGAAAGCTCAAGTTGATAACTACGGAGTAAGAACTTACGGATCTGGACTGTAGAGAGCAATCTGATACTGCGGCGCCGATTTCTTATGGACTACGGACTATGAGTCTGGACTCTGTAGAGAGTATCTAATTCTGTGGCGTCGATTTCTTACGGACTACGGACTATGGGTCTGGACTCTGTAGAGAGTAATCTAATTCTGTGGCGTCGATTTCTTACGGACTACGGACTATGGGTCTGGACTCTGTAGAGAGCAATCTAATTCTGTGGCGTCGATTTCTTACGGACTACGGACTATGGGTCTGGACTCTGTAGAGAGTAATCTAATTCTGTGGCGTCGATTTCTTACGGACTACGGACTATGGTCTGACTCTGTAGAGAGCAATCTAATTCTGTGGCGTCGATTTCTTACGGACTACGGACTATGGTCTGGACTCTGTAGAGAGTAATCTAATTCTGTGGCGTCGATTTCTTACGGACTACGGACTATGGTCTGGACTCTGTAGAGAGCAATCTAATTCTGTGCGTCGATTTCTTACGACTACGGACTATGGGTCTGGACTCTGTAGAGAGTAATCTAATTCTGTGGCGTCGATTTCCTACGGACTATGGATTAGGGCTCTGTAAACAGAGCAATCTGTTACTGTGGCACCGATTTACTACGGACTTACGGATATGGAGTCTGTATATAGGGCTTTACTTAAGGTGGATCTACATATATATATATATATATATATATATATATATATATAAATATATATATAGTATATAATAAACTAATAAAATAAATATGTATTTTATTTACGAATTTTACATTATTTAATAAACTATGTTTATTTTTTACGTGAAGAAAAGTAATTCTTTTTTACGCAAATGTACTTTTAACCGGCAAATGACAACTCTAGTAGACAAAACAAATCACGTTACCTCCTGTTATGAAACAACTAAGAACATACTTCACGAGAAATCCTAATCCCTTGTGTGAGTGTAAGAATGAGCTGATACGAATATTTTAATATGTATTCACTCCGAATATTATCGGTACAGTAGTATTGCGACCAGTGATCCAACAAGAGACAGAATCCTTGGCCCGTGGTTTAAATAATATAATATGTATACAGTAGCCCCATGGCTTCTTTGGTGCTGACTGACAGCTCACAGTTGACTTCTGACAGTCAACATTTAGGTAGGTATATGCCTAGATTTTGACTATCAGAAGTGACAGCTGCTAAACACATGTTTTTGTAGATCATATGGTTCGGCGTAGGAATACATAATTTGGTCTGGTAACTTTTCAAAGCTTTTAACTGTCAGCACCAAAGAAGCCACGGGGCTATTGTAGCTTGCAACAACTTTTCGAGTACAATGTTTATGATAAATTATATTTAGGGGTATGCGAACAAAAAAAGGTTGAATACCACTTTTTTATAGCATTTTATATCATCTATAGTTGACCTCGGTGGTTTTGGTTTAAAACGCTTGACTCAGGATCCGATGTTCGTGGGTTTAAACCCAGCTGGGGTCGACATATTTTTCTTGAGCTATAAAAATCTTTAGCACAACTTCCTTCGGAAGGGAAGTAAATCCTCTTGTCTCTTGTCGATTCTGGCATGTAAAAGGAATATTTTTATATGATAATTGCATATCATGTTCATTGCGTACATCCAAGAAATATCGACTATTGCGTACAGCTGTTTATTTTTCTACCCGAGTTGGCCGTAAATGAAATTACATGATGTAAGTTCACACAACTTTATATCCCAACCAAACCAATTCTAACTGTTACCACACCCAAGTGTAAAACTTATATGACGTCACATAAAGAGCCTAGAAAAGCTCAAATTATTGTTTGAAATAATAACAAATATTATTATACAAATTTAACTTTCAAACTTTACATAATTTATACATATAAGACCTATATAATTATGGTTCTTACCCAAACTAACTTAACCTAACCTTTCGCATGTTGATAAATTAACATTTCAAATAATATTGATCACACAAAATAAACAAATTACCTCTACCTGGGTCACCCTCCTGCTTGACCCTTTGGGCACAATTGTCTTGGTACGCATTTATAGAACACCTGTGAAAAAACACTGGAAGGTATGTGAAAATACGGTCGAATACTTCAGTAATGGCGTCTGTGGCTAGCCAACAGATGGAGGTACTCTACGCGCATGAGCGGAACGGCAGTCGCAGCGCTGCAGCGGCCAAATTTAAAAACGGTACTTACTTAAAAAAACACGCCTCGTACCTTTCCCAACAAATTTTGTCGCCGTTTCGCTCTCGCTCATAGAAATTCAGTTGATTCAGAAAGGGCGTATTAAACACCTTATATAAGTAAATATAATCTATAGTGTAGCTGTTTTATAAAAAAGATTTGTAAAATATATTATTCCATAAATATCATTGATGGGTCGTCAAAATTAACAAAATATATTACTTCTATCAATATTTTTTATAAAATAAATTTTACGTTTAAATACCGCCCTTAAGAGAGGCAGAATGTTGAAAGATCAGGAGGAAAATAATTCAAATCAAACCCGCTCCGGTGTCCGCATAGTCTAACTCGCCACTCTCACAGTAGACTAGACTGCCGAGGATGGGAAACCGAGGTTAGATTCTCGTCGGGTGTAACGAAGGCTTTATTTTCCCCACTCTTACTTCGCGCAAATACGAGTACACTTCCTCTAATTATAATCATCATAATCCCCAAAAACCATCGGCTCAATTAGTACATTAGCGTATAACCCGAACGGGTGCTAAAAAAAACAAAAACAAATCGTGTGGCGTATCGACTAGCCGGAAGGTCAAACACCCTTTAATGGTACACGATACACCCCTTTCCACCATCCCCACACCCACGGGAACGATTAGACTGTCGTGATTTCCTCTCTCCCGCGGTAGTTAACGGAATGTCCGTGTTGACTCGAACCATTTGGCGCTGTTTTCACAACCGGGACAACTCGCCCGTAAATTGCTCAGTTACCGTTCAAACAAGAGTATCGGCGGGGTGAGGGGGGGGGGCTGCAACTGTGCTATTTATCCAAGTGTGAAATACATTTCTAGACGTTGTTTAATTGCCCACGCTGAACGGATATTTTTTGATCATTTTAAATAAAAAAAAGAACACCATTCGTAGATCACATCAAAATGATAACCGTACACCTTAGTTCCATCGGTAGCGTGTTAGGTTCCCGGGTTCGATTACCATTATGGTTGAAAAAATATATAATTTGTGAAATGTGGGTTTCCCCTTTCACAGTGATGAATTAACGGCTGGTCGTTATGTCTGTTCTAGATTGGAGTTATTTTATAAGTCGTGTGCTTATATAATCAGTCGGTTCAGAAAGTGTACGATAAATATTATCTTAAATAAAAAATAAATAAAGAAAAGATAGTCGCTCTAATAAAACTCAGGTCGATATCTCAATCAACTTAACGTTCATTTGATGATCGTGTAATGCAAAACACGGACAGTGGATTTGGACTGTTTGAAAACCAATCGGGTACTAAAATAGAACACGAGGTGTTAGGGCTACAGGTAGTACCAACAAAAGCACAGAATAAAGAGTAACAAGAGGCTACGACCTTTTTGGTAATCGGGAGATGCGGACAAACGATATTAGTTAAAGAAACGACCGCTCACCATAAATAAACAAAAGAAGCACTAAATAGCCACGATGACGTTGCTCGCAAAATGATTGGTTGTCAGGAGCACGTGATACACTTCACGTAACGTAACGTGAAAGCTTTCCCCCTGCGTCAACGTTAAGCTCATCGTGATGGCTTCTATTTAAAAACAGGAGAACCGTTACGTTATGTTACGTTACGTCCGAATTATACGCTTATATACTAACTACGATCATATGTTAGGGAAAAAGACGGTTGAATACTTAAGGAAGTGTACCCGCATTTGTGTGGAGGGAGAGTGTAAAACCATTTAGGAAATCTACTCTCTGTACATCTGACCGTGATTCGAACCCCGATCTTCCTGTCATCGACACGAAGAGAGTGACGCCTTAAACTATGAGGCCTGCCGGAATTAAAAATGTATAGTCAGTTTCCTGAATACTTGACTGGACTTGGATGAGCTCATAACTCATAAACAAACTTTAAAAACAGCGTGACCTATGCCTACTTAACAATCAAATCTAATGTCGGGAATTTTAAAATTTGACTTTAATGATGAATCTGTCCAAAAGTTTGTAAAATTAATTTTAGATTCTTTGGATTGAAATTGTGTACGTTTACGAGATCTACGGTGGTTCTCCCAAACCTCCCGCGGCAAACCGGTCTCCGCCTCGTTTAACATGAACTAACCATCACAAGTTGTCTGGTAGTCAAAATAACAGACTATCCTCGCCTCGTTTAACATGAACTAACCCTCACAAGTGAACTGGTAGTCTAAATAAGACTATCCTCGCCTCGTGTGAAATGGGCCAATATTGACAAGTGATAACGACCTATCCGGTAGCTTCCAAGACAAACCTGTCTCAAGTTGATTACACAAACAAGGAATTGCGCGCCACTAACATATTTATCGTCAGTAAGCAGCCTGGCATGTGCTAAACAGGATACATTTGGTTGTAGGCCTATTCATGAGGAAGATTCTTTGAAAGACGTTCTTGATAAAGTCATATTTTCATATGAAGAGGCTTTTGAAAATATACATCTATTTTTGCTGTTTTAAACATTGATAACACTTTACGATAATTATTATTATTATTTTATAAGAATGTATCATGTATATTAAAAGTGACAGCTACAGATCACATGACTTGACGTATGAATATATTAGAATTGTATTTTGTAACCTTTATAGCTGTCAAAAAAAAGTCTTCTTGTCTAAATAAGATCGTATTTGTCCTAGAACTTACAAGAAAGTAAAAAAAAAGAAAAAAGATTCCTACTCATGTTTATAGGTTAAGGTCTAAGATTTATTGTTGGTTTTGATTTTGTGAAAAGTCATCCGCTACATGATCGTGTGGTCTAAGGCGTCACTTAATTGGCTGGACTGTCAATGATGGAAATAAAGGGGTTTGGGTGTACGAGGGTGGTGCTTTGATATACGTTGCAACAATAACGGGTAGTGAGACGCGACGGAAAAATAAAAAGGTGGGGAGGGAGAGGGGGTATTCAATCTGATGAGTCACGGCCGTGAATAAGTTCATGATGCACGTACATGTTCGGCTACAAAACAAAGCTGTGTCACGTTAGCTCGCTGCTACTGGCTGAGAGCACTTCACAATGTTGTTTCGTCATATATTGAGATAAGCAAGAAATGCAGGAATTCCGGAACACTAGGGGATATTGAGTATCCCCTGGGTTATTGGAGGGGAGTGGGGGGTGAACAAAACTATCTTATCCCATCCCCTAATATGATCCAAAATGAAAGGAATGAACTATTCCCATGTTTTCTAATAAAACTATCATAATTTACCGCCATTGTCACACCCCACTAAACTATGTAGAGAAACTTGAATAAAGTCACGTGTTTGCCTTTGAAGTAAACCTGTATCACATACGCTTACTACCGGATAAAACACAAGCTATAAACCTGGTTTTGGTTGGAAGAACATTTAAAAATAACCCATTTCGGTGCCTGCTTGGTCTAACGCGCTACTCTCGCAGTTAACTGGACTTGATGACGGGGAGATCGAGGTTCAAATACGGTCGGGTTAGGGTGGTTTTTACAAAATGGTTCTTTCTCTCTCTCCACACAATTGAGGACACACTTCCTCTAAATATAACCTTCCTAATCTCTAAAACCATTTGGAAGTCAAGAAAATTCAAACATATTTTTTTGTGAACTAACATTGATAACATTTTATTATATTATTTGTTTTATTCCATCAAAAGTGGCAGCTGCAGATAACATGAATTTATATATGAATATATTAAAATCGTTTTAGTAACTTTAATAAATGTCAAATACTAAACTCAGGGTATATATAGTTTCAATACATTGCATGTTGGGTAATTTATATATTTTTTAATTGCTTCCCTCAGCTACAATAAAAAAAATCACATAGTTTTTTTAGAGACATTTAATACCCAAAATACCCCCATTTCTCGAAATTTCATTCTGGTTACAGCCTTAATGAAATGTATACCTTTCCTAAAATAATAACACGGCGCATCACTTGTTTTCATGATAATATAGCTTATCGTTGATAGTGGACTTGTACTTAATTAAGTAGGGAAACCTCTCCGCGTGTGACCTTCCCGCACCGACAGAGAGCGTGGTAACAGATCGTGTCGCATGTCACTTCACACGCGTGTGTTTGGCTGCGTGTGAGGTCAGGGACTTGCATGCGAGTCGTGGGAGCATAATGAATTAACTCCCGCGTTTTATTTTTATTACCATCAGAACTTTTCAAACCAAGGTCAATAAAGGAATCCTCAAAGAGGTAGGGATGAAAAGATTGTGTGTGTTTTTTTTTTATAGGAAATGTATTCGTTCAAGTGTGGAGATAAATGATGTCCAGTGGGATGTACAAGTCATTTGCTCGATCAGAGAAAAGTCATGGAATTTTATAAAATTTCTGGAATTTTCACCTGTTCATTAAAATACTATACATCTTTCATTTACAATGGTAAATTTTTTTTTACCACAGTTTATACTCACCATTAATCTCTTTTAGCTCAGTTGAGTATACTAATCACAATTCTCAAGGTCAACGTAGATTTTTGTGTCATCTTTCCATCCCTGTACCCGCGTCGTGTCTTTAGACAAAGAAGAGTCGTGGCTATGCGCATGTTAGAGAATTTGAATATGCTATTGGAAGAAGAAACTAAACAAGAATGGGTCTTGCAACAATTTTTAACTGTACTGGTACCTCTGACAAGACATCTTGTGAATGTGGGGAATGCCAGGCCTCCACCGTGGTTCGGATTCCACGTTAAACTGTAGGTCCTCCATTTCATCTCACAATCAATCTACCATTACACATTAGCGTAAGTGCGTATAACCCGAATGGGTAGTAAGACGCGGTGCTAATAATAATAATAATAATAATAATAATAATAATAATTAATAATAACTGTACTGGTGTGTGTACTCAATATAATTTCACTGGAATCTAACCTTAAATTATATTACACAACAGCCATTGCTTTAGACTGAAATTCTTTAATCCGTCATAGAGTGACACAATTTCAGAATGTGAATGTGTCAAGAAATATTATTACATCAAGTTGGTGATTTTAATATAATGTATGTAACATATAGCTACGTAAAAAGTTTGAAATTGGCTATGGAAAACCTGGAAAATTCAGGGAATTTTAAAATATAGTTTGGCTGAACAGCCTTTGAGAGATAATAGAATAATTGTGAAATAAACACCACCTAGATCTGCCCGCGACGAAATATCCAGTCGATTGAGAATGTAACGCTTTAGACTGCGTGACCACTGGGAACGGAAGTAGAGAGATTTAGACTAGAAAGTCACTTCATATAGAAAATACCAACACTTAACATTAAAATTATATCCATTTGACCGCTAAAAATATATATTTTCTAAAATAATAGCCCTCAAACATTTTTTAGAATGTACCCCTTGGTCATGACAAAATTTATAATGATCTAATAATGTACCACCACGATACTTTCCCCAAATGGCAAATGCCAGGTAATCAACGGAGAAAGTTGTCCATGGTCGTATCAAAAATTCCCCACCACATCTGGTTCTCCGCCACGTTCGGTTCTCTTTGAGAAAACAGCATTGATAAATCACCTGTGGAGAACTGTAGTGAGACGTGGTGACAAAACAAATATCGATAACGTTTGGACTTAAGATTGTAAAAGCTGTAATAGCGATTTTTGGGACACGCTGTATAGTAAAAAAAAAAACACTCAATTAATAATAAACGTCCCCTTGTTGTCAGCAGAATGACGTGACCATGACCATGTGACTGGTTTCAGAAACACCTCTTAGCCTATCCCTCTCCCGCCCCTCTCCTCAAATAGAGAGTCAATCAACCCGCTTTGGTGGCCGCATGGTCTAAGGTGGTGTTTTTCAAGCTGTGCTTAGTCACTTATATCAGGGCTTCGTGAGTAAATTTTATAATATTTTCTATTTGTGGTTCACACTAAAAAATAGCATAAGTAATTATTAGGATTGGCAATTTTTTTCAGATATGAATAAAGGGCATTTGTCAAAAGCGAAGCCAGAACATGTGAGATTTTCCGTTTGTTTTATATTTTAATATTTGTAAAATTGAACTGTCGATATTGAATGTTCATATTAGTGTAAAAACATTTTATTAGGGCTCCAGTTTGTATTTTTTCCGGTGCAAGGGCTCCTTTGGTCTAAAAAGTTTGGGAACGAAGGTATTTTTCCTAAATGGTTTTTCAATCTTCTTCCACGCAAATGCGGGCACACTTCCTCTCAATTCAACCTTCCTTATCTCTAAAATATTTCTATCATAGGCAAACCTACCCAAACTGATAGTAATACGAGGTGCTAAAAAAACACTTCAATCAGACTTGATGACCCGGAGAGTAGTCTACGCTGTGAACCGTGGTCCGGGTTCTAACCTCCCACGCGTCTACTAGAGGATGATGCAGATCCTCGTTTGTTTCCCTGGGAATTGCTTGCGTGGTTGCCATGGGGACGACGGTATATAGAGAGCGCTTGCACCCTGACATGATCCACGCGCGTGGGTTGAGCGCTCTAGGTGCATCAAGGGTGTCTCCCTTACTTTACCTAGATGGGGCTCTCAGTCACTACTGACATTGATCTGGGAGGTCGGCGTTCAAGCCCGACCGGAGATATTAGATTAACTAATGCACCGTGCTTTCTGTGAAGCCCGTTTTCCTCCGAACCGCCAACCCCCCCTCCGAGGTCAAACCTGTGACCTCATGTGTTAAGAACGTTACCTTTACCACACCTTGAACGGTTCAGTCACTGCACGCACTGTTCGTGACCATTTATCTTTGTGGAAGGTATATTCGAGCTCATAGTAACATGGGGCCGTTTCCGACACTTGTAATTTATTCAACATCGATTCGGTGGTCAGGTGGTCTTAAGGTAAGCGCCCATTGGGTCGGTACCGCTCGGACCGCACATTTCAGGGTGGGTGGGCTCACTATCCGCACGATCCGCACGGACAGAGACTCAGTTCGCTCAGCTGCTCTCGAGTAGAAGGTGAGCTTCTCGTTTGTGTGCTCAATTAAGTACTGTTAGCATTTCTGTTATTGTTGTCTATTGTGCTTGTGTGAGGGTTATTTCACCGAATTATTTAAATATGGAAAGCGAGGAACAATTTGTAGCTATTAGTTGCCTTTTAATTAAAGAGGAGAGAAGAAAATGTAAGAAACGACGATTCCGGGTTCACAACATTAACAGGAAAATACTTACGTTTGGCGAATACCACCCATTATTTCCTGATGACGCCAAAAATTCCGGACCGCACTTTATTTTAATTCCCTCGCTCGGACTTTTTGTCGAATGGCGGGACGGCGGAGAGTCAGTTGTCGGTGGTACAGACCCAGTGGGCGCTTACCTTAAGACGTCACTTTCGCAATAGACTGGGCTTTCGATGACGGTCAGATTGTGGCTAGAATCCATGTCGCGTGTACTGAGGGTGGTTTTTCTTAAATAATCTTTCACTCCACGCAAATGCGTGTACACTTCTTCTGAATTCTACTTCCTTCAGCCTTAAAATATTAGATTTGGTCTAACTATTTTTTTTCACCACGTCTTTCTACCGGTTCAGATTAGACGCAAATGTACTAATTACTTTAGTAATGAATTAAGGATGAGTAAGGTTACATTTAAAAGTGGCGTACTCGCATTTGCGTAGAGGGAGGGTGGAAAACCATTTTGAAAAAGCCACCCTTTAATCACCAAATGGGATCGAACTCCGATCTTCTCGTCATTGGCAGTCTAGTCTTTTGGGAGAGTGAAGCCCTAGACTGAAGCGGTATGTAATTATTAAATATACGTACAACCCGACCTAATAGTAAGACGCGGTGGCCAAAAATAGATATGGATCCTAAACTCATATATATATATTAATTATTCCGCTAAAGTGGTAGTGATGGAAAAAGTAGATTTTAAATTAAATAAAGACCCGCCTCGGTGGCGTAGTTGGCTAACGCGCTAGTCGTGTTGAGCTTGACTGCTGAGGACGGGGAGATCGAGGTTCGAATCTCGGTCGGGTGAACTGGGGTGGTTTTTCCTAAATCGTCTTCCACTCTCCCTTCACGCAAATGCAGGCTCACTTCCTCTAATCTAACCTTCCCAATTCCTAATCCATTAGCGTAATTAGTACTTAAAGCGTATAACCCGGACGGGTAGTAATACGCGGTGCTAAATATTATTATTAAATACCTCAAATTAAGGGGGGAAATGAAAATATTGGTAGCTTGAGGCTAGAATCCTGGTTGGTTATATTTGGGTGTTCTTTTTTTTTTCATAAGTAGTTTACGGTTCTTCCTCCACTAAAATTCGGGTTTATTTTGAATAAAATTCCTACTTTCTCGTGCCCTTTACACTAGCGTAATTAATGTATGCATATGACCCGTACGGGTAGTAAGCCGTGGTATAAAACCATAGTAGGAGATGCCTGAGGTGGCCACGACTTCTCAGGTACTGGCGGTTGAGGGTCGGTGCCCCTGGAGACTAAACCTGTTTATTAAAAATAATACCGTATGATTTATTTTTTAACTTTTCTTTTCTGTGTTCAGAATTACATTAGAATATTTAAACACAGTGCCAGGGTCGAACTTGAAGTTGGAGATAAATACACGTTCAATCCCACCAATCCTTTAGCAGTACTATTTCGGCCCCATCACTCCTTTAGCAGTACTATTTTGGCCCCATCACTCCTTTAGCAGTACTATTTCGGCACCACCAATCCTTTAGCAGTACTATTTCGGCACCACCAATCCTTTAGCAGTACTATTTCGGCACCACCAATCCTTTAGCAGTACTATTTCGACCCCACCAATCCTTTAACAGAACTATTTCGGCCCTACCAATCCTTTAACAGAACTATTTCGGCCCCATCACTCCTTTAACAGAACTATTTCGTCCCCACGAAATAACCATAAACTCTTCAACTCATTTTGCACAGACTAAGGTTAATAGCGAGCTGTTAACACATGTGTTATATCAAGGATCACGTTCAAGTGACGTCATCGGCGCGGGGTGTCCAAAAAAACACACCCGTGGTCACGTTATAAAAACAAGTGGTGGAGCGGTTAGAGGAGTGATTGTAGTCACGTGCTGCGTGGAAGGTGACTAACACATGTTGTAACATAAGGTTTTATTTTATGTCTTTCACCGCGTCCTAATACCTGTTTAGGTTATACGCATATAATATGATAATTACTCGAATGGGGTAGGGATGAGGGAGGTAGCAATTTAGAGGTAATTTACCCGCATTTGAGTAGAAGGAGGGTGGGAAACCATTAAGGAAAAAACACCCTCAATAAACCCGACTGAATTTCTCAGGATATAAACATTCATCCTCGAGTCTGGGTGGTAACGGAGACCAATAACAGGTCTATACTCTCAACCATTAAAAAATTAAACAAATCTCTCTAATAAGAACGTGTTTTTTTAAAAGAGCCTCACTGAAGTTCTGTATCATTGGTGAGTGCTTTTACGTGGTTTTTTGATCTGGTTATCCGTTTCAAGATGGCGGACGCTTATAAAAAGTGTTTCTTTTGTAGCTAGTCCCAAGTGATTTGAATTTAAACCTGGATGTTACTGGGGAATAAGAGTAAAAGTCCAATTTGAACTCAAATTGAGTTAGTGCTGCCATCTGTTAGATAAAAATGATACCTTTTTAATTCACTTTAGATTATGGTTAAAAGAGGTCTCCGTCATATTTAAATAAATCAAAACAATATATTTGCTGGATTCCTTGTTAAGTTTGAGATATAAAAGTAGCTGTCCTGGAAAGTATGCGTGCGTAATGTGATTTTCTACACCTTTGCTCATTTAAATTCGTCCGTTAAGGCGGGGATGTAGAGATCGTGAGAAAAGATATGTTTGCAGTTTTTTAGCAAAACTCTTTTTGGCAAAATAAATTTAAAATTTCTCAAGTACAAATATAGAGTTTAGTTTTCTTCACGTCATGGTATCAACAGTTGTTGAATATCTGTCGTGAGTATAGCAGCGTTAGATGAGAAACTTTTTGAATGAAAGAAAAAGTTGTAATTAAATCCCAGAACATTCTTGACATATATTCAACCACTGTTGATATCACCGTGGGAAGTAAATTAAAATTTATGTTTCTACTAGAAAAATATTAGATTTATTTTTAACAAAAAAAAAGGTGCAAAAATACTGCTCTTAGTTCGCGTCCCCTCTATCCCCACCTTAAACCAGACTCACAAAGCAGCTCATTCACCTGCTGTTGAGAATTGAACCTGAGACCGGTCCGGTAGCGCCACGACTTGACTCGTGAGCCTTGAACCGTGCAATCACAACCACCTGGCCCCATTACCCGGTTCACTACACTTTCACAGACACCGACCGCAGAGGCGACTACTAGGGCTGGTCCACACTGAGAGGAGCGGCATGGTAACGTCCAATACATCACTTGTCTCTTGGACACGTGTGAATGAGGCCTAATGTTGTACAAGGGTGTTTTGAATTATTTAAAACTTTTTTTTGCTGAGAATGTTTTTTATCCTCTTGATTAACACACTTTATTTTTAAAATAAATATTTCTGGGAAGCACATATACTATTTGCATAGCTAAATAAAAGTTATTAACATGTTTATTGAAGTTTTAGAGATTTATTTTTAAAACCTCAATCCATACGTCCAAGTTATTTTAAATCTATGCAAAAAATTAAACCATAATTTCCGAGAATATTTATTTAAAACAAAAGTGCGTTAGTCAAGAAAGTACTAATTATCTCCCCAATAAAAATTAACTAATAATTAAATGGTAAAAATATTCATGCATTTAGGCCTTCTAAAAAATGTGTGTGAATGAGGAACTTTATATTGTAGCTAGAAAAGTTACCAGACCTATTTTCACATATTCATACGCCAAGTCATGTGATTTGTGTTTGTTACTTGTGATAGAGATTATTAATACCTATAAAATAACTAAATTAATATGGTAAAATTGTATCAATGTTATCCGCAACAAAATATGTTTGTATTCTTTGGGGGGGGGGGGGGGGGGGAAGGTTGCGAGGTTTCGAAATATTGAAGTTAAAACTAAAAATCTCCTTTGCTTGACTTAGACACGCGCAATAAACCTCGTATCTTTGAAACATTTCCAGGAAGAAGCAAAGTTGGATATAATATGAACAGATTTTTTTAAATATCTCACTAAATACGATATATTTCTATATAATCATTTTAGAATAATTACTAAACCGTATTTTAACACCGACTAGGGATTAAATTACGTCCAAAATGTAAGCAGAGATAAATACATAAAGAAAATAACAAGAAAGTACAGTGTTATGTGCTAACAAAAAAAACTTTATCTTTGACTTAGATTCCCAATTTGTTCCGCATATTTCAAACTTCGTTGTTGACTTCAACTTCGCTTCGCCTGTTTCAAACTTTGCTTCGATCTCGTTTCACAATTAAAAAATATGGCCTTTACACACACCAGTGTGTTCTAAAAGTATCTTCCTTTGAAGATTGGACTGTATCATCTTGGAGACTGGAAGCGAATGGGGCGTTGTCTGTCGGCTGACACAACAACTAAGATTCGATCGGAGCACCCGTGGAGGTGAGATCCATTTATGCACCTCCAGATTACTTGGGCACGGTTATCGTGCGTTACTGGGACCTGCCGGGCGGAGCTCGGAGCGATAGAGGACTGTTTGCTCTAAGGGAACCTGATTCTGGCCAAGATATTTGTATAAGAACCAGGGTTACAGTCCAATTTTTATAGGAAGATCCTTTTTATAAAATACAAACGTATTTCTTTACGGTCAACATTGATATTATTTTACTATATTATTATTGTTATGACGTTATTTATTGATAACATCTATCAAAAGTGACAACTGCGGATCATATGGATTGACGTATGGATACGTGAATGTAGGATCTAGTAACTCTTCTAGCTGTCAGATAATAACCTTCCTATGAAAATTAGACTATAGTTGCTTGAGTATGGTCCTAGGCTAAGCTAGTTTGTAAAAGGTGTGCTGATATGATGTGTATTATGAAAATGAATGTTTAAATTGAAATGTTTATAAATATAATATCTCTCGTTCCCTTTCTATCCACTCACACCGGTGGTAATGACGTACGGGGCTTCCGGCTCGCGATAACTAGGATAATGCCGCGATGGGATATATCACTGTTTCTTTCACCACGCTAGTGTGGGTGCATTTCCTCTAAAACCGAACTCCTCGGCCTTGCCCTAGGATAAAGTCGTTTATTAATTCTTGTGAAACCGCTTTGGTGGACGCATGGTCCAAGACGTCACTCTCGCAATAAACTGAACTACCGATAGCGGTAGATCGGGGGGGGGGGGGGGGGGTAAGGCAGGGTCGAATCCCGGGCAGGTGTATTGAGGGTGATATTACCTTAATTGTTTTCTTACCTACCTCCACGCAAATGAGAGTACACTTCCTCTAAATTCAATTTTCATCTCTAAATCATTACCGTAACTAGTACGTATGCTTGTAACCTGATCAGGTAGTAAGACTCGGTGACAAAAAAAAAACCAAACTCTTGTATATGAACCATAAAAACATAACTCTGTTTCAGGTATAAGAGGTTTAGTAATTGTCCCTGTAGACATATTTCACGAAGCAAGGACCATGTTTGGGAAACCAGTCTGTAAGGAACGTTGCGCAGGAAATCTATACGTGGGGGACTTAACCTACTGAGATATACGTGATAGTTGTAAACATTAACTGTCGTTATTGAATGCTCATAAAATTATTATAAAAAATACTATTATAAGCACGTGCATGCACACTTTTGACTAGTAACAAAATTTATTACAACTGGTACCTACAGTAGCCCCATGGCTTCTTTGGTGCTGAGTAACAGCTCACAGCTGACAGCTGACGGCTTTGAAAGGTTACCAGACCAAATTATGTATCCCTACGCCGAACCATATGAATTGCAAAAACATGTATTTAGCAGCTGTCACTTCTGACAGTAAAAGTTTAGGTATATACCTAAATGTTGACTGTCAGAAGTCAGCTGTGAACTGTCAGTCAGCACCAAAGAAGCCATGGGGCTACTGTAGTGTTGCCAATACTGCAAGAACTACTAATTATCTTAATTAGTTTGGAAAAGTTATTTAAATATATATATATATATATATATATATATATATATATATTTATTTGTATATGATTTTTAGTGTTATTTCCGATATGTCGGTTTCAATGATAATTAATTTTATCCCAACTATACACATTTTTATTTAGTAGCAGACCAAATTGTGCTTAGCCTGAAATTGTCAGACGTAATAATACCAACTGCACTATTATACTGTAATTTTCTTTTTGGTATTCCTTTAGAAAATTTAAAAAAAAATTCCAGTCAAGCAAATATTATATTTCCTCCCACCAAAGAGCATTGATAAAGAAGAAGTAAAATATGATGTGCTTGATCCTGTTATGGTGGAAGGGGAATTACGACCTAAGACAAATATTTAAAATTGAAGAATTTGAAATTTAGCTCAGATTTTTCTATCCACTTAAGTGTTTGATTGTGTGTGTGTGTGTGTGTGTATATATATATATAACCATTTTTTTTTAGCAGAAAAATACTTTTATTTACCAATTTTATCCAACTTTTACCTTAACGAAACTCAATCATTTAATTTACCACAAATCGAGGTTGCCAGGTAAGTGACCATATACCATATAATATCTACATATAAATGTCTGTAACAAAAATTCAACATATATCAGTTCTTGTGACACAAAATTCTAGGACACTTTTGTCTACTTCTTTGATCGTATGCCACCCCCCCCCTCTCCCCCCTCCAAAGTAAACATTACTGGTTGCGTCGCCAGTGTAATATCCCAATATATATATATGTGTGTGTGTGTGTGTGTGTGTGTGTGTGTATGTACAGGTGGTGGGTGACATTATAACACAAGTGGCATCCAGATCGTAGAGTTGGCAACGCTGCCGTTACATAACAAAGTGGACGCATTATAGTCAACCTACGCACACATACGCACACACACACACACACACACATACTGGTACGTTGAAAGCGAAAGTCAACGAAGAAGGTATGTCCCATGTTTAAACCCGTGTAGGCTAATGACACCTACATGATGTGCGGTTCGAAAGTTGTCCGGTTTGTGCTATGTACCCTTTGCTATCCCTTTACCTCGTGCCGTGACGCAACCCGCCACTCTTCACGGTGTGTCACAACAACCCGTCTCTTGTGTTACCCGGGGACACTGACCGATTGACTGACTGACTGACTGACTTCAAAATACGAAAGTTCCTGGCTTTGGATTCCCGTACTCAGAATCAAATACAGGTTGGACAAAATCATGGATAACGTTGACAATCTGGAATAGTCAGGGAATTAGAAGATTTTTTTTTATGGAACTCCTCCGCACGGACTTTCTCACTCCATTAAAAAAAATTGAGATGTTTACTCAAAACTCGTAATATTTGTGAAACGAAATAATATACACTAGAAAACCCGATCAATTTTTGACATAATATTAGGGTTTGCACATCTTATGGCTATCGCATTGCTAATAAATTCCTTATTTATAAATTTAGACCAATAAAAAAAGTAAATATTGACTATTGAATATTGAGTTTAAAATTATAGAGAAGTTGCACAAACATTTCCCCTAAGAGGTTAAAGGAAAAAGAACATACATTTTTTGAGAGACTTACTTATTTACTTACTCTATGGAATTAGACAATTATTGCGTTAAAATTTAAGTAGTATCTCTTTACAACTAAAGATCACAAAATTGTATTAATATATTTGCCAATATCTCTGAAACTATTGGTTTTATAAATGCACATTTCAAATATTATTATTATTATTATTAGCACCGCGTCTTACTACCCATTCGGGTTATACGCACTTACGCTAATGTGTAATGGTAGGGTGATTGTGAGATGAAATGGAGGACCTACAGTTTAACGTGGAATCCGAACCACGGTGGAGGCCTGGCATTCCCCACATTCACAAGATGTCTTGTCAGAGGTGAAGGAAGGGTTTGGTAATCAGATAAATCTTTGCCGGGACCGAGGATTGAACCCCGGCCGCCAGCATAGAAGTCCGACACCTTACCTCTAGACCACCAGGCCACCTCACATTTCAAATAAAAGTTTTTGTTTTTAATAGTATTACAATTTTGCAATAATAAGTTATTTTGTATCTCAAATAGTTGCAGAGATACATAAATTTACACTTCTGTAAAGTAACCTAAAAGTCATTTTTATGGGAAAATGAAAATAGTCATATTATTGATAATCTTAATCAACACCTAAATGCGAATTTGAATCAAAATCGATAGAGCTGATTTTGAGAAAATTGATTATTTTCTCTTTTCGCCCTTAACTAAACTACTCTTAATTTTAGGGTTAGATATCCAATTTCAAAAATCCCATGGGGCAACCCTATGAAAACCCTAGATACCAAGTTTTAGCCCAATCGGTAAAATAGTTTGGGCTCTACTTCGAGGTACAGACAGACAGACAGACAGACGGCAATCCAAAAACCACTTTTTCAGATTCGGAGGGTCATGAAACGTCGACATTCATTAAAATCCTGAGCTCTATTTTTTTTACGCTAACACTACTTTTTCTACCTGTAAGATAACTAGAAAGTGATAATCACTGAATTTTGCAGTTGATCTGAGAAATTCGTATGTTTAGTTTTGAGTGAATTTCAAAAATAACTAGTGTTTTATAGTGTGTGTGTGTGTGTGTGTGTGTGTGAGAGAGAGAGAGAGAGAGAGAGAGAGAGAGAGAGAGAATGTGAAAATATAGATGTGGTACTCAAATATTATGGTCCTTTGAAATATAATTCCCTCAATCAACATGGAAACATAACTGAAATTACTGTATTTGTAAGAACGTGAAAAGATAAATGGGGTACACAAAACATTACTTTTAAATATCATAACCTCAAAATTAAGCAGTAAAATGAAAACATAGACTAACTTATGTATTTGTATTGTGTAACAATATGCTAAAATGAAGATTAAAACCCTTTATTTGAATAAAATGAACATCAAATCCATCATTCAAATAAAAAAATAACACCTAAACTCATACTTAGATGGTTAAAATGGCTATTTTTGTAACACTAACCTTTTAATTTTAGAATTATGCTCAATATTATTGATTTAAATGCGTATTAACCATAACAACATTCCATTAAAAAATAAATGATTACCAAGTTTAGGCAACTCAATTTAGATGTGTTATGACAAGTATCCAAAGAGAAATATTCATCTAAAGAAAGAATTGTGATGTGTTTGGACCAACAAATAAATATCAAGTTATTATTTTTTATCCAAAGAGATATGTTTTATTTATAGATTTACAGCCATGCAGCAAATAACGGTTTACATGGTGACTAAACGAATAATGAAAAACTGAATATTACCTGTGAAAATCGGGTTTTCGTGGAAAACCACTATTTTCCCCGTTATCCTGGATTCCTAACCGTTAAAATTACTGGTCGTTTTTCAAAATCTCTTTAGTTATTTCCTAGTAATCTTTATCACCGGAAAAGGGCTTATCAAATTATATATAAGGATTATTTATAGCAAATTGAGCATTTTGATATATTTTTAAAAAACTGTTTAAATCTCTAAATAGGTTTTTGTCGGGGAAATTAGATTTTTGACCTGGGGTGATGTGAAGCACATTAAAAATACCCAACATATCTTAGTGACAAGAAACCCACTGGTGGTCGGATGGTCTAAGGAGTCACACACGCTAAATACTGAACTTTAGATGATGGAGAGATCAGGGTTTGAATCCCGGTCGGGTTAACCGAGGGTTTTTTCCCCTCCTAAACGGCTTATCACTCTACCCTCTCCAGCCAAATTCGGGTACAATTCCTCTAAATTAAACTTTACTCATCCCAAACACATTATAGTGTATACGCTTAACCTGAACGTGTAGTAAGACTGGTTTAAAAAAATCTACTTACGGATGTGACTAGCCGCTTCGGTGGCCGCATTGTCTAACGCGCTATTCTCGTGATATACTACACTACCGAAGACGGGAAGATCGGGTTTCGATCCCGGTTGGGTTCATTGAGGGTGTTTTTTTTTCCTAAATGGTTTTCTACTCTACCTCCACGCAGATGCGTGTGCACCTCCTCTAACTAAAACCTCCATTATCTCTTATATATTAGCATGATAAGCGTAGACCTTGAATGGATAGTAAGACGCGATGATACAAAAACTGATGTGACATTAAGTTTTATAAATATTATAATGCACTGATTTTGTAGTATTATATGGTACCTCCGTGTATATTTCACACACCCCGTCCGCCAGACTGCGTGACTAGCCACCATTCCATTAGCCAGGCGTGTTTTTAATATCCATTTGTGGTGGCAGATTGCATCATCCGGCGATTGTTTATGCAAGGACGACTTCATTGAACCGAAAGCGTCTATCTCGTCATCTTACACAGCGACTGATTGGTTGTGTGTGACTCTTCCTCCCTCTACGTGACCTTCCTCAAGGTAACGATAGTGCACGGCTCCCGAGGGGGACCACGGTTCGATTCTCAAGTTTTAAGGTGGGGATGTAAGGAACGTCGAGTTTTTAGAGCAAAACTTTTTTTAGTCAAAATAAATCAAATATTGCTCCAGTGCAAACATAGAGTTTAATTTTGTTCACGTGGTGATATCAACAGTTGTTGAATATCTGTCAAGGGTGTTCTGGAATTTAATGACAACTTTTTCTCTTCATCTAAAAAGTTTCTCATCTAATGCCACTATGCTCATGACAGATATTCAACAACTGTTGATATCATTAGAAGACGAAAAATAAACTCATGTTTCTGTTCGAGCATTATTTTATTTTGCAAATAAAAATAAACAATTTGGTTATAAAAACTTCAAAAATACTTACCTTTTCTCGCGTCTTCTAAACTCCCGCCTGCTGCTTCTAAGCACAGCTAACTCTTTTATTTATTTTAGAATTGGGACCTTCTAATCTTCGATCCCTCAAATCCATAAATATTTTAAATTTGAGAAATTATTGTTTTTGAGATTCAATTATTATTTTTTAGGGTAAGGAGTGAGGGGTAGAGGATGTAAAAAATATAGGACAACATTATTATATATTATTATTATTAAATTAGCACCGCGTCTTACTACCCGTTCGGGTTATAAGCACTTACGCTAATGTGTAATGGTAGGGTGATTGCGATATGAAATGGAGGACCTACAGTTTAACGTGGGATCCGAACCACGGTGGAGGCCTGGCACTCCCCACATTCACAAGTTGTGATTAATATACGTATTGTCAGAGGTGAAGGAAGGATTATTGGATATTCACAATATTTTGTAGAAATAAGTGGTAAGATGTGCGAGTACTCGAAGATTTTTACAAAACTCGAAAATTTTAATTAGCCTACTCGGAATTTTCGATTTGTTCTCGAAAATTAAGATTTTAATTAATTATATTTAATTTTAAGGTATTATTTCACAGCAAATAGAGTATCATTATTTTCTTTTATTAAATTTTAAAAAAATATACAATTACATTAAATATACTTAAAAATCTGACTTTGTTTGGTTATAATTTTTTTTGACGAGACTTTTTTTAGTATATTTCTTTGTACTTATAATTTATAAATTGATTCATTATGAAATTCAACCTGAAATATTTCATTGTACAAATTAATATTGCTCTATATTACTCAAGATCGAAAAAAAATTGGATGTTTTTATTCAAACTCTGCTTGGAATAAAAAATACCTACTCACACACGGTATGAGGAATAATTTGTGAAAAATTGTTACGAACAAAGACACAAAAAGGCCTATAACTCGTTAAAAAAATTACTCTACCAGCAACTGAAGCTATGCGGTTCTGTATTTTACAGGACATGATTTTAATCGAAACTTCCCAGTTAAAATTAATACAATTTAAAAAAAAATTGTCACCGCGTATTACTACCGGTTCAGGTTATAAGTCTATGTACTAATTATACTAATGCGTTAGGGATTAAGAAGGCTTAATTTAGAGGAAGTGCACCCACACTTGTGTGGAGGGAGCATGGAAAACCATTTAGGAAAAACAACCCTCACAGCACCTGACCGGGATTGAACCCCGATCTCCCCGTCTTCGCCAGTTTAGTCCAACACGAGAGTAGCGCGTTATACCATGCGGCTACCGAAGCGGATCTCTCCAAGTTGTCCGGTTTAAATTTTTTAAATTTAATTTAGCTCGCATCATAGATAAAAAAAAAAACATTCTGAACTCACTGGAACACTGTTAAACCCTATTCACAACCTTTTTTGGGCCACGATCATCTATCCTTTCTCCACTCTACATTTTTTTGGTCAATTACTTATATCCCCGCCTTTAAATAAAAAAATAAAATATAGACAATGTACATTTTCATATTTAAATTTCTTAAAACATTAACGATTATGACCGATAAAGATAATTTTAACTCAGGCCAACATATTATTTTAAAGTGTTGTACTTAATATAGGCCTATTTGAGAGTTTAAAGACCTGATGTTTAACTTTCAATAACGATGTATTTTTTCTTACAGCGATCGATTGAAAATGGTTGCGAGATCAACCAGTTACCGACCCCTGCTGTAGAGGAAGTGTAGGATCGGTGCCTTGATTGGGGGGGAGGGGGGGGGGTAAATCGTTTCCACGGTTACGTATGAATCTATCAGCGGTCAAGGTCACCTTCATAAACTAATGTTATCCTGTACTTCCTCGTGACTAGCAGCGCTGTTCACGGTAATCATCCACTAATCATTGCTCGTGTTGCTGATAATTTTTTTTCTCCCCACGCCTCCCCTTTCATACATGTGTGTTTCCTGTTATATAATCATTTTTTAAAATATATTTCGTTACATGAGGTATTTAACGAGCACTGATTATAGTATCACCACACACTTAAACTACTTAACTAGGACAAACACAACATCCAGCCCACCGAGCGTTAATTTATCATCGCGAGAGGAGGAAAGTCCAATTTTTCGGCCGTGCAGGGAATCGAACCCGGAACCCATAGAGTATGTTCACTATAGGTTTTTACCTCAATGACAATTGAAAAATAATATGTTTAGGTTTTAGGTTGCCAACACTTGTAAAAGATCATTATTATGTTATAAATTATAAGATCTATAATTACGTATTATAGTTTACAATTAAAATAACGCAAACTTAAATTTTCTCACATTATTTAATTACTTTTAATAATAATTTATTTTTATCCAATCCGAAATTTTACTTTAAACATAATTAAAAATACTTGTTCTTAGTTTTGAAATGTTATCGATAATGTGTGCTATAGTTCATTCATTAATACTTTTTAATACACGCGTCGTATTTACTTGGAAAAAAAACTTGCTCTTCTTTGTATATAATACAATATTTATGATTATTTTATCGTATTTTGAAATATTTAACAGAATAAAATATTTTTATCAACTATGTTGGTGCAGCATTGTAAAGCATTTGTGTGCATAAAGTTCAATCACATGGTTTAAGTTCACCGGTCGCCATTTTGAAGCTAAATTTGTTGTAGCTTTAGTGGAAGTGCTGTGAATAATAATTTTCTTAAGTGGAATAAAATTATAAATAATCTTTGTGGCCGACCTCAAATAAATATATATGTTATATCGGCTTAAATTATTCTGATCACATTCATACATGTGTTTTCATTACATTTATACAAAGTGACAGGTGTCAGCTGTTGGCGTAGGGATACATTACGGACTATTTTAGTACTTTTGAGCCGTCATCCAAGTAAACTCGGGTGGTGAATGTACTCTAGTCAGTAGAGAGACACGCTACCGACTGAGCTAAGGTGTTGGACTATCGCTGTTTTTGTTTTTAAAGGTTAGGAAGGTTAGATTTAGATGAGATGTACCCACATTTTCTTGCAGAGAGATACTGACAAAACATTTTAGAAAGAACCCCTTCAATACATCCGCCCGAAATTATAACCTCGATCTCCCTGTTATCAGCAGTCTAGCCTATTGCGAAAGTAACGCCTTAAACCATGCGTCCACCGAAACGGGTAAAAGCAGATTCTATGGTGTGAAAGTGTAGTTGGAATGCGGAGTGAACATACATTGTATTATGGAGACACCTCAACTGGCTGCTATCGTCAAAAATTAGATTTAAAATTAAGTTTGTTAAACAATTATTTTTTTTAATGGTTGATAGGTGACCTGGTGGTCTAGGGGTAAGGTGTCAGACTTCTGTAATGGGGACCCGGGGTTTAATCCTCGGTCCCGGCACAGATTTATCTGATTACCAAACCCTTCCTTCACCTCTGACAAGACGTGTATTAATCATAACTTGTGAATGTGGGGGTGCCAGGCCTCCACCGTGGTTCGGATCCCACGTTAAACTGTAGGTCCTTCATTTCATCTCACAATCACCCTACCATTACACATCAGCGTAAGTGGGTACAACCCGAATGGGTAGAAAGACGCGGTGCTAATAATAATAATAATAATAATAATAATAATAATAATAATAATAAAATTAAATTTAATGGTCGACACAACTTTTTCTTGAATTTGGGGTCCATAATTTATTGTGTTTTAATGTTACACACATTAACACTAAAAAAAAAAATTAAAGATAATTTCAGTTCAGAATTATTTCCAAACCCGCACGTCAACTAAACGTTGGATTGGTTTGCTGGTGACTGAAAGGTCGGGTCTTGAATCCCACCTGGTTTTACTGCACATGGGGGTTTTTTTATAAAGGGTTTTTCCAACCCTCCCTATGAAAATGAAGCTATATCTCCTTTCATTTTTAATTTCTTCATCCCTATACCGTTAATATGGGATCGTGGATATCCCGAAGGGGTAGTAAGATACGGTACAAGAAATAATAATTGAACATTCGAATCAATTTAATCAATTGTGTCAAACCCTCTCCTGGTGGTCTAACACGCTACTCTCGCAGCAGATTAAACTGTCGACGACGGGAATATAGAGGTTAAAATCTCGGTCGGATATGCACTGAGGATGGTTTTTCACTCTTCCTCCACGCAAATTCAGGTACACTACCTTTAAACATAACCTTCATAATCTCTAAAACCATTAGCGCAATTAGTACATAAGCGAACGGGTAGTAAGATATGGTGATAACAAATAAGGGATCACGTCCCATAGCTCGCAAACTGTATCCGTCATATAGTACGGTAGTAACTATATCCCAAAAGACTGACCGGTGACACTAGATCCGAGTGAGTCATCGAGACCAGTCATCACGTAGTTGACAGCCACGCCGCTACGGTCGCTGCGGTTTACCGACACTTCCCTCCTGACGTATCGTCGCCTTGGCCTGTCCCTCCTACTCGTGTCAAACCCCGGCGTTTCTGTGGTGGACACACCGCATTCAAGTCGGAGTGGTGTTATGGAGGGACACCCCGGATATCCACATATGTACTAATTACGATAATGTGTCAAGAGATCTGGAAGGTGGAATTTAGAGGATATGTAGACAAATTTGCGTAGAGAGATAAGGAGTGGAAAACCATCCCTAGTACACCTGACCTGGACTCGAACCATGCCATCCCCACTATCGGCATTCTAGTCCAGTACGGCCACCGAAGCAGGAATATACCAATTGCGATACGAGCATCAGACGTTGGTGAAGTTTCTTTTAAAAAAATTCAACTTCCTCATCCTGTATCTTTTGGTCGGAGATACCCACCCATGGAGCTACTCACCTTCTTTATCCTTTTCACCTATGCTAGTTAGCATAATTTGAGCTACAACGATCAGTTGGTGCGTCAAGCTTGCACCAGACTGTATTGACGGTGACTGGGAGATCGGGGTTTGAATCTCTACTGAGGGTGGTTAACCACACGTGATGTATCGCTGTGGTTTTTACATCCCAGCTCACGCTATTTCCTCCAAGTTATCTACCTCTTAGAGTAAAGCATTAATAGACATTCTGTTTTACAGTGTCGTGTAGTGGAGTGTTGCCAGGGTAAGCAGAGTTAGTTTAAACTGTACCTGTGAATTGTTCTCATCACTCAGTAGAACACTCATTGACAGTGTCGTGTCGTGGAGTGCTGCCAGGGTAAGCAGAGTTAGTTTAAACTGTACCTGTGAATTGTTCTCATCACTCAGTAGAACACTCATTGACAGTGTCGTGTCGTGGAGTGCTGCCAGGGTAAGCAGAGTTAGTTTAAACTGTACCTGTGAATTGTTCTTATCACTCAGTAGAACACTCATTGACAGTGTCGTGTCGTGGAGTGTTGCCAGGGTAAGCAGAGTTAGTTTAAACTGTACCTGTGAATTGTTCTCATCACTCAGTAGAACACTCATTGACAGTGTCATGTCGTGGAGTGTTGTCAGGGTAAGCAGAGTTAGTTTAAACTGTACCTGTGAATTGTTCTCATCACTCAGTAGAACACTCATTGACAGTGTCATGTCGTGGAGTGTTGTCAGGGTAAGCAGAGCTAGCTCAAGCTGTACTTGTGAATTGTCCTCATCACTTAGTAACATTCCACGACACGACACGACACTGTCAATGAGTGTTCTACTGAGTGATGAGAACAATTCACAGGTACAGTTTAAACTAACTCTGACTAGCATGTTGACACACTGTATTAAACATAATATTTAAAAACACATTGTACTACCCCATACCCTAAAGAATACCGAGTAATAGAAAGTCCATTACGTCTCCCAAACAACGTGTTTAGGATGTTGGATAACCGAAATCATCCAAACCGGAAATAAGTCTACTCTCAACTTGTTTCGAGCGGGGAAACTCGCCTGGTACCATATTCACGTCACAATCCACGTATGTTCCCCACGTTGAAATGTGCCTCTTGTTTGCTTACGAACACATGTCAGAATACGCGGAAATCACTTCACACCACATTTGAAGAGTAGCAACTGCGATAGCTAGCTTACATCAAACTTTCCAGGAGAATTATGTTTGGTTTTATATTTGAGGTGTTCAACGTGCACTTTCTGAACCGATTGATTATATCAGCACACGACTTATAAACCAACTTAAATCTAGAATAGACACAACATCCAGCATCCGGACGTTAATTTATCGCTGTAAAATGGGCAAACCCACATTTCGCCAAAGATACATTTTTTAGGACATGCTGGGAATTGAATTCGGGACCTTTAAGTTCATTAGGCAGACACGCTACCGACTGAGCTAATGTTTTGGACTGTTTAGGGTGTTTTTCTCCCAACGTTTGGGTTGTACACACATATACTAGGTAGTTACGAAAATATCTTAGAGATGAGAAAGGTTGAATTGATAAAAGGTGCATCTGCATTTGTCTGGAGGGAGAGTGGAAAATAACTTAGGGGGGAAACCACCCTTAGTACACCCGATCAGGATTCGAACCCCCATCTCCCGGTCATCGGCAGGTCAGTCGATTTTGAGCGTGGCGCCCTAGACCATGTGACCACCGAAACAGGATGTAATTTACATATCACACTACTTTGTTTTCCTTGAAAATATTTAGTATATTTTGTGACTTAAGAATACAGCTAGACTTTTAATGCCCATGTTAGTTTAGTTAAGGTGGGGTGGAAGGGGACGCGAGAAAAGGTGAGTGTTTTTGTAGTTTTTATGGCAAAACCTTTTTTTTAGCCAAAACAAATAAAATATTTTTCCAGTACATACATACAATTTAATATTCTTCACATGATGAATACAAAATTTTTTGGATATCCTTCATGGGTGTTCTGTAATTTAATGACAACTGGTTCTTTCCACCCGCCTCGGTGGCGTAGTTAACAAACGCACGAGTTTCGTGTTGAGCTAGACTGCCGAGGACGGAGAGATCGAGGTTCAAATCTCGCTCGGGTGAACTCGGGGTGGTTTTTCGTAAATGTTTTTTTTTGCACTTTCCCACCATGCAAATGTGGGTTCACTTCCTATATATTCAACCTTCTCTATTTATAACCCATTTAGCGTGATTAGTACTTAACCCGAACGGGTAGTAAGACTCGGTGCTAAGTATTGAGTATTATTTTTCTCTCAATTTAAAAGGTTTGTTAGATAATAGCACCTTGTTCATAATGGATATTCAGCAACTGTTGATATATCAACATGCGCAGAAAATTAAATTCTCTGCCTGTGCTGGAGCAAACTTTGATTTACTTTGGCAAAAAACAAAGTTTTACCATAAAAACTGCAAAAATGGTTGCCTTTTCTCGCCTTTCCTTCCATCCCACCTTAAGTGATCATTGCTCAACTGAAGATCACCACGAGATCGGCTCGCGGTCAGGTCATTTGCCGAAACATGCCTTAGTCTATGTATGACTGCACACTGTGGCCCGCGGGCAAATAGGGCCCGCTGATGAGTTCAATCCCGCCCGTGGGATAAATATTTTAAATATGTTGAGTGCCGTTATGTTGCCTCCCTGAGGCAGGTCAACTCCCGGGACAGTACACGGTATCTGATGTTTGCATCCTCATATTCATGGTAACAAGTGTTGCCAATCTTAAAATAAAACTTACTGATGTTCATCTGTCTTCTCTCTTGAGAATCACCTCCTCCTATAAATCTTCTGAAGGGACTTAGAAACACACCAAGCCTCTAAGCTATTTAAAATTATTCTTGTCAGTATATTATGTGCGTTTATATATATTTAAAAAAAAATCTTCCTTTTTTTTTCTAAGCAACATTAATGAATTTTATTCTGGGCCACCTGTAAGTAAGTTTTTACATCTCTCCTTTAGACTATTCGCCTACCGAAACGGGCATTAACGTTTTTTGTGGGTTTTTTTCACCACCAATTCGGGTTGTATGTTCATGTATTAATTAAGCTCTTGGGTTAAGGATTAGGAAGTTGGAATTTTAGAGGTAGCGTATCCGTATTTTGCGAGAATAAAAAGTGAGAAACCAATTTGGAATAAACACCCTCAGCACACCCGACCGGAATATAACAATGATCTCCTCCGTTGTTTTTAGTCTTGTCACTTGCGAGAGTAGCGCCTTAGATCAGGCGGCCACCGAATCGGGTATAACAAATCATAGATCCGGTGAAATCTACGTACAAGAAGGACTAGGTAACTAAATCCACCTTCATCCAACTCACATTTTATTAACCTTCTCTCAAACCTTCCGTGTTTTTAAATCCTGTTTAAATACATAAAAACAACTTATCCAAGGTTAAAGAGAGCGTAAAACTGGTATTTTCGTACCAGTCGATCTCGTCTTAAGTAGGAGACGTCGCGTCCAATAAGGGGAAACACTTCTTATAGAATACAGCAGCCTCTTTTAGTATAGTTTGTTACACACGTGTTAAACCTTTTTGAGAATCAAGTTTATCCAAAGTCGTGTCAAACATATTAAGCTCAACAACTTTGTACTAGCTTCAGAGGTCGCATGGTTTAAGTTGTCAGTCGTCTTGTGTTAGACTAATCTGCTGATTACTTCTAAAACACTTCCTTTCTCATCCGTATCCCATTAGACTAGTTATCATAATGCGTATAGCCTGAACAGGTAGTAAGACGGAGTGATTAAAGAAACTTTGGAAAAATTAAAATAGAACAGAAGTTCATAATAACTACTCTAGGTGTTCTGAATATTGAAAAATGACACCTGTACACGGAAATCGAACCCGGGACCGGGACTTTCAGAATGTTCATAATATGATAGCTAGATGGAATAATCCTCACTAAAAAGAATAAATAATAGCTTTGGTTATTTGATTTACTATAGGTGTGAAAAATCTACTTTTTGGATTCGAAAACGAAGTCGAATTGATGATACAACAAAATATTCCCAAAGTCGAAACCAAGTTTGAATATTTTCACTAAATTGTTTTTTGTGTTGATAAAAATATCATATTAAGCATATTTATACAATTTTAGACACTAAATATTATATAGAAGTTTTTTTGTACTTATAGAAGCCTCAGGCTGTCTACCATCTGGGAACATCAGGGGAAACTGGAACTAGCCTGGAATTTGAAGTGATTGAGAAAATACGGGAATAAGTCTGAGATTTGGTAAATTACAATAAAAATCTGGGAAAAGGTTATTTTACTCAAAATATGAAATATAATAATCATTAAATCAATAAATAATAATGTTATTCAAACTGTAGGTTTTTTGTTTATAGCTGTGTGATATATTTTATAATTCCTAGTAAACAATGTTAATACAAATTTTTAAAAGTTTGTTTGAATTTTAAAACTTATTATTAAAAAAAAAAATTATAGAAAAATGAGGAGGGAGGGTTGGAAGTTAGAAGAATGTGACATAGTTTTATTCTGGAATTTTAGGAAATGATCGGGGGAAATCAGGGAAAAAGTCGGGAATTTCATTGGTCAAGTTGAGTAGACACCATGGAAGTGTTTTGTATATAGAATTTTTTTGTTATAAATAGATAATGTACACATCTCGTCCAGGGTTCATAAAATTACGTTACCATTACAACATTTTATTCATTAACCATAAATTATTGTCATGTAGGCCTAAACTCCATTAATACTGCGAAATCTTACAGTCCTGCCTTGATGAGTTCCACTATGGTAATATCATTTAAGATGCACCATAGTGGAAGCAAGCAAGGTAGGCTTGCTACCTATCGGGGTACACATGCATAATTTGGGTGTCAATATTTTTGTTGTCGCTGATTTTGTTTTCGAAGTGAAGTCTAAATTTTTGAAACTTCTTGCAACAATAATTGTTATTAGTTTTTAATTCATGTTATAACAAACTGATGCGTATTGATTGGCAGGGTCAGTTCTGACAGCCGATTCAAATTCACTCAGGGGAACATGACAACTGAACATTAGAATCGAGCTCGGGACAGTTGGTTTGAGTGTGTAAGACTGCTATCTAGTGGTGGGGTGTGTAAGTCTGCTATCTAGTGGTGGGATGTGTAAGTCTGCTATCTAGTGATGGGATGTGTAAGTCTGCTATCTAGTGGTGGGGTGTGTAAGACGGTTCTCTAGTGGTGGGGTTGTGTAGGTCTGCTATCTAGTGGTGGGGTGTGTAAGACGGTTCTCTAGTGGTGGGGTGTGTAGGTCTGCTATCTAGTGATGGGATGAAACACTAGCGTGACACGTGGCTTACAGCACAGAATGGAGGCCTCCAAGGAGTAGAAAGTGTGATTGTTGCTCCAAAGTCTCCGGTGAAAGTATAAGCTAAACTAAACAGACGGCAATAAGAACCTGTCATGAATACAGCCCGCCCCAATAACTGAGTAGCAAGGGAGGACTAAAGCCGGGTCCACACTTGTATCTTGAACTCATCGGTTTGGACAGGATCACGAGAATGATACGAGTATCAGATGGCTGCGTGTCGCTTCTAGTCGGTATCTCCACACAGGGTGAGGACACGACATGTCTGGACATGTTACGAACCGAACACTCGTCGTGGGCAAGGAACAGGCGAATGATGGAGATTATGGGTCGATGAATATGCCGGAACGAGGCTCGGATCTGCTAAAGGTTGATCTCGGCCGTGTCTGTGTGTATCGTCACTCGTTCCAACCTTGCCCACGACGAGGATATGATACAAGTGTGAACCCGGCTTTATATTTTGATGATATTGCTTTTGCTAAACAAATGAATGTAGATGTTGGCAAGATGTCGTGAACTTTAAATAATCCTTTTTTTCCCTACTTTGTTTAGCTCCCATTAGATTTTTTATTGATTTATTTGAGGTATTTAAGGTGCACTTTCTGAACCAATTGATTATATCAGTACACTAGAATTTCTATGAGTGAGAGCGAAAGGGCCTACCAATTTTGCCAGTAAGGGTATTTTCCCATACCTTCCAGGTTTCCTCTACATGCCGCAACGGGTATGGGACCGACGGCTTTACTTCCCCGTGGCAGGAAGCTGAGCTACGGATTTTTATCACTCAAGAAAAGTACGTTGACCCCGGTTAAGTTGCACGAACATTGGGGGGCCCTGAGACGAGCACTTTAACCTAGGAGCACCGAGATCGACCTCCCATTAAAACTTATTAAAATTTAAAACGACCGTTTGTACTTTAAAAGATGTCAGATAGAGAAAGCGTTGTGATCGACAAAAGAATATAACTCGAGACAGACAGACATACCAAAATTTCTGTTTCAAGAGATTATGAAACGTCGACACACATCAAAATATAATATATATTTTTTACGATCACAATACTTCCACTCTCCGAGGGGTCGTGAGACAGTTAAAGGTCGGAATTAGTGAGAAATACTCGTTTGGTGATGTGCTTTATTGCCAGATTTTATATTTCAACTTTTTAACAACTGAATTGATAAAAACTTTTTTTTTTGTTTAATCCATATATATTTCAAACCGTATTAAATTACTAAACAAATCGTAGACTATGTCAAGCCAGAACATAAGAATTATTTCTGAGAGTGAATGGCCCTGAAAATCGGGGATGAATGTTCGCCTTCCTCTAAGCTAACGTTCGATAATTCATGACCTGCGATCCAGTTCTGACCGTCTGCAATATCTTGATTATCTACTATCCGCCCTGAAGTCATTTACTTACACAAAAAATAACAGTAACTATTTCAAACAGTGCTTCACCCCCCCCCCCCTCCCAACTTTAAATATTTGATTATGGGAATTTTTATTTACATAAATAAATACTTCTTCCAATATTTCGCCAACCCACATAAACATTTGAGAAAATATAAGTTTAAATATTTTAAATATAGATTAATGATTTTAGCTACATCTCATCAAATAGCTAGTCCAGACCAACATCGGTGGTCATGCGGATTAGACGCCAGGCTCTTCTGGTCATGTTTATCACTGTCGGAAAGGTCAGGGCTCAAATTCCTGCTAGAAGTATAGAGGGTGGTTTTTCCAAGATAGTTTCCCACTTTCCTGCAACCTCGAATGCTATTATATCTTCATGCCCCTTGCCACGTGCGTAGTCTGGACGAGTAGTAAGATACGCTGCAAAAATTATATATTATATATATAACTAATCCATCATGTTTCTATAAGCTGTGGCCCGCAACACGTCCCGAGTTGGTGGATCCATCCCTTTGGCTAGTTTGAATTTAAGAACCACCGCTACCCTCTTTCATGCTCGAATGTTCTAAGGCAAGATTCCTCAATCCGTGGCCCGCGAAAAAATGGCAAATAATATAGATATTTAACATTATTAAATAATAAAATAAATACGTATTTTAAATTATTTACTACTATGTTGGCATTATGCGCAAGGAAAAAGACAACGTTCTTCTTATACAAATTTAAGTTACCTTGAACCGGCAAATGACTAATCTAGTAGACAAGGGAGAGAGTACTATTTCGGGTGGCGTTCGGACATAGTCGGGAGTGTTCGGACACAGTCGGGAGTATTCGGACACAGTCGGGAGTGTTCGCACACTGTTGGGAGTGTTCGCACACAGTTGGGAGTGTTCGGACATAGTCGGGAGTGTTCGGACATCGTCGGGAGTGTTCTGAAATAAGTCGGGTGTAGTTTTGTTCGCTCATTACCGCTGAGACACTCGGAACGCCAAAAGTAAAATAATATATTAAATGTTTAATCCCACGATTGTGGGGACAGTATTGTGGCCCGCGAGCCAACAAGATACAAAAACTTTGGCATTTGGACATAAAAAAGGTTGAAGATCCCAGTTCTAAGACGTTACTCTCGTGTAAGACTGATCTGCTGATGACGGGGAGATCTAGCTCAATTCTCGGTCGAATCCACTGATGACGGTTTTTCCTTTGTGTTTTTCCACTCTCCTTCCACGCAAATATGGGTATATCACCTTAAAATGCTTCCTCCCTTAGCCTTACCCCATTATAGTAACGATCATATATGCATACAACCTGAACAAGTAGTAAGACGCGGTGATAAAGAAATAAAAGAGCACTGCCGCAACTCTTGATAAACAACTCCTACGACGAGTTAAGATGAGCGGTGGTAACCTACTTGCCAGGTAAACAGCTTTTGTGTTGACTAAACTGAAGGTCATAACACCTAGTTAAGGACATTGTTCCTGTCATTACATGCCCTGCATTCATAACACTGCACACCAGGGGGGAACAAACAAGGCATCAACTTAATATTTCCGTGACCTGGTGTTCTAGGGGTAAGGTGTCAGACTTCTGTATTGGGGTCCGGGGTTCAATCCTAGGTCCAAGTACAGATTTATCTGATTATCAAACCCTTCCTTCCCTCTGACAAGACGTGTATTAATCACAACTTGTGAATGTGTGGAATGCCAGGCCTCCACCGTGGTTCGGATTCCACGTTAAACTGTAGGTCCTCCATTTCATTTCACAATCACCCTACCATTACACATTAGCGTAACAACCCGAACGGATAGTGAGGCACGGCGCTTATAATAATAATAATAATAAATAATAATAATAATAATAATAACTTAATATTCGACCCACTTGGGTTGGACGGATGAATCGGTTTACCCCTCCGGTCTTCCGACTGACTGTGTGACCTGACCCCACTTCGGTGGCTGCATAATCTAAGGCGCTACTTTCGCAGTAGACTAGACTGCCGATGACGGGAAGATCGAGGTTCAAATCTCTGTTGGATATATTAAGAGGGTGGTTTAAAAAAAAATCCACTCTACCTCCACGCAAATGCTGGTATACTTCGTTTGAATATAATCTTTCTAACCCATAAAATCATTAGCATGATTAGTACATAAGTAATGAAAATAGTTAATTTTATAAACACGTGCCCATTTGACCTTGTTTCCGAGTGTTAATAATGGTTGTACTGCATTAATGTCAAGCTGCTTAACACAACAGAAAGTTTTCGAAATGACCGCAGTGCAAGCATCGCTAGGTAATGTATTTTTGAAAAGAGTGCGTGTAGTATGATAGGACACAAAGACTGCAGGATGATACGATCTCTCCATTTAAATATATAGTTCTCGAAACGCAATCTTAAATTTTCTTTAGACTCTCGAATACAAATTCGAACCTTTGAAACGTTAAAAATGTACAATTAAATTAAAGTGAAAATATTTAAAATATAATTTATTATAAATTATAATTATTATTATAATTATTATTATTATTATCATTATTATTATTATTAGCACCGCGTCTTACTACCCGTTCAAAATATAATTTAAAGAATAGTTGTTGCAAGTCTTAGTGCCACTGACAAATGAAATTGTTTGTTATATCAATTACGTCACAAACAACAAATATAACACTTTTTAATTTAAATTAATTATATTAATATAATTTTGTCTTTTTATTTGTGATTTTGTTGCTCTTACACTATATAAAACTGTATAAAATAATTCCTTTTACTTATTATTTAAAATTGATTATATCGAGTCAAGGTCTTCATAATTATATTCGAGATACTTTTTTGAGATTTTTTTTTATTCTCGAATATCGCTCGAATACCATAGTATTAGAGGGGTTCCCTATCTATCTATATATATATATATGCGCGCACGCGCGTGTGTGTGATACACATAAAACCATTCATATATTATTTTAAATACACACGATTTGAATTTTACGACTCAGTACCTGGTTAGTCTGCTGAAGGCCGCAATGAACCAGTCTTCCATGTGAATACCTAATTTTAACTCTCCAAATAGCCAAAGGCGAATAATATATCAATTAATACTGGTAATTAAGGTTTGCTCCATTGTAAAAGGCAGAAATTGGCCAACCAGCTGCCTAGTTGGTGGGGGGGGGGGGGAGAACTTGAGCTTGATGGAGGTAAAAAAAACTCAATCGCAAAGAGATACCGAAACTCGCCCTCTTGCCAGGTCGTGGTTCGAATCGCGTCCGGGTAGACTGACTGGTTTGTTCATAAATGTTTTCCGACTCTTCTTCCGCGCAATTTCTGGTGCATCTTCTCTAAATTCTACCTTCCTCGTTTGTATATAATTAGTGTAGCTATGAGTTGCATTCAGGATAGGTAGTAAGGCTCTATGTGCGTACTTTGAGCATGTTATATTAGCTGCGATGTTCTAGGTTAAGTTAGTTTATTAATGAATCAAACAGCCAAAGCTATTATTTATTCTTATAGTGAGGATTACTCCACCTAAATATCATATTCTGAAAATTGAAACATGACCCCTGGACACGGGAATCGAACCCGGGTCCTTTAGATTAGCACGCCAATGCTCTAACCACTGAGCAATTTTCAAAATATGATATCTTGATGAAGTAATCCTCACTAAATCATAAATAATAGCTTCGGCTATTTGATTCTTGCTAAGCTTAGTTTAACCCACAGTTGGAGCAGTATGTTTTGGCCACCCCTAGTTTAAACTTTTAAGTATCTACAGCCTCATCTGAATGTTACTGTTCTTTCTTATGAAACACTCTTTTAAAATATATATGTATACAATGGCGCTTAATTAATAATTCATTCAGGTGCTGCTTTTAGTTTACCTTTATTTTCCTTGATTTAATTACACTCTTTTTTTTTAGAGGCAGAGGCATAAAAAACCACTACCGACAGACGTAGAGTTTTACTTTAGTAAAATTGTTATACATCTGATTTATGAGTGGGTTCTAATATTTTTACATATCAAACATTATTATGTTGAATATTATCAACAATTGTTGAATATCTGTCAAGAGCATAGCGGTATTAGATAGAAACTTTTTAAATTAAGAGAAAAAGTTGTCATTAAATTCCAGGACACCCTTGATAGATATTCAACAACTGTTGATATCACCGTGTGAAGAAAATTAAACTCTAACTGGATACATTTTTTATTATTATGTTGTTATTATCACCGCGTCTTACTACCCGTTCGGATTATACGCACTTACGCTAATGTGTAATGGTAGGGTAATCGTGAGATGGAATGGAGGACCTACAGTTTAACGGGGGATCCGAACCACGGTGGAGGCTTTTCATTCCACACATCCACAAGTTGTGATTAATACACGTCTTGTCAGAGGGAAGGAAGGGTTTGGTAATCAGATAAATCTGTGCCGGGACCGAGGATTGAACCCCAACACAGAGGTCCGACACCAGGTCACCTATTATTATTTTGGACAAAAATGATTTTATATAAAAACTGTAAAACACTACCCTTAACGCTCATTCCCTACATCCCCACCTTAAGGTTGAATTGACAAAATACATTTTTTTTAGCATCGCGTCTTACTACCCATTCGTTTTGTACGCATATATGCCGATGACGCTAATGTACTCAGGATGAGGAAGGTTGAATTTAGAGGAAGTGTGCCCACCTTTAGTGGAGGGAGAGTGTAAAACCATTTGATAGGGGGAAACTCGGCACACCTGACCTGGAATCTGACACCTAACACACTTTCCTTTATTATAATCACAATATATTATTTATATCATGCATGCAGCGTAAAGTTAAAATAGATATATCCGCCTTTACCGTCCAGGGAGATTATTCCACACAAACAGAGTAAGGTAGTAAGTTTAGAGCGTTCGTTTATCGTAGCAGACCCAACTCGGCCCTGGATCGCGCGAGGAATGGGAATTAAAGGGAAAAGAAAAGCCTCACGATATGCCAGAAACGTGTGCAGTGCATTCTTATTTGAATGATTATTCGATATTTTCCGCCGTGACGATGGGGGACGAGGCGACAAAGCAACTTGTTAATAACTATAGTATGTCTCTATTAAGATAGAATGAAGATTTGTGTACGATACTTAGCTGTGAAGCCATTCTAAAATTGTCAAAAAACAACCGTCTCAATGTAGTTTTTATCCATATATAATTTAATATTTCAACAATGTTCAGTATTAGGAACCTCTATTAACTCTTTATCTCCAATAATGTTTAACCAGAAATGATCCACTTGCAATAGTTTTGATGTAAATTCATAATTTCTAGCCGACTGCACCACATACTTGGTTGGCATGTGATACACGTTCTTAAGGTGAGGCAGAAGGGAGCACGAGTAATTTTAAAGTTTTTATAGCGTTACATTTGTTGGCAGAAATAAATCAAATATTTCTCGAGTATCAACATAGAGTTTAGTTTTCTGCACATGCTGATATCAACAGATCTTGAATATCGGTCAAGAGTGTCCTGAAATTTTGTCAAAAATTTTTAAATAAAGAGAAAAAGTTGTGACAAAATTCTAGTACACCCTTGACAGATATTCAAGATCTGTTGATATTAGCATGCGCATAAAACTAAACTCTATGTTGACACTGGAGAAATATTTGATTTATTTTGGCCAAAAGATTGCAATTCTAAAAAAAAAAAACTGTAAAAATACTTGCTCTCTCTTCTGCTTAACGTAGCTTAACGTCATCCGCCACCTTATCTCAGTTGGTAGGACTGTCTACTGAGCTAAGAGGTTCCGGAATGATCGAAAAAATGTAGCAGTAGTGAAATGAGGGCTTCACCTTTTCACAATGATGAATTAACGATCAGGAGGATGGATGCTGTGTCTATTGTAGATATAAGTTGTGTTCTGATATAATCAGTTGGTTCAGAAAGTGTACGTTAAATACCTCAAAAAATGAAGAAAATACCCATTAGAACATCGCTTTTTCCCGCTTCTCAAATGTTTTCTTCCCGAAGATTTATTCTTTCATCGTCCGGCTCCGGGTCACATCAATATCCGTCTATTCGATCTCTCAGAGGAGGTAGAATCCGATAACAATATTACTATTCCACACACACACACGCTCGCGCAAGTACGCGGTCTTGACATTTACATAAAGGTCACATGACGTTGTACGTAACAGGGTTGTTTGAGATCACCTTCCCCGTTTTGTTGTCCAGTGGTTTGAGTATCGGATGCGGGCGGGTGAGGGTTGAAGGTTTCGGGTTATGTCGTGTCGTGTGGACCCGGGAGGTTTACGGTGATGAATTGGCTCCCCTGAAAATAGATGGTGCCAATTGTACAAATACAGCGTTGTTTGTTAGGTAGACGTGTTTTGTTTTTATTACGTTGTGATCCGGGACTTTCCGTTCGTCTTCAGTGACAACTGACAGTACCGTAATCTATCTTTTATATATCTATATATGGACTTCCCTTAGCCTTTTTGCTTCCGACCCGTATTTTATTTAATTAATAAAAAACAATCTAGTCAAAATATGAAAATTCCTGATTCTAGGTGCACATGTTCGTGGACAGAGGCTATTTTATTATTTATATTTCATATCGTACATTGCTCATGACAGACAGACAAACAAACTCTTAATTTTTTTAATATATATTTCCTTAAATAAATATTTATATGCATTAACTTAAAAATATATACTTCAACTCTCCGTGTAATATAAATAAACCGCACCCTATGCATGATGCAAAACAATTTTAAAAAAAATTAGATACATGAATACGAAATAAGTAGTAAACCCCTTTGCCACCCCCCACCTTTCCCTTAATCAACATGTATACAACCCGATTTGGTGGTCGCATGGTCTAAGGCGTCACTTTCGCCGTTGACTAGACTGCCGATGACGGGGTGATTGAGGTTCGAATGTTCCAAAGTTAGATAGCAAAAATCAAATCTCCACAAACAATAGAAAAAAACAGCATTCTGAAATTCTCACCTCTACTCCAAGGAAAGACACTTTAGAATAGGCCAAAGAAAAAAAAAATATAAAGGAAGAAAAAAATAAGAAAAGTGCTGAAAATAAAATTTTGAAACAAAGGGGAGCAGAATCTAGTAAAATAAAAAAGACTAATCAGAAAAGGAGTCGTAGGAATATCACATTTGAAAGTTCTTCCGAGGAGGAAAGCTTAGATGAAGATTTCATTTGTGATGATGAGGAACTTGATGATATAGGTCCATTGTTGAAATCCTCTGAAAACGAACTCTGTTGTGTTTTTGTAGAATTCGGTAGAAACAATGAATTATGGTACCGATGTGTATTGTGCTCTAACTGGGCACATGCTGAATGCACCGGCTGGGACAGTGCAGAAGGTTACAGATGTGACGATTGTGTGAACTAAGTTCAAAGTAATTGTTATAAATTAATTTTTTTAGTAGGTAAGTTAAAATTTAGGGAAATATATGTTTTTTTAGTTTTGTAATATGTTTGTATTCAATTTTTTTTAAATGCCAACATTAGTTATTAGTTAAGTTTAGGAAATAAAGTTCTTAGTTAACCATGATATAAAATTAACAATATTTAGCTGTTTTATAAATTTAAAAAATCAAACATTTGCTTTTAACTGTTGTATACTACTTTTCTTAGTTGCAAAAATGGTTTAAGATTTTTTTTTTTATATCCATAAAACCAACAGAAGCTTTCCTTGTGTGTTTGTTTACTGATTCATAATCATTTAGCTTTAATTTCAATTTTTTTTTTAAAGAACATCATTAAAGTCAAATACATGATGAAATCACTGATCGGTATTACCCGACCAGTTTGGTAATACCGATCAAAGTACATTTTTTAAAAACTAAATATTTTGACTAACCCATTCATAAAAATATTTAATTGCACTTGGTTCCAAATACTAAAATAGCTGCTAATACCGTTACACTAGAAAACTTTTATTTTCTTGTTTTCTTTCTACTTGTAATAATCTTTTTAAAAAAAGTTATCGGTATTCACCGACTCTCCCCTACCTTTATGTTGTCAATAGCTATTTAAGTGTTGGTAATTATTATGTCTAGTACGTCTGGTTGTAAATAGTTGGTTGGATAGAATGTAGGGTCCTCTGGTCCTATTACTGTGTAGTCTTTTTGTTCCGAGTGTTTTAGTAGGGTTCTTACTTACGCTTGTGTTTGTTACTCTGCTATTCCAGGCTGGATGCTTGCTGTTTAGGTCTCCTACTAGGAATATGGTGGCTTCTTCTGTTATTTTGTTTAGGTCACTTACTAACATGGGCTTCTGGGGGGGGGTTTGTAAATCGCTGCAAATGTTATTGGTCCATTTCCTGTGTCGAGTTGAATGGCAGTTTTCTCGATGTTCTCGGTGTCGGGTAGCGTTTGGTGGTGGTGGGGTAGTTCCTCTTTTATTAGTATGGCTGTTCCGCCTCCTCTTCCGGCTTCTCGTTTTTACTCCACAGCCGCAAAGCAAACTTTTCCGTTGGTACCATTCAAAATTAAAGCTACGAATATATTTCTTGTTGTTACTTTTGCCTGGCTGAGATATTAGAATATCAGGTGTTGAACGACCTATTTTCTTAACTGTAACTTTCTCATGGAGAGATAGCTGTGAAAACTTAAGCTGTTGGAGTTCACTTACAGTCACAGAACTTATTTCTTGGGGATGCAAGACCATGGTTAAAGTTTTCTGTTAAATAAAACAATAGAATAGCTGGAAACAGAATAATAATCTAATTCTACACTCTTCTACGCTTTATCACATTCAAGAATATGGTACACTGTTTTTAAGCACAACACACGCTGATTAAAAAAAAAATCCTTCCACCATCACGCCAGAGCCGGCACTGCGAGAGCAACAGTGCCCTCTCTGCCTGGCAGTCCCGCCTTCCTCCACACCCCCTTCCTATGTGCGCATGCGCATAACAGTCAAACACCACGTCGCTGGCACTGCGAAGCGCACAGTTCCATAAAAAAAAATTTGTATATTTTCCATAAACTGGGGGATGGCTGCTGAAGTACTGACATTAAGCTTAAGGAATATATATTGTACTACAAAAATAAAGAAAGAATTAAAGAGAAATGAACTCATTATATTAAATGTTATTGATAATATAAAGTGGAAATAGGAGGTGCTGCAGTTCCGCAGTGCCTATACACGAGCCGCCACTGCTGATAATGATAATAGTAATTAAAAATCAAAGCTATTGGCTGACAAAGCGACCCCAAATGTCATAAAACCATAGTAGTTATGTTGTTGATCAATCTTTAAAAAAGGGTGACCTGGCGGTCTAGGGGTAAGGTGCAAGACTTCTGTGCTGGGGTCCGGGGTTCAATCCTCGGTCCCGGCACAGATTTATCTGATTACCAAACCCTTCCTCCACCTCTGACAAGACAACTTGTGAATGTGGGGAATGCCAGGCCTCCACCGTGGTTCGGATCCCACGTTAAACTGTAGGTCCTCCATTTCATCTCACAATCACCCTACCATTACACATTATCGTAAGTGCGTATAACCCGAACGGGTAGTAATACGTGGTGCTAATAGTAATAATAATAATAATAATAATAATCTTTAAAAAAAATATATTACCTACAGTATTAAAAACTTTTTTAAACACTAAACTTTTTTGTGTGAATGTGCCTGCCTGTAAGAACTTTGCGGCCTAGGCGACCACCTAGGTTTTCTCATTCCTACTTTATTTAACATAATTAATATATAAGTGTGTGGGGGGGGAGGAGGATCGACCCCGGCCTCTAAAGTCTAGAGTCCAGTCCACAACTGCTGATAGCTGGTAAATTGGCAATAAGATTACTGATAACTCGTTAGAGGTGGGACTCTTGAATTCTATGGTATTCGAGAGATTCGATAAAATCTCTATAAAATTGTATCTCGAATACAATAAAGACCTTAAAATCAAATAACAATTTTAAACAATTGGTAAAAGTAATTAATTATATGGACGTGTGTAGTTGGGAGAGTAACAAAATCATAAAAAAAAGGATAAAATTGTATTGATATTTAAATAAAAAGTGTTCTCTTTGTTGTTTATGACGTAATGAACATGTCAAACAAAATATCATTTGTCAGTGGCACCAAACCGGCAACAACATTTTCCTTTGATTAAATTTTGAGTCATATAACAGGTAGAAAAACGCGGTGCTAAAAAAAAAAATCCCTTTAATTAAATTTGTACATTAAAAAAAATTCGAATTTGAAAGAAAACTTAATATTCTGATTCGAGAAGATATTGGATTCTATCTATCGCAAGATAATGATTTTTTTAATGATTATTACGATTACTTAAATCCATCCCACACATGATACGGGTGTTCCAAGTCGTACGACTAAACGAGTGTGTCTTTTGTGTCATTTCAGATTACATCTTCCTGTCTGGTTTGACCTGCCCCACTTGACCTATGACCTAGGATCCAGTTGACCTCCACATCACCCAGAGACCACTGCCAGAGGAAATAAAAAGAGACCGTGACGCGTCTCTTCTAAGATCACCTTCCTGTTCTCAAGAAAAGAAAAAAAATCATCAAAAAATATTCGCTCTCTTGAATCGAAAGAAATAACGTAAACTCAACAATCTACATTTTATGTATAAAAATCCATTTATTATTTTTATTATGAAGATGAGTCCTAAGAGTATGAAACACGTCATAGATCTGCGGTCTTATCAGTGGACGTTTTTTCTTCGAAATAGCGGCCAGACCATGATAAGCGAGATAAAACATATATTTTTTGTTTCTTAATAACATTTCTCGTTAAACCAATTTGAGAATTGGGTTGGCAAAATAAACACGATTTTGACAGACATTCCGATTAGAACTTTCCATTGTTTACCGCCCCTCCACCCCCCTTTAACCATCCATCGCTCATCTCACTTCTCCTCCCGCGGTTTTCGCCACCTCTCCCCTCTTACCTAATGTTTTGATTCCCTCCCCTCCCCCCTTGCCTTGGCTCTACCTATCGTCCGTCAGTTGTTCCCTGTACCTCGTTCGATGAGGACGTGTTTTTGTTTTTTCTGTCGGTTCGCTCTATCCGGGATCCGGGACCGTCACGTTCAAAATACCCGGAGTTATTTTTAAATGTACACTCCGAGCTAGAAGCATTAAACACAAGTTAATATTATATCGGGAACAATTAAATTATTTGACTGATACAGGTAAAAACAAAAAGTGTGCGAGATTTTTTTTGTTTCTCTACGCCGATTAAATGAAAATCTAAAGATGAAATTAATATTTTAAAAACAAAATATGTATGAAGTTAATTTTTAATCCTTTTGTGACATGAATACGAAATTTTTTATGATCGAGATCCATTTGATTTAGCGGTCTCTGTTGCCTTTTGTGACAAAAAGTTTTTTTATTTTTAAACATGTGTAAAATGCATGAGTTTATTTGAAAGAAGTGAGGTAATAATCTTTTCGGCAACAGATTAACGTGGTTTTTTTTTTAACCGGGCGCGGTGCTACGTAATGATGTGACCAGGAAGTGGAGAGTTGGACGGTGTGTGAGTGTGTGTATCAGAACTAACTATCCCGCGTGTTTTTTTAGGGGGGGCGGGGATAGATAGTATGAACTCCGCTAGTTCCACCCCGCACCTCCCCTCGTGTGAAGGTGGCGGCGGTGGGATAGGAAGCAAGGACTTCAGAGAGCGCACCTTTAAGTCCCTGAAGGTATCTCTGGGCAAGCTGTGGCGCAGGAGGTCGGTAACCATCACCGAGTATGACCCCAGCTACAAGGTGGCCTATCTGGGAAACGTGCTCACCGGCTGGGCTAAAGGTAACAGAGCAATTAACGCTAATAATGTTTGTTGTTTGGTTTTTTGTCACCCTGTATCAATACCCCTTTTACTCATGTGCTTTAAATAAGAGTCGAACTCGGTGGTCTTGGGGTAAAATGCTTACTTCAGGACCCGATGTTCGTGGGTTCAAACACAGCTAGGGTCGACGTATATTTCTTAAGCGATAAAAATATGTAGCACAATTTACTTCGGAGGGAAAGTAGAGCCGTTGGTCCCATGTCGTTTTGGCATGAAAAAATACCATTCCCGGCATAATAGGTAGGCTCCTTTGCTCTCGCTCATAGAAATTATCGTGTGCTGATATGATCTGTCGGTTCAGGAAATGCACGTTAAATACCTTCAATAAATACCACAAATTAATAAATAATTAAATACGAGCTGCTTCGGTGGTTGAATGCTCCGAGGTTATCACACTCGCATTTGACTGGACTATCGGGGACAGGGAGATTAGGGTTTGAATTCCTGATCGGGTGTAATGGAGGGATCCCCCGTGTCATGGTTTTCCACTCTGCGTCCACGTAAATGCGGGTAAATTTACTCTAAATTTCTATCTTCCTCATCCCTAACATATAAGCGTAATAAGTAAATATGCTTACAAACCGAAATGGGTAGTATGACAGGGTGATAAAAATACATGGTCTAAAAAAATCTTTGAAGTGTTTGGTTAAACATACCGTGGATATAAGGGTCAAATGTGTAGTACCACAGCCATTGAGAAAGTTTATTGATATAATCAATTTTAAATATTTAAAAAATATTATATATTGTATTTGACTTGTCCTAAAGTCAAATACAGTCTTTTTTTTTTAGAATAGTTTGAATCCTAAATCTCTCGGATCCGAACTAACGTTTCCTTTCGAATCTCGCTTCCTAATTTGAATCTTCGAATTCTTAAAAAATGTCCTATTTTTAGTTAGAGTGCAAATATTTAATTAGTAGAATTTATTTAAGGCTGGTGCCACTGACAAATTAACATAAATAACACTTCTTCTAGTGAGTTAATTATTTTAATACAGCGTCCTTTTTTTTTTGTGATTGTTTTTAAACCTTCCCAACTAAGAGATATAAATAGGATGGCATAAGTCACTACCCACTGCAAACTTATTGGAAAACTGTACAAAGAACTAATACGCTATTGAAGCTACAACTTATCACCAACAAGATCACTTAGTGATTTAGCTTCCCTTCAAGTATTTATTATCTGTATATCAACAACAAAATTATCTTCGTGCAATTTTAATTACGTTTGGAATGGGTAATGACTTGTAAAATTCTTAGCGATTGCTTAATATTATATTAGAGTCAACGTCTTATATATTTGGTATTTGAGATTTTTTACTTATCTCTAATTCCTCATACTTTTTAAGATTCTAGGGATTTGAGCGTCCACTCTCTAATTTAAAAAAAAAATCCTCCATGGCTTACTACCCGTCTGGGCTATCATATTTTAACCACACTAATGGGTTATGAGGAGAGGAGGGTATAGATTTTTATAAAATACTGTAAATACCCGCTATTACGTTTAGGAAAATATTCTAATATATACTGTCGAGTTTTGAACCCTGACGCCGCCTTCATACCAGACTAGATGAGCTTTACTTTTAGACAACGTGCTCACCGTTGTGGATAATTTATTCTGAATCTACTGAACTAATAATAATTCCTTTTTAAAAAAATTTTTTTTAGCTCCACGTCCTAATTCCCGCTCGGGGTATACGCTTATACATTAATTACGCTAATAGTTTCAGGGGTTGGGAAGGTTATATTTAAAAAAAAGTGTACGTACATTTGTGTGGAGGGAGAGTGAAAAAAACTTTTGGAAAAACCACCCTCAGTACGCCCGACCGAGATTCGAACCTTGATCTACCCGTCATCGGCAGTGTCTACTACTGGCGAGAGTGGTGCCTTAGACCATGTGGCCACCGAAGCGTGTTCCTTTATAATTATTTGCCCTTTTTTACTTCTCTCGTCACGAGATAGTATTATTATTATTATTATTATTAGCACCGCGTCTTACTACCCGTTCGGGTTACACGCACTTACGCTAATGTGTAATGGTAGGGTGATTGTGAGATGAAATGGAGGACCTACAGTTTAACGTGGAATCCGAACCACGGTGGAGGCCTGGCATTCCTCACATACGAGATAGTAAATCAACCAATATTTAATGCCACTAGTAGTGGGATATAGCTCACCACGGTGAAGTCACTTCATCAAACAATTTGTTATTTATTCAATGGGAAAAATATATTAAAAATGTTAACTTTACAGAGTGTTAGAATATCTATTTGGTTTTTAGAGTCAAGGTATCTCATTTTCACCAGTAATTTGAACTAATGGCGTTAATCATGATCTTCTATTTATTTGGTTAAATAGTAATAAAATAACTTATTACGAATGATTTAAAAAACATTAGAAGAATCTCAAAGGGATTTTAGATAGTGGGATTATCAAAATCTATTAAAACTTATCAGGATAGTGATTGCAGTAAATCTCCCAAAGTCGATATTTTATTTGAAGTTGTATCTAACGTTCGGATTATGTTATAGTGGGATGACCTGGTGGTCTAGGGTAAGATGTTGGACTTCTGTGCAGGGGTCCCGGGGTTCAATCCTCGGTCCCGGCAAAGATTTATCTGATTACCAAACCCTTCCTTCACCTCTGACAAGACTTGTATTAATCAAAACTTGTGAATGTGTGGAATGCCAGGCCTCCACCGTGGTTCGGATCCCACGTTAAACTGTAGGTCCATCATTTCATCTCACAATCACCCTACCCTTATACATTAGCGTAAGTGCGTATAACCCGAATGGGTAGTAAGACGCCGTGCTAATAATAATGTTACAGTGATGATTGTAGAAATTACTCATTTATCTAAATCAAAGCCCGCTTCAGTGGCCGAATAGTCTTAAGGCGTTACTCTCGCATTGACTGTCCTGCTGATGGCGGGGAAATTGAGGTTCAAATCCTGGTTGGGTCTACTGGGGGTGTTATTTTCCTCAAAACGTTTTCCCACCTTCCTTCCACGCTTATGTGGGTAGATTAGGGCTCCCTCTAAAATGCTTCTTTCCTCATCCCTGCCCCATTAGAATAACATATATGCGTATAATCCGGTGATAAAAAAAAACTTTCATTTATAGGCCGTATATTTCTTAAAAAGTGGAAAGGCAAGTTTCATTGTCGTCACATCGCCTTTAATCTCTGATGACATCAAGTATATTTCTACACTGACTCAGTAAACTGTTAGTTCATGACCAAATTTATTGTCCAAAACTAAAACTAAGCTATATAAGGGGGGATGGAAGGGGACGCGAGAAAATTCCTGTTTTGCTGTTTTTATGGAAAAAAAACTTTGCCGGCAGGAAGATCAGGGTTCGAAACCTGGTCAGGTACACCGACAAAGGTTTTTCTTAATGCTTTTTCACTCTTCTTCCACGCAAATGTGGGTACACTTAATCTAAATTCAACGTTCTTCATCCCTAAAATACATCAATGTAATTGATACATATGTGTACATAACCCTGCTAAAAAAAAACACCTTTGGTAACCATTGAAAAAAGTCCTTCCTATCTAAATAGGATCGTAGCTTCTATCTTTATTTGTTTAACTAATTTTTAAGCCTGTCTTTGACGGGCTGATTTAACGTAAACTGAGTATGATACGTCAGAAGTCGCTAAAAAATCCTATCCGCTGATACCTTATTCATCGCTGTAGTTTTTGTATTAGTTGAGTAAAAGGGCCGTTGACAACATAAATAATATATATGATACTTGAATTGCCTTGGTTATCATTGGTGTACTCTTGAGCTTGTCCACACACAGGCTGTACTTGAGAATTTGCTCTTTAGTTGAGGAAATGTAGCGGCATTTTAAAGATAAGACATTATCGCGAACATGTGTAGCGGAGTCCTTGGCCGTGTTTAGGAACGTCTAGGAAAATAGAACAGATAAAGATAGAACCATGTTACGGAGGATAATGGCTTGGGCTACACATTGTGGGGCCACCGCTTAAACTGTACTGTTTTATTATTATCATTATTACTATGAGTATTTAATATGCGGTTTCCGTGCCAAATGATTATATCAACCTCACGACTTGCAAATTAACTTGACTATATAACAGACTCGGCGTTGATTCATCATTATGAAAGGGGTAACCTCAATTTAATTAATTAAATAAATATTCCAGCCGTGCCGGTAATCGAACGTGGGACTCTGCATGTTTTGTAGAATGATATGCCCTCCCGATCAAGCTTAATAGTTAAGTCACTAATAACCGCCTTAAGGTGGGATCGAAGGGGACACGAGTAAATCCCAGGGTTTTTGCAGTTTTTATGGCAAAACCTTTTTCTTTTCTTGCAAAAAAAAAATCCAATACAAACATGGTTTAATTTTCTTCACACGGTGATATCAACAGTTGTTGAATATGTCATGAGCATATCGGCATTAGATGAAAAACTTTTTAAATTAAGATTTAAAAGAAGTAATTAAATTTCACGACACTCTTTACATATATTCAAGAAATGTTGAGATCACCATGTGAAGAAAATTAAATTCTATGTTTCTACTGGAGCAATATTTTATTTATTTTGTCAAAAAAAATTTTTTTTTGCCATAAAAACTGCAAAAACACTGGCCTTTTCTCGCGTCCCCTTTAACTCCACTTTAAGGGGGCCCACTCTGTAAGCGATATATTGCTGTCCAGACGTTTCCGCTTTAACGCAATATTTAATTCTACGATTCATTAAATCCAAAATATGGTTCACGCCAAAATAATGTTGAAAGATTCTAACAGGGCTCTATTTTACTTAACAACCCTCTATTTTAAGTTTTATTAATAGGAAAAAAAAAAGTGAAAATGTGACATTAGCTCATTTTACGCAACTTGTTAATCATATTCTCGGAGCTGTGAGATCAGACTTGAGGAAAAGGGCTCTAGATTTAGCCTTCCTCTAACAAATACAGTAACTTGTTGATATTTGAGAACTAGCTGCGAGCTTTACTCTTTACCTCCAGATAAGAAGTCCCGTAGTTTCATTTCTCCTTTCTCTTATTGACATGACAAAGAGTGGTTATAGATGAAGGGTGAAAGAGAGTATAAGCTTAGGCAGAAAAAAAGTCTTGTAAGAGAACTACACAGACCATTGTATTTTAAACCGTGTGACCTGACAGTGAATGATTCTTTCTCGCTGACAGACGGCCACCTTAAGAACGTACAGATAAAATACAAACATAAACTAGAAATTGTCTCGTATATTTTGTTCAGAACATATCACAGAGTGGTGTGGTCTGGGTAACTGAAAAAAGTGCCGGCTTAAAAATAGGTCTGGATAGCTAGCCACTTTATTGTGACTGCCTACAATAATTAGAAATAAAAATTAGGTCTAGTAACTAATATAGCAAAATGGTCAAATGGTCTAGGGCGTCACACTCGTGTTAGACTGGTGTGCTGAGGACGGGGAGGTCGAGATTCGAATCCCCGTTAGGGTTTTCTTAAATGGTTTCCCACTCCTCTTTTCACACAAGAACGGGTAGATTACCTATAAAACGCTTCCTTCCTAATCACTAACCCATTAGAGTAATCATCATCTATGCGTATTACCTGAACAGGTATTATTATTATCACCGCGTCTTACTACCCGTTCGGGTTATACGCACTTACGCTAATGTGTAATGGTAGGGTGATTGTGAGATGAAATAGAGGACCTACAGTTTAACGTGGGATCCGAACCACGGTGGAGGCCTGGCATTCCCCACATTCACAAGTTGTGATTAATACACGTCCTTGTCAGAAGGAAGGGTTTAGTAATCAGATAAATCTATATCGGGACCGAGGATTGAACCCCAGACTCCCAGTACAGAAGTCCGACACCTTACCCCTAGACCACCAGGTCACTACAACAGACGCAGTGATAGACAGATAAAACATCAAAATAAATATTTTCCAACCAACTGTCCTAAATCTTTTGATCAAACGTAATTATTTTATAAAAACTTTTGCTTAAAATAACTAGGCTATTTGCGTCGGTTAAATGTTCCTTAAATTAACCGCATTACGTCATGGAGTTGAATATTTTCGTCGACACGCAACAAGAGTTACGTTTGACGTTTTTTGACACGGTTGTATGTATAGGCTGTATCCTAATGAGCTCCTTGTTTAATTATTATGCTTGGAGAATATATTAGCATATTCGTGAGTGTGTGTAACCTATTTGTTCTCTTATACCTACTAAATGAAAGTCAAGAAAGCTGTATAACGAAAGTTTGTTCACTGTTATTTGCACAGATATTGTTTTCTTTATTCAGACAAAGGATCACATCTACTTGAAGTCTTCAACTTATAAATAATGCTCCCCAGTCAATTTTAATCGCACGATCTTGTAAATAACCCGATCTGTGTCTTTTGAAGATTACCTCGAAATGATAATGTAATGTTAGATCCAAATGATGCAATAATATTATTTGTTTGGATATCGATAGTCGTTTTAGTGGGTCCAATGTATGAAAATATTGGAGTCTTAAAACTAAGTGTAAAAAAAACATGTTCGTATCGTCATTAGATATTAGATCAATTCATTGAATTAGAAAAGTAGGCTTACAAGCTTTATTTTAAAATGCTAAAACATTAAAATGCTTAGCGCATTTTGATATAAGGAACATGACTTGAATTTTCTATTGTAACTATCTTGCCCTATCTATTTATACTTATAAATAGCCTGCACTGGTGGTCATGACATTTAAGGCATCAGTTAATCAAAATATAACTCTGATCTCTAAGTTATCTTCAGTAAAATATATTGAGTGTGTGACGCCTTAGACCACTCTACTACCGAAGCGGGTTTTCGCATCCTCTCCCCAAGCTAATACACTTTTAGATTAAGAGGTTTATAGTTATAAATCTAAACATGTTAAATTAAAAAAATGTAAAATGATATATCATTGTAGAATATAATGTCTTATCGCCGTGTCTTACTACCTGTTCACGTTATACGCATGGATGAGAATTAACTCTAATGGGATAAGGACGAGGAAGAAAGTGTTTGAGGTAATATACCCGCATTTGCGTGGAAGAAGAGTGGGAAACCATTTGGCATTTGAAGGTCGTCATTTGACGGATTCCTCGTGTAGGCCTACAGTAAAATATGATAGTGCGCCAACCATAGATAGATAGATAGATGACAAGAAGCGCTGTTGATGTTTTTACTTTATGTTTTAAAGATAGCGATTTTTTTTATTTCAGTTAGTTAAAATACATCACGTTTGAGAATTAATATATAATTTAATACGATGAAGATACAAAATTGATAAAATATGCGAAAAGGCCGCATGTAACCTTAAGATTACAGGTTACACTTCCCTGCCTTAAGACTATGTGGCCACCGGTGCATGTGTTACCAGAGTTACTTAGAACAGTTTTCATATATTTAGGTTGGCTGTCATCCCCTTAGTTGCTTTCCTCCCCTATCCCCTTCACGTGAATGTGTGTACATTTTACTTACAACTATACCCCTCTCATCCCATTAGTGTTTTTACGCGTATAGCCCGGATGGGTAGTAAGAACTGGATTACGTAGTGATTTATAACACAATCTCTTGCTATGATCATTTAAATTGTCATGAAGTAAAACATTATAAGTGTCTAGAATGTTTTGTTACTTAACATTAATTGGTTGCTTCTTTTTTACCATTTTATGAAGGTCATCCTTAAACCGTCGTCATTATCATTATTATTATTAATCTAATTGTCACAAAATTCACATAAATATGAAGACGTAATATTTTATTATCCGCCCGAACGCTGGAGGGAACAACTTTTTATAAACGGTCACGTATAGGGTGATAAGGAAACATCTAGACTATCTATGCTGAGGAAAGTGATGCGCAACTTGCTGAGGTTTGCCTGACGTCTGGTAGGGCGAACCTCAGTGTCTCACAAAACACCCGATTCTTCAAGTATTAATATGAAAAACACCAAACTAAGAATTCACGAAAATGGTTCATTTGGTTGGAAATTAAACTTTAATTAATTAAGCTTTCCCCCCCCCCCCCCTATTTTCACGCTCTAAATTCAGTCATGGCTACAAACAATTTTAACTGAACCGATCAAAGGATTTCAGCGCAATCCGCTATGTTCACTCGGTGCTAGTTGAAACAGTTCCAGCCTTTTCCGCTCTGCGCCACACCTATCTATACTAGTAATATTATAAAGAGGAAAGATTTGATTTTGTTTTTTTATTTGTAATGGATAAACTCAAAAACTACTGGACCGATTTTAAAAATTCTTTCACCAATATAAAGCTACATTAACAGCGAGTATCATAGGCTGTATTTTATTTTGAAAATTGAATTTATTCCTCATAAAAATGTCGATATATTATATAGTCGTTGGAAAAAAAGTTGTTGAAGGGAAAGTGGGTTTGGTGGGAGAGGGGTAGGGGTGAGGAAAGAGGAATGAGATGAAAATAGGAGGGAGGATAAAAAGAGGGAGGGGGCTATACAGTGATGGTAGGACTGTATTTTCAAAAAAAAGTAAAGTTTTGTTTTTATATTGACATGGATGATTTGAAGCTTTATTTTACAGGATTCTTTACAATATTTTTTTACGAGGAAGGAGGCTATTCTGCTTATAAGATCGGTAGTCTTAGGGTAAAGGGCTCGCCTCAGGAGCCGACGTCCGCGAGTTAAGTCCGAGGTTGACGGATTTTTATTGAGCGATAAAAAATCCGCATCACAAACTCCCTTCGGATGGAAAGTAAGGTCAATTGTGGCGTGTAAAAGAACCGTGAATGGGATGTGAAAATACCTTTCCCTGCTAAATTGATAGGCCCTTTCGTTCTCGCTCATAGAAATTCTCGTGTGCTGGTATAATCACTCGGTTCAGAAATTGCATGTTAAATACCTCGTAAGTAAAAATGTAGTATTCCAATGCGGCGTCATCATTAAACGCAACAATTTACATAGTGCCATAAAATAAAAATACCCACTCATAAAATACAAATGCACCAGTATTTATCTGAAAGAATTAAGGAACAGCAAATAGCCCTTTCTCCTCGGTTTTTAAAACTTTTTTTTACCTTGAAAGGTAAGTTTTACGTCGATGGATTAAACTATGGCCCTGTTTTATAAGTTACTAGTTGAAGTAACAGGCGTGGCCCGTTTTTAGTTTAACAGGGTGTCCAGCGACCTGGAAAAGTCAGGGAACTTGTTTGGTAAGAGAACGTTGTGGGAAAATACAGGGAATTTTTTCAAATTTTTGAAATTTTCACATATTCACTAAAAAAAACTATGCAATTACTTTTATTTACAATAGTCAAGATAATATACTTCTTCCAGTTTAAGAGCATGCATCAAGCAGGCCCAACTCATCTCGCAGGAGGGGTGGGAATTAAAGGGAAAAGAAAAGACTAAGATATGCCAGAAACGTGCGCAGTGCATTCTTATTTGAACGATTACTTGACATTTTCCGCCGTGACGATGGGGGACGAAGCGACAAAGTTTCTTGTTAGTAACGATAGTATTTCCCTGTTATGACAGAATGAAGATTTGTGCATAGTGCTTATCTGTGAAGCCATTCTAAAATTGTAAAAAATGGTCTTTTAAATGCAGTTTTTATCCAAATATAATTTAGTATTTCAACAATGTTCACTATTAGGAACTTCTTTTAACTCTTTATTTCCATTAATATTCAATCAGAAATAATCCACACACAAAAATGTTGATGTAAATTTACGATTTCGAGCTGACTGTAACACAGAATTGATGGGCTCTTAACACACACCGCTAATCTCTTTTAGCACAATTATTGTCCCTATTGAGCATACGGATCTCAATTCTCAAGGTCAGCTTGTGATTTTTGGTATCTTTCCGCCCCTCTAGCGCGCGTATTCAGCCAGAGTCGCAGTCATGCGCATGCGCTTAGCAAGAATAAACTTTTTTTTTTAAAGTTCCAAAACAACTTTGAATTGTACTGGTGTTATGTGAACTTTTTAATTTCGCACTAAAATGTAACTTAGATCGCACTATCCGGCAGGCCATTGCTTTGGGTTGAAACCTTCTCAACAAACCTTCTTCATAGTGACACAATTTCGGAAAGTTCGGTTCATGTGTCTAAAAGTATTATACATAGGTTAATTAAATTATGTTTGCAATAGAAAGTTATTGGAAAAGTGAAAATTGGCTCTGAAAACCCTGGAAAATTTGAGTTTTATAATAAAGTTTAGCTCGACACCTTGTTAAATGATTGTACGTGGAAGGTGACTTTAAAGTAGGCCTAAGTGTCTCTAAGCCCTAAGTTGCTCGGCGCTAGAACCGGTTTTTAATTATTAATTTAAAAAAAAAAGCCAAAATTTTAAAATTCCAGTTTCGAAGTGCACGGTTCGTGCACAGGGGGCTACTAATTTTTAAAATTTCAGATCTCAAGCGTGCTGTAGATATCGCGCAATGCTCATCACACACAAACCATTAATTTTATTATATAAGCTAAACCATACTGTAATCCGTCGAGGGAAGACTGCTATCTTTCCCTGTCAGGGAATGCCTTTTATCAAGTAACCATGACATGAAAGAGGATTAACCATATGCAGTAGCCCCATGTCTTCTTTGCTGACTGACAACTCACAGCTGACTTCTGACAGTCAACATTTTGGTATATACCTAAATTTTGACTGTCAGAAGTGACAGCTGCTAAACAGGTGATTTTGCAGATCATATGGTTCGGCGTAGGGATACATAATTTGATCTGGTAACTTTTCAAAGCCGTCAGCTGTAAGCTGTCATTCAACACCAAAGAAGTTTGATACTGTACACTTTCAGTCCTGCTGTGTCTGAGCAGTTGTTTACACGGACCGGTAGAACCTCGGGTAGTTTATGGTGGTGATATTTCGCGCATAAGAACTTCTTGACGTCACACCTGCGTGTTGTAGCCACTTGAGTTCGTCCAGATGATATATTATGTTCCTTGTGTAGTAATATATATTGTGGAGGCAGCAACGTTCTCTCTATTTTTTATATTTTTTTTACCTGCCTAAAGCCTGCTTTGGCTGGAGGTCGAATGGTCTCTGTTAAATCTTGATTTACACACGCACGTTGAAAATTGAGAACAGAATCTGTGAACGAACGAGCATGTATGTTGCTGACCCATAATGCTTTGCAGCATATACGTAAAACAGATGATTACTAATATAATAGCATTAATTAATCTATTTATTAATATATTAGTCGTTGAAAAATCAAGGCTTTATTTCTGGTTGTCTGGTCGTGTAACGTGTCCCATTGGCATTTGTTGGACAATGATTGCGAACTGGAATCAATTTTTGAATGACTCTAAAATCTAGGAGGCGCATTTAAATTAAAGAATCCGTAGTAGACCAAATATGTACTCCAATGAAAGTGTGAAACTGTTCTTATATAGAAGATTTAATTATAACAACATTGTTTGTAAATACCTTTCGTTTTTAGTAAATTTCCCTGTAAAAAGAACCCATACTTCCCCAACCCCCATGGCCACCAAAAATTCCTGTACCCTTTTAGTTTTGGGACTACTTTCCTATGTATTTTGGGCTTCGAGATTTTTTGGCTGGACAGAGGAACTGGTAATATTATTATTATTATTATTATTAGCACCGCGTCTTACTACCCGTTCGGGTTATACGCATTACGCTAATGTGTAATGGGGAGGGTGATTGTGAGATGAAATGGAGGACCTACAGTTTAACGTGGAATCCGAACCACGGTGGCGGCCTGGCATTCCCCACATTCACAAGATGTCTTGTCAGAGGTGAAGGAAGGGTTTGGAAATCAGATAAATCTGTGCCGGGATCGAGGATTGAACCCGGCCGCCAGCATAGAAGTCTGACACCTTACCCCTAGACCACCAGGTCACCTAATGGTAATTATTATAGAGAATATTTAATTTTCTAGTAGATGTTTTTTTATATATTGTGTTTTGCAGTGAATAAATTAAGAACAAGAACGACACATACACATTTTATTTAACGAGTTATTTAAAATCATTTCACAACAGTAGATATGGCTGTCTGCTTGTTTATCTTTTTATAGGTGCAAACGCGTTTTTTGTCGGTCGGCTAAGGCGCATGCACACAAATTTATTTGGCTGAGTTTTTTTTTTTTCTAGAACCTCGTCCTAGTACCCGTTTGGGTTGGCTGGTTTTTAGATTTGTTTAGTTTTTCCGCGCAAATTTTTATGGAACAATGCGGACAAAGCCGAGATTGTTTATATTAGAGCAGAGTGACCAATGCGGTTCGCGCCGATTCCTTGTGATTGGTTTTTTGATTAACTTGTGAATTCTCAGTAAAGGCGTTATATCTTTGTAGATTGGATTGCCTTAACGTGGAGGTCTTGAGCTAGAATCCCAGGTTGTTATACGGAATTTTTGTTTACCCTAAACGGTTTTACACCTCTCCTTCATATGCAAGTGCGGGTTCATTTCCTCCTAATTATACCGTCATCATCACCAGCTGTATAACTATTCGTACATCCCGGATGTGAGAATATATAATATAATAAACTCACCTCCGGGATGTACGTATTTTTTTGATTGCGTGTGTAGGCCTATATATATATGTATATACGCTGCGGCCTCATATCAACGATAAACGCGTAAATCATATTACTTAAATCTTCTCTCTCTAAGTTGGAGTCGGCTCGTTCAAGTTTAGTCTCGTACACCAATGACCCTGAGCTTATGTTAAAAAACCTGTAAAAAAAAAGACGTTAGTACCGGTAAATATACGAATATAAAATACTTAATATAGAGTTTAGCAAGCAAACCTTATCGTCACAAAGCGTGATACAAACTTGTAAAAAGTTATCACCTTGGAAATGTTTCGGAATGTTTATGTAACATTCTCGAGTAAAAAATTAAACCCCTCCTTGTATAATTATAATTATTGGGAAATAATTGCCCGTGTCGAGCAGTTTGAGGTGGATTGCCAACGGAGAACTGGACCTATTGACGTCAATAGTTCGAATCTTCGGGGTGGGGGGTAATTATGGCGAAAGGTTAGATCATAACATGTTGCGACGGATGTTTTCATTCTCATTTCAATAAAGAAACATATTAAAATAACCCTAGTTTGGTGCTAACATTGGGCCACGATCACTAGGAGGTTATCATCATAGCTTAGTTAGGCCACGATCACTGACCAGGAGGATTTCATTACAGCCCATTGGCCATTATCTGACCAGGAGTTTCATCATAGCTTAGTAGGCCACTATCACTGGCCAGGAGGATTATCATTACAGCCTAGTTGGGCCATTATCACTGACCAGGAGGTTTATCATCATAGCTTAGTTGGGCCACTATCACTGGCCAGGAGGATTATCATTATAGCCTAGTTGGGCCATTATCACTGACCAGGAGGTTTATCATCATAGCTTAGTTGGGCCACTATCACTGGCCAGGAGGTTTTATCATAGCTTAGTTGTGCCACGATCACTGGCCAGGAGGATTATCGCATAGCTTAGTTGGGCTACCATCACTGACCAGGAGGTTTATCATCATAGCTTAGTTGGGCCACTATCACTGGCCAGGAGGATTATCATTATAGCCTAGTTGGGCATATCACTGACCAGAGTTTATCATCATAGCTTAGTGGGCCATATCACTGGGCAGGAGGTTTATCATCATAGCCTAGTTGGGTCATGATCACTGGCCAGAAGGACTATAACAGATAATAGACCTGCAGCTAAATATGAATTCGGCCCCACCAATATGTTTGCCTTATATTAGGTTAGGCTTGTTTAGGTTATGTTAGACTAAAGTAGGTTATATTAGCTTATTATTTTGTTATATTACTATCCATCACTTGCTGTTTTTCGCTCAGTTTGAGAAAACATTTACAACCATCCTAAATGAAGCGCCACAACGCAATACACCCTCACGGTTGCTAAGGGAGTAGAAACGGGGGGTGGGGGTGAACCCACCCACCTTTGAAATTTGATGGACTCCATTAGGGGTCCATATAAACATGCAAAAACCATAAAAATTAGCTTTCTACGTCCTTGTTGGGAGCTATTAGGAAATAACCATTGAAACAGTTACCACTAAAAATACGGCATACGACAAATGACCATTGTATTCATCCTTATTTTGAGAATACTGTAGTTGATAGTACTAACAAAAATATTATTTATAAGAAAGTGATCTGTTAATGTATAAATTAAAAGCTTGGTGTATATTTTAAACAAACCGGTATAGTATTTTAAATATAAAGATTTAAATTTAAAAAAATCTAACTCCACGGCGTCAGCCTGGCATCGAGCTATACCGGCCGAGTGGCCACCGCCGTTAGATATAAAATGCTAACATTTGCGGATAGAGGGTGTCATGTAATCATCACAACGAACCCTACGACCGTTAATCTCACTGTTCTAGACCGGAGCCGCCACCTATTTATTCAAGTAGCTACTCATTTGTGCTCGTGAGGTTGAGTTTGATTGCTTTGTGGATAGATTCTGAAGTGTCGGGGATCAAATCCGGGACCTCTGACAACAAAGGTGGTCAAACATACGTACTTTTAGAATATTTTTTTATATTTGAGGTATTTTACACCCGTTCGGGTCGTTCGAATATGTACTAATTACGCTAATGAGCTAGATATGAGGTTTGTTTTAGAGGAAGTGTACCCATATTTGCATGGAGAGAGAGTGGAAAACTATTTATGGAAGTACACCTGACTGGAATTCGAACCACGATCTCCCCGTCATCGACAGTTTAGTGAAACACGAGTGACGCCGTGACTAATTACGCAAATGTGTTATGGATGAATGGTTGAATTCATACGAAGCGTACCCGAATGTTCTTAGAGGGAGGAGAGGGGGGGAAAGAATGAGGAAAAAACTATACTTGGTAGACACGAATAAGATGAGAACCCCTTACCTTTTGTCCACGTGTACACCGGTGAGCATCAGTATCCATAGCCTCGGTTAGGGAAGGTTACAACTAAGAAAAGGTCTTCTTGAGTACCTATATGTGGCAACCCCACTAATCAGGTGTAGTTCACGACAGGCTTAGTAAGCCGGTGGCCGAAACAAACCCATACTCGAGAAAACAGTAAAATGCCAGAATGAAAAATCTGTTGACAACCATAAGCTAAGAATGACTTTGATTATTGGAACACTGACTGGAAGAGGGGAAGAGATCGTGGATTTGTTGGACAGAGAATATTGGATGCCCTGGGCCTGAGCGAGACCAAGTATAGAGGTAGTGGCATGAGAGAAATAAGGAATGGCTTCATTCTGCTTTGGATGGTAAAATGATGAAGGAAGGAAAAACTGAGTAGGCTTCGTAGTGAGAGAAGAAATACAGGCGAAGGTAGTAGGGATGAACGATAGAATAATGAAGATGACAAATAATGACAGAGGGAAAAAAGGTGGAGGTGATACAAGTGTGTGCCCCACAAGTGGGGTGCCCAGCAGAAGAAAAAGACATGTTTGAGGAAGACCTAGAAAGGCATATGGGAAACGAGTGTCGGATAGTAATGGGCGATCCTAATGCAAAATAAGAAAAAGTGAGAGTAGGGTTGAAGTAGATGTTCTTGAAGGAAGGATGCGGAGAGAGAAATGAGGAGGGTAGTATACTGTTGGAGTATGTGTAAGAATTAAAATGAAAGTGGCATACAGTTGGTATAAGAAGAAAAGAGAAAGTCATAAGATCGCTAGATACAGTTGAGATGGGGAGCAAAAGTCTGTGATAGACTACTTTATTATTGATGAAGAAATGAAAAGGCGACCTTAAACATCAAGGTAATACAAAGTGTATCTTTAGATAGTGACCACAGGTTGTTAGTGGCATACACAAAGGGATGCAGGCGAGAAAGATAGTAAGACAAGAAAGAAGAATAAAGGTATGGAGACTAAAAAATGAAGAGGAACGAAAGCTGTAACTAAGAAAGGCAAAAAGCTTAATACCCAAGGATGAGATGCAAAGTGTAGAGGTTGAATGAGAAATGGTTAAGAATAGTCTGTCGAGAGTGGCAGAGGAGATATGTAGGAGGACAAGTAATAAATAGCGGAAAGAGACACCCTGGTGAAACGCCGGAGAAGGAAGCAGTAGAAGAGAAGAATAAAGCATTCAGAAGCAGTTTTAAGAATAGGAATGAGTAAACAGAGGAAGAATATAAGGAGAATTAATGAAAGGGGGAGAGCGGAACAGTACTGCTTTAGGTAAGAGGTCTACAATAGACTTAATCTTGCCATACGACAGATGATGGAACAAAGGTATGAATATGGGAAAGACTTATTTAATGGATGTGGAGAAGTCATATGATAGCGTGGATAGTAATAAAGTTTGGAAAGCGATGGAGGAGGCAGAAATGGAAAGAAGAGTGGTAATAAGAGTGAAAAGCATGTAAGAGTATAACAGGAGCTTTGTTAAGATTGAGAGACTGAGAAGGACGAATTGGTTTCAAATTAAAAAAATGGAGTGAAGCAGGGGAGTGCCCTTTCACCATAACTATTTTTAATGGTAATGGAAAGGGTCATGAACAAGTGGCAGGAAATCTAGAGGAGGGAAAAATGAAAGCCATGATGTTTGCTGAAGACTTGATGCTATGGGGGGGGAGAAGTAAGAGGAGGTACAGGGACAACTACAAGAATGGAATGAGGAAGTGAAAGAGTGTGAAATTAAATTTAGCATGACAAAATGTAAAGTGATGGTAATGACAAGGAAGAGGGTAAGGCCTAATAAAGCTACAAGGTTGGATGGAGTAGAGCTGAGAAAAGTACAGAACGTGAAATATCTTGGAATGCGTAATTGAGGAGAAAGGTGGAAGTAGAAAGGATTTAATGAGAAGAGGACAGCAGGGAGAGTTGTTCTATAGGTGTGTAAGAAGCTTGCTATGTAGAAGAGAAGTTCCCTTGAAGTGTAAGGTAGTATTGTACAGGGCGTACTTTGTACCTATTGTCACATGTGCAGCAGAAACATGGCATGAATGTAAGAGAGACTAGGAAAGAGGAGGCCATGGTAATTAAGTTTGTGAGGAGCATTTTGGCCTACCTGTCACAAGGAGAAACAAGATTAGGAATGAAGTTATTGGGGAAAGAGTTGGGTTACAAATAGAACATGAGATAGTAGAGGAAGCAAGACTGAGATGGTATGGGCATGTAATGAGGATGTATAGAGAGAGGATGCTAAAGAAAATGTTGGAACTGAAGTATGTGGAAAAAGACCGCAAGGGAGGCCAATAAAGAGATGGGAGGAGCAGATAACAGAAATTGTCCAAATGAGAGGAGAAGAATGAAATAAATTAGAAAGGGGAAAAGTGATGGAAGGATAGAGGAAGATGGAGACATTTTGCTAAACTGACCCGGTCACCGGCTGGAAACAATTTATGATGATGTTGATGATGATGTACTGTCAGTGAGGTGCGTGTGCAACTTTCACGGTGTATGCCTGGATAAAAAGAGGTGTGCACACGACCGTACTAGGCTTGCTTGCTCTCAGGCAGGTGCCGGTACAGCTCGAAGCGCTAGGGACTAATTATGTGTAAAGGTCAAGGCAACAGGCACTGCTATACCCTGATTTTGTTAGCAGACCCGCTCTGGGAGGCCTTGTACCAGAATCCTATTGCCTCGTAGTATTTTGGTAGGAAGAAGGCCTTTGAGAATGGACTTTTTTCCCTATAATCAGCTTATTGATGATATTTTCTTCAGATAATGAGAGAACTGTTCCCACAGTACCTATGCGGTCACGCTTGCTGAGGTAGCGACTAGGGGCTCGCATTGACCCCACTTATTCTGCTGTAAAAACTAACCTTTCGGTGGCCGCATGGTCTAAGGCGGTACTCTAACAAGTAGACTGCCTATGACCGGGAGATCGAGGTTCGAATCTCGGTGGGGTTTACCGAGGATGTTTTTTCCTAAATAGTTTTTACTTTTCCTTCACGCAAATGCGGGTACACTTCCTCTAAATATAACCTTCCTAATCCCTAACACATTAGTACATAAGCGTATAATCCGAACAGGTAGGAAGATGCGGTGTTAAAATATAAATTAAAAATAACTGTCGAGTCTTTTCACTGTGGCAAATCTAGCTCATGTTTTGTTTTCTCTCCTCATCCGGGCTATCCGAATATTTACAATCTGATAGGGATTAAAAAGTTAGAATCAAGAAGACATGTATTTGTATTTGTGTGGTTTGGAGAGCGGTAAACCCTTTGGTTTGTAAGTTGTGTTTTGATTAAGGGCGGATCCATTGGATGTGGTTGGGGGGGTCATAAGGTTCATTTAGTATAATTTTAATAATAATAATAATAATAATATGTGTTGCTAGTTTATCAAATTAATTTAGATTAATTACAATTGAAAGAAGACTTGTAAATATAAAAACAGTATTGATAAAAAAAATTAGCACCACGTATTACTACCCGTTCGAGTTATACGCTTGTGTACTTTTACACTAATGGTTTTAAGAATTAGGAAGGCTGTATTTGGAGGAAGTCCTATCCGCGTTTGCGTGGAGGGAGACTGAAAAACAATTTCGGAAAAACCACCCTCAGTACACCTGACCGAGATTCGAACCTTGATCTCCCCGTAGTCGGCATTCTGTCTAGTCTACTGCGAGAGTAGCGCGTTGGACCACGCGGTTATTAAAAAACATGTTTTCCATGCAGGTTGTTGGTGGGAGGAGGAATTAACCCCCTACTCTCTTGATCCACCACTGGTTTTGATAGTTCTATATTTAGAAAGGTCAGTATCGTACAAATAAATGAACCATAACCCGCCCACGTACTTTGAACTCTCCCGCATGACAGTACAGCTGTAATTTTCCACTTTGAGCTCTAAATAGAACCATGTGACGATCTTTCTGCGCAGGCTCAATCAAGATGTCACTGTCTGGGTTTGTAACCGGCAAGGTTGGCAACACGGATTACGTATCGGGCCATTCATGATAAACCCTTATTTTTACAAGAAGTCCACTAACTCACTCAAATTTGGCATTCGAGAAATCTTTTCTTTTTTTTGCACCCCTTATTACAAACTATTCATATTATACACAATGTACTAACTATGCCAATGTGTTAAGGATGAGGAAGGCTGAATTTAAAGGAAGTGTACTCGCATTTGATTGGAGGGAGATTGGAAAACCAATTAGGAAAAACTTTATCTAAGCCTTACACCCAACCAGTGTTCGATCCCCGATCCCCCTGTAATCAGCAGTCTATTATATAGATCATGTTATCACCGAAGCAGGTAAATGTGTTTTTTTAATTTATTAATTACTAAGTTTGACCTGTTTTTCTCACAGGTAAGCCGCATCAAAACCATATCAAATTAGGACGTTCATCATCCGGCTACCTAATGGTTTTAAATTTCATCCTATTGACGATCCCAAACCAGTTGTGCACTGTTTCCCAAACTTATTTTTTTTACCACGACCCTAAACATAATCTTTTCCCGTGTCTGGTGACCCAAATGCCCAAGATATTATTTTATACCTTGATTTTCTTACGGATTGACATTTAAAGCACCTTCTAAAAGAGTTGGGTAACATATGTTTAGATGTAGCCCACAGCTGTGGCGAGTGAGAAGTTAAATTCGCCACACCATGTTAACATTTAGAAATTAATTTGCTCAATCCAACATTTAAAACAACATACACCGTTTGAACAAGTTTATTCAAAACATGTACACTTTGACTACGCGGTTACAACTTCCTCGGATGCAAAATGACGAAGGGGATGATGGGTCGTTATATTATTTGCAGCAGTTATTTTTGATAAATATTATAAATACCTATCAAATAATATTATAACTATACTAAAATTTTAACCTTTTTGGCCGGAAAAGTGTTTTTTTCTACATGTAAATTAGACTTGAGCATCACAACTCCCATCCGTCGATGATTGCATGGTAAGATGTATTAATGTATCATGTTTGAGTTTTTTCCCCTCCAATTAAACCTTCACTTGGGACATCTTCTAACCTTGAACTTGGTTCGTTGTTTAGCTGGGAAAGGGGGAGAGTAAAGGGGCAATGCCAAGGTGACTTAAGTCTCGCAATCAATGAAAGACCAAGGACATCGAGACTTTACTTTAAGGATGTGATTGTGTCTTTTATTTTTTAGTTTTGTTTAAAACAAATTTAATAAATATAAGACTATCCACGGATTCTAAATGATTCCACTGATAAAAACTATCTTTACAAAGTGTACCGTGACTTGTGGGGTTCACTTCAGTGGTGTATAGGCGACACACAATGAAAATAGTTCATATAAACATGTGCCCCTTTTGACTTTGCTTCCAAGTTAGTCATATTTGTGCTCCAGTGATGTGGAGCTGCTTTAAATTACAGAAGGTCCCCAAAATGGGCACTTTCAGCCTGAATGAAAGCCTAAAGTCGTCGTGTCGTAGAAAGCCCCACTCTTTCAAAAATACCAGGTGTTTGTCATAACCGGCAATAACCCATAGAACATACCTATTACACAGGTAGAGGTGTATCGAGTATAGCATGAAAACAGTTTAGTGGACTCACTTGACTAACTTTTGAAACAAGGTCAAATAGGGCACATATCTATATTAACTTCTTAGATTGGTTTTGTGTCTCCTTTCCACCACCGAGGTGTATTAAATATGTTACGGCACACCCTGTATATATTGTTAACGAAGCTGTGAGAAAACTAGTTTCATTAGGTTGAAATATTTTAAAGTGACTATTCAACGTCGTGGGATAGAGATTCCGACATTTCTTGACCTGTGATATAAGTTTATTTGTGAATGCCATCATTTCCCGTGGCTAATTAGAGTTGTGAGAATAAATATATATATATATAAAGGTGCTGAACAAACAGATGATATCAGAACACTACTAACAAACCAACTTAACCACGTCTTATAACACACTCCCATTCTCAGTGCCTCTTATTATTATTATTATTATTATTATTAGCACCGCGTCTTACTAGCCGTTCGGGTTATACGCACTTACGCTAATGTGTAATGGTAGGGTGATTGTGAGATGAAATGGAGACCTACATTTTAACGTGGAATCCGAACCACGGTGGAGGCCTGGCATTCAGTGCCTCCCAGAATCGAACCATATTTTCCTTAGATTTGTAATCGACCACTTAAACCACCTATCCACCTAAAGTACTTTTCTCAAAACTATGAAATCAAATATAGGGATGGTTATCAAACACACATACATATAATTAAAAAAAACCTTTTTGAATAAATTAAATTTTAAACCAATCAAAATATGATAATTGAGTAAAAACAGCCCACCCCTATAATCACGTGGTTTTAAGGCGTCGGGCTCACAGTAAACTGTGACGATAGGGTCAAGTCTGGAGGGTGGGTTGGTGGTTTTTTGGGGATGCAATTCCTTAAGCCTACCTTATTTTACCGTATCGCAAAAATTAAGTAGCTAAAAACATGTGTGGTAAAACTTAATAACAAAAAAATAAAATAGTAAGAGACTCAATGCGCCCATAAAAAAGCATCGTCTCATGACGTTTACCCACTGATCTATTTGTGGTCCCTCCCACCTGTTTGGGCTATACGCTAATGTATTAGGGATGGGGAATAATGAATTTAGAGGAAGTGTACTCGCATCTGCGTGGAAGGAGAGTGTAAAACTAAGAAAAAATCACCCTGAGTACGCCCGACGGCAGTCTGAAGCCTTATCTCCCCGTCATTGGTAGTCCAGTCTGTTGCGAAACTGACGTCTCTAGAACATTCGACCACCGAAGCGGGTAAATGAAAATATTATTTATGACGTTGATTTGGTAAGTTTGAATAAGAGATAATTTAGAGGAATTTAGTGTGAAGGGAGAGAGGAAAACTCTCTTTCTCAGCGCACCCAGCAGGGATTTGAACCTTGACCTCTCAATTTTCGACAAACTGGATGAGCCTTACATGCAGTCCTTGTGTTCATTGCTGCGGGTATTTAAACCCTAATTTTTTTTAAAGGAAGCCCAATTTCTACCACAAATTGTTGGAGGTCGCTAACATTTGGCAGTCTAGAAATGTGTATTATTAGATTTATTAATTACAAAGTTAATAAAAAAATACTATCAAAAGCTCTCAATATCACTTACTTGTGAACTGGTACATAATTTATCTTTTACATCTTAGGTCTTTAACCTTTATACATCCAAGAGCCCAGTTTCTGTCGCGTGTGACCTGTGGGCCGCAAGCCCGCAAGACTGAACCCACAATAGGATTGAATACATATTAAAATATTCGTATCAACTCATTCTTACACTCGAACCAGGGATTAGGATTTCTCGAGAAGTATGTTCTTTCTTTCACAACATAAGTTAGTGATTTGTTTTGTCTACTAGTTGTCACTCGGCCCTTTCGTAGTACAGTTCTAGAAAAAGGTAATTAATACCTTTCTTCGCGTTAAATGTGTCGGGTTTTTTAATCTTTAAATATATATATTTTTATTTTTTCATGAGCTAGTGGGCTGCAAAAAAAAAAAAGTTATCGTGGGCCTTGGGCTGAAGATTCCTGTTTTACGTTATTAATTAAATTGACTTAAGAATGTAAATACAATTTTAATGTTTTTATTGGTGACCTGGTGGTCTAGGGGTGAGGTGTCGGACTTCTGTGCCGAGGGTCCGGGGTTCAATCCTCGGTCCCGGCAAAGATTTATCTGAGTACCAAACCCTTCCTTCACCTCTGACAAGACTTCTTGTGAATGTGGGGAATGCCAGGCCTCCACCGTGGTTCGGATTCCACGTTAAACTGTAGGTCCTTCCATTTCATCTCACAATCACCCTACCATTACACATTAGCGTAGGTGCGTATAACCCGAACGGGTAGTAAGACGCGGTGCTAATAATAATGTTTTTATTTCTGCCATTTTAGCAACAGGAGTTTCCCCCCCCCCCCCCCCCAGTTTTCAAACAACTGCATTGCAAAGAAAATCAAACTGTTTATTATTATATTTTATTGATTTTTTTTGGTGACATTAAATATTGTTTAAACTGCTAAAGAGTCGTTAAAATATGTACTGCGCAGTCGCTCCCGTCTGTAATACTATTGAGTCTCTTACAGAATCTAGACGAACGGTCATCGATCATTTGAACAAATATTGTCTACTTTGGAAATGGCCGAGAGCACTCGAAAGCTAAAAATAAAACACAAGATTACTAAACTAGTCCGATGACTAAGCAAACCTTGTACTAGAATTTTAAATTATCGCCATTACGATCTATTTGGGAGGGGAAGGGGGGGTTCCATCATTTGTTTTGTCACTCTAGGTCAAATTAGGTAATTTAATATTATAGCACTTCAGGATAATCTATGGAATCGTTTAAGAATTGCTTTATTTTTATTTCGAAACTATTTTATCTATTCTTTCAGCTCTTGAAGTCATGTCGGAAGATGTTCTGATAAATAAAACGGGCCTATGATTTATATCTATATACACATTTATTTTTAAATCTTTATGTACCATTGTGTGATTTCGGTAAATAATTATTAAGATAAAATTATGGGTTTTTTATACGTGCTTTTTAGAAAGCTATGAAACTCTGTTAGTCAACTTAAAATATATAATTATCTTAAATACTTACAGGCTTTCAGTTTGTACCTTTTAGAGGTCCTTTCGGCATCAATGCTATTTTCAACATTTAAAAACTGGTTAAAATTAATTTAAGGAAAATCTACTTAAGTCAGCAAATACAACGAACTTATATTTATTTATTGTTAAAAAGCAAAAGATTTAAAGAGACTTAGAGTGAACTACTGGAAGTTTGAAGTTGTATAATAGATACTTAGCACCGCGTCTTACTACCCGTTTGGGTTGTACGCTTTAAGTACTAATTACTCTAATGGATTAGGAATTGGGAAGGTTAATTATAGGAAGTGAACCCGCATTTGCGTGGAGGTAGAGTGGAAAACCATTTAGGAAAAACCACCCTCAGCTCACCCGACCGAGATTCGAACCTCGATCTCCCCGTCCTCAGCAGTCTGGCTCAACACGACAAGCGCGTTAGCCAACTACGCCACCGAGGCGGGTTTGTATAATAGAGAATATTATATTTTACCACCACGTTTTGAAATTGGTTTTGAATAAGTTCAAGCTACTGGGGTGGGGCCTTTTTTAATTTCTTTTTCTGCGGTGTCTTAATGCCTTATCAGGTGATACGCATATATGTTAATTACTCTAATAGGTTAGGGATGTGGAATGAAGAATTTTAGAGGTAATCTACCCAAATGTGCGTGGAAGTAGAGTGGGAAACCATTTAGTGAAGAAAAAAACTACTCTCAGAAGACCCAATTGTGATTCGTACTATGTTATATAATCAGTAGGTCAGTTTGACACTAGAGTGACGCCTTAGACCATTCGGCCACTGAAGGGGGCTACTTTTTATTTATTTACCTACTTGATTACTGGGGTTTTTTCCGGCATACGAACTAGCTTTTATATAGACCAGACACAATTCCCACCCCGTTGCTGTGGAAGTTTAAACCCATATTTCACAGACGATACATTTTTTGGCCATGCCGTGAATCGAGCTCTGGACCCTTGGCTGATTAGACAGACGCGCTACAGACTGAGCCACGGTGTCTGAAAGCCCTACGTTCCGTCCCTCTAACGTATCCTGCACGTCCACACGTCCCTATTCATTCTTATTAGTACGGATATGAACATCCTGGCTCGCGCAATGCTGTAACACACGAGTTATTTTATTGAGCAACACCGCCTCTGCCGCTTTTTGAGTGTTTTAATCGCTTCAGTAAAAAAGTGAGTGGGTTAGCTCACTTTGTGATGCAGGTCGTCTGAAGGTGAGTATTAATCTGTCATGGACTTGTGTTAAAGCAAAATAAACAACCAATACATAATAATCTCTAGACATTAATTAAAAGATTAAGTTACCTTTTTAGCTTTGCATTGTTTTACTTTTTATTTACAACGCAAGTCCCAGGAGTGATTAGTTAACTACATTGATTATTGCTGTCGTAATGTTTACAATCTTAAAATGTTGCGTCAAAATCCTCAAGTCTAACCGTTGGTTAAACTTGGCGTTGTGGTTTACAATACTATTTTTATGGTCCGTCAAATTACGAACAGTTTTGTTTCCTGGTGACGGAGAGGTCGTGGATTTGAATCCCGGCTGGGTGCACTAATGGTGTTTTTCCATAAATTGTCTCTCTCACCTGGAGTACCAATGGAAATCTTATTGTTAAAGTACTCCGGAACCCCACACCTAGGCCTACAGTACTAAAAGGAACCCCACACCTAGGCCTACAGTACTCCTAGAAACCCCCACACCCAGGCCTACAGTACCACTGGAAACCCCCACACCAGGCCTACAGTACCACTGGAAACCCCCCACACCCAGGCCTACAGTACCACTGGAAACCCCCCACACCCAGGCCTACAGTACCACTGGAAACCCCCACACCCAGGCCTACAGTACCACTGGAAACCCCCACACCCAGGCCTACAGTACCACTGGAAACCCCCCACACCCAGGCCTACAGACCACTGGAAACCCCCCACACCCAGGCCTACAGTACCACTGGAAACCCCCACACCCAGGCCTACAGTACCACTGGAAACCCCCCACACCCAGGCCTACAGTACCACTGGAAACCCCCCACACCTAGGCCTACAGCACCACTGGAAACCCCCCACACCCAGGCCTACAGTACCACTGGAAACCCCCCACACCAGGCCTACAGTACCACTGTAAACCCCCCACACCTAGGCCTACAGTACCACTGTAAACCCCCCACACCAGGCCTACAGTACCACTGTAAACCCCCCACACCCAGGCCTACAGTACCACTGGAAACCCCCCACACCCAGGCCTACAGTACCACTGGAAACCCCCCACACCCAGGCCTACAGTACCACTGGAAACCCCCCACACCCAGGCCTACAGTACCACTGGAAACCCCCATACCCGGGCCTACAGTACCACTGAAACCCCCCACACCCGGGCCTACAGTACCACTGGAAACCCCCCACACCCGGGCCTACAGTACCACTGGAAACCCCCCACACCCGGCCTACAGTACCACTGGAAACCCCCCACACCCGGCCTACAGTACCACTGGAAACCCCCACACCCAGGCCTACAGTACCACTGGAAACCCCCCACACCCAGGCCTACAGTACCACTGGAAACCCCCATACCGGCCTACAGTACCACTGGAAACCCCCAACCCGGGCCTACAGTACCACTGTAAACCCCCTACACCTAGGCCTACAGCACCACTGGAAACCCCCACACCCAGGCCTACAGTACCACTGGAAACCCCCACACCAGGCCTACAGTACCACTGGAAACCCCCACACCCAGGCCTACAGTACCACTGGAAACCCCCACACCTAGGCCTACAGTACCCACTGGAAACCCTCCACACCTAGGCCTACAGTACCCACTGGAAACCCCCCACCCCAGGCCTACAGTACCTACTGTAAACCCCCCACACCCAGGCCTACAGTACCACTGGAAACCCCCACACCTAGCCTACAGTACCACTGGAAACCCCCAACCTCAGCACTGGTGGCCCTTACATGTTTCAGATAATTTAACATTATTTCGTGGATTAAGATAATTCTACGTTTGATCCCACAATATCGTTAATTCTAAATGCCTCATTCCCTGCTCGCCAAACGGATTTACGTAACACAACGAGAAGGTATCATTTGATTCTCTGCCACCAGAATAATTATCGTTATCAGCGTCGTCATTATTTCGACATGGTCTCTGATGGCCTTGTACATAGGGTTTTTTGCTTTTATTGTTCTTCAAACATCGCACTTTTTTTATAAAAAAATAATTCTAATGACCTCCAACGTTTGTACTATTTTGTCACCACAGTGGGAATTCTTTGTGGTATTCTCACAGATCTGAAGCTACAGAGCTTGGTTTTATCTCTGATAGTTTTAATCGGCCGGTCTTTTTTCCAGAGGATATCCGTTTTTATATTACCGTTTAAGACTTTAGGTAGAGATGTTATGTAGAAGTATCGCAGTCCACTACGATAAGGAGTTCCTACGCGCTTATAACCCTCATAGCGACATGAAAAACAAATAGGTCTTGGTCTGAATAAAGGGTTATTAGAATTCAAAATTAAAGTGGGGATATTAAGGACACGAGAAAAGACATGTTTTTGCTGGTTTTATATCAACACATTTTGTTGACAAAATAAATCAAATATTTATTCAGTAGAAATAGTTATATAAACAGTTGTTGAATATCTGTCAAGGGTGTCCTAGAATTTAGTGACAAACTTTTTCTCTTCATTTAAAAAGTGTATCATCTAATGCCGCTATTATCATGACAGATATTCAACAATTGTTGATTTCAACATATGAAGAAAATTAAACTATGTTTGTACTGGATACATATTTGATTTTGACCAAAATAAGTTTTAATGTAAAAACTACAAAAAGACTTGCCTTTTCTCGCGTCCCCTACGTCCCCACCCTAATTCGTGTCAGTAGGCACTTGGCCTGAACTCAAAGATAATTTATTTTAGCTTTTATACCAGTGACGTAGAGGTTGGGTTCGAATGCCATCCGGGACTACCGAGTGTGTTTACCCTCTCTACACGCAAATGTGGATACATTTTCTCTTAAATTATACTTTTTTAATCGTAATTCCACTAGCGTAACTCTCTGATAAAAGACGTGTGGTGTTTTGTCGGTCTGGAGTTTTTTTTCCCTCAAACCTCCCGATATGGTACAAAGATGAAACTTCACACACTGATTAAGTGCTTAAGTTACCACCCTCATACTCACCATCACACCTCATACTCACCATGACATGGAAAGAGCCTCCAAGGAAAGGATGTACAATTAGTACGTTCCGGCGTCTTCTGGACAACGGTACATTAGTTCTGCAACAGGAAAAAACGTTTTTGTACAGTTTACAACAAATGTAATGTTTACTAAAAAATTTAGTTTTATCGTAACAAAATCATTTTGTAGTCCACATATTTTGGTAAGGTACAAAACTGTTTTTTCTGTGTGGCTAGGCTTTCCTCAAACTGGGTTACGAGTGATGTAGCCAAGACTGGCAGCTTTCCTATTAATAATAATAATAATAATAATAATAATATGAATATTTAGCACTGCTTCTTACTACCCGTTCAGTTTGTATGCATATATATATATATATATTATATATATATATATATATATATATATATATATATATATATATAATATAAATCATGCTAATGAGCTAGGTACGAGGATGGCTATATTTAGAAGAAATGCACCTGCCTTCATGTGTAGGGTGAGTGTATAAAACCGTCCAATAAAAATAACGCCCTTGCTAAATCCTCCTGTGACTCGAACCCCTATCTCCTCCCGTCATCGTCATTTTCAGTATATTGCTAGAGTGACGCCTTGACCGAAGCGTGTAGTAATAATACATTTTTTTTAGTGAAAATACTTTTTTTTTACTTTAATACAAATCACAGAAACGTTGATTATAATAAATGTTTTCTAAACCTTGCGGAAAATCGCTATTTGTGCCGCGTATGCCCAACTAAAAGCATATTATTGCGTAAGACGTTATCCTTGTTCTAAAAAAAAAGTTGACTTTTAATTTATTCTAATGCCTTTTAGTGGCAAAGGTTGGTTTGTCAATAAATTGTGATGTAAATATCTAAATAGGCCGATTATTAATTGTATAACCGATATTTTATTGTTTATTATAGTAGACTTTCAATCAACTCTCCGGGTTATAGTTTTAATTCTTTTTTAACCGTCATACGTTAAGTTAACTTCGTACCTACTCCTTTAAAACTATAATTGCGGGTATTTTCTTTCATCCATTCAACTTATTAACACAAAACTAGTCGCCCTTCGCGAAGTGGTCTAATGTTTTCTCAGACACCAATGTGGACGGCTCATTAGTCTTTAAGACATTAGGCCGCTTTTTATGCTCCCTGTTGATTAACATGATAGTTTGACTAAACTCATTATAACGGAGTTTTCTTCCTCCACCAAGGGAAGAGATGTTCATTAGTACTTTCGTTCAGAGTAACGAACACTGGACTGGAGTCTGTTGATCGTCATTTGATTATCATGACGCTATTAAGAGTGCACCTCCACAGATAACACCTAACTTAGTAGTAATACAGCTCGACCAGTCTTAAGGCCGTCTCACCCCAGATAACACCTAACTTAGTAGTATACAGCTCGAGCCGTCCACTCGCAATAACACCTAACTTAGGTAGGTAATACAGCTCGAGCCCGTCTCACTCGCATACACCTAACTTAGTAGTAATACAGCTCGAACAGAGGTCTTAAGAGCCCGTCTCACCCACAGATAACACCTACTTAGTTAGTAACAGCTCGAACCAAGTCTAAGAGCCCGTTCACCCCACAGAAACACTAACTAGGTAGGTAATACAGCTCGAGCCGTCTCACCTCGCAGATAACACTAACTAGGTAGGTAATACAGCTCGAGCCCGTCTCACCTCGCAGATAACACCTAACTTAGGTAGGTAATACAGCTCGAGCCCGCTCAACCTCGCAGATACACCTAACTTAGGTAGGTAATACAGCTCGAACCAGAGTCTTAAGACCCGTCTCACCCACAGATACACCTAACTTATTAGGTAATACAGCTCGACAGAGGTCTTAAGAGCCCGTCTCACCCACAGATAACACCTAACTTAGGTAGGTAATACAGCTCGAACCAGAGGTCTTAAGAGCCGTCTACCCCACAGATAACACCTAACTTAGGTAGGTATACAGCTCGAGCCCGTCTCACCTCGCAGATAAACTAACTAGTAGAATACAGCTCGAACCAGACGTCCATAGTGTTGCGTTTTAAGCAGTTCTAGAGTAAGGATGGAATTGAGAAAATTGACACCTTTGAAACCATTTCATTATATCTCTTTAAAATAAAATAACGTTACAATAATCTTACATAATTTCTCATACAATCTATTTTAGTTTATAACCAAATTTTCAAAAATGGTCCATAAGTAAGCTACCACTTTTACCGCTAAAAAACATAATTTTGATAATCGCATGAAACTCCCCTGAATACAAATTTTACACACACTTTTTAGCCATTTATGAAAAAATTTAATTATCGAAAGAATATTCATTAATAAATTTTACCCTTGATTTTTGTGCTAGAATAAAAAATATGACCTCGTGTTGTGACCATATAAATCTAAATATCAATTTTGAATGAAATCCATCAAACCCGTTTCGGCTGTAAGCTAGGTTAGACAACCATACATGGAAACAGAATAAATTGTAAGTTTTTTTGGGGAGTGGGGGTGGGTGGGGGGGGCAGAAGCACATTAAACGTCAAAATCCTTTTTTTTTTTGCACCGCGTCTTACTACCCGTTCGGGTTATACGCTTTCTCCAAGATCCTTATTAACATCGAGTTCAAACCAGCTTCGGTGACCACATGGTCTAAGGTTTCACTCGCAATAGACAAGACTGCCGATGACGGGGGAGATCGGGGTTTGAACCCCGATTGGGTTTACTGAGGATGGTTTGTCTTAAGTGAATTCTCATTCTCCACGCAAATGTGCACACATTAAAAAAAATGTAACCATTTACATCCCTATCTTACTATTGTTAGCTGGGTAGTAAGTTGCGACACACATACAGTGCATAATAAGGATTGTTAGTTTTAGTGGTCGGAGTTAAAATAACCTTTTTATTTCTCTCCCTTCCCGCCTCCAAATTGAATGGGACTTTTTTTCTATAGTTTTATCTAGGATAAGGTGAACTATTCGTTGTACTGTTCGCTTCGGGTTCCGGTTTCCGGTCATGCGCGGTCTAAACTCGTGTGTTGTATTGTTTTCGGTGTTCTCCGGCTGCGCGTAATATCCGACTGGAAAACATTTCCTACCAACATGTCCCACTTCGTGAGGTCGTGTCGGTGGCCTATGAACCGGAAACTGACTGTACCCTCGGCTGAATCATAACACGCGGTACAGTTTTATTAGGCTCGCACAGTCTCGGCACCGGGAACTCTGGAGGATTGAACAGGTTTCTGTTTTATTGCACCGCGTCTTAAATACCTGTTTGCGCATATTATGGACTAATCGCGTTAATATGTTGGGAACCAAGGTAAGATTTAGATGAAGTCTACCCGCAAGTGCGTGTAGATGGAGTAGGAAACCATTTATAAAACCACTCTCATTACACCCAACCGGGATTCTAATCCCGGCCTCCCCAATCCCCATCATCGGCAGTCCAGTCTAACTTGAGAGTGAGAGAGATTGCTGTGGCTGACCTCGCCTGGCCCCTCTGAGTGTGTTAGTAAGAGTAATGACAGAACAACCTATGAACTATCATCTACTACTGCTAGATGATAACATGTGGTCTATCGTCTGCCGCCATTATATGGCCACCTCTGTGACATATCATATTCTTTGCCACAAGACGGCCACCCCTGGAAACATTATCAAGGACACTCTTGAGAAACCACTGAGCTCCACGATGTCTCCTGATTCAATTGTTCTCCATTATTCCCGGCACCTCTCTCTCTCTCTCTCTCTCTCTCTCTCTCATTGTCGCAGAAAGTGATCAAGACACATCCTCGAGCTTTGACATTGGCTGAGCTTAGTTTGAGCCGAGAGCAGACTGCTCAACAAGGTGTCTGGTTGAAGTAGCCGAGCTGGGTACTTTTCTGTTGCTTGGAGGGCAACACCCTCACACTCTTATGATTCTTTTGGGAATGGCAGAGGTGACGCTTCGAAATCACTAAAACAATCTTCATTTATCTTATAATGTTTTTTTTTTTCTTACTACCCGTATGGCTTAGACGCATATGTTAGTGATGATGAAGGTTGAATTTAGAGGAAGTGTATCCACATTTGCTTGGAGGGAAATATAAATCCGTTTGGAAGGGGGGGGGGACCTCAGTATACCTGACTTGAATTCGAACCCCAATCTCCCTCCCACCCCCATTCTCTCCCTCCAATCGGCAGTCTTGTCTTTTTTGAGAGGGAGGCCTTAGACCGTTCGATCACCAAAATTTGTGTGGAAGGAGATTTGAAAGAAAAAAACCATTTAGGAAAGAAACTCGTCCACTCGCCAGGGATTCTAATCCCGACCTCCCAGTCAGCAACAATCCGGACTAGATGAGTCTGACCATCTAGTCCTTGCACCTACCGCTGCAGATGTTCAATGAATTGACTGAGATTTGAGTGATGTCGGCGTCATGTCTTAAAATCCTTACTCTATGATTTAGGAACTCGAAAGTTCATTTCCGCACTTACAAAATACGCTACCTATCTATCATGAGCTAGTTCTATCCAGTCCACCTCATTACACCCTATCTCTATCTTAGTAGTCTCTCATCACCCATGACCATTCCCTATCGACAGTTACCAGCACCTCATTACACCATATCCCTATCATGAGCTAGTTCTCCCAGTCCACCTCATTACACCATATCCCTATAATGAGCTAGTTCTACCCAGTCCACCTTATTACATCCTGCCTCTTTCAAGTTCATTCTAATGTTATCCTCCCATCTACTTCTAGGTTTACCAATTGGGTTTACTAATAAATGTTTTGAATACTGTTTTTGATTTTCCCATGATCTGCCCACTCTATTCTATGAGACTGAATTATTCTGACAAGGTCTTGTGATGAGTACAGAGTATGTAACTCGTCATTGTGTAACCTCTTCCATTCCCAAGTATCATCTCTTTTTGGGGTACACATCTTCCTAAGTTTATTTCCATCATGTAAGCTAAGAGATCATATTTCACAACCGTTAAAATTGTTTTGTATATTCTTAATTTAAATTCCTTCAACTCCTTAAGTTTGATTAATTCTTTGATATAAATGATAAACGCGCAGATGTTAAAATGAACGTAATGGAGAATTAAGGTTCCTGTCACAACCCACATCCCCTGGTGGAGAAAAATAAACTAGTTTTGCGCGCGCGCCACATTTTTCCATCCCAGGGGAAATAGGTCGCGAAGTGCTTGACGGATGATGTTCTCAGTCTTTTCTTGGTTTCCTCTTCCCATCTCATCTGTGATTTTCTTTGTCCAGACCACAGCCGCTATCGAGTAAAAAGTCTCGTTCGGAGAAGCCTGATTAAACTGACACAACATTTGGTTGCGGGAACGCCTTCAAAAAAAATTGCTAGATTATAAAGAACAACCCGCCTTGGTGGCGTAGTTGGCTAACGCGCTGGTCGTGTTGATCTCGACTGCTGAGGACGGGGAGTTCTAGGTTCGAATCTCGGTCGGGTGAACTGGGGGTGGTTTTTCCTAAATGGTTTTCCACTCTCCCTCCACGCACATGTAGATATATTTCCTCTAAATTATATCTTCACTACCCTTAAAATAAGGATAGCCCGAACAGGTAGTAAGACATTGTACAACACATTACTAAACAAAACCCCTCTTATGCAACCTTGTTATTCAGTACCGTCACAGATTTTCCAAGCGAGCCACGTACAATCTGTTGGCTCGCGAACCGCTAGGAACTTGCCAACATTGTCCTATGAAGGACAGTCAGTATTATCTTGACCCAACTGTGTGATCAGATTTCAAGATGCAAGTTAATGTTTGTCGCAAGTATAATGCCGGGATCACGATCCTCTTAACTCGAGCTAGTACAAGGGAGAACTTTTCTTTTACGTGAAAGGTACTCACTCACGTGTTACTAATTTAAGTACTTCATGTTATTGTTTGTATATTGCAGAAATTGTAAGTTGCGACATAACATTTTTGGATTAGGTTTGAAAACCGACACTTTTTAAATAGCTTCCAGTGAGGGTCATTTGGGTGGAGGGCAATGGGAGCAGTGGTAGACATCTTGGAAGTAAACAGCAGGCCGTTGCAAGAGAGAAATTTAACTTCTTCGTGTAACCCGCCTCGGTGGCTTAGTTAGCTAACGCGCTTGTCCTGTTGAGCTCGACTGCTGAGGACGGGGAGATCGAGGTTCGAATTTCGGTCGGGTGAACTGGGGGGGGGGTGTTTCCTAAATAGTTTTCCACTCTCCTCCATGCAAATGCGTGTTCATTTCTTCTAATTCAACCCTTCCAATTCCTAATCCATTAGCGTAATTAGTACTTAAAGCGTATAACCCGAACGGGTAGTAAGACGCGGTGCTAATATTATAACTTCTTCGTAAATTGCAGATGTGAAAATTTGGCCCTTGAAAAAAGTTTGAAATAGAACTTTGCTTTTCAATAAATAAAAAATCATAATTTATCTGAAGATAAAACCAATTTTATTACTGAAAATCTAGAAAATTATCTATTGATTTTAACAGCATTTGATCCGCTTCGGTGGTCGAATGGGCTAAAACGTCACTCTCTCATTAGACTTGTCTGCCGTTGAAGGAGGATTGAGATTCGAATTTCTCTAAGGTTTACTAAAGTTTTTTTTATCTTTTCCATTCTTCGTCCACGCAAGTGCATATACACTTCCTCTAAATTCCACATTCCTAACCCCTAACATATTAGCGTAATTGGTACAACGTTTAGCCCTAAATGTAACTGTGTTAAAAAACACCAATATGAATAAAATTTGCTGTAGGTAATAAAACAGTAGTTAGTGATACTGTATCAATTTTGCATTGCCTATTGAGTGCTCCCCCCTTAAGTTTCAATTCTGGTACCTACAGCCTGTAATTTTAATTCCCATTTGCCTACCTATTAAAAAATTGGTACTTCAAGAATTCGCTTCCTACAGTTTCTTACTTAATTGGCCGAATGGTCTAAGGCGTCACTTTCCTGCTAGTTTGGCCTGCTGATTCCGGGGAGATCTGGGATCATATCCCGAGTCAGGTCTACTAAAGGTGGTTCTGTCCTAAATGGTTTCCCACTATCCTGCACGCAAATACGGGTAGATTACCTTTAAAATGCTTCCCACCTCTACCCTTTACCTCATTAGAGTAATTATCATACATGTATATAACCTGAATAGGTATTAAGACGCTGTGGTAGTAATATAAGTGTGGATCCGGCATAAGACATGGGGTCGGCCTGATGTCTCGAGTGTCCTTGTGATGGGTGTCAGGGTCGTCTGATGATGAGGCAATCCTACAGGTGGTCTGGCAGGCCTCCTTGGTGACACCTGCCAACTTCACTTGACCCTCCCCCCTATCCTCCTCTTTGACAAGAAGACGACCCGCGTCTCTTGTTGTGATCGTGTGAAAACTCCGACCCAAAAGACATAAGGGCCGAATCACCGACATCAATATTTCTCCTAATACATTCACGGTTCAACGAGAAAGTAGGTCAAGCTTTTATTTTTGTCACCGTGTCTTACTACCCGTTTGAGTTGTACGTATATTTACTAACCACGCTGAGTGTTAGGGATGAGGGAGGTCGGGTTTAAAGGAAGTGCACCCGTATTTGTGTGGAGGAACAGTGGAAAACCATTTAAGAAAAATAAATAACCCTCAGTACACCCGACGGGGGTTCGAACCTCTATATCTGCCTCATCGATAATCCAGTCTATCACGATAGTGATGCCTAGGACTCGTTTGGCACCTCAGATGGATCATATACCTACCGTGTCAAAGGTCTTGCGTTCGATTAATGGCATGGGCAATCTTAAATCTTATTGTTTTAATCTAATTTATTTGAGGTATTTAACGTGCGCTTTCTAAACCGACTGATTTTATCAGCACGCGAGAATTTCTATGAGCGAGAGCGAAAGGACCTACCAATTTTGCTGGGAAAGGTATTTTACACGCCACCATTGACATGGAAACGATGGCTTTACTTTCCCTCCGAAGGAAGTTGTGCTACGGAATGTTTATCGCTCGATAAAAATCCGTAGAACCCACGAACATCGGGTCCTGAGGGCACTTAACCTCAAGACCACCGAGGTCGATTTCAATCACTGTTAATATTGGGGTTTTTCTTTTTCAAAATGATGAATTGAGAGGATTTAGTGGGGGGTCTAATATAAAATTTTTTTTTCTTCTGGACCTCGCCCGCAGGGGTGGCATGAACCCTTCCCTTTCTTGTTGGATTGGGTTGTTGTTGGCGAGATCAAGGTTCGAATCTTAGTTGGGTGTACTGAAGGTTTTTTACCCTGAATTGTTTCTCACACTCGACATATTATTTATTGTAAATATGTGAATAGCTTGGACATGAGGTATTAAGATGAGGGGTCGAATAAGTGTTTAAGGGTGAGCGGGTCTACAAACACAAATCCAAATTAAATCACTCGTGTTTTTACCAGTATTTTTTAAAGGAGCCAAGGTGGGGGAGTGATCCGTATAATATTAAATCTATTTTTATTTCTCTTTCGTGGAAAGATACATCATTCGTAAAAGTGAAACTTTCTGAAGTTTCCTCTCATTTCCTTTTTACAGAAAAACCTTCCACGACGGAGTTTATTGGAAGTGACTTGAATGTATTCGGTCACAGCTGCGCAGCCTTGTCGCGAGTGGGTGGGAAGTACACTTGACTCTGATATGGAATAGACCTCTTTGAGAGCGGTGTCTGGAACAATTTGGAGCGGAGAGGGGTTTGTCGTGACAGCGTATTACGTGTGTTTCTGGAGGCACAGTAGGCTGTACCGCTGAGCAGACACGATACATTGGGAGCTGACGTACAGAGGTAAAAGGTGCACAGTGTAGATTGTACCAAGCCTCAGCGAGTGATGAATGCTTGGTTTGATTGAATGGGGCCGTATGGCGCTACCGCTGAGCTTTCCGTCTCTCCAAGGTGTACAGACGTCTGACTTCTTGCTGCTTCTTGTTGGGTAGAACTCTTGAAAAACTTTATCGAAATTAATCGCTCTATAGTTTAGATTAGGCATGTCCCACCTATGGTCCGTGGGTCACTAAGCAGCCTCCCCTCCCCCCCAAGTACGTTCTGGCTGCACTCAAGATCAAATTGAAATACTTCCATTTACATAAATAAACAACTAATTAGGCTCTTGAGGCTGACTTAAATTCTCGCTAATTCCCATAAAGTTTCCAGGTTCTCACAAGTCCAATGTTACTTGTTTAATGTACAGTAGCCTCGTGGCTTCTTTGGTGCTGACTGACAGCTCATAGCCGACTTCTGACAGTCAACATTTAGGTATATACCTAAATTTTGACTGTCATAACTGACAGCTGCTAAACACATGTTTTTGCAGATCATATGGTTCGGGCTAGGGATACACATAATTTGGTCTGGTAACTTTTCAAAGCCGTCAGCTTTCATTCAGCACCAAAGAAGCCATGGGACTACTGTATGCATTGATGGGTTTGTGCACTACATTTTGACATTAGGTATTATAAAGCTCATGAATGGCCACCCCGCCAAATTCCCCAAGAACTTATATGAGCCCCACTCGGCGAAAGGTTGGACATGCCTGTCTTAGATTGTAACTAGTTCGACTGGAACTATACCAATTCTAGAGATGAAAATTTTGAGTTGGTAAATTTTCCGCAGTGGTGGCTTGTGGTAAAGGCTTCAATTGTAGAGGGGGGACTTTTAGAGTCTATTATAAAAGAGTATATTTAAAAATATAGTATGTTAAGTAAGAGACGAGTGAGTTAGAAGAAAGGGGGGGGGGGGTTAGGTTGGGGAGGGGTAGATAGGAGGCACGAAGGATAGTGGGGGAGATAAATTTCGGGTCAGCTTTAAAATTATTTTAGTTAACTTAAAAAAATTGAAGTATCATTTATGAACATAATGGGTTTACAAAGGATCGCATTAATTTGTTTCTTTACTTTTTTTTGTTAGCAGCGCGTCTTACTATCTGTTCGGTTTATACGCTTATGTGCTAATTACGATAATGTGTTACGGATGCAGAAGGCTGAATTAGAGGATTTGCACCCGCATTTACGTGGAGTGAGAGTGAAAAATAATTTATAAAAAATTGCCCTTGGTACACCTGACCGGGATCGAACCAAGATCTCCCTGTCATCGGCAGTCTAGTCTTTTGCGAGAGTAGCGCGTAGGACCGTGCGGCCACCGAAGCAGGTGTTTCTTATTACTACTACTACCATTAATACTACTATCACTACCTACTAATTATTATTATTACTCTTATGTTCCATTTAATCAGTTGAAACTATCTACAGAAATAACAGTTGAACATTTTTCCGTCTCTCATCTCTAGTTCTATGTATCAGACCACGCAAGAGGCTACCTGCCACTCAGGTCTTTACACTTTGATCTTCAACCTTAGCTGAGTGGGTGGCGTGGGCGTATCACATCCCCCGCCTCCTCCCTCTAACTCTGTCCCTTGCTTTCAGATTTTACTGTGAGCGAGTGAGCAGGCAATTTAGATGCGATGCGTATCTGGATAAAACCGACTTAAACTACTTTACAAACTTATTTTATGTTGTGTATTCGACGTGCAATTTCATAAACATATCTGAATGACTTAACTAACTTAACCTAAGAGTACGTCAAGTACTACACACCAAGACCTTACGTTTAGACTTAATATCAGTGCAGCCAATTTTGTTGGCCACATGGTCTAAGGCGCCATTCTCGGGATAAGCTAGACGGCCGATCGGGTCTAGTGAGTGGTTTTCCCTAAATGTTTTTTCCCTATTGTAATGATATAGAATTATACATCTCAATAATTTATTATTCACATCTGTATTCAAAATTACGATATTTTAAATGAGAGCGGGGTGTAAGATTTATTTGGGGTAAGTTGTTAGTTCCAAGGTATGGCGACATTCTTCTGCGTCTCTGTTTAAAAAGACAACGCAGTTTTGTGGACAGAAACGCATCTGGATGACCACCTTTTTTCCTGTAAGAAGCTTCGAGAAGGAAATGTCGCTTGATATACCCCTTCAGGGTACGCATCACTTAACTTTCCCTCCTGACGAGGAGCCGTGTAGGTAGAGACTACTACATCTTAATCTGTGTTCTAAATCTCCTGTGTCGGGAATTATCGTGTATATAACGTAATAGTCGGTCTTTTATTAAAATCTACAACGTGTGAAATATCTAGCAAAAAACTGTTTATCTACTTAAAATAAAATAAACACTATAAAACACCAGAACTTTTAATTTCTAAAATAACACATATCCCTTTTTAATTATTATAATACAGAACAGCAAACTTTGACCCAATTCAATCATATTATTATTATTATTATTATTATTATATTATTATTATTATTATTATTATTATTAGCACCGCGTCTTACTACCAGTTCGGGTTATACGCACTTACTCTAATGTGTAATGGTAGGGTGATTGTGAGATTAAATGGAGGACCTACAGTTTAACGTGGAATCCGAACCACGGTGGAGGCCTGGCATTCCTCACATTCACAAGATGTTCATCATATCAAATGTCACCCTAATGATGGCGTACAAACATTAATATATCAGGTTAGCTCTTTTAAACGTTACACTATCTTCACGTAAATGCGGGCACACTTCGTATAATTCAACCTTACGCAGTTCTTAAAAAACAAAATCACACCAGTGTTTTTATAACTTTTACTAATATTGAACCACTTTATAAGCGTTCGGATCACATGTGACCCACTCACCTTAATATAAAATCTCCCTGCCCGCCCTTTCTAAAGCCGGAAAATCTTGTAATTACACTCTGTTTTAAACTGTTTTCCTGACAGTCTTTCCTTGACACTTAACGCTATGGCCCTATTTTCTAAACCGCAACATAGTGTAAAGGTGCAAGGTAAGCTTGCTAACTTTCAGCTTAGAAGGAGTGTACCTACATATTACCTGTATTATCTGTAAAACGACTAATTTTTATTGACTTTGTTTCTTATTCGCATCTATCACGTATTACTACTTATGGTACAAAGTATTGTTGACTTAGCCCTAGCTCTGGTACTCCTTAGCTCAATGGTTTACAATTATTTTTTTTGACAGAATAAATACAATAAATATTGCTCCAATAGAAACTTAAATTAATTTTCTCAACATGGTGATATCAACAATATTTGAGTATCTTTCATGAGCATGGTGATATCATCTAACAAACTTTTTAAATGAAGATAAAAAAGTTGTCATTAAATTCCAGGAAACCCTCGACAGATATTCAACAACTGTTATCAACATGTTAAGAAAATTATATTATACGTTTCTACTGGAGAAATATTTGATTTGTTTTGACTTTAAAAAAAAGTTTTTATATAAAAACTGCAAGAACACTGCCCTTTTCTCGCGTTCCCTTCACTCCCACCTTAAGACTCGGCCAAATAAAACGTAAATACATTAACATGGTGAATTCTATCTTCACTTTTCGGTCACAGGCAGGCAACAGTCGTTGACACCAAGTTACAGAGCGCCAACTTTAAAACAAAACATCCTTCGAATTCGTCAGTGGTTCAAATTTCTTAGAAAAAAAAAGACCTCTCATTCATACGTAGTCGAGCGTGTGCTTATATAAGAGGACGCTAAAAGAGGGATGAATAAAGAGAGCGATAAAGCACGTGACGCGAGAGGAAGAGAAGTAAAGTGGAGTCATTAGCCCGCCTGTCCGTGAAAGAAGAAGTGGTCAATTGTGAGAGTCTGCGGTTACAGCCCGCCCCTTCACTTGGGCGAGTACTACTTCACGTGAATGGCAGGGATACGTCACAAGGTCCGTATCGTTTAGGTCAAATCACGCACAATGTATATATATGTTTAACTTTAACTGTAGTTCATTTTAAGGATAGTTACAATCAGACTAATTACGCCTCAAGTGAGGCACTACACTAAATACAGGACATCAGCTTGGCCTCGAATGGAAGGTGACGGTTTACCTATTTAAACTGAGAGGGTAGAGCTGAGGAATCTAGAACGTAAAGAAAATGTAATGTAACCGCATTTGTATATAGAGAGGTAGAGAAAGAAAAAAAAGGGGGGCAGGAACCATTATGGGGAAAAAAACTCTATACTCCCAATGGGGATTCGAACCACAATCTTTAATCCACCTGCAAGTCAGAGTAATTCGAGAGTATCGCTTTAGACTACGAGACCATTGATGTCAAATTAGGTTCAGATGAAGCGTACGAACTATCATTGGAATGCAGCTTGCGCTGCGGGACGGTATGCGGGAAATTTCTCTTTCGAGGGAAAATGCGCCCCGTTAACCCTTCCGGGTGCATTCCAGGCTGCATACCTAAAGGAGTGTTTGGTTATATGTCCTAAATAAACTTTTCCTTGAGGAGACGTTTCAGGATTTTCATTACAGTGGCTAAAGGTGGGGGTGTAGTGAACATGAGAGAAGGTCAGGATTTTTATATAAAAACCTTTTTTTTGCCAAAATATATAAACTACTACTCCAATACAAACATATAGCTTAATAGTCTTTACTGCGCCGATTTATCTGATGATAAACCCTTCTTCACTTCTGACAAGACGTTTATTAATCACAACTTGTGAATTTGGGGAATGCCAGGCAGGCCTCCACCGTGGTTTGGATCCCACGTTAAGGCCCTGCCTACCCTCTCTGGCGGTGTGTTGAGCTTTCAGCTCTAAAATAGATGGCGTTGCTAACGTTATACAAACTGGTGGATTCCAGCCATCAGGTTGGCAGAATTACTGGTTTGTTTAAACAATTGGGAGACTGGCGACCGGTAATCAGTAAAGGCAGCAAGCAAACTTTTTTCCAAGAATTGAGAGAGATAAGAAGTGTAGTGCCGGACCGTAAAGTGTGTAGGCGACCAAGTTTTACTAAACGTGGGGAGACATAACGTCAAGATACAATCACACTCTCGAGCAGAAAAATTAGCTTATTCATTCCAGTCAGCTAGACGTCCATTAACCTGTAGTACCACTTTTGAATTTAGAACCTTTTTGATGCCAAAGTTTAGTACTAGTTTTGTACCGTTTTGTACCCGTGCCCGTTTTGAGTAATTAGCATATCAAAGTGGTGACTCAAGGTTAATGCTGTTTTACTACTTTTTAATTTTGAACTTTTTTGATGCCAAAGTTTTGTACCGTTTTGTACCAGAAAGAAAAAGTATTGTACCCGTACCCGTTTTGAGTAATTAGCATATCAAAGTGAGTACTCCACGTACTCGAGGTAAATGCGGTTGTACCCCTTTTGATTTTGAACTTTTATTGATGCCAAAGTTTTATAATAGTTTTGTACCGTTTTGTAACACAAATAAGTTTTGTACCCGTACTCATTTTCAGTAATTAGCATATCAAAGTGGTGACTCCAGGTTAATGCTGTTGTACCACTTTTGAATTTTTTCATGCCAAAGTTTTATACTAGTTCTGTACCGTTTTGTACCACAAAGAGAAAGTTTTGTACCCGTACCCATTTTGAGTAATTAGCATATCAAAGTGTCACGTGACTCCAGGTTAATGCTGTTGTACCACTATTGAAATTTTTTCAAATAAATATCTGGTGAGGGTAGTGATAAATAATAATGTACACTTATTTATCAGAGAAAAATTTATTTAAGGTAAAATTAGAGATAACTTATTTTTGAAGGTTTTGTCACTAACTAAAATAAATAACCTATACGAGATAGTATGTAGCTTACGATTTTGTCGTACCATTTATTTGAGTTTATTAGTAAGCAGGTAAATTAAAAAATAACTAAAATTTAATGTGCTAAATTTGGCCACTGTGCTTTGGCTAATTTTTAAAATTTAAAGGCTAAGGAGGCAATAACATATTTTAAAAGCGGTTTCATTTCGAAGACTATGACAATTTTGACTATAAATATATCTGTTATTTTTATTACTGATATTACCACGTCATGTTATACGCATATATGATAATCTAATTGGGTGGTAATGAGGAAAGAAGCATTTGAGAGGTTATCTACCAGCATTTTTATTTTGGAAGATGGGGAAACAATTTAGGAAAAACTACCCTCAATAGACTCGACCAGGATTTGCACCCCCAAGTGCTCCGCTATCAGAAGGCCAATTTAACACTAGTGACACCTTAGACCACTCAGCCACTGAAGTGGGTATCTGTTATTTAATACGGTGTTTACAGTTTTCAAACATCTATAGGATTTACACAATTTTCCAGAAATAAATGTTTTTGGGAATAATTTTTTATCCTATTGGTAGAGTTTAACTTGAGTAATATCTCCATGGTGTCAGCCTGCAAGCAGGCTATACCAATCGAGAGGCTGCCGTATGTTGGCAAAGATAGGGCCAACATTTTCAAGCTGAGGGTGCCATGTGGTTAGCACAACGAGCCCTCCAGACTTCTATCTCAGTTTTCTAGACTGAAGCGCTACTTATTCATTCAAGTAGCTCCTCATTTGTCCTCACGAGGTTGATTTTGGTTCCGTTTCAGACCCACTGCTTCACAGACACAATTAGGGGCACTGGGATCGATCTTGGGACTTCAGTATCTGAAGCCAGTAAATCTGACCACTATAGAACAGAGGCGGTCGGTTATCAAATACTTACTTACTTACTTTATGGCATAGGGAACACAAAAGTTCATTAACTCTAATGGTTTTAAATATATTTTACTTATCATCGGCTTCATGTCGTGGTCAATATTTCTAAAGTGCTATGACTGAGCACTGAGTGCGTAAATTAATCAGCTCAATAACTTGACTAGTTCGATTCCCTGTTAGGTTGAAATTACTTAGTACTAGCGTGATACGAACTCGGCCAAGGCACAAGAGCTTTTGAACATACAATAAGTGCGTTACAGAGTGTTAGTAACATTTACTTTCAGCTAAGAGCTTTTTTTTTAAAAAAAAATTACTCAAATATCAGAATAATCGCTACATTGTTATATAGAAGTATTTATTTGTATCTTAATTTTGATATTATTTCTACAGTAAATAAAATAGTATCGCTGCTCATCCATTGTACTTAAATTAGTAGATACAGATAGCCTAAGCACCAGTAATATGCATACCATTAAAAAAACTTACCCTTTACTACAATAAGTTAAATAATCAATTATATCTTTGATTTTCTTTGTGCGCCCTTTCTTCATAAACTTGTTATTCACAAGGATATAAAATAATATTTTGTAAATACTTCTCCACCTCAAAATTTATACAATCCCTTGGATTTTGTTCGAAAGCAACAAAGGTCACATATTGTTAATTATATAAAAAGTAATCACCGTGGGTACTTATTGTTCGGGATTCGATACATTTCTTCCGAAACGAGCGCACAAACTGCGAGAATGCAACAGGTTCAAATTAAAAGTAATCACATTTAACACGCTAATAAAATAAAATTAACATTTTCACATCTTGACTACCAAAAACTTTGTTCATTAACTTTTGAAAAATAGCTTATTCCAAAGTCCAATGAGAGTCAAATCCTAGACCGTAAAATAAAAACTAGCATATAAAATTATACTGAGAACGTCTCCAAATTACATTTAGACCAAATTTTATTTAAAATAACTATGTTTGATATTAGCAAGAATGTTTATTTTTATTTATTATAATAGTGGATTAAAAATTCAATGTACAGTAGTTTTCATTTACTTTGAATATTAACACTTATTATTACAACGTGTAGTGCTAAAGAATGAGAAAACTCAAGAAAGAATATAAGATAAGAGTGAAGAATTTTACATGTTTTACTGTCTCAGTTAAATAAGGACTAATGTCTTAAAACTTTGTGTATGGAAAAGCATGTGGTTTTTTCTTTGTAAATAATGTATCACTAGAGTAATACTCTCATTGAAGTAAGTAGGGACCAACTATATTTATTCCACACAGCAGTTAACACTTTGTGAGTATTTTAGTTACTGAATATATTAAGATGTTTAATTGTTTATATTTAATTACGCAAATTTTCATAATTGGACATTGGCCCTTCTTATCCTAACGTACATGGTATTAATGTTTCTTTGACTCAAGAAGGTCACAGAGATTAGTTTAACCCTCCATTGCCGCCTGCATTCCGATACAGCAGGTTAGCCAACGCTTGCAAAATGATACTAGCTTGTAAATGGGTAAAGATCATACTAACGGCACCTATTATCAGCTATGACAACTAGTTGCAGAAGAAAAAGTTGTATTTAAAACCATGTATTTTGACTAGAGTCGACTTGGGAGTCGTTAGAGCTCAATATCGTCGTGATTATTGAAGCTAACCCAAATTAAAAAATATGTCTAAAAAGAAAAAGAAATTATTCATTAAATAGTATGTTATAAACAAACACTCTAGCTTAATTGTACAAAGAAAATAAATAAATCCATTAATAATTTTTGTTTTCCCATTTAAAATGCATTGAAATGGAAACATTTTAATGAAAATATTTCAATAACTATTTTTAGCATGGTTTGAAAATTCCATAAGAATTATGAAAGTTGCCCAGATATGTTACTAAAATAAATAAAAAACAACAATGTTGAATTATTAAATATATTTTGTTTTAAATTCTTTTGTTTAGAACCGTGCATTTATGGGTAGGCAGGGCCTTAAACTGTAATCTTCCATTTCATATCGCAATCACCTTACCATTGCACATTAGCGTAAGTGCGTATAACCCGAACGGGTAGTAAGACGCGGTGCTAACAGTAATAGTCTTCAGATGGTGATAGCAACAGTTGTTGAATATCTGTCAAGGGTTTCTTGGAATTTACTGACAATTCTTTCTGTTCATTTAAAAAGTTTCTCATCTAATGCTACTATGCTCATGACAGATATTCAACAACTGTTGATATCACCATGTAAAGAAAATGTATATCTATATTTGTACTAAAGCAATATTTCATTTATTTTGGCTAAAAAAAAGTTTTGCTATATAAACCGCAAAATACTGGTATTTTCTCGTGTCACCTACATACCACCTTAAAGACAAAACATTGAAAGACCCGCTTCGGTGGTCGCTTGGTCTAAGGAGCTACTCTTCTAGTAAATTAGACTGCCGATGACTGGGAGATTGAGGTTCGAATCTAGGTCGGGTGTACAGAAGGGGTATTTCCCAAATGGTTTACCACTTTCTCTTCACGCAAATACGGGTACACTTATTATAAATTTAACCTTACTCATCCCTAACAATTAGAGTAATTAATTTATATACGGTGACAAAAGGAAATTGACACTAAATGAGTCAGAATATAAAATCGTGTTTTTTTTTTATTAGATTACAAATTATTACTTAGACAAGTTGCTGAAACTATAATAACATGTAACATGTTACGTTTACTCCTATCAAGGTGAAACAGGTAAACTGTCTGACATCAACCGTCAAGTTATTTAGACGTGTGAGCAGACAGGTTGACAAGACTATTCTCGAAAACTTTAATCCAACTTCGATAAGCCACAAGCTAATAAAAGGTTATGGCGTTTACGGGCATTTATAGCCCATATCAACAATGGATAACACCTAATTTAGGTAGGCGTTGGAACCCGCCTCACCCCACGGATAACACCTAACTTAGGTAGGCGTTGGAACCCGCCTCACCCCACGGATAACACCTAACTTAGGTAGGCGTTGGAACCCGCCTCACCCCACGAATAACACCTAACAATGGAACTCCTCATTAACCAATTATTAAAGTTAAAGGATGCCAGGCCATTTATAAAAATATAATTAACTGAATATAATACCATTAAATGTATAATTTCACGCACTATTTAATATATATTTGCCACAAAAGTTAAAAGAAAATCAAGAATGGATTTTTATTACTTATAAATCAGTCGAGTGAACGTAAATGTTATAAAACTACTTTACCAGTGATTTAATCATGTTTTTAACACACTCATAGTCTCCCTGTAGAGTGTAGACCCTTCCATATCCTCCAGCTTAAGGTGGAGTGCTAGTGAGCGGGAGCTTAGGGCAGTATTATTGCAGTTTTTATAGCACAAACATCTTTTGGCCAAAATAAATCAAATATTTCTTCTATAGAAACATAGAGTATCTGTCATGAGCATGGCAGCATTTGGTGACAAACTTTTCTCTTTATTTAAAAGGTTTGTCACCAAATGCTGCCATGCTCATGACAGATATTCAACAATTGTTGACATTATCATGTGCAGAAAACAAAACTCTATGATTCTATAGAAGAAATATTAGATTTATTTTGGCCAAAAAATGTTTTTGCTATAAAAACTGCAAAATTAATGCACTAAACTCGCGCTCCCTAGCACTCCGCCTTAAGGCGGCCTCCTCTTTATCAATACAGTATCAATCGCTGTCAAGCCACCCGGCCTAAAATACACTGGTCTTTGTCGTTTTCTGGAACTACTTAATATGTCTAAGCTAATACTTCCTTTCGCCCTTCAACTACAACCACCCTTTGTCATGTCATTAAGGAAGAGGGTAAATAAAACTACGCAAGTTATATCTGAAATTAAAGAAGAAAGCTTGCTGCCAGTTCTCACATATCTTTAAATTTTCTTTTTTGAGCGTATCAAAAAATTACTGTTTGTTAGAGGAGGGCTTTTTTCATCCAACACGACTATAACTTGGAAACAAGGTCAAATGGAACAAATGTTTGTATGAACTTTTTTAATAAGTAAGAGTTAATATAAATAATTATTATTTTTGTGTGTCATAAACATCGCTAAAGTGGGTCCCACATGCTAAGGTACACGCTGTATAATCATACTTTTAAAAAGTAAAACTTAGGCAGAATTAATTTCTTAAAATTACACTCAATATGAGATAAATAGAGCAATTACATTTAAAATTACAGGATTTGCATTAAAAAAAAGATGTAGGAGAATATTACAGTCTTTATGACACAATAATACAATAATTTGTCGAGCTATTGGCTATATAGAAATAGGTTGGAGATAGATTTGTAAATATATATTTTTTTAGTTCTCTCTTTAAGGTCATTCCGAAAAGCGCTCGAGTGTTGTTTCGCTCAGATTGAATAGAAAACATTTATAATTTCAAACTCTGGCTTTCACTGGATTGAATACACACTTTTATATGTCCAAATTAAATTTCTAACCAGGCGGTTTCTTAACAAATACAACATATTTTGCACAAAAGTGCTGAGTTTGATACTGGTATTTTGTTTGGGTATGCCGAATTTGATACTAGTGTTTTGTTTGGGTGTGCCGAATTTGATACTAGTGTTTTGTTTGGGTATGCCGAATTTGATACTAGTGTTTTGTTTGGGTATGCCGAATTTGATACTAGTGTTTTGTTTGGGTATGCCGAATTTGATACTAGTGTTTTGTTTGGGTATGCCGAATTTGATTGAAGGTGATAGTTAAAAAGGGACGCTCTAAGTGGTACACTGAATGTTTTGAGGATAGGACCCCTGATCCCGGTAAGAAAACAAGTTTCGTCGCGCAAGAAACCGAACTAGTCATTAATAGCGGAGCAGAATATTGACCTTGTTTGCGGGCGCTGAGTTTTGTTTTTATTTTCTAGATCAAGGAATTACAGAATACACGACTTAGGGTTCGGCCAGACTGACAAGCGCGCAAGCGACTGGGTGGCCAAACTGGCGAGCGAGCGAGCGAGCGAGCGCGTAATTAGCAGACCCTAGTTCATCAGAGAAAATGTCTGTCAAAGACACTTGGTACATCTCTGTTCCTCGAAAATTTTTACAGAAAATATTGTGTATTTATAAAAAAGAAGGGTGACCTGGTGGTCTAGGGGTAAGGTGTCAGACTTCTATGCTGGCGGCCGGGGTTCAATCCTCGGTCCCGGCACAGTTTTATCTGATTTACAAACCCTTCCTTCACCTCTGACAAGACAACTTGTGAATGTGGGGAATGCCAGGCCTCCACCGTGGTTCGGATTCCACGTTAAACTGTAGGTCCTTCATTTCATCTCATAATCACCCTCCCTACCATTACACATTAACGTAAGTGCTTATAACCCGAACGGGTAGTAAGACGCGGTGCTAATAATAATAATATAAAAAAGAAAAAAGTAGAAGTGCATCCAATTAATAAATTGAGAAATGCGTATGGTACTGTACTGAAGTGTTTTAAAATCAGATTAGCAGCACCAGTGGCGGAATGGTGCGTTGCACTCGATAGCTTTTGACTAGGAGGCAAAGGTTCGAATCTTGGCTCAGTGAACTGAAGGTGATTTTTAAAACTTATTTATTGTTGTGGTTTTTTCATACTTTCTCCAAACATGGTGATTCTTATTTGTAAAGGCCTACTTTGATTATAATATTGAAGTATTTTAACATATCGGGCTTACATATATACATTATATTATTTATGGTCTTACCAATTAAATTAGGCCATTAATAGAAAGTGTGTTAAACCTATCACTGATAGAAAAAAGTCATATCATGTCAAAATAAGTTTCCCTAGCACTCAATGAACCAACATACAATAATATTGCCTAGCGCCTGGAAACTAGACTGTACCGGGTCGAGCGCGCGCGCTTGAAAAATAGAACCAGTTCTATCTTTCAAGCGCGCGCGCTCAGTCGCTCGCTCCAGTGTGGCCACCCCCCATTACAACCAATGTGTTCTATTTTATATTTTAGTCGCTCCCGCGCTCAGTCTGGCCGTACCCTTAAAGGACAAGATGCGCTGTCAGCACGCCTGACTCCCTTGACTTGTGAAGCCGCCCTGGCAGCCGGCCAATTTAAAATTGCCGGTTTATAATCGGACTTAGATTGATAAACCAGACCTCCCCCCCTTTTTTTTGACACGCACTGTACAGTGATAAGAAGATATTTTATCACTGACTGCCGTAGTAGTTGCTGAAAAATAAAATATTTATAAAAATTAAAAATATTTAGTTCAGATTTTGGGGTAATTTATTTATAGTGAGCTACCAGACCATTAGTGTAAACCTGAAACAAAACCCTCTCTTTCTCTCTCTCTCTCTCTCTCTCTCTCTATATATATATATATATATATATATATATATATATATATATATATATATATATATTACACATATACACACACACACACACACCGCTCTCTCCATACACTATATTATTTAAGAAAAAACATCATTAATGCACCCGGTTGGGATTAGAGCCCTGACTTCCCAGTTTTCGGAAAGCGATTCTAGATGAGCCAAAATTTGGTCCGCATGTCCCCCGATGAGGGCGTGGTCACTCATATTTTCCAAGTCGCAATAAAATCATATCTATACTGACGAGGGAAAAGGGTTTGATTATTGACACGTGTCTTTTCCCTGAATAGAGAACTGTACCTGTCGGCAAGTGGTTCGCTCACCCTTCTGCTGCGAGTAACGCCTCCACCCCCAACCCTCCTTTCTACTGTCGCGCTGCACTTGTGGCCAATTTGACGGCTCACTTGACCGAACAAAAGATTGGCTGCTACGCTAAGCGGGAATCCAGGTTCGTAGACTTTACGGTGCCACTTGAGTAGGTATATAATAAAGGGGAAAATGCAAGCTTAGCTCAAATTGAGATAAGTGTTCCCGTCTGTTAGACAATCATGAGACTGTTTCTACTTTACTTTCGATTGTGGTTAAGAGAGGTCTCTGTCATATTTAAATTAATTAAACTAAAGTATTTGCTGGGGTCCTTTAGAGTGCTTTAGATATATAAGTTGTCTTGAAAAATGTCTGTAATGTGACTTTTCCTATTATTTCCCCTGTACCTTTGAAAATCAAGATGATTCTTTTAACTTCCAGTACGTGCACGCTAAAGTGAGATCATTGTGAACAAACATCTCGGTAACGTTGATGCTGAAGCACTATCTCTCTCTCTCGAATTAGAAACAAACTTAAATCTATAACAGACACAACATCCAGCCCCCCGAGCCGTTAATTCATCACTGTGACAGTGGAAGCACACATTTCACAAACGATAGGTTTTTCGGCCATGCTGGGAATCGAACCACGGTACTCTTGGTTAGGTAGAAAGACCGACTTAGAGATTGTATTTCTGACTAAAATTATTTTAATTACCACTTTTTACCCGCCTCGGTGGTGTAGTAGTTAGCTAACGCGCTAGTTTCGTGTTAAGCTTGACTGTCGATGACGGGAAGATTTGAGGTTCGAATCTTGGTCGGATGAATTGGGGTGGTTTTTTCCTAGTTGATTTTACACTCTCCCTCCACGCAAATGTGGGTTTACTTCCTCTAAATTCAACCTTTCCTATTCCTAAACCATTAGCATAATTGGTACCTAAGCGTATAACCCGAAAGTTCACGAAGGTGTCTCGTTTCTTAGCAAAGTCTGACAGTTTGTTTAAATGTTTCGAGCAGCGTTAATAATACTCAATTCGTTTGTTTGTTCGGAGATAGCTACTTGTGTTTCGTGTTCTAGCCGACATTCATTCTCAAACATAGGTTTTTACGCACACGTTGCACATACTAAGGTCTCGTCAAACATATGATGGTCGCGTGGCGTTTTAATCTAAACAGTCAACAAGATACAGGCCTTAACGTCGGCGTTTATATTGATAACAAGTTAAATTACACATTTGATTGATACGTCTGTTGAGAGTTTAAGTAGCATAATCGCAACAACAAAATAATAGGGGGGAATTAATTTGTTATTATCTTAATGTTATGATAATGTTTTATCTCACTTGACTAGATTTTTTAATTAAATGAATCATCACTTTTCTTATGCGGCGTACTTCAAAGATAAGTTGTGATCCTACATGGGACTGTACTATGATCTTAGCACCCCATGCTTCACCAGGACTGTACTATGTTTTACACCTTGCTTCTTCAGGACTGTATATATCTACACCCTTGCTCCTTCAGGACTGTACTAGTTTACACCCCTTGCTCTCCAGGGACTGTACTATTCTACACCTCCCTCTAGGACGTACTATGTTCTACACCCCTTGCTCCTTCCAGGGACTGTACATGTTCTACACCTTGCTCCTTCTAGGACTGTACAATGTTATACACCCCTTGCTCCTTCTAGGGACTGTACTTGTTCTACACCCCTTGCTCCTTCCAGGACTGTACTATGTTCTACACCCCTTGCTCCTTCCAGGACTGTATATGTCTACACCCTTGCTCTTCCGGACTGTACTATGTCTACACCTTGCTCTTCCAGACTGTACTATGTTCTACACCCTGCTCCTTCTAGGACTGTACAATGTTATACACCCCTTGCTCCTTCTAGGGACTGTACAATTTACACCGCTTCTTCAGGACTGACTATTTCTACACCCTTGCTCCTCCAGGACTGTACTATGTTCACACCTTGCTCCTTCAGGGACTGTACTATGAGCTGAGACCCCGTGGTTCTACCAGGACTGTACTATAATCAGGCCCCATGCATGCGCAGAGCTGGTCCGGCCGAAGCCCGGTTTGACCTCGATAGTTAAACCCGGCTCTTTCCTTGAGCAAACCTGGTCCGAAAAGTTCCAACAGGGACTCGCGAAGGGGGGGGGGGGTGAGGGCATGGGAGCCTGTTTTATGACCGACTAGCCGTGAAATTAGAAGATACCCTTTATCTGCAAATTAACCTTAACATGTGTGTAGACTAGTAGTCTGTGGACTGAAGACCTCACTCCCGCCATGTTTTTATCGCTACTACAGTGTTAATAGTAGTTCTGTGAATAGTAGACCTCACTCACTCCATGTTCTTGTCATTACTAGTCTAAAGCGCACTTTTTGGATTTAAAGTTGAAATATTTTCTTTATTCTTCCTTGCATTAAAAGTAGGCTATATATTTTTCCTTTGTGCTCAAGTTAGAAAACAAATTAATAATCTAATTAATACATTGCATTCATATATAATACCCATTTTTCACGCAGTTCAAGACTTCGGTCTCGCGTTAATAATAATAATAAAACTTAGGCTAGATAATAAAGTTTAAATATGTCCCAGGTACTCGATCGTTATACCTAATTTATTCATCATTATAAGATATCACTTGAGATGGCTATTGAATGTAAATCCTTTTGAGCGACCGCCATATTGAAACTGACATCAAGATCTAAAAAAACTATGTGAATCTTTCTTTCGGCAGAGGTTCAAAGAATATCCCTGACAAATTTCGTTAAAATTGGTCCACTCGTTTGACAATTACGGAACAAACGTCTGGGTAATAGACTAAATGCCAAATGGTCGCGTTAAAACTGGCACTTTCTCAGCTGGGCCGATAAAAAAAAAATTGTTTAGAGAAACATTAAAAACGAGATTTTGGCTCTGAAACGGCCCATTAGAAAAGAATAAGAGTGCGTGCTAAACGTGTTAAATTGCCTACCCGATACTACGCGCAACGCACACATTCCGACTCGACGAACATGGCGCTCTTAATTATGTTCTACAAATAAACTCCAGTTACCTGGAATGTGTAGTCTGAATAAAAAGTCTCATTCATTCATTGCTTAAAGGCCGAGATAATTTTACACCAAAATAGAAAAATCTTGTGAACCTGAAGTCGTTGTTTGTTTTGGTATAAGCTATTTTCCATTTTGTTAAAAAGGGAAGTTAACCTAAAATCGTTTATTGGCTCCTACTTTGGTTTCAAGCCCCGGGGTTGGGTGGCCATGTCAGAGAGGTTATATATAATGCGAGCAGAACATAGAGTAGGTCCCATAGCAATGTCGGGGACCTCGTAGTGTGAACAGAACACAGAGCAGGTCCCATAGCAATGTGGGACCTCGTAGTGTGAACAGAACACAGAGCAGGTCCCATAGCAATGTCGGGGACCTCGTTAGTGTGAACAGAACACAGAGTAGGTCCCATAGCAATGTCGGGGACCTCATAGTGTGAACAGAACACAAAGTAGGTCCCATAGCAATGTCGGGACCTCAGTGTGAACAGAACACAGGGTAGGTCCCATAGCAATGTCGGAGACCTCATAGTGTGAACAGAACACAGAGTAGGTCCCATAGCAATGTCGGAGACCTCATAGTGTGAACAGAATAAAGAGTAGGTCCCCTAGCAATGTCGGGGACCTCGTAGTGTGAACAGAACACAGAGTAGATTCCATATCAATGTCGGGGACCTCGTAGTGTGAACAGAACACAGAGTAGATTCCATATCAATGTCGGGGACCTCGTAGTGTGAGCAGAACACAGAGTAGATTCCAAAGCAATATCTGAGTCCTTGAAGTGCAGAAAGAGCAGCACCTGTGGCAAGGTCGGGGACCCTGAAGAGAGTAGAACAGGAAGTGGCGAGGTCAGGGACTGGTCCAATACAAGTGTGCATGTCTTCTCGCGGGCAAGTCCACCTTCTGGTTTCCTCACCTAGCTGTACGCTCCGTACGTGAGCAGGATCAGGAGGGTGAATAGTGGCAGAAGGGCGGGAGGCTACATTGTAAAATACATGTTTTCATCGAACCACCTGGAACACCGCCACGAAACACAGTTTGACAACCACTTGGTCCGAGGCGTCGCTCTCGCCATCGAGACTGGAACTGCCGATGATGGAGACATCGTGGTTGCTTAGGATGGTCCGTCTCACCATGTCTCATCTTCCCCTCGCCTACACACCGTCATTTTCTATCTTTAAGCCGAGTGAATCCTTTAGCACCGCGTCTTACTACCCGTTCGGGTTACACGCACTTAAGCTAATGTGTAATGGTAGAGTGATGATGAGATGAAATGGAGGACCTACAGTTTAACGTGGAATCCGAACCACGGTGGAGGCCTGGGATTCTCCTCATTCACAAGTTGTGTTTAATACACGTCTTGTCAGAGGTGAAGGAAGGGTTTGAGTAATCAGATAAATCTGTTCCGGGACCGAGGATTGAACCCCGGACCCCAGCACAGAAGTCTGACACCTTACCCCTAGACCACCAGGTCACCCGCCTGTTTTATTAGTTAAGATTAATACCCCGGGCCTTGTCGGCGGCACTAATACTTATCGTAAGTGTAGGGGACGCGATTTAAGGCCAGTGTGTGATGCTCTTGAACTCTGGGCCCGCCGTGTGTGGCGCTAGTGGGCGGGTCACGTGGTCTTGCTCTCTGGCTTCCACGCGAGCGGGACCACAGTTCAACTCTCAATTCACTTTCTACATACTTTAACTTTTGGACAGTCACTGAGTTAGTCAGTCGAACAGGACAGTGCTTACTTGCACTTGAAACCAAATAATTGTATCAGACATTGTTCTTTGTGGATCAGTTGTAATTTTAACGCAAAACTGTAAACTTGTTATGTTTAACCAAGGATTTCAGTCACCAATTAATAAACGTTCAATAACTTGGCATCGAACATTTTTCTTTATTAACCAGTGGTTATAACCAAAATCAGTACTCTTCCAGTAACCAAGTGGTTAAAATGTGTGATGAACAACAGAACAAACACGATGATAACAAGAACCCAACCAAAGATTAAGGAAGGTTTCAATGTTTACAGTTTTTATAGCAATACATTTATTTGGTCAAAATAAATACAATTTTACTCCAGTCCCGGCACAAATGTATCTGATTACCAAACCCTTCCTTCACCTCTGACAAGACTTCTTGTGAATGTGGGGAATGCCAGGCCTCCGCCGTGGTTCGGATTCCACGTTAAACTGTAGGTCCTCCATTTCATCTCACAATCACCCTACCATTACACATTAGTGTAAGCGCGTATAACCCGAACGGGTAGTAAGACGCGGTGCTAATAATAATAATTTTACTCCAGTATAAATATATTGTTTAATTTTCTTCAGATGGTTATATCAACCGTTGTTGAATATCTGTCATGAACATAGCGGCATTAGATGATAAACTTTTTAAATGAAGAGAAAAAGTTGTCATTAAATTCCAGGACACCCTCGACAGATATTCAACAACTGTTGATATCAACATGTGAACAAAGTTACTCTGTTTCTACTGTAGAAATATTTGATTTATTTTGACAAAAAAAAAGTGTTTTTATATAAGCTGAAAAAACAACTGTCCTTAGTTCATGTTGCCTATTACATTACCACAGCTTTTCCCAACTACGTCTAGTTCGGATCCAGTTGAGCTAGAAATGTCTTGATCCATAAATCATGCAAAAGTAGCTTGTGGTGAAAGATCCCAAGCTCACAATAAATGTAAATCATAGGAGCTAATCAATCTTCGGATCATCATATGAATTAAACTTTTAAAATAATCATACTTATAAAATTAATTATTTATATTTCCCCCAGCGCGATTTACTATCTATGAGGTCATTGGCGTTTTAAGTCTGCTGATACTCGCTTCGGTGGCCGTATGGTCTAAGGCTCTGCCCTTGCAGTAGAATAGACTGCCGATGATAAGGAGATTGTTAGAATCTAGGTCGGGTATACTGAGAGTAGTTTTTCCAAAATGTTTTCCACTCTCTCTCTCTCTCTCTCTCTACGCAAATTATGGTACACTTCCTCTAAATATAACCTTCCTAATCACTAAAATAACTAGCGGAATTAGTAAATTAAGCGTATAACCCGAATGGGTGGTAAGACGCGGCGCTAAAAAAAAAACAGTCCGCTGATAGTGCAGGTATGCTGAAGGTAGAGCTTTGAAGAATAAAAAAAAACTACTATGACACCCGTACGGGATTTGAGACCCGGCCTCCACGTGTCCGGTAGACCAGACTATAGATGATCCTGACCACGTGCCCAACCATACGGGTCTAGGAAAATATGAATAGGAATATCACTCGACTCTGAAGTGAAGCAAGTGCGTTGGCTCGGTGGCGGCCGTGCAGTTCTTGCGCCCGGTAGGAACAGAGGGGGGAGGCAGGAAAGAGCTATGGGTGCACCGCCCTACGCACCTGGGAATGTCTCTCGGTTCAATGACACTTGTCTGCAGCCTTCTCTCTCGGCGCGGCCTAGCCCGGGAGTGAAAGTTGTTCCCTAACTTCCGTATACCACTTTGATACAATGACGGGACTTCCACCTTCCTGCGGGTGGGGATGAATTACAGTAGTCCGTGGCTTCTTTGGTGCTGACTGACAGCGCACAGCTCACTTCTGACAGTCAACATTAGGTATATACAGTAGCCCCGTGGCTTCTTTGGTGCTGACTGACAGCTCACAGCTCACTTCTGACAATCAACATTTAGGTATGCACATAAATTTTGACTGTCATAAGTGACAGCTGCTAAACACGTTTTCAAAGATCATATGGTTTGGCGTAGGGATACATAATTTGGTCTGGTACCTTTTTAAAGCTGTGGGCTGTCAGCCAGCACCAAAGAAGCCATGGGGCTACTGTACCTATACTTTAAGACCAAGGTGACACTTAGGGTCTTATTTGTAATCGAGACTCCACCCTCAGTCGATCCCCCATTCGACCTGAACCACTGTTGACTCTTGACGTTAGAATCTTAGTATGCAGTATAATTATATATAGTCCTTACAATGAATGGACTTCTATGAAGATGTCTCTTTGTACTATGAAGATGTCTCCTTGTATTTGTTATAGCGCCGCACTTGAAGCGTACAAAATATGAACATGAAACTGGCCCTAAAAACTTTCTCGCTCACTTAGTACAGTGATTAAAAGTCTGTGGTGTGCCGTGGAATGTGTTGGCGGGGTAGTCAAAGCCCCCATTTGACCAGTCATACAGATTTTCTGATCTACACACTTAACAATGGGAATGTATGTTCGTTGATACCTGACCAATGAGTGTTCTACTGAGTGATGAGAACAATTTACAGATACAGTTTACTAACTCTGCTTACCCTGACAACACTTTAATACAAGACTCTTAATTTAAAAGTGGTAACAAATTAAAGCCATCCAGCCAGCCTTGTATGACCTATCGCTTCCGGTTTCTAATTCAGAATAACGGACTGGCTTACACTTGACATTTCCATCCAAACCGCTCTTATTACTCAAACAAGATGACCTAAACAACAGCAACTATATATAAAATATCTCCCCTCTTTGTCAAAATAAACATGACTGCACATTTGATACCGATTATGTCTGTTAATTGGATATTTTGTGTTTATATATAATCCGTGCCATAGTGCGTATGGCTGCGATCATGTACAGTTTTTTTATTTTAACCACTATACCGTTTTGAGCTGTACGCACGTATATTAATTGCACTAATGTGTCATGAATGAGGAAGGTGGAATTTAGAGGAAATGTACCCGTATTCGCGTAGAGGGAGGGTGGGACACCATTAAGTAAATATACCCTCACTACCTCCGACTAGGATTCAAACCCCGATCGTTTTAGTTTTGGGAGTGACGCCATTAATGCGTGTCATGTACACTCTGTTCTCCCGGAAAGGTAGTAGTCGTTCCTTGACGCCTTACACTATGGCTCTTATCTTATAACCTGCACCATAGTAGAAACATGAAAGGTAAACTTGCTTTCAGGGTTAGCGAAGAGCTCCATATCCATTCATTTTTAAAGCAGCAACAGATAAATATCTGCTATTTGGTAAAATATAAGCGGTCGCTTACTGGTAAACTTAAAACTATACTGTAACATAAATATAATATTATTAGCACCGCGTCTTACTACCCTTTCGGGTTTTACGCTTTAAGTACTAATTACGCTAATGGATTAAGAATTGGGAAAGTCGAATTAGAGGAAGTGAACCCGCATTTGCGTGGAGGGAGAGTGGAAAACCATTTAGGAAACCCCCTCCCCCTTTCAGTCCGCCCGACCTATATTCGAACCTCGATCTCCCCGTCCTCAGCATGTAACATAAAGAAAGAAGGGTTCGCTAACTTTGAAATGTTTCAAAGTATAGATTAGACATGGCGGCCATCTTGAAATAAGATGGCGGGTATTAGAACACTACCGTTTAGTCCTTCCAAAACTGTAGCTCTAAGACTTAGGAATCCCGGCAATGGGGGTTGTAACCAGTAATAATATAATGGACCTCGGTGGTCTTGGGGTGAAGTACTCGCCTCAGGACCTGATGTTCGGGGGTTCAAACCCAGCCGGGGTCGACCTATGTTTATTGAGTGATAGAAATCCGTAGCACAACTTCCTTCGAAGGGGAAGTAAAGCCGTTGGTCCCATGTCGATTGTGGCTTGTAACAAAACACTGGAAGGTATGGTAAAATACCTTCCAGGGCAAAATTGGTAGGCCCTTTTGCGCTCACTCCTAGAAATTCATTGTGAAGGTAACAAGGAACCATTACACTTCCTGAACTTCTCTAGTACATTGAATGTATATCAGATAGTGCAGGTGGCACTAACCAGCCAAAGGTCCGAGTGCGTGGCCAGCTGCGTATGGATAGAAATAACATTAACAACTGGTTGGTTACCAAAGAACAGAAGAAATTCGCTGGTTAAAGTTAATCGGGAAACGAAAGCATAGTCGTATTTTAAAACACGTCATTTGTAGACCCCGTAAAAATAGTTTTTTTTGGTTAAATTTAGTTTTTTAAACCTCACTTTTCGGTGTTATTTCGTGTTTATTCAAAATTACATGTCATCTAAGTGATTAAGTATCATTTACATATTGAGACAATGTAGACAAAATTAAAATTGACTATTGAAACCTTATATATTTGCTTTAAAATTTTTTTGTCAAGTTTGTCTGGGTATTTCCCAATTTTGTAGCCTAAAAGTTAGCATACACTACAATTACAACATGGTTAAGAATTTCTGCTATTGTAAATCACATCTAAAAACTATCAAAGGAAAAAGTACTTGATTCCATTTTTGTATGACACTTTTCGCTTTATCCGTCTCACCATTTTTACGGAGCTCTTATTCTTAGTAATTAGCTAGTAGTTAAATAAAACACATTAGTAAGTATTATTTAGAAAACATTTTTATTTCAAAATACTAATGTGTTGTTTTGTGTTTTTCAGGTAAATTGTGGTTGGTTATGCACCCTCTCCCTATTGAATATCACGTCGCCTGAGATTGGGTGAGTTTCATCACCTCGTCTTACTACCTGTTCAGGTTGTACGCAAACATGATCATTACTTTAATGGGGAAGGAAGCATTTTAGAGGTAATCTACCCGAATTTGCCTGTAAGGAGAGTGGGAAACCATCTATGAAAAACCACCTTCATTAGACCTGACCGGTATTCGAGCCCCACTCTCCCAGTAATCGGTAGACCAGTATAGCATAAGAATGACGTCCTCAGACCGTTCGGCCCATGAAACGGGCTTACACTTTTTTAAACCTTGATTCGTGCGTTCACGGATCATAGATAGCAGAATCTCCCCTAGAGTCTGGATGAATTTTATGTTGGACCATAATGCTTTGCAACACCCAACTTTTCTTTTGTTTTATTCTAGTGCAGCGATCTTTCTCAACGTTGTACAACTCACGGTACAAGGGAAAAGGCTCTAAAATAATCAGGGCACACCGTCTCTTTCTAAGGATAGATTTTTCTAAAACCAGTATTAAGATTTGTTCTTTAAAGTTTGAGAGGCTTAAAATCTAAAAATTCACTTTGGTTTTAAAAATAATCTTGATAATGGATTGAAATAGTTTTCTTTTAGCTCCTCAATTTTTTTCCCTTGATTTTTTCACACACAAACCCAACGGCACCCTGCTGAACCATCGCGGCACACCAGTTCTACTGGATCTTTTTCTTGTTTCTTTCGATGATCTTGTGAATCCACAGTAGCGAGAGTTTTGCATTTTGTACACTCGTAGTAGGATTTTGGTGGGAGAATTTTTGTAAATATGAAATACAAACTATTTTAAGGTAAACATTGATAACATTTTACTGTATTATTTTATAGGTGTTGATACCCGCCCCGGTGGCGTGGTTAGCTAACGCTCTAGTTTTGTGTTGAGCTAGACTGCCGAGGACGGGGAGATTGAGGTTCGAATCTCGATCTGGTAAACTGTGGGTTTCCTCAAATGTTTTTCTACTCTCCCTCCACGCAAATGTGGGCTCACTTCCTCTAAATTCAATCCTACAGATTCCTAACCCATTAGCGTAATTAGTACTTAAGCGTATAACCCGAACGGATAGTGCTAAATAAATAAAATATAGGCCTAGGTGTTGATAATACATTTCAAAAGTTACAGTTGCAGATCACTTTACTTAATGTGTGAATATGTGAAAATAGATATAGGTCATTTTTTTTTATAGCTGTCAGATAAGGTTGTTTCCATGATTATTAATTTTCAAACTAGAGTTTGAACCTTTATTTTACCCTGTCAGTATCAGGACTGCCTTGTATTGTTCCACTATGATATAACTGACAAGATAGGATCATAATGTGGTCCATAAAGGAAAGACTGCTTGCGGCCTTTCAGGCAGAATCGAGGGTGCATTCAATTAATGTGTATATGCAATGGGTGATGAGGGAGCAGAATAGAAGCAGAATACAAGCCTGTGAAATGAAATTCCTGGGAAGCAGGCTACGGTACTATAAAAGTGACGAGAATGGGTAGCATGCGAAATGCGTGGGTGAGAGGAATAGTTGAGGAGGGGCTATTCAGTAAAAGATGGAGAAAATACTACTAAGGGGCACGGAAATGTGAAGAAAATGGAGAAGATACCAAAGAAGATCCTGGATATTAAAGTACGGGGCTGGGTGGGGCAAGGCGAAGAGGAAGAACAAGGGACGGGTGGCCAAAAGGTGTGAAGAGGTGATAGGAAGAAACTATACGTTGGGAGAGGCAGACCCGGGCATTGGCCGGATGCTGTTCATGATGATCAAGAAGTCGCCAGTCTAACGAGCAAAACTAATGGTGTTTAAACAAAGAACGAATATATCAACACCAGAATCACTGGTGGTGTTTTCAAACTCAGACAAATTTCTCTTTGACGATCCCCAAGATTTTTCTCTTTCCTCCCCACCCATCCAACACGACCCTGAAGGAAAAAGTCAATAGAAGATATCTCGAACCCTCGAAGCATCAATTACACCCGTGGTGTTAGATATACCACACCATCGTACTAAGTAACTGGCCCCGTGGTGTAGTGGTCTGTGCACCTGGCCACGTGCCTAGCTGTCCCGGGTTAGATTCCCGGCTGTACCTTGCGTATTATTCCCGAAAGGAGGAATACCCCGACACTCACCAGGGTTTGGTTAATTAGTCTTAATTTAAATTTAAGTGTTTCCACTGGTTACACACCTTCATACTTACTATCGCTCTCATACTCACTAACGCTCTCATACTCGCTATCACCCTCATACTCGCCGGGACTCGGAAAGAACCTCCACGGATAGGATCTATGATTAGTATATTTGGGAATCCCCTGGTCAACTGTACATTAGTACTCGCCAATCTGTACATAAACTGGGCTACTAATGATGTAGCCCAAACGCACACTATATTAATCATACTATATTAGTGCATTTTTGTGATAATATATGGAATTACCTTTTAAAAATCTAAAACAATCGTGTATACTGTTTATTTGCTAAGTGTTTTTTGAGTTCTTACATTCAAAGGTCTATACGAACTATGTAGGTATTGGCCACACAGGTTGGCAGTGGTGTTTTTATTTGTGGATGTAGTCGGTCTCTAGAAAGTGGAAACCAAGACCTGTAATCGTTAGAGTTGAAAACCTTGAATGGTTGGTCATTGCCAGTAATTTTGCTTTCGTGTTAATCTATCGCCTTGATTATTGTACTCAACTTGTATGTTCAGCCACATATTACTAGGAAGAATGGTATCTACATACGCCAAGTCATATCGTCTGCAGATGCCACTTTTGACAGGTAGTATCTACATATGTCAACTCTTGTCATCTGCAGCATGTCACTTTTTACATTACTGATAACAAAGCATTGTAATCTGTAACTACAATATATTTTTTTTCCAATGTTGACTTTAATAAAATATTTTTTATATTTCCTCAAACTCCTAACCACGATTTATATTTCTATGCTAGAGAAAGCTAATACTTGTCTTTCATGATTATTTACCTCCATAATGAAGGAAAATTGTACCAAGGTTCTATGTTCAATTACCTCCATAATGAAGTAAGATCACACTTGGGTACCATGTTGAGCTACCTCCCCATAATGATGGAAGATTGTTCTTAGGTCCTAGGTTCAGTTACCACCATAATTAAGGAAAATTATACTTGGCTTCTATATTTAAATATTTACTTCCCTGTTGAAATAATTTAGTACTTAGCATATTCATCTCTAATCTTTAGGAACAAAAAATGCCACTTAAATGTACTCTGAGAAAATTAAAAGCAAATGATAATAATAAATATCTAATCAATAAATTTTGTTAATTTTTTTTATGATTATTCTTTATTGAGGTGAGGTAACTTTTAAAGATTAAATATTTTTTTATCGTATAAAATGTCCTTGGCCCTGATAATGGTATACTGGATTGTGCCATTGGGTAGTACTTGTTTTTTTTTTTAAATACGTCATAACGTCCATTAACTACTCATGTCTTTCTTCACAAGTTGATAGGATTTCTTCTTCATTCCTTTTGTTTGTCTGTTGTTGCTATATCACCTTTGACGAAGTACCTAATTTGGCGAATGTCTCTCACTTTAGATGGGAAGTGTAAATTTATTTTGGTTGATTGCCGAGATAAAAAAAAACCAACCCGACATGTTGTTAAATTAGACGGCGGGGAACGAATATAGTTTGATTACTTTTTAAGCTCCCTTTCTTTCTGTTAGTCGCGTTACCTGCCCTCTTGAACAACTTAAATAAATACCGTAGGCCATGTTTTTGAAGAGTAGTCCATGTTACTCTTACAGGTTTATTTAATCGAACACCTTGCTGTCATATCTACCTCATCAATGTATTTTTTAGCACCGCGTCTTACTACCCGTTTGGGCTATATACGCTTATGTACTAACTACACTAATAGTTTAAGTGATTAAGGAGTTTATATTTATAGGAAGGTACCCTCATCTGCGTACAGGGAGAGTGGAAAAACCACCCGACCGAGATTCGAAACTCGATCTCCCCGTCATTAGCAGTCTAGTCTACTGCGAAAGTAGCGCGTTTAGACCACGTGGCCACCGAAGCAGGATAGTTACGCTATTAGCTTAAGGAGAGTAAGATTTATTTGGATAAAGTGTATCTGCATTTGCTTGGAGGAAGAATAGAAAGTAATTTAGGAAAAAACCACCCTCACTTCACTCGACCGAGATTCGAACTTTGATCTCCCAGTCATTGGCAGTCTAGTCTAGTCTACTAGTCTATTGCGAGAGACCCACTGAGGTGTCACTCTTGCCATAGATTATACCGCTGATGATGGTAAGATCGGGTCTTGAATCCCGGTCGGGTGTATCGAGGGTAGTTTCGAAATGATTTTAACACTTTACCTTCACGCAAATGTCGGTACATTTCCTCCATATTCAACCTTCCCTTTATCCCTAACTCATTAGCACGTAAGCGTATAGGCCGAATGGGTAGTAAGATGCTATTCTAATTTTTTTTAAATGTGAGTGTGACTCTCTAGACGGTTCCGCCAATAAGGCGTGTTAGTTAATAACATTTTTTTAGGGATGATTATCATTTCGAGAGTTTGACTGCACGGATAATGTTCTTGATTGACTCTACCTAGGCTCAACAATACCTATGGTCTGAGGAGGGGATGGCTTCCTCCACTCTTCCTCCACTTTAGTGCCAGTTACACTTTCTATAAATTCTAATTTTCTTATTTCCACCCCATCCGTGAAATTACGCGGATATCCCGCTCTGACAGTGACACGCCAAGCACAATGTTAATAAAAACAACTCTTTCAAGCCATAAATAATTAAATATTTGAAGCACGTGCTTGTTAATACTCTCAAGCATTCTCCACGCGTCACGTTGCGTGGAAGCCTAAGAAAAATAAAATAAAACGGTCTTCCCGACACACCTGATTGTTTTCTTCTCAATATGACTGGTATAACCAACCTTGGATGGTCTGCTCTGCAAGCTTAGATTTTGCCAATCAGGTGCTGTGCTTAGGTTAAATATTGACAAAACCTTTAACAATACACGTACGAGTTTAGTGTTGGCTGGAATTAACACACAATTATTTTCTATAACCCTCTTCATAATTATATAAATTTATAAACATAGTCAAAACCCCACATATTTTATCTGATCTTTAAGAGAACTGCCCAGCTAACGAAAGGTAACTAGTATAGGATCCTAGAATGGATTATTGTGACTAAATTGTATTGTTATTCGCATTTTCCTCTTATCCTGTTTGTTCTCCCTCTGCCAGATAGTTCAACTCAGTAGCGTTAAAGACCCAATTGGTTTTTGGGCGCTTATGAAATTCACAGGCGTGTGTTTATATTTTCTAGTGTGTGGGTCTCGTATTTCGGTACATTATGACAAACATAAGAAACTACAGCAAACACTTTTTGACAAAATTGATTGAATTGTACCAAACAATGACATGTTTTTGTTAAAGGTGATGAATTCCTGGATCTATTGATTAAAGAGAGAGCTTTGGAGGAGCTAGTAGCAAAGTTTCAAGAGGTTGACAAATATACGAGAGGATCAGTAATGAACTATTACCAACTTCCTGGAGGAAAGAAAGATAAAATTACCTCCCCCTCCACCGAACTGTAAGATGATCATTTGTCAGAGAGCAAATAGTATGTAATAGGTGCCCCATATTTGTCAACTAGCAGCTCTGCCAAACGTCAGAAATCAGTGCTGCTACGTGAGATGCGGCCTTAACTAAAGGTATAAGAGTTTGACGAACGCCGCCAACCTTGACTCTTAAGAGATACATCAGAAAATCATACCGCCAAGTTCAAGAAGCGGTCACGAAAGAAAAGAAAGGAAAAAAAACTTTAAATTTTGCAATTACCAAACATCGCGGGAGTCGTTCGTCATTTATCTTCCTCGGGATGACTTATGGTTTCTATTCATCGCTTTTCAAAGCGTTCACAGGTGTGCGTGGTACGTGAAATGTAAGCATGACATTTTGTGTATAGGCTAATACACGTTAAACTTATTCATTTATTTCGCCATTCCTTTTAGGTGTTTTTTTTGGGGGGGGCTCTCCTCAATTTATTTGCATGACCATTTAAAAAAAAATTAAAAAATTAATTCCAAATAAAAAAGACTAATGTTGGATAGTTGGAAATATGTGTAATTACTAAGGTTAATGTGTGATTTTAAGAAAGCTACCGACACACATCGTTGAGCGTGCGGACTAAAAAAAAAGTATAAAACAAAATGGTGTAACCTTGTTAACGGGACGCCATGATACCCGCTCTTTCTTACCGTATTGTGTTCAAATTGTTCTGTCAGTTTTTCTTGTACAGTCTAGTACAAACACACACTTAATAAGATGAACGTGCTGTAAAAAAATATATATATTTTTTATGTCTGTTTGAAGAATATTCCCTGGACCTTCCCTGTATCAGCTTCTTTTCCAACTTACAGTCCACTCTCATAGGAAGGACCTCTCTGACAGAATAGAAGAGCTACTAGATCTACTTTCACGTATTCATACATCAATTAATGTTATCTGCAGCTATCAATTTTAATAGAGATTAGTAAAACCTATAAAATAACACACAAAAATATTGTACAATGTTACCAATGTTGGCAGAAAAAAAAGGTATTTCTTGAAAGGCCCTTTCTATTAAAATTGGACTGTAATTTCATAGCAGGGTTCGAATATCAATCGATTATGTGGTAAAACTAATAACTTTCCGCAAAAATAAACGTATGTAAAGTCCTACATTCACCACCCGAGTTTACTTGGATAACATTTCAAAAAGTTACTAGAAATAGTCCTAATCCATCCCTACGCCTACAGCTGACATCTGTCACTTTGGATAGCTGTAATGAAAACTTATTATATATATATATATATATATATATATATATATATATATATATATATATATATATATATAATATATAACTTATATATATATATATATATTATAATATGCAAAAGGACTGACTGACTGACCACTAATTCTCACACTTTCCACAAAGTTAGAGGGCAGAAATTTGGTACAGGTGTTCTTTATAAGCTAATTAGGGCAAGTAAAGCTGTTTCATTCCGATGTTTTGTGATTAAGGGGGTGAAATCGGGGTAACTACCCTAATCAACAATATTGCTTTATATTCTTTCTAAGCGTTTAGAGGCTAATAATAATGCCTTTGAAAAAATATAGCAATTATTTTTAACCCCTTGGATGCCTCTAAGAGGTAGCAAAAAAAATTAATACAGACAATTAATAAAAATATATAATTACATTATAATATGCAACTCCAATAGACGGTAGAAGTCTGTAGTTTATATTTTACTTAATTTTATAGTGTTTGTGTGAGAGGGCCCGGCCCGGGGCGGTTTGGTGGTGAAGGGGGAGACCCTTTCAGCTACGCTCAACTGATAACGCCCCAGGTAGTAGGCAAGGGGGCATTGCCAAAAATAAAACTCCCCGTGAGAAATGGTCACCTCCTCACGGTGTTTCTCGGGTAGCTCTAAGAACCACGTCTTTAAGCTTCAAACCAAAATTCCTCATTTTCAACCAAAAATAAATAACACAATATCCGTGCGGAGAACGGGGATTCAGCTAATATGGTGATATATAATGAATATGACAGCTAGCCACAGTAATTTAGGCCAATATTACCTATTCATATTTGAGGTCGGTCACAAAGCTTATTTATTTATCGATCCATTCCACTTAACAAAATTATATATCAACTGCACTTTCACAAAAGCTCTAACAAATATAGCTTCAAAATGGCGACCGACAAATTTAAACCTTCTGATTGATCATGACTCAATCAAGGTCTTTAAAATGGTGCACCAACGCAGTGGATAAAAATATTTTATTCAGTTAAATATTTCGAAATACGATAAAATAATCACTAATTTATTAAATGTATAAAAAATTACATGTATTTTATCTTTTCCAAGTAAATATGATGCCTGTATTAAAACGTATTAAAAAGTATTATTAAAGTATGCACTATACTACACGTTATCAATAACATTCCACAACGAATAATAAGTACTTTTAATTATCTTTAAAATGTTGTTACCCGCCTCGGTGGAGTAGTTGGCTAACGCGCTAGTCGTATTGAGCTCTACTGCTGAGAACGGGGAGATCGAGGTTCGAATCTCGGTTGGGTGAACTGGGGGTGGTTTTTTCTAAATGGTTTTCCACTCTCTCTCTCCACGCAAATACGGGTTCACTTCCTCTAATTCAACCTTCCTAATTCCTAATCCATTAGCGTAATTAGTACTTAGAGCGTATAACCCGAACGGGTAATAAGACGCGGTGCTTAATAATAATAATAATAATAATAATAACATGTTTCGGATTGTATAAAAAGAGATTATTAAAATTAATTAAATAATGTGAGAACTTAAGTTTACGTTATTTTAAATGTAAAATATAACACGTAATTAAAAAACCTATCATTGATAACAAAACAGTGATCTTTTACCAGTGTTGGCAACCCAAAACCTAAAAACTTGGTTTTTCAACCATCGTTAAGGCAAAAAGCGATGGTGAACATGCTTTAAGTGGTCTTGTTACTGTCTCGTTAGAAAGAGATAGACTGTCACAAACAGAAACAATAGAAGACCGGAAGTGCTCCTACTGGTTTGATTGACTACACACCTTTTACAATTTTCTCCCAAACTGGCAGCTTTCTTTCTCAACACTTTCACTACGTCCAGAATTCCTTTCCATCAATCGGCGACAAGACACTGACGGCTAAAATATTGTGATCGTCAAAAAAAAATCGAACTCGAGATTTTTATGAATCTCGACGTTTCATAACCCCCCCCCCCCCCCCCCCCCCCCCGAATCCGAAAAAGTTATTTTTGAATTTCCGTCTGTCTGTACGTCGGAGTGGAGCCTAAACTGTTTTACCGATTGGGATAAAACTTTGTATATAGGGTTTTCATAGATATACCCTGAGGAATTTTTGGAATTAGATATCTAACCCTAAAATTAAGGGTAGTTTCCTTAAGGGCGAAAAGAGAGAATCTATTTTTATCAAAATTGGCTTTAAACGATTTTGATTAAATTTCATTTCTAAACTTTGATCAATATTACAAACCAAATGGCCACTTTCTACTTATCATCGAAATAACTTTAAGGATTCTGGTCTGATGCGTAAATTCTAATTTTTAATTTTATCTTAAGTTTTTGAGATATGAAATTACTTATAATTGCATACATGTGGGTCTATTTATAATAAAAATTATTTACTTGAAATATATTTTGATAAAACCAAAAGTTTTCAAGCTATACACGAATATATATTTCTTTTAACTTTTCGAACACCTTAGGTAAAGTATTACGACCGTCCAAAAAAAATCTAACCCGAGATATTGACGGATGTCAACGTTTCGTGACCCCCCCCCCAACCCCTAAAAAGTGTTTTTTGCAAGGCCGTCTGTCTAACCCTAATTTTAATAGCAGTTTACTAAAGAGTGAAAAGAGAAATTCCATTTTCTCAAAATCGGCTATAATGATTCTATCTCTAACTTTAGACTCAGTAGTCAATAATTACCTATTTAATTGGTCAAAATTTATAAAAGAGTAATTTAATAGCAATGCAATAACCATAAGATATCATCTAGTAAAATGACGAAAATTTTAACCAGAAGTGTTGACCCTTGGGGACCCAATATCGATATTTTGTATTGTTCCAAATATACTAATGAAGACGTTAATGCTTTAAAAATAAAATTATTATATTGTCTAGCGCAATTTGTTCTCGGGTTTGCTAGTTTATATTCTACTACGAATTTTGAATAAATATCTCCAATAAAAAAAAAAAAAAAAGAGTTCGTGTGGAATTCCGTACAATTTTGCACGCAAGACATTCAAAGTAGAGGTGCAACAGTTGTTTATCATAACTTTGCACTTATTTGGTGGGTATGGGTGGATTTGGAACTATTTTTTATTTATCAGCACAGTTTTTCTAGTTCAACTCTCAGCTTGTACAAATACGATGTACGAAGTCTCTGGAGGATTATTAATTCAAGAGTTGAAGACGAGTTCGAGAGTAGACCCCCTCCCCTGGTGGGAACCACTTGCGTACGAGCTAGTTGATTGACTGTGCGCTCTATATACCTTTTTTTATATCAATATATTTTTTTACTGCCCGTTCGGGATCCACTCTTATATACGCTTGTGTTTAGAATAATAATAATAATATTTAAAAATATTAGCACCGCGTCTTACTACCCGTTCGGGTTATACGCTTTAAGTACTAACTACGCTAATGTATTAGGAATTGGGAAGGTTTAATTAGAGGAAGTGAACCCGCATTTGCGTGGAGGGAGAGTGGAAAACCATTTAGGAAAAACCACCCCCAGTTCACCCGACCTAGATTCGAACCTTGATCTCCCCGTCCTCAGCAGTCGAGCTCAACACGACTAGCGCGTTAGCCAACTACGCCACCGAGACGGGTTTGTGTTTAGAGAGGGGTAGGGCTGATATAAAAGTATACCCGCATTTGTGAGGAAAGAGAGTAATAACTTAAAGACAATGCGGCCATCAAAGTTGGTATATTAATTTAATAAATTTAGTTTCCTCTTTTAATGTATACATATACAGTATTGACTGTAGAAATTACCCACGCACTCTAAATCAAAAATAAGATAAACCCCACTTAGATATGTATATATTTTATTTTCACACTGCGTCTTACTACCCGTCTGGGATCTAAACGATTTAATCACGTCTCTGAAACATGGATGAAAATAGTATAATTGGAGAGGAGATGCATCAACATTCGCATGTAGGGGTAAGATATCAGACTTCTGTGCTGGCGGCCGGGATTCAATCCTCGGTCCCGGCACAGATTTATCTGATTACCAAACCCTTCCTTCCTCTCTGACAAGACGTGTATTAATAACAACTTGTGAATGTGGGGAATGCCAGGCCTCCACCGTAGTTCGGATTCCACGTTAAACTGTAGGTCCTTCATTTCATCTCACAATCACCCTACCATTACACAATAGCGTAAGTGCGTATAACCCGAACGGGTAGTAAGACGCGGTGCTAATAATAATAATAATATATAATAATAACATTCGCATGGAGTGAGAGTGGGGAAACCGTTTATGGAAAACAAGCCTCAGCAATCCAGGCTGGGATTCAAGACCTGACCTCCAATTCGTCGGCAAAAAAAAAGATCAGGACGAGTCTTGACATTTAATCCACGCGCCCATCGATGCGGGTCTTCATCTAGCTAGTTCACCAATCAGCGTAAAGGACCGCATCAACAACTTAATAAATTACTGTTTCTTATCTCGAGATCGAACTTGGAGACAAAAAAATTGTTTTTAAATCATTATGATCTCCTAAAACTTATACTTAAAATTCTTTCAAGGTCCCCCCGGGTGTATATTAAACTTTATATTTTGTATAATAGAAAATATGTAAGGGGGTAAATACCCTTACTGGTCCTCATCAACCCCCTTCTAGTTGCTTATGTCTACAGATTCATTAAAATTTTTTAAAACCCTCTTACCCGAGTAATCATTATTGTCGAGGTAATCATCAGAAAGATCCAAAGAATTTTAATCTTCTTACCTTCCACCCCCTATCTTTGATTAATTAGTCGCCCTCAAAACAAACCAATTCGTGTCGACTGTTCTGTGTGGAACACCCTTTCTCCGTCCCTTATTTATAACCCCCTCTCTCGCTCTTTTTTAATGACTCTCTAATTAAGGCTCGTCTCGACAGTTCCTGGGTAGTTCGGTCCTTTTCCTCATCCCTTTCTACTACCGACGCATTAATAGGGTCATCAGGGAGGGAGGGGGTGGTGAACTAATGGCACCTCACTCACAGTCTCTCCCGTAGTCAAGTGGTGGGGAGGAAGGCCCGTCCCTGGAATCGACCCGTTTTAAATTGATGAACTACCCCTGCACGGTCTCATCTTCCCTCCAATTTCTTGTACTGGGTTCTGTTCCCTTGACGTTTTATATTATCGATGAGACCTAGTGTCAGGTTCATCTGGTCTCGATTTGCTGGTAACAGGGTGGTTGTGATTCGAATCCCGGCTGTCTAGTGTACTGATTTTCTTTTAATGGTTTCCCCACACACATCATAGTGCACTTCCTGTAAATTATACCTTCCTAATCATTACCCACTGTCTTAGCTAAATGCGTAAAGCTCGGGCGGGTAGTGAGAGATGCGCGTGTGTGTGTGTAAATATCTTTTTGATAGTGTTTATTTTGTCTGGTGTGAAATATGCCTCATTAATGGCCCCTCAAGGCGCAATGCCTCAATTTGTCGACCAAACAATTCTCAAAGTATTCGGTTCGAATCCAGATAATTCATTAGTACTCTAAACCTTCTCGTTTACGGGAGTAGGGGGAAGGAAACTTGGCCACTATCGTATTTTTATTGGTCCGTGTCCGGGTAATACTTAAAAAAAACGCCGTGTCTTACTACTCGTTCGGGCTATACGTTTATGTTCTAACTACGCCAATGGTTTTAAGGATGAGGAGGTTATATTTAATAGAAGTGTAGCCGCATATGTGTGGAGGGAGGGAAAAATAGTGGAAAACCATTTGGGGAGGGGGGGGGGGATCGGTATACACCCGACTGAGATCCGAAGCAGATCAATACACTTTTAAATACGCTGATGAAAAGAGTGGAATTTAAAGAAAATGTTCCCGCGTTTGTGTGGGAGGGATTGGAAGCGTGAAACAGTTTTATTAAAAACTACCCTCGTTACACCCAGTTGAGGTTCAAACTTCCACGCCACCGGAAATCCAGTGAGATATGACACCAAGGGCCTTCAAGGAGTCGAGTGGACTCAAATCCCCCAAATATGGGAAATAACTCCCCACCCCCCGCCAATAATGTGAGATAACTACCCCCCCCCCCCAAGATTTGAAATAACTACCCCCCCTTCCGAGAATGTGAAACGACTATCCCCCCACCCAAGGATGGGAAACGACTATCCCCCTCCCAAGGATGGGAAACGACTATCCCCCTCCCAAGGATGGAAAGACTATCCCCTCCCAAGGTTGGAAAACGACTATCCCCCCTCCCAAGGATGGAAAATGACTATCCCCCCTCCCAAGGATGGAAAATGACTATCCCCCCTCCCAAGGATGGGAAACTACAGTCAATCCCCCATTCGACCAGAACTATTTCGTAACTTGGGAAATTGGTTGTCTCCCAAGACAAGACTGGACCTATAAATACGTCCCTATATATTGAATGTGAGTGGCCCGTATAAGAACCGCGTCCGTTTGCTCGCGAGTTCCATGAACAACTCGTACACCTAGTTTCCCTCTCCACAGAACCGTGACCAAACGTCCGGAGTGGAGTTGAGCACAACCAGAGTGCTGCTCTTTTTTTGGGTTTCACATTCGACTGGGACATTGGCAGGAGAGAGCAGAGGGTCGTTTTTTGGTGCGTGTACAATCTACAATACATGCTTCTAAAGCAAAGGTATTCAATATTTTTATGCCCAGAGGCCAAAGATTGTCTCTTGCCCGTGGGCCTCAGTACTGTACCCACAATATCAGGATTGAATACATATTAAAATATATAGGCTATATCAGCTCATTCTTACACTCACACCAGGGATTAGGATTTCTCGTGAAGTATGTTCTCTGTTGTTTCATAACTGGAGGTAGCGTGATTTGTCTTGTCTTCTAGAGTTGTCATTTGTCAGTTAAAAGTACAGTTGTACAAAAACTTAATAATTTTCTTCACGTAAATTGTAAAAATTGTTTATAAAAAAACGTAAAATACATAAAAAATACGTCTTAATTTTATAATTTTTATGAGCGAGTAGGCTGCAAAAAAAAGTTACGGTGGGTTACGGGTGTCCCACGGGCTGAAGACCCCTGCTATAAATGTTCATTTAACACGGACAGTCACCGCCAAAACCAGTGCGTGGAACTCGTCGCATCCCTTAGTTTTAATATTTTTAGCACCGCGTATCACACACTATCCGTCGGGCACTGTAACTCCTTTGTCCGTCAGCCCGCCAAGGTGGACTGGGCTTAGTTCGTATACCGTGTGCTTTCTTTATATTATTATTATTAGAACCGACGTCTTACTACCCGTTCGGGTTATAGCACTTACGCTAATGTGTAATGGTAGTGATTGTGAGATGAAATGGAGGACCTAAGTTTAACGTGGAATCCAAATCCACGGGGAGCCTGTCATTCCTACATTCACAAGATATGTCTTGTCAGAGGTGAAGGAAGGGTTTGGTAATCAGATAAATCTGTGCCGGGACCGAGGATTGAACCCCGGACACCCAGCACAGAAGTCCGACACCTTACCTTTAGACCACCAGGTTACCCCTGTGTTTATAATGGTCGGGTCTCACCAACACAAAATGACCGTATTTCTAGGTGGCCACTTTTTGTGACTCATACTGTAGCTAGTTATGTTTAATGTTTGTCTGTGTTTCTGAGTCCCGGTCAAGTGTGTAAAAAAGTTTTTCCCTTAATGGTTTCTCACTTTCACCACTCAAATGAAGGTACATTACATAAAAAATTGTATCTTCCTCCTCCATATTTGATTTGCGTAATCAAGGTATGCTGAAATCCCGAATGGTTCGTAATCAAGGTATGCGGAAATCCCGAATGGTTGCTAAGGCTCTTGAGGAGGGGGATAGAAGTAATAAATTTAAATTATAGTTTCTAAACACACAGCGTTGAATGTACAGTAGCCCCATGGCTTCTTTGGTGCTGAGTGACAGCTGACGGCTTTGAAAAGTTACCAGACTAAATTATGTATCCCTACGCAGACCCATATGATATGCAAAACATGTGTTTAGTAGCTTTCACTTCTGACAGTAGGCACCAAAGAAGCCACGAGTACTGTAGATATATTAATAACATAAGCCCCGGCGAGCTCGCGATCTCACCTCTTAGCTCAGGATGAGGTTCTTTTCTCGACAAGAGTTCGCCAAGAGTTTTGTTGCCATATTTTGGCCTTCATTTCTGTTTTCCTTTCCATCTCTTTAAGCGAGTGCTTTTATTCTGTACGTATTTCTTTAAAATCTATCTTCCTTCCTGTGTCGTTAAACTAACGTAAATTGTGGCTAGTCCGGATGTGTAGTTCAGACTCGTAGCAAGCGGAAAAAATGTCAAGCTGGCATAGTCTAGCTTGCCGGCAATAAGGAGGTCGAGGTTCGTTTCCCGATATAACTGACAAAATTTATTATTGGTGACATGTAGGTTTCCCATTTCTTGATGAGGAATTAACGGCTGGATGTTATGTCTGTTTCTGATCTAAGTTAGTTTGCATTTAATGTGCTGATCAGGTCAGAAAGTTCGCATTAAATATCTCAAATAAAAAAACAGTTTTTTTCTCACTACCTTTTCAAAATGAGAAGAGAAAAAAAACATTGGTTTGAACAGCGCAACAAGATTTGAATGTGAGAATAACCTTTGACGAGGATAAATAGTTCTCTTAATAGACAACAACATTTTGTTTGGTTTGTACCAAGTGTAAATTTAAAAAAAAACTCTTCGACGTGACTTGAATGACTAGTATGTGTTGCGCGCGCATATTATCGTGCGTGTTTTGTCTCGTCGTGAGCGAGCACAAAATAAACGTGACTCACTTTGTAATGAACACGATTAACGCGGTTTGTGTGTGGGGGCATGATCACACGCATACAAAAGGGATTAGTAATGTTATTAACTATTACACCTTTTAGTTCCATTACTCGCTGTTAGAGACTTAACCCAGTGTTAGGTCGTTTTAAACACGTTGCCCTTACTTTGTGATTTCGAAAGGTTTTGTTTGCATCTTTTAAGGTGCGGCAAAAGGAGCGCGAGTAATTTTACAGTTTTTATAGCATTACATTTTTTTGGTCAAAATTAATCAACTATTTCTCCAGTAGCAACATAGTTTAGTTTTCTGCACATAATGATATCAACATATCTTGAATATCTATCAAGGCTGTCCTGAAATTTTGTCAAAACATTCTCTTTATTTAAAAAGTTTTGACAAAATTCCAAGACACCCTTGACAGATATTTTATTATTATTAGCACCGCGTCTTACTACCCGTTCGGGTTATACGCTCTTACGCTAATGTGTAGTGGTAGGGTGATTATGAGATGAAATGAAGGACCTATAGTTTAACGTGGAATCCGAACCACGGTGGAGGCCTGGCATTCCCCACATTCACAAGATAACTTGTCAGAGGTGAAGGAAGGGTTTGGTAATCAGATAAATCTGTGCCGGGACCGAGGATTGAACCCCGGCCGCCAGCATAGAAGTCTGACACCTTACCCCTAGACCACCAGGTCACCAACAGATATTAAAGATATGTTGATATCAGAATGTGCAGAAAACTAAACTCTATGTTGCTACTGGAGAAATAGTTGATTAATTTTTGCCAACAAATTTATATTCCATGAAAACTGAAAAATACTCGCACTCCCTTCTCCCCCGGCCTTAGAAATTCTCAACAACTTGTCGAAAACACCAACCAACGACGAAAAAATATTTTTTTCCCCAAGTTGGTCGGATGGTTGATACAAACCACCTGATCGTCAACTTCCTTACCTCATCGTCTGACAAGTTGTTGTGTCTGTAGCGTTGTTGGACCAACCAACCAACCTGGTGCCGGTCAGCCACCGCTTTGCAAGCATTTAGGTGGGTTAGAGTCACAGTGCGTTCTTTTGTTCTATTTAAAATAATGTCACAATACTGAGTATTTCAGAGAAACATTCATGACTCATTCTTAACAAATTACGAAAATCATTTGAATCCATTACTCTTTAAAAAAATTGGCACGGGCGATTTTTTTTCTAACCAATTTATTTGCACGCTTTTTTTTTTGCGATATTTTTATAAATTGATAATTATGTGAATGTGATTCAAGTTTTTTGGTATTTAAATCAGATGGAGGCGTGGCGTACGTTTGTTCTGAGATCACGATAGCTACTGTCAAATTGGACCGCCAATCGGTTAGTGTGTAGGTTCGCTTCCAATTTGTTGTTGTGACGGTCGGGCCCTTAACTTGACGCACTCGCTAGTACTATCACACTTTTGACACCAATGTATGAAATAAAAAATGACTCTTTCACCCTGCAAGCTCTTTTGTTTACATGATGATGATATTCTCTTCTTCCAATGACGAGTATAAGCAATTGACTCTTATTTATACCTGGACACCATTAATCTGGATTTCAAAATTACACTTTTTCCCTTGTCCTATTCTAGGTAGATATAATTTACTTCCGCGGTCTTTTTTTTTTTAATCTACATCCTGGCAAGAAGATTCTTACAGGGTATTTTCGTGAGTAAACCAAATAGTCCGAGATGTAGACGATCTAAAAGAAACAAAATTAAAAAAAAAAACTACTTAAAGACTTTTTTTTACAAAGCTAGATTGTTATAAAATATTTCCGCCCCCCTTTTCCTGGGCCTAATCTGTCAGGATATCTTGCGAGGAAGGGTAGGGACGATAGCAAAATATATGTGTGGGTTCGAAATTATACTGATGGATCTGTTTTTTGGGTTTATTAGTAGCGCTAAGAGTTAATATAAAAATGTTATGTCAGTGTTAAAAAAGATATAATAACTTTGATGTACGCGCTTGTGAGAGAATTGGCTTGGTGGAGAATACTTAGCTACTGACTCGACTGACGCCGCTTGCGCCCCTTTACAGACTAGACTAAGAGACAGACATACCCCGGGCACGAAGGTTTCCCTCTAGCACAAGTAGCCGATGATCTAGTCCGCGTGGTCTCGATGACGGGCAGAATAACTGCCTCTGAGTAGATCTTATTGTGTCAGCCTCGATAACTCTAAAACAAAACCCTTTATAGTTCAATTCGGCCCAGTTGCCGAGCACAACGGGAATAAGTTGTTATGAGTTGTCAGCGTTCTTTCCTAATGTTTACTAACTCATCACAACAAGTTAACTAAATCAGTTCTTTCAGTCTCTTAGTTTCAACACTGTAGCTAAATCATTTCTTCAGCCTCTTAGTTTCACACTTATGTTAGTTTAAAAAAACACCCCAATCTAGGGCAGGGGTATTACATAGAATGAATTAATAATTACTATTTTTTATTTTACTATTATGTTATCTAGACTTACTACTACCTCACAGGTACACTCCATATGTCATAGGAGTGGTGGAAACTGAAAGATAGTAAAGGTCACCATATTTCCGTTCACCAAAACACATGATCTGCAAGACCATATGTTGAGTTGTTGTTACTTTTGGCACTAGAAATTTTCACAACAAATAATTATATTTTTTAGTTTTTTTCTTCTTTTAACCGATTTTACAACTCTTGCCAGCTGTCAGCTACAATCACTCCTACGGCGAATGGATGGTGAACTGTACGAACGGCCCACCCGTATTGTGACGTCTCGCGTTGACATGGTAACGCTAAATGTCTTAAATCTAGAGAATCGTCTCCCCCCCCCCCCCCCATCCCCCTCATATACTGTAATGATCCTAATTTTTATATTTCACAATTTTTTTCAAAATTTAGTTGTTTTTTTGTATTACTTTCTATATCTCTAATCTCTATTCAGCCATTTTGTTTTTATTTTATTTAAATACTCTTTATATAATTCTATTTGGTAGCCACACCACATTAGCGCTGTGTTTATTTAATTGGTTTTCTCTCCACACAAATTCCGAAACAAATATCCCTATCCTACCTGTTGGTAGTTGTGACATTTAAGTTTTATACCCCCTTCAGAGATCGAGTGGTTTAAGGCGTCTTGTCTCGTGTTGGAAGTAATATTGGCCTGCTGATAATGGGAATGATGGGGTTCGAATCCCGGTCGGGTCTGCTGAGTCTGATCATTAATGTTTTCCCCTCTATCCTTTCACGTAAATGCGGGTGAATTACCTTTAAAATGTTCCCTTCCTCATCTCAACACCGTTAGAGTAATTAATGTGTATAACCTGAACAGGTAGTAAGACGCGGGGATAAAAATAAATTATACAATTTTTAATACCTCCCCCGGCGCATGCCCGGTGAGGCAAGGGGGGGTATTCCAAGGCGCTAACAACCTCTTTAACTTCCCCTTCCCACCCGTATATTATTTGGGTTTAAAACGCAACTTTATCGTAAAAATGCGTCCTCATATGAAGGAAGAAACCCCCGTGCATAAGTTTGTTCAGAAGTTCCAGATAAACAAGGGCACGGCTGGTGGCCCGAATCTTTCCAGGAGCACTCGCTCACGTGCGCAACATATCAACCAGACACAACAGCGAGACACTCCGACCTTCTCGCGGAAACAAACGACAATCAAGGACCGCACCCTCGCCGAAACAAGAGCCCAATTAGCAATTACCAAGCTCTGAGCCAGTCATCAACTTTACCGTGCTTACTACATAAAATCCGCCAGGAAGAACCAATCAGATTTTAAAAAAAGACTCAATCAATGCGCATGCACCTAAACCAACCGGTTCAATTTGTGCTTATGCACCAGATACCCAAGCTATACCGTCTCCATCATTGGGCATGCGCCTGAGCTATACCGTTTCAATCAGTGCGCATGCGCCCATAAAGCAAGATAAGAGTACACAGCTTTGTTACTTTTGTGAGATGTTTCGAAATAACTTAAGTGCAAAAAAGGGTTTCGTTGTTGTTTTGTCGATTTGTTTCACGAAACAAGACATACATCGTGACAATATCTAAAAGATTTGTTTGGACTAGAGAATGAAATGTATTAATAATCAGATTTTTTTAAAGTTAATGTTGCAAAGCATCACGGGTCAACGTACATTTCTGTTAGCTTGTGAATTTCTGCGCCACTCGAGCAGACAACAACTCTCTCAGTTGTCGGCGAGCGTGTTAACCAAGCTTTAGGCAGGGTTTCATTGTAAGCGCACCAGCATTTTCGTAGAGAGAGGATGAGAAAACAGGCAAACTCATATGTGATGGATTACTAAATAGTTAGGCTAGCCTATTATATTTGTTAATTATGGTTATAGCCGCATCACTAATTGTACTGTTGGCAACGTAAAGCCCTCCTGAGTTGAAGATGGTCCCTTTATCTGATAGATCGCGAACTTATTTGATCACAAATGTAGCTGACTATTTCCGCACGTCCGTTACAGACTCTGCCTTAAAACATCTGCAAATAATGATACTGGGCAGTGAAAGATTCTTGGATAGCTCAGTGGTTAGAGCATTACCGTACTAAGTCAAAGGTCCCGGGTTCAATTCCCGTGTCCAGGTTTCATTTTTCAATCTAAATATAAAATAGTCGGTGACCTGGCGGTCTAGGGGTAAGGTGTCAGACTTCTGTGCTGGGGTCCGGGGTTCAATCCTCGGTCCCGACACAGATTTATCTGATTGCCAAACCCTTCCTTCACCTCTGACAAGACGTGTACTAATCACAACTTGTGAATGTGGGAATGCCAGGCCCTCCACCGTGGTTCGGATTCCACGTTAAACTGTAGCTCCTTCATTTCATCTCACAATCACCCTACCCATTACACATTAGCGTAAGTGCGTATAACCTGAACGGGTAGTAAGACGCGGTGTTTAATAATAATAATAATAATAATAATAATAATAAATTCTATGTGTAAAGCTACCATGCAAGGCTATGAACTTCAACTTCCCCTGCGAACGTTGACCTTGTGCGGTTACAAATCCTCAGCGCGCGACTACCACATGGATAACATACTATTATTATTACTATTATTATTATATCCGTCGATTCAGTGTCTGGGACTTGCCGGTAACTTTCACTCGGAACATTCGTTTGATAATATTGTGTTTGTTCATCTGCGGTGTAATTTCACCGCCAGGGGTGTCAAAACTAAACGTAAAAGCAACAATTTTCTCAGAGAGTTGAGCTAATAAAGTGCTATAAAACATTCTAGTTCGAGGATACAAAAACCAATACTTGGAATCCGTTTGGGTGGCCACATGGTCCAAGGCGTCACACTCGTAATGGATTAGACTGCCTATGATAGGGAGATCGGGGCTCAAATCCCGGTTGGATGTAGGCTACTAGGATTAGTTTTTCCTGAGTGGTTTCCCCTACTCGTTCCTCGCAAAATCTGGTACACTTTCTTTACTTGCCTCATATCTGTGACATTAGTGTAAATATGCTTTAGCCACTGACGGGTTAATAACGACTTCCCGAGGGATTGAGAGGACTGTTTGGAGGAAAGTCGGCCTGGAGAGAGTTTGTAGAAACCAGACAGGAAGAGACTGGTGCCTCCCCCCTACCCATCACTACAACGGTGTTAGTCAAGCCCACCGACGAGCGCGCAGACACACAAATAACGCTTGGTTGGAGGTTTTTGAAAAGTGAGAGAGATCCATCTCAGAGTATCGAGGCAGGATCAGAACTCAGGACTGCTTGGATCTGCCGGAGATCACAGCGAGTGATAAGACGTACTCTTCTTCCAGAGAGCTCTATGGTTTCCGCGGGAAGGGAGAAATTGATTTCGTTGAAATAGTATTTCTTTTTTCGTGAATAAACATGTAATTTAAAAAAAATAGTTAGCTTACATAATTGCTCAAGATTGAAATGCCGCTCATGGTTTTTACTAAAAATCTATCAGAGAAAGTGTTGTAATCGTAAACAATATAAAAAAGTATTATGTCTTGGCATTTAATGCGAGTCTTACAATTCTGTCTTAACCCCTGCGAGATGATTTAAGACGTGTATCGTCATTTTTCTTATTTTTTTGCACCAGCCACACTTGGGCTATTCGTAAATATTTGAAAGCTTTTGAGATGTGTGTTGCTGGAGGAGAATAGAAAGGATAAAGTGGACAGATCAGGTGAAAAATAGGATAAATTCTGCAGTTGATTCTATGAATAAACTGGATGTCTTTCATTGTGAGAAGCAATGTTAAGAGTGACGTCATATAAGGCAAGGTGGAAGAGAGAAGGCGAACAGGGATATGACGAGTGCAACTGATGGATGACATCAAACAAGGAAAGAAGATAAAGAATCACGATATAAGAGGGAAAGCTACTGAAAGTACATGTTGAGGGAAGCGCCCACTATCCGCACGGACAGAGACTCAGTTCGCTCAGCTGCTCTCGAGTCAGAAGGTGAGCTTCTCGTTTGCGTGCTCAATTAAGTACTGTTAGCATTTCTGTTATTGTTGTCTATAATTGTGCGTATGTGAGTGATATTTCACCGTATTATCTAAATATGGAACGCGAGGAAAAATTTGTAGCTATTAGTTGCATTTTAATTAAAGAGGAGAGAAGAAAATGTAAGAAACGACGATTCTGGGTTCACAACATTAACAGGAAAATACTTACGTTTGGCGAATACCACCCATTATTTCCTGATGACGCCAAAAATTCCGGACCGCACTTTATTTTAATTCGTGTCAGACTTCTATGCTGGCGGCCGGGGTTCGATCCTCGGTCCCGGCACAGATTTATCTGATTTCCAAACCCTTCCTACACCCTGACAAGACATCTTGTGAATGTGTGGAATGCCAGGTCACCACCGTGGTTCGGATTCCACGTTAAACTGTAGGTCCTTCATTTCATCTCACAATCACACTACCATTACACATTAGCGTAAGTGCGTATAACCCGAACGGGTAGTAAGACGCGGTGCTAATAATAATATTTTAATTCCCTCGGCCGGACTTTTTGTCGAATGGCGGGACGGCGGAGAGTCAGTTGTCGGTGGTACCGACCCAGTGGGCGCTTACCTTAAGAGGACTTAATTTGGATAAAGCAACATACCTGTCGAAAGATAGAGCACATAAGAAATACACTTATTTGTAAAAAAAAAAAAAAAAAAAATCAATAAAATGTGGAGACGGATTCGTTACTTGTTTCCGCATAAGTAACGGGAACAGCTCAGCTCGGTTCTATTTCGGCCACGCAAACGCTAGGAGTTATTTCAAAAACAAAACAAAAATGCCGTCAACGAAAACTATTCCGGATATCCGTTCCGAAGTTTTCCTTTTCTACTCAAGGTCGTCCATTAACCAGAGCGAGTGAAAGACCGCCCTATATTGGACACGATCCAAATGTAATTCTTTAGATAAGGTGGGGAAACCGCCATTGCGGTCTATTACGGTCTATTGCGGTAGACTTATTTCTTGTCAAAATAAATGTTACGACACAATCTTACATACTTTCCTATATTCTCATTTTTCTTTGGTCGCCGCGTCTTACAACCCGTATGGGTTGTACACGTAGGCCGCATGGTCTATGGCGTCACTCTTGCAATAGACTAGACTGCCTATGAAGGAGAATTCTGGGTTTGATCCCGGTCGGGTGTCCTGAGAATGTTTTTTCCTGTATTGTTTCCCACTCTATCCGCACAAATGGGGTACACTCCTTCTAAAAATTGCGCCTTTTTAATCCTTAACACATTAGAGGAACCAGTACATAAGCGTATAACCCGGAACGGGTAGTAAGACGCGGTGTTAAACGAAACTAATAAGCTAATGTGTTAGGGATGAGTAGGATTTGATAGGCAATGTACCCGCATTTGTGTGAAGAGATTGGTACCACTACTTAGGGGAAAACATCCTCATTACATCTGATTAGGATTCGAACCCAGTCTCCCAGTTATCGGTGGTCCAGTCTTTTGCATATTCTCTGTAAAGCTCGTGACAAAAAATTCTGTTATCCGAAACCAACTCTAACTATCTGAAAATAGGTGAATAGTGTGTGTACTTTTCATGAATAAGTCAATCTTCAAATATCAATTTTGAGCACAATTATATACAAACACTTTATCACTAACAACTACCCTTAAATAATATTATTTTTTAAAGAAAAATAAACATTCTAATGTAAAACACCATCCACATATCCATTTTGAACAAAATTGTTTAAGCCATTTTTGAAAAATCTTTTTTCATTAAGCTACTCATGATTTTGGGTATGTATATAAAATAACGATCTTATATCGAAGTATTACCAAATTTGGACGAAATCTATTGGTCACTTTCGGGTGTAGCCCCAGGTACGGGACGGACAGACAGACAATCCCTCTTTTATTCAAGTTCGGATAAAAGGGTCAATCAAGATACATCGTATCTAAGTAAAAAAAACAACAAAACCTTTAATGATTACAATATTCTAACTATATGATAAAGTAAGGATTGTTTTAAATATATTAATTACTAAATTATTATTTTTTGTTCAATTCTTACACCTCCCTTTATTAGGTCTGGAGGGACATAGGCCCTTAGTCGTTACGCCCCCAAAGTAACTCCAGAGAGATATTGTCTCTAATCGCGGTGGGAACGGGGTCTAACACTCAGACTAGTCTAACGGAGGGTTCTTTGTGCCGGGTGTGCTGAGGGTATTTTTTTACTAGACGATTTCTCACACACTCCACTCAAATGTGGTTATTGGTTCAACAATAATACCCTTGTTTTCACGAGATGCAAATATCAAAATTTTTTTTAACAGACATTTTCTTATTTTAGAACATTAACTATTCTCTAAATCACAACTCGTAACATTGCCCTCATAATAATTCAGCCGGTTTTACTATTCGCCATCATGATAACCATAACCTTTTTTTTTATATAATCTTCAAATAAGTATTGAAATGTTAAGGACTTTTTTTTATCCATAGGGGAGACAAGGAAGGTAGACTTTGTACCATCATTTGAATGGATTAAAAAGGGGAAACCGATTTAGGATAGAAGAGAGGGATTACTTTCTAAATTAACTTTTTTATACATATAGCACTGCGTCTTACGATAATGTACTGATTACGCTAATGGTTAAGTAAGTGTAGCCGCATCTGCGTGAAGGGAGAACAGAAAACAATTTTGTAAAAACCACACTCGGTACATACGTCCGAGATTTGAACCTCCATATCCCCGTAATCGGCAGTCTAGTCTCCTGCGAGAGTAGCGCGTTAGACCACGCGGCCAAACCCTTTTTTCTAAAATACGAATCGATTGGGGAAATTCCGTAAATTCTTTTTGTTATTAAATTAATCTAAACATGTTTATTGAAGTCTATCGAGGTTCTAGAAATAAATCAATGGCGGTATGCAAGAACAAGGATGAGTGAAATGGGAGTGGAAATAGTCAAAGGTGCGTTGATTTGTTATCCATTCTGTTTATCTTCTGTTTCACTCAACCTCTTTGTTGCATACTAGTATTTATAGGATCTGTTGATCAGTTCGTGTTGTGGTCCCCCAACCCCCACCCTCGCCCCTCCATGGTCTCGGCGTGACAGTGGGGCAAGATGTCCCCTCTCATAGTTTCACTACAACAACCTGAATTCATTCTGAGAGGAAATTACCGCTACACGAGACAACAATACACTCTGAGATAAGACTCGGGAATATCTGAGCTCCCTCTGCTACCACTTTGAACAAGGTGTGATACAGTCTGTGCTGATATTCTGTAGACATATTGGAACAAGGTGTGATACAGTCTGTTCTGATACTCTGTAGACATATTGGAACAAGGTGTGTTACAGTCTGTGCTGATATTCTGTAGACATTGGAACAAGGTGTGATACAGTCTGTGCTGATATTCTGTAGACATATTGGAACAAGGTGTGATACAGTCTGTGCTGATATTCTGTAGACATATTGGAACAAGGTGTGATACAGTCTGTTCTGATACTCTGTAGACATATTGGAACATGGTGTGATACAGTCTGTTCTGATACTCTGTAGACATATTGGAACAAGGTGTGATACAGTCTGTTCTGATACTCTGTAGACATATTGGAACAAGGTGTGATACAGTCTGTTCTGATACTCTGTAGACATATTGGAACAAGGTGTGATACAGTCTGTTCTGATACTCTGTAGACATATTGGAACAAGGTGTGATACAGTCTGTGCTGATATTCTGTAGACATATTGGAACAAGGTGTGATACAGTCTGTTCTGATACTCTGTAGACATATTGGAACAAGATGTGAACCTCTTAGTCGGAATTTAGACCTCGATCTCCCGTTCACAAGCAGTCTAGTTTATTGTATGTCCTAGAACATGCTGTCAACAAAGTGGGATTTTTTTTTCTTTACAAAATAAGGGTTTATAAACAAATATTGTTACAATTAATATGTAAATATGGTTGTGATACTATATTGACTCCCCCCCCCCCCTTAAGCATTTAGTCTGCTTTTAATCCACTCCGATTTTCTTTTACACCACGTGTCGCTACGCTTCCAAGCTGTCCTCGTTTAACTACGTTAACAAGATAGGGACGAGGAAGGTAGAATTTAGTGGGAAACCATTTAGGAAAAACATACCCGACCTGAATTCGAACCCTAACCTTCGCTCCCGTTCGCAACCAGATGAGCATGGCTCTTAGTACGCGTTACCGATGATGCCAGAATTTGTTTGTAATTTGGGATACTTTGATTTTCTTACGGATGGACATTTCGAGAACCTTTTAGAAAATACAAACATGTTTTTTTACTGTCGACATTGATAGTATTTTATTACATATATGTGATAGTCGCGCCTTACTATCGGCTCAGGTTATACATATATATGATAATTACTCTAATGGATAGGGATCAGGAAGGAAGTATTTTATGGGGATTTACCCGCATTTGCGGGGAGGTAGAGGGGGAAACCATTGAGGAAAAACCACCTTTATCAAGACAGTATAGCACGTGAGTGACGCCTTAGACCGTTTGGCCACTGAAACGGGGCTACCGTGTTATTATTGTTATTTTATATGTATTAATAATATTGATCAAAAATGACTGATACAGATCCATTGACTTGACGTATGGATGCTTGAAAGTAGATATAGTAACTTTTTTTTCTAGCTGTCGGATATGTCCATTCGTAAGAGAACTGTGGTATAGCTCTGGTTAATTAATCTGGCTCCCACTGTGTTTCCTACTGGATACGATATAGTACCAGGTCCTTATCTCCCCCACCTTGTTACGGAACAACGCACGCCACTGCGGAATGAGTCATGACAGGTTCTGTTAGTTAATATTCTGTTTCAATTGAAACTTCTCAGCTCCGAGGAGACTGAGGGCCTCACTGATTAGTCCCCAAGCTAATTAATATTGCTATTATTGCGGGCGAAACTCTGAGCTTGTGACACAAAACGTGACACCATATTTCGAGGTTCATTAATTTTTCTTTTGCAGCCAATTATTGGAATAATTAATTTGGCTACAGATAAAGCCTAATTTCGTAATTTGAGAAAGTTCCGTCGAAAAAAAAAATCAGAGCAATTCGGAGAGTTGATTATTTTGATATTAAATTTCTTTGGGGGAAGGGGGGGGGGGAGATGAGGGTGTTGTCATCGCGTCCTACTAGCCGTTTGGGTTGTACACATACTGTAGATTATAATTCTCTCTTGGGGTAAAGATGAGGAAGGAAGTATTTTAAAGGTATTCTATACTCCATTCACGGTAGGAATTACTCTCTGAAAGGTCTTTTTTCCTACCAATATCCCACTATATAATATATTTCTGGTAGGGAAAAAGTTCTTTCAGGAAACAATTCCTACTGTGAACAGTCTTTACCAAGATTTGCGTGGGGTAAAAGTGGAAAATCATGTAGTAAAAACCACTCTCAATAAACCCGGCAGGTATTCGAACCCCGGTCTCCCCGTCATCAGTAGATTAGTACCTCGTGACAGTAACACCTAAGGGCTTTGACCATTCAACCACCGAAACGGGTATTGTTAATGTTAATTATTTTTAATTGAAAATAAAATTTTAAAAATACTTGAGTTTCATTTTTTTTCTTCTAAATTTTAAGCCTTGATATCCCTGTTACTATAATTCAGTTCTTAACAAGCCACCTGTGAAGGTATAAAGGTTTAACCTTAGTTTGGAAGGGAACATCTGGTCACTCGACACCTAGGAGAGAGAAGTATTGTGATTGTAAAAAAAACCTCTTAACTCGAGATTTTGATGATTATTGTCGACGTTTCATGAACCCCTGAAACCAAAAACGTGGTAATAGCTATACCGTCTGTCTGTACCTCGGGTTAGAACCAAAACGGTTTAAACGATTGGGCTAAAACTTGGTATCTGGGGTTTTCATAAAGTACACCCCCCACACCCCTCCCTACCTCTGAGTTTTTGGAATTAGTTATCTAACCCTAAAATTAATTATACTATAACTAGTTAAACATGGTTGGAAATAGATGCAAAAAGTCATTTTAAAACTATTTTAAAATAATTAATAATAATAATAATAATAATATTATTTAGCACCGCGTCTTACTACCCGTTCGGGTAGTACTAATTACACTAATGGATTAGGAATTGGAAGGTTAAATTATAGGAAGTGAACCCGCATTTGCGTGGAGGGAGAGTGGAAAACCATTTAGGAACCCCCCCCCCAGTTCACCCGACCGAATTCGAACCTCGATCTCCCCGTCCTCAGCAGTCGAGCTCAACACGACAAGCGCGTTAGCCAACTACGCCACCATGGTGGGTTTCAAAATAATTGAAAAGAATGCAATTAATGAGGCTGCTCTTTTATTTTATTTGTCTGATGCGTTTCTATGAGTCTGACGATGACCAGCTCCTTTGGTTTGCACCCCCGTTTGATGAGTATAGTAGTTTTCACGCCGTGCGGAAGAATTTGACGGTACGACCTACTTTTTTTTTTAAGAGTCGCCGTACAAGGGAGTGCTTTGCACTTTCGTTAAACGCCCGTTAGAACAAAAAAACAGATAAACAAATAGTTTACTTTTGTGATGTCATTATGAATACGACGTCCCATACGTCATCCCCCCACTCGAAGTTACCAAACTCTTCAATCGAGGAAGAAAGTAAAACTCGCTTTTGGAGAAAGTGAAATATTTGTTTGTTCTCTCTTCCTTTCTTCGCGGAGTCTCTACTGGTTGGTTACATTCCATCTTTCTCTTTTTTTCTTTTTTTTTTACTCCTTACTCGTAATGCCTTGGATCCTCTATTATAAATATGTTTCATTTAAAGGTGCATCACTCTAGCTTAGAAGTAAGAGAATTAGTTTTAAAAATATTTTTGATTTCTTTTAAAGAAAGAATGTTTTTGTGGTATGTTGTAAACAAGCGAAGTAAAGTGACTTTTTGTCACAGTTTGTGGAAAGTAGATTAAAAGGGACTGACTGACATAAAAGTGTTTTTGTGTTACAAATGAAAGTTCGAGACAACTGAATATAGGTGGGATTCCCCAGGAAGGATTATTGCGTTTTAACGATCGTCACTGTTTAGACTTTATTAATGAGCGGAACTATTTACTGCTTCCACACAAAACAAAAGAGTAATGGCATCACGTTTTAAGGTCTAAGCCTAGCTATAAATTCTATCTTAGCATTAAATAAAACCATAATTATTTTAGGATCCAGGAAAGTTCGCTTTTAATTTGTTTTAACGATCTTACCTACTTGGAATGCTCGAAATGCTGTCCGTCGTGTGCAAGGCAAGTATTATTTATTATTATTATTAGCACCACGTCTTACTGCCCGTTCGGGTACGCTAATGTGTAATGGTAGGATGATTGTGAGATGAAATGGTGGATCTACAGTTTAACGTGGGATCCGAGCCACGGTGGAGGCCTGGCATTCCACACATTCACAAGTTGTGATTAATACACGTCTTGTAAGAGGTGAAGGAAGGGTTTGGTAATTCAGATAAATCTGTGCCGCGACCTAGGATTGAACCCCGGACCCCTAGCACAGAAGTTCGACACCTTACCCTAGACCACCAGCTCACCCATGCAAGACAAGTAATTAACCCTATTAACCACACTTAAGCAAGCCGTATGGCATAAGGCCGCGTAATGTCGACGAATTTGTCACGAATTATGTCCTTCAATTCAAGAATTGTTTGGGGTTTGTTCTTGTACACAATATATTTAAGAGTACGCCACAAAAAAGAAGTCCGGTGATAGCTCAAGTGGTCCCCTATGCGGGTGCGCCGTCATGCTGAAAGTGCATACCAATCTTATTTTCGACCCAGGTCCAAAATTCTCTTTGTAGGTAGGACATGTCCTCATTAAAAGTATCATCAACCCGCCTCTGTGGCCGCGTGATCTAAGACGCTACTCTAGTAGTAGATGAGACTGCCGATGACGGGGAGATCGAGGTTAGAATCTAGTTTGGGTGTACCGAGGATGTTTTTTTTTTCAAAATTATTTATCGCCTTCCCTCCACGCAAATGCGGATATACTTCCTAAAAATATAGCCTTCCTCATCCTTAAAACATTAGTGTTATTAGTAGGTATACTTAGGTGAATAACCCGAACGGTTAGTAATACGTGGTGCTAAAAAAGAAAAACAAAACAATACCATCAAAGAATATTGTCCCAATTAAACCCAAGCAAGAAATTCCTGCCCAAGCTGATACTCCTGGTAAGTTCCCATCTTTCTCTAAAGGCTGTAACACTGCTACCACTACATTTACCATCTACTTCTATACAGGCCCACCGAGAGAGGCAAAGGGAGTGAAATCCTCGGGGCCCAGCTTGGCTTTGAGAATTTTTTTGTACTCATTTTTAACGAAAATATACACGTTTAAGCGAAACTGAATAAAGTGCAACATAATACGAAATTTAAATTAAGTACACTAATTAGCACAATTTAAACTTGAGTGGATGAGGCATAAACAAGATTATAGGTTATGCCATTAAGGCTTTTGAAATGTTGAGGACTTAACGGAAGAAGTCAAGTATCTTAAAGATACACAAGACAAACATTTGTAAATCTACTCTGCAGCCCCTAAAACTGCTCAACAAAATAACAACTCAATATTCCAGATGTGTTGCTTTGCGTACTTTCTGCTCACTCCCAGTTTATGTTGTTCAAGCAGAACGATCTCTTAGTGTGCTAAGCAGAATAAAGAACTGCTTGAGACCAACAATGAGTCAACAAAGACTAAGTGATCTGGGAACACTATACATTGAATCAAGACTTGCACGGACATTGAAATCATTCAAATGTTCGCTGATAGAACAGTTCGAAAGGCGAACGTTAAATGACGGTTATATTCTAATTTATCAGGTCTTAGCTAAATTGTCAAATTTAAAAAAAGAGAACCTGAGAAATTAAACATCTTTTAAAGGAATCAAAAGTTAAGCCTTTTATTTAAAGTTATTTTCTTCGACTTTTCAATATAACACATGTGCTGCAAATGTGTGCACTTGTATGTTGGTTGTATTTCTGAAAAATTCTCGTGCATAGTTGTCTTGGGAGAATTTTCTTAAAATCGTTGTTAAAAATGATATACTAGTTTTGATATTTACATAACAGTCTGAAAAGTGCAGGTTTTGAGATTCCCCTTTTTTGGGGATTGTAAGGGGTCTGAAAAGTTGCCTATTAAAGTAGTGGAAAGGAGGCCCGACAAAATTATTTCCACTGTCACACCGGGCGACGAGGGCGCTACTCGCTAGTAGAGAGTGAGTCACGTGACTCTCAAGGTCGACTACTGGCATACTGGATATCATCAGAGGCAACCGTATGGTTACTATTGGGGAACAGCGTTGTCGTTTTCGTGTGCGGTTTGCTCTCTCTTTTTCAAATATGACAATTTCGCAACGCTGGTTTTTTGAGGTTATTACCCCAGTACACCGCCTTCAGACATAACTGAGAGAGAGAATATAAAGCTTTTTTTCCTTAAGACCTGCAGATCCCTCAGCAATGCTATTGGGTTTAGTAAGAAGCGGCAAAAGTTGAACAGGTCCAACTTCTCTAACTACTGCTTTTTCCCTCGCCGGCGAACGCTAGTAGCCGTTATTTTTGTCACACTAGGCTACTTACTAGCTGCTACTAAAGTAACACAGTCTTTAGCTAGCATGTGGGTTAACATCGCTCCAGTATACACAATTGTGGTGATTGATATACTGGTTCAATTTAAACGTAGCTTCATCCGCCAACCATAGCTTCATTGGGAAATTATTATACACGTGTGATTTCTCAACAGCAACAAAAAGTTCATAAAATTGTACCCTCCTATCTGAATCTCCATGGAATGACTGTTAACACACGATATATTAAGCTTCGTATGCATATGTCTAAGCAACCTACGAACACTTCTCTCGCTGATACTGAGCTATTGCGAGAGACTTCTACTAGATTCTGCAGATTGCACAACACAAATTATCGTAATTTGGCAGCCTTTTCTTCATCATTTGTTGCTGAATGTGATGTTCCGGCTCTTTTGGCCACACACACACACACCACACACACACACACACCTGTAGTTTCAAACTTTCTTGATAAGACTTGCGCTGCTACGACTCTGTACTTGTTGTGTATCAGATTCTTCGGGTACGGCCAGACTGAGCGAGCGAGTACAAAATAAAATAGAACACATTGGTTATATGAGAGGTGGCCAGACTGGAGCGCACGCTCGAGCCGGTACAGTCTAGTTTACAGGCGCTAGGCAATATTATTGTATGTTGGTTCATTGAGTGCTAGGGAAACTTCTCATTTTGACATTTTTATTATTGTCGATAAGTTTTGCACACTTGCTACTGATGGCCTAATTTAATTGGTAAGATCATAAACCATATATAAATGTGTGTGTGTTTGTAAAACTGATATGTTAAAATACTTATATATTATAATCAAAGTAGGCCTTTACAAATCAGAATCACCATTAGCGTGGAGAGAGGATGAGAAAACCACAACAATAAATCACTTGTCAAAAACCACCCTCGGTTCACTGAGCCAAGATTCGAACCTTTGCCTCCTCGTCAACAAATATCGAGAACTATCTGCTAATTACACGCTCGCTCGCCAGTCTGGCCACCCAGTCGTTCGCTCGCTTTTCAGTCTGGCCGAACCCTTCTGCTAACAAACAGAGTTTGTGTTTATTTTATAATGAAGTTGCCTTCGTGACAGCTGGAAGACTCATGGCTTGACGTATGTGCGCAAACAAATGTGTTAAATAGTGTTTAGAATCTTCAGTAATCTTATTTCCGTGGAAATCAAACTACATGAAATGTGGTTTTTGTCATCCCTTTGCAATGTTTTATTGTCTCTAGAAACAAGATTTTGCTTGTCGTCGTCTCTGTTTTTTTTTAATCGATGTCCTTCCAATCCTGACCTGGGGAAGGGGAGGGAGGGGCAGCGCGAGTCGATACTGACCCTCCCGGTGTGTATCGATTACGTTATTTTTTTATATTGCTTTCCTAAATAGGTTAGTTTTGTTTGACCTTCACGTCTCGCCTAGAAGGTGTTTGACGAGAAAGTTTTGAGTTTGTTTGGAATCTATTTGTAACTATCGGTGCACGAAGATCCGTTCTCGGGGACACGGAAAAAGGGGGGGGGGGGTTCTACAATCCAATTTCCATAAGAAGGACCTTACCTAACAGCTAGGGAAAAAAAGGTTTTGTCCCCTTATCTTATTTCTCTTTCGGGGTTTCACGCATATGTACTAACTACGCTGATGTGTTAAAGATGAAGTAGGTTAAATTCAAATTAATTGTAGGCGCATTTGCCTGGAGCGAGAGTGTAAAACCATTTAGGAAAAAAATTGAACCCGGTACCCCCATCAGGATTCGAACACCTATCTCCCCGTCATCGGCAGCATAATCTATTGCAGATGAACGCGTTAGATCATGAGGTCACCAAAACGGGCCTGTAAAATTTACTAGGTCTACTTTCACTGTCACTTTTTATAAATATTATCAACTAGCCTCCTTCCCCGTAAAAAAATATTGTAAAGAATCCTGTAAAACAAAGCTTCAAATCATCCATCATATCAATATAAAAACAAAAACAAAATTTACTTTTTTTTTTTTAAATACAGTCCTACCATCACTGTATAGCCCCTCCCTCTTTTTATCATCCCTCCTATTTTCATCTCATTCCTCTTTCCTCACCCCTATCCCCCCTCCGCCGCCCCCTTCACCAACCCCACTTTCCCATCAACTTTTTTTCAACGACTATATAATATACTATCGACTTTTTTTATGAGGAATAAATTAAATTTTCAAAATAAAATATAACCTATGTTACTCGCTGCTAATGTAGCTTTATATTGGTGAAAGAATTTTTAAAATAGGTCCAGCAGTTTTTGAGTTTATCCATTACAAACAAAAAAACAAATCTTTCTTCTTTATAATATTAGTATAGATAGGGCCTACTTATAAAATAACACAAATAATAGTGAAATGTTATCGATGCTGGCCACAATAAAATTTGTTTGTATTTTCTGGAAATATCTTCCTTCGAACATTGGGCTGTATTTAGTTCGATGCCAGCGTGTTTGGTTAGCGTGTTTGACTTTGACCAGACAGCTTGGGACGTTTCCGTATATACAGTTTAGTCTCGGGCGTCAACAAATGGACGGATGCATATATCGGTAATATAGATAATAGGTTGGTGGACATTTAAAAAAAAAATGTGGTAGTATTTAAAGTGCACTTTGTAAACCTACTGATTATATTAGCACATTACTTTTAGACTGACTTAAACTGTCTTAAACATAAAATATACAACATTCAACTATCATCCATTAATTAATCGTCTTGAAAGGAGAAACATTTCACTAATGATCAATTTTTCTGTCCGTCTGGGAATCGAACCAGGTCCCTTAGCATAGTAGGCAAACACGCTGCCGACTGAGCTAAGGACCAGTGGTTCCCAACCTGGGGTGTGTGAAACAATTCAGAAATAGCATTAAAAATCATAATATAGAATTGAACATATATTTTTTTATTCAAAACCCTTTTCCAAAGTAATTAAGATAATTATTTATTACGGTATTGGCAACACTGCCTATTAGTTGTAATAAACTCGGTGACCAACCAAAAGTATGAACGCAAGTGTTTCAAGCTCGTAAGCCTCTGATTCGTCCCCCAATTCTCCTCTCGACCAACCTCCTTCCTCCCTAAGCCAGGGATCCCCAAAATTGTTAAACCAAAGACCACCTTATACTTGAAAAAATATAAGCTGGAGCCTTAATAGCATATTTTATAATAATTTTATGAACATTTGAACGACAGTTAACGTTTTCAACTAGAAACGTGTCGTACACAACAAACGGAAAATCTCACTTGTTCTGGCTGCACCTTTGGCGAATGTATTTTATTCAGATTTGAAAAAAAAAAAATCCTAATTACTGATGCTATTTTTTATTGTGAAAAACAAATAAAGAATATTCTAAAATTACCTCGCGTAGGATGAGATAATTGGGGTGCTCTGTGAAGCAGTTTGAAAAACGCTACCTTAAGCTACAGTTGCGGCCACGCACATCACCGAATCTTGAACTATGACTCAAAAAAACTAAACAGCTGTGTCGACTTGAACTGGAAAACGATTTACAGTGTACGCTGTCAAAACATCAAACCTAATATCACAATAATCTTCAGTCGCCTTTTCTACCACTATCCTGCCAGTGTACATTGATTTTTGTATAACACAAAGAAGTGGCTAGAAATCATATATAAATATCTAAAAAAAGGGTGGGGGTATTCGATTATCTATCAAAGGGAGAGAGGAGGGGGCTTCAGCTGAAAAAGTTTGGGGACCATTGTTATAGACTAATAGTTGGATGAATGATTAAATTATTGTTTAATGTTTCATACAAAAAAAAAAGTTTAAATGTTAAACTGATATGTGCAAAAAAAAAAATTATAGCACCTTGCTGACCACCCTTTCGATTTATACGCTTGCAATATTTTTTTAAATTCTATTTTGTCCCCCCTCTCTATTCCAAACGCGAGTGCCAATAATAGCTCTTCTTCCACGCAAATGCGGGTAATTACCTCTAAAATACTTCCTTCTTCATCCCTAACCTATTAGAGTAGTTATCTGAACAGGACGCAAGATGCGGTGATAATATTATGGTACATCTATATATAGGCCTTTTTATATATAAATAGGTATTTATACAGGCCTCTCTCTCTCTCTCTCTAATAAATATATATATATATAATCTCCCGGTGTGTGAAATAACAAGCAGTTCAGTCGAATGGGGGGGATTGGTTGACGTCCCAATCTCGACTATACATTAGGCCTTTAGTTTTTTGAACGCATTTTGTCATACTGCCCGTCGGGGTCATTCGCCACATTTTCACTGATTAGCTAGGGACGAAAAAGGTAGAATTCAGGGAATGTACCCGCATTTGCCTGGAAGAAGGTGGAAGCCAACTGTTTAAGGAGAGGAAAAAAAAATTCTAGGCTGGGATTCAAATCCCAACCTCCACATCCTCGCAAAACCTGAAAATACGAGCCTGATACCTTGGTCTGCGTACTCGCTGATGTTTCTCTACCCTCCCCCCACTGTTGTTTTTTGTTTGCTTGGGTCAATAGGTTACTGCCGTACATCAATGAACTGTCATTACAACATTCAGCTGAATATTGTCATCAGGACACAGTGATCGAGTGGTTTGAATCACGACTAATTTCTCTGGAAATGTTCTTCCTCGCTTCCTACCTCCTTATCCTTCCTTCTCCCTGGTGAAGAATGCTGGATCATTTGGCCTCCTCGTCTCTGCTAATAGTTAATGGCGCTTATTTTAAAAATAACAAAAAATTGTTTTGAGTAGAATACAAATTTGCAACGTAAGTAAAATTCTGTTAAATTAAACCTGTATTTTATATAACTTTTTTTTTCACGTATTTTACTTTAAATCTGTCAAGGCCGTCTACGACTTCTTTTTTCCATCTCTCTTTGAATATTTTTTTTTAAATTCCGCCTTGATAAAAGAACAAAAAAAAATCCGTATTCGTCGAAAATTAGATTAAATCCAGAAACTTGACCACTACTTTATATTCTTTGTTTGTTTAATTAACCATGAAAACTGTTTTATACGATCGAACCCGTTTAAAAAAGGAATAATTTGACAAGCGGTAGAGTTAACCCCCTTCCCCCACCCCCTTCCGATGTTGACTCTGGTGGTCATACGGTCAAAGGCGTCAGGCTCGTGATAGTACTCAATTGCCGGGTGACGCGAAGGTCGAGTCTAGGTCTTAGCCGGGTGTATTGCGGGTGGTTTTCTCATGATGTGAGGGGCCATCGTTTATAAAACTACACTAAAACCTTGTTAATCCGAACTAGTTGGAACCGAAGCTTGTTCAGATTAAGCGGTAGAACACATGGATACAGCTTTTTTTTTTTTTTACGAATATTAGATTACATTTGAATGAGTTTATTCAAACTTCAATCCATCTAACTGATGTATAACACGTGATATGTTTTGTAATTACCGTTAGTTACAGGAAAACACATTGTGTTGACCACAACATGTAAATACTACAATTCTCTTTTAACTTTACGTTTGTTAACCTATAAAATATATTTTATCAGAAAAATAAAAGGTCTTCCTTTTTCAAAAAGTGTATTCGGATTATCCGGAACTTTGGACTACCGGGGTTTGGGTCTATTTTTTTTTTTTTTTTTACTGTGCCTTCCTCGTTTCTACTTCCGAGATCGAGCGATTGAGTAACCATTGTGTTAAAATGGTAGGCTGATAAAAATAATGCCGTTCTTGCAATGGTGGATTTATATTTTTGTCACCTAAGGGCTACGCAGATCTTGCCCCCCCCCCCTCCCCCCTGTAAATCCCCGTCCTATGTAAACTATAGACTAAACACCGTACAGAGAAGTCTTACATGAATGATAAGTGATACGAAACTTGTGCTATAGTAATTATATCCCTGCATGCTGTTTGTAGAGGAACAAAAATATAGATAATGTTAACTTTTTCAATATAGATTTTTTTTTTTTTTTACAAAATTTGCCGCTCATTGCTCTAACCCCCTGAGCTCACCTGTAAGCCCAGCACTGAGTTCTTGGTAAAGTAATAACTTTTCCTGTGAGTCAGAACTTGCGGCTGAATAAACCATGAGATGAGTCACCACCAGGAGTCCACAACTGATAGAGCGGACTCTTGTAGGAAGACATATTCCAACCTTGATAACATCTTCTCCAGCTTTGATATAAATATTAATAAAATGAAGATGTATGTCTGTCATGAGCGTTTGCGCGGTATCTAACACACGGAGAGGGCTGATGATTTGGTAGACTCCTATACAAGAACGTGTTCACCTCTAAACAGGAATTTAAAAAGAACTTTTGATTATATATTTTTTAAATTAATTAAAAACCGGGTCGGAAGCAAAAAAAAGGCCGTGGGCAACGCAGGGCTTAAAGGCATTCACTTTAAGATTAGCAAATATTTCTCTCGTGTAACACCGGCTTCTTCAACTCTTGTTACTTATTAAATTATTAGTGTTTTATGCAGTCAATGATAATATCTATCAAAAAGTGACAGCTCCAGATAACATGACTTGTGAACCTTGTTTTAGAAACGTTTGTGACAGTCAAAAAAAAGTGCCTTTATATATATCAATCTAACCTTAGATCTTAGCTGCCCTGTGTTGAGTATTATATTGCCCATTCGCGGTAACTTATATTTGAGCTTTCCTATATAAATAAAATATTGCAATAATTGTGAAAGCAAAACTAATCCTTTGAGATTACGATGCATATTGACGTTTGATATGCACCCCCTTCCCCCCTAACCCATAAGTGGGGCTTGCAATTCTGTCCGATGTCTGTCTGTCTGTCTCCTGTGTCTGCCTAGGGCCACAACCTAAACGGTTTAATGGATTAAATTCCAACTTTAAGAGAGTTTATAGTATGGCGATACCTCTGAGAAATCTTTTATTTTGTTACAGCCCTCAAATTAAGACTAATCTACTAATGACTGATATTTGAAGGTATACAACTTTCCAAAAATGAATGTTTTATAAAATGGTTACCTTTACGGATTTTTTTTACATAATCATAATTTATGTTAGTTTTTATAAAACTAAAATTATTATTAATTTTAAAGCTACCGATAGTTAACTGAACTGATTTTTTTACATTTTTAATATTTTTCTAATGGCCATTGTGATTTGGTTCCAACTGTCACACATTAAATTAGGCTAATGTGGGAAAGCATGCATGATTTTAACGTAACTTTATATATAATCGATAAACATATGACTGAAAACAATCTGATAATCATCCGAATCACAATTTGGTCATTTCGACAAGTGTTATGTAAAAATGTAAACTTATTTACCTGGTGGATGAGCGTGGGACTATTTTAGTTAAATGGTGATTATTTATGGTGGGAATTTAGTGAACGTGAGTACAGGTCAACATTTTTACGGGTTTTATTGTATATATTTTGTTTGTTCAAAATAAACGATTTATCCAGTAGAAACACTTAAAGTTTAATTTTATCTACACGGTGATATCAACAGTTGTTGAATATTTGTCGTGATATTCACAAAATTTGACCATAAAAACGTTTTAAATATAGATGAGAAATGTCCTGATCAAATTGAATACCAAATTAACAACAAAAAAACACGTAACTACTAAATCAGTATTTAATTTGGAAACCCTACATCCCCACTTATAAATAATTGTCAAGGAGGTAACAAGTTTTTTTATTTATTTAAACAACAAAACATATACAACCAAGGGACGAGTGAGACGGCTCAAAGCGTTATGTGACATAAGCTTGTGCACGAACCTCAAAATGTGAGATAAAAGGAAGGTTCTGATTTAGTAGGTAGACAAAGGCTTATGTACTATAGAAATAGTCAGTCAAAGCAAACTCTTATAACATAAGAGATGTAGTGTACAAGTAAACTTGAATATTTAAAGTTTCCTGGACTGCTTCGAATCACTCACATCATCAGATAACTAACATATATAATATTCGCAAAAAGTCTACTCTCGCCCATAAATGGCGGCTCAAAACACACGATACAACAAATCCTAAATTGACCTTACAAACTATCTCTATCTAGTTTTCTTAAATCATTCATAATTTAACATACTGGTCAAATCAAACATCTTTGATATGAATAACTAATTATTATTTATTATTATTATTATTATTACAGCACCGCGTCTTACTACCCGTTCGGGTTATACGCTCTTTACGCTAATGTGTAATGGTAGGGTGATTGTGAGATGAAATGAAGTACCTACAGTTCAACGTGGAATCCGAACCACGGTGGAGGCCTGGCATTCCCCACATTCACAAGATAACTTGTCAGAGGTGAAGGAAGGGTTTGGAAATCAGATAAATCTGTGCCGGTACCGAGGATTGAACCCCGGACCCCAGCACAGAAGTCTGACACCTTACCCCTAGACCACCAGATCACCAATAACTAATTGAGGATATACTCTTAAAAATGGTCCAACACCAATCAAAGTTCTCTTATTGGTAACTCTCAATTTGTTGAAATAATAAATGATACGCCTTCATCAAATTATCGTGCTCTTAATTCTGAACAGGACATAATTTGTAATCATTCACCAAATATGTTAACTTTAATTCAATAATGACGCTGCCAAGCGGTCGGCATACAAAATTAACTTGCGATCCAAATAAGTTAAAAAAACACAACGCCAAGTGGTTGTAAGTTTAACTATCTAAAGCTTTAAAGTTCGTTACTGGCCCTTCTTTTCATCTGGAGGCGGCCGACAAAAATAAGGATATATAAAATATTAAATAGTATTTAGCGCCTTCAGGCGGTCTCAATCCTAACTACACCTAACCTAAATCAGGTCCATTTAGCAAAGCCATGACTACAGAAGTATCTCACCGTCTTGCGGTCCTATCTTAAACTAACAGGAGGGGGGAGAGGGGTAAGGGGTAGCATGCTTCGAGAACATCCTGGGTTGTACCACGCCTTTCCAGACGTATGTGGAACGAACCAGACAAGAGCTTGTCGAACACAGCTGATAAGATTTTACTAATTTGACCAAAAAATATATATATTTTTAAAAATCCTGCGCACTCCATCTTCACCGTCAGAATAATCAACATACCATATGGTCTCCCGCGTGCGTGTGCGTGGTTCGAAAGGGTGAGGTTTCTCTCGTCACGCCACTGGGAACCTTGACGTCACGAGGACGGTTTCGCCTGACTTTGTGGCTTGCCCGTTAGTTAGTTTTTAATTTAAAATTTTATCGAGATTACTTATCTTCGCTGCATTCTAAAGAATGAAATTACCTAATTGAGATGATAAACTCGACAAAAAAAAACTTCTGTGTCTACATGGTTTAAGGCGCTACTCTCGCATTAGACTGGATTGGCGATGACGTTGGAGATCAGGGCTTGAATCCTGGTAGGATTACCGAGGGTGATATTTTTCCCAAAATGGTTTTCTACTCTTCCCCCACACAAATGTGGGGTGCATTTCCTCTTAATTCAATCTTCCTCATCCCTAACACACTAGATTAATGATTACCAAAGTGAACAACCCAAATGGGTAGTAAGTCGCGTTGACGAAAAAATCTACGGAGAAAGGCCAACTGGATGAGGTCACATGAAAATGGTATCTTATTGAGTGATGTCATAGAAGGAAAGCTGGAAGAAAGAATGGAACCAGGAAGATCACGAATGCAACTGATGGATGATCTCACACAAGGGGAGGGGGAGAGGAGAAGCTCCTGATAGAACATATTGGAAGCTTCAGTTTGGACAAGGCAACGGACCTGTCTAAAGGATATCAATGTTCGTATAAGTTTTGATTAAATTGTTTGTTTGTATGTCTGTTTCTCTATATAATAATCTAACATTGATGAATACATATAACACTTTAAACATAAAAGATTGACACCTGCCCCGAAGGCCTCTCGAAAACATCTGAAATCAAGAAATTAACAACAAAATTAAACAATGATATATTATATTGATATTAGTTCCAGTTTTTGACTCTGGAAGCGGTTTAAATTGATTCTAGTTCCTCGATCTGGCCTAGTTCCGTACCCAACCACTAGAAGCTCACTCGAGCTAAGTTAGACGCGTTTTATTATTTAACTCTCCTGCCCGAGGCGACAATGGGCTTCTGTCTCGGTGGACGAGTACCCTCAAACACCCCCCTCTTTCCCTCAGGGTGCCACAAGACCGGTCCTCGAGGAAAGGTCAAGTTATCAGAGTCACGTTCGCTACTACCACTTTGCGATCGTGGGTACAGTCCGCCATAGAAAGGACAATTTAGAAAAATACAACATAGATAACAGTTCGTGTTATTTCATAGGTATGGTAGTCAACAAAAAAAAAGGGATGAGAATACTGGGGAGTAGAAGAGGTTACATAATGATGAGTTACATACCATGTACTAATCACAAGACATTGTTAGGATAATCTAGTCTTGGTGGATTGAGGACATGCAGTGCTAATGGGAGGACCTAGACCCAGATGAGAGGATAACATAATAATGGACCTGAAAGAGATATGATGTAATAAGGTGGACAGGATAGAACTAGCTTAAGATATGGATAGAGTGTAATGAGGTGGACTGGATAGAACTATCTAAATATATGAATAGGGTATAATGAGTACTGGATAGGGATAGGGTATAATGAGGTAAACTGGATAGGACTAGGGTGTATTGAAATTAGAGTAGAAAATTAAATATATTGATTAATTAGCTGTTTTTTTTAATTTGCAATGCATTATGGATCAACATAACTGTTTGCTAGCGGATGAATTGCTGCGCTACTCAAGCAATTTCTGCTCTTTATTTTCACCGAACATGTGAATCTAGCTTACTATACTGTACAAATAACCGGCGTAGGTTAATATTGTGTATAACGAATTGATATACATACATACATACATCTACATACATACATACATACTACATTACATACATACATACATACATACATTACATACATCTCTACATACATCATACATACATACATACATACATACATCTACATACATACATGTACACACCGTTCCTTTACGGGGTAGGCAAAACTACATATAGATTAAAAAAAACTCCATACTTAATCCATCCTCACTAACTTTCGCCACATTTCCTTATAAGGTTTCTCTTTTCCACACATTTCGTCTACAACATTTATCCATATCTTACATGACCTACCCCTTCCATTTGATCCACACACTCTACCTTCATATATTTCCTTCGTTACTCTATCCTCACTCATCCTCTCAACATTCACAAACCAACGTAAGACGCTTATTTCACATTGAACTAAAATAGGATTCCGTTTCAAACCGCACTCCTTCAGCACCCATTCATTACTGACTGTCCATATACGAATAGTGATGGAATTGGTTTATTAAGATTTGATTCAGACTGTAAACTCCACACACTATCACCCATTACTATCCTGATTTATTCGCCTAATAACATATTTCCTCCCAAACTGGTTTATCAAGTGTTTGCGCTCTCGACCATGTTTTCCTGAGGCGTTTCAGCTGATATTTCCTAGTATTATTAAACTATTCTCTCACCGCGTCTCACTACCAGTTCACGATAAGGAAACTTAGATTTAGGGGAAATGTAGCCTCGTTTACGTGGAAGGAGAGTGGGAAACCATTTAAGGAAAACCATCATCAGGACACCCGACCGGGACTCTAACCCCTGTCACCCCATCATCGTCAGTCTAGTCTATTGCCTGAGTAACTCTTTAGACCATGTGGTCACTGAAGCGGGTGATTGCTTGGTATATGAAAACTGGGAGATGTGTTGATTCCCAAGACTGCATGTAATTAAATCTATCTATTACACGGCGAAATTTGAAAGGAAAAAAAAAAATTACATGAAGATAAAAAGTTAGCTTCGAATTCTACGATGCCCATTACAGATATTCAAGAATAACTGTTTGGATAAAAATGTGTATAGAAAATTAAACTGAACGTTATCTACTAAAGCAACATTTGACTTACATGGTCAAGATTTTTTTTTTATATATATATAAAACTACGAAAATACTTGCCTTGATTCGCTTTTCAATACACCCCACATTATGTATTTGTTCAACATAAATTAAACAGCATGCACTAAATACAATGATCTGTCTGCGGATAACGTTGATCACGTGGTTGTGATCGTCGTGAGACACAAGTGTGGTATTTCACCTACACTGCGGTTACCAGCTTGGTTTCTTCAAGTGGCCTTCTAAGCAACACGAAATTATATACCTTAACTAAGGAGGACCTGAGTGGTCCAAGGCGTTACTTTCACAGCTGATGATGGGGTGATGGAGGTTCTAACCTTGGTACGGTGTACTGAGGGTGGCTTTTTTTTTTCCTAATTAGTTTTCCCACTCTCCCTTCACGCATATGTAAATACTATTCCTCAAAATGCAGCCTTCCTTATCTCTAACTCTACACCTTAATTAATCATTATGCGTATAATCCGAACGGGTGCTAAATAAATAAATACAAACTAAGGGGGGTATGGTTTATATTTTATGTTAATTTTAACACCAAGATTATTAGCGGTTTGATATAAGGGTTAAGGAGCGCAAAGAATGTGTTGGAGGAAATGCACCCACGTTAGCGTGAAGATAGGATTGGGAAAACTACAGAGACAAGTCACAAGCACATATATAAAATAATCCTCAATGGATCTGGTTGAGATATTAAACCTGAACCTCCCCCGTCAACAACAAAAATCTACTGTGAGCCTGACATCTTGGCCCACACTATCACTGTTGTATCATGGTATTGTCGTTGTTCCAGGTGAGGGGTGCGTGGAGAAGCCCCTGTCCACCCTGTGGAAGAACTACACCAGCAGCAGTAAGCCTGACGTGCAGATGAAGGTGACGGTGAGCCAGGGAGGACTGCGGGCGGTCACCAAGGAACACGGCCTCACCGAGTACTGGGCGCACAGGATCACCTACTGCTCGGCGCCCTCCTCTTTCCCTAGGGTCTTCTGCTGGGTGAGTGTCACCTAGAAACGACTCCTTCCCTAGAGTGTTCGCTATCTACGACTCTTTACCTGAGTGTTCTGCTGAGTGTTCTGAGGTGTCCTAACGACTCTTTCCCTAGAGTGTTCTGCTGAGTGTCCTAACGACTCTTTACCTCGAGTGTTCTGCTGAGTGAGTGTCCTAACGACTCTTTCCCTCGAGTGTTCTGCTGAGTGAGTGTCCTAACGTCTCTTTCCCTCGAGTGTTCTGCTGAGTGAGTGTCCTAACGACTCTTTCCCTCGAGTGTTCTGCTGAGTGAGTGTCCTAACGTCTCTTTCCCTCGAGTGTTCTGCTGAGTGAGTGTCCTAACGACTCTTTCCCTCGAGTGTTCTGCTGAGTGAGTGTCCTAACGACTCTTTCCCTCGAGTGTTCTGCTGAGTGAGTGTCCTAACGTCTCTTTCCCTCGAGTGTTCTGCTGGGTGAGTGTCCTAACGACTCTTTCCCTCGAGTGTTCTGCTGAGTGAGTGTCCTAACGTCTCTTTCCCTCGAGTGTTCTGCTGGGTGAGTGTCCTAACGACTCCTTCCCTCGAGTGTTCTGCTGAGTGAGTGTCCTAACGACTCCTTCCCTAGTGTGTCCTGTTGGGTGAATGCCATGTTTCGAGCCAGTGTTCTGTTGTAAACGCCAGTAGAGAGCGACGCCGCTGACTGAAGATATACCTTTCTCTGTTTTTGACAGGTGTACCGTCACGAGGGACGCAAACTGAAGCAGGAGTTGCGTTGTCACGCCGTGATTTGCTCCAAAGAGTCTGTGGCCCGCAACATGGCCTCTCAGCTGCGCGCTAAACTCATCCAGGCCCTCACGAGTTCAAGAGAGACAAAGTAAGTCCCACAGTTCGGGAGGACTCATCACTCTAACATCCATCCATCTTGATTAACTCACCCCACCACGAGCGTTGCGTGATATCTACTGCACGCAGAGTTTTGAAATTTTAAAATTAGTAGCCCCTTTTCATAAACATATGAACCTAGAAGCTGGAATTTTAAATTTTATAACTAATAATTTTGTTTAATATATTAAAAACTGGGTAATAGGAATTTAAAATGAAGGGATTTTGTTCTGTCTGTTTGAAGCAAATAAAAACGTTACCCTCAGGTAACGCCGGGTACTTCTGTCAGTCAGTATATTCCTCTTTGAGGCTATTAATACATAAAATCATGTATTTTTTTTTTAGTACAAACTACGTTCATCCATCGATCTTTAACTATTCTCATCCCTTATTCTCTCCATGGTTTCACGCGTGTTCTCACTTCTCCATCTATCGTCTCCTGATCCGTCACCCGTTAATATATCCGTCCACTGCCTTGTGTTTCACAGGTCTGCCGCCAGAACGCGCGCCTCTCTCTCGCCAACGCGGTGTACGACAACCCCTCCCTCCCTAGGAGGAAGATCCTCCTCTCCATGGGCTCGCACAACTACAGACCCCCTCTGGAGCGGTCCAAGTCAGCGCCCAAGCTCATGGTCATCGAGGAGAGCGTTGAGGAGGACGACGAAGACGTCAGGACGACGGCGTACCATGTCGCCGGGACGCGGCTGGCGGGCGTCCACACCACCACCGAGCGAGGGTAAGTCTCTCGTGGTCGTTAACTCTCGTAGCGCCGCGTCCGTTTGGTTTTCTTGACTAATTACATGACCACAAATAAAGGGGACCCTAGGTCGATTCCCAAAGGTGCCGACGGATATATTTAATATTTGAACATTGGTTCGACTATATTTATGTTGGGGATAGCGCTGGATCTGTAATACTAGTTTGTAAATCGTGTGCTGATATAGTTATGTGCTTAGAAAGTACACGTTAAATACCTCTCTTACATATATCAATCACCCTCACTCGTGCGTTAGATGCTAGATTAAACTTATTCGACCAAGAATGGTTTTCCAAAATTTGTGGTAAAAATATTTTAATCGATAATTTAGAAACGCGTCTTTTTAACGACCTTTTTATTAACTTTTTTGTTTGCCGAGTTGTTTTTTTACATCCCAATTATCCACTCTAGTCCAAGCTCATCTAGTCTGATTTACCGGTGACGAGGAGATCGGGGGTTCGAATCGAGGTCGGGTGAACCGAGTGATATTTTTCTTGAATGGCTTTCACTCTACCTCCACAAAAATGCTGATATAATTCCTTTAATTTACACCTTACTCATCCTTTAGCACACTAGTGTAATTCGATAATGGGATAGGGATGAGGAAGGTAGAATTGTTGAGGAAATACACTCACATTTTCTTGGAGGGAGAGTGGGTAAACTATTGGGGGATAACCACCCTCAGTATACCTAACCAGGATTCTAACCCCAATCTCCTCTGTCATCGACGACCCAATCCAACCAAAGAGTGACAATGTTAAGACCATGTGGCCACATATGTTTATTTATTTTTCAAACCCCCGTCTTCCTGTACACTCAGGATCCACGAGCAGTCGAGACGCCCGAACGACACCAAAGACACGACTACGACGGCGGCGTCTGTCGAGGTGGCGACAGACCCTAGCGACCTGGTGCAGGACATCATGGCGCTGTTCCACGACCACCAACAGAGCATGAGGGCGGAGCGGGAACTGGCCTTGTCCGGCAACGGACCCGAGGCGGTGCGGCGGCGGAGGCACCCGGACAAGAAGGTGGCGTGGGAGGACCTCGTGATCCTGTCCACCTCTCGCTTGAAGGAGGAAGAGGAAGAGCTCCTGGAGAGCCAAAGCGATGAAGGGACCAACAGTCTGCAGAGCATCTCGAGCGGTGAGAGCTCGGAGACTGCCTTCACCTTCGTGTCTTCTTCATCGGCCTCGGAGGAACCTGACAACGAAGGTTCCTGTTCCTCCGCCTCTAGCGTGGACCTGCGGCCGACGGGAGGCTCGCTCAGGGGCGAAGGTCAGTATCCGGTGTCGGAACACCTGGGGCTGATCCCTTTTAACGACGTTGCCTACTTCCGGGGATTTAGAATCTATTTTGCAAAGCTGGTTGCATCATAATTTAACGCACCTAAACATTCACTATCACACTTTAGACGCACTGTACGAAATAGAAAGAGGGGAAATAAAATTAGTAGTTGACCCGGGTTCTAATTACCAGCTGATAACACTTTCCTTCTTCCACTGACGAGTATAAACTTCCATTCTACTATTTGCGCCTTGATAACACTGACTAGAATTTCAAAATTACCCATTTCTTGTTTCCTATACTAGATAAGACATTAGCAACCACGGATTGTTTTAATCCTAATCCTGACAGGAACATTTCTACGGGACATTTTCGCGAATTAACAAAATGGCCTCAGTTGTAGACTATTTAAAAAAAATTGTGACACTTATAAAAACTATTTAAGGATTTATGTGTTTTTGTTTCAATTTTATGTCTTGAAAACTCACTGAATAAAACATATACATCAACATGGGAAATCCTATCTAAACTTACTGTGATGTCACAGTTAGGAAACTTACTAAAACTGGACCAGATACCTATACTGTAAAGTACCTACTTATAACGTAACTTTGATAAGAAGAGCCTTTTCTGAAAGGTAGAAAGGTTACTAGATATACTTATTAAGGTGGGGATGTAGTTAATTCTGAGTTAAAGGTGTTGTTTTTTATCGTTTGTTTTTTTGCAAGCAAACCAGTTTTTGTCCAAATAAATCAAATATTGCTTCAGTAGAAACATAGTTTAATTTTCTTCGCATGGTGATATCAACAGTTGTTGAATACCTGTCAAGGGAGTCTTGAAATTTAATGACAACTTTTTCTCTTAATTGTAAAAGTTTGTCAACTGTCACTATGCTCATGACAGATATTTAAAAAATAATGATTAAAATATGTGTTTTTAACGTAGAAGTATTTAATTTACTTTGACAAAAAACAATAGTTTTGATATAAAAACTAAAAAAACACGGACACCTTCTTGCGTCCCACCTTAACCCGCTTCGATGGTTGGATGACCAAACGCAGCTATTTTCAACCTTTCTCAAGGCGCTAACATTGTAAAGGCACAACTTCCAGTTTTTTTAAGGAGATATTTTGTCATTAAAAACTAGTAATAAGATTGTGTTTAAAGGTTCATTAGTTACAAATGTAATAATAGTCGTGCTATGTTTAAAACAACGTTGATCCACCCTAAAACTCCCACGGCACCTGCTGATCCTTCTCACGGCATACTAATGTGCCACGGCCCACTGGTTTAAAAAATATAGTTTTAACACATCACTTTCGTGCTAGACTGGACTGTCGATGATGGGGAGACCGGGGTTCGAATCTTTGTCAGCTGTACTGAGGTTCGGGGTTCAAACCTCGGTCCCGGCACAGATTTATCTGATTACCAAACCCTTCCTTCACCTCTGACGAGACATCTTGTGAATGTGGGGAATGCCAGACCTCCACCGTGGTCCGGATCCCACGTTAAACTGTAGGTCCTCCATTTCATCTCACAATCATCCTACCATTACACATTAGTGTAAGTGCATATAACCCGAACGGGTAGTAAGACGTGGTGCTTATAATAAAAATAGTGTACTGAGGTTGATTTTTCCTTTAATGCTTTTCCAGTCTCCCTCCACGCAAATGTGGTTACTCCTTCTTTAAATGTAACTTTGCCTTATTCCTAACACACTACCGTAATAAGTACGTGTGCGTATAGCCCGATGTATTGAGACGCGGTGACTATCATCCCAACAGCTCTTATTGGGACCGGTCCTCGTTGCAGGTGGTGCTTGAAACCGGGATGGCAGTGCAGCTCAAGAGGTCTGCGACGTTCCCTCCTCCTCACCTGGTGGCGGTCGAGACCTCCGAACTGGACTCCTTGTCCGAGGAGGACGAGGAGGACGCCGTCAGTGACGAGAGCGGATACGCGGAGTCGCCCGACGTCAAGGACGCGACTTTCAACCTCGAGGACGAGACACTGGATGCCATGACGGCGCTCAGTCTCAAGGACAAGTCTCACCACCGGCTGATCCTTCACACGGGCGGCATGACAGACACTTACTGCGTGCACGTGTGAGACAAGGTGCGCATGACGCGAGATGTAGAGGATCTTGTCGGGGAGATATTAACCCGCATGCAGCGGGGGTTCGTGTGCTGCAGGAGATGTCTGAACAAGTGCGCGCGCAGTTTAGAGAGTTCGTATGACGTAGGGAACGTCAGACTAAGTGCGTGCGCAGTTTGGTTTGCCTGTTTGATTCTAGGAGCATTGGACAAAGTGCGTGCAGCTCAGAGAGTTCGTATGATGCTAGGAACGTTGGACAAATTGCGCGCGTATTTCGGAGAAGTCTTGTGACGCAGGGAACGTCGGATTAAGTGCGTGCGCAGTTTGGTTTGCTTGTTTGATGCTTGGAGGTCGGACAAAGTGCGTGCGCAGCTTAAAGATTTCATACGTCGCAGAGAACGTGTTACAAAGTTCGCGGGAAGTTTGGAGAGTTTGTACGACTAAGACGGCGTCGATAAAATGTACATTGATGCAAATAGTTGATGTTTGTAAGGTTATCGATAAATTTGAAAGACCACAAGCGTGTCATTATTGACGCCAGGGATTTAATGATAAGCCTCGTGTTTACGTGAGGGTGGTCTCTTTCATATCTGTAAACTACTCAATTGTGAGAAAGTTCAAAGTGGCTCTTTGATAGGAGCGTTGTAAACGTAAAATAGAAGTTAGTCATCATTATGATCACAGTTAATCTTGATAATACTTTCATCCCATTCCAAAGAAATCATTTTTCTATTTGTTTGTTTTTATAGTAGTGTAGCGATTATCACACATTTAATTTTAAGCTCATGTGTGTGATCTTTAATTAACTCTAATAAGATAAGGGTGGTCTGCTTCAGCGTTAAAAAATACTTGAGTTAGGGATTGGAAAAAAAAAATCTCTGAAGTTAAAAATTTTAAATTCTAGTCTGTAAATTTTTTTGAAGTTTGAATCAATTTTTTATAATTATGAGAGTATTTTGATAATTAATTGGACTTCTATATCATATATTTTGTATTTTCATTACATTTATTCTTTTGTTGTTAATAATAAGGTGTGAAACTATGTCTGAAGTTACCACAAGAGATTGTTGGTTTTTTTAGGGTACTTTTTTTAAAAATTAATTGTAACTGTAAGCACGAGTTAGGTCATATTTGGATTTTACCAATTAAATCAGGGGCTTTTTGTCCATTCTCTTTGCAGCAAATGTATTAATGTGATCAAATTTAAATAGTGACTATTTTGTCAGATTTAAACTATAATAAATTGTTTGGAGAGAGGGGTGGAAATGAATTAATTACCAGACGTTAATCATGGCTTGGAAATAATTTGATCTTTTTTTCTGCTGCACAGGAAATTTGCACCATTTGGTCGTGTTTTTTGAGCGTCAAAAAAAGTTGAATTAAAAGTCCAAAACTATTCATATTGTGGGCCTGTTAAATACTCAAAGAGGGCACATTGACCTCAGGGAAGGGTGATAGGGTGGTGGCCTAGAGTTGTTGATGACGTCTACACAGACAAGTCGAACTGAAATAAAAAAAAATTACATGGCTTCTATATAATTATTTTTCCTATTTAAATCAGGCGTTAAATTTCAGGGCAAATGTAAAGGTGATATATCTGATGTTTTTACACGGTTTGTATTTTTGTTTGGAAACTTTTTAACTAAAATGTACTGTAAAAATTAAAGCATTTTGACTTGGGAGAGCTGTCGAAAAAGCTCAATTTTGTTTTTCATCTGGTAGAATTGGATTTTTTTTAAATTAAAAATTATGATTTGAGGGTAGTTAGTATAGTTTAAACAACCGATGATCTAATTGTATGTTATTTTTGCCTTTTTGAAAATATTTTATAACTATTGCTAATTATTTTAATTATTTATATGTTAGCCTTATATTGATATATAATCTAATAGATTGAAATGGCAGTACCTCTTATTTCTTGCTAGGCACAAAGTATATTTAATATAATTATGGACAAAGTGGTTTGGTAGTTCTGTAAATAAAAATCAATCGTGTTTGACACAAGATATATACTCAAAATGATTTTTAAAAAAAAACGACCAAGTTAAAGTGATATAAGTGCATCACACATTATATTTATTTTTTTGCTCCAAGCAAAATGAATCTCATTTTAAACTCGATATTCACAACCTGAACTTTCAAGAATGGTTAGTCCAGTGCATTTTGTTTTTCAACTCAACAAAATAATAATAAATTATTGGATGTGAACATTTGCAAGCAAAAGTGTAAAAAAAATATAGTTTTTAATTGTTTAATTAGAGGTATAAAATTACACTTAGCTTACTTGTAGTTTAAAAATTTATTCTTATGATATTCATTGTATTGTACACCAAACTCTCCTCACTATGAAAATTAAAATTCCATCAAAGGACCTTATTGGCTGAATGATTTTATAACTACGAGGATAGTCAATAGGGATTGCTTGTATATCTAAAAAAACTTTGAAGGTTTTTGGTTAAAGCTATCATTATATTATAAATATAAATCTTTATAGTTTGATTATATTTTGCTTGTGATTTAATTGTCTGTTGGCTGCCATGTTTTCTAGTATGATTGCTGTAACAGACTTTATATCCATACTATAATTACTGCTTGCAATTAAATAATATATTTTAGTATCTGATATGTTTGAAATATCTAAGTACAGTTTGATTTATATTGGAAAGTTTTTTTTTATAGTTATGAAAGCTTCTAAAACGATTTTAATATATTCATAAGTCAAATAATGTGAACTGCTTCGTAACTTTTGACACATAGTATAATTTTCTATAAAAGAGAAAGGTATCACAATTTACGGGAGACCTAGTAAAATACTGTATGTATATGGACTTGTGTTTACAATGTTTGTCCGCTCATTGGAGATTTGTATGCATAAATATGCATCTCTAGCAGTGTCCATGTCTGTTCTTGGGGAGTTGCTTCATTGTAATAGCCAACGTTATTTTTTCCGGGGAATTCTGTCAGATATTAAGAAGAATCTGCTCTTCAAAGGTGTCCATTAAGGGAGTTCTTACTGTAGTAAAATATAATTCATGTCGACCGCAAAAAAAAAATCTAGCTTTGTTCCCACCAGAATCACACTGTACACTATTTTGGGAATAATGTATTATCCTCACATTATGTTTAAAATGTATGTGTAACCCAAACCACCAGGCACCCATATATATATATACTACAAATGAAATAAAATAATCTATATCTTAACTTTAAAAAAGTCCCCAAGAATAAAGGGACTTGCGCAAACAATTTATCACATGTATTTTTACACTTTTGTTATAATATTTAACACCCTACACCCTCTATAAAAAATGTAACTGATGCAAGGGGGTAAAATATTGTGCATTGAAAACGCACGTTGACATATCATTAGCATTCCACCTACACACACGAACATCACAATTCACAGCGTGTTAGGAAATTTAGTAATAAATTCTTCTTTTGTTTTCTACAACTTTACTATAGATTCCTTAGACGACTAGGTTGTATTATACAAGACAATCATGTAATGGTAATTATGATATACATATATATTGCTCTGTTTATTCAATATGTATTATTTCTGTATGTGAATGTGTTATTTTTTTTAAATAAGATGAAATATTCTGTTAATGTGTTTATACTCATTTTAAGAATCTCTTTGCACACATGGTTTCAATATGTTTAGAGAAAATCCTATTAGGGCAGGTTTCTAATTTAAATGGCTTCTTCGTTTGAATGGGACCTTAACATTACCTATAATGCTCTTAAATAAATAATTCTTTATAAAGAGTAAATGTCCACAAAAAACATTTTGGTATTTGTTAACTATTGGTAGAATTTGCTATCAGGATGAAATCAGAAATATTTTAAGTGAAGTCCTGGTATTAAACGTCTCTTGGAAAAAATAATCAAAATGTGTCCTAGTCATAACTATATGGGGTAAAAAGCTCCCCTATGCCCCCTCCCCTATCTACCACACCTAAATCAGCTGTTTCTTAAAGGGGGGGGGGGGACAAGAGCAAAGGTGAGGTTTTTTGTTTGTTTTTCCAGTTTTTAAATCAAAACTTTTTTGGCCATAATAAATTTAAGATTGCTCCAGAATAAACTTAGTTTTATTTTCTTCACCATGTTATATCAACAGTTGTTGAATATTTGTCATAAGCATAGCGGCATTGGATGAGAAACTTTTTAATGAAAAGAAAAAGTTATCGTTAAATTCCAGGACACCCTTGACAGATATTCAACAACTGTTGATGTCAACATGTGAAGAAAATTAAACTCCATGTTTCTACTGAAGAAATAAGTGTTGTATTTTGACCCAAAAAAAGATTTGCTGTAAAAACTGCAAAAATACTACCCTCAACTCGTGTTTCCCCACAACCCCTCCTTAAGCTCTCAACTAAAGTATCTTTTCGTTCACAAGAACAAAAAAAAATCTAAAAGGTTAATGCTGGGATCACGGTCAACTTATGTCCACGTAAGTATGGAAACTGTGGGATCAGAATTCACGTAACGTAACAACTCGATAAAATAGACCAACCGAATTTTGACTGTCGGAAAAGAAATTATTCACTTAAACGAAACCCATTAAACTACTTGCATGAGAAACTTTACTGGAGGTACAAAATAAAGTGTAACAAGAGACGCACATAAACAAACAAACGCACAATACCGACAGACTAAACTTGCTCTATGACATTAGTAGCTCGAAAGTTCATTGACGCACTTAAAAACTACACCACCTAACCCTATTTTGAACTAGTTATATCCAGTACACCTCATTACCATATCTCCCATTCTTGAGCTAGTTCTATCCAATCCACCTCATTACCATCTCTCCCATTCTTGAGCTAGTTATAGCCAGTACAGCTCATTACCATCTCTCCCATTCTTGAGCTAGTTATATCCAGTACAGCTCATTACCATCTCTCCCATTCTTGAGCTAGTTATATCCAGTACAGCTCATTACCATCTCTCCCATTCTTGAGCTAGTTATATCCAGTACAGCTCATTACCATCTCTCCCATTCTTGAGCTAGTTATATCCAGTACAGCTCATTACCATCTCTCCCATTCTTGAGCTAGTTATATCCAGTACAGCTCATTACCATCTCTCCCATTCTTGAGCTAGTTATATCCAGTACAGCTCATTACCATCTCTCCCATTCTTGAGCTAGTTATATCCAGTACAGCTCATTACCATCTCTCCCATTCTTGAGCTAGTTATATCCAGTACAGCTCATTACCATCTCTCCCATTCTTGAGCTAGTTATATCCAGTACAGCTCATTACCATCTCTCCCATTCTTGAGCTAGTTATATCCAGTACAGCTCATTACCATCTATCCCATTCTTGAGCTAGTTATATCCAGTACAGCTCATTACCATCTCTCCCATTCTTGAGCTAGTTATATCCAGTACAGCTCATTACCATCTCTCCCATTCTTGAGCTAGTTATATCCAGTACAGCTCATTACCATCTCTCCCATTCTTGAGCTAGTTATATCCAGTACAGCTCATTACCATCTCTCCCATTCTTGAGCTAGTTATAGCCAGTACAGCTCATTACCATCTCTCCCATTCTTGAGCTAGTTATATCCAGTACAGCTCATTACCATCTCTCCCATTCTTGAGCTAGTTATATCCAGTACAGCTCATTACCATCTATCCCATTCTTGAGCTAGTTATATCCAGTACAGCTCATTACCATCTCTCCCATTCTTGAGCTAGTTATATCCAGTACAGCTCATTACCATCTCTCCCATTCTTGAGCTAGTTCTATCCAATCCACCTCATTACCATCTCTCCCAATCTTGAACTAGTTATATCCAGTACAGCTCATTACCATCTCTCCCATTCTTGAGCTAGTTCTATCCAATCCACCTCATTACCATCTCTCCCAATCTTGAACTAGTTATATCCAGTACAGCTCATTACCATCTCTCCCATTCTTGAGCTAGTTCTATCCAATCCACCTCATTACCATCTCTCCCATTCTTGAGTTAGTTCTATCCAATCCACCTCATTACCATCTCTCCCATTCTTGAGCTAGTTATATCCAGTACAGCTCATTACCATCTCTCCCATTCTTGAGCTAGTTATATCCAGTACAGCTCATTACCATCTCTCCCATTCTTGAGCTAGTTATATCCAGTACAGCTCATTACCATCTCTCCCATTCTTGAGCTAGTTATATCCAGTACAGCTCATTACCATCTCTCCCATTCTTGAGCTAGTTATATCCAGTACAGCTCATTACCATCTCTCCCATTCTTGAGCTAGTTATATCCAGTACAGCTCATTACCATCTCTCCCATTCTTGAGCTAGTTATATCCAGTACAGCTCATTACCATCTCTCCCATTCTTGAGCTAGTTATATCCAGTACAGCTCATTACCATCTCTCCCATTCTTGAGCTAGTTATAGCCAGTACAGCTCATTACCATCTCTCCCATTCTTGAGCTAGTTATATCCAGTACAGCTCATTACCATCTCTCCCATTCTTGAGCTAGTTATATCCAGTACAGCTCATTACCATCTCTCCCATTCTTGAGCTAGTTATATCCAGTACAGCTCATTACCATCTCTCCCATTCTTGAGCTAGTTATATCCAGTACAGCTCATTACCATCTCTCCCATTCTTGAGCTAGTTATATCCAGTACAGCTCATTACCATCTCTCCCATTCTTGAGCTAGTTATAGCCAGTACAGCTCATTACCATCTCTCCCATTCTTGAGCTAGTTCTATCCAGTCCACCTCATTACACCCTTTCTCTTTAGAGTCTATCTGAAATGTTATCCTCTCATCTGCGTCCATGTCCTTCCATTCACGCTGCATGTCCTGCCCACCGTGATCATCCGAACAATGTTCCTAGTGCCGAATACATGATATATAACTCATCGTTATGTAACTAACCTCCCTTCTCCAGTATCTTCATCCTTTCGGACCAGCTTAAATTTATTTCCGTCATGTAAGATAAGAGACCACGTTTCACACCCATGGAGAATAACCGGTAAAACTATTGTTTTCTACCCATCTCTGTGGCGTGGTTAGCTAACGCTTTAGTCGTTTTGAGTTAGACTTCTGGTGACAGGAAGATTGTAGTTCGAATCTCGGTTGGATGAACTGGGGGTGGTTTTTCTTAAATGGTTTTTCCACTCTCCCTCCATGCAGGTTCCCATCCTCTAAATTCAACCTTCTCAATTACTAACCCTTTAACGTAATTAGTACTTAAGCATATAACCCGAAAGGGTAGTAAGACGCGGTGCTAAATAATAAATATTTCGTTTATATTCTGATGGTGTCTTTACACTATAAAATAAAGTACTAATTAGCTTTAGTCTCGCACAACATTATTGGTTGGCAGCAACTTGTGGTGTACTCATGTTAAGTGATCGTCACGTCATTGTTAAGCTAAGTGCATCGTGATGACTTCCATTTGAAAATACAAGGATAACCTTTACGTGACTAAGTTAAAAGTCGATCATAATACCTGTTTAAGTAGCTCACATCTTTTGGTCTTAGAATGCTTGTGATTAAGATTAACGTGTTATAGTGTGACTTAAGTATTCTCACGTTTGTATGATTTAAAAGCACCATACATTAAATTTATCCATTGATCATATTTTTTTGATGGATTTTTTATTGATCATAAGTGCTGCACCAAAATATTTATTCTGTACACGCTTTTTCTTATAATTAAGTTTATTCATATTTGTTTATACATTCATGTTTTAAAAAATATATGAAGAAATTTAATTTCTTGGTCTTTTATTTAAATACAAATTTTAAAAAGTAACTCTTTAAGTCAAGAAAGCATTCTAATACGCAACAAGTTATTTTGCTTCTAACAAGTTACGAAGGTTTGATCATAGCATTTAAAAAAAATATTACCAAAAAATACACATTTTTCAATGCTAACATATTTTTTCTCCTTTGTTTTCATATAATTGGCTACGGTTGAGAAATACCAATGTCTTAATTAAAGCAGCCTATTCACAGACTGGTCCACTTCAAGGTCACGAGCACTTTTTCCTGCCAGCTTCTCTCTCAGCACAACCAAGGTCACATTCAAACTCCTCTTCACCTTAAAGAGGCTACCGACAGAGGTAGCGGTTATTTATTTAAAGGCCGACATAGCTCTGTGAAATTTTATCAAAAACAGATTAGAAAAGTATCTTAAAAACTGAATGTACCTTTGTACAATAGAATACCGTTTATAATGACATTAAGATAGAAACACGTCTTTATAATAAGAGGATAGGTGACCTGGTGGTCTAGGGATAAGGTGTCAGACTTCTGTGCTGGCGGCCGGGGTTCAATCCTCGGTCCCGGCACAGATTTATCTGATTACCAAACCCTTCCTTCACCTCTGACAGGACATTTTGTAAATGTGGGGAATGCCAGGCCTCCACCGTGGTTCGGATTCCACGTTAAACTGTAGGTCCTTCATTTCATCTCACAATCACCCTACCATTACACATTAGCGTAAGTGCGTATAACCCGAACGGGTAGTAAGACGCGGTGCTAATAATAATAATAATAATAATAAGAGGATACTCGTTGACCTTGGTCGTGGGGTTAAATGATCGCTTCGGGACGATGTTCGCGCGTTCAATCCCAGCTGGAGTCTACGGATTTTTCTTGTGCGATAAATTTCCTTAGCAAAACTTCTTTCGTAGGGTGAGTAAAACCCTCGGTCTCATGTCAATTTTGGGCTGTAAAAGAACCCTGGAAGGTATGTGGAAAAACTTTCTCGGAAAAATTGGTAGGCTCTTTCACTCTCGCTCATAGAAATTCAATCGGTTCAGATAAAGTAAACGTTAAATAGTTCAAAAAAAGAGATAGTACTAAGACTGCACAAGAATGTTATCTTGATTAACACAATTCTCACTATTTGCTTTGGATTAAAACTTTATTTCTTTGTTTCATATCCAGCCACTTGCAGATGATGCTACTCCAAACAATTATATACAGTCAACGTTCATCATTTCGCTAGACATAAACATAAAATTAAAAAAAAAAAATTGAAAAGGACTCGTAACTGAAATGATTTGTTAAGAGGCTGCACAACTTTACAAAGCGTTAAATACATCTTGAAAAGTCATCATTTTTATTAGATACAGTATGTTTTTGGCGAAGTATTCACAATAAAAATAGAATCCACCTAATTTTTATCTTGGTACAAGTAAATGTTTCCTTTTAACTAAGTGTATAACCCGAACGGGTAGTAAGACGCGGTGCTGATATTATTATTACTTGTACCAGAATACTATTGTTCTACTTAACGATCGGATAGAGGGATGGCGTTTAAAAACTAATCTTGTTCAACATAAAAATATATATATACATTCTAAAAATAAATTAAAACAAGAATATTTATATTAAACGCTCAAACGGTGCTCATGGGGTGACATGACCGAAATATTAATTGGGGGGTTAAGGGGGTATATAAAGTATCGATATTATAATGTTTGTAATTTTTATGGAATTTAATGGCATTTTTAATGTGTGTAATAGGTAGACTTTTTTAATGTAAACCAGTAAGCCTGATTTTAAAATGTACAGAAGAAAATACTTTTTATACATTTAAAATGCTCTAAATTTTATTTGTAGCCCCTACTAAATATTTGAGACTTTTATTATAATTGTTTTCTGATCCAAGAGAAATGTCCCAGTTTCCCCTAGGCCCCCTCATTCAGTTAACTTTCAATTAAAATATACAGTTAATTAATGATGGATTACTTCAATCTATAACTAGTTTTGTTGGAATGAAGTATGTTCATTCAAAAGAGTTCAAAATTTTTATATCAGAACAGTGATGTTTTTATATTTATTTCTCGTTGTAAAATGGAAACCGCCCTCTCATTAAATACATTCTCCTTGAATCGAGCTCGCTGCTAACAACTTGATTCGGGTAAAAAAAACTGTATATTTTTTACTTGTTTTTTCCTTTAGTCTTCTTAATACTTGTCTAAACAAAAACACAAATAGCGATGATGCTTATTATTTTGAAGAGTGGTTTTGAAGGCCAAAGAGGTTCATCGCGTTTCATGAAGACTCACATATGTGTACGTATGAAGACGTGTGTTGGATGTATAAATCTTACCGCTGTGTTCGTCCACCCCCCCCCCCCCCCGCTCTCCCCCCTTACACACTATTCGGTAACTAATCAAAACATGTTTATAACAATTGTGTTTTTCATTGCTGTGCTAAATCTGTTTTGAAATTATATTTATGTAGATGAAAAATAAAGAACCGCTTTAAGAAATATATTCATTAGTGTATTATTAAGGTTAAATATTTTTACTTCATAACAAATTATGACGGAGAGATCGGGGTTCAAACCCGGGGTTTGGTCTACTACGGGTTACTTTTCTTAAACGGTTTACCACTCAAACACGAGTATTTTACCTTTAAAATTCTTCCTTCCTACCTCATTAGAGTAATTATATATACGCATTAACTGAAAAGGTAGTAGTAATACGCGGCGAAACAAAAATAAAAACTCGTCTAATTATAAAACAAAAATTTACTACCTGTCCTAACCTTGGAATTTAAATAAAAGTAAACTTAAGTAAAAAGATGGCGTTTATAACTGTCCTACCTAACCTAGAGTCTTGCGAAATCAAATTATAAAAAAATAGATAATATCTGCTTTATCAGGCTAACTAGACACGTAGTGCGCATGCGCTCGATAAAAACCTGTTTGAAAGAATACAAACTACTATTTTTACGAGGTTATAAATATCTTGAAAATACATATAAAATAAGCAATAAAACCTAGCCTTCCTTGGATTACTAAATCGGAAGGAACTGCAAGGAATAAAGGGTAAAAACCCGCTTCGGTGTTGGAGTGGTCTAAGGCAGGGCTCTGCAACTTGCCGAGCACGATGGACCGGTCGGTCTCCGTAAGAAAACTATCTCGTTATTAAAAGTCGATATTTGTGCCTTGATAAACTCTCAAATATACCAAGAGCCCGCGGGCTAAGTGTCGCTCTCTTGTTGGACTGGATACTGATGACAGAAGATGGGTTGAATCCGGTGAATTGGTACATATGGTGTTTTGCCCTATCCCTCACGAAAATGTGGTCTACTTCCTCTAAGTTCACCTTCCTCATCCCTACCCCACTAGAGTAATTATCATATAACGGCATAATCTAACAGTAGTACGATATGATGATTAAAAAAAATTATTTAGAAAAATCAAGTGATTCATCAATAAATAGGAATTAAATGAAATTAATGCTATTTTTTCAAACCGTTCATACAAAAATTCATCATTAATATACTTTCATAAGACTTTATTTTTAATTCTGGTATTTTTAGCACCTTGTTTTCCGTAGATAGATAGTTAAAGATCGTGGTCCGTGGGTCATAATTTACCCGTAGTTGGACTAGAGCTGCGGTAGGCCACCTATTTAAGGTACCAATCGACTTTAAAAAAACTTTCCAAATGGCCCGAGATGAATAATTGTTTCTCCACTCTTTACTTTTGTTTCTGTATATACATCTTGTATTTTATTTCTCTAAATTTAACCTTTCCTCAAATTTTATTATTATTAGCACCGCGTCTTACTACCCGTTCGGGTTATACGCACTTACGCTAATGTGTAATGGTAGCGTGACTGTGAGATGAAATGATTCCTCAAATTTCCCCACCCTTATAGAAAGCAATGTAATATAAATAAAATACACATTTTGCATATTAAACTATTAAATTTTCTATAAAATCTTAATACTGAGCGTTCAAGGTCAAATATTATTTGGAAGAATTTTTTTTTAGCATCGCTTTTTACTACCCGTTCGGTTTATACGCTTATGTACTAATTACGTTGATGGTTTTATGAATTATGAAGGTTATACTAATAGGAAATATACCAGCATTTGCGTAGGAGTAGAAACGGATTTTGGAAAAATCACCCTCAGTAAACCTGATCGAGATTCGAACCTCGATATCCCCGTCAATGGCAATCTAACCTACTGCAAGAGTAGCGCCTTAGACCATGCGGCCACTGAAGTGCGTGAGTACTTAATATATTTAATATTTTCAAAAAAAAAACCTCAAAAAGATCGACTTTTAGTGACTAGGTAGTTTTCTTAGGGCTATCAACTGAAAATTGCCGTAAGATAGTTTTTTATAATTATAAAAACAAACCACAATTTTGACCTAAATAAATAGAAACTGTTTTGATGATTGGATTCCGACTGTTTGAACTTTATTCCCGAGGGGGGCAGGTTATATTGATCATCCTGTCCCCTTTACCCGCCTATTACCCCCAGTACTCGAAAAGGGTCATCCATAAACCACCAAACAATTTTTTTCTTACCTTTCTTGACCTTCATCCAACCTGTAACTTTTCACATCAAAAATAGATAGCATTATTTCTTAGAGAAGATTTTGTGTTTGCGTGTAGACCGAACGGGTAGTAAGACGTGGTGATAAAAAAAAATTAAATCTTATGTGACACTTAAAGAGGGACACCAGATTTAATACTACTAAGAATATATTTTAAATTCTGAATTTTATACATGATTTAAAAGAATTTTATAACTATACTTTATTATTTATTTTTTCAACACTAGAACTTGAGAATAAGATCTGTGTTACATAACACTGTGATGTACCCCCACACTTCCCCCTTACTCCCCCCCCCTCCACATGTCAGAAAACTTTTAATTCGGACGTACTACAAAATAAGCCATCTAAGCAAAACAATAAGAAAAAATCATTAAAATAAGCTTATATTATATATATCTTGATCTGTTATCTAGAAGTGGATTTGAAAAGGTAGTCAGATGAATTTACCAGTTGACTTTTTGTTCTATTTTAATAAATTGATTAATATTTATACTTTTAATGAACTCTATAGTATCTTGTTAGCCTTTTCTTAAAAAGTTCTTCAGAATCATGCTAGTCCCACCAGAGTCCTCCAGTAGCATATTAGTCCCCTATTTACTATATATCCAATAGAAGAGTAACGATTTACAAGCTCCCCAGTAGCGTGTTAGTCTCTTATATAAAAGTTCCCCAGGAGCATGTTAGTCTCCTATTTAGCTGCTCCCCAGTAGCATGTTAGTATCTTACGTACAAGTTCCCCATAGCATGTTAGTCTCCTATTTAGCTGCTCCCCAGCAGTTTGCTACAGTGTTAGTTCACTCCTATTTATCTACAAGCTCCCAGTAGCATGTTAGTCTCCAATCTATACATTAGCTATTCCAGTAGCATGTAATCCCATATAATACCATTGTAGGATGAAGAGTGGGAATCATTTAGATAAAACTACTGAAGAGATTCGGACCCCAACCCTCTTGTCGTTGGCAGATTGAACTGGACGAGACTGACTCTATAGTCTGCCTGGCCACTGGTGTGGTGGTTAACCGGGCAAGGACCAACTTCCCGGCATCGCCAGGTAAACCGGGACCACATTTGTCAAATTAAGTGCGATGGCCAAAGTTTTCAAGGCCGGCGAGACTATTCGCTTATAAAGTTGATGTTCAGGTTTTATCTCTGGGGATGGGTTGTGTTCCTGTACAGCAAGAACAGATCTGAAGACTCCAAGAGGTCAGCAAACACTTGCGAGCCAGTCTCGACGGACCTAAGTGAACATCCCTCGCGCTTGGATGGATCTTTCATATGGACAATTTGTGTGTGGTTAGTTTGGGGGATAGTATTTGTCGGATGATGAATTTGAAACGAAAAGTCAAATAGGTAGGAGTTTATATCAAGGAGGTCGAGAGATATGTAGGAGTTTATATCAAGGAGGTAGAAAGAGGTAGCAGTTTATATCAAGGAGGTAGAAAGAGGTAGCAGTTTATATCAAGGAGGTAGAAAGAGGTAGCAGTTTATATCAAGGAGGTAGAAAGAGGTAGCAGTTATATCAAGGAGGTAGAAAGAGGTAGCAGTTTATATCAAGGAGGTGAGAGAGAGGTAGCAGTTTATATCAAGGAGGTCGAGAGAGATAGCAGTTTATATCAAGGAGGTGAGAATAGGTAGGAGCTTAATCAAGGAGGTCGAAGATAGGTAGGAGCTTATATCAAGGAGGTAGAAGAGGTAGCAGTTTATATCAAGGAGGTAGAGAGATAGGTAGCAGTTTATATCAAGGAGGTAGAAGAGGTAACAGATTATATCAAGGAGGTAGAGAGAGGTAGCAGTTTATATCAAGGAGGTAGAAAGAGGTAAGAGTTTATATCAAGGAGGTAGAAAGAGGTAGCAGTTTATATCAAGGAGGTAGAAAGAGGTAGCAGTTTATATCAAGGAGGTAGAGAGGTAGCAGTTTATATCAAGGAGGTCGAGAGAGATAGCAGTTTATATCAAGGAGGTAGAAAGAGGTAGGAGCTTAAATCAAGGAGGTAAATAGGAAAGAGGTTGTATCAAGGAGGTAAAGAGTGAAGACTTGATATCACAAGTATGTTTAGTTTCTCGTTAAAACAATAACTTATCCTAGTGTGAGCCTCTCCATTTTTCTTTTCTTATATCATTAACGAGTTGAGCTTGGAAAATAATGTGCTTACTACAGCCTGTAAGTCATTATTAGAAAACGAAATAAATATAGTAATTTAACTCTCTATTATAATAATTTAACTTCTTTTTTTTTTTTTTTAAATTGTGTTCTTACCAAGTCAAGTTCATTTGTATATGACTTTTCCTCGTGCTCTTCCTTTTGCCTGCACTTCTCGGTAAATTGCTGTTAGATCATCCATCTTTTAAAATGACAGGTTATTTGATGCATTCATTATAACACGAGAGACAAGTCGCTATCACACCGTCCGAAAAATTAACAACATTTTCACAATAAACTTTATCAATTAGAAATCGAGGGCCGGTCCTATGACTAACGGATAAATATTGATATCGGGAGGTTAAAGTTAGCGACCAGATAAAGATTATCAACCACTTTAACATTCAACGCGAACTGTGAACTGAATTTATCTGCTGGATAGCTATCTGTAAGAGATATATATATATATATATATATATATATATATATATATATATATATGCAGAAAACGCAAGTTTGGTACTGTTCTTACTGGTGTGCGCATGCGTATAGAACCCTGCTGCTACCGCTATAGCCTGGCTAGTGGCTTCAACATTCAACATTTGTTAAATAATGGCGACTAAACGAGTGCGAGGAAACAGATGGCTTCATTTTCTGTTTGCTCACTATGCGTTTCATTTTTACTTTCTCTCGATACTCCGGAGAGAGAGTATTGTGATTGTAAAAAGAAATTCAACTCAAGATTTTGATGAATGTCGATGTTTCATGACCCCCTGAAACAAAACAAAAAAATAGTTTCTGCAATGCCTGTCTGCACTTTGGGCTAGAGCCGAAACTATTTAACCTATTGGGCTAAAACTTGGTATCTGGGGTTTTCATAAGGTCCCCCCCGAGGAGTTTTTGGAATTAGATATCTAACTCTACAATTAAGGTTAGTTTACTGAAGGGAAAAAGTAGAAAAAAACTGCTATTCTACAAATTCGCTTTAACGATTTTGATTACATTTTACATCCAGACAATCTTTACCATTGTAAATGAGATGTCAACTCTCATGTTCTCATGAAAATTACTTGGAGGACACTTTATATAGGGGAAGTTCTCCAATGTTGATAATTTATCTGCAACTTTTTGAGATACGAAATAACTCATCACTGTAAGAGTTGGTGTACTATTAAAGATAACAATCTTTTATTTGAAATATATTTTTATAAAATAAATCATTTCTAAGCTATAAGCAAATAATATATATATATATATATATATATATATATATATATATATATATATATATATATATATATATATATATATATACTTTTTAATTCAGGTTTTGAAAATGAGTTTGATTCTTATGCTTTTTGGTGGACAAAATTTTACTTTTCCTTTAATAGTGTTCCTAGTTCCTAATACCATAAAGTAAGTAACAGTATATATTATTTCATTTGGGATTTTTGGTGTAGTGTTTCTACAATAATGTATTTTAAGTCAAAAGCGAGAGAAAGTCTGTGCGATCAACCGTACCATTTATTTAAGCTCGACTTTGGTTAAGTACAGCAGCCCCGTGGCTTCTTTGGTGCTGACTGACAGCTCACAGATGACTTCTGACAGTCAATATTTAGGTACATACCTAAACTTTGATTGTCAGAAGTGACAGCTGCTAAACACATGTTTTTGCAGATCATATGGTTCGGCGTAGGAATACATAATTTGATCTGGTAACTTTTCAAAGCCGTCAACTGTCAGTTGTGAGCTGTCACTCAGCACCAAAGAATTCATGGGGCTACTGTACATATTATCTGTCGATTAAAAGAAACACATAAGCTTATTTTCTTTTTGTTTGATGAATACAAATGTTATTTATACTAGATTGGGCGTATAGGCTATATAACTTATCAGGCACATCTAGTTTGATTTTTACACAAATATTTTAGAAACAATTGCATGTATATTAATCATATTATTTTATAGTGAAATAAACTTCATTAAGTGAGTAAGTAATGAACATATTTATTTTATCTAGACTATCAACAACTAACTGTATCAGTATAAATGTTGTTTTTAAGGAAATATTGCACCATCATTTCAAGATAACTTAACTTGTAACTTAACTCTTAAGGTGGAATAAAAAGGGACCCGAGAAAAGTCCAGAGTTTTTGCAGTTTTTACGGAATAACTTTTTTTTTTTTTGCCAAAATAAATAAAGTATATGCTCCAGTACAAATAAAGAAGTCTTCACATGGTGACTACAAGATTTCTCGAAATCTGTCAATGTTCTGGAATTTAACGACAAATTTTAATTTTAATTTAAAAATTTTGTTAGGTAATACCACTATTCTCATGACAAATATACAACTGTTGATATAAATATGTGAAGAAAATTAAACTTTGTTTGTAAGAGCAATATTTTATTTATTTTGGCTCAAAAAAGTTTTGTCATAAAAACTGAAAAAAAAAACACTTGCCTTTTTTCGCGTCCCCTTTAACCCCACTTTAAAGGATAAAAAAATATTTTTTTTATAACATCTAGCTAAATGGATTGTAATAAAAAGTAAAAACTTAAGTTTCCTAGCTCAAAGCCTATGTACAAATCAATTTTCACAGGAAGAACATTATCTTACAGCTAGAAAAGTTACTCGATCAACTTTTACTGGTTCATACGTTAAGTCATGTTGTCTGATAGATATTATCAATACTTATAAAATAACAATAGAAATATGATAACATTTGATCAATAATGAAGATGAAATAATATTGGTAATATCTAAAAGGTCCTTTTCATGAAAATTAGACTGTAGTCTCACTTTTTTTTCTAGTAAAACGTTTAACTTGATTTTGACACTATTATAACTTCATTGATATAAAAAAGTGTTTAAAAAAATATAAACAGAGAATCATTACGTTATTGCAAACACTCTTCTTGAAGATAATACAGTGTCATCAAGATAGCATCTTTATAAACGTACCATACGTCACTGCCAGGGGCGAACTGTGCTCACCAGGAGACTGGGAGACCCGCTTCAGTGGCCACACTGTCCAAGGCGCTACTCTTGCAGTAGACTAGCCAGCCGATAACGAAGATACCGATGTTCAAATCTTTATCGGGTGTACTTAGGGTGGTTTTCTAAAATAGTTTTTCACTCTCTCTCTCTCCACGCAAATGTAGGTACATTTTTCATCCATAAATATAACCTTCACGTTCCCTAACCCAAACGGGTAGTAAGCCGTGTTGCTAAAACAATATATTAATGATTGTTTTTTTATAACAGTTTAATCAAAAGTTCGAGTGAGTTATTTTGAGGGTGTCCATACAATGTTTTAAGTGTAAAGCCTTCCGGTTTGTTGTTTATTGGTGTTGTTTGGTGAATACTGTCTGTTACTAACTTTGTAATCCACATAAATAGCGGCTGAAGTATCAGTTTACAAACTTAAATAGGGAAATAGACTCTTTGCTACTAACTGACAATCTAGAAGCATTTTTGCGCATGTCAGTAGAAAGTAGAAACTAATGTTTTAAGTTGACTGAATAGCGACATAATCATCAATAATGTTGTAGAAATGGCCTCGGGATTCAAGTTATTAATAATAAAAATTAAAATACCTTGACTCATCACTTCAGCTTACACTGAAACCAAGCTTCAGTGGTAGACTATTTATAAAGTTACCCGCTTCGGTGGCTGCATAGTCTAAAGCGCTACTCTCGCAGTAGACTAGACTGCCGATGACGGAGAGATCGAGGTTAGAATCTCAGTCGGGTGTTGAGGATGTTTTTTCCCAAAACAGTTTTCCACTTTCTCTATTTCCACGCAAATACGGGTACATTTCTTTTAAATATAACCTTCCTAACCCCTAAAACCATTAGCGTAATTAGTACATAAGCGTATAACCCAAACGGGTAGTAAGACGCGGTGCTGAGATTATACATTTATGTTAAGGGTTTTCATATTTGTAGTCCTGAACCGCTTGGAGCCCTCCAGTCCACCTCTGTACACCCCTGGTTACTGCAGTCCGCAGAGTTAATTACAGTAATTCCCCTCATAATTGATATTTGGTGCTGATAGATTATAATATTATTCAGGACAGAATAACTCTTGTACTTCTCGTGTGTTTTTACTGTTTATTCGGGACGTACATAGACTGCACATTTATTATATTCAACAACAAAAAAGTACATTAAATAATTTTTCTCCTAAGGAAATATCAACTTTTTACAATAATTTATCGAATCAGCTAAAGCAATTGACTTTGACTCTTAAGTCCGTAGTTTGATTCTAACCACTAGAGTCGGGTGATGATACTTTTACCTACCCTATATTCAGGCGAATGCTGATACTTAGTATCGAAACTGTCCCTCATTCTTTTCACTTAAAGTTGAGCTATCATGTTTTTATTATTACAATAACTTGTATTGAGGGCTAAGTATTTATATCACACATATGATTAAATTAATTGATAATACCAGGCCTCCACCGTGGTTCGGATTCCACGTTAAACTGTAGGTCCTTCATTTAATCTCACAATCACCCTACCATTACACATTAGCGTAAGTGCGTATAACCCGAATGGGTAGTAAGACGCGGTGCTAATAATAATAATAATAATAATAATAATAATAATTACTGTTAAATTGATTGATAAATAAGTACTCAGTAACTAGTTGAAGCCCGCAGGGATGGTCAAGCAGTACATAGCGTTATAATATATTACACATAATAATCATGGATGGAAATATCAGAGTTTCTTCTTACGTCTGTGGGTGCGCGAACTAAACGTCACGTTCTTCTAGTATGTTTTTTTAGTGATGAGGAAGTCGAGGCTTTCCTCTAATGGTTTCCCATCTTATCGCTGAGCAAATGGGGACATTTCTTTTAAATTCTATTTATTATTATTATATTATTATTATTATTAGCATCGCGTCTTACTACCCGTTTGGGTTATACACATTTACGCTAACGTGTAATGGTAGGGTGATTGTGAAATTAAATGGTGGCCCTACAGTTTAACGTGGAATCCGAACCACGATGGAGGCCTGGCATTCCATAAATTCACAAGTTGTGATTAATACACGTCTTGTCAGAGGTGAAGGAAGGGTTTGGCAATCAGATAAATCTGTGCCGGGACCGAGGATTGAACCCCCAACCCCAGTAGATAAGTCCGACACCTTACCCCTAGACCACCAGGTCCCCTTAAATTCTAGTTACCTTATACATACTTACCTTCATTAACGTAAGACGCAGTTATATATTTAAAAAAAAAAAAACATGGTTTGAATTCAGTTAAAGGTGAACTTGGGGGTGGTATTACAGAAGGAAGTTTCCATTTAATTTTCCCCTCCTCTCTCCACGACAATGACCCTTTAGTTAAATATTTGGGGTATTTAACGTGCACCTCCTTCAAGTAAATCAGCACATGACTTAAACCTGTAATTCATTTTTTGAAAGAAGTTACCCTAATCATATTAATAATCATTGCTTCAAACGTGGCTTTATTTTTCTGAATAAAACACGGATTATTGTGTGTGTGGGGGGGGGGGGAGGTATGAGTGTGTGTGTGTGTGTCTCCTATCCTTCGAACGACGCCCGTGACCTGTGAGATACTTGGACTCGAATCCAAATGGAGGTCAACATTTTTTTTTCCCCCAAAAGAGTGTAAGTGAGGCTCTAGTGATTACGAAGTCAAGTGTGGTCCCAAAAGTCAACAGTCCTATTTGTGTTAAGACTTCTAATTTTAAAAAAACCAATGATTTTAAACAATGAAGTTAGTTGTAGTATTCCTTGAGGGAGTAAAGAACCTAATTAATATCGACCATGATTGATTTTATCTTGAGTAACATTCTAACCGCTTGAGTTGTTAGCTTTGAAACTTTGTTGAAGGGTCGAGTTCCAGGAGCAGGGGTATCAACTTCGCCGTAAGAATATCCCTGGAGGATTGGACGTGTTCTAGTGGGTGAGGGGTGGGGGACGTGCCCTTGTTTTAAAGAGAGAGCCTTCTTTTAATCACCTTGATTTTCTCATTATTGAAGCAACTTTTAGAAAATACTAACTTTTTTCTTTTATAGTCATTAGGTATTGATGATATATTTTGAAAGTGACAGCTAAAGCTCATATGACTTGACGTATGAATGGGTGAAAGAAGACCCAGTAACTTTTCTCGGCTCACTTAAACTGAGCAACTTGCCAATAACTTCTTCCCCGGCAAACACTCGAACTGAGTCATTTTTTGTTCTTTCATTATTGTATTACTTTTCTTTTTTTATACGATTTAGCATAAGTACAACTATTTATTATTAAAAAAATCACATAAAACTAATATAAGAAATTAAACATTTTTAACTCAAATGAGGAGTCTGAAATAACAAAACTTTCCATAAACGGAAATTGTCGTTAGCAAGTGTCTCTGATACACTGTGACTTGAACCAAACTAATTCACCGCTGCTTTGTACGATACACAATTAACCAAATGTAACATGATGATATCACCATTTTTCGACTCCTTTTAAGTTTTTTTACAAACATGAAAATATTAGGGTGCGAGGAATCATATGATGAGTTAAATTTTGAGTGGAAACTCTCACACGCGTTCGTGGTTCTCCACAAGTCCACAGGTTTATCCACCCAGGTGGAAAGGGGGAATGAAGGTTCCTCATCTTCATCCACCTTGAGGTATTCCACGAATTTCATTAGTCGTTCGTCAGACGGTTGCACTCTCATGAGGTCAGAAAAGCCTTCACCAACGTCTTCAGGGTTAAGATAAGTCGGACCAAATCAATAATGGAGCCACTTTCCCTCTTCTGACTTTTCATCTTTTGACAAGCCTATCTGCTGAATATTGCTCCACCTGCAAAAAAAAAATAATAAAAAAAAAATATATATATATATATATATATAAGTTTCAAATAATATCAAAGAGTTTATTTTATATTAAGGCAGATAGTTAATTGATTAATATAACCATAATTGCTATCGTGTTTCCAATTTTCGTGAAAAACAGACACACAGACGGACTTTTTTTTAAAGTTGTTCATAATTAACGGCTTAGCCAGAGATACGCATAGAAAAAAAATGGTATCAAGTTACTGGTTCAAAATGTAATTATCAGGTCTGAGCAAGATGAAAGCGACAACCAATGAGTTTCATTCCCGGAAATGGTATCAAGTTACTGGTTCAAAATGTACTTATCAGGTCTGAGCAAGATGAAAGCGACAACCAATGAGTTTCATTCCCGGAAATGGTATCAAGTTACTGGTTCAAAATGTACTTATCAGGTCTGAGCAAGATGAAAGCGACAACCAATGAGTTTCATTCCCGGAAATGGTATCAAGTTACTGGTTCAAAATGTACTTATCAGGTCTGAGCAAGATGAAAGCGACAACCAATGAGTTTCATTCCCGGAAATGGTATCAAGTTACTGGTTCAAAATGTACTTATCAGGTCTGAGCAAGATGAAAGCGACAACCAATGAGTTTCATTCCCGGAAATGGTATCAAGTTACTGGTTCAAAATGTACTTATCAGGTCTGAGCAAGATGAAAGCGACAACCAATGAGTTTCATTCCCGGAAATGGTATCAAGTTACTGGTTCAAAATGTACTTATCAGGTCTGAGCAAGATGAAAGCGACAACCAATGAGTTTCATTCCCGGAAATGGTATCAAGTTACTGGTTCAAAATGTACTTATCAGGTCTGAGCAAGATGAAAGCGACAACCAATGAGTTTCATTCCCGGAAATGGTATCAAGTTACTGGTTCAAAATGTACTTTTCAGGTCTGAGCAAGATGAAAACGACAACCAATGAGTTTCACTCTCGGAAATGGTATCAAGTTACTGGTTTAAAATGTACTTATCAGGTCTGAGCAAGATGAAAACGACAACCAATGAGTTTCACTCCCGGAAATGGTATCAAGTTACTGGTTCAAAATGTACTTTTCAGGTCTGAGCAAGATGAAAACGACAACCAATGAGTTTCATTCCCGGAAATGGTATCAAGTTACTGGTTCAAAATGTACTTTTCAGGTCTGAGCAAGATGAAAACGACAACCAATGAGTTTCATTCCCGGAAATGCTGCAAGCCCAGCCTCGTGGATCGCTCGCTCAAAATCAACCACAACTGTTTTTGGTTCGAAACTCACATGTCTCTTGTTACATTCTTCTTTGATCATTTTAAATATGTGAAAATATGACTGTTTATTCTTCTCTCGTAGCAGACAGAAGACCAGTGGAATATACAACCCATCAGAATATCCATGAATGGTAAATAATTGTAAGAAGTACTTCTGTGTGCACTCGAAAGTATCATCCATTACAATAATATCTCGCTCGCACAAGAGATTTGAACCGAAAGAAAACATCACCACCTCTTTCTCTCTCATTCCTGATTAAAATATCTTCGTCTTTCGTTATTTTCACTGTCATTTTATTAAGTGCTTCCTAGACTTCGTATGCATATTTTGGAAGCTTAGGTAAACTTTGTAATCTTGTGATGTGTGATATTGTTTTTTTTGCATTGCGGGATATACGTATGTTTAGTTACGTAAGGTGTATTATTATTATTATTATTATTATTATTATTATTATTATTATTATTATTAGCACCGCGTCTTACTACCCGTTCGGGTTATACGCTCTTACGCTAATGTGTAATGGTAGGGTGATAGTGAGATGAAATGAAGGACCTACAGTTTAAAGTGGGATCCGAACCACGGTGGAGGCCTGGCACTCCCCCACATTCACAAGTTGTGATTAATACACGTCTTGTCAGAGGTAAAGGAAGGGTTTGGTAATTAGATAAATTTGTGCTGGGACCGAGGATTGAACCCCGGACCCCCAACACAGAAGTCCGACACATTACCCCTAGACTACCAGGTCACCCTATGTAGGGTGTAAATAAGATAAAATGTACCTGCATTTGTGTTAAAGCATGTTAAGGTGGGTATGTGGCGAACGCGAGAAAATGTAAGCGTTTTTGTCGTTTTTTATAGCAAAACTTTTTTTTTTGCAAAATAAATAAAATATTGCTCCAGTATTAAGGTTTATTTTAATTTTCTTCACGTGGTGATATCAACAGTTGTTGATTATATGTCAAGGGTGTTCTGGAATTTAACGACAACTTTTTATCTTTATTTAACAAGTTTATCTTCTAATGCTGGTATGCTCAGGACAGATATTCAACAACTGTTGATATCACCGTGTGTATAAAATTAAACTCTATGTGTCTAATGGTCTAACGGAGGATTATATTATTTATTTTGGCCAATAAAATATTTTGCCATAAAAACTCCAAAAACACTGGCGTTTTCTCGCATCTCCTAGACTCCCACCTTAAGAAACCAGTCGGAAGGGGGATAAAATACCCTAGACTCCCACCTTAAGAAACCAGTCGGAAGGGGGATCAAATCCCTTAGACTCCCACCTTAAGAAACCAGTCGGAAGGGGAATCAAATCCCCTAGACTCCCACCTTAAGAAACCAGTCGGAAGGGGGATCAAATCCCCTAGACTCCCACCTTAAGAAACCAGTCGGAAGGGGAATCAAATACCCTAGACTCCCACTTTAAGAAACCAGTTGGAAGGGGGATCAAATACCCTAGACTCCCACCTTAAGAAACCAGTCGGAAGGGGAATCAAATTCCCTAGACTCCCACCTTAAGAAACCAGTCGGAAGGGGAATCAAATACCCTAGACTCCCACCTTAAGAAACCAGTCGGAAGGGGAATCAAATACCCTAGACTCCCACCTTAAGAAACCAGTCGGAAGGGGAATCAAATACCCTAGACTCCCACCTTAAGAAACCAGTCGGAAGGGGAATCAAATACCCTAGACTCCCACCTTAAGAAACCAGTCGGAAGGGGAATAAAATCCCCTAGACTCCCACCTTAAGAAACCAGTCGGAAGGGGAATCAAATACCCTAGACTCCCACCTTAAGAAACCAGTCGGAAGGGGAATCAAATACCCTAGACTCCCACCTTAAGAAACCAGTCGGAAGGGGGATCAAATACCCTAGACTCCCACCTTAAGAAACCAGTCGGAAGGGGAATCAAATACCCTAGACTCCCACCTTAAGAAACCAGTCGGAAGGGGAATCAAATCCCCTAGACTCCCACCTTAAGAAACCAGTCGGAAGGGGAATCAAATCCCCTAGACTCCCACCTTAAGAAACCAGTCGGAAGGGGAATCAAATCCCCTAGACTCCCACCTTAAGAAACCAGTCGGAAGGGGAATCAAATCCCATTGCAACCACCAGACAAGATTCACCTTCTGAACTTTCCCATCATCGGCTATCGAACCTAAATGAACCTGACGTTTAGTCCGCGTACTCGCCGACCGGATCATAATGAAAATTAATAATAATGTCTGTGTCCCTTTTATATTCGCCTTCTTCTAGTTATGGGGATATTCCTCTGATAGCGACAGATGGGTGCTAATAATAGGCTTTAGATATGGGTGTGGCGAGTTTAGTCGGACGGAAGACATCGATCTCTTCTCTTTCAAAGAGCGGGGTGGGCGAGGTGTGTGGGGGGAAGGGGGGGAGCTCACCCTAACTCACCCCTCAGGAAGAAACTTCTCCCTCTTGATAGGAAAAAAACCACCGTTGTAAAATGTTCACGTGTTTTTTTTTACCAAGATTTGCATAACAATGTGTGCTAAGAGGAGAGAAGAGTATTTTTTATATGACCTCTTCTACCTATTATACATAATCACCCCTCTATTCCCCCCTCCAGAGGTTTCAACCTCGAACCGGTTGTTAGATGAACATCTAGCACGCTAACCAACCACACGGTCTCGTGAGGTTGGCGTGGGCTCTACCCTTAGACGGACTGCCAGGATGTTCTAATTAGAGTTGTAAAACATGCTCGTAAAAGTGGTTACGTAGTTTCGCGTCAGTCTCCCCAGTATACTAGATGGCCGGCTGGAAGAATAGTCTCGAAACTCGATTGGGTTAAATGAAGATTGTTTTATTATCTTCACTCCCCGCTGATTTGGGTACACTTAATATAAACTTATCTTCTCTTTTAAATTGTATAGTGGTATTTCCCTGGTAGGTCCATGTAACCACCATGCAGTGCTGTTGTGTCCATGTCATACTGTAACCACAATACATGTTGTTAGGTCCATGTCATATTGTAACCACAATACAATGCTGTTAGGTCCATGTCATACTGTTACCACGATACAGTGCCGTTAGGTCCATGTCATACTGTAACCACCATGCAGTGCTGTTGTGTCCAAGTCATACTGTAACCACAATACAATGCTGTTAGCTCCATGTAATACTGTGACCACCATACAATGCTGTTAGGTCCATGTCATACTGTTACCACAATACAGTCCTGTTAGTTCCATGTCATACTGTGACCACCATGTAGTTCTGTTGTGTCCATGTCATACTGTAACCACAATACAATGCTGTTAGGTCCATGTCATACTGTGACTACCATACAGTGCGTTAGATCCATGTCATACTGTAACACAACATGCAGTGCTGTTGTGTCCATGTCACACTGTAACCACAATACAATGCTGTTAGGTCCATGTCATACTGTGACCACCATACAGTGCCGTTAGGTCCATGTCATACTGTGACACCATACACAGTGCGTTATATCCATGTCATACTGTAACCAACATGCAGTGCTGTTGTGTCCATGTCATACTGTACCACAATACATGCTGTTAGGTCCATGTCATACTGTGACCACCATACAAGTGCTGTTAGGTCCATGTCATACTGTGACCACCATGCAGTGCTGTTGTGTCCATGTCATACTGTAACCACAATACAATGCTGTTAGCTCCATGTCATACTGTGACCACCATACAATGCTGTTAGGTCCATGTCATACTGTAACCACAATACAATGCTGTTAGGTCCATGTCATACTGTACCACATACAGTGCGTTAGATCCATGTCATACTGTAACCACGATACAGTGCTGTTAGGTCCATGTCATACTGTAACCACAATACAGTCCTGTTAGGTCCATGTCATACTGTGACCACCATGCAGTGCTGTTGTGTCCATGTCATACTGTAACCACAATACAATGCTGTTAGGTCCATGTCATACTGTAACCACAATACAGTCCTGTTAGGTCCATGTCATACTGTACCACAATACAATGCTGTTAGGTCCATGTCATACTGTGACCACCATGCATGCTGTTGTGTCCATGTCATACTGTAACCACGATACAGTCTATTAGCTCCATGTCATACTGTAACCACAATACAATGCTTTTAGGTCCATGTCATACTGTGACCACCATACAGTGCCGTTAGATTCCATGTCATACTGTACCAACATGTAGTGCTGTTGGTCCATGTCATACTGTAACCACAATACAATGCTGTTAGGTCCATGTCATACTGTGACCACCATACAGTGCCGTTAGGTCCATGTCATACTGTAACCACATGCAGTCCGTTAGGTCCATGTCATACTGTAACCACAATACAGTCTGTTAGGTCCATGTCATACTGTGACCACGATACAGTACTGTTAGGTCCATGCCATAATGTGACCCCCATACAAGTGCTGCTAGGTCCATGTCAAACTGTGACCACCATACAGTGTCGGTGTGTATTAATGGTAATAATTGGTACCAAGCCACAGGGCATTGTACAGTGACTGAGTTTACGACCACGTGTTCACGGTAGAGTGAGTCTCGCCGGGCAGCTGGCACGGAGCGACGCTTCTAGACCAGCTCTTGATCAATATATACCGGACTGGATACATAACAGGGAACAGGGAGCTAGCTGTGCACACAGGAATACAAGTGACAATACACGCGTCTAGGGACAGGCGTCTTTACACCGGTGTAAACAAGAACATACACAGGGCTATAAGCAACAACATACACAGGGTTATAGACAACAAGATACACAGGGCTATAGCAACAAGATACACAGGACTATAGCAACAAGATACACAGGGTTATAGACAACAAGATACACAGGACTATAGCAACAAGATACACAGGGTTATAAGCAACAACATACACAGGGTTATAGACAACAAGATACACAGGGCTATAGACAACAAGATACACAGGACTATAGCAACAAGATACACAGGACTATAGCAACAAGATACACAGGGTTATAGACAACAAGATACACAGGGCTATAGCAACAAGATACACAGGGTTATAGACAACAAGATACACAGGACTATAGCAACAAGATACACAGGGTTATAAGCAACAACATACACAGGGTTATAGACAACAAGATACACAGGGCTATAGACAACAAGATACACAGGACTATAGCAACAAGATACACAGGACTATAGCAACAAGATACACAGGGTTATAGACAACAAGATACACAGGGCTATAGACAACAAGATACACAGGGTTATAGACAACAAGATACACAGGGCTACAGCAACAAGATACACAGGGATATAAACAACAATATACACAGGGCTATAGACAACAGGATACACAGGGCTATAGACAACAATATACACCGGGTTATAGACAACAAGATACACAGGGTTATAGACAACAAGATACACAGGGTTATAGACAACAAGATACACAGGGCTACAGCAACAAGATACACAGGGCTATAAACAACAATATACACAGGGTTATAGACAACAAGATATAAAGGAATATAAACAACAAGATACACAGCCATATAGACAACAATATACACCAGGTTATAGACAACAAGATACACAGGGATATAGACAACAAGATACACAGAGCTATAAACAAGATACACAGGGCTATAGACAACAAGATACAAAGGACTATAGACAACAAGATACAAAGGAATATAAACAACAAGATATACAGCCATATAGACAACAATATACACAGGGTTATAGACAACAAGATACACAGGGATATAGACAAGATACACAGGATTATAGAAAACAAGATACACAGGGATATAGACAACAAGATACAAAGGGATATAGACAACAATATACACCGGGTTATAGGCAACAAGATACACAGGGCTATAGACAATAAGATACACAGGGCTATAGACAACAAGATACACAGGGATATAGACAAGAATACAGTCAGTTCAATACTACCCACTTCGGTGAGCACGCGGTCTAAGCGTCTAGCTCATTTAGTCTGGATTGCCAGTGACGGGGAGGTCAGAACTCGAATCTTAGTCGGGTCACTGAGGATGAATTTTCTTAAATGTTATCTCATTATTTCTCTCCCCCTCCCTCCACGCAAATGCTGGCATACCTCCTTTAAATTTCTGGCATACCTCCTTTAAATTTCTGGCATACCTCCTTTAAATTTCTGGCATACTCATGTCTAGCACATCAGCGTACAAACTAGACGCGTGTAAAGATGCGTAGGAGGAAAAAAAAGCTCAAAGCTACTTGATTTAAAATACAGGTAAGATAATTAATCAAGGCGAAGAAAGAACATTACATTTTAGAAAAACCAAGTTGAAAAGAATTTAGAAAGAGAAAGATACAAACATTTCGAAGTCAGGAAGACACGAAGAATTATGAGAGGCAGGAAAAACGTGGGGAAAGATTATGAAAATAAATGCAAATGGGCGTTGGTTTGATAACTTTGGTCACGGAAGTAAAGGATAAAAGAAATACAGAAAACCTCATCCCTTTGAAAGAGGCAAAGGAAGGAGTGAAGTAAAGAGAGCAGGGGGTAAAGGGAGGGGGTTAGAATAAACAAGACTAAATTGGATTTGTGGTCAAGGCACATATTACATATAAAAATAATCTATCGAGGAAATAATGTTTAGAAATTGTTACGACGTAAAATGTAATACAAAAATACGTATAAGGAAATGTTTAAAAAAATACTTAAGGGTGGAGTCTTATTATGGGTTTGTGTATGAGGTAAAAAGTAATCACTAAAAGAAAATTCAAATAGAATAATAGCGAAACTAAAATAATAATAATTATTATTATTATTATTATATTATTATTATTATTATTATTGGTGTATGTTGCTTGAAACTTGCGAACTGTTACACTTTGGAGCATCGCTTTGATTGGAGCTGAAACATTAACCCTATATTTTTTTAAATGAGATAAAATATTTGGAAAGCCTCGAGATTTGGGGCAGGAGGAGAATAGATAGGATAAAGTGGACAGGTCGAGGAAAACTACTAAAGAAATTACAAGAAGAGAGGGTCTAAATGAAAAAGAGAGCAATAACCACAGGTTGTTCTAAAAAAAAAAATTAAAAAAAACCGACTTGATGGTGTCGATTCAAGAGAAGTAAAGATTGGCTTATTGAATGACGTCATAAAAACCCAAGTGAAAGAGGAAAATAGAACCAGAAAGATGACGAAGGCAACTGATGGATGAACTCATACAAGGAAATAAGTGGAAGTTTCAGGATATATAACAAAAAGGAAACTGAACATAGGACATGCTAAAGGACTTAATTTGAACAAGGCAACATACCTGTCTAAAGAGAAACCACATAATAATAATAATAATAATAATAATAATAATAATAATAATAATAATAATAATAATAATAATAATAGACTAATAATAGAGATTAAATAGCCAAGCTATTATATTTGCTAATTACGGTTATAACCGCATCTAAATATTATTATTATTATTTTAAACCAAAGGATTACACCTGGACACGGCAATTGAACCCAGGACCTTTGGCTCAGTACGTCAATATTCTAACCATTGAGCTATCTGCACTATTCTGCGCATTCGTACAGTAGTTATTGTAATATTGGTAACATAAGACCCTCCCGAGTCGAAGATGGCTGCGTTATCTGATAGCATGTGTAATTAATTTTTCACACATATGTAGCTGACTATTTTCGCTCTCTACTCTGCCTTAAAATATGATTCTGGGTATGGGACGAGTCCTGGACACCTCAGTGATTAAAGCATTGGCGAACTAAACCAAAGGCTCCGGGTTCGATTCCCGTGTCCAGGTGTTATTTTTCAATTTAAAAGATATAATAACATATTTATTACCTACCATTATACTATTGTTATATGCTTGCATAACAGAAACGAAAGTCCTAAATTTTAGCGCTAAGGTGTAGGGAAGAGATCAAAAGACGGAGGAAGAAAAAGATGGTGGAGAAGAAATAAAACCAAACTACCTCTCCACTCAGCTCGTGGGCGTGTGACGAAGCGTCTTGTCGGCAGGATGCAACCCCCTCTTACTCCCCCCCCCGCCCCCCGCCCCCTCTACCTCCAGCCCCAGGATTCAAGAGGATATTCCGCGCAAGGGAGTGGTAAAATAGCGCTGACCATTACCCTAGTAGAAATAGGAAGAAGGTAAGATTCTTACAAACTAACGTTTCCTTGAACAACCTGAGAGGAAAAAATAAAATAACTCTTATGGCACAGTAATTGTACAACATAGTCTTTCTCATATATCCGATAGTAGTTTGTGACAATATTTTCAAACATCAGCTATCAATAAAATACCTATTAATACATTTACAAAATCAAAAACAACAATTTTTTTAATCATATTAGTCCAACACCTGAGCTAAATCAGTAGCGTGTCTGTATACCGAGTTAACAATCCCAGGTTTGATTCCTGGCATGGCCAAAACCAATCTTATTATTATTAGAACCGCGTCCTACTACCCGTTCGGGTTGTACGCACTTACGCTAATGTGTAATGGTAGGATGATTGTGGGATGAAATGAAGGACCTACAGTTTAACGTGGAGTCCGAACCACGGTGGAGGTCTGGCATTATCTACATTCACAAGTTGTGATTAATACACGTCTTGTCAGAGGTGAAGGAAGGGTTTGGCAATCAGATAAATCTGTGCCGAGACTGAGGATTGAACCCCGGACCCCAACACAGAAGTCCGACACCTTACCCCTAGAACACCAGGTCACTGAAAACAAATTTTATTGGTTTCCCCTTTTCACAGTGATGAATTTACGGCTGGGGGGCTAGATGTTGTGTCTGTTCTAGATTTAAGTTAGTTAATAATCTGTGTGCTGATACTATCCGTCGGTTAAGAATGTGCAAGTTAATTAACTCAAATAAATGTATATATATATATATATATATATATATACATATATAAAATCTTATGAAAACTGTTACAGAAATAAATTTAGTCTAGTCATAAAAATAATTTGCGGGAGTAACGGCTTAGACCATGCGGTCACTAAAGCGTATCTCACCGGTGTTGAAATACTTTTTAATAGCTGTTATAAAAATGATTATACGAGTATGTTCAAATATGTCATGTTTAGTGAGATATCTCGAATCTGTTCTAATACTGTTCTTATAATTTAAACTAAACATACAGTAGCCCCATGGCTTCTTTGGTGCTGACTGACAGCTTACAGCTGAGAGTTAAAAGCTATGAAAAGCTACCAGACCAAATTATGTATCCCTACGCCTAACCATATGATCTGCAAAAGCATGTGTTTAGCAGCTGTCACTCCTGAAGGTCAAGATTTAGGTATATACCTAAATGTTGACTGTCATAAGTCAGCTGTGAGCCGTCAGTCAGCACCAAAGAAGCCATGGGGCTACTGTACCTAATCACGCTTGTTCGGGGCTTGTATATTTGTATATTGTTTTTATTTGTTTTATTTTATTTTGAACTATGTTTACTGTGCTGTTTTGGTGCTAAGAAATTTGTTTTGGAGTCTGTTGTGCGCATTTTTTTAAACAGTTTTTACTCCCACCGTACGTATTTCCGGTCGCGAGGACGCCCTTCTCGTTTTTCAGTTCGTCCCGTATTATCCTTGTGTGTGGTATAATATAAACAAACATTCCGTGGTTATGTGATACAGAACTATACAGTCCACTTCCTGTCAAACAACCCCATTCCCTTACGGGGTAGGTAAGAAACTGTGCATGTAGCTCAAAAAACAACAACTCCGTACTGAATCCATCCTCACTAACTTTCTCCACACTTACCTATCCTTATATTCTCCCTTCAACAACATCCATACACCGAGTCACACATGCTCTTTTATATTAAAACATAATGTTTCTCTTTTTCACACATTCATCTACAATATTTAGCCACGTCTTACATGGCCTACCCCTTCCTTTTGAACCACATATTTACCATCATATATTTGTTCCGTTAATTGATATAGTTTTTTCATATAATTTTATGATTTAAAAAAAATTTTTTAACTGTTTAGTACAATAAATTTTAATTAATTTTACAGCAGTGTTTAGTGTAAATATTTCACACAATTAATTTACACCTTTACGTTAATAACTAACAGAAATTTATAAATTGTAAAAAAAATTACAAAAACTAGTCGACAAATATAACAGAAGCAAGATGTGTGAAGGGAGGTTGCTTATTTTTCTTACAAAAGAGAAGGGTTTCCAAAATGACCAAAAAGGTGCTTACGTAATACTTTATTGCCCTCTAAGCTTGGTGGAAACAGTGTAGTGTCACTCGTGTTTGTGTGTGTGTGTGCGTGTGTGCGTGTGTAGCGGGGGGAGTGGGGAGGGAGAGTCTGTTAAATTTATTTGCAACCTCGCAAGAGATTCCTGATGCAGCCAGAATAATGATCTTCTTTAGACAAAGGTATTTCAGAACAGCACCTAAAAAATAACTGCTCTTGACGGTTGACGTTTTGGTCATCATGTATATGTTCGTCATTTATTTGAGTTATTTAAATTACACTTTCTGAACCGACTGATTATATCAGTACATGAATTATAAACTAACATCTAGAACAGACAAAACCTCCGGCCGTAAATTTTTTGCCCATGCCAAGAATCGAACCTGGCACGCTTAGCTCAGTAGAAAGACACGCTACTGACTCAGCTAAGGTGTTGGACCAATTACGCTAATGGTTCAAGGGATCAGGTAGGTTATATTTTGTACCCACATTTGCATGGATAGAGAGTGGGTAAACATACTGGGCCTCGGAAGAAACATGTTGAGCCATATCGGAAATAGCTTCGCGTTGACCTCGATTATTAATCGTGTGTTTGACCAACGAGCCTGAAACCACCCCTGGACGCTAGGCCAGTTCCTACGCACCAATAGGTTCAGAGGAGGCTCAGTTCATTTCTCACAGTGGCGTGGACAGAACAAGAAGGCGGGAGGGTTTGTAAAATCTAGTGATACGCACAGAAATAACATTATTGCGACATTTTACCACAATCCCAGATCATATTAGTGTGATTTCTTAGGTATCAATCTATCTGTGCCTTCTGTTGTCAAACAAATCTCTTGACGTCACAAACAAACCACTTCACATATATAGACTCGCCTAATATATTAGTCTATACATGATGGGTCCACCACATTAGCTCATTTGGTAGCGTGTCTGTCTACTGAGTTAAGGGTCCCGGGTTTGATTCCCATCATAGCGGAAAAATGTATAATTGTTGAAATATGGGTTTCCCCTTTCAAAGTGATGAATTAATGTCCAAGGGGCTGGATGTTGTGTTAGTTCTAAATTTAAGTTAGGTCATAAGTCGTGTGTTGGTATAATTAATCGGTTCAGAAAGTGAACGTTAAATACCTCATATTAATGACAAATGAAATTAGTGTAATTAGTATATAAGCGTATAAACCAAACGGGTAGTAAGACGTGGTGCTAAAAATATACACGCATATGTACTGATTACACTAATGTGTTGGGGATGAAGACGGTTGAATTCAAAGGAGGGGTGTATTCCACATTTGTATTAAGCAAGAGGGAAAACTCATTTTGGTAATAACTACCAGCTTACCTATGTCCTAGCTGCGAAATATTATATGTATGCCCCTGACGATACAGGTGTCAAGTAAGACATTGAATGACCTGACAGGTCAGGTCAAGCCGAAACAAGCACCGTCCCTCTCACCCCCTCCGACACAGACTGACCTGAATGAATGTCGGTCAATTATCCACTCCCCCGTTTGTCTGGGTCACACGCAGCAAAGTTGGAGGTGGAGGGGGTTCAAGTAGACATTGACCGGAACTTCTGTTGGGGTAGGAACACAAGACACCAACCAAGGTTCTCAGGGGGGGTTCAAGTGTACCGCCCTCCTTATCCTCTAATAGATAAGGGCAGGCGCACATTACACAAAAGCAAAATAGACATATAAACAATAACAAACGATAAATTGCAGAGGAGCTGACAGGACTGCATAAAAGTGAATAGGCCTTTCTCTCTGGCTTATACAACGATTGTGCTTCCGTGAACTCTCCTTAACTATCATCCGCCATGTTGGTACTATGAGAAATGGGGAGGAGGTCGAGAATCTTATGTTTAAAGATATAACTAATTTACCTAGAATTAGTAAATTAAAAGGTTGCATTGAGTATAAGAATGTTTATTATAAAAGATAACAATTGATATATGCAAATGTAAGTAACAACAATGAATAAATAGATATTTTTAAAAATATATATATGTAGAAGATTGGGTTATGCCCATGATAATACAGTTATCATAACAACACAGGTTATGCCCATGATAATACAGTTGTCGTAACAACATAGGTTATGCCCATAATAATACAGTTGTCATAACGACATAGGTTATATACGACCTAAAGATTATTACCAAGTTAAATCCATGGCCCCTTAGGGTCTCTGCGGCAATCCGCAATACAATGAATACAACATCTAGCCACCACAGGCCAACCTTCCGCATAACAATAGCGAAGTTGTATAAAACTAACTTGAAAATATTATTGGCAATCTAAGTTTACCACAATATAAAGGGAGATCCTCCATGATTAAATAAATATACAATAAATATCACAATTTACATAGCCGTAAGGGCTATAACAATTCCCACATTAGGTAGGCAACACGCCTTACGTAGATTTATGGTGACCTACAAAAGTTAAAGTTCACCATAAATGACAATTATTTGCAGAGCCAGAAGGGCAAAAAAAAAGGGATTCTAAAAATTATTACCCACATTAATATTTAGAATATTTTATGCCATGCCGGGCATACCTTTCCTCGTGATCTAACATATTTACAAAAGACAATATATAATGGTAATCCAAAAATAAATAATACTAGTCCCAAAGTTAATTTTGAATGTACCGGCCGAAATAGAATTTGTACCCAGCATAGATTTCTTTTAAATGAATAATATAAGTTCCAAAGATAATTTTGATGTGTACAGGCCGAAATAGAATTTATACCTTAGGATCATCCTGTCCTAAAGTGTTTGTCGTATGACACAGCTGAATCAAGAAGTGATTTTACAAAGCAAACGGCCACAGTATATAAACGATATTATTCTGAGAGGAGGGGGAACAAAGGGGAAACCTAGAACAAAGTAGAAACAAATACACAGAGTAGAGGGAAGGGATAGTAATTCATAAGAACATTCCCGGTTATCTGAGATTTTACTAGAACACCACGTGTTCAACACGAGGTCACATGCGCGTCACTCACTTCCCATGATTCAATGGGCGGCTCCACGCCCATTCCGACACGCCAATTTTTCGTTCAGTTTAACAATAACACTTGGTGTTGATGTAGTGTTCGTGGGGGAAACGAAAGTTCGATTGATGTGACTTGAGACACTTATATGGTGAACGGGGCTTTTGGTGAGTAGATTCCTTGTTTACATTTTGGTGTTGTGGAATAGTGTTTATTAGCCCATTTACTCTTCTTCGCTTGTAACGTTGATGTCAATAAACGTTACACAAGTAGACATTGACCAGAACCTCTGGAACTTCTGTTGGGGTAGGAACACAAGACACCAACCAAGGTTCTCAGGGGGGGGTTCAAGTAGACATTGACCAGAACCTCTGGAACTTCTGTTGGGGTAGGAACACAAGACACCAACCAAGGTTCTCAGGGGGGTTCAAGTAGACATTGACCAGAACCTCTGTAACTTCTGTTGGGGTAGGAACACAAGACACCAACCAAGGTTCTATGGAGGGGTTCAAGTAGACATTGACCAGAACCTCTGGAACTTCTGTTGGGGTAGGAACACAAGACACCAACCAAGGTTCTATGGAGGGGTTCAAGTAGACATTGACCAGAACCTCTGGAACTTCTGTTGGGGTAGGAACACAAGACACCAACCAAGGTTCTCAGGGGGGTTCAAGTAGACATTGACCGGAACTTCTGTTGGGGTAGGAACACAAGACACCAACCAAGGTTATCAGGGGGGGTTCAAGTAGACATTGACCAGAACCTCTGGAACTTCTGTTGGGGTAGGAACACAATACACCAACCAAGGTTCTATGGAGGGGTTCAAGTAGACATTGACCAGAACCTCTGGAACTTCTGTTGGGGTAGGAACACAAGACACCAACCAAGGTTCTCAGGGGGGGGTTCAAGTAGACATTGACCGGAACCTCTGGAACTTCTGTTGGGGTAGTAACACAAGACACCAACCAAGGTTCTCAGGGGGGGGGTTCAAGTAGACATTGACCAGAACCTCTTGAACTTCTGTTGGGGTAGGAACACAAGACACCAACCAAGGTTCTAAGGGGGGTTCAAGTAGACATTGACCGGAACTTCTGTTGGGGTAGGAACACAAGACACCAACCAAGTTTCTCAGGGGGAAAGAAGGGGGGGGGGGAGTACACCATGGTAAATAATACCACGGTGTCAATGGTGTTTTTCCCCCTCTTCCTCTCTTAATACTAATGTGGACGCACTTCTTTTTAAAAGCCTGATCTCTTAGATTAAGCCATTCATAAATATTTTTTTAGACGCATATCCTATACGCATATTATGTACCTTAGACCAATTTGTTAATAATTAAGAATTTTGTATTTTAAATAAGAATACTCGCATTTGCGTGAAGGAAGAGTGAAAACCAATTTAGGGGAAACTACCTCAATCTGTCAGTTATCGGCAGTCCCGGTCTTTCATGAGAGTGATGTCTTAGACCATGCGGCCACCGAAGCGAGTGTGATCAGCTCATGTTCTTTGCATTTGTTATCATCATGTCCTGAATTTTGATAACATGTTATTGCCTTATCACAGCCAATGCTTGTGTGTACAGACATCATGTCCATGTTCATGAGCCTCTGGCTGTGAAAACTTGTATTCCATAGGTCATTATTTGGTCGCTTTTCGTCATTTTGGATTTTAATGGTCATATTGTCTTGGTTTTCATCATTTTCAGGCAATAGTTTACAGATATAGAGGTCCCGGGGTCGATTCTCAGTGCTATGAAGCAGTGGGTCTGGAACTAGGTCAACTCAGACTCGTGAAGACAAATGAGAAGCTACTTAATAAATAAGTAGCGGCTTTGTTCTAGAAAACTGAGATTAACGATCGTAGGGGTCGTTGTTCTGACCACATGACACCCTTTATCCGCAGAAGTTGGCACTACCCGCTTCGGTGACCGCGTGGTCTAAAGCGCTACTCTTGCAGTAGACTAGACTGCCAACGACTGGAGATAAAGGTTCGGATCCCAGTCGGTTGGACTAAGAGTGGTTTTTCAAAATTGTTTTACGCTCTCCCTCCACGCCAATGTGAGTATATTTCCTCTGAATATCACCTTCATAATCTCTTGAAACCAAAAGGGTAGTTAGTAAACTATACAAGCATCTAAAACCGAACGGTTAGTAGGACTCGATGCTAAAAAAATATTGGAACTATCTGCGGCGACCCCTCGGTTGGTGTAGCTCGATTGCAGGTGACGCCATGGAGTTATTTTTTATGGAAATCGATATTTTATAGATGCGTAAATACTCAACCATAAATGTTTTTAATCATACTGTTGTCGGAATGAGAATATAATATAGGCCATGAACTTTGTATCACAGTTGTTGGTGTTAGAAGGTAATGTAGTCAATGAACTTTGTATCACAGTTGTTGGTGTTAGAAGGTAATGCAGGCCATGAACTTTGTATCACAGTTGTCACTGTTAGAAGGTAATGTAGTCAATTAACTTTGTATCCTCTTTGCTTGTATATTTGTAAAATACACATTCCTGATGAGACTGCAACTAGGTTGGAGAGGGGTTGCTTTGGGGACAGGGGTGGAGGGGGTAGCTATTACATACGAAGCATATATTTATAAATTAATATTATAATTAGTAGATAGCAAGAGTTTAATTGTTTAGGGTTTTCCATTACATATGTTCTAGTTTCCATTTGTAAATCGAGTGTTTGATTTATTCGCGTGCGTTCATTACGAGTTTTTATTCTTGGTTTTATTTTTTATCTAAAGTCATTTCTGATAATATTTAGACCATCAAAGTCCAGACCCTATGTAACTTTAGGTAATGAGAATAACCCAAATCTATTTTGGTGAAACATATTTCAATAATTGCGAAACATGTTCGAGCCTCGTTAGTGATGAACTCTTTGTTAATTACATTCATGAAGTAGAGCCCTTTACCATCGAGGGGTGACGAGGACAATAATTGCTGTTCAAATAGATACAGCCTTTGTTTTGTAAAGCGTTAATGTTCCAATGTGTTATTTAATTGAATCGTACAAGCAGTTGAACAATAAAATTATTATTATTAGCACTGCGTCTTACTACCCGTTCGGGTTATACGCACTTACGCTAATGTGTAATAGTAGGGTGATTGTGAGATGAAATGGAGGACCTACAGTTTAACGTGGGATCCGAACCACGGTGGAGGCCTGGCATTCCCACATTCACAAGATGTCTTGTCAGAGGTGAAGGAAGGGTTTGGTAATCAGATAAATCTGTCCCGGGACCGAGGATTGAACCCTGGACCCTAGCACAGAAGTCCAACACCTTACCCACAACTTTGGTCCAGTATTGTTTTTTATTTATTTGAGATATTTAGCGTGCACTTTCTGAACCGACTTATTATATCAGTTCACCAGAATTTCTATGAGCGAGAACGAAATGACCTAACAATTTTGCCGGGAGAGGTATTTTAATATACCTTACAGGGTTCTTTCACATGCCACAATCGACATGGGACAAACCGCTTTACTTCTCAACCGAAGGAAGTTGTGCAATGGATATTTATCGCTCAAGAGAAATCCGTCGACCCCGGCTGGGTTTGAACTCACAAACATCGGGTCATGAGGTGACCATTTTACTCTAAGACCTCCGAGTTAGTTTACAGTAATGTAAAAATATAGAATAGTTATAGAGAAGTATTACAGACCATGCATTAACATAAGCTTGTGTTTGTGAGACGAACATAATTAGCACAAGTAATTAAAACTATATAATTAGGCCTAATATTATCTTATTATTTTATTACCACGTCTTACTACTATTCAGATTCACTCATGTGTACTAATTACGCTAATTAGTTATAGATGAATAGGCTAAATTTAAAGTGTAACTGCATTTACATGGAGAGAGAGAGGGAAAAACTGTTGAGTTAAAAACCACCCTTAGTAAATCCGACCTATATTCGAACCCCGATCTCCCCTTTGTCAACATCAATCCAATACCGAAGCGGGTTTAACTTTAAGCTGCATCGGTGGTCACGTGGTCTTACGCGTCACTCTCTTTTCTGATGACAGGAAGCTTGTGACTCGTGTCCTGGTTGGATGTACTGAGGGTGGTTTTTCCTCAATGGTTTCCTCGCTCTCCCTCCACGTAATTGCGGGTGTATTTCCTCTAAATAATTACCTCTTCATCCCTATCACACTAGTGTAATTAATGTTTGTGTATAACCCGAAAGGATGGGTGATATAACTTTGATTTGAAGCTTTCCCTGTTCACTCATCCGTGCTTTCCAATTTGTCCAACGGCCTTGTTTGGATTTCTTTTTTTCTTTTTCTATCGGGTCGTTTAGGAGAAGAAAAAAAAATGTATCCCAGTCGAAACACGGGAGTAATGGAGCGGGAACCTTTGATGTTTTTCAGTTGCGACAGTAAAATAAACCCATTGGCGTGTATCATTCTAACCATCACCCCGCCTCTACCCTCAACCCTCTAAAAGCATCTCACCTTAACAACAACCCTCCCCAGAACAAATTAAACATATTTCGATGTTTCATCTGGGACTGTCTTGTATTTAAGAGACCAGGGTTTGACCCCAACTGATCTCTTTATACATTGATGCAGTGGTTGACTTATAGTCGGGGTTTTAACTCTCCTTTAAAGCCCTCGTATATACTTTAGCATCGCGTCTTACTACCCGCTCGATCGGGTTATACGCTTATGTACTAATTACAATAATTGTTTTAGGTATTAGGAAAGTTATATTTAGATGAAGTGTACCTGCATTTGCGGGAAGAGAGAGTGGAAAACTATTTTGGTGGGGACCTCAGTACACCAAACCGAGATTCAAACTCCGATCTTTACAGTTTAGTCCAACACGAGAGTAGCGGTTAGACCATGCAGCCACCGAAGCACCAAAAAAACCCTTTTCGGTGGTCGCGTGGTCTAAGGCATCACTCTAACGATAGACTGGATTGATGATGACGGGGAGATCGGGGATCAAATCCCGGTCGGGTGTACTGATGATGGGTTTTTACCGCTATTCCTCATCGCAAATGCATGAGCACTTCCTCTGAATTCAACCTTCCTAATCCCTCACACATTACCATCAGTACATTTGTTTGTAACCCAAACGATTAGTAAGACGCAGTGACAAAAAACTTACCTCAAATCTCGGACGGCGGGGGGGAGGGGTGAAAGCAAGTCTAAAATCAATCCTTGGTTCCTTCAGAAATAAAGCACACCCCGTCTAATTAGCACGCACTTCTGACAGTGCTGCTTCTAGTGGATGTGCAAGGCAACTTGATCAAAAACTGCTTCGATTTAAACAAGGAGTATTCAACCCACGACCCTCGGGCCACTTACGGCCTTTGCAGCCCGCTGGCTTGTAAAAATTATAAAATTACCTCAAGACAGATACAGATTTATACTATACATGATTAAATAATAAAATAAAAATATACTTTATGTTATTTTATAAACTTTTTTGCTGTTTACGTAAAGAAAAATATTACATTTTTATACAAATTTACTTTGAACCGGAAATTAATGAACACTATAGTATACAAGGGAGAATGTACTATTTCGGGCACGATCGAACATAGTCGGGAATGTTCGGACATAGTCGGGAGTGTTCGAACATATTCGGGAGTGTTCGAACATAGTCGGGAGTGTTCGGACATAGTCGGGAGTGTTCGGAAATAGTCGGGAGTGTTCGAACATAGTCTGGAGTGTTCGGACATAGTTGGTAGTGTTCCAACATTTACTCCCCTCCGAAGGAAGTTGTGCTACCGATTTAAATCGATCAAGAAAAATCCCTCGACCTGGAATGGGAAAATCGGGTTTTGAGGCGAGCTCTTTAACCTCAAGACCACCGAGGTCACCTGATGATTTACAAGTACGCTTGAATTTGTAATACGTATCAACATTTTAAGGGAATTCTCAACACGTATAAATAGAATCTCAAGTTGTAGCAGTGAGAGGTTAAAATTACATTTCTTAACTCGCATTTGAGGTTATTTTGACACAAATAAATTAAATTTTACATATTAACGGTGTTATTTTTTTACTCAAGTTTTGTAAAAAAAAATACGTTCAATAGAACCTTCAAGTTCATGAATAAATAAACATTCTCCTCCATTTGTATTCCACACTTCTTCTTTACTTGACCAAGACGACGAGTCCATGTTGCAAATATTTGTAAAAAGAGGAAAAAAAATTCTTTTAAATGCTTTAAAAACTAGTATCTCATTTTAAGTGAAAATAAACTAAAACTTTTGTTTAAAATAAATACCACAGCCAAGTTTATGTTGATACGAGATGGCCTGGTTTCATAGCTTTACAAGATAGCAATGAGCGTGTTAAGAAGGGAGGGGGGAGGGTACTGTCGGTTCTTATATAGTCTAGACCTTCTCGGAAACAATACACATTCGAAATTAGATCAGAATGTGTACTCACTTAACTATTGTAGGGATAGGCCATACTAATGGTTTTCAACTTGTGGTACACGAACAGATCTAAGGGAGGGCGTATAATTTAATATACTTTTCATTTATCACTTAAATATTACCATTAAATATGTAATATTTTGGATGTGGGGAAATAATTATATCTGGGGGCTAGATTAAACTAGATAGAATGTGCGACAGAACAATCTTGTTTGTTAGAGTTTTTTTTACTTCATTGGAAGTTACAGGTTTAGGTTGAGTTCATCTTGGATCATAACTAATTTGATAGTTTGTTAAAATAGGTTTTTATCTTTATTATAAGAAACACATAAACTGATAATTAATTAGGAGTCCGAATCGATGGTAACATCATTCTCGTGCTAGAATATTCTGTCGGTGACGGGTATATCGGGGTTTGAAACCTGGTTGGGTATATTGAGGATGTTTCCCTCCCTTAATGGTTTCCTCGAGCTCTCCACGCAAATGAGGCTATACTTTATCTGAATTGGACCTTCCTAGTGTATTAACATATTAGTGTAAATTAGTACAAATTAGAATATCTTGTGAATGTGGGGAATGCCAGGCCTCCACCGTGGTTCGGATTCCACGTTAAACTGTAGGTCCTTCATTTCATCTCACAATCACCCTAACATTACACATTAGCGTAAGTGCGTATAACCCGAACGGGTAGTAAGACGCGGTGCTAAATAATAATATATATATTATAATAATAATAGTACAAATTAGCAATTATCTCAAATAAGTGGTAAGACGCGATGATTAGGAGCGTGTATCACATGTCAATCAACTCTGCTAGAAATAATACATTTACACCAACAATATCGCATGTGGAAACGTTCTAATTAAAGATTAATGGAGATAAAGAGTTAATAGAAGTTCATAATACAAAACATTGTTGAAATACTAAATTATATTTGTATAAAAACTTCATTTAAAAGGCGGTTTTTGACCATTTTAAAATGGCTTCATAAATCATAATTCTGTTATAATAGGGACAAACTGTAGTTATTAACAAGAAACTTTGTCACTTTGTCCCCCATCGTCACCGCGAGAAATGTCGAGTAATCATTCAAATACAAATGCACTGCACAGTCCACACGTTTCTGAAATATTGGCAGTGTTTTCTGTTCCCATTTACTACCATACCTCCCGCGAGCCGGGGGCTGATTTGGGCCTGTTATGATGAACGCTCTTAAACAAACATTCCATAGCTACAGACAAATCCAAGAAAATCCCCTGAAAGTTTCTAAAAGGGGTAAAAAGATACCTCACTCAATGCGGCCTCACGAAAAAGCGCCACGTATCGCTGTTCATAAGAACACGGATAAAGTTGGTATTAGCGGCCGAGTGTAGTTTACATTACTTACTTTACTCGCACTTACTAATATTTTAAATACATCGGACAGAATCAAAAGCTTCCACGAGAAGTCATAGTTATGATTGACCCAAACTACGAACGAAAAGTTTACTAATGTTAAAAAAAGAGGGCACATAAAAATAACGTCAACTCTTTGAACATTTGGAGTTACTTAAGGAAACAAAAAATATTATTTTGTTTCCTAATCTGATTTACTATACTCCCGTTAGTACTGTGTACGTACCCAAAATAAAAATAAAACATTGTACCTTAAACCTTTTGGGCTTGTAAGTGTGCCATGAACTTAAAAAAGTTTGTGGAACTCTCATCAAGGAATTTTAAGGTGTGAGTGAAGAGATTGGGAGAAAAAACTAGTGTTTTTACAGTTTTTATATAAAAACCTTTATTGATTAAAATAAATCAACAGTTGTTTAATATCTGTAGAAATATTTTGTTTATTTTGGACCAAAAAAAAAATGGCTATAAAACCTTAAGAATACGTCCCTTTCTTGCGTTTCCCTACATTTCCACCTCAGATCAGAAGTGGTCCAGAGTTTTATCAGAACGGAGCGTACTAAACAACACCGTGTCGAGGGATGGGTAAGGGGTGCGTGGGGTAGTTACGCGCACGTGCGTAGGCTCAGTGGGTCAACGACCCCTGGTAGAAGGGGTTCATGTACCGGTACAGTTCAAACCAGAATAAGAAGAGGGGGGACGGGAAGTCAAATGGTCCTATTTTTTATTTTTATTGAAAAACGTCTTATCATCATTACATGACTACCGTTCCAGTTTATCTACCTCACCTACCCCCCCAAAAGGAGAAAGAATGATTTTTATATGCAAATTACATTCGGGACATTTTACGGTTAAAAAAAAACATGAGATAAGTTATCTTAATGGGTGAAGGCTTGGTTGGGTTCGTGTTTTATATTTTGTGCGTGTTTACGACTTTTTTTTTATACACGCAACAATTGAAACGTTTGCTGTAAAAAAAACTCTAAGTCTAAGACACGTTCTTTAATAAAACTAGAATATCAAACGATATTTTAGTATTACCTCACTCGGTGGCCGCATGACCTAAGGCGTCACTCTCATGTTGGACTATAATGGCGATTATAGGGAGCTCAAGGTCCGAATCCCGCTCAACTGTACTAGGTTTTTTTTTCCAAAGTGATTTTCCACGCTCCCTTTACGCAAATTAGGTTACACTTCCTCTAAATTCAACCTTTCTCATCCTTTACTCATTAGTGTACATATGCATATAACTTGGACAGGTAGTAAATCGCGGTGCAAATATATATTTAATAGACGTCTATGACTTTATATGAATCTGTGTGATGAGTAAAGTATAATTCCGGGAGCAACTTTCTGGGTGGATACAAAGGATTTTAAGAATGTAACTTGTAGCGTTTTTTGATACTTTATTTAATCTAGAATATAAAGCATGGAACCGATTTAAGAAATGAGTAATCATTTATGTTTTTACAACAACAACAACAACAAAAAAGGGGGGTCATGTTTTATAATCTTAAAATCTTTAATTTACCGCTTTAATTAACATTAGTTTAAGTATCTTGCTTGCGTGATCAGCTAAGTCCTTAGTTCAAGTTCATCGGGTGTCAAAATGATTATACCAAAGGTCACGCGAATAAGAAATGTCTGAAATTCCGTGAGGTTTCACCATAAATCCACATAATAATTTGTTAAAAACCAGTGATGGCATATCAGTGAACTCAGCTATAATATCACCCGCTCCGGTGGTTGGTTAGGTCTAGAGCATCGCAATAGACTGGACTGTCAACGACGGGGAGGTCGGGGTTGGAATATCGGTAAGGGTGATTTTCCCTAAATGGTTTGTATTCCACTCTCTCTCTCTATGTAAATGTGGGTACACTTTCTCTAAATTCCCTCTCCTCATTCCTAGCACATTAGCATATCCCAAACGGTTAGTAAAACACGGTGAATAAACCCAGCTATATTAACTAGTATAAATACGAGTAGGGTTAACTGTAAGTAAATGCATCATCATCCGCCCTAAAACAATAAAAACATGGAATACCATTCTTTAAAAAATAAAATGTTATGTAGGGAATTTAATCCTGGTACTTCTTGATTAAGGGAAAGGTGTCCAAACAAATTTACCTGATCCCACCATTGCTTGTAACGTTTGTTTATATTAAGTATTATTAAAAATAATGAAATATAATCGTTGTAAACTTATAGTCGACCACAGATATCGATTATCTCAAATATAAATGTATCGCTCCCGCGTTTAAATAGTTTTCATTCAGGTGCTGACGTATGGGGTTAATTATTTACATGGATTAATTGCTTTTTCCGTCGGTACACGTTTATTGGAATGAGGTCAACTTGGATTGGGGGGAGGGGGGGGTTGGCAGTTTGTCATTGTAACGGGTGTTTAAAGGGGCTTTTGTAGCGTTATTTGACAGTCAGAACCACAACGATACTTAGCCCTGGTAGGGATGGTATCGATACTATCAACAAGAGGATACTACAGCTCCCGGGTGACGATAAAAATAGCGGCCGGGTGTTTCCCGTCAACTGATTGGTCCTTTACAGAGCTACGACGTAAAATATCTCCGTGTTGAAAAGAGAGTGAGTATTTGAGTGGAGTTAAATAAATAAGTCAGGCTATTTAGAATTAGATCATTAAAAAGATCATATTCTATTCTTCATATATACATATATATATATATATATATATATATATATATATATATATGATTTCCTAATATCCCTCCACACCCTATAGCAGCCCCTAGACGATCTGGAAAGATGAAATTTTCCATACTTATAGTATAAATGGTTCTAGGTCACTTGGACTAGATATAAAAGGTTTAATCTCAACATATCTACAGGAAAAAATGTCAGTAGACCTTATAAATTATAAATTTTCGTAGTTAGACATTTTTTTTAGGATTATTGACTGTAGATCATAGGTAATACGGGACAAGCTCAAGAAGCCAGATTTTTGATTATATTTAAATATGTAATTAATAATAATATAATTAATTTAGTTCACTCTCATTTTATCCAATCCTACGTAATAATTGACAGAATCTTGCTTCGGTGGTCGCGTGGTCTAAGGCGTCACTCTTGTGTTGGATTAGCCTGCCGATGACAGGGATATAGGAATTTTGATCCCGGTTGGATGTACTGAGGGTTTTTTCCGCTCTTCACCCACACAAATGCGGGTACACTTCCTTAAAACTCCTCATACTTAGCTAATTAGCGTAATCAGTACATATGCGTATCAGATGAACAGGTGGTAAGAAATAAAACTGAAAGAAAGGTATTTTTTTACAAACAATCCCAGCAATGCATGCGCTTGTATATTTCTGTTGGTGACCTGGTGGTCTAGGGGTAAGGTGTCAGACTTCTGTGCTGGAGGTCCGGGGTTCAATCCTCGGTCCCGGCACAGATTTATCTGATTACCAAACCCTTCCTTCACCTCTGACAAGACATCTTGTGAATGTGGGGAATGCCAGGTTGCCACCGTGGTTCGGATTCCACGTTAAACTGTAGGTCCTTCATTTCATCTCACAATCACCCTACCATTACACATTAGCGTAAATGCGTATAACCTGAATGGGTAGTAAGACGCGGTGCTAAATAATAATAATAATTAATAATAATAATAATAAATAATAATATATTGAAGGCAAAGTTTCGTCAAGTTGGTTGGTTTTATAATCAATCTGTCGTAGATAATCCTAAAAACTAGTTCTATAATTATTTTTATTAATTAATAATTAGCTTCTAGGTTGCAAATTTTGTTTTTTCACCGTGACTTACTACCCGTCCGGGTATGTAGTCTGCCAATTACTCTAATGCACTAGGCGCGGCGCTTTTCAAGGAGTAAGTTTGGGAAACCGTTGAGTAAAAACCACCCTTATAACCGCAAGCTCTACGTCATCGGCAGTCATGTCTATTGCGAGAGTAGCGCGTTAGACCAGGCATATCTAACCTTCCTAGACTGATGGCCGCATATATTCTTGTGGAATTAAACTGGAGGACCTAATGCCCAGATATAATAAAAATATATGAGCGAATAATCATTTATTTTTAACAAATACATACACGCATTACACAAGTAATATTATTCTTACAATTCCAGAAACTCCATGGATATTAACGAGCATCTACGACAGTTCCAAGAGCACAATTTGTTGTTTATTTCTGCAATCTGTAGTATTTACCTTTGAGTACACAAAAATCTCGCACTAGATGCACTTCTCTTAGATGGTTCAATGAGGAATGGAGGGGTTAAGATGTTTATAATGGTATCCTAAAGATGTTCAGTATCTAAGTATTTGTATCTAAGATTAAATCTTGTGTTAAAATGAATCTTAGATATTATTTTAATTCTTTTATTTATTTAAAGGTTACAAGGACTAGTATACATCTCTTCCCTGCTTTCACACAAGATCTTTGTCCGCACCAAGCTTTGAACCCAATCCTATCGTAGTTGACTGGAATAGAGATAAAAGATATATAGGAAACATTGATGACGCCATCTTGTTTTGGTCAGAAATAAAGGGAAACATTGATAACTACTTTTTTGACCGGAAACAAAGAGAAACGTTGATGACGTCATCTTGTCTTTGCAAAAAATATTATACTTAATTTATTATTATATATATATATTATACTTTATCTGATCTCCAACTTTGTAATTATACATGTAAGTTGGAAAATCAGATAGAATAAGGGTTTGATACCAAACAAAACCTACGTACGAAATAAAATACAAATGATGGTTCATAATTTATCCTACTTGTGACTCTCCAGTAGTTTATCTTCTGAGACTCAGAATGAAAGTGCAAGGAAAAGACAGTAAGAAAGGGGAAATAAAAAGGAAGTCAATTACGAAGAGAATCAAAGAGACGTAGAGAAAAGGAAAGATCGGGACAAAGGAAATCACGAAATAAAAAAGGGGCTTACTTTACTCTTGTCGACGCCTTTGACGCAGGAATCGATTTTTCTATTGTGCTATTTTACTCTTATTTTTATTCGCGTTAGAAGTGAATAAAGCAAAAAAAAAAAAAAAATAAAGGAGGTGTCACATGGAAATGGTGAAAGTTTATGTTTATGGTTGAGAGGTACATTTTTGAATAAATGGCCATCTTTTAGGAACCGAACAAATATGTAGTTAATTCAATCAGCTAAATTTTTGAATTGTTTTGTAGCTTACGACGACATCAAATTGATTGAACTCTTGTTTTTATGAAATTGTACGCCTTTAGCGCCTGAATGACAGACAATTCTACAAATACTACTGGGTTACAGTTTGCATTTAGAAATATGTAGAGGATAATCAATTAAATGTTTTATAAGATTGTTGTCGGTGACCTGGTGGTCTAGGGGTAAGGTGTCAGACTTCTATGCTGGCGGCCGGGGTTCAATCCTCGGTCCCGGCAAAGATTTATCTGATTACCAAACCCTTCCTTCACCTCTGACAAGACATCTTGTGAATGTGGGGAATGCCAGGCCTCCACCGTGGTTCGGATTCCACGTTAAACTGTAGGTCCTTCATTTCATCTCACAATCACCCTACCATTACACATTAGCGTAAGTGCGTATAACCAGAATGGGTAGTAAGACGCGGTGCTAATAATAATAATAATATAAGACTGTTATAAACCTCAAGAGTTTATATTGAGTGAGTAAACAAATATAAACAAACATTATACGAACCTAGACACAATTTTATTCAAAGTGTGGTATTAATTACATTATTTTAAAATAACCCCGTTAAAGGACAATTTAGTACAAATGTGAAAAGAATGAATATTGTCCAGAAATGATGACAGTTATTTAAATTGATCTTGTTATTATATGGGCCTGAATGTTTGGGTTATTCTCACCTTGGACATTTTGGTTTTAAAAAGTTAATACCTATTTTAAATTGAGATACCCTTTAAAAGCCTTCATTTGAAACTCAAAATAGAGGCACTCAGGATTAGTATGTTCACATTAAACTATACATGGGGCTTCACACATTCATTTAGTGTAAATATATTGGATACATAACCTGTCGTTACGTACCTAGACTTGGAGTACCAGTTTAGGGTCAGGTACAATATCCATGTGGCCAGCCAAATGAGAGTCAGGCACAATATCCATGTGGCCAGCCAAATGAGTCAGGTACAATATCCATGTGGCCAGCCAAATGAGAGTCAGGTACAATATCCATGTGGCCAGCCAAATGAGAGTTAGGTACAATATCCATGTGGCCAGCCAAATGAGAGTCAGGTACAATATCCGTGTGGCCAGCCAAATGAGAGTCAGGTACAATATCCATGTGGCCAGCCAAATGAGAGTCAGGTACAATATCTATGTGGCCAGCCAAATGAGAGTCAGGTACAATATCCATGTGACCAGCCAAATGAGAGTCAGGTACAATATCCATGTGGCCAGCCAAATGAGAGTCGGGTACAATATCCGTGTGGCCAGCCAAATGAGAGTCAGGTACAATATCCATGTGGCCAGCCAAATGAGAGTTAGGTACAATATCCATGTGGCCAGCCAGATGAGAGTTAGGTACAATATCCATGTGGCCAGCCAAATGAGAGTTAGGTATAATATCCATGTGGCCAGCCAAATGAGAGTTAGGTACAATATCCATGTGGCCAGCCAAATGAGAGTCAGGTACAATATCCGTGTGGCCAGCCAAATGAGAGTCGGTACAATATCCGTGTGGTCAGCCAAATGAGAGTTAGGTACAATATCCATGTGGCCAGCCAAATGAGAGTCAGGTACAATATCCGTGTGCTCAGCCAAATAAGTCAGATATCCGGTGGTCACCAAATGAGAGTCAGGTACAATATCCGTGCGGGCAGTAGATAACGCAGGTAAAACAATCTCGCACTTGTCATATTATCGACCAATGTGACCTTGAAAACAAGTACGTGGAAGGGTAATAGCCAAGGTCAGTGACGTGACCTCCATGAATGTTTGACCACATTGGGTCACGTGACCTGGCACTCACGCGACACATATCAACCTCAAGGTTAAGCTCTCAATTAGGGAGATTTAAAGTATGGTTTTATTTTTTTATTTTAGATCTTTCTCATGCTAATAAAATATTATCCCTCCTTACTAAAACATTTTTTTTAAATAGTGCACATAATTATATTTATATAATATTTGTGTTGATGGCTCATGTTAACATGTATGGTGTGATTTTAAATGTTTCTTTTTTCAACATACAGCTTACATTTTGAAATTTACATTCATATATAAAATATACTGTACAGTAGATCTATCACTGCTTTGGTTTTCCCTAACAGCTAGTCAAAGCTCGTAATGCCAACATTGTCTGAAAGTCACTATTGTCAACATATTTAGAAATAATTATTATTTGCTAAATATCACTATTATTATCACTAAACATACTATCAATCACTTTTAACAATACTTCTCTAAGAATTAGAGTAGAGTTGTATTTCCCATAATCAAATTTAAGAAAAAATAGACAAGTCAATCAATTCTAGTTTTTCTTTTAACTCTTGTGGCAATAGGTTGAATAGAACGTGAATTTATACATTTAATGGTATTATATTCAGTTATTTATATTTTTAAAACGGGCCTCGCATATCTTTAACATAAATAAATGGTTTGTGATAATAAAGAAAAGACATACGAAATGTTTGTGAAATAATAAAAGGTTTAAATTTTGTAAACATGGGTATCAATACCATTAGCCATTCAACCGGCAACAAGGTCCTCTACGTCACCAACTGGCAGCATAGCTTCTATTCAGTGGCCATATTTGTTTTTTGAATCTAAGGCCACTTTTAATGACCTCTTGCTTTTAAGAATTAACTTGATTTTAACAGCAAACGCAAACTTCAAAACTATACCAACAACCAAACGGTTATCCTGATAATCAAAATCTAATAATTTAAAAAAATACATTATAACAGTATAAAACACGTGCGTGTGTCCACAAGTTGAAGTCAACAAAATATGTAACATATATTTGAGTATTTAGACGTGTCTATGTTACTGTTAATAATTTTATTACAAATTTTAATAATACAATGTCTTTTTTAAATATTAATTTGTCTACTTAGTAATCCGTGTATTCTTTTGTGAATATTAGTTCGTGGTGTGAGCGTGTCATCCTTGGAAAATAAACGGGTTTTTAGTGATATTAAAATAATTATTTTCCAATATAATATTGAAGCGTGGGGTTAAAAAAATAGCGTGTGTTTCTCAGTGATCAATATACATTATTCGAAAATACAAGTCTGTACATCAAGACTATAAAATATATCTTTTAACTCCAATGTTGTGTTGACCACTAGGCTAAACCTCAAGTTTTTTGGACTTTTATAGTAGTTGAAGAAACTCTGTGAAGTTTAATAAAAATATTAGCGAGTCTATCTCAGTTTTCATTAGATAAATAATAGGCCAAGACTTCAAGTGATAATCTATTGTAATTTTATAAGAGAATAAGTTAACTGTTAAAAAGTACTGAATCTAAAATAGATTTAAAAAAAATTAAGATAGCTTTTTATTTATCAGTAGGCCCTAAAAGATATGATGGTGTTAAAGGGTTTCCTGTGACCTTGTTGGACAACGCTTAAAGGTACAAGCCAGTTCATAATTTAAAAAATGATTAGTAAAAATAATTTAATGGTAATAAAGGAAGCTAATATGGGATTAAATGCTAAAATTGTTAATACTGCAGAAAAAATGAATAATTAATACTAGGCTTAACATCAACATATCAAGGTCAACAATAAATAAAACTGTCATATATATTTCTTGTATAGACCTAAATTTTGACTGTCAAAAGTGACAGCTGCTAAACATATGTTTTGCAGAACATATTGTTCGGCGTAGGGATACATAATTTGGTCTGGTAACTTTTCATAACTATCAGTCAGCATCAAAGAAGTCGTAAATTAACTATAGTTTTAAAACAAAATTAATCTAATGCCCCTGTATGTTACTAGATGCAACCTTTTCAAACAGGATGTATGTAGAATTGCGTGTTGCTTTATCTCACGGGGCTTAGAGTAGCCTTGAGACAAAACTAATATAAAATCCCCTTGATGTTTCTATATGTAACTTGCCACACAGTACTGTATGTAGAATTGCATGTTGCTCTATCTCACGGGGCTTGGAGTAGCCTTGAGACAAAACTAATATAAAATCCCCTTGATGTTTCTATATGTAACTTGCCACACAGTACTGTATGTAGAATTGCATGTTGCTCTATCTCACGGGGCTTGGAGTAGCCTTGAGACAAAACTAATATAAAATCCCCTTGATGTTTCTATATGTAACTTGCCACACAGTACTGTATGTAGAATTGCATGTTGCTCTATCTCACGGGGCTTGGAGTAGCCTTGAGACAAAACTAATATAAAATCCCCTTGATGTTTCTATATGTAACTTGCCACACAGTACTGTATGTAGAATTGCATGTTGCTCTATCTCACGGGCTTGGAGTAGCCTTGAGACAAAACTAATATAAAATCCCCTTGATGTTTCTATATGTAACTTGCCACACAGTACTGTATGTAGAATTGCATGTTGCTCTATCTCACGGGGCTTGGAGTAGCCTTGAGACAAAACTAATATAAAATCCCCTTGATGTTTCTATATGTAACTTGCCACACAGTACTGTATGTAGAATTGCATGTTGCTCTATCTCACGGGGCTTGGAGTAGCCTTGAGACAAAACTAATATAAAATCCCCTTGATGTTTCTATATGTAACTTGCCACACAGTACTGTATGTAGAATTGCATGTTGCTCTATCTCACGGGCTTGGAGTAGCCTTGAGACAAAACTAATATAAAATCCCCTTGATGTTTCTATATGTAACTTGCCACACAGTACTGTATGTAGAATTGCATGTTGCTTTATCTCACGGGGCTTGGAGTAGCCTTGAGACAAAACTAATATAAAATCCCCTTGATGTTTCTATATGTAACTTGCCACACAGTACTGTATGTAGAATTGCATGTTGCTCTATCTCACGGGCTTGGAGTAGCCTTGAGACAAAACTAATATAAAATCCCCTTGATGTTTCTATATGTAACTTGCCACACAGTACTGTATGTAGAATTGCATGTTGCTCTATCTCACGGGGCTTGGAGTAGCCTTGAGACAAAACTAATATAAAATCCCCTTGATGTTTCTATATGTAACTTGCCACACAGTACTGTATGTAGAATTGCATGTTGCTCTATCTCACGGGCTTGGAGTAGCCTTGAGACAAAACTAATATAAAATCCCCTTGATGTTTCTATATGTAACTTGCCACACAGTACTGTATGTAGAATTGCATGTTGCTTATCTCACGGGGCTTGGAGTAGCCTTGAGACAAAACTAATATAAAATCCCCTTGATGTTTCTATATGTAACTTGCCACACAGTACTGTATGTAGAATTGCATGTTGCTCTATCTCACGGGGCTTGGAGTAGCCTTGAGACAAAACTAATATAAAATCCCCTTGATGTTTCTATATGTAACTTGCCACACAGTACTGTATGTAGAATTGCATGTTGCTCTATCTCACGGGGCTTGGAGTAGCCTTGAGACAAAACTAATATAAAATCCCCTTGATGTTTCTATATGTAACTTGCCACACAGTACTGTATGTAGAATTGCATGTTGCTCTATCTCACGGGGCTTGGAGTAGCCTTGAGACAAAACTAATATAAAATCCCCTTGATGTTTCTATATGTAACTTGCCACACAGTACTGTATGAAGAATTGCATGTTGCTCTATCTCACGGGGCTTGGAGTAGCCTTGAGACAAAACTAATATAAAATCCCCTTGATGTTTCTATATGTAACTTGCCACACAGTACTGTATGTAGAATTGCATGTTGCTCTATCTCACGGGGCTTGGAGTAGCCTTGAGACAAAACTAATATAAAATCCCCTTGATGTTTCTATATGTAACTTGCCACACAGTACTGTATGTAGAATTGCATGTTGCTCTATCTCACGGGCTTGGAGTAGCCTTGAGACAAAACTAATATAAAATCCCCTTGATGTTTCTATATGTAACTTGCCACACAGTACTGTATGTAGAATTGCATGTTGCTCTATCTCACGGGGCTTGGAGTAGCCTTGAGACAAAACTAATATAAAATCCCCTTGATGTTTCTATATGTAACTTGCCACACAGTACTGTATGTAGAATTGCATGTTGCTCTATCTCACGGGGCTTGGAGTAGCCTTGAGACAAAACTAATATAAAATCCCCTTGATGTTTCTATATGTAACTTGCCACACAGTACTGTATGTAGAATTGCATGTTGCTCTATCTCACGGGGCTTGGAGTAGCCTTGAGACAAAACTAATATAAAATCCCCTTGATGTTTTATATGTAACTTGCCACACAGAACTGTATGTAGAATTGCATGTTGCTTTATCTCACGGGGCTTGGAGTAGCCTTGAGACAAAACTAATATAAAATCCCCTTGATGTTTCTATATGTAACTTGCCACACAGTACTGTATGTAGAATTGCATGTTGCTCTATCTCACGGGGCTTGGAGTAGCCTTGAGACAAAACTAATATAAAATCCCCTTGATGTTTCTATATGTAACTTGCCACACAGTACTGTATGTAGAATTGCATGTTGCTCTATCTCACGGGGCTTGGAGTAGCCTTGAGACAAAACTAATATAAAATCCCCTTGATGTTTCTATATGTAACTTGCCACACAGTACTGTATGTAGAATTGCATGTTGCTCTATCTCACGGGCTTGGAGTAGCCTTGAGACAAAACTAATATAAAATCCCCTTGATGTTTCTATATGTAACTTGCCACACAGTACTGTATGTAGAATTGCATGTTGCTCTATCTCACGGGGCTTGGAGTAGCCTTGAGACAAAACTAATATAAAATCCCCTTGATGTTTCTATATGTAACTTGCCACACAGTACTGTATGTAGAATTGCATGTTGCTCTATCTCACGGGGCTTGGAGTAGCCTTGAGACAAAACTAATATAAAATCCCCTTGATGTTTCTATATGTAACTTGCCACACAGTACTGTATGTAGAATTGCATGTTGCTCTATCTCACGGGGCTTGGAGTAGCCTTGAGACAAAACTAATATAAAATCCCCTTGATGTTTCTATATGTAACTTGCCACACAGTACTGTATGTAGAATTGCATGTTGCTCTATCTCACGGGGCTTGGAGTAGCCTTGAGACAAAACTAATATAAAATCCCCTTGATGTTTCTATATGTAACTTGCCACACAGTACTGTATGTAGAATTGCATGTTGCTCTATCTCACGGGGCTTGGAGTAGCCTTGAGACAAAACTAATATAAAATCCCCTTGATGTTTTTTATATGTAACTTGCCACACAGTACTGTATGTAGAATTGCATGTTGCTCTATCTCACGGGGCTTGGAGTAGCCTTGAGACAAAACTAATATAAAATCCCCTTGATGTTTCTATATGTAACTTGCCACACAGTACTGTATGTAGAATTGCATGTTGCTCTATCTCACGGGGCTTGGAGTAGCCTTGAGACAAAACTAATATAAAATCCCCTTGATGTTTTCATATGTAACTTGCCACACAGTACTGTATGTAGAATTGCATGTTGCTCTATCTCACGGGGCTTGGAGTAGCCTTGAGACAAAAACTAATATAAAATCCCTTGATGTTTCTATATGTAACTTGCCACACAGTACTGTATGTAGAATTGCATGTTGCTCTATCTCACGGGGCTTGGAGTAGCCTTGAGACAAAACTAATATAAAATCCCCTTGATGTTTCTATATGTAACTTGCCACACAGTACTGTATGTAGAATTGCATGTTGCTCTATCTCACGGGGCTTGGAGTAGCCTTGAGACAAAACTAATATAAAATCCCCTTGATGTTTCTATATGTAACTTGCCACACAGTACTGTATGTAGAATTGCATGTTGCTCTATCTCACGGGGCTTGGAGTAGCCTTGAGACAAAACTAATATAAAATCCCCTTGATGTTTCTATATGTAACTTGCCACACAGTACTGTATGTAGAATTGCATGTTGCTCTATCTCACGGGGCTTGGAGTAGCCTTGAGACAAAACTAATATAAAATCCCCTTGATGTTTCTATATGTAACTTGCCACACAGTACTGTATGTAGAATTGCATGTTGCTCTATCTCACGGGGCTTGGAGTAGCCTTGAGACAAAACTAATATAAAATCCCCTTGATGTTTCTATATGTAACTTGCCACACAGTACTGTATGTAGAATTGCATGTTGCTCTATCTCACGGGGCTTGGAGTAGCCTTGAGACAAAACTAATATAAAATCCCCTTGATGTTTCTATATGTAACTTGCCACACAGTACTGTATGTAGAATTGCATGTTGCTCTATCTCACGGGGCTTGGAGTAGCCTTGAGACAAAACTAATATAAAATCCCCTTGATGTTTCTATATGTAACTTGCCACACAGTACTGTATGTAGAATTGCATGTTGCTCTATCTCACGGGGCTTGGAGTAGCCTTGAGACAAAACTAATATAAAATCCCCTTGATGTTTCTATATGTAACTTGCCACACAGTACTGTATGTAGAATTGCATGTTGCTCTATCTCACGGGGTTGGAGTAGCCTTGAGACAAAACTAATATAAAATCCCCTTGATGTTTCTATATGTAACTTGCCACACAGTACTGTATGAAGAATTGCATGTTGCTCTATCTCACGGGGCTTGGAGTAGCCTTGAGACAAAACTAATATAAAATCCCCTTGATGTTTCTATATGTAACTTGCCACACAGTACTGTATGTAGAATTGCATGTTGCTCTATCTCACGGGGCTTGGAGTAGCCCTGAGACAAAACTAATATAAAATCCCCTTGATGTTTCTATATGTAACTTGCCACACAGTACTGTATGTAGAATTGCATGTTGCTCTATCTCACGGGGCTTGGAGTAGCCTTGAGACAAAACTAATATAAAATCCCCTTGATGTTTCTATATGTAACTTGCCACACAGTACTGTATGTAGAATTGCATGTTGCTCTATCTCACGGGGCTTGGAGTAGCCTTGAGACAAAACTAATATAAAATCCCCTTGATGTTTCTATATGTAACTTGCCACACAGTACTGTATGTAGAATTGCATGTTGCTCTATCTCACGGGGCTTGGAGTAGCCTTGAGACAAAACTAATATAAAATCCCCTTGATGTTTCTATATGTAACTTGCCACACAGTACTGTATGTAGAATTGCATGTTGCTCTATCTCACGGGGCTTGGAGTAGCCTTGAGACAAAACTAATATAAAATCCCCTTGATGTTTCTATATGTAACTTGCCACACAGTACTGTATGTAGAATTGCATGTTGCTTTATCTCACGGGGCTTGGAGTAGCCTTGAGACAAAACTAATATAAAATCCCCTTGATGTTTCTATATGTAACTTGCCACACAGTACTGTATGTAGAATTGCATGTTGCTCTATCTCACGGGGCTTGGAGTAGCCTTGAGACAAAACTAATATAAAATCCCCTTGATGTTTCTATATGTAACTTGCCACACAGTACTGTATGTAGAATTGCATGTTGCTCTATCTCACGGGGCTTGGAGTAGCCTTGAGACAAAACTAATATAAAATCCCCTTGATGTTTCTATATGTAACTTGCCACACAGTACTGTATGTAGAATTGCATGTTGCTCTATCTCACGGGGCTTGGAGTATCTTGAGACAAAACTAATATAAAATCCCCTTGATGTTTCTATATGTAACTTGCCACACAGTACTGTATGTAGAATTGCATGTTGCTCTATCTCACGGGGCTTGAAAAACGTTTTGAGACAAGGTTAATACAAAAAACCCTGTATGTTTCTGTTATGTAACCTGCCACACAGTAACGTATAGTACATTCGAGACTGAAGAGGTGCTAACTGACGGTTAGCAAAAGATCTGTACTGCAAACACTGATGTCAACCTATGTGGAAATAATTATTATTTCATTACTAATATTATATTAGCATTGAAAAGTGTTGATAAATGCTTATAATAATACTGCCCTAGAATTATTGTATAATTTGATTTTTCGTAACTAATTGAAATAACAAAAATATTTATAAAACTATTATGTTTATTGTTTCGCGGTTGTGACAGCTAGATATATTAAAGTACATGTAATAATAACTCAAATTTATTATATTAACACACATTTTGTAATAACCGGTTACAAAAATAAATTTGTCTTTATAGCTTAGAGAAAGATCCATACACTTTTATTTTTGACATCCATTATTGTTTCCAGACTATGGCCTGAGTCAGTGTTTTATTCAAGCCATACATTTTCCACTATTGGCTTACTAGGCCTGTCGTAGCTTAAAATGCCGTTATAATATAAAGTAAGACTAGGACAGGCACAACATCCATTCCCCAGCCGTTAATTCATCACTGTTATAGGGGACACCTACATTTCATCAATGATCTATTTTTCGGTCATGCCGGGAATCAAACCTAGGACCTTATCTCAGTAAACAGATAGGCTACCACTGAGCGAAGTTGTTGGCTATCTATAGAAAATATTAGTTTCAAATAACACATTTTTGTTTTGTAAACAGATCTGGATGGAAACAAAGAAACCTGATGTCATCGACCACCTTTGTTTTGTATTGTTCGCCATCTTGATTAACGAAGTGAACGAAGACTTTTATAATCTCTCGTTTATGGAGCATTTTTAAGTGAAAAACAAACGCCGCTTCCCACAAACGGTTATTTACATAATTTTGTGTTTAAATAATTTAAAAACTGTTAAAATAAGAGATAATTAAACCCAAAGTTTTTGTTGTTAAGGTTTTGACGGCAAGAATAATAGCAACTCAACATGGTCTTGTAGATCATATGAATTGGCGAATAGATACATGAAAATAGATCTGGTGGACTTTTGATATTTGCCACTTACTATCACTCCAGTGACGAATGAACTATATGTATAAGTCATTTACGAGCTAAGTTTACCTGGATGACAGCTCGAAATGTTACTAGAAGTAATCCCTAATATATCACTACGCCAACAGCTGACATCTATCACTTTGGATCACTGTAATTAAAACAGATATTAATGTGATAGTTAACCACAGTAATTTAGGCCAATATTATTTATATATTTATTTGAGGTCGGACACAAAGTTTATTTATAGTTTTATTCCCCTTAAAAAAATATTAACACCACTTTCACAAAAACTTCTAACGAACATAGCTTCAAAATGGCGACTGACGAATCTAAACCATATGATTGAACATAACGGTAAACAAGATTTTTACAATGATGCAGACACGCAGTTGATGAAAATATTTTATTCAGTTAAATATTTGAAAATAAGATAAAATCAATTTATTTTATGTAAAAAAAAATATGACAATTTTCTCTTTTCCAAGTTAATACGATGCTTGTATTAAAATATATTGAGATGTGCACTATATTACACAAAATCATTAACGTTCCAAAACGAAAAATAAGTACTTTTAATTATGTTTAAAATATTGTTTCGAGTTGGATAAAAAGAAATTATTTAAAAAAAATGAAATAGTATGAGAAAACTTAAGTTTACGTTATTTTTAAATGTAATATATAACAGGTAATTAAAGAACTTTACATTTATAACAAAACTGTGATCTTTTACAAGTGTTGGCAACACAAAACCTAAACATATGATTTTCTAACTGTCATCCAGGTAAAAACCTATCGTGAACGGAATATAGAGGTCCTTGTTGCTCCAGAGCAGCGATATCCAACCTATACACTCGTACCTCTAGAATAAGGGGTAGGTAAAATTTATATACAGTATATCTATTTTAATTCAAAGTCCAAGAAAATATTTAACTATCAAAAATTATAACTAACCATTTTCATGATTATCTAAGGAGGTGATACACAATAATGAATAATCAATAATCTCATCATGGGGTGGTTAAGTAAATATCTTTAAGTTAGGTTTGAAAATTTCATGAATCATAGTGGGTTCAAATTTACCAATGTCGAATTAGCCAAATCCTACCATATATATATATTATGTTTTATAAAAAAAAACTGTTATTTTTACTACCACGTCTAACATAGTGTTAGTAAACGGTTTCATTTAAGGGATGGGAAAACAAATATGGATGGGGCGCTAGCCTAGTCCATGTCAGCCAATGATCGATTCATTTAGATCACGATAAAACTGGTGTAGACTTAGAGGTACAGTTAGATTTTTAATAAAACTTTAAATTTGACTAAGATTTTAACTACCCTCCTTCAAAAATGTTATAAATTTTAGATTAGATCACTCAAAAATAGTTTAGTTTAGAAAAAAAAAATAGACCACAAGTCGGGGAAAAAAAGTTGTTACCATCCAATTCAGAGTTTAGTACGAAATGTATCGGCATCCACTTAAAGAGTGAATTTATAAAATAAATTAATCATTTGGGATTGAAAGATACATTTCTAAAATAGAATCGCACTAAGCTAGCTTTGTAGGAACTAATATACACCTTACTGGCTTTGTCCAATTTATTCAAATATGAGTTAAAGCTATTGTACTGCGGCTATATTTTCAAGACAAGTTGCTAGAAATCTTTGGGCAGATTAAATTGAGACGCTTCAGTGACCTCATGCTCTACGGAGGTGTGACTCTTCTATAATACGAGATTGTCGATGACAGGGATCTCGCCTTCGAATGCCGGTCAACTCTTCTGTGGGTGGTTTTTTTTCCCTACTTTACATCTACGAAAATTCGAGTGGGGTAAAAAGTTCATTAAGTTTGTAATAGTTTTTCAAACTTATCTAACAAACAAACCGTTTTAGTTTTAAATTTTGTGAAAAGATGTCCTGCTATCTGTACATAAAAGTTATAACTAAAATCACTTAGGATAGTATATGTTTGAATCATCTCCCACCTATACGCAAAAGTTATAACTAAAAACACTATCGGTTTGTCAAATAAGTTTGAGAAATTATCAATGTTTCCCTTTAAATTCAACCTGACCATATCCCTAACATATTAGCGTAATTAGTATATATGGTTATAACACGAACGGGTAGTAAGATGCGATGACAAAAATTAAAAAAAAAAAAAAAAGGGCCGGTCATGATTTGGTTGTGTGTTAGATATGAACCGTCTCTTAACAATCTCTACAAATACTATCAAGTCTTGTCCGCCTCCTTGGCCAAGTAAGTAGAGTCTCGACTCTACTTACAAGGTGAAGGTGTGTCCTGGTTCGATTCCGGGTAGAGGCAGGACTTTTCTATTCTTGAACAGGGTTTTTTCCCTGTTCAAGAACTGAAAATAATGTCTCGAGGGCTGGCCCATTTTGGTCCCACGGCACATATGTGGGGGAAGGGGGAGATGTAGATATAACTGAGGCGAAAGGTATGTGTGTTTACAAGTTGACGTCATCCACTAGTAATGGCCCCATTCGATGGACTCACAGTAAGACACGTACACCAGCTATAAACAAAGGTGTGGTAGTTGTGTTTCGACCATTGGTCGAGTCTAGAGTTGCCTCGGTCTGCAGATAGTTCTTTCAAGAGCTACACGCTTTGATCGGAGTTGGTATGTAGCTTGTATTTTATTATATTGTGCGGGTTGTAATTTATATCATAAAGGAACTTTCTAGGACATTAGTTTGGGCTAACATGCATGAATCCATTAGGAAGGGCTGGACGTCCCAGGTTATTTAATTTACAAAACATTATGTTTTTAACCAGAGGGATTAATATACAATTCTTATTCATTATACCAGTGTATTTTATTTCAATTTGTTCAAATGAATAGGCCCACGAAAGAACCCTAGAATTTGTATGTTTGCGAGACCATTTCCTTATGAGTGAGTCAGGCTTTGATGTTTATATCTCTGTATTATTCTAGCCGTAGATTCCAGAATATTATAGTTTGCATTTTACACCAGTCACTTTAGAGGTACGTAAACAAAGAAGCATAGACCAGTGGCCTAGGGCTGGTATTATCTTGATCCACAGTAAATGTATGTCAAATAGCTAGGTTTTAAGAGTCTAGTGAGAAGGATTTTTTTTTTTATAAAATATCAATTTCTACGTCCTATCATTATTTATAGCATTTCACTTTATAAATGGTATTGTTTTTATCCATGAAAACTATCAGTTGAAGGTCATACACGACTTGACGAATACAAATTCTGTACCTTTCAAAAAAAAAAATTGGGTGTTTTAATTCATTCTTAGAGTAAATGTTACGGCATTTGCGAGGAGAGGGGGAATGGTAACTCCATATAGGAAAAAAAAAACACCCTCAGTATGCCCTGCCCCGATAGGGATTCGGACTTCGATCCATGACTGTAAAAAAAGTGTCCTTATCTGAATGTAGGAGTAGCTCGACCGTCATCAGGACGGTTTGGTTAAAAGCCAGTGTTCCCTGGTACCCCCAACCATCCCCGGTCCACTAATGAAGGGTTGTCAGGGGGTTGAACAACTCTATTATTGCCGGCGTTCACTGGGGAAAAGGGAGGGCTTTGATCGCTTAAAAAGCTAATAACCGTCACTTAATTATCTTGTTTTAATTACACATCGATACATGACAACCAGACACACAAGCGACGGTGGTTATGGCAAGGTTCACTGGGGAAAGGGGTTCGTGCCCAATTAAACTTAGAGGCTTCTAATTCAAACAAATAGCAGCGGTAGTTTGGATAGAGAAAGACAGGGTTTGATGTAATGGTTTAGATTTAGCAGCCCCCACCCCGGGTTGGGGGGTAAGAAGCAAGCCTACTATAATTATTAGCATCGCACGTCTTACTACCCGTTAGGTTTATACGCTTAAGTACTCCAATGAATTAGGAAGGTTGAATTTTGAGGAAATGAACCCGCATTTGCGTGTAGGGAAAGTAGAAAACCACCACCTCAGTTTACCCGACCGAGATTCGAACCTCGATTTCCCCGTCCTCGGCAGTCAAGCTTAAATTGTTTAGTGAATAGTCATAGTGATAAAGGGGCTCTTTAAATAATAACGAATCTGTATGATTTGGGGTCCAAAACCCCTTCGAACCATGTACCCCACTTCAAATCACTTGAGCGAAAGTTCGAACCAAAGACCCACCACGAAAAAATTGGCGATTGTTTTATGTGGAAGTGACTGTATTGCCTTGTAATCAGGGTGAAGGGGGGTACAGGAAGTGGAGAAGTCACGTGATGCATGCGAAGTTTCGTGTCCGACTTCTTCACAAGATCCATCAAACTCTGACATTTCTGACCTTGCCAGACTACAAGGTGGTTATGAGCGCCAATAGAGAGTTTATAATGTATATATTACGTGCTTCGCGCCTTACTGCCCGTCCGCATATTTACTCTCACAAGGTAGGATGAGGAAGCAGGGGCATTTCAAACCCCGTCTCCTTCTATAGAGATTGTTTAAAAAAAAAAGTAGATAATGACAACCTGCTTCGGTGGCCGCATGGTCTAAGGAGCTACTCTCGCCGATGATATCGAGATTCATATTTCGGCCAGGTGTTTTTTCTAAAATGGTTTTCTATTATTCCTCCACGCAAATACGGGTACTCTTCATATAAATATTACCTCCTTAAAACCAATAGCGTAATTAGTACACATGCAAATAGAACGGGACGGGTAGTAAGAGGCGGTGCTAAAAGAAAAGTAAGTAATAACCGTAGTTCAATATTTTAAGTTATATCGATATTCGTTAATCATGTTCTCTTCGATCGACGTGTCAAGTGGTTTCAACATAAGGTGTATGTCTGTTGCTTTAGTCTTTAAATGATTATAGGAAATTTTAAAATTCAAATAAGTTTCTACCTAGGTTTTGTTTTTATCATCCAACTCTTGACAGTCGCGCGACTCGTGTGTGCGCGAGATATTCGGCTATTCCCTGATTTTGGTTGGAAGAACTTTAAATAAAGAGAGGGTGACCTGGCAGTCTAGGGGTAAGGTGTCGGACTTCTATGCAATGCCAGGCCTCCACGGTGGTTCGGATTCCACGTTAAACTGCAGGTCTTCCATTTCATCTAACAATCACCCTACCATTACACATTAGCGTAAGTGCGTATAACCCGAACGGGTAGTAAGACGCGGTGATGATAATAATTTAAATAAAGAGAATCCAAACATATTTCTTTACGGCCAACAATGATAATATTTTATAGGTATTGATTATATATATTAAACGTAACAGCGGCAAATAACATACCTTGATGTATTTATACTGATAACTAAATTTTACTGTTGTTCTTGCCAGAATCATACTATGGTAGTGCCCCCCCCCCCCATATACGCGGATAATACCGAACTACTATCTAAAGTTAATTGATAAATTATTCACAGTAAAACATTACCAACATTATATAAAGTGGTAGGTGACCTGGTGGTCTAGGGGTAAGGTGTCAGACTTCTATGCTGGCGGCCGGGGTTCAATCCTCGGTCCCGGCACAGATTTATCTGATTTCCAAACCCTTCCTTCACCTCTGACAAGACGTGTATTAATCACAACTTGTGAATGTGTGGAATGCCAATCCTCCACCGTGGTTTGGATTCCATGTTAAACTGTAGGTCCTTCATTTCATCTCACAATCACCCTACCATTACACATTAGCGTAAGTGCGTATAACCAGAATGGGTAGTAAGACGCGGTGCTAATAATAATAATATATAAAGTGCATAATAATAATGTGTACTTACTATTATCCATTCTTCTTGTTGCGATAATGACGGTGATATTATATCACGATGAGGAGGTAAAGTGGGGGGATAATGTAGACATTGTGATTTATAAACTATTTAATTAAAACTAAAAAAAAAAATTGGGCGGCGGTAAACCACGGATATAGGGCCCCTACTGTGTAGCATAGTCTCCAAAATACTTGCCGGACAATTTGATCCTTTTTTTTTTGTGACATGTCTCATTCATATATATACTCATAATAATTAAAATAAGCCTTGGGGGGGGTGGAGGACTTGGTTCGAAGTGCGGCCGGGGCGATATTGCCCTAAGAGGCAGGGTACATTTTCTATGAATTTTAACTACTTGTAGAGTTGGTTCCAAACACAAAAATTGGGGTTTAATCTTGCAAACCACTGAGCTAAACAAATTTGTATCTGTAAACATCTGCACTTATTTGTTTCAGGCAAACCAACAATAAAACAAGAGTTGTTGTCGAGCAAACGGCCATGTTTGGTGAGTTGTACCGCAAGAGATGGCTGCCTAGAAGATTATGGAAGAGAAACAATCAACATATTAAAAATTAGAGGATATTCCTGGGGGAAAAAAATGTTGGTAGTTTATTCTGGTAGTCGAGAACTTCCGTCAGAACAAGTCTTCATGCTCCACTCTATATATATTTGATAAACAATGACTATTAGGTGATAACATGTAAACTTACATAATTGTATCGCTGGCTGAAGGTAAGATGTAACCTTTCACTGGCCTCACCTCAAGTGGTGAGAATGAAATTGCTGTTTTAATAAAAGTGTGCATATTGCTCAAATATTAACTCCGTACTTACCAACTTTCTCCACACTTCCCTGTCCTTGCATACTACCTTCGCCTCAACAACAGTAATACATGTTCTTTTATTCTTAGTCTCTTAATGTTCCTGATTTTACACATTCCAATAAATATCCTAAGATACTTAACAATCTTGTATCAATGTCCGCCGCCATGGATCTGGTCAAGTAGATAAGCTTTTTAGAATAGCTCCTATTATTATAAAATGGGACGCATGTTCATACTTTTTACTTGGCGATCAAGTACTCAATTGCAGAACCATCTAAGCTTCATTTTGAATACAAATACCTTATCTCACAGATGGCTTTGTAGTATTGGAAGCCACACAAATTAGTAAGAAGTACTGGGAGAATGAATGACACACACACAAGCCATTCAAATTTAGTTATTAGCAGGTATAAACTATCGTCACTGAACACAGGTGAGATCGGCGAATCTAAAATAACTGAACGCTTCAAATGAAAGTTTAATCCTTGCCGAGCTCAATTTTAAATTGCCTCTTTGTACACAAATGTTGCCTGGAAAACTGCAAATGCAGAAGAGGTAAATATAAAACCCAAGTGTTGTCTTTGAAAGGAAACATGCCAGCCGAGTATTATCTATGATGCTCTATAATTAAATCTACATAAACATTAGATTCGCTCAATTTGGATAGCAGTCGAATTCATTCGTCTAGTGATTGTCACTTAAATTATTCACGGGAAAAAAAAGTAATAGCCCAGTCCTAAGATTTGAGGACATCAATATTGTTAAGAGAGATTCACTAAATTTATGAATGAGTATATAGAGCCTGTGACTTGTACTATATATATATAATGGATAAAATGTTCTTGAGACTGAAAGAGGACGTTCTGATTAGTGATTCAGAATCTTGTCTAATTTAGTCACCATTCTCCAATATAATACTCTGCATCACACCTATTATAGATGGACAAAACAGATGTGCCAGGCCAATATCATTAACACTACTTTGTTGTCAGGGAGTATTAGTTGATAGATTATACATCACTAGTTAATTTGCCATGTCTCTAATAGTAGAGGCTGTAAGTAACTCTCAAATAGCTAACTTTATGAAGGTGAGAATGTGTATTTCTTTGAGAAAAACACTACCATTTGATTTTAATTTAGCAGCCTCATAATGTAAGGTGCAAAGATACGAGTGCTAGAGGGGGAGCATGGACATGGGAAGGGTATGAGAGATTGAAATATACAAGGGGAAGGTGGTAGAGATACCTCATCCAGAAACCGACTGAGCGGTTGAGAAATAAGCCAGATGAAATTTCTGACTAATAGGTTGGGAGAGCCAAGGACAGAGCTGGACACTGTGTCGTGGTGATATAGGGCTGTGGTCGTTTGGATTACTGTTGTGCCATCGCGTCAAACAATTTAACGAGGGCTCTCTGCAATTTTCTGACATTCAGTCAGCCTCAACTTTTGAGTATCTCCTTTGGATTTATTTTTTTATTGAGGTGATGTTAAGTTGCTAAAAATCTATGTGCTTATCCACATCATTGGTGGTCCATGTAGCCCGCAGGCGCGTGGTTGTTGAGTTCAGTTTTCTAGACTGGAGCCGTTACTATCATTCAAGTAGCTCCTTAGCACAGGAAATCTGACCTTTTTCAATCCAAGCAAATACTCTTACCCTCCTCTACCAAGTAAAAATCACACAAAGCATAACTTTATTTAATAAAATTTACAATACAAACATCATTATTGATGGGCGACTCAAAAGTATATCACCCCTCCTCCCCACATTTTGTATTAAGTCTATTAAAAATATAATACACAGCTAAAAAGAGTTTGTAGCTCATTGATTTAATTAGTATTATATTTTGAGTAAACCAACATTTTCTCAGATTTTTTTTTTTTGTGATTTCCCGTTTTTCCCCAGATGCAGTGCTGAGGGAAATTAGTTTTGGATTTTTTTATGGGGGCATTACAATTTTATTTTTTATTGACAGTGTCTGGTCATTGCCATAGGCAAATTAAAAGAAAAAAAAATCTGGTCAGAGGTGGTGAATATTATGTATTCACTCACTACTAAATTACATTCAGAGTTCGATACTAACTGAATTCATGGTTTATAAAATTGTTTTACAAATCTCAAAATAAAAAATTCCTTTTAAAAAGACAGATCAGTGAATTTATTTTACACTTGTATTTAAGATTATCAATGTCTCACAATTTACAGACAATAGCTTGCCAACATACTTACAAATAATGTTTTTTAACAACTATGCACAAGATAAAACTCACAATCAGTATGTCCAAAAAATGTGAACATACTGTAACTACACAATTGTTCTATGGCAAAATTCTTAGAGCATATTTACATGCTATATCTCAATTTTAAATAGGGTTAAAAGTTTCTAAGAATTAATTAAAAGAAAAGCTAGTCTAATTTTCAGGCGATCAGTTTTATTCAAACACTTTAAATAGTAGCTTTTGATGTTCCAAGCTTGCTCAAGGCTAGAGACAAATTAATTAAAACACCAATTACAGCAGGATGTGTTTATTAGTTCACATAAAAGAATTACACTAACACAAAATTCATTCCTAACACAATTCAATAAAATCTATTATTTTTATTTGTAAACAAAGGGGCCAATAATAACGATGGCTACTATGAACAAAATAAAACGCAAGTATTTACAGGCGCATCGTGTGTCACATTCACAGCCACCAGGGGCAAGTACGCCGATACACTCCCACCTCCCCCCTCTTTACCAACATTTTAATATTAAGGGCAATTAAGCTATTTGTACTTTTTTTTATTATTCACTTACATGGTCCATTTTAACGGCCTGCAGAGCGTGTTCTTTCAACCCCTGAGAGATTTAATTTTGTTTTGTTTGAGATCACCCTCTTCAAAATGGCCATGGTAGATAAAAAATTACAGGGAGGAAAAAAAAAGTGTATTAATCATTTTTTTAAATGCAGTGATTGATATATATATTGACTTAGGCAGTGCTAACAGAACTTAAGCCCATTTTTAAACTCGCCCCAACAGTGGGGAGATAATGCCACATTGAAATAATTAGACAAACATTGTGGTAACGGGAATGACTAGCGCTCACACTGGCAAACATGTTTTATTGAGATTTTCAACCCCTAACCCCTTCATTCCCTAGAACATATTTTACAGCTCTCAACATAGTATCATAGTGGGTAAAATAAAAAAGAGTTTACAAAGTGCAACATGCTATATCATGATTGAGGACATGCATTAGGATATCAGGGCTGCCAAATCACAATTAAATTAGATAAACCTACATTTGTGAATTGTGGCTGGTAAAAAACAAAGATCCAAAAGATATACTTATAGCAATATATTAAGCGTTTAAAAAACTTCCAAGCCAAAATATTAATAAAATAAATGTATGTTAAGTTCAGACTTTAGGTAATTTCATCTTATGGCAACCCTGAAAATGCTGTGGAACGGATCAGAGAATATGACATCATAAGACATGTAAAGCCACCTTATGTTTACCTAGCTTACTGTACGTATATGACTTTTTAGTTTAAGTGTTTTAAAATCTTTTGTTATTTTTTTTTGCAATTTTTGTTAGAGCTTTTGTTGATTTTTTTTAGTACACACACTCTGTAGATTCCACAAAAGTTAGTCAATGAGGGCATTGTAGAACCGATTATTCAAGATATTAGACTTCTCAGGCAGAGCATGCATGACATTATGAGACCAATCGACGCGCCCATAAGAACCCCATTCAGACAAAGGATCCTCCTTTTCGGAGTCTGTGCTCTCTTCAGAGCTGAGACTACCCGACCTGATCCGCAATGGCAGCGAGAGTTGCCCTTGCTCGTCGATAGTGGGCAACAACGAGCTGAGCTTATCTGTGGGGCGGAGGTAGCGCAAAGTGCGTTGGGACAGTTTCCATACCAGCCGCTGTCTGTGCGGCATTTGGCGTTGGGCGTCATATAGAGTGAGGACCGATGCCACCACCTCGTGGCAACGCAAGAATCCGGCATCGGATATCTTGCAGAGTTTTTGTAGCTCAACAGCAGTCGAGAGAAGTCGGACCATGTCGACACCAGGACTGGGGTCTTGCCTGGTATTGAGACGGTCCAACTGCCAGCAGAGAAGAGCCAGAGCCACCTCACTGGGCCTGAAGTTGACGCAAGCAGCATCGCACGCCAATATTTCCAACTGTACGCAGGGGAACGCCAGTGGACCTGCCGAAGCCAGCATGCGGTGGAAGAGGCAAAGGAAGTCGAGCGCTGTCACGGGTATCTCCTCCGAGAGCTTGCCGGCGATGATCCCCTCCATGCGGGTCATGTCGCCCAAAGTGCACCGACACTGGGAGATGGACACAAGGTCGCGGGCGTCCGGAATTAGGAATCTCTCCCCGTTCTCACGGCGGTTAGCCAGCACCCGTGCTGCCATGTGGAAAGCACTCACAGAGATACATGCCATATGCTTCGGAAGGACCTGACATAAACAAGAAACACTTATATTAATATAATTACCAATATACATGCAAAGTACATTCAGTTTATCCATAAAGGTAGCAGATATACTATGACTGATCAAGCTGCACCATAGTTTAATACATATAAAACCCTTCAGGGTCCAATGAATGTACTTAAAAAACATGGCAAAACTCTATCGCCAATAGTAATTTTAACTAAATGTGTGATAAATCTAAGATCAATACCTAATTCCCTCTACATTTTGAAGCAAACTATGTACACATCAGAACAGACATGGTAAGCGCGTGGACGAGGTGGGGGTAACTTATGGTGGCACATTTTGATACTATTTCCAGTCTCTTGCATAATGTGCATTTGAATAAAGTTAAGAGTATGGTAAGACAGAACTCTTTTTTTGACAATTATAAAAGTAACTTAAACATAATTACAATTTTTATATACTTATACACCTCTTTAAGGAAGCTTTTTTTTCTTTTTGAGGTATGTTTTGTTATACTAGGAAGAAAATACAGGAGAGATGATTGGTAGCAAACACGGTGAAAAGAAGAACACATTAACTCCTGGCATTGGATATAGAAGTAATGACTACCTCTCTGAGAAAATCGATCGTTATCTCCCAATCTAGGTTCAATTATATCAGGACTCATCAAAAGGGAGTGTGAAATGCACAACATAACTTCCTAAAGGAAGGTGGTGGGGTGAGAATTATAAGGCACTTAGTTTCTGATAGAATAAAACCTAGGTTGAGGAAATGGGCAGTAGTAATGAAGTTTATTCACGAGGCAGCCAATGCCTCTGTCCAGCGGCAGCAGTGTTAAGTGTGAACTGTGTACTTTTCACTGTAAAAGCCATGATGTGTCTGTTCCCTTTAATTTGTTTTTATCCATTCTTACTTTATCTTCTTCCATATATTTAAACATTACCAGTAAATCAAGCTGTCACCTTTGATGGATAAATTATAAAATAATATAACAAAATTGTTATAAATGCTAACCAAAATCAATCTTAGTATTTTTAATAGTCAATGTTGTAGAAATAAATTAGAGAGATAGTTAATTATTGATATTCCTCCCTTCCCCCCCCCCCCAGAGGTAATTTTGTCGGCTAGAAATTCCTGGTCTTCTAGCGGTGACAGACTTGTAGGTGCGGTCTGATGAGATAATGATGTGTGCCAGTAGAAGTCTTAAGCCTAATTAACCAGACCAAGATGACCATAAATGGTATCGAGAAACAAACCCAGGACCACTTGACCAAGAGTCCCGCCAATTATTAGTAATATAATGAATGATAAAATTAAAACAACCGAGGCAATATTATTATTATTAGCACCGCGTCTTACTACCCATTCGGGTTATACGCACTTACGCTAATGTGTAATGGTAGGGTGATTGTGAGATGAAATGAAGGACCTACAGTTTAACGTGGAATCCGAACCACGGTGGAGACCTGGTATTCCCCACATTCACAAGTTGTGATTAATACATGTCTTGTCAGAGGTGAAGGAAGGGTTTGGTAATCAGATAAATCTGTACCGGGACTGAGGATTGAACCACGGACTCCCAACACAGATGTCCAACACCTTACCCCTAAACCACCTTACCCTTAACCTTTGCACCATTTTAATAGTCCTATAGTAAATCAAAGTTTATAGTCCCAATAAAAAAAATGTGGCTATGTGATCAAAGGCAAATAGTTGAAATTTGGCCATGACTTTTCTATCTATATCGGTATACTACTTAAGTTTGAGTAGATTTTTATACAATTTTTTATTAGACTTTTAATATAGAAATCCAATCATTTATTTTCCACAGATCAGACACACTAGTGATTACACTATGGTCATCATCATCAACCGTTTCCAGCCTGTGGCCAGGTCAGTTTAGTAAAATGCCTCCATCTTCCTTTATTCTTCCGCCATCTCATTCTTAGCCTCCCTGTAGTCTTTTCCCCACATACTTCATTTCCAACATTTTCTTCGGTATCCTCTCTTTTTCCACCCTCATTAAAATTCCATACCATCTCAATCTTACTTCCTCTACTATCTCCTGTACTCCTACTCTTTCCCGGATAACTTCATTCCTAATTTTGTTTCTCCTCGTGACAGATAATATGCTCCTCACAAACTTAATTCCCATGGCCTCCACTTTCCTAGTCTCTCTTACATTCAAAGTCTATGTTTATGTTGCATGTGTTACAATGGGTACAAAGAATGCCCTGTACAATAATTCCTTATACTTCAAGGGGACTTCTCTTCTCCATTGCAGGTCTCTTACGAACCTAACAACTCTCCCCGCTGTCCTCTTCTCATTAAATCCATTCTACTTCCACCTTTCTCCTCAATCACGCTACCAAGATATTTTACACTCTGTACTTTTCTCAGCTCTACTCCATCCAACATAATAGCTTTATTATGCCTCACCCTCTTCCTGTAATTACCATCACTTCACACTTTGCCATGCTAAATTAAATTTCATACTACTTTACTCCCTCATTCCATTCTTGTACTTCCTCTTCCCCCTCAAGACATCAGCAAACATCATGGCTTTCATGTTTTCCTCCCACTTTGTTCATGACCATTACAAATAATAATGGTGAAAGGGCACTCCCCTGCCATTCCATTTTTTTTCTGAACCAATCTGTTTTCCCCTCTTCGTCTTAACACAGCTCCTGTCATCCTCATACATGCTTTTTACTCTCATTACTACCTCTCTTTCCACGTCGGCCTCTTCCATCGGTTTCCAAACTTTATTTCTATCCACGCTATCATATGCCTTCTCCACATCAATAATACCATTGAGCCTTTCCACTAATACATTATGGTCCTATCCTAAAAACTATCCCATAGTGTACAAATTAAACTCACCTTCATGCGTGTGAGAAATCTGTCCATTAGGTTGATGGCCACAAAGAGCACGTCCGAGGGCAAGTCGTACCACACCTTGAGGCAGCGCAATACGTGGGCCGACCCGTCTCGCACACCCTCGGTGATCTCATTCCGATCCTGCCGGCATTACAGGAACACAGAGTTTAAACACAGGACATCAATGTCACATCAATAAAAGAAATGATTCAAGGACACATAAAGGATCCTTGTGAGGGTTAAACATTATTGTTTATCTCTTAAAGATAGAGTATCTAGCCAAACTATATATTTTTTAATTCTCCGTGTTTTCCAGAGCCATTTTCCAAATTTTCTAGTCACAATATACTATAAACATCACTTTATAAAGATCACAATTTAATGTAGTAATAGTGTTGACAGCTCGACACCTTAGATCAGTTAGTAGCTTGTCTGTCTACTGAATCAAGGGTCTCGGATTCAATTCCTGGCATGGCCGTAAGATTTATCATTGATGAAAATATGGGCTTACACTTTCACATTAATAAATTGCTGGGGACTGGATGTTGTGCCTGCCATAGTCTTAAGTTTGATTACAGCCAGCCGGTAGTGGAGAGTACATGACTTGAATAAAAATGTGACTCAGGCCACAGGCTGGAAACAGTAATGGATATCTAATATTGTTGGACTAGTCTACACAACATGAAATCGTGTCACTCTACAAAGAGGTAGGTTAAAGCGATAAACTATTGGGTAGTGTGATCTAAGATTATTATGGGATCATATTGAGAGATTAAAAGATCACCTTACATCAATACAGTGTAAAACTGTTGTGAAATATTCTATTTTAGTTTCTTATTCCTAAAACGTAATTTAATTATCGTGCATGCACATAACCATGCCTCAATTTTGACTGAAAACGTACAGTAGAGGGGTGGAGCAGTACAAACATCACACTTTAACTTTGAAAATTGAGATTAGTCTGCTCAACTGGGCCATGTTAAAAGAGATTCCGAAAGAGTAGCCTATTAACTGGAAGAAAAATGTCACTATATTTTAGATAAAAGTTGCTCAGTCATTTTGAATATGTTAAAATTATAGAAATTTGATCAAATTTGCTGACTTTTCCAAGTCATTGGACACCCTGATTGAGAGAAGGGGTTTGATTTTGTGCAACTAATGTTAGGATAAGGATTAAAGTTAACTATCTAGGTCACATAGAATAAAAATAGGCTTTATACACTAAGGTCTAAAGATAGGTTTTTAAGGATCAAGTTGAATCAAATTAATTATTTAGGAAACTGAATCTAGGTTTAACTATTTTACACTGTGCATATTTATACTCTAAATATTACATAAAAATGTTCTATTGAATAAGTATATGTATATTTTGGCTGCCATTATTGTTGTTGGCAATATATTTCAAAACTGTATGACTTTTGTCCTCTATATTCAAAGTTGAATCAAAATTTTACAGACCCCAAATAGTTTTAATATAATTTATGTTTGTGGATAACATTAGAATAACTGTAAATTAGATATAATAAATAAATACTGGTTAAAATTTACTGTTCACTTTTAGGCTAGAAAAATAATTAGAAATGTGAATGCATGCTATAATAGCATTAAAATATGTGTTAGTGTTTTTACTTTTATTTGTGCGCTACCATTTTCCTAATAAGGTATAATTTGTATTTTCTTATAGGGCCTATAGAATGTTGACAGTATTAGTGAAAAATAACACACATGACAAAGACAATCCTGTAATTTGTTATATTTGGAAGAAGGCAAGCTGGATATAAACATATAAAAGCAGAAACCGTAAAAAAAAATCCTTAATCTACATCTACCAGAAAACTGCAAGTCTCAAAAAATTCACAACTAAAACAACACATAATTAAGAAATTTTTGGGATACATTTGTCTTTTTCTTCAGCAGAAGAGAGTAAAGCATAGAATGGACTATGGCAGCATGGCTTGAGGTAGATCATGGTCACTAAGATACTGGTGTTAACCGTTTATTGAATTTGTCCAGTTAGTGTTTTAACTCTCAACTACTGAAGAAGGGACAGGTTTACCCTTAAAATTACATAATTATGTGTTTTTATTCGTGAACTTTTGAGTCCTACAATTTTCTGGTAAGTGTGTAAGCCTTGCCCTTATATCCTCCTTTCAATGTTTAGTTTAATACAACCGTTTGTTTCTGATATTTAGGGCAATCATCAAAAAAGAGTGGGGAAAAAAGTAATCACTAAAAGAGTCGTCGTAGATGTGAAATAAATTTCCCTGTGCTTAGTTGGACAAAGCTGAATACTAAGCTCTGTGAGAAAATAGATATTCAAATACTCACTTGCAACCGGTGGTGTGCATGTTATAACTTGGGGGGGGGGGGGGTATTTTTCAGATTTTACATCGGATATTCGAGACTCAATAGAATATCAGATTGGAGATTTTTTTTTAAATTTCCTAACCAAAATTGATGTGGTTCAGCCCCAACATGATTTTAGGACAAACTTAACAACCAAGCTCCAGATCAGTAATTTAACACAGTTTAACTCTATGTGTGTGTTATAATTTTAATGCATAAAACAATATTTTATTACCATTTGTATTTTCTACTATTCTAATATATTTCCATTTTCTCCTTTGATCATAATTTTTTCCAAAATTTGAATTCGAGGGTGAAATAAGATTTAGATTCAACCCATATCTAGTTCTCACTATTATTAAGAAATTATTCCATATTCTCTGTTTATTTTTATATATTTTTACCAAAGCCAATGCCGCCCATGAAATGTGGTGCAATGTTAGAACAAGGGGCCCACCTTTGAGAGTGCGAGGTGGGGTTGAAAATGTGCCTCCAGCGCCAACAAGGAGTTGAGCTGCAGGAACAATGGGTGGATGGCATCCGGAGGGCCCTGGTCCATTCCTGCGATGTCACACATGATGTGTGGACCCCAGTCACACCTCAAGAATGGCCCAGTTCGAAGGCCTTCAATCTGCGACAACAAGTCACGGTGTCAGCGGGACTTAGTTTAACACTCACTCGTGTCGTCATCATGTTTACACTTATGTGGCAAGGACCAGGAAGGTATAGGTTCGAGAAGTATCCACGTTTGCCTGGAAGGAGTATTGGGAAACAATTCAGGAGAAAATCACCTCACCATTATGTGAACCAGACGAGACAAAACTGACACCCTGGGCTGCGTACCTGAGCCTAAATAAAATGAAGTGATGTAGTCAATCATTTGTGATTGTTGTGATTGTTATTCAAGGGCAAACAAAAAATATATATACTCCAATATTAACTTGGATGAAAGTTTCTCACCCCACTTTGGTGACCGCATGGTTTAAGGTGCCACTCTTGCAATAGAGTGGCCTGCCGATGACTGGGATATCAAGGTTCAATCCTGGCCAGGTGTACTTAGGGTGGTCTTTACCTCCATGGGTGTCCACTCTCCCTCATACAAATGCGGCTACACTTCCTCTAAATTCAACCTTTCCCATCCTTAACACATAAGAGTAATATTATTATTATTATTATTATTAGCACCACGTCTTACTACCCGTTCGGGTTATACGCACTTACGCTAATGTGTAATGGTAGGGTGATTGTGAGATGAAATGGAGGCCTACAGTTTAACGTGGAATCCAAACCACGGTGGAGGCCTGGCATTCCCCACATTCAAAAAAGAGTAAGAGTTTTGACAAAATTCCTGGACACCCTTGATAGATATTCAAGATCTATTGATATTAGCATGTGCAGACAACTAAACTCTATGTTGATACTGGATAATTATTAGCTTTATTTTGGCAAAAAAAATAATTAATGCTATAAAGTTTTACAATCTCTAAATAAGTTTACAGGATTCATCAAAGTGGGCCACATTCTAGAGGCTATAAATTATGTTAGTAATTATCAGTTTTATATTGGTATCGAGAAAGTTTTATCTATTCTTTCAAAATAAACTAAAAAAATAATCAAGATTTGTGTATATGGCAAAAAATTATGATCTTACATAACAAAAAACGAAGGTGTTGAATTGAGAACCACTTCCTTTTACAAAGTTGTTTAGTAAGACTAGCTTAAGACGCCAAAGATAATAGAGACTCCGTTTGGCATATTTATTGTAGTGTTAGGTCAAATAACTTATAACCTTGAGCTAAAAATCAGCAGTGCCATCTTAAAATATAGTCAGTCTATCTTCCAAGGTCTTTTGTTGTTTGTCCTTGGAAAATAATTAGGACAAGTATATAAAAGATATATATTGCTGGATAAACATAACGCAGAAAGCAAATTAACTGGAGATTGTCCCCATCAGCTTTGTCATTAGGCTACAGAATGATTTGTCATTACATGTTATGATTAAAAAAATATATACTGTTTATTAGCACTGGTGAATACAGATAAACGCTAGACATAGGCCTACCTTGTACTTAAAACCAAAAGATAAAAAAAATCCCAATTAACACCAACACTAAAGAAAAACAACCCCCAAAACATTGCTAGTCAGAGAAAAATGTCATCAACGGCGAGTTTAATAGGCCTGAATCAAGTAAAATTACACCCCAGAAACTGCTAACGGTGATTATTACGAAAATACATTCATTGTTACTGATGAGGTTGTCAAATACTGGAACATGAGAAAACCGTTATAATTTGAATGTTTACAAAGTTACACACAATTTTTTGTGGGTTTTACGACCAAGGCTAAAAGGGCTTGACCAAAATGACTACATCAAGACAAATAATTATCAAATGCAACCACTATAGAAAAATAACTCACCCGGATGCGTCCGAAAGGTGCCTTTTTTATAAATCCCCAACTATAGTTGTGCTTTAATTGTTTTTTCCTGTGATAAGCAAATTAGAAATTGACAGTTTACATTTATATGGCGTCAGGCGTCCTGTTCTGTTTTCTTCTGAACACAGCTGATTCTCCTCTTTGTACCTTAGCTAACTGCGCACGAAATTTAGTTCGAAAACAATTTAATTAATATCGCCTTTATAAGATCTATATTATAACATTTAGATTGTTTTGAAACACCATTTATTTTATGATCATAGTTAATATTTTTTTTAAAATAAAGCTTACTTCAAATATTAAATACATTGAGTACTGATTATTAAAAAAAGTAGGTAAATATCAAAATAGACCCATTCTACTACAGCGTTGTCAAAGCTATGATAACATTAAACTAAGTTTTTGTGGAAAAATAATAATTTTTGACTCTCATTTCCATATCAAATTTGTTTTGAATTAACTAAAATAAAAAAACATACTGAAGAGAGTTGAAACGAATTATATAAACATTGGTTTGACATAAAAACCAACAGCCCGGCAACGTTGGATTCTAAATTTGAATATTAAGATGTCAGCGGGAACAGAGACTAAACACAACGGCTGACGCAATTCGATGACACAATATTTTTTTATTTTTAAGAATTGCTGCACGCACACGAAAGGCTACCATTCTAGTTATGACATTAATAAGAAAACATGTAAAATTGTAGAAAATTTTAAATAATACGCTTTTCACAAATGAAACTAAGAGCAAGGTCATATTTACCTGTAATTATAGGCATTTATAAGATAATAAGAGTTATTCCCAGACATTTTTTTAAGGGTCATGAATTGAAAATAGCAACGCATGTTTTAAAGTTAAATCCCTCCCGAGCACTTCAAAGTTAAAAAAAAAAACACACTAATAGGATTGGAAATGTTACACATTTTAAGAATAGTTAAGATAATAAAACTAGCATAGCTTTGGAGATTACAAAAATAGCTACATTATTTATGAGAGACTAGGTACACCACCATTCCCCAATATATCCTAGATAAATGAGAGCAAATAACTTTTAAAATATTGTTTTAAAATATTACAGTGTCATATTTTCATCCATTCCACTCAAGTATGTCTTTTAGCCTCAATAAGAGAATAGGAAAGTTACTATCAATAACCTACCAAGTTAATTGGTTTATCCAATTTTAAAGTATAACAGCAAAACAATTTTGGATACAGGTAGTAAGATGCAGTGCCAGAAAAAAAAATTATACATGAAATATTTTTGAAATATTTATATCTCATCTCTGAATATAAATATATTCACTTGCAAGTGAACTTGAACTTGGGGCAGGTGCGTTTACACGGGTTAAGTAGGGAGGCAAGTCAAGTTGGCAGGTTACTTGGTTGGTTTTTATCATTAGCAAGTAGCATATACAAGTGATGTTCATACAAAAGCAAATATTTCAGGCAATTCCAGTTGTAAAATCAATGTTAAACGGTTCACAAATATTGCAAAATGTGTCAAAATTATTGTATGCTCATATTTTGGAGATACTTGAGGACGATATTGGGAGAGGAAAAAAGTTATGGGTAAGGAAATGGATCTCAAAACGTGATACACACGGGTTCAACATTGCTTTTAAAAGAACATTATTTAGAAAATCCTGCTGATTGTGCTTGAGAATGTCCCCTAAATTCTTTGACACCTTACTTAATTTAATAGCTACTGACATTCAAAAGTCAAATAAATTTATGAAAGATGCACTAACAGCTAAGATCAAACTGCAAATAACGTTTTCACATTTAGCTACGGAAACAGCTAGAGAAGTATACAGCATCTCTTTGTGTTTCAAAAGCTGCTATTTCGAGATTTATTTCTGAAGTATACGACACAATTTACCAAAAGCTAGAAGACAACATAAAGGTAAAAGTCTATTTATCCCCAAAGAAACCAAAATCTAAGAGTTAAAAAAATATATTATTTTAGGTAGTAATATTATATATATAAAATTTTACCCCCTCTCTAAAAATTATTAATATAGTAAAACTTTTAGATATTATAAAGATCTTGTTGAGGCAAGATATAAAGTTCACACCAAGGTAACATGGTAAAAATAAAATTTGCTTGGAGCACACAATGTTTGAAAACTCTGATAGTGATACAAGCTACCTGCTACATCATCTACTGCAGAAAGAAGTTTTTCAATGATTAAAAAACTATCTTCGCTCCACAATGAGGCAACGTAGACTAAATCAGCTGTGTCTGTTGAATGCATACCCTGAGAGGCTCAACAAACTTGAAAGTTGCAAAACTAGTTATTGGTCTTAGAGCTAATAACGAATAAAGGGCAAAAGTGAATGGAAACCTTATTTAATTGTCAGTGTTTCATAATTTTTAGTTAAGCCACATCAGATATAGTTTTTCTTAATTTGTTTTGTGTGTGTTAATTCTAATGCTTAGAGTGACTAAAATAAATGAGAAAAATACACAAAGGGACCATTAAATACAGGTATCCCTCGTTATACTCGATATCACTTTACGAGTTTTTGCTATAGCGCGACTAAGAAATAATAAAAATAATGCCTGGTCAGGTGTAACTGTGAGGCGGTGATGTGACCTTTTGGGCGCACATTCAATTTAGGTCAAAGATCTTACTGTACAGTTTGGTGTTAGAGGTGGTGGATTGACAACATTGGAGATGCATGGGCAGAAGTTAAACAGTCCTGTATGAACAGGGTTTGGAAAAATATAAGCCTGAAGTTTCTGATTCTCATGATTTTGATCCTGAACACGAGTTTTCCAATTCAAGACATGACATCGTTGACATAGCATAGATGTTTGATTTGAGCACGTAGACCAGGCAAATGTGTGATGCATTGTTCCAATCCACTCAAATAGGATGCATTGTCCATCAAAATGAGACACAAAAAGATTAAGAAATGGAGAACAGCATAAAAGAATTAAGAGAAAGGTTCCTAATGTTGTAGTATCAAACAATCACAAACAAATTGCTGAATTTGAAAGCAAGATGACAAAGTATTAAAATCATTGAAGAGAATGATCCTAATTTAGCTACAGTTGTCAAAAGATTGAATTTCATTTAGCCAGCTTCATGACAGCAAGAGCCTCGTATTGGAGAGCCTTCAAGAAAGCTGACTTATTCCCAGGCCTTCCGAACAAGAGCTTCGTCAAAGGACTTTAAGGAGCAAGAGCTTACTTCCAGGTCCTTCAGAACAAGAGCCTACTGTCCAAGGCCTTCAAGATAGCAAGAGCTTACAGTGCCAAGGCCTTCAAGAGAGCAGAGCTTACTGTCCAAGGCCTTCAAGATAGCAATAGCTTACAGTCCAAGGCTTCAAGAGACCCAGAGCTTACAGTCCAGGCCTTCAAGAGAGCAAGAGCCTACTGTCCCAAGGCCTTCAAGATAGCAATAGCTTACAGTCCCAAGGCCTTCAAGAGAGCCAGAGCTTACAGTCCCAAGGCCTTCAAGAGAGCCAGAGCTTACAGTCCCAGGGCCTTCACGAGAGCAAGAGCTGTCAAGAGAACAAGAGTGATAATCCAGATTTGCTAGATACAGTTAATTTATTATGCGATTAAAGATTAACAGTAAGTGTACCTGTAACATTGTATTAATTAGGTAAATTTATTAAAAATTGCATTTGTTAATAAATTTTAGGTGATTGAAGATCGACAAAAGGTGTAGGCTACCTATAATATTATGCTAGTTAGATAAATTAATAAAAATTGCATTCATTTACAAGTTTTAGGTTTTTATTTACTTCTTTCCTTATAACAATCCCTATTTGTTTATAGATGTGTGTTTGACTATTTCTACTAGAGAAGACAGAAGAAAGGATGTCACCTTTGTGCATTGGATTCTACCCACATTTTTCCTCTTTCCTCAGGTGGCCTTTCTTCATTAAATTTACACTTATTAGTATATTTTTCCTTTATCTTTATTCTTATCAATTTCCATTACTGTAAAAATTTTTAACCATTGGGCCACCTGTATGTTAAACATAATTAAAGTCAATATAGTGGGGTTTTAAACATTTAAGTTATAATAAAAGAAAGTATAAATATATTTAGTCAAATTCAAGCCGACTTAGTTAACAAACATATTTGAATTTGAAATCCTTTAATAAAAATATAATCAATTTCTTCAATGAGGTTAGTCTGTGAACACTAAAACAATGGATATTAAACATGGCCATTGCATTTTGTCGAAGTAATGAGACTGGCCAAAAGTTTCATTTCCCAAGTCAATTGTTGAAATAAAATATTACGTTTAAGAGAAAAATCTAATATCTGCAAATTACGCTAAAATAAATGTTAAAAGGTGAATGAAGTCTAGTCGAAATTGTAGTAAATACAAAGGATGACTAACAATTAAATTTAAGTTGATATCACCTCATGTTAATGGTGTAGTCCTTGGCGTTGAAAATGTTTGTGGATCAGACAAACTCACTTATAAGTCATAATCATGGTCTGAAAGTTATTAAAGCTGTCCCAAATTGTAGTATGATCTTTTATATTCAGTTGTATCACTTTTTGAGAAATTGGCACTAATAAAACTTGTCATTACCACTTTACTTTATTCCAATGAATCTATACAGGTCTTGGTCGTTTGGGATCCAAGATGCAAGGCCCGGCTTCTTCCAACATCTCCCGTCTCGCATCATTTCTCATCAAGGCCCCAAAAATCTCTTCTTTTTTTTCCTAGCGTGCCTTTTAAAATTAAAATGTAAGAGATTGAATGACGTGGCTGTCTCATCACATCCCCTGCCTTCCCCCTCTGCACACAGTCCATTTCACTAATCTTCGTGTCGTGTCGGTCATTACATCTGTTAAAAATAAAATTACAGCTGATCAATCTTGTTTTAATTGTGGACGGAATATTTGGACAAAACCCTGATATATAAGTATATTTCTTGTTCTGATAAAAGTATATTATTACATGGTGTATCCTTCGATGCAAAGCAATGTCCATTGAAAATAATAAGTTTTAAAATAAATACAATGATATTTAATTAAAAGTAGTATGGCACCCTAGTGCTAGTCGTGTCGAAATAAATAAACACTTATGAATAAATTAAAACTAAATAAAATATAAATCGACAAAATTAAAATTCGTACAATATACAACACCTTCTTTCTTACTTCCGTGTCCCGTTCCAGCATTTCTGTGTTCCATTTTTGCATCCAATCCTTCCCGTTCAACACACTTCGGTATTTTATTCCTATTTCCTCGTATTCTTAAAACTACTTCTAAATGCATTATTATTCTTCTCTACTGGTTCCTTCACTCTTTTGTTCCACCAGGGGTCTCATTCAACTTCCTCTTATTACTTGTCTCCTACATTCCTCCACTACCACTCCCACCAGACTGTTCTTAAACCTTTCCCATTCAACATCTCCACTTTGCATCTCATAATTGGGTATTAAGCTTTTTATCTTTCTTAGGTACAACCCCTCTTTCCTTTTCATTGTTTAGCCTTCACACCCTTATTCTTCTTTGTCTTACTAATTTTCTTCTAACTTTCCATCCCTTTATGTCTGCCACCAACACCCTGTCACAGTATTACCTCGATATTTAAGGTCCGACTTCATTTCTTCATCCATGACAAAGTGGTCTATCACAGACTTTTCCTCACCTTCCCAACTGTATCTAGTGATCTTGTAGCTTTCTCTGTCCTCCTTATACAAACTGTTTACCACTTTAGTTTTATTTCTTACACATAACTCCAACAACCTTCTACCCTTCTGGTTTCTGTCTGCCCATCCTTCCTTCCATAACACCCCCTCAAACCTTACTCTCTATTTCCCTGCTTTTACCACCAGTGAGGTTAAATACATATGTAGTATGTACTAATAACGCTAATGTGTCAGGGATACAAAAGGTTGAATTTATAGGAAGTGTGCCTACATTTGCATGGAGTGAAAAACCACCCTTAGTACACTCAGCCGCAATTCAAACCCAGTCTTCCCTTTCCAGTCTATTGTGAGTGTGACGTCTTAGACCATTGGACCAAGGAAGCTGGCAATAAGACAAAAATTAAATATCTATTTGTGGACAAACTATTATAATACAAAGGTTAGGGTGAATTGAATACTTAAAGACAAATTTGAACCAGCTGCCATTCCTAGTTTTAAGCCAATTGCAGGGATCTTTGGCATTGATAACAATTTCAAATTGAATTGTTTGAGAGATAATAAATAATAAACAAAACACATTAAAAGAAAGGATTTATTTATGTTATATACATGGTGAAAATGGTATTACATGTCTAACAATTAGGACTGAAACAAAGGTACATAGAAAAACATAAGACATAAAGAAACTGTATTAAAATTGTTGTAAATAGTAAAATAGAAGTTAAAATCCTTTTGTTAATTTTAACTAATCCATTTGGGAACTATATAAAAATATTTTTCCAAAACTACTACCATTTAGCACTGAAAGCACTACAGATTCAAACAAAACCTTTTCATGACACATTTAATACCATTTATGAATCATTTTAAGACTCCGGAAAAATTTAGATTACATATCCTGGGTTGCCATTATTTTATTATACAGATACTTTAAAGCAGAAATGCCAAACTTGTGACATGATCGAAGTTTATGGTGATCTTTGGATGAACCAACATATTATAATAGGGCTCAATTAATCTTTCTTAGTAAACTTAGTAATACACTATTTGTGATCATGACATAATAAGGAAATTGGTTTCTATTAGGGGAGATCTAGCAAGTGTGGTCGGTGTACTCAATATTTACTCTCCACTCACTAAAGATTGATTCACAAACTTATCCTGTTATGGGCAAATTTAATAAACCTTGTACCAACGATTCAATCTCTTATCAAATAATTCTATTTAGTTTGTATAACATTCAATTTAAATTTGTTTTTATTACATTTTGGTTTTTCAATTTTCAAATAAACTTCTTTAATTAGATTACTAACCACCTCTATGGTATTGTGGTCAGAGTTTCTTGCCACTGATCTAGAGATCTAGGTTCGATCCTCGGAGCTTCAAGATTTTCTGTGAAGCAGTGAGTCTGGAATGGGTTAAGCTAAGCCAAGTGAGGAAAAATTAGGAGCTACTTGAATGGAAAAATAGTGTCCCCCAGACTAGAAAACAGATATTAACAGCCGGAGGGTTCGGTGTGCTGACCATATGACATCCCCTATCCAGAAATGTTGGCACTATCATTGCTAACGGTGGCTGCCTCTCAGTCGGTATGACTCGCTTATCGGCTCACGCCATGGAGTTTTATTAACTTACCACTTAATATTTCAGTCTTTATTGTAACTACCAAAAAATTGATGAATAACGAGACTTATGCACCCAGAAAATTACATGTTTAGTTTTTTAATTGTGAACTTTGGGGCCTACAGTTTTCTGTTAAGTGGGTATGCCTTGCCCTTCTAGTTGCTGTTCAATGATTAATTTAAAAAGCCTATCCATGATGTTTCTTTATCTTTTTTAATACATAAGTTTTTGGTGAGCTACCATTCAACCCTCGTCATTCTAAGCTATTGTAGTTTTGAAGAGTCAGGAAACCTTGTTTTTTTTAATTCTTTTTTACTCACTTTCTTCAGTCTAATATTTTGGCACAAGCTTTGTTTTGGTTATGTAGTTCAATATTTGTAAACTTTAATTTAATCAGAAACTTTTAATTAATTAAATACATAATAATAAATAATGTAAAAAAGAGAGGATGGGTGGGTGGTGTCAGCGCAAAAATGTGTAAACATTGGTTTTCTCTATTGAAAGAGTAGTAAACACTTCATAGAAAAAAAAACGCACCAAAAAACCCCACAAAACACACACATACATTATTTATGAAAGTGATAAAACACAACATTTAAAAATTAGTAATCATATTCTTGCTGAAAATTAAACTCTATATTCAAGAGACTTTTTTTGTTAAGTCTTAACATTTTATAAAACTTATTTAACTGCATAGCCTATACCCGGTTTTTTCAGTGTAAAAATCGGTTCATAAGATTCCATCACATAAAAATCTATAACTGTTGGCCTTGGATGCGTTATTTTCTTCTCACGCCCTGCCAACCTAAAATTCTCAGCACATGAACACGGTCAAAAGGTATATTTCTGAAAGTTTAGTTGTGTGGTAAGGGGAGTGGGCAGGCAGGCAACGCTACCAAATTTAAGTTTCATGATATTTTAAGACTCACATATTCCCGCGCAAGCTAAACTAGTGATTGTCTGCTAACAATATATTAACGTGCAAATAATTTTCTTTTTTTTCCGACTATGGGTAAATATAAAAAATAGTTTACATAATTCAAACTTAAAGTGATTTAGTTGTGAAACATCATGTTAAATTAACTGCGGAAAGAGAGTTTTCAGTTAGGGAAAAATTGGTGCAAGAATGTTGGAAACAAAAAAAGACAATCTAGAAAACACAAACCCTTCTAGATTCATGTTTAGAAGTACTAAAACTAAAAGTATCCCATAAATTGACAAGAGAAATGTTTAAGTGCATCAAAAAATATCATGCACCCTAAACTTGTACCAAAGACAGTTTAGTAATAAACAATTAGGTAATACTTTTTTTAAACTTTACATAATGGTCACACCCAATTTTTTCCACCAAAATTAGACATACAATATGTGACATTTATGCAGTGAAATACTACGTTAGTTTTAGGTTTCTAAGGATTTTTTTAAACTTAAATATCAAATATATAGGTGTATGTGTGTGTTCATTATGATCCTAGGTATGGCACAACTACAGTAGCCCCATGGCTTCTTTGGTGTTGAGTGACAGCTCACAGCTGACAGCTTTGAAAAGTTACCAGCCCAAATTATGTATCTCTACGCCGAACCAATTGATCTGCAAAAACATGTGTTTAGCAGCTGTCACTTCTGACAGTCAAAATTTAGGTATATACCTAAATGTTGACTGTCAGAAGTCAGCTGTGAACTGTCAGTCAGCACCAAAGAAGTCATGGGGCTACTGTACTTGCTGTAGACAGTATAGTACATGGTTTTGCATCATCATGCTCATTTCTTTGGTTCATTTTTTTTCTACTATGCAGAGACATGTTATTTAAAACTTTTATAGTAATGTCACAAATTCACAAATATTCCAGTATGTTTTTTTAGTTCTTTTTATGTTTTCCCGTTTATTTTTCCAGGCACAACAAATTCCTTGTTTCCCTCTGGGTGCGTGGTAGTCCTAATATAACTTGAAAAAAATTTCATAATTAATGTCAAGAATTTGGATTGCTCTGATTTACTTTTTTATAAAAAAAAATAATCACAATAAATATGACCAGCAAATTAATATAAAATTTGAGCCAAGATTAATTTCATGATTTGTAGAAGCACTGAGTAATCTTTTCTATAGAGTCCATAGCTCAGTGGGAAGGAAGACATCAAGACAACAATCTACTGGATATGACAGAAACACAAACACTTTGCACAGTGTTGTGAACTAAAATTATAGTTGTAGGCACTTTTATTGTGGAGACACAGTCAAGGAATGCTCTATAGGCTTTCGCACGATTTTAAAGTATTTGCAGCCCATTTAGCTTAAAGTCAACATGGGATCTCCCTGAAAGATAGTATTTACAACTTTTAGATAAGCGATCCGATGCAATGATGATTAACACAAAAATAGAATATAACAAAAATCACAAGAAACAACATAGTTTAACTTCAAATCCTGAAAACCTAATCTATTACAAAATATTTAAAAGTAATCGCACATTTTTATTAAAGTTTATCAATCTATGATCAATGGCTGTCTTTGAGAGTAAGATGCGTACTGTCAAATAAAAGTTTGAAGCACTACTAAGACAAGGTGTTGAGAACTTTACTTCCGGTAATTACTTTGTTTCACTTGTACACAACTCGTTATGGTGTCCACATTCTACTCACAGTTGCATTGGTTAGTATACACAAGAGAGGAAATTAGTCGCTCTTTAAATTCCGTCAAAATTGTCTTTTGAGTTTATCCATTTTTTCAAAACCGACGATGATGGGGGATCAATCAATTAAAACCTTCAACAATTCTTGATTTTGCCCTCAAACTTCTAACATGTCATCGGGTGGTACGGACACATCCACATAGTCGATTGCGTGGCGCAGCTCTATGCGTGCAAAGTCCTTGGGTAACGGCAGCTGTTCAACCAGGCGAACTAGCACTTCCGAAGAAACATTACCTTGTACGTCCACTAGTACCAACCTGCTCACCAAGTGTACAACGTGCTGGGCGATCTCGCTCTGGCACAACCTGGGACAAATATTTGCAGTCTTTAGGTCTCAATATGAGGACGGAAAAGGAAAGGTTCCCAAGTAAAGGATGGGAGTTCAAGTATGGAGGGGAAAATAATGCAAGGGAGGCAGAGAAATAGCTGGGAGAGCAGAATGAAAAGAAAGAACATACTTTACACTGTTGCCACTGGACAAAGAGGTAATGGCTGTCTCTAAGAAAATCAAACGCTATCACCCAATCCCCTGATATAAGTTTCAATCCATCGAAACTCATCAGGAAGGAGTGTTAAAGATAAAAACACAATTTCGTAAAAGAGGAAATCATAAAAGACAAAAGGTGGAGAATGAAAATTGTTAAGGAATCATAGGACACTTGGATATGAACATGAAAAAGGAATAACATAAAGGACATTAAGAGTTTGTTGATTATAGGTTTTTACCTGGATGACATTTCAAAAATAATTTGTTAAGGTTTTGGGTTACCAACACTTGTAAAAGATAACTGTTTGGTTATAAATTAGAGATGGGCTACTAAAATCTTCGAATCTACTGAACTGGACAAGTATTCGAGATTCGAGGATTCAGTGTTTTACTGGATTCAATGGTTGAATCTTTCACTTCATAAGCAAAGTATAATATTTTAAATTCAAAACTACTTAGTTAGCCTATTTGAAAAGCACAACTTAATCTGTTGTCATTATTTTGTCAGACTTGTAAATATTTTAATGAACACATTAAAACTCTTCAAAAATTGAAAATCAAAACTAGAATTACAAATAAACTCAAAATAAATAAAACTAATTACGGATTTTTTTTTTAACAGAAATTAAACACATTACACACGATACAAAGTCAGCCTCCACGACATATGTTTACTCGCCAGAGTGATGATTAAATAAACATGACTTAATTCTTTCTACCCAAATGGTTTTAATTATCTATAACCATGCAAAGAACCCCCCCCCCCCATTAATTCACGATCCTTAAGTTAGATATTTTGTATGTTTCCATGAAAAATAAATACTGTAAACAGTTAGACAGTTATCCCTACCGACCTACTTATTGTATATTGTTTGTTTAAAATTGATTCATGTAATATGATCACTTAGTATGCACTATCGAGTTTCAGGACTTGCTAATTCATAATTTGTTTTTAAATTAATTTTAACTAAGAGTTTGATATTTTTAAAAATATGTTATTGAAGTGATTGTAAAAATATTCAAAGGTAGTCTTGCCTAATAAAATAGGAATGAATATATTGCAAGAATCGAAAATATATTTGTGTTTGAAATAGAATGTATTCTCTGAAATCGATATATCCCAAGACTATGATATTTTCTTGTTTTCTACGTGAAAATAGATAATATAAATATACTTGGGCATTATTGAGTTTTGCCTTTTTATTAACATAAGTTTTAATCCTTCAATGATGACTAACGTTGATCAAAGGGTAACTAGGCTTAATCTGTTTGTTTATTTCACATTTTTTTTTAAGAAAATTAACACATTCTATCAAAACTTTTAAAAATAACTAAAAAGACACTCAAATTTTGAATGATTTGTTTTTAAAACAATAATATGAGTTTAGATGGTTTAATTTGGCTTTATTTTAACAAGTATTTTGAGAGGGGCGGTTGGGGTTAATTAAAAGTGAAAGCATAATTGAAATCTTAATTTACAGTTTAGGCCAGATTTTGTAATCTTGGTTTATTTGTAATTTATTAAAATTTCTAACAGTTTGCTAGGATTTGGATTCGATATTCGAAAATAAAACGTAGATTCGAATTCGAGGAATAGTGGATTCAACCCATCTCTATAAATGTTAGTTTTTTAATTACATGTTAAATTTTACATTCAAAATTAACTAATCTTAAGTTTTCTCACACTATTCTATTACTTTTAATAATTTCTTTTTGCCAATATAAAACAATATTTTAAACGTAATTAAAAGTACTTATTCTTTGTTGTGGAATGTTATCTATATGTGTAATATGAAGCCTACATTAATACCTTTTAATACAGGCATCGTATTTACTTGGAAAAGAGAAAATACTTGTAATTTTTTATATTTATATATATATATATATAAATTATTTTATCGTATTTCGAAGTATTTAACTGGGTGCATTATTATAAATAACTTGTTTCAGTCTTGTTCAATCACATTGTTTAAATTCGTCGATCGCCATTTTGAAGCTATATTCGTTAGACCTTTTGTGAACGTGAATAATTTTTTGAAGTGGAATAGAATGATAAATAAGTTTTGTGCCCGACCTCAAATAAATATAAATAATATTGGCCTAAACTACTGTGGTTAATTATCTTATTCATACATTACCATATGTTTTCATTATATTTACCCAACGTGATACATGTCAGCATAAGATGCATTAAGGACCCATTTCTAGTAACTTTTTGAGCTGTCATCCAAATAAACTAAGGTCGGAATGTACTATAAGTGAGAGGCTTAACCTAACTAACCATCCTTTCAGATTGGCTTCCTTCACTATCAATGTACAGTGTTAGTTATTATAATATAATGGTAGATTGTCCTACCTGTCCTTGGCTGAGTGACATGGCAACATGTTGATCCTAGGACACAGTGACATGAGTTTCGAGCGCAGACCCTCCAAATGGTAGCCATACGAGACACCTTGTTGGGACAGAAGCCCCTCCATTTCCTTTAGCACCTGCAAGAAGTCCCACAGCAGCTGGCCGGTGGAGCTCCAGCCAGCGATGGTGCCACTACGCTCCGTAGGAACCAGAGCAGCCAAAAGATCCTCCAAGTACTTATAGTTCTCTGTAGAAATATTATAAGATGGGTCTAATTCCAATAGTACAGTAGTACAATAAAACCATGAAAAGCCAAACAATATGTCAGTTTCGAGCTCACAAAGTCGTATTTACCATCACCACACTTATCCTCGGGTGCAATTTAGAACCAAAAATGGGGATTGAGGGGGCGGGGTGGACAACATCTTGTTGATTTGTAAAACATAAAAACGAAAATTTTATAACACAGGACCTCTCAAACCTATAAATGCACCGACCAAATTAACTTAAACTTGTATTTTTCCAAAACATTGTTCTAGTTTTTGATCGTCTGTTAATTTTTGTGTTTTGTTAATTCTATCTTGTCTGTGAAAGGTTAGTTAAACACCAGGCAGGGGAAATCCAATGATATTAAATCAAAGGCACTTTTTTTTACTACTCATTCAGGCTGTACACATAAAAAAGTGTTCTTAATACAAAGGTAAAGTGAATTTAACATTTTTATGTTGGCAATAGGCTACAAATATTAATGTTAAGCCAAAATGTTATATTTATTTTAATGTTACATAATTTTTTACTCAAAATTAAATAGAAAAATTTTGAACTTCAATTCGGCTTTGAGAATGTTTCCCATATTTGAACTTCGCTTTGAACCATAAAAATGGACTTTGCACACCCCTAGTTTGTAATATTACATTTTAATATTGATTAGTCAAGTTACTATCACAAAATTTAAATCAAATATTCAAGATTTTTTTCAAACCCACTAATGTGTAATGTACATTACATCTCAGAATGGCAACAAATAAACATAAATTAATATTTTAGATAACAATAATTGTTTTCACAACAAAGCCAAAGATGATATTTAAGATCAAAAGGGTTCAAGGTCCCACAACTACATACATTGTTTTAAGAGTGTGAGAGCGTTGACATTCAAATTGTATAACTGAAATAACTTATCTAAATTGTCAACTAATCTTTAAGATTAAACTATTTAAATCTTCTAATATTAAAATAAAAATAGCATTGTTTTAAATAGAAGACAAAGTATAATAAAAATCACTTTGAAAATGTTTATTTAAACTGTGAATCATACCATTGGCAATGGCGTCCGCGGCAATGTGCTTCATTATAATCTGGTGACTTTCCTTCCACAAACCAGCGTTGATCATGTACCATGCCGCATCTTTATACCTAGATGAAGAAAAATTATCAATTAATATATTATTATTATTATTATTAGCACCGCGTCTTACTACCCGTTCGGGTTATACGCACTTACGCTAATGTGTAATGGGTGGGTGATTGTGAGATGAAATGAAGGACCTACAGTTTAACGTGGAATCCGAACCACGGTGGAGGCCTTGCATCAATTAATAGGCTTAGCTATTTACTTTTTAAACTATTGTTTACAAACATTTAAAAGGGGAACTTTTTAGAGCCTTGAAACTCATATAAGTTAAGGTCACCAGTCTTTTTTTTTTTTAAAGCTCTGGGTCTTACTATTCATTAAAATAATAATATTTAGCACCGTGTCTTACTACCCGTTCTATTCATTAAAGTTATATGCATATTAGGGGTCTGCAGCTCGAGTTTTTTCATTCGAGTCGAGTATTTCTGAAAGCTCCCAAGTTCGAGTATATTCATAATTTTAAAATATTAAAGTATATTAAAACACACGTTCTTAAAAGATGAATGACATTCATTTTTATAAAGGATAAATAATTATGAAAAAAAAAAGTTTAAACAATGGAAATATCGGTTTTTAAATTAGAAATAACACTTATAAAAAACAATTTAAAAATAAAAACAACACTCAAATAAAAATCTAATAAAAAAATGAAAATGGTTTAGCACTAATGTCTTTAAGGACATTAAAATTACACCAACAATAATTATAAAAAAAGGATAATAAAATTGATAATTGCATGATGGCTTGTAAATGTATAACAAGACAGTGTAGAAACACTGTAGCAGTGATGTAAAGTAGGTGATACAGTGAAGGAAGCCAACCTGGAAGGATAGTTAGTTTAGGCCTAGATAAGACAAACACATTTCTCTCTTCATGTCTTATTAAACGTTTACACTTCCCACTTGTTCAAAACTTCCACAGTTGCACATTCGTTTGAATTTTCGAGAATATTACATTTTCATTAATGTCTCTTCATATGAAGAATAAATATTTCCGAAAATTAAAAACAATGTGCAACTGTGGAAATTTAAAGAAGTGGGAAGTGTAAAAGCGCGGGAAGAAAATAGAGAAGTTGTTTGATTATATCTAGGCCTAACCTAACTATCCTTTCAGGTTGGCTTCCTTCACTATCACTTTACATTAATGTAGTGTGTTTCTACAGTGTCTTGATAAAAAGTTAATAAAATTGACATTTTAATAAGCTAATATTTCCCCAAAATATGCTTCAGTAGCTTAATTTACACTAAAGAAAACATAAGAATCATAAATAAATAAATTTGAAGCATTTCGTATTTCATTTATTATTCCTTAGTGTAATCATACATTATTACGTCTTCTGTTCCGTTTCCATTCCTTTATGTTTAGTTGCACATGCATGTTGTACAGGCTCTCGCTAGACATTATTTGATTGAAAATTTACTTCATTTCAACTTTTAATGATTAATAAAAGTTGATGTTGAGACTTTAAAATTAAATTTAATGATTAAAATAATATTTCTAGCAAACAATAAGAAATAGTTAATTTTTTTTAAATAGAAATAGGTTTGGTAAACTATGTATGCAAAAAAATCAACCATGATTTCTAACAGGTTAACCAACATAATTTTATAGCTAAATAGTTACTAAATTAGAGCAAGTTTTGTAGCTAAACGTATTAATTAATAAGAGTTTAAAATATATTAAAATTGAAAACATTTAGTATAATAATATATTCTTGATATTTAATTTAACATAAACTATTATTTTAGAAAGCAACCTGGTAAAAATAGTAAAAAGAATCATTCAATTATTTAGTAATCTTCTTAGCTATTTTTATTTTCATTGCTTTGTCATGGCAACACAAGAAAACAACAACTTCAATCAAGTATAATTAAAAATGGACGACAATATTGAATAAATATACCGGTCTTCCATGGTTTTAAGGCCCTATTACGTTATTAATGTGAAAAATGAAATTGAATTTTTAACAATTTGCTAAGCAACCGAATGATTTATAAGTGGGAATGATGATATTTTCTCAATTAAATAGATTATGCTTACTATTGCAATTTAAAAATTGATTATTAAGTACATCAAGAGGAAGCTCGAAAATGACAAGCTTACAAAACTTTCAAACTCGAACTCGATTTAAGCGACGAGCTCGGAATACGAATACTCACAGAGTCCTAATGCATATGCAATAAAAAATGCTATGGTATTGGGGATGAGAAAGGTTAATTATAGGAAGCATATTTGTATTTGCGTGATGGAAGAGCGGGAAAACATTTGGGAAAAACCATCCTCAGTACATCTGGCCGAGATTCAACCCCCCCCCCCCCCCCCCCCCCATCAACAATTCAGTAGATTGCGAGAGTGACGCCTTTGAACGTGTGATCACTGAATCGAGAGTGGCCTTGAGTTCATAACCAGTTCTAACCAGAAACCAAAAAGTGACATGAAAGACCCTCTTCGGTAGCCACATGGACCAAGGCATCACTCTCATGTTGAGACTAGACTGCCGGTGACAAGGAGAGGTTAGATTACAGGTTTGTGTTTACTAAGGGTGGTTTTATCTAAATGGTTTTCAACTCTCCTTCCAAGCATATGCAGGTACACTTCCTCTAAATTCAACATTCCTTATGAGATTAGTTTGTCCCACCTGTTGTGCACAAGGGCCAAGGTGGCCTTGGCGCGGTGGATCCAAGCACTAGGGATGTTGAGCTTCTCTACGAGGAACTCCTCTTTCTCTCGGTACTCTTGGTCCTCCGACAGTTCCACGTGTCGGTCAATCATGTCCTGCACGGCTGCTTGGCGACTGAAACCATCACATTAACACCAAGGTTAAACAAGTGGTTGACCAATGTTGAGTGACAGGAAGTATCATAGCTATTACGGGGGGTTTTAAGAGCGGTATGTAAGAACGAATTATGTACAAGTAAGGATGGGACCCTCGAATATCACAGGAAAATCAAGACTCAGATCCTTATTTTATTTTTTTCAATTTTTTTCAAGTGAAATTTGTTTTAGAGCTTTAATACTAATTATCGGTGGTTCAAAACCAGTTATAGGATGAACTTATCAACCAGACTCCAGACAATTAATTAACACAAATTAATGTATAAACTTATAATGAATGGATTATAAGTAAGAATGTTAACATTTAGTTAATATTTTTTATATATTATTTTATTAAATTTATATTTTCTCTTTTGTTCATCAATTTTCCAAGGTTCAGAACTCGGATTCGACCCAACTCTAAATCCAAGTAAAGTCGATGTAAAGTCTCTCAAGTGCTTACTAGAACAGAAGTTTTTTTCCTATCATGTCTAATATAATTATACTTTTAAGTTGGCTTCCTTCAATATCACTTTACATTATTGAACAGTGTTTCTACACTATCATAGTATATGTTTCCAAGTCATTAAGCAATAATTAATTTTAATATAATCCAAAGTGTGATGTGTCTAGGTAATACTGCTATATTTCAGTGTAAATTGGGTGTTCATGACAAATAATAAAAAACATTTATCTCTATTTTGGATGTCAGTATTTTTTATTGGTGTAGCTTTGTAAATCTCACACGCTGAAACATTTATTCAAAGTAACGCCTTAAACCGGTCCTACACTATTTGTGAATGTGGACGAATGTTCCGGTTTTGGATGACTGCCTGAGTGAGAAATGTGGGATATACATGAATGACAAATATTTGTATAGGTTTCATGACGCAAATGTAGGCCAATGTTCCAGTCCTGAGTTAGCTGAAACATTCGCGAATAACGTGAGACTGGCTTCAAGTGTTTAAAGCTTTGCCCGCACCGTATCGGCTATGAAAGATGTCTGACCTTGGTTGATTCTTGAGATGCAGGAGGACAAACACGGCCCAGTGCCACAGGCCCAACCCTTCCAGTTGTGAGGCAAAGCTGGTGTGGAGCAGCGCTGCAGAATAGTCAGAGAGGTGGGTGTATCCGAGAGCAGTCAGGACTTGGAAGAGGAACCAACTGTAATGACAACACAACCAATGTAAGGACAGGTTTATTGTTCGAGCTCTTGTTTTGAATTAACACAATCAGGGGTTATCCATAAAAGAGTGTCTACTGAGTTGGAGAAACCAAAATTAGTGACATTTTGGTGACCTTATTTTGACCACAAAATTTATTCGGTAAACGGCCGAACATCATATAATGCATCTATAGCCATAATGCGCTCACATGTAACATAAAACTTGAACTAGACAGTGAACGTTGACCTTGTCCTTGGTATCACGGTAAAAACAATCAGGCAACTTGCGGCTAGCGCATTGCATCATGGCCTACCAAAGCCTTTTTCTTACATTTTTAGGACCCCTTCCCTTCCCAAATGTAACATCAAGTATATATTTAATCTGATCCTTCCCCCTTCTCCAACCCTTGTTGTGTAACTTTTAAGAAGTTACATTGCGCTCAAACTACCTCCTGATGAGTTCTGATAGAATGAAACCTTGGTTGGGGGAATGGACGGAATCAATCAATTTTCTTCATGAGGCAGCCGTTACTTCATTGCCCAATGACAACAACGTAGAGTGTGAACTGGTTCTTTTATTTTAAAAGCCATATTGTGTTTGTTCCTTTTATATGTTTCTATCCACCTTTCATGTTCCTTCTTCAAATATGTATAGGGAAGATTTATTGGCATTAAAAAAAGAACGACCCAAATTTAATGTTTACTAACAGTGAAAACATGCAACAATAATATGTTTTCAACATTAGAATTAAAGTATAATGTCAGTGTTAGGTAACAATGATGTACCGGTACCCAACCTTCCCCCTCGTAATATCGTGTAAACATTAGAACTCCCCCCATGTAACACGATGTAAACATTAGAACTCCCCCCCATGTAACACGATGTAGACATTAGAACTCCCCCATGTAACACGATGTAGACATTAGAACTCCCCCCATGTAACACTGATGTATGACATATAGACATTAGATCGTCCCCCTTGTAACATCATGTAGACATTAAAAACAAAGCAAGAGAGGGTAACTAAATTGGTAATTCAGAAGGTCATTGTTAGTTTGTGGCAGAATCTGCTATGTTACAGATATTAAAAAATCCTTCCATGGCAGATCCACAAGTGAGTGATCATGTTGAAAAGAAGGCTTCCTTGGCTTCTTAAGTAAACAAGGAATGAGAAGTACTTACAATATGAATTTTAAATCAACAGCAATAAATGAGGCAAAAACAAACAAACAAACAACAAAAAACTTACAGGCTGCTAACAAGTTGTTACCTTAAGGTATATTCGAGAACTTTTTATTTTTATGATATACACCTTCAAAATAATTAAGCACTTTTTTTTCTAATAGAATAATTTCAAACAAATACCGAATAATACAAATAATACATATATTATACAATACATACACCCCAGATAAAACCAATAAAAAATAGCTTGAGCCAAGTTTAAAATTCTCCAGAGCGGTGTGTACCAGAGTCTGTAGTCGAGGGGGTCGGAAGTGTGTGTGGCGGGGTTCAGCAGTTGATCCAAGGGGTGGGAGCGACTACTGTACAGTTTCAACAGATGGAAGCACAAGTCCCATACGGCACGGCCACTACTAGTCTCGGGCTGCAGGCTGTCCCCTTCGAAGTAGAGAGGGTCAGGAGGATGGGCGTATCTGTTGCTTGACTCGGGTGAATCAAACGCCTTCTCATACTTGAGCAGGGCGTCGGTGATCGAAGAAGCCTGAGAGCACATGTACCTGGACACGACAACAAATCATGAACAGCACTTAACATTAGTCACACACATCAAGTGTAAGTGCTGTATAGTGTGTACTTTGTACCCAGCAGAAACCTGGACATAGGATGCAAAGAGACAAGGAAGGTGGAGGAACATAGGAATTAAGTTTTCGAGGAGAATGTTAGCTGTAAAGAGATAGTAGAGGAAGTAAGGAGGTCATTCAATAAGGATGGGAAAGGAGAGAATCACAAGGAGAATTTTAGAGTTGAAGTTTATAAGGAAATACCACAAGCGAGACTAAGAAAGAAATGGGAGGCACAGATAACAGCAAGTGTAAAGATGAGAGGAGAAGAATAGTGGAAGAACAGAGGGAGGTGGAGGCATTTTACTAAACTGACCTGGAAACAGTTCATCATGATGCGCGCACGCGCACACACGCACAGCCTAGGTGGGAAAGGGAAAGTAGGCGAGAATGAATCCAGAAGGAAGAGCAAAACAACAGCTAATGCCTCCCCTCGCGAAGTAATACCTAACGGCGGTTCCGTGGGGGAGTAACAGAGGTGAGGAGAAGAGGGTCAGGTTTTTTAGTCGGTATGGGTTTGTTGGTCAACATCCAAACCAAGTCCGACACATTGTGCGTAAAAGCATTCCCCCCCTCTCAAAAAAAAAAAAAATAAATAAAACTAGGAAGGCCAAGTTATTTTCATCATTGACAACTGATGACTATATTAAAGGCTAAATGACACAATTTATATCAACTTGTGTCATTCGATTTACTATGTAAATTACAATTTAGTGTTAACTTGATCCACAGTAGTTTAATAAGTGATATATTTTTCAGCCGTGTTCATCATAAATTTGATTCTTAGTGAAAAACTTTGTAGAACAAATTGGCTAAAATGATTTCAAAGAAACAATCAAATGCCCATATATTCAAAATTACTTTCTCCCATGCGTATAGGTAGCCTGGTATAGATAAACCAGAACAGTTAAATATTGGGATTGATTGTATTCCCCCAACAAATGTGTGGTTGGAATCAGGGGGGTTGGAAGTATCTAAGAACCTTCACACTTTACAACGACTTTATGTTATTCATTCATTTCATATGTTCCTATATAAGTGTCCTATCATTCTTTAACAATTTACTTATTCTGGTTACCTCTACAATAGATAGCAGGCCTATCTTACAAATCACCACAAGTGCATATTTATTTCTCTACTTCCCACAAGTGCATAGTTATCACCCGACTCACCACAAGTGCACACCAAATGCTCTCTTCCAATCAAGGTCCTTGCAGACGTTGATGGTGCCGTGGGCCGAGGAGAAGAGAGGAACCCAGCGACCAGCGAGAACATCTGCAATCTCTCTGGTGACATGAACTTGTCAGCAGACACCTCGCTCCAGTTGATGAGTTGCTGCTCCATGTGTTGACGAGGCAGCCAGCTGCCCGCCGATTGCGCCACCAAGATCGCCGCATTGAAATCACCTAGTAAACAGAATACCACAGAATAAGATATTAATTTTTCTGCAGACACCTTGATGTACACGTTAGTATTTAGAAACTATAAGGGAAAAAAAATTAAATTTATAGAGGTTCTATTGTCTTAAACAATCCTAGTGAAGTACACAATATTTAAACATGTATCATATTAAAACTTACGTTTATAGTAGGGCTCTGCGAGTGCTCATATTTTGAGCTTCGAGTCGAGCTCGTCCTTTAAGCTAAGAGATTGATATCAAAAGTTTTGTAGGCTCGTCATTTTCAAGCTTTCACTTGATGCACTTAATAATCAATTTTTAAAACACAATAGTAAGCATAGGCTATTTAATTGAGATACTATCGGCCTTTCCACTTATAAATAATTCGGTTACTTAACAAATAGTTAAAAATTAATTTCATGTATTCTCAGAAATCAATATATCGCAAGAATCGAATATATTTCTTGTTTTCTTACGCGAAATGATAAGATAATAATATAAAAGAAAATATATAATAATAAGTAATAATAATAATACATACTTAGGCATTATTGAGTTCACTTTCCAATTATGTTTAATTGTTAAGCATGTTGTTTTAGTATTTAAAAAAATCTGATTGTATTTTTATTTTAGCTTTCTTATCAAAATAAATTATAATACCTCAAGATGATTAAAGTTGATCAAAAGGTAACTAGGCCTAATCTGTTTATTCCCCATGTTTTTTTAGAAACTTAACTCATTCTAACAACACTTTTAAAAATAAATAAAAGACACTCAAATTTTGATTGATTTGATTTTTAAACAATAATATGAGCCTAGCTTGTTTAATTTGGCTGGATTTTGTACCAGTATTTTGCGAGGGGTGGTTGGGGTTGATTAAACTTGAAAACATGATTGAAATAAATATTAAGTTACAGCTTAGGCCTATATTGTGTAATGTAGGTCTATTTGTAAATCATTAAAATTTCTAACAATTTCCTAGGATTGGATTTGATATTCGAAAATAAAATGTAGATTCGGATTCGAGAAATAGTGGATTCGACCCATCTCTAGTTATTTCTAATTAAAAAACCGATATTTTCTTTTATTAACTTTTTTTCTAAAAGTATTTATATTTATAAAAATGAGTGTCATTCATATTTTAAGAACATGTGTTTTAGTATATTTTTTTACATCTGAAATTTTAAAGATGTGATACCTCTTTATATTTAAAATAAACAAACATATAGTCTCAACATTTTAAAATTATGAATATATTCGAACTCGGGAGCTTTTAGAAATACTCAACTCGAATGAAAAAACCCAAGTTCGTAGACCCATTGTTTATAGAATTTTAGTTTTCTATAAATAAATCCTATTAGCCTGGACATGGGCTGCAGTTTTTCTATAAAAAAAAAAAGAAGCCTTAACTCAAAGTATGTGCGAAGCTTCAAAAGCTCTTATATTTAATATACTAATCGTATTCAGTTTTGCTAAGATTATTTTTTTATTATAATTATTTATTTTTATTTTGACAAATACCCAATTTTTACAATAAGAGTAGTGACTAATAAAACTGAAACATTTTTCACATGAATAAAAATCTGTTGTATTTGAATTTATCATCATCATGAAATGTTTCCTGCATGTGGCCGGGTCAGTTTATTAAAATGCCTCTATCTTCCTTTACCTTCACTATCCTTCTCCCCTCAAATTGCAGAATTGCTGTTACCCACTTCTCTCATCTCTTTCTTGATCTCCATTGTGGTCTTTTTCCTACATACATCTCTATCACTCTCTTTGGTATTCACTCCTTTTCCACCCTCGTTACATGACCATTCCATCTCATCCTTGCTTCCTCTACTATCTCATGTACACATTGTAGCCTAACTCTTGCCAGTATAAGTGAACATTAATTTGGTATTTTAGCCGTCAATATTTTTAATGACAAAATTTTTGTAGTTGTCAAAGTAAGTTTTTTTAAGTTGACATTTTTTCAAATGTTCACACCCCTCTAAAATTGATTTCACTAGACTGTAGGGGTGTGAGAAATTTCAGAACTTTAACTTGACTTCGGAATACATATCTGCTCCAACTTCGCACTGAAAATAATTACAGCTTCAGAATAAATATGAGCTTAGACTTTGCTTTCAAAATAATTACAGCTATAAGCTTCACCAATAAAAATATTGACAGCTAAATTACTCAATTTATGGTTTATTATTGCCATTATGAGTTGTTAAAAATTAATATGCATACGAAAAAATCTTAAGTAATTGAATTATAAGCTGTAATAACTGGATATAATCAGAATAAAATGAAATATTACAAAAAGTTGTGTAATAAAACATTTTCCAAGTAAATTAGGGCTCAAAGATGTTTAGTAAAAATAATATATTTTTTAAAGATAAAACAGCTAACAAAAAATATTAAAACTTTGATTCGTCTTCAAGAACATTTTATTTAATTATTAGTTTTGAATTTGTTTTGAATTAATAAAGTGGACTTGGCACACCCTTATTAAAATGTATACAAAATGTTAATTTTTTATTGTGAAACATTTAAAGATAGCTACTTGAGTCCTGCAGCAGATTGCAAGCGTCCAATATCAAGTTCCCAGAGAGTTGAGACAGTACAGCCGGGATATGAGCTTCATCCTGTGCCCGGTCCGCATTCGGCCGGTTCAAGGTGGTCGCCGCCTCCTCCTTCACCAAGGGTGATAGGACCCCCTCGAGCCACTGGCTCAACGCATTCCGCCGCACGTTTGTTGTGTGGTGCTTGTTATCCGAATAATCTTCTAGATAAAGGAACAGCAAAAGAGTCGGAATTTATAAGAATCTGGACAGTGTAGCAACAGAATAGTGGGCCTCACAGATCAACTTAATCTAGGTCAGGATTCGAATCCAAGTCAGGTTTACTGTGGGTGATTTATACTTCTATTAAAATGCAGGTCAATTTTATCGTGATTTTACTTTACTCAGCCATTTAACACTAGCTACATACGGGTAAAGACGGTAGAAAATAAAAACAAGACAACAATACAATAGTCAGATTAACATTTATATCTTTTATCTTTCATCAACATTAGAGATGGTGTAATGTAACTGACTTGCCCCTGAAAAGTATGTGAAAGCATCGACAATAATATCGTCTTAATTTTATAAACATATCTTATTTCATTTAAATTATGTAGTACATTAAATGGCGCTTAAAGCACTTCTTCTTCTAAGAAGGCAAAAGCCACTGATCAGTGACGTCACGCACGTGACATTAGCCAAGTCAGGTTGACAATTTAAAATAATAACTTCCTCTTCTCGAAGATTCGAAGAGAGATTTTAAAATGTAACTTGAGTCAGTTTCCGGCTCTCGGACCTTCTAGTAACACAGAGATGTTTTTGTCTTGTATTTTGTTTTTCTAAACTAAACCTTCTCGAAGCTTCCATGAGCAATGGATATATACGAAGGATGGTGCAATGTAAGGGCAGTTGGTGTCCAGAACTGACAGAACTCACTTGGGCACTTGGAGTCCAGCAACACCTGTCCGCGCTCATACAATAGGCAGCGTATATATTTCAACGACATGATCTATTTTCTCATTAAATAAACAGAGATTCAGAAATAAAAAACATGTCAAAATAATAAGTGTGTATTAATTATAATTTATCTCTCACGGGGCTATAAATACCAATTAACTCACAACATAAAAAAAAAAAAACTGGACCGATTTAATTAGTGCTCGAACACGGGGCAATACCAGCTAATTAAGCGGTGTAACTTCAATCGACGCTCAACGCGCCGAACCAGAACACTTCAATTGGTGTCCATCGCGGTACAGTAATATTCCAGAACATCACAATTGGCGCACAACATAGGGACCCGTAATTCCAGAACACAATGGGTAAAATCCACTCTGCGACTCCAAATCTTGAATCCGAATCGCCAATTTACCTTTGAATCCTGAATCTAATCTTGGAAAAAATTACGAACCTCAGATGAAATAGAAATATGATAGAAATAGAAAATAAAAAAAAAACTGGTTTTTAACCACCAATAAGCAGTATTAGAGCTATAAAACAAATCTCAATTGGGTGGGGGAGAAATGGGAGGCAAATTTAAAAAAATAAAAAATTGAGTCAGTCTTGAATCTGAAATGTTTTCGAATCCTCAAATTTTCTTAAGGAGTTCCCATCCCTAATCATCATCATCATCATACATTGCCAGGCCAGTTTTTGAATGATCTCTCTCCACCGTTATTTTATTTTATTATATTCCCTTTTAATTCTATGTTCCTTATTTTTTACAAGATTCTAATTTAATATTTGTAGGGAAACTCTCAAATTGACTTGAATGAATAAGATTTTAATGAGCCCTCAGACTCAGACACTCCTCTTTGAATGAGGCAATGAAGGAACGTACCTAGTTCGGGCAGACTGCCCCAGAGAGCCACGCAGAGCTCCCACGCCTGCAAGCAATAAGTGACGTAGGGCTCGTTGGGGCAAGAGTCGCCCAGTGTGTCGGCCTGGATGCAGTGGGCGTGAAGGGCATCCAGCCCAGTCGCTGGGGACAGGGCGGGGCATCCCCCTTCAATCTTTTTGACGCTGTGATTTAGCTGGATGCGCAAGTGACCTTCAACTGTCTCCTAGAACAAGACATTTCTTCGTCAGTACGGCAGGTCAAATTAGTAATCAAATGCTAATCTTGAGCTCCAGGGTCCCGGTTTTGATTCCTGGCTTGGACAAAAATTTATCATGGGTGGAATGTGAGTTTTATCTTTCAATGATGAATTAAGAGCAGGGGGCTGCGTGTTGTGCCTGTTCTAGATTTAAGCTGGTTTGTAAGTCGTGTGCTAATATATTAGGTCAGTTCAGTAAGTGCATATTAAATAGCTCAAATAAATGAAATTAAATATATCTTTATCATTCTGTAAGCAAACTTGTACTAAAGAATAACTTAATGATCATCCACATAAAGTATAAGTTTTGCTATTTATATATCCCAAGCGTATAACAATGACATATGAAAAAATCAGTCCTGCAAAATATTGGGAAAGTTAGATATCTTATAATGAAATACACACATACATACGTTTCTAAAAAATAATTTGAAACAAAAAAAAAAGTTTTTATAATGAGAAAAAGTTCACACTTTACATTGCTTCCATTGGATAAAGAGGTAATGACTAACTCTTGAAGAAAATCGAGGGCTCATCTAATTGCGCTAATAACTCACCCTGAAAGAGACGGAGGCGTGTTGGTCTCCCCCGGTGAGTCGCAGTCTCTGTACAATACACTGAGACCTGTCCCCTGGTTCCCTGCCTCCAAGGTACGAGTCAAGGTCCTTCAGACTCCCTCGCAGGTTCACTACGGCAGCGTTCCTCTGGGTGGTCAGAGTCAGGAGGGTCCCCTCGCTGCCCCAACCCGCACGAAAACTGCGTCCCAGCTGCAGGCCCGGGAGGAGAAACAAGGCCCCTCCACCCGGGACACTGTGGATGACTTTAGGGGCACCATTTCGTGCCGGTGGTGCAAGGTCATAGTGCGGGGCTTCTCCATGCGAAGTGGGGGGTAGTGACGTTGAGTGGGGCCCTTGACGGCGCTCAGGACAGGGGTAACATCCACACCTGGTAGACAAGACCAATGACAACACAAGGATCAATGTCGACACACAGTGAATGAGGATTAAAGATTCATAAGTAAAATTTAAGATTGAGTCATAGAGCAGTGGATTGAATACGGCTCGTAGGCCTACATTAAATTATATTATTATTATTATTATTTAGCACCGCGTCTTACTACTCGTTCGGGTTATACGCTTAAGTACTAATTACACTAATGGATTAGGAATAGTGAAGGTTGAATTAAAGGAAGTGAACCCATATTTGCGTGGAGGGAGAGTGGAAAACCATTTAGGAAAAACCACTCCCAGTTCACCCGACCGAGATTCAAACCTCGATCTCCCCGTCCTCAGATTAAATTATATAGTTTATCTGATTCATCATCAGAGAGAGCAGTTTCGTGCCCATGTCAGGATCTGTCTCGAACATAAGCCTATCCATTTACTACTGTCTTGTCATCACTTTATCTTCTTCCACTCCTTCCCTCACTTCTTACAGCCACCTGTCCCTAGGTCTCCCCCTCTTGAACTCATGCCCGTTACCTTCATTTGGAGCATCCTCCTTTTGAGTCCTCCTCACCTTCTCCATCCTCTTCACATGTCGATACCACCCCAATTTCACCTTCACCATCCTATTCTGCGGAGGTTCCTCCTTCCCTCTCTCACACTGTCCCTCCTAGCCTACTCCTATCCCTTTACCTTCATCACGCAGGTTTCTGATGCATAGTTCAATATTGGAACAAGTTGAGCCGATTGTGTGCGCAAAATTTTACAAGAGGATAGATAATTCAACAATTATCCATAAAGTAAAAGTTTTGCTATTTATATTTCCCAAGCGTATAACAATGACTGGTATGAAAGAACCAGTCCTGCAAAATATTGGGAAAACCTTTGAGTTAACATTTTGATCAAGTACACTAGAGTCACGAATATCCTGCCTAAAATGGCAGCATTCCAGGCTGGATAATATGAGATCCGAGTATAAATAATTTTTAGTATGGGTGTGTCTCATGTAGCTAAGCCCCACACACACACCTTCTTGACAGAGTTTCTGTTACCAGTCATATCATAAGAGTGCTGCTTTCTACATCGACCAAGCGTATGCGACTGCAATAATATTGTATTGTATGCATAGCAGTTATACTTTGCTGTCTCCAATGTAACAGTTGTTAAGCGTTTGTATTTAATATATTTTTATATCAATTACTAGTGGATATGTACCACCGTTGATAACACAAAGAACTGGACTGTATTATCTGGAGGGGTGGATAATAGCAACCTTAGTGTAAACACATGAATCTCACCTTACTCTAAATTTATAAATCCTCATCAACTGTTTCCAGCCTGCCTCTGGGTCAGTTTAGTAAAATACCTTCATCTTCCCCTATCCTTCCACCACTTTTCCTCCTCTAATTTCTTCCATTCTTCTCCTCTCATATGAACAATTTCTGTTATCTGCTCCTCCCATTGTTCCTCTACTCTCTCATGCATTCCCTATACCCCTATTCCCCGGATAACTTCATTCCTAATCTTGTTTCTCCTTGTGACGGATAACATGCTTCACTCCATTTTTTATTTCGAACCACTCTCTCCTCCCACTCTTCATCTTAACGTAACTAATAAATCATTTACCAAAGTAATTTGCACAGCTCTGTGGTAATTAAGTAACATGTCAACACTGTCATACAATATATATGAAAGTAGGGTTATAAAATTAACGCAAAATTTGGTCTACCACAAAGGGAATTAAAGTAAAAGTAAATTTTAAAAAAATACTAATCTTTTCTTAGGATTTTCAAAATATATTGTTTTACTATTGTTTAGTTTACCGAAATGAAGTAATTCAATACACCTTAAAAATTCATGTTTTGTGTGTATTAATTTTTTTCTAAAGCTGATAGTTCCTGTTGTGTTCACATGCTATCCTCTATTAAGGGTGTGTGAAAATTCGACTTTGCTCCAAAAGTAAAATTTCGGATTCGATAACCAAAAAACTTTGATAAAAAACATATTCAAAGTTAAAACACACTTTTTTTTCTCCTATTATTTTCACCACAAATTAGTGTTTGGATTAAAAATGTAAGTAATTAAATTATATTTTGCAATAGTTAATTAATTCATCAGGGTGAACTGGTGGTCTAGGGGTAAAGTGTCAGACTTCTGTGCTGGCGGCCGGGGTTCGATCCTCTGTCCCGGCACAGATTTATCTGATTTCCAAACCCTTCCTACACCTCTGACAAGACATCTTGTGAATGTGTGGAATGCCAGGTCGCCACCGTGGTTCAGATTCCACGTTAAACTGTAGTCCTTCATTTCATCTCACAATCACCCTACCATTACACATTAGCGTAAGAGCGTATAACCCGAACGGGTAGTAAGACGCGGTGCTAATAATAATAATAATAATAATAATAATAATAATAATAATTAATTCATCATTGCCGGACAAAATTATATTTAATACCCGAATTAGATAGCTATGCAAAGTATAACATTTGTATCCAACACAAAACATTTCTTTATAGTAATCAAACCCTAATTCGGCTACAAGAATATCTCATATTGATTGTTACGACTTCACTTCGAACTGAAAAAGTCGACTTAGCAGACCCCTACCAACCAACAGTTGTGACAGAAAGATGCACACCTTTCACGTTGATGGCCACCTTGTGGCGGGGACTGAGTTCGGACCCGGAGAAGCGGGACCTTAACATGGAAATGCCGATGGATGGTTCCAAGTCCCCCAGTTGAAGCCTCCTCTCCTCCATTAGGACGTTGGGGTGTATCTGCATGAGGCGACCTGTAGGGATGTGGGTCATCTCCATGTAGTCCTCTGGGAGACCACAAAAGCAAACAATATGATTAAATGTACGGCAAGGTGAATATTTGCTAAAACTAACACCAAACAAGTGTTCAACCCTTTTACATTTCTTTTAGAGTTAATAAGTTGACCAAGTTGTGTTATTTATCTCTTGTAATTGTATGTTGACTACACACCAATATTGATCAATACGTATCAGTACCCATTCAGGTAGTACCTTACCATTAATTATGCTGAAGATATAGGTGAAAGGAAGGTGGGGTTTTAGAGGAAATGTACCTGCAATTGTGTGAAGGAATATCAGGAAACCATTTAGGAAAAATCTACTCTCGGTACACATGTTTAGGACTCACACCCTGACCAAATCAGCTTAAACCACGTTCCCACCAAGGTCCGATCAAATTCCCACTCACCCGTGAATATAGGACGATTGTGGATTGGCTCAACTAATAACGGTTGTTTTGTGACCATCTTGCTTCAGATATAATTTTTAACAATCTGCTTCAGTGGCCGAACGGCCTAAGGCATTAGACTGGCCTGCTGAAGACAGGGAGATCGGGGTTTGAATCCTGGTTATATCCAGTGAGGGTGGTTTTTCCTAAATGGGCTATCACTCTCTGGTAAATTACCTCTAAATGCTTTCTTATTCGTCCTTATCCCAATAGAGTAATTATCATATATGCGTATAACCTGAGCAGGTAGTAATAAGCAATGATAAACAAATATTAATGAAATATATTATATGGAATAGGAGCACTGGGCTAAAACATGGTTTTAATCAGGTGGGGAAGCCATCACACTAATGTGAGTGATATTGGAATAAAAAACATTTATAAAGAAGTACTTCCACTGTCAGACAGATTTTCAGCTTAGCACACTTACTAATCATTCCTAACAATTTTTATGTCACAAAAAATAATACTATATTCCAAAAATGTTTGGATTTATATCTATTTAGTCAAAGTGCTGCCATCTAAAGAGTAGAATCCACTGGTAAACCAAATTAGCTGTTTACAGTCAACCTTGTGGTCTAAACTAGAACAACTTTTTACTCGAGATCTTAACCTAAAAGTCTTTAACTGGCAGAACTCCATGAAAAATATAAGATTATTTCAAGAGAAAAAAGAAATGACCAATATAGATTCATTTTTTACATAAATAAAATGATAAAATAAATATATATTTAAAGTTATTTTATTAATTATTTTTGCTTTATACATGGAGAAAAGTATTAGATTTTTATCTTGAACTGGCAAATGACTACTCTAGTAGTAGACGAGGGAAAAAAAGTACTATTTCATGTGCGTTCAGGCATAGTAGGGAGTATTCGAGCACAGCTTTTTACCTGGATGACAGTTCAAAATTCACATGTTTGGGTTTGGGTTGGTAAAAGATCGCTATTTTGCTATAGATGATAAGTTTTTTAATTATGTGATATATTTTACATTTTAAATAAGGTAAACTTTAATTTATTCACATTATTTCATTAACTTTTACAATATTTTCAACATAATTATAAAAAATTAATCTTCAATTTGGGATGTTATCAATAGTGTGTAATATAGTATAGACATTATTAATACTTTTTAATACAGGCATTGTATTTATTTGGAAAAGAGAAAATACTTGTCCTTTATATGTAATAAAATATTTTGTGATTATTTTTTCGTATTTCAAAATATTAAATTGAATAGTTTTTTTTTTAAACTATGTAAGCGCAGCAATGTAAAGAACTTTGTTTGCGTCATTATCAATCATATGGTTTAAGTTCATTGGTTGCCATTTTAAAGCTATATTTGTAAAGACCTTTTGTGAAAGTGCTGTGAATAATATTTTTTTAAAGTGGAATGAAATGATAAATAAGCTTTGTGCACAACCTCAAAAAAAAAAAAATATATATATATAATATTGGCTTAAATTACTGAGGTTACATTCATACATTACCACGTGTTTTCATTACAGCCATCCAGAGTGAGAGATTTCAACCGTTGGCGTAGGAATACATTAGGGGCAATTTCTAATAACTTTTTGAGCTGTCATCCAAGTAAACTCAGGTGGTGAATGTACTCTAGTTGGGAGTGATCACATTCACTCATCACCGCTGAGACACTCAGGACGCCAAAAGAAAAATAATATATTAAATGTTCAATCCTAATATTGTGGTTACAATATTTCGAGCCAACAAGAAACAAAAGCTTTGGTCCTAGGACATGTAAAGGTTTATGACTCTTTCTTAACCTATCTGTCATCTTTAAAATGTGTTTGTGATTTTAGTGTTATTTCTACTTTTATCGAAAGCAAAAGACAATGAACACCATGCTATGACAATGTTATACGTGCATACCTGTTTGTAAATCATTGTCGTCCATAAAGAAGGAAGCCTTCATCAGTTGAACTTTGTGCGTGGAAGTTCCAAGCTCACGGGCGAGTTGTGAGGTCGGACTTTGGCTGTCCATTTTCTCAACATCAAAGTCTGACAAGTAAAAAATTGTCAAAACATAAATTCACATAACAAGTAGTACCGAACAACTATGCTATGTTTGAGAGCATCAAGATACCATCACCGACCAAATACCTTTCTGAAATAATGGTTTAATTGTAGATTCTGTTTGGTTTGGAAATCAGTCTAGAGTAGTTTTTGACAGAAGGAAATTTTAGAAAATACAAAGATTGTGCACAAACAATACTCCGATCGCCAGGAGGTGTGAATTAGTTACCATCAAAGCGTGATTGCTACCACACCCTCTGGGTAACTAAAATTGACTTTTAAGAGTAAATATATAAAGAGGTGCATGAGGCAAGTTTTCAACTGACTGCTCCAATCAAAATTTGTAAATTAAACTTAACTCTAATATTAATTAATTAAAATATGTTGATTCAAATATTTTATAAGGAAATATTATATATTCAAATATGATACCAGGCTAATTTGTATATAGTTTTTAATAGAGTAAAAAAAAAAAAGAGTAATTAAACTGTGCTCAAATAATGACAATTTTAAATATTAAGAGCTTGACTTTTAGATTCTAATTTTATATTAAATTGCATCCAATCCAACTAGGATATATTTAAATTTGAAATCTTATATTTTTCTTTCAAGCTCTAATTAAGACTCAGAATTTGTAATTGAATACAAATCACGGTGAGTCATATTCTGATAAATTTCAAAGCTTCCCATGGGGTGAGTTGAGGCTTACAGCTTCAAAATAGGTTAGCTCATGTCACAACACCGGGTGAAGTTAGCTACTGAACTTGGTTCAGACGCTCCAATTGCCACATTGATAAACACTCGGGTTTAGGTCCACCTAGTATTTGTGGTCAGACTCTCGGTATAATCAAAACACGCACAATAGTCTCTGACCCGAAGCACAACTCACAAACAAATGAGGCATGAGTCCCACCAGAGTGGAGCTGCAAGTGCACAAAGGATTACTAGGAAGTCCTCACAATTATAATCATTCTAGCGTATAGCCCGAACGGGTAGTAAGACGCTGTGCTAATATTATTATTATTATTATTTCATAAAAGATGCCTCAAAGGATCGTGTGAGGAAGGGCAAATATATGGTCTGCATAAACAAAAAGGACGATCAAACAAATTTTTGGTATTCAACATTAATATAATTTTGATATATTGTTATTTCATCTTGATTGATTGATTGATTGATTGACTAAAGGGTGAGAGTAGAGAGGATCTAATAATAAGAGGATAGCAGGGAAAGTTGTTCTATACTATAGATATGTAAGAGGACAGCAGGGAAAGTTGTTCTATACTATAGATATGTAAGAGGACAGCAGGGAAAGTTGTTCTATACTATAGATATGTAAGAGGACAGCAGGTAAAGTTGTTCTATACTATAGATATGTAAGAGGACAGCAGGTAAAGTTGTTCTATACTATAGATATGTAAGAGGACAGCAGGTAAAGTTGTTCTATAGTATAGATATGTAAGAGGAAAGCAGGGAAAGTTGTTCTATACTATAGATATGTAAGAGGACAGCAGGTAAACTTGTTCTATACTATAGATATGTAAGAGTACAGCAGGGAAAGTTGTTCTATACTATAGATATGTAAGAGGACAGCAGGGAAAGTTACTATGTGTAAGAGACCTGCTATAGAGAAGAGAAGTCCTCTTGAAATGTTGTATAGGGCATACTTTGTACCCATTGTCACATATGCAACAAAAACATGGACAATGAATCTGAGAGAGGCTAGGAAGAGTTGGGAGAAGCAGATAGTGTGCAAGTGAGAGAAGAAGAATGGAAGCAAATAAAAGTGAAAGAACGCTGGAAGGGAGCTGGAGGAATTTTAGTAGAATAACAGGCTGGAAACAGTTAATTATGATAAGGATTTATTGATATTATCTATATAAAAAGAGACAGTTTCACATCACATAGCTTGACATAAAATATATGAAAATGTTTTCGCAACTTCCTTCATACCGATCCACTATAAGTGTTCAATGGTCAAAGCCGATAATAGTTTTCATAAGTAAACAAAATGATACATATTCTATGCATAAGATAGTTTATTTGAAAGTGAAAATAGATTTCCTTTAAATAAGCATTTATTGATAAAGAAATAAATAATAATTATAAGCCCACCTATTTCATCATTTAACTCCTGTTCCTTGAGAGGGCCATCTTCCATCAATTCATCGTCTTCTAGTAATGCCAACCCACGTTGTTGCAACGAAAGTGACGTTTCAAGACCTTGAATAACCTGAGGAGAGAGGAAAAGTTCAACAGAAATATAAATGGCTATGTCCGAATCGTCTTGTGGATACTAGGAAGGATCCTCGAGTTGTAGACTTTATGAATTCACACCCCTCACACACTTCCTATCAAAGAATGGTAAGTCAATTCGAGCGGCAACAAGTCTTGCTACATCCTTGGGACATTAGTGGTACTATCTACTAATGAGCTTAGAAATTATGCTAAACACCTTCTATCATAACTAATGAAATAAATAGCCTAAATCATTAGATAGCAGCACTAATTTATTGTTTGGGTCAACTGTTTTCACAATGTTTAGCGAAAATCAAAGCATGGCAATAAAAAGTTTGCTAATTTTGGTCATAATAAATGGTAGGCTCAAATGATCAGTTAGCTTTTCGAAATTAACAACTTTTAATGTGATTAAACATGTCTGCTCTAGCCTACCATATAGTTTACAATAGCAGGCTACAGAGTTCTGAGTTCTAGCAGATAAAAATAAAATAATAAGACAAATGCCCGTTAAAAACCTGCACCAAGGAGAGGTCCTTGGACTCAAGGGCGTGTGAGTGGTGCATCGGCATCCTTGGTGACAATTCAGACAAATCTACATTTGTCACATGATTAAATGCTTTCAGAATAATAAATGTTAAAAAAGAAAAGTGTTTAAATGTACATGAATTATTGTTATAGAATTTAAACCAAAGGGTTAAAAGAAAAGAAAAAAGCTGTCATTGAGACTATCTCAAAATGAGGTACAACTTTTCCATCTGTCTTGAGTATATAAATAAGGGTTGAAAATGGTGATACAATTTGAGAAATTAAACCAAGAAGTTAGATAAGTGTGTTTTGGTGAATTTGTTGTTTTGTTTAGTTTTCGTTCATTTTTTGTATATAGCACTACCATTGTGGTGTTTCAAAGATTTAACTAGTAAAATTTAAAAGAGATTATTAAAAGGCTTTTGTATACTTACAAGAAAAAACTGCTAAGGTCTGGGAAGTTGACAACACCAATAACGGCACAAATTTGGAAACCTGTATCAATATTTAGTGATGAATTTGTGCCACAAGAATATCCTATCAGCATGATTGGGGTATACAAAATTAAATAGCCCTGTATCCTTGTCATTGAGCATTTGTAAGATGTTCAACCATGACAAATTTGCTAGACTTTAATTTTCATATGAAGAGCATTATTTAACACTTTATATATTTTATTTGTTTGAGATTAACAGGTACTTTCTGAACTGACTGATTATATCAGCACACGAGAATATCTAAGAGCAAGAACAAATGGGGTACCAGTTTTGCCGGGAAAGGTATTTTCACATGACACAATCAACATGGGACTGATGGCTTTATTTCTGCTCCAAAGGAAGTGTGCCACCAAGTTACTTGGAGGCGAAAGATGAGAAGTTGCAGCTGTCGAGCAAGGAAGGGGAATTACAGACCATATCACCATTTTCCAGTGTTTCTATGGAAACTATGGTGATATAACTTATGGGAATAGGATATTCTTGAAATGCAAAGCCAGCATTGCACAGGTTTCATTGAATTTTGTGATAATGACATGCAAAGTTAGCAGCACCCAAAGTTTTTAGGGGTTTTTCTTGAAAAATTTGACGTCACAGATTATAGAAGTGTGATGATATTGGAGCATAAATGCAGCACCAAATATTGGGACAGGTTTAAGAATTTGTGCCATTATATGTGCCGCTATGTGAAGGTACCAGCACAAGTTTTCGGTGTTCAAACGAAGATTATTGATACATAAATTATGAAAATAAGAGATACTTGTGGCACAAATTCAACAAGAAATATTAGTATAGGTTTCCGAATATTTCTCATTGGTACTGCCAACTTCACCAAACGTCTGATTTGAATGTTAAATATATAAACTTTCAACAAATCCAGCCTTATTGGGTGGACATTTACATACATTTAGGAAGGTCCTTGGTTTATTTTGATAAGTGAGATTTAAAACTAGACGATTTACCAATTTGACACAGTCCAAGTTTGGAAAGTGATTAAGATAAGGGTATTGGAGTGCAAAATGTTATAATATGCTCTATATAAAAAAAAGCTGGGTAACCTCGACAAAATCGTCAAGCGTCAAGCCTACAAGCATGAAGAATTTCTGTTTGCCAGGTCTCCCAGCAAAATAAACTTTTTCCTGGTGGCGTGTGCTAGTCGTAACTTGAATTTCCTCCATTATCACTAAAAGCATTCTGCTTTCTGATTGAGCCATTGACGCAACACTGCTATCCAATTCCCCCCTCCCTTTCTTGATAATTTGTTTAATCTGTGCCTTCAATAAAAGGATTGTCAAATTTTACAATAAATTGTCTTTCATTTTCAACCCAAAACATTTTCATCATATGCATCTGAGGCAGTTGAAACCGAGTAGTCAACGTGTAGATGTCTTAAATAAGCTTGTTCAAACAGTTTGTTATTTTAAATGTTAGTGTGAGCAACCTAATTTCTCAATTTTCCCATGATGTTGAAAATTTCACATTTCAATCACTATGCCTGTGATTACCTTAAAAGTATAGGCGAGTTTTCGCAAATGAATTGGTTACTTACGTCTTGGTATTGAGGGTTTACAACCAAGTGGTTCCGACCAATGTGAAGAGTGAAAACAATTTCTTTAACAAAAATGGTGGTTGGGGTAGAGTAGATCTAACAGATTGTAGGTGAATTTATGTAATCCTATTACATGTACAGCAAATCGACAGAAAATTATATATATTATTCTTAGTTAGATTGGTGCGTATTTTGACTAGTCCTTATATTTACAGTATGTGTCAAACTAAACATATCTTCCCAAAAAGAGACTAAGAGAACATGAAGTATGTATGAATTATTAAATAGGACTAGATCATTAAGTAATTTCTTTCTTTTATTGTAAACCAAACAGATTTTAAGTAGCTACTTACTGTCATGTATTTCTACCTGGTAATTGCTGTCCATTATAGTTTACAAAAACTTAAAATCCAATGACTACTAAGTTATACACGTTTAAATCTATACTTATAAAATAACATGTCCTGACTGACTGATTCATCATCGCCGAGCGCAAACTATCAAGGCTACAAGCATGAAATTCGGACTGTATATTCATTTTGTTATGTAGGCACCCACTAAGAAAGGATTTTAGAAAATTCCACCCCAAAGCGGTCAAAATAGGGGATGATAGTATGTATGAAAGTCCGTCATTTTGAAAGTTACATATACAAAATTTTGTATTTCGGTTATTGACGTAAAACAAATAAATACGTGTTTCAGGAATTTTGGAAATTTTATTTAATAAGGGATGAAAAAGGGGGTGAAAGTTTCTATCGGACTTGCATTATTTTTGATCTGAGGTCAAGTTATGGTCATCAACTTAACGTAATATTTTAAATTAATCTGTAAATACATATGTATATTTTCGTATTTGTATATAATCAACTACCACGCGAGCAAAGCTGCGGGCAACAGCTATCTAGTCTAACATAAGAAGTGATTCTGTTTTGAAATTGGCGCACAAATTCTCGGCTCATTGGTCGTAACCATACTGTTTAGTCTGGTAGAGGAAAGTGTTACCAAACCAAGCTCTGGTATCGTACATTTCGTTATCATTGATACCAGGTCAACCATGAAAAAGCTGTGTGGTCGTAGTAAACATCGAGACCAGGTCAACCATGAAAAAACTGTGTGGTCGTAAACATAGAGACCAGGTCAACCATGAAAAACTGTGTGGTCGTAAACATCGATACCAGGTCAACCATGAAAAAGCTGTGTGGTCGTAAACATCGAGACCAGGTCAACCATGAAAAAACTGTGTGGTCGTAAACATCGATACCAGGTCAACCATGAAAAAACTGTGTGGTCGTAAACGTCGAGACCAGGTCAACCATGAAAAAACTGTGTGGTCGTAAACGTCGAGACCAGGTCAACCATGAAAAAACTGTGTGGTCGTAAACATCGAGACCAGGTCAACCATGAAAAAACTGTGTGGTCGTAAACATCGATACCAGGTCAACCATGAAAAAGCTGTGTGGTCATAAACATAGAGACCAGGTCAACCATGAAAAAGCTGCGTGGTCTTAAACATCGAGACCAGGTCAACCATGAAAAAACTGTGTGGTCGTAAACATCGAGACTAGGTCAACCATGAAAAAACTGTGTGGTCGTAAACATCGATACCAGGTCAACTGCGTTTCTCAACTCTACTCAAAAGCCTACTTGCTATTAAATTTTCATATTACTAAATTCCTTGTGTTTTTCAGAAGAAAGTCCCTTTTTCAGAAAATTTAGAGAGACATACAGGGGATAAAATATGAATTTTCATAAAACTAATTTTTTATTACTTATTTGATGCATTTAATGTGCACTTTCTGAACAGAATGATTATATCAACACATAATTTCTATGAGCGAGAGCAAAAGGACCTGTCAATTTTGCCAGGAAAAGTATTTTCACCTACCTTCCAGTTTATTTTGTTTTTGCCAAAATTGAAACGAGACCAACGGCTTTACTTTCCCTCTGAAGTAAGTTGTGCTACAGATTTTTTACTACTAAGAAAAATCTGTTAACCCCGGTAGGGTTTGAGCTCACGAACATCTCGGGTCTTAAGGCAGGCACTTTATCTTAAGACCACTGAGGTTGAACCATAAAACTAAATAGTGAGAAGTTATGTAACTGACGTCTAAAATGAGATTACTTGGGTTAAATGGAGAAATATTAAGATGTTTCATAACCACACGATAATTCAAGGGGGCATGGTTTGAATCAGCCCATTTAGTTCTACAAAACACTTTTTCTTACATACTATTATTTCAAAAAAAATTCACAACTTTTCCAGTATTTTCATTAGATTTTTCTAAAATCCCTGTTTATTCCATGCATAGAAATGTCAGTTTTTCCCCAATTATTCAAATGCGTGGCAACCTTGCTTAGATCAACTTAGCTACGATACCATGTACTGTGAATAAATCGTATAAACGAGTTTTTACTCCAGTTTGACGTATTTATTTATGATAAAATATTCTTACATTTTATAGGATTACATAACAAAGTGTTTACATAAGAGAATCCTTCTAACATTACAATATTTGTGCAAAGGAGACAAGACAAAGAAATAATGTTTGCTTCTTTCAACTCCCAAGATGCTTTGAAAGTTTGATTACACGATCGAGTTAATCACCAATAAGGAACGTTGGTGGCGTCACCAGTTAAAAGTGTAGCTTCCCTTGAACAAGGAGCTACTTAAATAAACATGCTAAAAGGCTTTCATGCAATTTTTAAGGGGAGTAAATCTTGTGAGCTAAAATTGCAATACAAATCTAAATTTCTATAATAAAATGTTACATGGTTGCAAGAGGTTATGGTTAATTGTAAAAAGAGTTTTACCAAACAAATATAATTAACACCAGGAGATGGGTGGTACAAGGATTATATCAGTTCAAAAACGGATATTTTTTTTTAGTTCAAAGGCGAGAAATTTCTCTAGGATGTTCCAAATTTACAGTATAATTGTTGTTATATTTGGAAGAAAGTACAGGAAAAGTGGATAGAAAAATATAATACAATTACCTCAAAGCGAAAGGATTAGATTTTTCTAATGGGTTTAGTTTTTTGAATGCATGGATAGTGTGGAATCAAATATAGAAAAACACAGACTGTAGAGAAGGACGTGGAAAAAATATTAACCAAAACAATATACAGTAAACAAAATATTTTATAACAATTTTTTTTAAGATTAATTAATTGATATCAATAAAGAGCAATTTTATTTTAACTCTTATTTTATTATTTTGTTTGTCACTAAACCACTGCTTTTAGATTTTAAAAAAATCTGTTTTAGTGAAGTTTAGACATAGTGAACAAAATATCTGAGTCAGTAGAGGTTCAATATAACCAGAGTCGACTGTATTTATATTTTCTATTATTATATTTACTATTATGTTCAAATTTTTTTCCCAAGATTCAAATTTGTAGAGTATGGATGTGACCCAACAGTTAAAACAGAAGCTCCCATATGCTAACTAAATAGTGAATATTATTTCCAACACCCAATAGGTTTATTTCACCAAATAAATCAATATGAACAAAATTACATTTAAAATGTTATTTTATTAAAACAACCAACTCGGCTTTATTTATGTGAAAAAGATACAGGAAAGAATAAACGGCCCAAATAAAACATAGCTTGCAAAATGAAAAGAGGAACACAGTTCACACTTTACACAGCAGCAATCGTCGTCTGTCGCTTCACGCTTCCCCTCCCTTCTTTGACCAACCCTTTGATACCATATCGACCTGAAAATAGGCCAAACATTGTTCACAATTATGGTGTTTGTATAACAACAGTGCCCCTAAAATATGTAACATTATTTATAAATGTGATGCGGCACGGGAAAAGGGACCTTATCTTCACCCAAGTCAATATTGAGCTAATGGTATCACTGGAGAGAGCACAAATTGATGAATAATGCGATGTAAAATATGTAAATATATTCCAAGAATTGAAAAAGTTATCGCCATTTGAACTCACAAGTTGAAAAAAGTGTTCTTTGGGAAAACAAGGGTTAAAGTTTTGGATTATTTAAAGACAAGTACCAAAATGCTTTCTCTGCAATCTAGGGTGTAAAATATGGCTTAGCTCGTGAATGCTTTATAGGACATCTATCATTAATTGATATATCACGTGTATATAGAAAGATACGATATTCCTATCAAATTAAAACAGCTGCTCTCCTGTAATTATATTTTTGTCGCTTTTCAATTTTGAATGTTTTATTAGCTCCTTGTAAAAGACAAGTTTGATAAAAAATAGAACAAAAGTCGATGTAATTAATAAAAATTAAGAGGTGACCTGGTGGTCTAGGTGTAAGGTGTCAGACTTCTGTGCTGGCGGCCGGGGTTCAATCCTCGGTCCCGGCACAGTTTTATCTGATTTCCAAACCCTTCCTTCACCTCTGACAAGACATCTTGTGAATGTGGGGAATGCCAGGCCTCCACCGTGGTTCGGATTCCACGTTAAACTGTAGGTCCTTCATTTCATCTCACAATCACCCTACCATTACACATTAGCGTAAGTGCGTATAACCCGAAAGGGTAGTAAGACGCGGTGCTAATAATAATAATAATAATAATAATAATAAAAATTAAGCAAAAAAAAACATAGGCTTTGTTCTCGACCTCAAATAAATATAAATTATATTGGCCTAAATTACTGTTAGGTATCACATTCATACATTACATGTTTTCATTACAGCCATCCAGAGTGAGCGATTTCAGCTGTTGGTACAGGGATACATTAGGGACTATTTCTAGTAGCGTTATGAGCTGTCATCCAGTGGTGAATGTAGTTTAGCTATGGCGGAGCCAGTTTTAACAACTCTGTACTAAGAGAGCGTTTTCCAGATCTAAGTTTGCAAATGTTAGAGTATTTTGTACATAGTGTAACAAGCAGTTGATGTACACACCTCCTTGGGTGGAGGCTGCAGCTGCTGAAGTTTCTGCAATGGTGCCCCAGTCTTCAGTTTCTTGGGGTCCGAGGTAACTAGGTCGTCATCATCGTCGTCTGAATCACTCAGGCCATACTTGGAGAAATGATCCACCTGTGCAGTTACAAATACATAAATAAATCGATCAGTAAAATAAAAAATAAATAAAAAAAGATTAGGGAAGGACTCTTAAATCCTTAGGGATATTCAAGATTTTCAGGATTCAAGAAAATTTCAGCTTCATAGAGACCATTTAAGGTGTTTCAAACCTACAGGGTATAAAACAATATATTTTTATATTATTTTATTATTTAAATTAGGTTTAATAATGTCCAAGTTATTACAAACTTTTACATACTAATTTAAAAATCAATATTCACTTTTAATCTAACATTATTCTAAGGCGTTATTTTATAATTTCTCGTTCATGTTCTCGTCCCTGGTATTTTGACTCATTTCCTGTCTCGTTCCCATCCTGCAGTAAAAATGTTATTCCCGTCATTCCTTAACAAATTCCAGTCCAAAAGAGCAGACTGACCTTAAAAACCCAGGACCCTGTTTGAGGTCGGTAGTCCAGGAAGCGAGTGCCGAGCTTGGCACAGACCTTACGCAACTTGCCCTCGTAGTTCATTTGTATCAACCTCTCTGGGTCCGTGATAGGCTCTCGTCGAGCCTTGTCCATAGGCCATACACGATCCAAGGTCACCTGCGCCTTACGGTTCAGACCCTCACCCAGGGGTGGCTTCTTCTCGTCGTCAGGGTACACCACCACTTCTTTGTGACGGAAATGCACTGCAAAACAAACACAGGATTGAGAAGGAAACTAGGTGCACAACAAGGTGCTTTGCAAAGGGCTTTTTGATACTCTATTGATTTTCTCAATGACCAAATCATTTGTGTTACAAATTCAATGAATGGATTCTGGGGAAAATATATAAGGCATGGATTTATAAAACATCCATTATAAAATAGGAAAATGTGATGATTATATAATTGAAGTAGTCAATATAAAGAATATTTGAGCCATGATAGATTTGTTTCAAAAATCATTTGAACTATCAAACTCAAATTAATATAAATATTTTTTAACAAATTGACCATCTGAAGTTTAGGTACTTTACTAAACAAAAATGTTGCAGGGGGAAAAAATAAATTATAATTGTTAAAAGTGTACTAACTCAAAATTAAAATTGATAATTTAAATTATTTAAATTTTTTAATCAAACTTCGTATTTTTTATCTAGTTTGACTTTACTATAAATTAATCTAAGCTATGACCAGGGTGGGCATTGCACATGGTAACTAAAATTGGTGTGCAAAAAGTGTAACATGCAGCCACCAAATTGACTTACAATTAACATTAAATTATTATTTACACATTAAATATTCATTTGAATGGAACATTCGCCTATTGTTTATCTGCCTATTCTACTTGAATATTGATTCAAGCCCACTAGAATATTTACACCCTAGTAGAGTCTTGGCTTGCACACCCTTTAAATATTGTATCACTTTCAGAATCAATGACTATCTCCCACCATTAGAATCATTGCCATCTCACCCCATTTATATTTACGCATATCTCACCCACCTTTAGAATCATTCACCTATCTCACCCCCTTTATAATCATTCGCCTATCTCACCCCGTTTAGAATCATTCACCTATCTCACCACGTTTAGAATCATCGCCTATCTCACCCCCTTTAGAATCATTCGCCTATCCCACCCCCTTTATAATCACTCGCCTATCCCACCCCCTTATAATCACTCGCCTATCCCACCCCCTTTATAATCACTCCCTATCCCACCCCTTTAGAATCATTCGCCTATCTCATCCCCTTTATAATCACTCGCCTATCCCACCCCCTTTAGATTCACTCACCTATCTCGTCAAGATTGAGCCCAGCGACGTTGAAAGTCCCAGGCCAGTAGACATTTCCGTAGCCCTCCCGCCCGATGGTGAAACCTTGTTCCACCACACAGCTTGCATCGTCATTAATCAGAGAGGTGAGGTCGTCCAGGGAAGGAATCGTGTAGTAGCCAACACGGTGGAGGACAATACCAGTGGCGTGTGGGACTTGGGACTCCAAGACAACAGCTGAAGATTCATTTAGTTCCTGACTATCGTCTGAAAGGGAAACAACAAGGCTTTAGAATAGGCCTAAGAGAATCACAATCTCTTCTTACCAACTTGAATCTAATCCAAATCAAATGTTTTACAATTTAAATCATAAATTGTTATCAAATCCAAATCGAATATTAGGTAGATACTTATGTCTATATTTAATTGAATCCCGTTAAAAAAAAAGAAAGAAGAAAGGTCAATAAACCAGGTCCAAATAATGAGTAAATTTTAAATATTATGAGATTTACAAGTTTAAGTGTCAAGATCAAATCATAGATCTAAGATGACTTCTTTTTTTTTTAAAAAAAGGTGACATTCAAATATTTACTTTTGGATTCTAATTCATATTTCATCAAATATTATTCTGGGATTTAATTGGATTTAGGTGTGTGTGATGTCCGCTTTTACATTTTGAAGCTAAGTCAAATGCAATAATATGGAGCATTTTCGAATGAGAATTTAAGTTAGAATATTTTAAAAAAAAAGTTTAAGGTTGGATAAAAATATTCTTTTCATAGCTATGTAAATTTAGGTATTATATATAATTTACAATATGCTATATTTCAAACCTCATTCATATATATTTCATCTTAAATTATAATTAAGTTGCTATCATAAGATGTAATTTTTAGATTTTTTTTAATGTGAATACTAATTTGTGATGGAGATAAGAGCATAAAATGAATGTGTGTGTGTATTTATCTATCTATATATTTTTAGAATGTGTACCAAAACTTAAAAAAACAAAAAGTTTTTTAGCACAGCTTGTTAAATCCTGAATTTTTAACTCTCGAATAAGTCTAACTAATAAATATTGGAAAGAAAGTCGAGCTTTCTATACCCTATTCAGTTTATAAATTTCAAACTTTTCACATACTTAGTTTAGTGTCACACCATCATTCATTAAAAACATTAAACATTACTTTCACAATCATAGTCCAATGACTGTGAAAAAACAAACTATAAAAGTAGTTTATATAATCTATAAAAAAGTATTATTTTTATAAAACTATCAATTTGCTTCTCCAAAGTTAACATTGTAAGTCATATTTAACACCAAGCTCAATTCAGCAAGAGTTTAACATATTATAAAATTTATAAAATCATTTAGCCTCATTTTTAAACATATTATTATTAAATCCGTCAGTTATAGAATAGTACATCTATGTTGTTTATTAAATGTAAGCACCTAATTCATCCTCAATGAAATGTCGCTCGGTCATAACAGGAGGACAAATGGTGGAAGAGGGAGATGAAGGCATTTTACTAAAGTAACCCGACCACAAACTAAATAGTTCAGGATGCTTTCGTTCATGTTAAGGACCTTGCACTCACACATGATACCTACCCGAGCTGCTAGAGCTGATGTTGACAACATTCTCCTTGTTGGAATCCTCACCGGGAGACACTACCTGAGGGGAAGCAGGGGACCTCCGAGGGAAGAGATCTGTCAATGCATCCTCCGTGGGGGATTCTAGCCCTCTCCTAAGGGTCACAACAATAATTTGAAATATAGCTCTACTAGTATGTTACAACAACCGGACAGAAATTCCTTTGTTTTACAGCTGAGCTCGCTTTTAACCCTTTTAGTGTCATGAGTTGTTCTGATAGGCTCAGTCTACCAGTTAACACTTAACTGAATTTATGAATGTTGTAAAAAGAATTGATTATAATAAAGAGTGTTAACATTTAGTTACTATTTCGATTTTCTAGTATTATATTATATTTATAACTCTTTTGTTCAAATTTGTTTTCCAAGATTCGAAATCAGGATTCTAAGGTAAATTGGCGATTCGGATGAGAGAATTGTAAAATAGTGGATTCAACCCAACCCATGTCACCAGAGAGAGAAACTTTATTTTAAATTTTTGTATACTTTATGCAGATAAAAAATGATGGAACTATCTGAAAAATCGATTAATAAATAACAGATTCGCGATGTTTCTTGAACCCCACAAAGATTATTAAATAACCGTGGAATTCTTTAAACACAAAACCTGAAACAGACCTGGCACTATTGGCGCAAAAATGTATTATTACAGGAGTGGCACTTAATATGTTAACTAAGGACAAACTCTTCAAATCCTCAAGGATATTAGTGAGGTTTACCGCCAGAAACGTTCACCTAAGTGTATAATGATACTGATAAATTTCAAATTCCTGTAGTCAAACTTCTTCCCAAAATTTACAAGGGAATCCTCCCAACCCCATGACGTCCCATTGTCTCTGGATGTGGTTCCCCTATAAAAATAATATCTGCCTTTGTTGACTCTCACCTACAACCATCAGTAAAAGAACTGCTATTATACATACATTCAAGACGGCAAACATTTACTAAACCGCCTGCACCAAATTGGGAAACCACCCCCTATAATTGACTTCCCTCACTATCACTTACTTTAAATGTTTCTACACTGTCTTATACATTTCCAAGCCATCAGGCAATAACTCATTTTATTATCATTCTGATTGTTAATACGATATGTCCAACAGAAACACACACACACAAATTGCATAGAAAGCATTATATATTTATTGTTCAAGACCAATATTAGAACAAAGTGCGACCAACGAAAGATGGGTTCAGATTCGACCATGATGATACGAACGATATGAGCAATGCTTGACTGAAGCAAGCGTGATATGAAAGTGAAGTATAAATATACACAAATAACCCCCAAACACAAAACAATATACACAGTTCAAATGATACAAAATAAAAACAATATACAGTATGTAAAGATATATCAGTACAGTACCTCCGGTTCTCAGGTTCTTCACTATCTGAGATTACAGGGCCATTTTCCTTAGCCTTGGAAGCAACCTTACGCTTGAACACTGCATTGGCAAGCCTATAACAAAAATCATATCTATTTTATGAACAAGTCTAATCAAGTCCTCAAACCCTCCAAAGTATTAACTAAAAAAAAAAAAAATCAAAACTTTGATTTCAATTTGGTATTAAAATTCCTGGTTCAACAATTAAGAAGCTTTGCTACTAACATGATTTAAAGATAAAATTTACATTTATTAGGGATCTGAAAGAATTCAAATTTTCGAGTAGAGCTGTGAATAGATCCTTGAGCTTGTAATGTTATATTTCTTCTCCTCACGCCTTCAAGTCGGAAATTAAGACCGATACATTACTTTTCTAGAGTTCTCTTTCCATTTTTGCACGTTGTTCACCATTGATTTATTAATAATTACGTGTAGCCATTGTTTTAAACACACTTAAAAATCAGGTCTATTTTTTATTGGAAACACACAATGACACTTTGAACTGTTTGATTTATTCAAGAGGAATGACACTCGATTAGCCAGAAATTATCAGTTGGAAATAATATGTTTTTAATATGCGACAGCTCTAATTGAAATTTTAATGTCTGTGCATCACGAACATTAGCTACAGCGGAGTTTCAGGCCAAGTGAAGTTTGAAGAGCACTTTTTGTTGTTTAAAGTTGTTATACAAAGATTATAGAAACTTCCAATTTCATGTCAGTTTTTAGAAATGAGAGAGAGAGAGAAGTAAACAACAGCTAGAACATATATCTGGGACTGACTTGTTCACAAAAATACTCGGAAGAGGGATAGAAACCTGTTAACAAAGATAATATTTTAGAATGGTGACAGAGAGGCTTGTCAACAACAACAAAAATAAAATACAAAATTATCACCTAGGTTTGTTAAAACAGAAAAGAAGATTTCAAAACACATATGGAGTCATAAAGTTTAATACTATAAAATTGTTCATTAACTTGAAATATATTAAGGGTGAGAACTTTTGATGTTGAATATTACGAACAGGAAAAACTATATCATTACAAGCTTGAGATCGACAAGTTTATGGAGTTGCAATTTCAGAGCTTCTTGAAAAAGGTTATTTCTGTTCTGAGATGTGTGTTTACTCCTCTTTCTACTTGTTGGAGATGTGTGTGTGTGAAATAATGTAAAGTTAGAGGAGGGTGGGGTAAGAAGGGGCGAGAAGAACCCACCTAAGACAACAGCTTGCTACTATTATGTCAAGGTCAGCAACTAACAGGGGTGTCTGCCGAGATGGAGAAACAAAAATTATTGACTTTTTGGTGACCCTTTTTGACTACAAAATTCCTTTGTAAACTGTTGAACACTATTTAATACATATATACGCATAATGCACTCACACGCAACATTAAACTTTAACTAGATGGTGATGTTAACCTTGTCCTTGGTATCACGGTACAACCAATCAGGCAACTTGTAGCTAGCGTATAGCATCATGGGTAGTGGGTGGCTCGACATTCGACGCGTTGTTACGATGCGCAAGAAATTAATACAAAAATATTTTCGTGACTTTATAAACAAAATATTGTATAATATAACTCAATAAAAAACACCTCTTTTCGCTTTATGAGGTAATTGTATTATATTTGGAAGAAGGTACAGGAAAGTTGGATAGAAACAAATATCCACCTTTCCTGTATCTTCTTCCAAATATAATACAAAATATTGAAAATTCATGACTTTTCAAAGAATTTCGTCACCTTTATTTTGCAATTATTAACTTTTTTGTGACCCAGTATACAACCTGCCTAAGTAAATTGGTGTTGAATGGATAAGAGTATGAGATTTAGATAGAGACGATATTGAAAGGCATCTAGAACACAAATAACCTTAGCACAAGACAGTATCAAGTAAGCTTTTAGGGAAAAACACCCTAAGTACACTCAATCGAGATTCGAACCCCAATCTTCCTGTCATTGTCCGTCTAGTCTATTGCGAGAAGAAGACCATGGTAAGTGCTGTTATGTTAATGTTACTTACCAGGGTTCATCAAATTCATTCCTGTTACTCCCTTCCATTTCAAAGCGCGCTTTTGGGACAGCGCGTGGCGAAGTATCCGAGTGGGGTTTTAACGTTAGGCGTTTTAAGTTGCCTTTCGAAACAAAGGGTTCTACTGGCGACGAGGACTCCCCTTCTTCCAAACCTTCGAACAGTGATTTCTGAAAAACACATTAATCATGTTTATGTCACAAACCTGAGAGAGATTGGGAAGATTATTTTAATTTGCATAACTTTGTTGAATTTACGTGAATGAAAGAACTGGCTAAGCGAACTTATAATGAATTAGTAAGCATTAAGAAAGAATGCTGACTACCCACAACAGTCTTGTCCCAGTTGTGCTATAAGAGCTAATGTTTTATTGCTATCAGGGCTGACACATTAATATCTTTTACGGAGGAAGTTACTTTGTTCATCAATGGACCATACAGATTAAACTTCTGGTCATCAGTGATACTTGTACTAGAGGGCAGTCACCATCCCCAGGGTACTGGGTTCGAGTCTGTAGGGGGTCGGGGGAGATGTCAGTTGAACCAACAATTTAAGTACTCTTGGCTAAGCTAGTTGTCTCACAAGTGCTAATGTCTATGTTCTTATATTTCTTTATAATATCTATTAACATCACATTTTGTATTAACTTTTAGTGCTACTAATAAAACCAGAAAGTAGAACCTCTAGTAACACTCAGGACACAACCATCTATTTTGTCACCGTCCTTACCCATCCCCGCAAGATATACTGACAGATCCGGCCCACCAAATGGGGTAGGCGATATTTAACAAATTTACACGATTATTTAATTTGTATAATTAAGATTTATTTATGAATGCACATCTGGGCTACATCCCTCATAACCTAGTTTGTGGGAATGTTAATCAGTACTTAAGTACCGTTGCCCCTGGGCTGGCCAAATGTATTTATCACACATTCTTTACTTGGAGGCTCTTTCCACGTCCCAATGAGATGTGGTGACCCAGTTGTAACTTTTAACCTAGATTAAGCCTAATTAATTAGACCCTGGTAGCCATTGGAATGATTCTTTTTTTTCCCCAGGAAAACTACTTATGGTACCAGCCAAGAATCGAACCCGGGACTCTTAAGTTGGTGGCCAGGAGTGCTGACCACTACACCCCGAGACCAGTTTTTTAATCAAAATGTAAAGAATATCAATGGCAAGCCTAGACAATACATCATCGTTTTTATTTAATAGGAATCATATTTGAATAATAAAGTAAGGACATTGGGTAAGAGGCCAGGAAATTGAAAGTCATGGAGAGCTGTTACGAGGAGAAGAGGGATTTAGATTTAAGAATGAAACTTTCCCTGGCAAGGGTTGAAGTAGATGAAACAGAGGAAACAAGGATGAGATATTATGAGCATGTATTGTGGACGTTGGAATACATGGGATAGTGGAGGAAGAAAGACTGCGATGGTGTGGACATGTAGATGAGAGGAAGGAAGAGAGAAAGGATATAGAAAACATACCGCAAGGGGGACCAAGAACTGGATGGTTGGAACAGATAACAGCAAGTGTGCGAGTGAGAGGAGGAGGAGGAAGGATGGTGGAAGGCAGGAAGAAGGTGGGGACGTTTTACTAAAATGACCTGGCTACAGGTTTGAAGCAGTTGATGAGTAAAAATAAAAATATTACAAGCATTATAAAATTTGAAAGTTCCTCATCAGAAAATGCCTGATCAAACAGTCGAGTGTGTAACGCCTGCGTACCTTGTTGGTGACAGGTGTTGGTATAATGGGCGCCACCCTTATTCTCGAGGAACTGTGGGGTGAAACCCTGTACTGGGTGGCGTTGACGGAATTCTTCTGTGCCGGCGCGGTCAGCCGTATCAACTCATCGGTCTTTCCGCTGGCCTGAAACCCAAGAAGTACTCTTATTCCCGACCACTTTAAATTCCAGGTTTTCCCTGTCTGTAGCCACCATGTTCTTCACAGAGTGTGGAAGTACACAGAAACAGAGTGATTTGGAGTTAGTTATAATTAGTGTCCCGGGTTCTAGGACAGCTTACTTAGCATCAATAAGAATATGTGAAAATTAAAAACGTCAAAATGAACTATCCTTACAAACAAACTGTGACAAGAACATCTTTATTTAAATATTATTCTGATTTAATAAACTAAAATGGCGCATTGTGAGCATGTTTCTTGGAGAATAGGTCAAAATAAGCAAGCTAGCTTGGGAAGTTAAAATTAGATTCACCCACTTTTTGTTGTTGTTTATATTAACTATTTAGTGAGTGCAAAGCTTCTAAATTTCCAACGACTTCAAAACAAACGTGTGCTTTGACAATTAGCAAGTTTCAACAGTAAAAATATTGATAGCTAAAATACTCAATTTATGTTCAGTTACTGCCATTGAGCTGTTTTTATACATTACAAATTAATATTCTAAAGTAATCGAATTGCATGTTGTGATGTTAACTTAATTTATAAGATTAAAAGTTAAAACCAAATATTACAAACAATTGCGCAATAGTACATTTTCAAGTAATTTTAGTAAATAAAGTTAAATAACAAGAGCTAAAATAAACATTTATGTACTAATGTTGTCATTTTATGCTGTTGTGTCCACAAGACAAAAAAATCTGCAGTATATGGATTGAATGTAACAAAAATAAGATGAATGAGCAACTTAAGAACAAATATATAATTTTTTTTCAAAAAAATATTTTGAAAATCGTATTTAGTCTATAAAGTTATGTAAATTTACACAATTTTTTTTGCATAGTTCGGTTAAGCTTCTCTGTGATTAGAAATAAATGACATTGTACAACCCTAGTTTTTTTTATATTTCACAACCTTATTACCTGCTTTTTTTACACACATGATAAACTATTACTCTGATGGGTTAGGGATGAGGAAGGAAGTATTTTAGAGGTAATTAAGATTCAAAAATGAGGTGGCCCAATGGCTAGATAATTTTATAATAAAGGAAATTGATAAAACTAAAGAAAGAGGAAAAATAAACTACTAAGAATAAGAATAAATTTGATGAAGAAAGCCCACCTAGGGAAAGAGGAAAGATGTGGGAAGAATCCAATGCACAAAGGTGACATCTTCTTCCTTTCTTCCGTCTTCTATAGTAGACGTAGTCACACACTCATTTTAAACACAAATATAATAATATTTCGGCATTGTTGCCTTTATCAAACACAAAGAAGAAGAGAGTACAAATGACACAAACAATGGATTATTCCATCTTGAAATTTTGAATTAAACTGTTAGAAACAAATTGTGCCAACTGTTTTTGGGAGTAGAAATAAATTCCTAGGTTGTGGTTAATATTTATATAAAACTGATGATGATAATAATAATAGACAAGAGAAAAAAAGAAAAAAGAGAAAATAATAATAATAATGTTAAATTTGGAAAATAATATTATAGAAATAAAAATAAACTATCTTCTGTTGAGGCCTGGTGGTAATCTTGATTTGGTGATCCATTGGTGGGCCAGTTCCCACTGTCTAAGTTGAGAACTGTTGCACTGTTTGGGAAATGCTCTTAATATTTTGGTGGTGTAGCAGGTAGAGGTAATTAAGAGTAAGACAACATTTAGGGAAAACAACCCTTACCCACATCTCATCATCAAGAGGTCAGTCTAACACCCTTAAGACTCTTTGGCCACTAAAGCGGGCACACCCCTAGTTATAGTATTTGTTCATAAGACATAAAACTTACCGGCTGCAAATTCTTGAAGAGGGGTGAGTCCCCAAATGGCATTGCAGCTAATGCTAAAATCTGTTGATGAATTTGGTTGGTAGATTGCTGATTTGTCTGGATACCAGCACCAACCCTACAAAAACAAATTAAAACTAGAAGTGTTAAAAACTACTTTACAATTTTCGGCATTAAAAGAGTTGGCATTTGGATATTTAAATGTGCAAGAATTTTTTTTTCTTCATTTAGAGACAAGAGTAATATGCCAAGAATTAAGAACAGATCCAGGATAAAAACCATTTCCTTATTTAAGGATGTATATAATGAGACAATGTATAGACATTTTATACTAATGTAAAGTAAGTGTTAGTGATTCTTACTTAAAAAGAATGAGGTCTCATGGTGTCTACTCAACTTGACCAATGAAATTCCCAACATTTTCCTTGATTCCCCCTAATAATTTCCTAAAATTCCTGACAAAAAGTATGTCACATCCCTCCCTCCCCTAACCCCCTCATTTTTATATTAATCTTTTTTATGGATAATAAGTTTTAATATTAAGATAAACATATTTTTTAATTTGTATTAACATTGTTTACTAGGAATTATAAAATATATTACACAGCTACAAACAAAAAAATAACTACAGTTTGAATAACTTTATTTACTGATGTAATGATTATTGTATTCCATATTTGAGTAAAACAACATTTTCCCAGATTTTTATTGTAATTTACCAAATTCCCATCTTCCCTGATTTTCCCATATAGCAAACACCCTGGGCCTATTTTTGGTTTATCACAATATTATTGGAAATAATAGATTCACTGTTTGGTTTTTTAACTTTTTAAGTTTATTATATGCTTTTTTATTTTTTAAATTTTTGAGATTCATTTTTTAACTTTTGAGATGAAATCAAGATTATTTTTTTCTCTAATTTTCGAGTGTCACACACCCCTACTAATTATCCTTTCAGGTTGGCTTCCTCCACAATCACTTTATAGTGTACAGTGTTTCTTGAGTCTTATTAACTTTTTAATAAAAAGAGAAATATATAAATAACACATAAAAAAAAACAAAGATGTATGAAACTACATTCTTGAAGAATTTGAAAAATAGCTTATAAGCATAAGCTGCCTTATGAGATTTACAAACCGAGGTGAGAATTGAAATCTTTCTAATATTACTGTAAAGACCCAAATATAGATTGCACTTTTCCTCAAAAACAAAATTCATTAAGGAATTGTTGTTATAAATATTGTTTTTCAATAACAAACTTAAACATTATAAAATGTTACACTATATAATTAAATTATAAATGGTATAGGTACATTGCAACTATCACTATTTTATCATTTGCATTTAAAAAGTGTATGAGTTATAGCTCAAGCGTTTTAATGAACTATAAGATAATCCAAAGCAATGTCAGCCCAAATATCAAAAGGAACTTTAGCAATATAAACTATAAATAAACTTTAATAAACATTTTTGTTCTTTAAAAAAGTTTTCTTGTCTTGGTCTCGTGTTTTTCATATAGTCGCCTTGTTCTAGCATCTCATCAAAGGTATATTTAATTTTTTATTTTTACATGTGTTATGATCCAAAATAAAATAATTGTGCAATTTTTGGAAAGTGTTTTAAGAATATTGATGCTTTTTTAAATTTTGATATTTAAAAGCTTTATTTCCTCCTGGAAACAAATATTTTCTAGTTTCGCACACATTTCTATAAAATGGTCCCCAAAAGATTATACTTATTTTCATTTTGCTTAAACTAACCCTCCCAGCATTGAGTTTCCTCCAAGGTTCAGCGAGGTGCCTCCTAGTCCCCCTGAAGTGCCAAACAAATTGGTTCCTGTCCCTAAGGTTCCACCGCTGAAGATACCGCCGGTGTTGTTAAACAGTCCCCCGGGTTTAGTGGCCGGGTTGTTGAACAGCGAAGACTGCCCACCCAGGTTCAAGCCTGCCAACCAAACATCACACATTAAGAAGTTTAACTTGACAAGTTTTAAAAAGTATTTTTTTAAAAGAGTTGAATCATGAATACAAAATGTTCTCTAAACCTCAGAATATCCTTAAGGATTCAAATATTCATCTCAGTCCAAAATATAATAAAACATTTTACCTTATAGTAGGGATTTTATATGAGTACACTTTTATTCAATTATTTCATGAACTCTTAAATATGTAATAACAATTTCTTTGAACTTGAAATAAGTTTAGTGCTTTAGAAAATAATTTTTACAAGGTTTTGTGAATATTGGAATCGCAAACAGTCTGTGTCCTTATATATCAGTCAACACCATTACAAGGCCAGAAATGTCAAGCTGACAAACCCTGTGGCATTAGAAGAGGAGGGGAAGGAGAGAGAAGGGGAGGGAGAGGAAGAATGTGAGAATTCAAAAACTTCAATTTCACTTAAAATATCTGCCAGGTGTGACGAAATATTGCCTCTCTAAATGTGCAAGCAAGACCTACCCAAGCCGGTGTTGGGGGTGCCCCCCTGGTTGAAAGTGAACCCTGTGGACGGCTGCTTGAATGGCTGGTTGAACAGTGAAGAACCAGCGGTGCCAAAACCAGTGGTGGTGTTGGAGCCAAATGTCGGCTGACCGAATCCAGCGGTGCCTGCTGTCTTTTGCCCAAAGAGGCCGCCAGAATTAGTTGCAGTGTTCTGGCCAAACGTGAAACCGGAGCTCGTTGCCATACCAAAAGGGGTTTTGTTCTGGTTGAAAAGACCAATGCTCTGTAAACATATAAAATAACTTAAGATGGGGCTCCTTAAATTCTTAAATTCAATATTTCACGATGAACCACCACCTAAAGAGCTTTTCTTTAAATTTCTATAGTATATACATTCTGTGTTTATTGACATTAAAGAATAGTTTATTAAATATTATATACTTGAGGTGTGTAGTTAGTTCAATGTAGAGGCTTGTGAACAGACATGTGTTGTATTTTATATAGCAACTTTTGTCCATCATTTCAAGCTCCTAAAATTCAGGATTGGATTCAGAATTTTGGATTAAAAAAGTTTTTTTTTAGCAATGCGTTTTACTACCTATTTGGGTTATACGTGAATAAGGTTAAATTTAGAGGAAGTGAACCTGCATCTGTGTGGAGATGGCGAGAAGCTATTTAGGGAGAGAAAAAAACTCAATACGCCCGACCGGGATCGAACCACTATCTCCCAGTCATTGGCAGTCTAGTCCAATAGGAGAGTATCATCTTAGACCATGGGACAACCAAAGCAGGTAATAATGTATATATGACCAAGCCATACTACATGATAGAATCTTGCAAGTATGACCTTCATTGTATTTGTATCAGGGTGTGAAGACAAACCTGGTTTGGCTGCGTGTTGAATCCGGAGAAGCCCGTGGATGGGGCGCCAAACCCTGCGGTAGGTTGGGAAGTCTGTGTCCCAAACAGGTTGCTAGTCTGGGGGGCCACCGCTAAAAATAGTCACAAGAGAAAGGAAATGGTTATTATTAGGGATGAGAACTTTGAGAATTTGAACAAGAAAGGTAATATGAACTTTTAAGAGCTTTATTTTATTAATATAATAAAGAAAAAATAACCAAAAACAATGCCATAGGGCAATCACTTGATTAAATGTTAATTTATACATGTGAAAAATTCCTACAATTAATTACTATTCATATTTTTATATTTGAAAGTAGGAAGAGGAAAGGAGGATCTAAATACATATAAAGGGGACAAACACAATAAGCTACAAAGATAAGAACACAGTTCACACTTTGCATTACTACCCCACATCATGCTACCCTTTGGGTTGCACCCATATTTACCAAAAGTGTACCGTTGCAGATAGAAATGAATCATAGTAGTCAAATATCATGCCATTGAATTCTATCTTCTTCTTTTTTAAGGATGGACAAAAATGACTTATTTTTGGGCAGGAAATGAGTCAAAATATCGGGATTCGGAACGAGAACTTTAAAATTACCCTTTAGAATAATCTTAGATTTAAATATATAGATTTTTAAACTAATGTGGTAGGACTTGTTAAAGCTATATGATTATTAGAACCCGCTTCGGTGGCTGCATGGTCTAAGGCACCACTCTCGCAATAACTACCAATGACGGGAATATTTAGTTTGAATTTGCAGTTTATAGGGTCGATTTTTTCCTAAATGGTTTCCCACTCTATCCATGTAAATGCCGGTACATTTCTAAATTCAATCTTCCTCATTCCTAACACACACACAAAAAACCCCTTGAGCCATGAAAACAACTCGACACAGAAGAGAACCCTAAGCTGGCTGATCCCTTCTCTTGGCCACAAGAGAAAAGAATGAGGCAGTTGGCCTCCTGGGTCAAGATGGGAAAAGGCAGCTCCTTGGTCACCATCGGGTTTAGAGTAGAGGTCCCAGCGAGAACATCTACTTAGTAATAAGATTTAGTTAATTTAGTATAGGGTAGGGGGTTAACATAGGGAATTAGGATGATGTATTTAGGTGCTTAGCTTGTTTGTAATAATACTTTAAATAATAAAATGATACATTGTAAAAAAAAAAAAGAAGTATATATCAAAAGTAGAACAGCTCGAATTTAAAGTGTGTTAAGATACCGAGCAAAATAAAATAAATCTTAACACACTATAGCAATTTGTACATAGGCATATAACCAAAGCGAGTAATAAGACATGGTGCTAAAAAAAACATGGTCAAAGGTGATATTATTATTATTTAGTATCGCATCTTACTACTCGTTCGGGTTATACGCTTTACGTACTAATTACGCTAATGGATTAGGAATTGGGAAGGTTGACTTAGAGGAAATGAATCCGCACTTGCATGGAGGGAGAGTGAAAACCCATTTAGGAACCCCCCCCCCCCCCCCCCTAGTTCACCCGACCGAAATTCAAACCTCGATATCCCCGTCCTCAGCAGTCAAGCTTAACACGACTAGCGCATTACCCTAACTATGCCACCGAGGCGGGTACCAAAGGTATTAAAAACAATAAAAATAACATAATAAAATAAATATAATTGTGCACAAATAGGATTTTTATTTTATCAAATCAATTAACAAAATTTTAAATAATATTAGATATAATGTAGCTGACTTAAATAATATATATAGTGGTTTTGTTCAGGATTTTTTAAGCCAAGGAATTTGAATTTAAAATATTGGATTAAAATTTAAGATTAAGAAAAACAAAAGTGGTGATATCTCTATAATTATGTAAGCAAACAAGTACAATGGAATAACTTATTAATTATCCATAAAGTAGAGGTTTTGCTATTTATATTTCCCAGCGTATAACAATGACTGATATGAAAAAACCAGTCCTGCAAAATATTGGGAAAGTTAGATATCTTATAATGAAATACACATGTTCAAACATTCCTAAAAAATTATTACAAACACAAAATGGCTTTTACAATATAACACAATTCATAGTTCACACTGTTTCTTAGTTCTACATATTTTACAGACATTTTCCTGTTTAAAATTTACGAAGACAAAACATAACTCCAATTTAACAAATATGCATTTGAAAGATTCATCACAGTCTACATCCGATTTTGGAAGCCTGGTGGATGACACAAAACAACAATCTTCTAATTAATAAGAAACCGGTTTTTAACTGTATCCAGTGTCGTAAAGTGTTAATGTAATTGTGTTATATTTGGAAGACGGTTTAGGAAAAGTGTATAGAAGCACATATTTCAAACTTTACATTACTGTCATTGTATTTATTATTATTATTATTTAGCACCGCGTCTTACTACCCGTTCAGGTTATACGCTTAAGTACTAATTACGCTAATGGATTAGGAATTGGGGAGTTTGAATTAAAGGAAGTGAACCCGTGGAGGGAGAGTGGAAAACCATTTAGGAAAAACAACCCCCAGTTCACCCGACCGAGATTCGAACCTCGATCTCCCGTCCTCGGCAGTCGAGCTCAACATGACTAGCGCCACCGAGGCGGGTTACTGTCATTGTACAAAGAGGTAATAGTTGCCTCTTAAAGAAAATCGATCGGCACCGCCCAACCCCCCGACCTAGGTTTCATTTTATCCTTTCATTGTAAAAGCCATATTGTGTTCATCCCCTTTATATGTTTCTATTCACCTTTCCTGAACCTTCTTCCAATTAGACAGTAACTTTGTGTTTGATATTTATATGAAGGGCATTCATATTTTAAAGTTTATGGTATTGTAGAGGGGATGTAGGCCCTAGTAGCTAGCGGTTGGTTTTAACAAAAAAATTTAGATTGTGAAACAAACAAAAAATTGGCAGGGCCTGTTATATAATATAAATATATCGTCTAGTCCATCCATTTTATCGAGGGGGGAGATAAACTTTTACTTTATTAATAGTTAAACTAAGCAACCTTCAAAGTGGTTCAAACTTGTTTTTTACTTTACTTCCATTACTGTTTCCAGCCTGTAGTCAAAGTCAGTTTTTATTCAAGCCATATATCTTCCATTTTTGGCCTACCAGGCCTGCTGTAGCTTCATATGTCTTATAAATCCAACTTAAGACTAGGACAGGCACAACATCCAGTCCTTGGCCATTAATTTATCATTATGAAAGGGTTAAACCATGTTTCCACAAAGATAAAATTTGCGGCCATTTTGGGAATCGAAACCGAGCCCTTAGCTTAATAGGCAGACAAGCTACAAACTTAGCTAAGGTGTTGGGTTGAGACTAACTTGTTGATTGTGAATAAAATATTACTTGTGTGGTTTTGTTTTACACCGCCATGTCTTATTACTCGTTCAGGTTATACATATTAGTATTTACTTACTTTGTGGCGTTAGAAACCATAGATTTTATTGCCGCACTTACGAAAGTACGTCAACTGTCCCTATCTTGAGCTAGGTTTTGGCAGTCCACTTCATATCCAAGCTCTATATTGAGCTAGTTCTATCCAGTCCATTTCATCACACCCTATCCCTATCTCGAGCTAGTTCTATCCACTATCCTTCCATCTGTGTCTAGTTCTATCCACTATCCTTCCATCTGTCTCTAGTTCTTCCCACTGGTATCTTCCAAATGAGTTTGCCAGTCAACACGGTATTGTTAATGCTAATTAAAATTGTTCCTAAATATTTCAACTCTTTATGTGTAGGCTGGGAAACCACTAAAAGAAATCCACTTGGGTGTGTGAATATTAAAAATTTTGAATAATTAACAACTGAATCGATATTATAATATTCAAGACTTCCAAACCTCATGCTTTCAGCTAACAACAGTATTCCCCCTCCCCTCTTATTGAACAATGGATAAGATAATTTTTTTACTCTTAAGTCACCAGATTATCTAGCTACCTGCATGTATCGCGCCAACTGCTGCCTGTAGGGGTCTGGACAAGACTAAAAGAGATTTATGATACTACTATTCATCTAACTATTCAAACTTACTAAATAGTAACTGGTAGTAGTGGACTGCCTAAGGGTTGGAAGAGAAGGGAGGGGGTATCATATCGCTGGTGGAGAGACAAACAGTTGGGAGCCGCATGACCAACTCGTGATCGTACTAGTGAAAGTGCTTGAAATGAAACATTTAGAGGATATAACTAGCTACTCTACCATATCTGGATAAAAAGTTCCTTTCGATTTCCTGAAATTTTGTTTTATATTTAGATTTTTTTATTAATACCAGCTCAAATAACCATGTTTTGAAGTTGTTGTTTTTTTTTTTGCATTTTGACCATACTTAAACATAAAACTGCATTTTCAATAAGAATTTACTAATCAAAATATTTTCATTAAAAATGTAAGGAAAATCCACTATTCGATTTTTGTTAGAAATTTTTGATATTTGATTCAATAATCATATTCGCACACCCATAAAATCCATCTTCGGCACAGCCAGCTGAGATATGAACCTCGATCTTAACGCCATTTGTAGTCCAATCTTTTAGGAGATGATGCATTAAATTAAACCATTCGACCACCAAAGTAAAATGTACTAAAATTAATATAACACCAAACAGCTCTTACTTCCAAATGGTTTTGCCTGTGCTGGTGCTCCAAACAGATTGTTCGAAGTGGTCGCCGTGTTGAAGGTGAACCCTGTTCCAGAAGTGGTGGCCAAGGATCCAAACTGGTTAGCTGGCTTCCCGAACAGGCTAGAAGTCTGCTGATTTGTAGAACCAAAGCCTCCTGTGCTTGCTCCAAAGCCTCCTTGAGAAGAGAAAGGGAAAGTACCAGTCAAAAAACAATATTTTGAGTATGTTTAGGAATCAAGTTAAAATCCTTGAAACATTAATATTCCAAATTCAAGAATGATAAAAAAAACTGTTTCATGATTTAAAACAAATATTTTTTTTTTTAATGCTCACCAATAGTTAAGCCCAAAATTATTGTATGACAATCTTAACAACCTGATTCCTGGCCATTAATTTGCACTTAATTAAATAAAAAAAACATAATTTGGTTATAATTCTTATTTTTCTGTTTTCTATTGCAAGTGAAGAATGTTTTATTTGTTTTAGCACTGTGCCTTACAGCTCGTTCAGGTTATACGCTTATGTTATACTTGCGCTAATGAGTTGGGGATGAGGAAAGTTTCATTTATAGGAAGTATAGCTGCATTTGTACTGAGGTAGAGTGGAAAACAACATTAATACATCGACCAGGATTGAACCCCAATCTCGCAGTCATTGGCATATGCTATGACAGTGACGCCTTAGACCATACAGCCACCAAAGCGGGTAAGTGAAGGAATAAATTATAGCAAAATAGAATTTAAGAAAATCTTACCAATGTGGGAAATTTAACGTGAAGTGCTTTAAAATTCAAATTTGAGAATAAATGAATCATACTTATTTGAAAATTGAAATAGGTGCAGCTGTGAGCTATAAACATACCCAAAGAAGTGCTGGCACCAAAGAGGGATTTGTTGTCGCTGAAGATACTTCCGGTATTGGCACTGGTACTAGCGGCACCAAAGAGCGGAGCAGTGGCCTGGGCCCCAAACAACCCCACCTGCTGAGACCCCTGCTGGGGTCCCTTGCGATTGGCCGAATAGTCCTCGAAGCGCAGCTCCTCCAAGGATTTGGATTCATATTCCTTCATGCAAGTGATACAGTGATGGCGGGTGTTAATTGTTTGCGAGACTCCATTCTTCACCATCGTGTCTGAGCCGGTCACCGGGTTGAACTTGACGGTGGTCCCCATGGTTTGGTTGCCCATCGTCCCACCAAAACCTTGCAGTGAGTGTTCAATTATGAGTCAGTCACATGTATTCAAAAGATATGTAATACATTTTGTTTTTCTCGATTCCATATCTTAAATTTTAGCCATAATTTAAAAGGTTATTTTTAGCCAAACTCCCATTAAAAATATCTTATTTATATATGTCATTTTAGTGTATTTTCAAACACAACTTAATAGTTTAAATAGTAGAAGTGTGCAAAGCTTCAGCTTGGCTTTGTCTTTGACAATTACTAAGCTTGACCAATGAAAATTTTGACAGCTATAATACTCGATTTATGGTCAATTATTGCCATTTTGAGATGTTATGTACATTACAAATTCATATGTTAACCTGTAGTAATTGAATGTCATGTTGTGATAGTTTGATTTATCAGAATAAAACAAAATATTTTCCAAGTAATTTTAGTAAATAAAGTTGTGTGTGTGTGTAATATATATTATAAATTTCAGCCCAATATGTTAGGAGAACTCTTTAACTACAATCTACTGTGCCTAAAACTCGTATGTCTTCACTTGAAATACCTCCGCATAGGAAATGAAACTATACATTAAGATGCCATGCTAATTTCCCGTAACGGCTTGTGGTATGTTTTTGTAAACTATGGCATTCAAAATACTCTACAAAATAATAATTTATAACTACATAGTTGACGCTTGTATTTTTTTAATCCTCTATTTAAAACTGTTAACACCTAAAAGTGCGTATTTCCTACTTATGGTATGGTTTCACATTGGCACACGTGCATGAATGGCGTGCACGCGCACACACTAATATATATATCATATATATAATATACACACACACATACATATATATATATATACACACACAATACATATATATATATATATATATATATATATATACACACACACACATTATAACTTTTTCAAGCAAAAGACTAACAAAAAATATTAGAATTTTGATTCAGCTTTGAGAATGTTTTATACATTCAATCAGTGTTGTAAAAGTAAATAAAATAGGTAGAGTTGGGTCGAATCCCCTATTTTACAAACCCAAATCTTTATTTATCTTTCAAATCTCGTATATCAAATTTGAAACCGAATCTTGGAATATTTATGAACATAAGAGGAAATACTTAAATTTTCTCATATCTTAAAACTCAAATATCCTTAAAGACTCAAGGGTTTAAAGACCCCAACCCTAAAAATAAGTAACAAAATCAAAACAACCATGTTTGATTAGGCCCACTCAAACGCAATCTCATGGTCACAACTGAAAAATTAACATAGTTTGAACATTACTATTTTTTTAAATACCAAAAATTTTCCTTCCCTGGAGTTTGAAATCTTATAATCTGTTGTGGTATCAAAAATCATATTTTTAAGACCAGACCTTTAGATTATTTCTATACCAATGAGAATTGAGGCATCAAGAAATTGAGTTTTACATTTATATTGATAAACAAGCATCTAAAACGATATATAAAAAAACTTATTGTTCACAATTTTGTTTCCTGGATCTCTACTAAACATCAATGAATTTGAATGTCTTGTTAACTAAGGATGGAAACCTGGAATACATCCCGGAATCTTTAGAAATCCTCTAGATTCAAAGATTCAAGACAGTAAAAAAAAAATTGAATTATTTTTAGAGCTCTAATACTGCTAATTGGTGGCCAAGCCTTAAGCTAATTATAGCACAAACTTAACAACCAGACCTCATATCATTAATTTAACACTTAAATGACAGCATTAATGTTATAATGAATGCAATATAATAAACAATGTTAATATTTAGTTATTTCTACAATCTGTTATTCTATTATCAGACACCGAGGTCCCAGGTTCAATACTCGGTGATTCCAGAATTTTTCTGTGAAGCAGTGGGTCTGGAACCAAGTCAAACTCAGCCCAGTGAGGATAAATGAGCAACTACTTGAATAAATAAGTAGCGGCTCTGGCCTAGAAAAATGAGATTAACGGACAGAGGGTTCGTTGCTGCATTGACCAAATGACACACTATCCGCAAATTTTGGCACTTTTATCGTTAACGGCAGTGGCCACTCAATCGATATAGCTTGATCAAGGGATTAAGCCATAGTTTTTTAAAATCATGTTATATTCCTTTTTTCCTGTTGTGTACATAATTTTTTCCAAGATTCAAATTCGTAAAGTGTCAGATTCGACCCGGCTCTAGTCCTAAGTGTAGGCCCACCTCCTGTCCCAAAGATACCCCCACCAGTACTGGTGGCCGACTGTCCAAACAATGAGGTGGTGCCTTGAGCCGGTTGTTGCTGCTGTTGGCCAAACAACCCGTTCCCGTGGTCGAACCGAAACCGCCAAACGCCGGCTTGTTCTGGCCAAAAGCAGATGAGCCACTACTACCAAAAAACCCCCGCTCGTGTTGGCATTCTGCTGGTTGCCAAACAAGCCTCCACTTGTAGTGTTTGCACCAAAGCCTGCAACAGTGTAAAAAAACAAACAAATAATAGGTTTAATTAATATCAACACACAGTTGCAAATCAATGTAATTACGCTTGTAAATTTCCTTGGAAGTCAAGTGTATTGGGTTGCCATCCTGCTGAGAACAGCATATCTCGCATATAGACTGTGTGACCGATGGACCTTCCTGGCTTGTGGGATATCAAGATCAGCACGTTTAAGGAGAGTAATGTTTTGTTGAGTGATGGAAGCAAGGCGGAAGTCGGCATCTAGCAATGACTGACTAAACTACAGAGGGAATAAAATGTCATGTGGTGGTTATAAGCTTATGTTTTTATTTTGAATGTTTGGCCCTCAACAGCAATAGATGTATAAATTGTATTATACAAACTATTGAACACGTTTACATTCGCCGCAATTTGTAAAATATTTTTTATCGAAGTGCAAAATATCCAATTATGTTCTTTTTATTGATAATTCTCAGGAATAACATGTCATTGGATACTGTCTTGTCGGTCATTGGAGACAGTGACAGTTTTTTTGTGTATAGAAAGTCTCGCTGAGCAAATGTGTTGAAAGTGTTAAACATGTTTGCATAAAATTGTTGCCCTTAGCTAACATATGTACACCTGTCCTTTATGCCTTGCTTCCCATGATTAAATGCTCTTAGAAGGTGACATGCTAATGGGTAACCTTGATTTAAATCAAAGGATCTTGCACAGATACTAATTTGCAATCACCCACAGTTACTCCCTCATTAGCTGTTTGTTTTATGTTATAAGTGAGGCCAGTATGTGTGAATATATTAAACATGTTTTAGCTGGAGTTAGCGTGTGGACCAATACGAGAAACTCATTAAAGAAAATTGAGAAAGAGAGATGAAGATGGATGTGAATGACAAACACCCACCTTTAATAATCAACTTAGGCGACGATGATGATAAAGATGATGATGATGATGATGCGGAAGAAGTCCTTGCTACACCTCTAGATAGTAACTAGATCCTAAATTTGCTAACATGTTTTTACGGACACTAAATTATTCTTAAAATCATTACCTTATCAAAACATTAAGTCAAGCTAAGCTCTTACACCTCCAACATATTAATAATACACATATTATGCCATTGTGAATTGTCCAATCTGTGTTTTACTCTTCTGCTGAAGACATAATGTGTTTTGTTGTGTTTTTAATTGTGAGCTTTGAGGCCTTGCCCTTATATCCTCCTTTCAATTTTTAATTTAATACACATATGAAAAAAGTAAAAATATTTTATTTTTAACAAAACAAAATAAAATTGCCATTTATTTTTATTACTTTAACTTTTATTGTTCTCAAAACTTTGCTTGTCAAAAGTGACAGCTGCTAAATATATGGTCTTTCAAATCATATGTTTTGGCGTGGGGATACATTTTGAAATCTAGTAACTTTATCAGAAATCGTCTACTGTTCTTCCGACTGAAATCAGGCTGTATGCTGATGAGTTGGGATGAGTAAAATAATAATAATAATAATAATAATAATAATAATAATAATAATATATAATAGCACCGCCTCTTACTACCCGTTCGGGTTATACGCTTTAAGTACTAATTACGCTAATGGATTAGGAATTGGGAAGGTTGAATTAGAGGAAGTGAACCCGCATTTACGTGGAGGGAGTGGAAAACCATTTAGGGAAAACCACCCCCAGTTCACCCGACCGAGATTCGAACCTCGATCTCCCCGTCCTCAGCAGTCGAGCTCAACACGACTAGCGCGTTAGCCAACTACACCATTGAGGCGAGTATGAGTAAAATTGAATTTAGAGGAAGTGTACCTACATTCACATGGTGGGAGTGTGAGAAACACGCGGCTGAAATCAAACCACTTTTTTCCTGTCATTGGCAAATCCAGTCTATTGCTAGATTAGCACCTTAGAACATGTGGCCACCAAAGCGGTTTAGATTTAAATTAGTTAACAAGTTGTGCGTTGCTATATTCAGTTAAATACCTCAAATAAAAATAACAAAAGAAAAAAGTGCCATCAAGTTACAACAAATTATCTAGAGACAAACCCGGTTAAAAACCAGTAAGGATTTAATTCCCCCACAATTCCGGCAAAACGCGTGAGAACTTACCAAATGAAGGTTGTGTAGTCTGAGGCTGTCCAAACACTGGTGCGACCGCCGTCTGCCCAAACAGTCCCCCCGAGGTCTGTGTGCCGCTACCAAAGAGAGACGTGCTAGTCTGACCAAACGCAGGCGCCGTGAAACCAGTGGTAGTCGTCTTACCAAATGTAGAAGCTCCAAAGGGGCTTGCCGTCGCTCCACTTGTAAAACCACCACCTTAACGGGAAGAGTTAGCTAGATGTCAACATGTCTAGGTCACGGTGCAGAGCATTGACTCGGTAGGACCCCAATAATAATGTTCTAATCAAGTGAATCCTGGTCAGGTACAATGGGCTAAATTTTCAAGTTGCTCTCCAGGCGGACACTAAGGGGTAGAATCAGAGACTTACTACGCCCCAAGTGCAGCTCAATAACAAAAATAAGACGACACCTACTTAGACCATGCGAAACCTGCCCATTCCATTAAAGTCCTGTGTCGAGTGTTGTCTTATATTTATTTCGATCAACACTTGAGTTGTGTTACGTCTGATTATGAATCTGGCTCATAGGGTACATAACGCTTTAAGATTCTCCTTCCTTGTCCGGTTTCCTTAATGTGGTGTGAGTTGAGGTTAACACAACCAGATAGTAAAACACCTAAAATGCTAGCCACGGTCAAGGTGGTCGAGTCAATGAGATTTTGACGGTGATATACCCTTCTCTCAAGACTTTGGCTCGAATCCTGGTTGGTCCAAAACATATAATTAAAATCGTGGGAAAGCATGAAGGTTAGGCTATGGGTGATTTGAGGTTTTTTATTAGTGCACTTGTATTCTCACTTGGGCTAAGCAGCTAAAAAAAAGTGCATAAGTTAACCTTTTACTAACCATTTGGACTATCCGCATATTTACACTAATATGGTAATATTAAGGAAGCTAGAATTAGGTATGTGTCGATATTTCATGTACCTGTTCTAAGCCGTTCCTGATACATTTTGGAGCAGCTTCAATTTGCCGATATCGTTCCACTACCAATATAGCTCAGCTCTGTTATGCCTGGAGGATGTTGCACAGCCGTTACTCGACCATATAGTAAGTATATTGTTTAAGGTTTTGTTAATCACCGGCAAAAAATTGTTGACTTCGCAAAGTCAAGTATTTTCAACTTTGTACAAAAAGGTATAGCCTAAATGTGGGTGCCAACTCATTTTAAAGGTTTTCGATGATAAAAAAAACGGCGATCATGCACTATTCAATTCATCTTTAAATCACCGCAGTATCCTTCACAGGTTTAATTACCAAATTAGTATTAATTATTTGTTTAGAATATATATTTAAAAAAAATCAATAGTATTGATTTATGAATTACTTAGTCGATAGCAGGAGCTTAATACGTACATAAATACATTGAGATTAAAATTTTTCAAGAGATTTAAAATTTTAACCGAATTTGTGGTAAATAAATATTGTTGACAGCAAGGTGCAAATGAAAATCACAATGATCAAGTATTTATTATTGCCGAGGCCCATAGACAGAACAAGAAGAGAGAAACCGAAATGATACCGCCGTAGTGGAGGTGAAATTGATAAGAGAAAACATACAAATAGCAAATCCAATACTTAAAGTGGAAGTGTTGGTATCGGTATCGTCTGATACGGTTACTTGGGGGGGGGGGGGGGGGGGGGGTTGAGCGGAAGGTGAAAGAAAGAAAATGGGGAGATTTAGACACTGGTGTGTGGTAGCGATTGAGAATGAGAGACTTTTACCAATCCACTAGTATTGGCAATGATAACTCTTCCAAACCGTTCCACATTGGGAATACTTTCGAAGTAACTGTTCCAATAGTTCAGACACATCCTTCGATAAAAATTTAGATGAAATGTACCAAGATTTACATGGTAGGAGAGTAGGCAAATATTTAGGAAAAACCACCTTCAGTAGACCTGACCAGGATTCAAAACCCCATATCTTTCAATCACCAGTAGACCAGTCTGACACAAGAGTGACACCTTAGACCATTCAGCCAGTGAAGTGGGTTTGAATTTTGTTTAATAAGTCAGTTATACTGAAGCAACCAATAAAAGGCCCTTATATTATGACATTGGCATGACAATATCAATTAACATTGCTCACTTAAAAAAATTGTTTCAATTAACTTACCAAACGCAGGTGTGGTAGTGGTTTGGCCAAAGGTCGGTTTGTTCATATTTTGAAACATGGTGGAGCTTTATAATCCTGAAAAATAAATATACTTTTAGTTAAATTCAACATCCATGTGTCACAATAAAGATACAACTTGACAGCATTTTAATAGTAGATCTAGAAGAGTGGATACAATGAAGCTTGGTTAGCTATTTCTAACAATTCAACGACTGGCTGTGATTAGGACTGTGGAGTCTGTACACCAAACCTTTGCAACATATGTGGCCACGTTACAAACATCATTATTACATAATGGTTCTCACACAATTGCTCTCAGACACTTCCCTCGTTCTACCCACTTTAACGTTCTCGTTCGACTAAAGAGAATGCCAATCAGGACGAGTGCATTGCCATGCTGGATTACGTCATGATTTCCATGCTACAGATGCCTTGAGACCTCAGTAAAAAGCTATTGATACTTTTAGAGTGTTCCACGAATAGAATCGTCGGAGCTAACACCAGTTGTTGCATCAGTTCCACGCATGTGCCGTGTTCCCCTTCCTTTACTCATCTCTGCCCTCCTTTGAATTCCCCTCTATCCATCTCTGGTATCACCTGATGACTTTCAATGACTATAAATTGACATATTTCATCTGTATTAGTTCATAATACCACCATCGACTGCTTAGATAAGCTAAGCGCTGCTATTAGGCCGGTTAACCATCTTGTATTCAAAATTATTTTCAACTTATATTTATTTTTTGCTAAACCTTTCAGATTAAATATTAAATGGTAATTATTTAGTTGGATCAAATATTAAATTTGAAATCATATTTCTAAGCTCACGTTAATAAATGTTTGTCACAACTTAGTTTGTCTTGAGAGTTGAGACCACTATAATTAAATGGTGTTGGTATTTTCATTTTTCTAAAAATTCTTCCTATTTAAATGTTGCCATATTGAGTTTGGAATTATATTTATTTTATAATTTAAATGCTGCCCTATTGGGTGTGGATATTAATAGTATCTTATGTAATTGAGATACTGCCATACTAGGCACATAAATTAGTTACTCCTTTATAATTAATGTCAAATGAGATAAGTTATACTCGCTTATCTTTTTCTTATAAATCTGACATGGCATTTTTGTTTTTGTTGTTAACTTAAACTATAACTATGGAATTGGGCTTAGATATTATATTGTAGGTGATTCATTTGATGCTTCAACTACTACTGTTGGAGCGTCTTTGTAACCTGAGGCTCAAAATGAGAACAATAAAGCTACGGCTACACTAGGCCAGTCTGCACTGTTCCTCACCGCACAGGCGCAGACGAATTGTCGAGATCATTCATCCGCACATTTGCAGTGCAGTACGAAATGGGCCGGCGTAGTGTATATACTTGCTCCCAAATATCGTGGACATCGAGCGACTCTGTAAATGTTCGGTAGTTCCAGAACTGTATTGTCATACCAACAACAAAGGTTAGATTGTTGTGGTAAGCTGTTTATTAAGTTTGTTCATGTTAAACTATTTAAAAATAAAGTGTATTTTAAATTATTATTATTATTATTATTAGCACCGCGTCTTACTACCCGTTCGGGTTATACGCACTTACGCTAATGTGTAATGGAAGGGTGATTGTGAGATGAAATGAAGGACCTACAGTTTAACGTGGAATCCGAACCACGGTGGAGGCCTGGCATTCCCCACATTCACAAGATTTCTTGTCAGAGGTGAAGGAAGGGTTTGGTAATCAGATAAATCTGTGCCGGGACCGAGGATTGAACCCCGGCCGCCAGCACAGAAGTCTGACACCTTACCCCTAGACCACCAGGTCACCGGTTGTATTTTAAAGAAATGGATGACGAGACACTTATCATTTAAGTACAAGAGTACGAAGAACCCTATGACCAATCCGACTCGAGTTATATGAACAATGTGCAGAGATTAAACGTTTGGGAAGAAATAGGGGAAAAAAATTTAATGTTTCAGGTAAGTGTATATATCTTAATATGTCGTAATAGTATTATTAATACAACAGAGAATATATTATGCAATTTAATTAAAAAAGAGTGGGATTAGTAAAACTAAACTAACAAAAATGGCAATAGTTGAACGAGTTAGTAGAAAAATAGAGAATTGTGTAGTTTCCTTGAAACATTCAAACAAACTTTCCCCCCATAATATGATTTGTTTCAATAAATATTATTTGATAAAGAGCTGCCACTTAACTATGTTTTATGGCGGAAGTCTATCCCCCTTGAAACCATATAGGCCTATTTTATTTACATTAACTTCACGTTGACTTTTTTTTTTCTTCTTCCTCCATGACTTCCACAACACTACTTGAGGGAGTGTTCTGCATGTTTATCATTCGATCCTTCCCTCACATTCGACGGGGTACGATGCGGACCGGCCTAGTGGAGCCTTAGCTTGAGGAGGTGGGTTCCAATACATACAACTGAACAAAAACCGAGTGTAGTGGAACGGGACAGGCCACACAATCGGGGCAAATGGGTAAACTTCAATTGAAATGTCCATAGTAGAAGTGGCTTCAAGACAAAGTAAGATGTGACAAACATTCATTAAAGTGGCATCAGAAATATTATTATTATTATTATTATTAGCACCGCGTCTTACTACCCGTTCGAGTTATACGCACTTACGCTAATGTGTAATGGTAGGGTGATTGTGAGATGGAATGTAGGACCTACAGTTTGTGGGATCCGAACCACGGTGGCGGCCTGGCATTCCCCACATTCACAAGATGTCTTGTCAGAGGTGAAGGAAGGGTTTGGTAATCAGATAAATCTGTGCCGGTACTGAGGATTGAACCCCGGACCCCCAGCACAGAGTCCGACACCTTACCCATAGACCACCAGGTCACCAACAGAAATATGATTTTAAATTTAATATTTGATTTAAATAAATAATTATTACAGTATTTAATACTTAATCTGAAATGTTTAGTAAATAATAAATATAAGTTGGAGAATTTTGAATACAAGCTGGCTAGCCTGCCTAATGGTAGCACTTACCTTACCTAAGCAGTCGACGGTGAGATTATGAACACCAGTACAGTAAAAACATGTCAATTTATAGTCCTAGAAAGTCATTGTGTGATTCAAGGAACGGATACCAGAGATGGGTAGAGGGGAATTCAAAGTAGGGCAGAGCTGGGTAAAGGAAGGGGAACATGGTGCATGTGTGGAACCGATGAGCAAATGGCGCTAGCCCAGACGGTTCTATTCGTGGAACACTCTCAAAGCATCAATATCTTTCTAATGAGATTTCCAAAGATACAGTATCAAAATTAATATCGTTAAAAAGTTAATTCTATATAGAGCCTGGACCACAGACAAGTAAGAAACAGACTCTCAACCTTACAGGGAGTTTGCTGCGCTCCTTTTTCCAGCTTTAGTCCTTCAACACTAGGCCTCACTAGGGTCACTGCTGGGTGATTATAGGACAAACCACAGTGATTCTAGTGTTGAAGGACTCAGCTGCCAAAAGGTGCACAGTCATTTTTACCTGGAGGTTGAGTGTACGGCTATATTATTTGTCTGTGGCCTAGGCCTAATTTAAAAACAAAAAATCTCACCACAGCCTGGTCACAAAATAGCGTTAAAAGAATGTCACAGCCCGGCACCAAATGTATTTTAATGTGCAATAGTTAACATTTTTACTATTGTGTACTATTCCAACCAAACAAAACCTAACCTTCCAGGAGTCAATAACTTTTTATAATGAAATACGGGGATCGTGAAATATCTTGCACTAAACTAGTTTCTTTATTACCTAAAAATTATTTTCATTCATTTTGTAATCATTGAAAGGTTTCTTTCATATTTTGTGTATAGATGGTAAAAAATTATTAATAAAACATAATATGACATAGAAAGTATTAATAATAATTGTAAATATTAAGACACTCCCATCTGAAAATTACTTTTATCGTCCAATCAATCAAGTTAGAGACTTTGAATCAATTCTGCGTTTAGTAGTTATTTTAATTTACAACTTCAATAAATATTATGTAAATCGAGAATTATGTTGTGTTTGGTATGTTATTTGATTTTAATTTATAATAAGCTACGCATGTTCTTAAAGTTAATATTGACACATTTCAAAATGTGAAAATTTTAACTTTTACAGCAGGCTAATAAGCTATCTACCATAAATTCTATCTTAAGAGGCTATTTTATATTAAATTACGTTAGTATATTTAGTTGATTACTCATACTATAACACAAGTCCATAAAGACATCACAGTTTCAAATTCTAACCGTTCATTTAGATTCAGTCAACAAACCAGTGAAAACACTCGAGAGACTCAGTTAGTAAATACATAGCAAAATAATTAAAAAGCATACCTTAGCACTTGATTATGAATATGAATTTACAAAACCCACAAGCAATGAAACTACTTATTCCGTTTCATCGCTGTATACTAAAATTACTTTTAATATATTGTATACGCCAACGTCAGATGTGATACGCATGGAATCATAGATAATGGTGTATGGAATGGCGGACCTTTCACAGTTTAGCCAAACTGCCCAACAATAATTTAGAAAAAAACAATATAAAAAGCAGTTAAGTTAATTCAAATGTTAATATAAATTTATATAACCGGAACTATTTAATTAAATATGATTTAAGAAATAGTTTATTTCTAGAGGTTCAATTATAAAAGTTTAAGCGAAATATTTTATGTAAGTTAGCAATGTAACCAAATATTTAAAAATAACAAAACTAAAATACAAGTGCATAGAGGTAATAAAGATGTGTACTTCCGATGTGATGATATAATAAATAGAAGCATCGTTTGTTAATAGAATGCTAGATAAATATTGTATCATCGTATATTAGGAAATATTAAGTAATGGAAATAAAGAATAAGTTTAATCAAGCTTTTTCAATATTATTGTTCACTAGAATCAAATAAATCGTTGCACAATTTTCTTAAAATCATTACCCCCCCTTCCCCCATAACAAGTGTAAGCATCACGCATGGTGTCTGCACAGATGACAGGAGAAGATCCCAGTTACCAATTTCGATTATCTTGAGCTTGAGTGCTCGAAATGATACATCATTAATAAGACTCCTCAAATTCAAGGACGATGCACTTGAAATCATCGTATTTATTCAGAAACTAGGCCAAGGGAGGAGGAGGGGAAGATATCGATTAGCTTTCAAAGATAATACATATTTTAAGAAAACATCAAATATCAACTCGGTTTGAAAAACATAATATTTTTATTTTATTCGTCTAACATATGAAGGGTTTTTCTATTTAAAATGTCATGTTATTGATTTCGTGATACTTAAAGCATCTCGGTTATATTATTTACTAAACAATTCAAACTTCAAGATTATTAATTAAGACGAAACAATCATATTTTCATAGGAAAGGACTTTCAGATAATACAAAAATTTTTGTTTGTGGACAAAATTGATAAAACGTATTATTTTATTAGTGTTATTTTATATGTATTGTTAATATCTATCAAAAGTGACAGCTACAAATCACCTGGCTTGGCGTATGCCTAGTTTAAAATAGATTAAGTATTTTTTTCTAGTTGTCAGATTAGGAAGGACCTTTCTATGAATATTGGAGTGCACCACTCTTACGTGACACAAATTCCCTTAACTCTAGAGATAATGTTTTAGATTTTTTAAGAGGGGCGTTTTCCACGAGCTATAATAAAATTGTTTTATTTAGAGCAAATTCGGAACTTAAAAAAATAATTATACATTCCGTAAAAATAATTTAAGCTCGTTTTCATATTTAAAAAGATGGAAATTATTGTTAACTCTAGTTGATAGAACTTACCTCTTTTTTCCTTTATTTAACAGCATCGGTGGTCGCGTGGACTAAGTCATCACTCTAGCAATAGATTGAACTTTCGGCTGACGGGGAGATCGGGGTTTGAATCTTGGACAGTTTTTACTAAGGGTGAGTTTTTCTTAAACTGTTCCCCACTCTCCTTTAATGCTTATGTTGGTAAATTTCTTATAAATTTACTACTTCTTATTCTTATCTTACTAGTGTGAATTATGCGAATATCCAGAACGGATCATTGTGACGGAAAAGTGATGAATTCTTGGTGCTGCTGAAATTTCGTTCAACCAGACAATAATTTAGTTTACCCTAAAAGGTAACAATTTTACCTTGCTTGTTTCCCCCATGGTGTAGGCTGTAGGTTATGATTATACCACAGTGAAGCCCATCAAGGTCAGACTATAAGCTTCTACCATGAAAGGCAAAAAAGCATGAGTTCAAGCAAAAATAAAAGCAGTTTATAGTAATGCACATTTCATTCACTGTTATGCACATCAACTTAATTTAATAATGAGAAATGCAGCAAGTATTACACGAAACGCAAGAATTTTTTTCTTTAACATTCTGGCTATTCCAACATTCTTCTCAAGACCACCACAACATGTGTCCATTCTCAAGAAACATATGGAAGTCAGCATTCCACGTGCATCCTCTACAAGGTGGAATTTCAACATACGGACCATAAACAGAGTTCATGAAAATTTGTAACCTTTAAAAAACTGCCTTACTGAATCAGTCTACATCAAATCAATCAAACCATTGCAGAAGCAACAGGAATTTTAAAATATCTGAATGATGATAATTTCAAGTTTTGGTTAGAGCTTTTTCATCAGATTATGCCTCATGTTGAAATAATTTACAACCAAATGCAATCTCGAGAAATTAGTGTATTTAAAGTTAATGAATGTATGACAAATTTCAAAACTGCTATTTTAGAATTGAGAAACTCAAAGTACTGTGAGAGTCCTTCAAAGACACTCATGGCAGAAGCTAAGGAAGTGTGTGACTATATATGTGTTGATATAATGGACAGATATTCTTCCACTAAACACTTAGTAGCTGCTAAATTGTTCAAAAAGAATTGCTTCACTAGATTTAAGAATGAACATCCCACAGAAGAGATAGTACTGACCACTGAAGCTTATCCCATGATTGACAAAGAAAAGCTTGAAACTGAACTAAAAGTATTCTATTGCAGGTCTCATGAATATTGCAAATTAATTGAGCTGCTGAAATTTATCTTGGAAAATAATCTAAATCATGTTTTTAGTGAAATTACGAAACTGATAAAAATCCTCTTGACAATTCGCATGACTACATCAGAGACAGAGCGCTGCTTTTCAACATTGAAAAGAATAAAAACTTTTTTAAGAAGCACTATGAATTTGGAAAGACTAAATGCGCTTGCAGTACTTTCGATGGAGAAAGATTTCCTCAATTGTCATCCAGAGATCAAGGAGAAAATTATTGAACTTTTTGCGCAAATTAAAACAAGAAGAATGGATATCATTTTTAAATGAATAGTCAAGCTTGAATTATAACAATTTAAGTTAAAGTAAGTAAATTTTTTTTATTTTTTTGCTAAGATTTTATCAAGTTCCTGAATACGTTTTCTTTTTATACATTTTTTTTCCTTTTACATAATTTTAAAACAAAGGCTAAAAATTTCTAGAGCAGCACCCCCGCTAATTTTAGCTATGAGCCGCCACTGCTCATGACAACTGTTGATATCACCATGTAAATAAAATTAAACTCAAGACTATATTTGTACTGGAGCAATATTTTATTTATGTTAGCTAAAAAAACTGTTTGTTATAAAAACTGAAGAAAATTACTGGCCGTAACACAAGTTTCCTTTTATCCTCCCTCTAAGATGATTTATAAAGCCCCCATACCTCATCTGCTTTCTCGTTTGGTTCTCGACTTTGCTGGTAGATTCTCATAGGTTAAACTTTAGAGGGTCAAGGTCAGTTAGAGGCCAAAGGGGATTAACCTCCTCCTTAAACGTTCTACAAGAGTCCAGTTCAGACCGCATTCATTCATTATCAACCGTTACACCCACTTCTGTTTGCTTCGAAAACAATATCGCAAATGCAAGGGCGTCTTTTGAGATAACAGTAGGTGTGATAACAGATAACAAGTGCTCTTTGATAGATAGGGGGTCTACGTTGATAAAATAAACAAACAAATTGTCTGCGAAAACAACTCTTGTGTTATCTCAGTCATGGGATAGCTGTGTCCAGGGATTCTACTGGAACGTGATAACACGTGAGTCAATTGAGATGTAATAATAGGATTCTAACAGGAGTATTAGTATGATATTAAGTTGAAAAATTTACTAAAATTACTTTATGGTTGAGTGGAAGGGGACGCGACAAAAGATCACTGTTTTTTAAAATTTCATAGCAAACTTTTTTTGGCCAAAATAAACAAAATATTTCTCCAGTACAAACATAGGTTTAATTTTCTTCCCATGTTGATATCAGCAGTTGGTGAAAATCTTTCATGAGCGTAGTAGAATTAGATGAGAAACTTTTTAAGTGAAGAGAAAAAAAGTTGTCACTAAATTACAGGACACCTTTGTTAGCTATTCAACAACTGATATCATGTGCGGAAAATTAAACTAGTTCTTTTTATTGGAGAACTGTTTTATTTATTTTCACCAAGAAAATGTTTTGATTTAACAACTGCAAAAACACTGGCCTTTACTCACGTTCCCTACACTTCCACCATAATATATTCATACGTCAAGTCATGAGATCCGCAGCTGACACTTTTCCATGCCTATGAAATAGTAAAAGGTTAACAACTCTGTCCACAAAAAAAAAAATATGTTTGTATTTATTAAGCGTTTATTTCTACCAAAATCCTACTATACTTTTTAATTTGGTAAAACATTGTGGTCAACTTCAACGCTAAAACACACTTTATAATTATACCGGAGAGCTTCTAGAGGTGTTTAATATTTAGAATTTGTCCTAGCCTCCGGCAGTTAGGGGTCATGTTACGATAAATATACTTTAAAGAGCTTCTAGAGTTGTTTAAATATCTAGAATTTTCCTAGCCCCTGGCAGTTAACGGGATATGTTACTATAAAAAGCACTTCAGAGAGCTTCTAGAGCTGTTTATTATTTATAATTTTTTCTAGCCTTCGGCAATTAGTGGGTTATGTTACTATAAAAAACACTTTAGAGAGCTTCTAGAGCCGTTTCATTTAGAATTAAGATAGAATTAAGATATCTTCTAGAACTGTCTTTTATTTAGAATTTTTTTCTAGCCTCCGTCAATTGGGGGATGTCCCCCCCCCCCCGAAATTATTGGCTGGCTATGGCCTTGGGCACATGTGGTAGCTAAGAATGGGATTGCAGTCTTCATCAAAGGCATTGTGGGAGAGGGGTCAACGTCCCCTTTAAATAATGTATAAAACTGGGATATACTTAGCAACATCAAAGAATCATTGACGTATTTTATCAATAATAAAAAAGTTAGTAAAAAAATACATGTTTTAAGACGATGCCTAAATGATTAAAGTATCTTATTTATATGACTTATGGAATTATTTCTGTTTTATCATTTGAGTAATTAAGCGGTAAAAATATTTTTCTAATTTTTTAAATTAAAATGGTAATTGGTTCATTTTGCATCCCACCTCCCAAAAATAAAAATAATTAAGAACTCGTAACGCCTATGGTTTTGTTCGATTCAAGGATAAGATTTACATTGTTGTGTTTAAGAGTAGGGGTGTGATAGGACATTTTATTGGCAGCTAAAGCTCCCCTTTCTTGTCCAAAGAAGATTGAGCCTAGGTTTTGGCCTATGATAAACATATTTAAATATTGGAAGTTTTAAGATATAGAAAATCTAAAGTTTGTATATACGCAGATATTTTGCGTATTGGCGCAATCAATGGGTGAATGGAAAGGGGGCAGGGTTTTTATTTGTATTTTCCTTCTTCTACAAGATATGAAATAATCTCGATAAAAACTGTTTAAAGTAGGCCTTCAATATAATATAGAGCGGTGAATTATGGAAAGCGAAATTTGTGTTGATTAATTCATTATGTACTGTATGTTATTACCATTTTGGTAATACACAATTACTTTTAAAAAAATCAAAAAACAAGGAGTGTTTTAACATTCTTTGGTAAATTTTCCCTGACCTTTTTGGACAGATGTGAATAGCCCTATGTCCTCATTAAAATTTTACTAAAATTTATTTATAAACAATTTTAACATTATTAATGAACATTTCTGATTCAACAAGTTATGTTCATAGACTTTCAATATAATGGCCAGTTTTTAAAATAATAAGATTTTACTGAGATATATTTTTCATTAACATACAGCTCTATTCCCTGAATTTTATTTAGACTAATCTCTTTTGTTTGTTTCAATTGAATTTTTTATAATATATAACCAACACTTCTGTATAGTCAATTTTCCTCGTTTGATAATAAATACGTAATTATTTGAAGAAATATATTTAAAAAATGGGATACTAGCGCTGAAACGACTTGCTCGGCTAGCATAAGGTTGGTTTGTTTCTCAATAGATGGCGGGGCTGGTGCTGTGGGCGACAGTGTTCGTCACCCCCTGCCTAGCCATCTCCCTTCCTTCTCAGCCCTCCGTCTTCTCTTGCGATAATACCAGTGCTGCCAACTTGAGCTGCAACTGCAGGATTGAAGATTCAATATTGCAGGTACGGTAAGTGCAAATTGAATTATTTAAAATATTTTATAATTTTTTTTTCACACCTAGGCATGGGAATCAAACCGGGTTTCTTTTAAAAACATGCCAACGTAAGGTTGTAATTTCTCACATGAATGAATGTGTGGGTTTCATCAGTTCACCGAAAAACAAAAGCAGGAACTGTAAATTGGTTAAGTGACGAGCTCTGAAATAATAAAAAAAAAAAAACTCCGGGCCCGTTGGTCACTTTGCACTAGTAGATACAATATCAGTTCTCTCTACGCTGTCCCCTAAAATTTGCTTGGGATAAACACCTCAAATTAAATATCAACCGACTCAATCAGTATGTCTACTATTACAATATAATTACGAGCAGACAGCTGATTCTACTGCTGTAAGAGATTTAAAATAATTCGTAAAATAGGAAGCGGGTGTTTTGTTTTGGTTCTGTTTTAATTTGTGGCACGCACAATAGTTTGAAAATATAGGAGTCTATGTTAGACCTAATAATAAGCTGTATCAAAAAGTTCAATTTTCAAAGGAAGGGTACTTTAAAAAAAACATCAATATATATTTTTTATGGACAACATCGATATCATTTTATTTCATTATTAATGTTATTTTATATATATATATATTATGTTGAAAGAGACAACTGCAGACCGAATGGCTTTACATGATAATATTGAAAAGTATATCTAGTAGCTTTTATAACTGTCAGATAAGGCCCTTTCGATGAAAATTGGGCTGTAGAAACAGCTGATTAATATAGGAAGGCCTTTTTTCAACCACCAACATTGATTGAAAGTTGGGTGACGTGGCGGTCTAAGGGTATGGTAAACGGGCTTCTGTGCTGGGGGTCCGGGGTTAAATCCTAGGTCCCGGCACAGATTTATCTGATTGCCAAACCCTTCCTTAACATCTGACAAGACGTGTATTAATCACAACTTGTGAATGTGGGGAATGTCAGGCCTGCACCGTAGTTCGGATTCCACGTTAAACTCTAGGTCCTTCATTTCATCTCACAATCACACTACCATTACACATTAGCGTAAGTGCGTATAACCCGAACGGGTAGTAAGACGCGGTGCTAATAATAATAATAATAATAATAATAATAATAATAATAATAATAATAATAATAATAATAATATATAATAATTGAAAGTTGCTCAAATTTGTCATCCTAGAAATCTTGTTGTTTGTTTTATTACTTACAAAGTTCATCTAAAAAGTAACCAAAAGCTTCCAATAATATTTCGTTATGAATTAGTGCATAATTTATCTTTAGATAATTAATTGAACGGTCTAAAAATGTAAATATAATTGTAATATTTTTATTTCCACATTGAGGCAACTTAATTTTTAAAGTTGCCTCAATGGCTACCTATTAAAATTGTGTTGTGTTTAAAAGCATTGTGGGTCAACGTATCGGATTATTCCTGCTATTGTGTGAATTTATCCGCCAATCAATCAGATTCTGCTCTTTATTTTCGGCAAATATCTGAATAAAGTTCCACTTTATTGCTCTCTTTGAATGTGATCTGTTTTTATAAATTGTCAACCCTGCTGAACTCCTCCAGGTGAAATGTTCTAGAAGAAATCTGACGGTCCTCCCCCCAGACCTCACCCTCCCCTTATTCACCCGTCACCTGGACTTGTCCAAGAACTCCATCTCGTCCTTGGCCGGACCTGTCTTCTCCCACCTCTACGGTCTAGAGAGCCTGATACTCTCCTGGAACCGACTGACGGTGCTTCCGGAGGACACGTTAGCCAACCTGACCTACCTGAGAGTCCTGGATCTGAGTCACAACCTCCTGAAGATTCTCCCGAGGACTCTGTTCCAAGGGACTTCGCGCCTTCAGAAGCTTGACCTCGCCTTCAACAGACTCTCGTCCTTGGACCCGGACATGTTGAAGGACCTCCCTAATCTCGACGAGTTGTACCTGAGCGGTAACCCCGACCTCGGAAGGTTTCTGATGGACGCCCCGGACACCCTCTCCGTCGTATTCAATACAGGACTCCGGTATCTAGCCGCGGACAACCTGAACCTGACCCGCGTGCCTGAAGGGTTCTTCTCTGAGGCGGCAAGTCTACGTCACCTCTCTATGGCGGACAACCCTCTGTCCGCCGTCCCTTACCTTCCTCCGTCTCTAGAGTCCCTCAACTTTTCCGGCTGTCATTTCAAAAGGCTGACCTCGGGGAGGTTCGTCGCCGTCCCGTTCCTGCAGACCTTGGTCCTAGACAGGTTGAAGTACCTGTCAGAGGTGCAGGCCTACGCTTTTGAAGGTCTGACCTCCCTGGATGTCCTGTCCATGGAACGGTGTGCTAATCTCCGCACTTTTCACGGGAGGGCGTTCGGAGAGTTCGGGCCCAACGTGTGCTCAGTCCGCCGCCTGTCCCTGGCTCTGTGTGGACTGAGGGAGCTGCCCCAGGAGGTGTTTGTGGACCTGAGGAGGCTCGAGGTGCTGAACCTTCAGGGGAACCCATGGCATTGCGACTGTCGACTGGCGTGGCTCAGGGGGGTCAACATGTCGGAGAAGGAGACTCGAGAGCTGAGGTAAGGGCATGGGTCTCGTCTTGTCTGGGCGCCGGGCTATTCCTCTCTGACCAGCATACTCATACCTGTCCTTTATAATAATTAATTAAATAACGTTTGTGTTAAGCTCCATCTACAAAGTCCGTAAGCTCCAAAACTACCTATCCCGGCGTATGGCCCCACTTTGACCTTTGACCTCGATGCTGAATGGCTTAGAGCTGGTCACGTGACCACACCCCCACACTCTAATTAGATGTTGGCTTTCCCCCTCCCCTAACCCCCTCGCTCTAGTTTCATTTTAAAATAGACTGCCTAGGACCAGGGGAGATCAATATTCGCATCCTGGTTGAGTGTACTGGGGGGTATTTTTCCACTAATCCTCCAGGCAAATTTGGGTACATTTATTCTAGGTAGAAGCTTGAGATTCGAATCTCTGTTGGATGAATTGGGGGATGGTTTACCTTTCAAGAGAGGAGAGAAATAAACTCGTAATGATAAAAAAAAAAAGCGCTGAAAACTAATACCTTCACTGTTAGTAAGTTATGCCCAATACGTTTACGTGATAGTTAATTGTTGCCTAGGATTGAAAATTGTGCCTTCTCTTCAGACAAAGAGACAGTCATTTATATCTTGTGCAACGGTTAGTTGCTGTTATAAGAGTAATTTAATGTACCCAAATTTGAGTGAAAAGGAGAGCGGTAAAGCGTCGCCTGAAAACTGCTCACACTTGCCAGAGACATGACAGACTTTTTTTTCCCCTTGAACCGTACTACGTCACTGGTTGTCCTATATATTGCAAGGGTATAAGTGAATACTAAATAGCAGGATCCGAACCCCACGCTTAACAAACACTTCTAAAAGTTATAAGAAAATACTAGGTGATAGAACCGAAGTGTACAGAATTTTCGTTGAGGTAGAATGAAAATTCACACCACAATGATGTCTAAAGCATCAGGCCCGCGATTCATAACAGCTAGTATGTATATGACGGTAGGTACACACGGCAGGAGGTTCGAAACCCGATATTAGCTCCACGTCATGATATTTTACCTGGAGATCGGATTACAGTAAGGTGCTTTCCTAGTTTCTCTCTCCACGCAAATGCGGGTGTGGGCTCATCTAATTCTGGTGGGGGAAAATCGAGTCCTTAGTCCCAGAGTGGGCATTAGAAAACACATCTGAACCTGCGGCCTTCAGAAGGCCACGACCTATGCGCCAAGTGGCCTTGGTTGTTGGGGTGAAGCACATCTGAATCAGCGACCTTCAGAAGGCCATGACCGATGCACCTAGCTGCCTTAGGGGTTCATGACTTTTCAACAGGGTCGTTGCCACCCTCTTTCAAAATGTATAAGAAGTTACGGTTGTTGCGACATCTGACGACCCCCACTTAGCAGGTGTATGACGAAGTGGGGGAGGGGGGTGAAGTGAAAGGCAGTCCAACAAGTCTTGCGAGAGGGAGCAGTCAGTGTAACTTAGTTCGTTCTGTGCCGTGGCGATGTAAGGAGGGTGAAGGAGTAAAGGAAAAGTGAAAGGGATCTTACGGCCATGATACGCTGTGTGCTGCTCGGTGGTCACACTCTTCGCTAAGCAGCCGTCGGAAAAGGTTCGTGCTCCATGCTGATGCCACGCCCAACTCCATGGACTGCACGCCAATAAAAAAATAAAAAACTCCAACACCCCATCCCAACCCTACCCAGACATAAAAAACCAATGAATAAATAATCAATCAGCACACATAAAAATCAAATTCTCACACATAAATAACCATTGAGCACACATAAAAAAGCAACGAGAACAAATAAAAAACAAATGAGACAAGAATAAACAATTTTGGAACACTGGAAAGGGGTCAGGAGGAGAGGAAGGGAAACCAACAGCCAATCAAAGAGACGACAAAATTACGTAATCATCATAATACACACTCTCTCCAAGTCGGGGTCAAATATCAAAGGTCAAAGTGGGGCCATACGCCGGGCTAGGTAGGATCCTTATAGTCCTTAAGTTCTTAATCATGTAATTGTCCTTACAGAAAAGGATTCTGTAGATGGAATTCAACCAACACCTTAGCTCAGTCGGTAGCGTGTCTTCACACTGAACAAATGGTCCCAGGTTCGATTCCCAGAATGGCCAGAAAATGTCATTAGTGGATTGTGGATTTCTCCCTTCACAGTAATGAATTAATGGTCAGGGAAGCTGGGTGTTGTATATGTTCTAGATTTAAGTTAGTTTTCAAGTCGATTCAGAAATTGTAGGTTTATACAAAATAAAGTGTTATGTTACAAAGTGAGAGTTAGAAATAACAGTTTGGCCTGAAGTAGGACAATAAATCGACCAAAAAACAACTAAAGCCCACTTTAGTAATCTAAATATAGCTATAGCTTGGTCATAGTAACTTTGGCCTTTTTTTTTTTTTGGAAGGTTGAAAAATTACTTAAAATAGTTACATAGTAATTCTCTAAGCCATTGTTTCTGGGGTTTTTGTAAATTGATGTAAACTAACCTAACTTGTTAAACTTACAGAACATTGGTGTACGAATACCGTACCATTTTTAAAATCAATTTTAAACAGTCAGAAAATCTTAAATTTAACGTTAATCAATTTTAACATAATATGAGCTGTAAGCAAACCAAAACTTTGAATTTTTTATGCATAAAAAATGTTTCTAGTCAAAAATATATAAAATATGTCTCCAGTAAGTTTAATTTAATTTTCCACAAATTTTTTTTCTCTTCGCTTAAAAAAGTCCAGTTCAGATTACATTAAGTATAAAATTAAATTAAACGTGTTTATTTAAGCAATATTTTATTTGTTTTGGTCAATAAAAACTTTTTGTTATATAAACTTTACACAATGTACAAAGTTTAATTCACGTTCATTTCTATCCCAACTTAACTACGCTCATTTATTCCAACAACTTATATCCTTGTCTTCAGGTGTTTCTCTCCTCCTCACCTCCGTAACAAGCCTCTTATGAGTGTTAACCTCACTCACTTCACGTGCCAAGAGGGTCTCGCGCACCACGAGCAGCGACGCCACGTCGTGCTCTCCCTGTTGATAGTGCTCTGTCTTATCGGCGGAGCCGGCGTGGCCGCGCTGTCGTACCGCCGCGCTCGGTCGATAGTAGCGCGGTGGTGGGAGTCACGACCAGAGACTCTCGGGCCGACCGCTAGAGGGTACGAGCTTATCAAGATAGAGCCAAACAAAGTCGAGCAGGAAGACAGCTTCGTGTGGGCGACAGCTTCTTCGTCCAGTCCGCCTTCGACCTCGGCCGCTGCAGAAAAGACTTAGAAGTCATAATAAAACATTTTCATGACGGAGACATTTCTGGATAATTAATGTTCAAATTATGTTCGATTTAGATAATTAAAAAAGGACTTGAGTAACGAATTTGTTTGTGTTCATAATACTCTAGAACATAAGGACACCTTTTACTTTGTTTTTGATAAATTTTTACTCCACTATTTCAGGGTCAAGAAGGTTTTACAAAGTTTAGAAACTGATTTGGTAATTTTTTAGGAGCTCGCAACCTCCATCAAACCCTCCCCCACCCCCATTCCCATCCTACACACACACCCACACACCCATACACACACACACTTAAGATTCTCATTCTGCTCAAATAATTATTGGAGTAGAGTATTTTATAAATAAATCTACGACACCAAAAATATTTTCAAAATTTAAATCACTATAAGAAGAATATAATGTAGGGATGGCAATTTTCCTTAATACATGGATATCATATGATTATATCGCAAGGTATAAATCAAAAGCTATGATTTATCGATCTCGATCAAATTACTCTATATCGATACATCGTTTTTTTTTTTGTTTTTTTTTCTATAAATTAACACAAAGCAAAAAGCTTAAGTTCAATTTTCACACAAAGAACTTCATCCGACAATTATAAAAGTTAGTTGATATACTTTTACGTATTCATACGTCAGTCGGCTGTCACTTTAGATAATTACCAATACCTATAAAATAACAATAATAATATATAGTGAAATGTTATCAATGTTGGCTGTAAATAAATATGTTTGTATTTTATAAATTGCTCTTCTATTTATGTCACCATTATTGGAACCTGTTTTATTTAAATTGTTCAAACCATTCGACTGGTTTCATACAAAGTATATATTTAAATATTATGGTTGAATTATAAATCCGATTTTTTCAAAGTAGATACGAGGTGGGCGGACAAAATTGAAAAATATTTGTAAATCATTTTTAACCGATTTGTACGAAACTGTTCTGACATATTCTTGTCATTTTGGACAGCATTGCTATGTGCCACTACTCTGATAGTTTGTGTGGCTAAGGTTGATTGATATAATCGATCTTAAAATATACAATTTCGTTTGTATTACTATTGACTTTCTTTCAATCCGTAGTCATAAGAAATGACGTGGTTATGATGATCTCTTCCTGGTTATCGTGGAGTGACAAATAAAACCAACTCTTTCTGACGTCACTACCTTGTTAAGGTGTAAGAATATATTATAGAACCAAATGTCTGTAACATCATTTCGTTGTTAAGGTGTAACCAACTATGGAAGCAAATGTATGTGACGTCATTACCTAGTTAAAGTGTAACCACCTATAGAACCAAATGTTTGTGACGTCACTGCCTAGTTAAAGGGTAACCACCTATAAAACCTAATGTATGTGACGTCATTACCTAGTTAAGGTTTAACTAGCTATAGAACCAAATGTATGTGACGTCATTACCTAGTTAAAGTGTAACCAGCTATAAAACCAAATGTATGTGACGTCATTACCTGGTTAGGGTATAAACACCTATAAGCACAAATGTTTGTGACGTCATTACCTGTTATGGTATAAACACCTATAGAACAAAATGTCTGTGACGTCATTACCTAGTTAAAGTGTAACCAGCTATATAACAAAATGTATGTGATGTCATTACCTAGTTAAGGTGTAACCAGCTATATAACAAAATGTATGTGATGTCATTGCCTAGTTAAGGTGTAACCAGCTATATAACCAAATGTATGTGATGTCATTGCCTAGTTAAGGTGTAACCAGCTATATAACCAAATGTCTGTGACGTCATTACATGGTTAGGGTATAAACACATATAGAACCAAATTTTTGTGACGTCATTACCTAGTTAAGGTGTAACCAGCATTAGAACCAAATAAATGTATGTGACGTCATTACCTGGTTAGAGTATAAACACCTATAGAACCAAATGTATGTGACGTCATTACCTGGTTAAGGTATAAACACTTATAGAACCAAATGTATGTGACGTCATTACCTGGTTAGGGTATAAACACCTATAGAAACAAATGTTTGTTACGTCCCTACCTAGTTAAGGTGTAACCAGCTATATAACCAAATGTATGTGACGTCATTACCTGGTTATGGTATAAACACCTATAGAACCAAATATATGTGACGTCATTACCTGGTTAGGGTATAAACAACTATAGAAACAAATGTATGTGACGTCACTACCTAGTTAAGGTGTAACCACCTATAGAAGCAATTGTCTGTGACGTAATTACCTGGTTAGGGTATAAACACCTATAGAAACAAATGTATGTGATGTCATTACCTAGTTAAGGTGTAACCAGCTATAGAACCAAATGTCTGTGACGTCATTACCTAGTTAAGGTGTAACCACCTATAGAAGCAATTGTCTGTGACGTCAGAGAAGCTCGTGTTTCTCTCAGGGTGGGTTTGCGGGTTGTTTGATGCGGCTCCCTGTCTCCAGTTACCCCATGTAGCTGTAATCACCAGGGGACCTTGCCCTGTAATCGGCCTGCGTGAGGGCCTCGTTAGCTGCGGTACCACCCTTATCGGGTTACACGACCTCCTCCCCACTCGACCCCCGGGGTCAGGCGTCCCGACGCCTGCACCTCCAACAAGTCGGGTCACACAGGTGGCTTCCTATTGATCCTTCACTGGCACAGTCCCTCAGGGGATGTCCTTCCTACCAGGAGCAGGACATGCTGACATATTCTACATCAACAGACGATATTACTTTAAAGCGAAACATTTATTCCTTTCTCTTTACCTTTCGGATAGAGAAGTATTGTGATTGTCAAAAATAACCAACTAGAGATTGTGATAAATAAATGCCCCCTAAAAGTGAAATAGTGGTTTTCGTGATGCCATCCGTCTGACTGTCTGTCTGTATTTAGGACTTTTGAGCCGAAACCATTTTAACGATCGGACTAGAACTTGGTATCTATGGTTTACATATGGTTCCTTCGAGGATGGTATGGATCAGTTTACTGAGGAGACCAAAAGAGAAAAAAAATCGACTTTATCGAAATTAGCTCAAACGATTTTGACTAAAATATGTATACAGGCACTGTTTAGCGTGACAAATAAAATTACTTTAAAGATACTTTAAATGAGCAGACATTTTCAATTTCGATCATATCTCCGCTAATATTTGAGATACGAAATAACTATATCGTTTCAAAGTTGTAGTATTATTAAGAATAACTCACTTTTATTTGAGATAGATTTTAATAAAACCAATCATTTTTGAGATTACTGGCAAATCGAAGATTTTATAGTGAAAAAGTTTCGAATTGAATATTAAACTCTAATTATTTAACTTTTAATTGGTTCCGAAAAAGGATTATAATCATAAAGACTATCAAAAGGATGACTTGATCGATAATAGCACAGATCCCCAGTTTGCATGGTCGAGTTAATTAATGTGAATCGAACCGTTAATATAAAATGTAAATATGGTCATATCTAAAATGTTATAATACAGTTTTTTCTAGCCCCCCCATCTTGCTACACATTTGCGTTATACGCTTATATACTAATTATTACACTGATGTGTTAGGAATGAGGAAGGTTGAATGTAGAGAAAGTATAGTCAAATTTGCGTGGAGGGAGAGTGGAAAATAATTTAGTTAAGCCCACCCGCAGTAGACCCGATCTTTCCATCTTTGGCAGTCGAATCAACAACAGACTGTTAGCTGTTAGAAGTACATACAATCAACAAACTACTGGCCGCTAGTTGTCAGAACTAGAATCAACAGACTGCTGGCCGCTAGTTGTCAGAACTACAATCAACAAACTACTGGCCGCTAGTTGTCAGAACTACAATCAACAGACTGCTGGCCGCTAGTTGTCAGAACTACAATCAACAGACTGCTGGCCGCTAGTTGTCAGAACTACAATCAACAGACTGCTGGCCGCTAGTCGTCAGAACTACAATCAACAGACTGCTGGCCGCTAGTTGTCAGAACTACAATCAACAAACTACTGGCCACTAGTTGTCAGAACTACAATCAACAGACTGCAGACACCTCTTAAGCCGGGTCCACACGTGCGTTATTCGTTCACGTTTATTCAATGTTCGATATGACTAACGCAAGTGTGGAAAAAATGTTCGTGTTATTATTGTTATTATTATTAGCACCACGTCTTACTACCCGTTCGGGTTATACGCACTAACGCTAATGTGTAATGGTAGGGTGATTGTGAGATGAAATGAAGGACCTACAGTTTAACGTGGAATCCGAACCACGGTGGAGACCTGGCAATGTTCGTGTTAATGTACGAATATTTGTCGTGCATAGCGAGTAACGAACATTGTTCCTTATGAAGATGGTAGACTATACAACACATCAAAGAAGACTAATAATCACCTGAGAGCAATACATCCACGGATACAGAATATAGAGTTTGTGTAGACAGCAGGAGCGGTGGAACTGTGGGGGATTCTGCCCCCCTGCAAATAATTTCAACCTCCCTGGAATAAATTATCTCCCTGGATATTTTCAAATCCTCTGATATTATCAATTATGAAGCTGAGAGATGGCCTTAAATTAAACTCCAAACTACTTCTAGATGCATTCTATTGTCAAAAATTTGCCACAGAAGACCGCTTCAAATAACTACTAGACTAGATGAATCTATCTGGTAGAAAAAGTCGGATGAGGAAAGCTCTAAATAACTTCCAAGGTCATCCAAATTTCAAAAATTTCTAAGAGAGGACAACTCCAAATAGCTTCTAGATGCATATCATTTTGAAGAATTTTTTGGCCTAGCCTAGTTTCTGAAATAATTCAATTTTCAAAATTTTGTCGGTGAAAGACCACTTCAAAGACTATCTTCAAGAGGTATCTAATTATCGTAAAATATTAAGGTGAGGATCACTATAAATAGCTTTAAGGGGCATCCAAATTTGAAAAATTCCTAGGTGAGGAACACAAATGGCTTATGAAAGAATCTAATTTAAAAAACCGTGAACCATTTTTCAAAAACTTGCTGCAGGAAGGCCACTCCATATAGTTTATAAAAACTATTTGATTTAAAAAAATTGGAGAGGATGACCACGGTTTAAAACATACATAAGATCAAATATCAATGAGAAACTATTAAATGGCTTTAAATATAAATCTACATTGTAAGTAACTATGTTATTTATAATTATGACCCCCCCCCCTTATTAAAATGATCTGGATCCGCCCCTGAAACAAAACTGTAGAACCTTTTTACGAGGCCGGATATTCCACATTTAATTTGAGATTTTTTTTTCCTATGAGTTTCATTAGCCAATTAAGTTATATTAATTACGCTAGGAGAATGGGATAAGGAAGGTATTATTTAAAGAAAATTAACCAGAACTTGCATGGATGGAGAGCGGGTAAGCCATTAGGAAATCCTTAGTGTACCCAGCATTTGATCTCCACCTCCACATCAGCGTTAAACCAGACTAAATGAGCCTGACATTTAGACTGCGTGCCCACCGGTGTGGGTTGAAAGAATTTTCTTATCACGTTTCAACTACCCCCAATGACGTCAATCTACAATTACATCATACCAAACTGTTGGCGAAGATAGTTCCAACATATGTGGATGGAGGGTGTCATGTGGTCTGCACAACGAACCCTCCGGCCGTTGATCTCAGTTTTCTATAGCAGAGCCGACTACTTTTTTTCATTCAAGTAGCTCGTTTGTCCTCACGAGGCTGAGTTGACCCCGGTCCAGACCCAATGTTTTACAGAAAATATTGAAGCACCTGGAATTGAACCCAAGACCTCAGGATCAATAGCCAAGAACTCCAACCACTAGACTATAGAGGCGGTCATTTCAACCATAGCGATTATCTTTATATTAAGTGGTATCATTGAAATTAGGTCTAACCCTCCCCCTCCAAACTACCCGCACAATCCAAGATGGCGGTGACGCTAGTACTTCTTTTTCCCGCTAGGTCTAGATAAACCTTCCTAGGACCCCTGTTTTGTTTTTTTGTCCTCCACGACTGGAAGAATTGGGGTAAAGGGTGCTTTTGAGGTGTCAAAACACGAGTAATAGGGGTGGTAGTGTGTGTTAGGTAGGGTAAGACACCCCAACATTGGGGTACACTCTTTTATGATGACACTAGACTCACCGATAAAGTGCCAGTGAGTGGATTAATAGGACTTAGATCCTAGCCGTTTGAAAATAAAATGTGATGGTTGTATAAAAAATATATTAACATAAAAAATATCAACATTTTACACTCTTGTAGTAGTACAGTACGGTGCTTCTCAAATTTTATTTTTATTTGTTCACACTATACACAAAAAAATACACTTATTTGTCAAACCTTAAACAAACATTCTGGCATTCCCCCCCCCCCCCCCCGTTTCTTCACCCTAACAGGAAAACACCTTTCTTTTTATTTTATTTTTCATTTTGAAAAGAATGTCTTGTGTAATATTAACATCTGTCATATTTTTAAGTTATGACAAGCGTAGATTTGAACCAAGGGGGTGGGGGGGGGGGTAAAAAAAACAACCAAAAATCAACAATAACCAGTTGTGGTAACCTAACACCAAATCTTTTTATAAATGTGTTATTTAGTTTTATTCAGAGTTCGGCATGTATAATGTTTGCAAGAGTTGTTTATTTCGAAATTTGGTGGGCTTATCGTTGTGAAATGGAATTGAGAGTAATCTACCAAAATAGCTTCAAGGGGAAGGATTGACAGCACAAACATCTTCTTCTAGACACATTTAAAAACAAAACAACAAAAAAACATTGCCAAACGATGTTACCAATCATTACTAAACACCATAAAACATCTAAACGTGTTTAATATTCTAAGATAATTTGAGTCATTGTTCTACATACTCTTCAGCAATTCCTCACATAAATTATTTTATCATTCGTTGAACATAGCAATTTGATTTTTATGAACTATAAACTAACTTATCCTAATCTTTAATTTGTTAAGAGAGCACAAATAACCTAATTTGGAAAAAAAAAATTGTATGTGAAAAAATTTACTAATCAGCGTTGTTAATCACATCTATACTTATAAAATAACATGTCCTGACTGACTGACTGACTGATTCATCATCGCCGAGCGCAAACTATCAGGCTACAAGCATGAAATGCGGACTGTATATTCATTTTGTTATGTAGGCACCCACTAAGAAAGGATTTTAGAAAATTCCACCCCAAAGGGGTCAAAATAGGGGATGATAATAGTATGAAATATGTATGAAAGTCCGTCATTTTGAAAGTTACATAAATAAAATTTTGTATTTCGGTTATTGACGTAAAACAAATAAATACGTGTTTCAGGAATTTTGGAAATTTTATTTAATAAGGGATGAAAAAGGGGGTGAAAGTTTGTATCGGACTTGCATTATTTTTGATCTGAGGTCAAGTTATGGTCATCAACGTAACGTAATATTTTAAATTAATCTGTAAATACATATGTATATTTTCGTATTTGTATATAATCAACTTCCACGCGAGCAAAGCCGCGGGCAACAGCTATCTAGTTAAATATATAACCTAACTTTTAATTGTCAGAAATGGAAAGATTAGGTTAAATATAAACCATGACACAAGTAGTTTAATGGTTGTTATCACTTAACCTTATGTTAACCTCCTAACCAATAGAATAACGTCACATTATAAGATTGGGCCTTAATATTGATACGTAAAATGTTCTGTTGTGTTTAATATGATTAACAGCACCCAAGGTGAGACACACAAGGATATTTAAAAAAAATATATATCTGAAGGATCCAGGAGGAAAAAGGGGGTGAAAGACTGGTATTAATTCAAATTGAGCTTATGCTTTCCTCTATTGGACAATCATGTAACCTTTTTTAATGCAATTATGGTTGTGCACTTATGGTTTAAACAGGAATCTGACAAATTTAAATTAATTTTAAAAAAATAATAGTTTTACTGGGGCCCTTATGAGGTATCAGATTTTTAAGTGGCTGTCCTGAAAAATGTGTGTAATGTGACTACTCAAATGAATTATATTTTATTAGTAAACAAGTTCAAAGTTAATAAAATAAAATATAAGAAACAGTTATATGTGATAATGATTGCTTAGTATTTATGTCAACACAATGTGTTTTTCTGTACCTTATAAATAATTACAGTACATACAGTAGACCTCCAATTATCCGGATTAATTAGTGCCGGACATGATACGGATATGCAGAAACGCAGATAGTTGAATTAATCATTTAATTAAGGCAATGTTTCGAAAAATAACCGCAAAATTTTCTCTAAAAATAACTTATTTTTGTTGTTTTTGTAATAATACAGAGAAGTGGAAACACATTATAATACTGTAGTAAAAAAAAATTCAACTGTTGCCTAATTTAAAATTCATGAAAATACTGTATTCTCTCGATTAATACGAACAGGCTTCGGTCTCAATTAGTTCGGATTAACGAGCTCGGGCGCCGAGGACGGGGAAATTGAGGTTCGAATCTCGGTTGGGTGAACTGGGGGTGGTTTTTCCTAAATGGTTTTCCACTCTCCCTCCACGCAAATGCGGGTTCACTTCCTCTAATTCAACCTTCCCAATTCCTAATCAATCAGCGTAATTAGTACTTAAAGCGTATAACCCGAATGGATAGTAAGACGCGGTGCTAAATAATAATAATAATAATAATAGTTCGAATTAACAAGGTTCGAATTAATTTAGTCACTCCTAGGTAATGAACCGGTGTCTCCTAAGACATTGTTCGGCTTCCCTGACCACTCAGCTCCGTGTCTGGATGACAGCTGTTAGAATCGGATGGAAGATAGATATATTCTAGGAACAGCGTCTTGTGGAAGTGAACGAGAGTCTCCGTTATTTTGGTTGAGGGATGTTTTGTCAGACTTGTTGTGAGGGTTGAAAAGTGAACATGTCTTATCATCCCCATCTTCAAGGACGGGTGGAAAGTGTAGGGGAGGCTTACCAACATGAAGGGGAGATGTTTTCCTTTATTTCCTTTTGTGTTTTACAGGCGCTTGGCAGTTAAAGTGGCATGTAAGGAAACGCGAATTATTAAGATATATTTTTAAAACAAATAACTTTTTTTAGGCAAAAGAATTAATAACTTATTGTTCCAATAGAAATATTTAGGTTAATTTTCTACAGGTAGTAGTATCGAAATTTTCTGGATATTTTTCATGAACATAAAGGAATTAAAACATGAGCTTTTCTCCTCGTGACCCAGGCCGCCACCGTGGTTCGGATTCCACGTTAAACTGTAGGTCCTTCATTTCATCTCACAATCACCCTATCATTACACATGAGCGTAAGTGCGTATAACCCGAACGGTTAGTAAGACGCGGTGCTAATAAATAAATCTTCTCCTCGTGACAAAGTAGAGCTTTAGAATGTTTCGAGGCTAAGTATAGTCAGTTAAAACTATCCCTGTGATATGTTCCTCCACTCTGTCCCCATTTGACCAGTCATACATAAGCTTTATTTTATACACCTCACATGGGAATGTATGTTTGTTGATATCCGACAAATGAGTGTTCTACTGAGTGATGAGAACAATTCACAGGTACAGTTTAAACTAACTCTGCTTACCCTGGCAACACTCCACGACATGACACTGTCAATGAGTGTTCTACTGAGTGATGAGAACAATTCACAGGTACAGTTTAAACTAACTCTGCTTACCCTGGCAACACTCCACGACATGACACTGTCAATGAGTGTTCTACTGAGTGATGAGAACAATTCACAGGTACAGTTTAAACTAGCTCTGCTTACCCTGGTAACACTACACGACAAGACACTGTCAATGAGTGTTCTTCTGAGTGATGAGAACAATTCACAGGTACAGTTTAAACTAACTCTGCTTACCCTGGCAACTCTCAACTACACTACTCTGTGTGCGGTCTCTAGTTCCTGCTGGATAGTAGTTGTGACGAGCTAATTAACTTTGAGGAGGTCCCGATCCGAGGACCCTCACATCACTGGAGAGAATGAACATATGTCCGGGGTGTTGGGGGGGAGGGGTTGTAATCCTAGAACCCCTCTCTCCTTCTTCCCACACAGGTTTGGTCCATCACTTTCCCCCCCCCCGCCCTGCTCCCCCCTTAATTCGAGACTCCGCCAGACTCGTTTCAATCCGACAACAAAAAGAGGGAGTTTTGACCGTGGTCGAGTGCTTGAAGGAGTAACCTCAGGAGCTTAGCAAGCACCTCTGGGAGACTCCTCCGATAACACATCTGGCTGGATCTAGGGGATGAGGAGCTCATTTCTTGTAGCACCGCATCTTACTACCCGTTCATGGTAAACTAATCAAGTTAATGTGATAGGTATGAGGAAGTTTAAATTTGATAAGAAGTGCACCCGAATTTGCATGAATAGATAGTGGAAAACTATTTTGGAAAAAACACCCTTAGTACATCCAACTGAGATTCGAACTTCGATCCCCAGTCTAGTCTACTGGCGAGAGTAGCGCGTTAGACCACGTGACCACCGAAGCGAATAAGTGTCTTGTTGACATCGAGAAAAGTTTATATACCTATCCTACTTTCACGTGTTCATACGTCAAGATATGTGATTTTAAGTTGTCTTTTTATTAAATAAAATGCTATCGATGTTGACTGCAATAAAATGTGTTTGAATTTTTAAATCTTAAAGTTGAGTACTTAGCCAGAGGTCCCGAGTTCAATTCCTGACTAGGTTAATTATTTATTATTTGAGAATTATCACTTTGGGAAAAGCTTGTGTTGAGTCTGTTTGTAAGTCATGATGAGATATAATCAATTTAAGTTATTTGGAAAGCGATGCGTGATGACACTAACTAAAAGTACCAAAGTCAAACACCAAAATCAATCGGATTACATAGATTATTTGTTTTTTAAGTGCTAAATGCCGTACTGTCGGTTAGAGAAACAGGTAACTTACCATAATATAAAAGCAAAGGATGAGGAAGGTTTTTTAAAGTGAATTTATTCCCTCACCCATTCCACCTCCCCTCGCCCTTCTGAGAAGAGGTTTGTTGAAATAACAATTTGGAAAATAAAGTAAAGCTGACCGAAATATGAATTGAACCCTAATATGTGGTCTTTGCAATGCCGTTTGTCTGTGTGTCTGTTTCAACTTGAAATTAAAAGTAGTTTAATAAAGGATAAAAAGAGAAAAACTCGATTTTCTCAAATCGGATCTAACGATTTTGATTAAAATTCGTAGTTAGGCGTTGATTAAGATTATAAATAAACTGACTATTTTCATTTTACCATGAAAATGACTTTTAGAGTTCTTTACAGAAGCTGAAATTTCCGTATCTCCGCAACTATTTGAGATACTAAATAATTTATCATTGCAAAATTGTAGTACTATTAAAAATAAAAAACTTTTATATGAAATATATTTTTATAAATTCAACAGTTTCTGAGATATTGGCAAATATATTAATACAATTTTGTGAGCTTTAGATGTAAAGAGATACTACTTAAGTTTTAACGCAATAATTCACCAATGCCATAGAGTAAATAAATATAAGTCTCTAAAAGTTTATGTTGTTTTTACTTAAACCTCTTAGGAGAAATATTTATACAACAATGACCTATATCCATTTTGGACTCAATAGTCAATATTTACATTTTGTATTGGTCAAAATTTATAAATGAGGAATTTAATAGAAATGCGATGACATGAAGATGTGCAACACCTAATAAAAGGTCGAAAATGTTAACCGGAATTCAGAATTTTAATACGAAGTTTTGGACCTTGTTGACCCAATATTGATTTTTTTTTATCGAACCAAACATATAAATGAGGACATTAATTCTTTAAAAATAAAACTATAACATTTAAAACTAGGACCCAAAACAATTTTTACATAAGTATAGTGCAAATTATGCTTGGGTTTGCTAGTGTATATTATTTTGTTTCACATATATTAAGAGCTTTGAGTAGATATCTCTATTTTCAAACAATAGAGCGAGAAAGTCCGTGCGGAGTTCCGTACCATTATATAATTTTTGATAAATAGATGATAGTAAGCTCTTTATGTCCGTTAAAATATATTCCACTACAATGAATAAAACTATTTATTTTATTCGGGGACTTTCCACGGTTCCTACAATTCCCAGTTTTAATACGATGTTCTAATAATACAAACGACGAACTAAACACCCTAACCGAACCTAGGCTACTTAAAACAGTATCCACTTATTTAGCCCACTTCATCAAACATAATCTCCACGAAGCGTTACAATATATATTTGTTACTTTAACATTATTGTTTATTTTACTCAACTGTGAACGTTTTACCAAAGGCAAAATTCACTAATCCAAAGTGAAATATTTTGTTTCAAACAGTCATATTTTTTTTTTTGTATTATTTTAAAAAGCACTGGCCGACCAACCAAAAATATCAGCGTAAAGGATTTTAAAACATTACAAAAAATAATAATATTAATTAATCACTAAATAAGCGAGACAGTAGTTTTTTGAAATTGTTTTTAGGTCGTAGAGTTTACAAATAAAATAAAATAGAATACAGAAGGCAAGGGACCTACGTTAAAAAATAAGGGGGGGGGATAAGTGGATGTTCGGGGGTGGGGGTGGGAGGGGGATAGGACGTTTTAAAAACACGCACACAAACACGTTAACTTTATCCCCAACATTGTGAATGTGTTTTTTTATATAGCGATGCATAGAAAAACAGGGTAAAAAAAACAGTAGCTTATGACAACCTACCCTTTTATAAGGGTAGTATAGGTAGGGGGTGTTGGTTAGCGGAAAGAGATTAAACCAGTGGTGCTTGTGATGTGGTGTTAATACTGAACACAGGGTTGCCAATCATACGGCCTCAAACTAAATCCTCTTATCGTTCGGGAAACCTTTCCCCCTCTCTACGCGCAGCTTTCGCCAAAAACCAACTCCATAGCGAAACAGTCGAGCGTCGGATTAGATTTCCCTAACCTACCCAGGGCTACCACACGAACCTGATGAAATCCCCCCCCCCCTTCCTTCAATCCCCTCCCTTTGTCTTCCAAGGAGAGAATTCCCCGTAGTGTTGCACTTACAGTGGTTTATAGAACGTGTTTTGCGGTAGTCAATTATCAAGGGGGATAATTCTAGATTAACAGAGGATAGCTAGATGGAGATATATAGAAGGATAGATATATGAAGATATATATAGGATAGCTAAATGGAAATATGTATGTATATAGAAGGATATATAGATGAATATATAGATAGAGCAATAGCTAGATAGTAGGTGACCTGGTGGTCCAGGGGTAAGGTGTCAGACTTCTATGCTGGCGGCCGGGGTTCAATCCTCGGTCCCAGCAAAGATTTATCTGATTGCCAAACCCTTCCTTCACCTCTGACAAGACATCTTGTGAATGTGGGGAATGCCAGGTCGCCACCGTGGTTCGGATTCCACGTTAAACTGTAGGTCCTTCATTTCATCTCACAATCACCCTACCATTACACATTAGCGTAAGTGCGTATAACCCGAATGGGTAGTAAGACGCGGTGCTAATAATAATAATAATAGCTAGATAAATATGTATGTGTATATATAAGGGTGGATAGATGAAGAGATATATATGTATATATATATGAGGATATATATAAAAATAAGGATATCTAGATGGAGATTTATAAATAGATAGAAGGATAGCTAGAAGGATATATATAAAGTTTTAGACCTACAGATGGAAATATATAGATGAGGTATGGTGCTATATAGATAGAGGGATAGGTAGGTAGATGGAGGGATGGATTTAGATTAATAGTGTTATGTAATATAAATAGATATATAGCTTATACTAGCTAGAGGAATAGCTAGACGAATAAAGGGGCAGGACACGACACTTTCTTGTATAGTTCTATATTTCAAAATGAATAGCACATGGTTTTGCGTATGAATATGAAATTGACTTAATGGCTTTTTTTCCCCCCTAATTCTCAGTTAAGTTTAGCATTCTCCAACCCCCAAAAGCCCAAAAAAAGAAATTTTGGCTGGGTAAATGGTAAATAACCCTTGTTTACGACAGTTTCGTGGACGTACCGGAATATATAGGATCATATTTCTAGACGAAATGTAAAACCTAATCTGCTAGTGATTTGAGGGAGAAAAGGGACAACTCGTTCACTTACCAGCTTCGCGGTATTTTGTGGCGTGACATCTGTTACCATATTTGGTGCATCTTTTGTGCTGAATATACTTTGAATAGGCAGACAGTTTAATGTTCACTGAACTGGTCACCCAATGGCTAAATAATGTTATAATAATGGAAACTGGTTAAAATAAAGGAAAATAAAAAATAAAATAATAAGTGCAAATTTAATGAATAAAGGCCACCTAAAGAATGAGGCAAAAATGTGGGAAGAATCCAATGCACAAAAATGACATCTTTCTTCTTTATTATTACTATTATTATTATTATTATCATCATCACCATGTCTTACTACCCGTTCGGGTTATACGCACTTACGCTCATGTGTAATGGTAGGGTGATTGTGAGATGAAATGGAGGACCTACAGTTTAACGTGGAATCCGAACCACGGTGGAGGCCTGGCATTCCCCACATTCACAAGTTGTGATTAATACACGTCTTGTCAGAGGTGAAGGAAGGGTTTGGCAATCAGATAAATCTGTACCGGAACCGAGGATTGAACCCCAGACCCCCAGCACAAAAGTCCGACACTTTACCCCTAGACAACATGTCACCATCTTCTTTAGTAGAAATAGTCAAAAATACATTTATATAGTAAATTTAAAATATTACTCAAATTGTGTTAAATTATATGTTCAAACGTGTTTGTTGACTATATCTATTATAGAGGATGGAAGAAAGCACGTTTTCACCTCTGTACGTTGGAGTCTCGCCATATTTTACCTCTCTCCCTATTTGGGTTTTCTTTTTAAATTTACACTTTTCAGGTTATTTCTCCTTTTTATTCATTTTTAACAATTTGCACTATAGACTAAAATTAAATAGAGAGGAAGACAGAGATATTGCTATGACGTCATTGAATAAGTAATAGCACGTGCATCGGACTCTCACGAATAATTATTCATTTAATTATACACGAAATAAAACTAATAATTTCAAAACTTCAACCCACTTCGGGGTAGAATAGTCTAAGCCATCAGTCTCTCTGTAGACTGGACTGTCGATGACGGATAGATTAGGGTTCGAATCCCTGTCGGATATACTGAGGGTGTTTTTGATAAAATATTTTCCACTCTCTCACCAAGAAAATGTAGGTGCACTCCCTTTAAGTTAAAACTTTTTTATCCCTAACATATTAGTGTAATTAGTACATGTGTGTATAGCCCGAACGGGTATTAAGATTTGGTGACAAAAAATTGTTTATTAATAAACTACAATCAAATGGTTTGTTAACATTAACGAACAAACGTACTTATTTAATATGTAATACATTCCCAGATAACCTATTATATCTATTTTAAACAAAATATTTAAAGCCATTTTTTAAATATTTCAAAATTTTAAAGATAAGTCATCAGTAAGTTATCATCGAATCTAGTTTTAGGGGTAAAGTGTTCGCCTTAAGATCCATTGTTCGTGGTTCAAATCCAGCAGAGGTCAATGGATTTTTCTCGAGCGATAAAAATCCGTAGCACAACTTCCTAAGGAGGGGAAATAAAGCCATCGGTCCCATGTCAATTCTGGATTGTAAAATAACCCTGAAAGGTATATGAAAATACCTTTCCGGTAAGATTTGAAGGCCCTTTCACTATCGCTCTTAGAAACTCTCGTGTGCTGATATAAATAATTGGTTCAGAAAGTGCATGTTAAATACCAAAAATATATAAAGTTTTATATAAAAAGTACCAAATAAAACATTAACACGATAACTTATACATTTTGTATACAATCTTTAGGGCCATTCTCGAAATATTTGTAATTTTTCTAAATCCATCATATGTAAAACCACCCTTAATTAGGGCTGCTAAACAAAATCACAAGAAGCCCTTGGCGTATTACAATATACCGTACCATCAAAATATCACGTTTAGGAAGTGACATTTATCAAAAAGTTTCGGCTGTAGCCTGATTCAATGGCCGCATAGTCTAAGATTTCACTCTCATGTTAGATTATACTGTCTACGACAGGGAGATAGGGGTTTGAACCCCGGTCGGTTCTATTGAGGGAGTTTTTCCTAAATGGTTTTACACTCTCCTTCCACTCAAATGCGGATAGATGATAGATTACCTCTGACCTTCCTCATCCTTAATCCATTTAATGCTAGCCTGCCTAATTTACAACTATACTATTGTAATCTTGTCGACTTTCTTAGGTTACAATTTCTTTTAGGTTGTAAGTTATATATCGCAAGATCTTCTTTTATCGCCGCGTCTTACAAACCTTTCGGTTTATACGCTTATGGTAGGGTGGGGCTATTTGGGTCATTTCAACTTTAATTTAAGTTTTTACCTATAAGATGCTTGCAAAACTTTAAACAGGTATTTATATCTTTATTCATAACTTCTGAACCATACCTAGTAATAGTTTTTTTGAAAAAAAAAATCTAAGTAGGTTATAATTAATAAAGAACACTATCAAGTAGAAATAACATTTTAGTAAAAACGTGGGGCTATTTGGATCAGGAATGGGGTTATTTGAATCACATATTTATTTTTATATTTTACCATGAGTATAGCCATTTTAAATTTTTTTATTGAAAGTGTCTACTACTAGATGCAAAAAAAATGTTTATATGCATTTTCCACACTTAAACTGTTTTTTCCAAAGGCCCCGACACATGCGTCATGAAACCACAATTTGCAGGTTTGACACCTAATACAGTCTCCATTTCCACTTGAATTTTTGTCAAGATAAGTAATTTTACAAAAACAACATGATGTATTTTCTTCTTATTCTTCTTCATCGTCAAAAATATTATCGATATTATAGTCTTCATCTGAGTTGCTGGGTGTATCGAACTCAGATAAAATAAGTATTTTAGGCTTCTTAGAGACTCGGTATTTCAAGGTCATACCAGTGTCACATGGAGTTTCCGGTTCTCCTAAAGTCCTATCTGCAATAAAGGTGTGGGAAGGAAGAAACTTTTCTCCGGGCATTTTATCGCAAATGTAAGGGAATATCCCTGTACATTCAACACCTTTGACCGCATTCCCAACAGTTGCTCCTTTGATCCAAGCAGCATTTAGCTGGTTAATTTGGTGATTGAACTTTTTGTTTTTTTTTGAATGAATGAATGAATTAGTTTCTTGATGATAAAAAGGTTTAAGCGATAAATAATAATTAATGGTATATTCTAAAAATAAATAAAAACGCAAGAAAATAATGATCCAAATAGCCCCTTGAAAAATGATTCAAATAGCCCCAGAAGCAAACTATTTTTCAATATAAAATAACTCTATTGTTTCCCAATAGAATACGCTCAAACTTCTTGGTGATAAGCCCAGAAGAAATTAGCTATGGGCTAAAAAAAATTACTTCGAAAACAACAACTATAAGAAGGTAACCCTTACAACGCAAAGACAATTATTTATATCACTAGGAAAAGTATGTCCATCTCACTTCTATTGATCTTGTAAAACAATTTTTTCAGCTATTTAAACGTTTAAAAATTATAATTTTTTCATACAAATTTACAGCCAGTAGATCATTAAGTAAATTAGAAGAACTAGACATAAAATAATATGTGCAGAATAACTGCGCAGTAGCTTGAATCCTTATTTTGGTTCAAATAGCCCCTTGATCCAAATAGCACCGCCCTACCATATGCACTAATTACGCCAATGGTTTGAAGGATTAGAAAGGTTATATTTAGAGAGAGGGAGGTAGAGTGGAAAACCATTCTGGAAAAACTATCCTCGGTACACCCAGGGATGTAAAGTTCCTCCGCGGAGATAATTAGTCCGATAATGGTGGTCGAGTTCCTTCACGACACCTCAAGGACTGGATCTTCGCACAGTAAATTACAAAATTAAATAAGAATGAAATTCGTTAACGCATGAAAAGTTAGGTTAAGTTATGTTAAGTTAGGTTGGGTAAAAACCATAAGTATATGTAGAAATTAACCAACTATACTTATAATCCATTCCTTCAGGTTTTGTGAAGGAACTCAACCCTCCTCCCCTCCTTTCCCCCCCAAATCACCAAGGGGAGGAACTCGAAAACGCCCGTACACCCGACCGAGATTCGAAACCCAATCTCCCCGTCATGGGCAGTCTAGTCTACTGCGAGAGTAACGCCTTAGACCATATGTCCACAGAAGCCTGTTGATATCGCAAGTTGTAAACATAATTAACCACACGGGTTGTCGATATTGCAAACGGTGACCTGGTGGTCTAGGGTTAAGGTGTCGGACTTCTGTGCTGGCGGCCGGGGTTCAATCCTCGGTCCCGGCACACATTTATCTGATTGCCAAACTCTTCCTTCACCTCTGACAAGACATCTTGTGAATGTGGGGAATGCCAGGCCTCCACCGTGGTTCTGATTCCACGTTAAACTGTAGGTCCTTCATTTCATCTCACAATCACCTTACCATTACACATTAGCGTAAGTGCGTATAACCCGAACGGGTAGTAAGACGCGATGCTAAATAATAAAATAAAATAAAAATGTTAATTGAAATTATAAAAAGTATTAGCTTATTAGTAATTACATAATGATTATATTTATAAAAAAAACCTAAGCTCCATTTAATTCGATGACCAAAGTCCCTGAATCCACGTCTCAACACTTTCAATTATTATGTTTCTATTATTTTTGAAGGGGGGAAGGGGGGAGTTAGGTCACTCAAGCTTTGGTTTACTTCTATAGATCTCTCCATTTATTCCTCGTTTAGCCACTCAGTATCTTCATGGCTGCCCAAAGTCCGAGAGGCTTGCGATGCGTCCTCCCTCAATTTTGCTCGTCTTTCTCTATCGTCTTACATAAGCATTGTTCTGACCCCCTCCCCCCCTGTCAGCAAAAATAAGCAAAGCTCGAACTATCCCTCACCCCCACCCCCAAAGTGCTTACATGGGTAATACTTGAACATCCCCTAAGGTGCAGACAAAGTCTGTGCAAGGAACTGAATGGGGGGAGACTAGCAAGTTATAGGGGAAGGAGATTTCTATTAATTAGCTTTTATTTCATTTCCACTCTCTCCCCCCCCCCCCCTCCCCGTGGTGGTGTACAAGTAGATTGTTTCCACATGGAGGCTCCGTTTCTCACTGTCTGTCGAGATCTCGAGCATCCAAAAGATCGATATTACTCCACGTGTGTGTGCTTAGGGCGAACTAGGGAGTGCTTCCAGGGTAGACAGAGATTGTTAAGACAGTACCGTGAGACGTTCCCCCCTCCCCCTCCAACCCTCTATTTATGTACTCATTTGACCAATCTTACATACTCTCTGCTCTACATATAGTCCGATTTTCATAATAAGAACCTTATTGGTCAGCTATAAAAGTTACTAGCTTCACGTATTAATACGCCAAGCCATGTGATATGCATCTGTAAATTTTGATGGATAGTGTCGATATCAATAAAATAGCACTACTAATATAGTTTTGGTCAATTTTGATTGCAAATAAAGTTTCTATTTTTAAGACCCTTTCTATGAAATTGAACTATACCTCAAATGAGAATGTAGTAATGTATGTTAGTTTATAACTGAACTGACCAATAAGCGTTCTACTGAGTGATGAGAACAATTCACAGGTACAGTTTAAACTAACTCTGCTTACCCTGACAACACTACACGACACGACACTGACAATGAGTGTTCTACTTAGTGATGAGAACAATTCACAGGTACAGTTTAAAATAACTCTGCTTACCTTGGCAACACTCCACAACACGACACTGCTGTCTATGAGTGTTCTACTGAGTGATGAGAACAATTCACAGGTACAGTTTAAACTAACTCTGCTTACCCTGGCAACACTCCACGACACGACACTGTTAATAAGTGTTTTACTGGGATTCAAATTACAATATTGTAATGGTAGTGAGGATGTTGGAGTACATGAGATAGTAGAGGAAGCAAGACAGAGATGGTAGTGGACATGTAATGAGGATGTAGGAGTACATGAGATAATATAGAAAGAAAGGCTGAGATTGTATATTTATGTAATAAGGATGGATAAGGAGATAATACTAAAAAGAACGAAGAGATGAAGAATGTAGGAAAAATAACACAAGGGAGAGCGATAAAGAGATGTATAGGCCTAACATAAAGTGTGCAAGTGAGAGGAGGAAGAATAGGGGAAGGACAGAGGGGAAATAAGGCATTTTACTAAGATGACACGGCCAGTCCAAGATTAAATTTCTTTCGTTTCAACTTCGACACCAACAATATATCATCGAAAAATGTCAAGGAATAAGTAAACTTGGATATATCATGGACATATTAGCGATGTTTCACTAAATACGATCAACATATATATTCAATCTTCCCCGTGGTGTAGTGGTCAGTGCACCTAGCTATAAACCTAGGGTTTCCGGGCTTGATTCCCGGCTGGTATCTTGGGTATTTTCCCCGAAAGGGCATTTACCCCAACGGTCACTAGGGTTTGGTTATTTAGGTTTAAGTTAGGTTGTAAGTGCTTCAACTGGTTCGAAAACCTCACACTCACTATCATCATCGCCTCAAATAATTGGAGACACGGAAAAAGCCTCCGCGGAAAGAATGTACCATTAGTACATTCGGGCGTTCCCTGGACAACGTTATATTGGTACTACCACGAGGGATGTAGCCCGGATGTATGTATAGTACATCCGGGCTACTTCACTCATAGACTTGTGAGTATATATATATATATAATATATATGACTTATCAGATTATTATTATTATTATTATTATTAGGTGTTTGTCTTACGACAGGTCCATTCCTTTTGTCAGTGAAACTTGACCACCAATGCACCCTGTCCTCTGCCTCCTCCTTCGGCTCCCAAATTTCTTCTTTCCTTCAAGTCATCCAATATTTGAATCTCCTCTTCCTAAGCTCCTCTTTCCCTCAACCTATCCTTCTATGACGTCGTACAGAAGACAGTTCCTCCTAAAGATGTGCCCGATCCAGTTTGCTTTGTACTAAAGCATCATATCTAAAATGGGTCTCTTCTGATGAGTTCTTCATTTATCACCCTGTATATCCAACTGATCTTCTCAAGTCTTTCCAGCACCATATTTCAAAGCTCTCCAAGTAGTTATCATCCGTCTTCCTGAGAGTCCAAGTTTCCGCGCCAAACACGATGGTCAAGTAACATTTATTCAGTTCCAAACTAAGCTTGCTGGTCAGCAATAACCTCTTCTTGTTGAAAGTTTCCTTGTAAATGATTATCCTCGACCTAATTTCCTTGGTTCCTTTATCAGTAGACTTCCCGGGTACTTTAACTGCTATTGTATGCTATTATATTTAATTCAGATAATATGAGAACATAAAATAAAATGTAGGTCAGGCCTACTTGGGTTTATTTCTCGAAATTTTTCTTTAGTTACAATCAAGTTTTTTTTTTATAAAAAGAGCCTTCATTATATCCTATAAAATATGACATTTGATAACATTTTACTATTTAATTATTATTGTATATTTTATAGGTATTGATAATTAATATCAAAAGGGACAGCTGCAGATCACATGATTTGACGTATTAATACATGAAAGTAAATTTAGTAACTTATCTAGCTGTCAGATATCCTTCCTATGAATAATGAACTGTGAATGCTTTTAATGGATAGTTTAAATATTAAAAGTATAGTTTTATGTGACAACAAGAATTTTATCAGTCGACTTAACTTTGGTCCACTTGTTTCAAATCTTGCTTCAACTTCGCGTTTAAAAAGTGATCTTCTCAAAACCTTCCCATTTTAAGCTATAGTAAGTAGTTAAAGACCTATATATATTTCACAGATTAGCTTAACTTCCCTAATCAAACAAAACCTCTGCCATGAATATATATTTTTTTAAACCTAATGTGGTTTCGTCTTTAGAAACATGTTTTCAAAACTTTTTGACGTGTAGACCCCTAAATAGCTCCTTTTTCTAAGTCATATAGACATGCAAGTAGAGAAATAAAGTATCTATTGTGGGGTAAGTAAGGGCAGTCCGTAAGCTGTTTGTAAGGGTGAGAGAGAGAGAGAAAAAAAAAACTGTATACAAAATAAATAAAAGCTTGACTAAATAAAGAGAAGTGTCGCCATGCCATGTCTGTGCTCCGATATTTCCCCTCTCTTCCCTTCAAACATAAGAGAAAGAGAGAGAGAAAGAAGTAGGTCTCAATTACCCCTACTTCCCCCTCACGCCGCTAGAGAGCTTCCTATTATTCATGGTACAAGTTTCTCGTGGGCTGCGAAGCGCCCCCTATATCCCCTTCCCCCCCTCACTCTATGTAACTTATATCCCCCTTTTACACACATTTGAGCGGCTTTGATTGGCAGCGGGGTGAGGCGGCGGAACAGGCGTCGTCATGGTAACCGAGCCACGACCGGCCAATCATGGAGGAGGGATATTTCCCCTCTTTTCCCCCCAAACATTGTGTTTTTGTTATGAACAGGAAGACTCCTCCCTCCTCATCCTTTTCCCCCTCCCCTCCTGCCTCGTCTCATGATTAGAGGGGTAGTAGAGAAGACAACAAGGTGTGTCGGTGATAAGTCGTGACACGGATAGGGCCATGATCGGTACACTACGATAGCTTTTCGCCTTCCGAAAATATCCGGGGGAGTGGAAAAAAAAAAGAAAAAAAAAGGATAAATAAAAAAAATTACATAGGTCTAGTTAAGGGCTGAAAATAGGCCCTTAATATAAAGTGTAGGCCTACGTGCTAACTAAAAAGAAAAAAAAAGTTTAGGGTTGATATCTTCCAACCCTTGTGACATCCGCGTCGCGACGAAACAACAAGTGTTTACTTGTGTTCTATCTCTCTACGTGTGAGTGTGTTTTGTTTTATATTCCTCCACATGTGTTCCGAAAGATACTTCCGCGTGTGGTTAGATTTAAAATAAAGATCCAGAGAAATAAAAAATTGGAGACGTTTTATCCCCGGCCGGGCGCGGCGCCGGCAACAACGGGTACGTTCCACGCCGCCTACAGGGACTCCGGCGTCGCGAGGATGGCTCTGGGACTAGGGCGCTGGGCGCCTCGGTGCACCACCACCAGGGTCTAGGGACGTCGTCTTCGGCCGCCGCCGCAGCTGCAGCCGCGGCAGTGCTGGGGGCCGTATCGGTCGGCGGCGGGGGTTCGCCCGTAGCGCCGCCACCACCACCTCCCCCGCCCCCCATCATACCCTCTCCGATGTTCGCGCTACCGACGCTCAACTTCACCGTGTCGCAAGTCGCCGCCGTTTGCGAGACGCTGGAGGAGAGCGGAGACATCGAGAGGCTGGCCAGGTTCCTGTGGTCACTCCCGGTCGCCCACCCCAACATCGCCGAGCTCAACAAGAACGAGGCGGTCCTGAGGGCGAGGGCCATCGTCTCGTTCCACAGCGGCAACTTCCGGGACCTTTACACCATCCTGGAGCACCACAAGTTCACCAAGGACTCCCACGGGAAGCTGCAGGCGATGTGGCTGGAGGCGCACTATCAGGAGGCGGAGAAGCTCAGAGGGAGGCCCCTAGGCCCCGTCGACAAGTACCGCGTGAGGAAGAAGTTCCCTCTGCCCAGGACGATCTGGGATGGGGAGCAGAAGACGCACTGTTTCAAGGAGAGGACGAGGAGTCTGCTGAGGGAGTGGTACCTGCAGGATCCGTATCCGAACCCCACCAAGAAGAGGGAGCTGGCACAGGCCACCGGACTGACGCCCACCCAGGTGGGCAACTGGTTCAAGAACCGGCGGCAGAGGGACCGGGCGGCCGCCGCCAAGAACAGGTCAGTCTTGTCCGGCTCACTGGTACCTTCTGGCCACAAGACTAGTCAGGGGCCTTTAGGGAGCAGATAACACGTTCCCCTAGTCAAAGTGGGATGACCACAAAACATACTAACCAGTGTCATGGCGTGGCTTGTCGCCAGGGTAAGCAGAGTTTGTTTTAACAGTACCTGTGAATTGTTCTCATCGCTCATTTAGAACACTAATTGCTCAGGTATAACTAGAAACACATTCACATATTAAGTATGTAGAACAGAGACTACGCATGACTTGTTGGTCAAATGGGAACAATGTGTAGGGAAACATCACAGATACAGTTTCAATAAACTCTGCTTGTACCGGCAACACTTGAAGACGCGCCACTTACACTTAACTATATATTAACTATAAGTAAGTCACACGTTCCCCTTGAAATCTGAGCCCGCTATGTCAGCTGATATCCAATACAATGTAGATTCTTTAAGGTTCGCGGTTAGTACGAAGTTGTGAAAATATTACGGTTGTATTACGGTCTATTGAGTGGAGTTGTCGGACGTCTATCAGACAATATTTGATTAAGGATGGGTGGGATGGCATGCAAGTCGAAATGCGTACTTTTTTTTTCACAGATTATTTTTTAGCATATATAAATCAAATAATGCTTAAGCAGGCCATTCTGTTTAATTTTCCACATATGGTGATATCAACAGTTAATAAATATCTGTCATGAACTTCGCTGAATTAACGAGAACATTTTTAATGAATAGAAAAGAGTTCTTGTTCCAATTCCACTATACCTAGGACAGATATTCAAAACTTGTTGAAAAATCAACAAGAATATTTTAAGCGTATTTACTGAAGCAATAGGCCTGTTTTACATAGTTGGCCAAAAAGGTTTTTTTTTACACAATCCGTAAAAATATTAACCTTCACTAACGTACTTTTTTTTACTCCCCTTCCCCCCCAAAGCACTAGTGATTTCTCGTAACAATTTTTCCCTGTTCATTTAACTTACATGACTCCTACATAGTTGTCCGATTGATAAAAACTCGCTGCTCAATGTAGAGTGATATAAAAATGAATTAATTACTATTGTTTTTTATTTTTTATTCATCTAAGGTATTTAACGTGCACTTTCTGATTGTCTAGTCGACTAGAATTTCTATGAGTGATAGCTAAAGTACCTAACAATTTTGCCGGGAGAGGTATTTTCACATACCTTCCAGGGTTCTTTTACATTTATTTCACAATCAACAAGGCTTTACTTCCCCTACGAAGGAAGTTGTGCTACGGATTTTTATCGCTCAAGAAAAATACATCGACCCCGGCTGGGTTTGAACTAACGAACATTGGATCCTGAGGCGACACTTACCACAAGACAACCGAGTTCTACTGATTAGCTTGTTAACTAAAAGCGTGCAAGAAGCAATCGTTAAACGGAAGGTTCTCACAGGTCTAGCAGGCTAAAATGACAAGTGATTAATTAATGCATAGTACATTTTAATTAGTACAAATATCTTTGATCATTTTAAAAATGTATTTTTAAGAGAGTTCGGTGTCACAAATTAAAAAAACAAACATATTTTTGTATTTAAACATGACAAGAGTATCATTTTTTTTTATTAATTTATTTTATTTAGTTCTGAGCATTCGCCTAATCGCCCAAAATAAAATAGAGCTGTAAACTAATATAAATGTTACATATTTTGTTCCATATAGGCTTAAATTAGACTATAACATTTATAGGGACTATACCAATTTACATTGAGATTGTTAGGATGAGGTGAAATGAAGGTAGTGATTTATTTATATGTGATTAATAAAAAGTTTCCCTGCTAAAATAAATAAAACAATCCCTAAATGTATTTGATTTCATTTTTTTTTTAAATTACACAAATCGTATTGGGCCAGTGCCTAAAGTTCTAATTTATTTACTACGTTTAGGTTAATAATAATTTAATTTCGATTCTATATTATTTAAATACTACCTCAATTATTATTTGCCACATCAAATAGAACACAAACTAGGCATAAATACGTAGCTTCGAACAAAAATAATGAATTATTTTTTCTAAATTATTGTGTTTTTTTGTATAAAAAGTCCATTAATAACTTAGATTGGTCTCAAATCTTTCTAAAATAATACTGGCCATCTGTATTTTAATAATAGAATAATTATTTATTAATAATAAATAGGGCCTGTTAATACGAAAGAATAGCCAAAATGTGAACAATTTTATTATTAATGTATAATAATTATATTTTACGTTAATCCAATAAATAAATGTTAAATAATTCAAACATTAAACATAAAATTAAGATAGTAAAGCATTTAACCAGATACAGAAAAAAAAATGCGTAAGAAAGCCGCAATAATTTTAACGCACTAAAGATATGTATGATATATATAGAGAGGTTTAATTGTGCCAATTGTTTATTAAAGGAAAGAAACATTTTAATCACGGGAAATAAAGGAAGCCAAATGAATAGCTTTTGATAGTCGTCCTTAATATAGCTGAAAAACTATTGTGGGTTCACTAAAAAAAAAAAATATTGTATGATTCTATAAACCTACTATTTTTATAATAATATTGGACTAATTTCCATACGTAGAAATATTTTTACATGCTCGAATTCTTCAAATACATGTTTCCAATTATAATATATTTTATAACAAATCTAACAAATAAGTTAAAATTATACCAATAAATTAGATAGCATAATTCCCCATGGCTGGCTATAATTATTGTCTTAGTCTTATTACATCAATTTGGGGATGTAGAACCCATAAGAAAAGGGTGGTGTTTTGCAGTTATTATAGAAAAAGTTTTTTTGTAAAATAAATCAAATATTTCTCCAGTAGAAACATAAAGTTTAATTTTCATCACGGGATGATATCAACAGTTGTTGAATATTGTCATGAGCATAGCGGCATTAGTTGAGGTACTTTTTAAATAAAGAGGAAAAGTTGTAATTAAATTCCAGGACACCCTTGACAGATATTCAACAACTGTTGATATCATCATGTGAAGAAAATTAAACTCCTGTCTCTACTAGAGTAATATGATATTTATTTTGGCGTAAAAAAACAGTTTTGCTATAAAAACCGTAAAAACACTGCCCTTAATTCCCGTATCCCACATTACCACTTACATTTATTTTGGTCCAATTTGTTTTTAAACATTTTCACTCTTGTGATTCTAAAAAAAATTGTCATATCCAACTAACAAAACACAAACAGTTCTAAACATATAAAATTACAAATTAAACACGTAATTATTTTTATGACAACTAACCAAACAGATATTTAAATAAAATGGTTACTAGGCATCAATTGTTATTTAATGAATGTATTCACTAGATTACCTTTTAAAATTTTGGTTTGTTGAACCTCATTACATTTTTCTAGGCTTGGTGAAACCCTCACATCACGTTGTTAAATATATTATGTAAAATTTAAACTATATGTTTTGCGAACCAGGCGCAAGTTTCTAGTTTTAAAGTGCATTCCGCTCTTGATAAAAAAACCACGAGATAAATTATGTCGAGTGACTGAATGATCTAGTACAAAATATACTATTTAAATTTTGTTTACTATTAAGTATTCTAAACAGGTATGAATCTACAATAGTAGTAGGCATATAGTTGAATCCACAGCGTTGGATAACCGCGTTTGGGACTAGTATACCAGGGACGGATTTTCCTTAGTGGATTCCCACTCTACCTCCACGCAAATTAAACTACATTCCCTATAAATCCTCCCTTTTTATTTTTTAATCCCATTATTGTAAATATGCATATAGCCTGGGTGGATAGTAAGATAGGAGCAGGGAAAATAATTGTTTGAAAATAACTGATTAATAGACTGTTTTATTATTAATATTAATCATTATTATTATGGCTCTTGTTGAAAGCTTTTCAAATCTTAAGAGCCCGTCTCACACCTCGGATAACATCTAACTTAGGTAAGTAACACAGCTCGAACCAGGCATCATTAAGAACCCTTTTCACGCCACGGATAGAACTAACTTGGGTAGATAATACAGCTCGAATCAAACGTCACATCATGGTGCAAAGTTAAGTATTCTACTTAAGAAAACATTGGGACGAATACCAATAAAATCGATTAATCACTTTAAAAAATTCAACAATTAACAGTAGGCCTAACTATTATTAATGAAATTCTATTAATACTATCCCATGCTCATTATTGTCATATGTGGAATTTAGAAAATCGGATTTGGATATGTTTTCTGGTTCAAGTGTAAAAATTTATCTAATTTATTTGCTAATAGACTGCGGAATGGACTCTTAAACCCATGAATTGAAGCTGAACGCTTATTTACGCGACTAAATATATTTCAGTTAATTATAAGCTCATATTAACTCTTAGTTCTTGGGTGAACACCAAACCAGTAGGTTGGAAAGTTTATCGACGCTCTCTTGGAATCGAATCTTGGACCCTTCATATCAATATTAATTTGTTGGGTCCTAACGGAGGATTCCTCTTATCAGATAGAGGCTCAGTATAAGCACGTGGTTAGGTATTCCCAGTCTCGGCCAATCGAGCAGATAATGTGACGTGATTTCGGGGAAGTCCACCCTTTCACAGCGAGAAAAGAGATGAGTTTCATCAGGTGAAGGTATCTCTTGTTTCCTTGGAATGTGCAACAGAGAAAAACCCCAAAAGCTGACAGCGCTAGATTATAACATATTAGTTGGGGGTCGAACTAAATGAAGACAGCGCTCACAAACAAAACAATGTTTAAGATGACAGTGTTTTGTGTCAAGACAACATTACTTTGAAAAAAATAAAGTTATTGAGTAAGACATTTTAAGGTGAAGTGGAAAGAGAACGCAAGAAAAGAAAGACAAGTATTTTTACAGTTTTTATAACGAAATATTTTTGTTGATGAAAAATAAATCAAATCTTTCTCCAGTGGAAACATAGCACACAGGTGATATAACAGTTGTTGAATACCTGTCAAGGTTGTCCTGTAATTTAATGACAACTTTTTCTCTTCATTTAAAAAGTTTCTCATCTAATGCCGCTATCATCATGACAGATATTCAACAACTGTTGATATCACCAGTTGAAGAAAATTAAATTCTATATCTCTACTGGAGAAATATTTTATCTATTTTGGCCAACCATTTTTTTCCCTACAAAAACTGTAAAACATTGCCCTTAACTCGCGTCCCCTACACCCTAACTTAATACTGAGTTGTGCAAATATATTTGGGAATATCTGGTCTAGTGTGGCCAGTGACGTGTTATGTAGTATTGCCAGGGTAAGCAGAGTTAGTTTAAGCTGTACCTGTGAATTGTTCTCATCACTCAGTAGAACTCTTATTGACAGTGTCGTGTCGTGTGGTGTTACCATGGTAAGCAGAGTTAGTTTAAACTGTACCTGTGAATTGTTCTCATCACTCAGTAGAACTCTCATTGACAGTGTCGTGTCGTGGAGTGTTACCAGGGTAAGCAGAGTTAGTTTAAACTGTACCTGTGAATTGTTCTCATCACTCAGTAGAACTCTCATTGACAGTGTCGTGTAGTGGAGTGTTACCAGGGTAAGCAGAGCTAGTTTAAACTGTACCTGTGAATTGTTCTCATCACTCAGTAGAACACTCATTGACATGAGTCGTGGAGTGTTACCAGGGTAAGCAGGTTAGTTTAAACTGTACCTGTGAATTGTTCTCATCACTCAGTAGAACACTCATTACTAGATGATACTATTAACTAACACACATTCACAGTAAAGATGTGTAGAACAGTCTCTACGGGGTTTGGTCAAATTGGGTCTGTGGGGGGGAAACATACCATTGGCACACTTTTAAACTGATTCTGATTTATATGGCAACGATCCACGACACGATATGTGTGTGGTCTCTAGTTTAAGCTACGGTGTGTAGCGGATTGAAAAATTGAGAAAACATTTGGGTATATTATGTGGTAATTTGCAAAACTCAATTTTACGTAAATAACTAATTTTGAAATAAATATAAGTCCTACATTCGTAGTTGCTAAATAATTGAAGCTGAGAAGATTATTTTTAAAGTTTATTTACAGTCATACACATATCAAAGAATACTGGCCACGCCTGGATAATATTACTGACTCATTTGACCCTTTGAAAAAATTAAATTACCGTTTATATTGTACAATATTATATTCTAATCCAGCAAGTAAATTTACTTAAATAATGAGTTAAGAATTACGATTGTAGATTACTCGAGTGTAGATTATTGGTCTGAAGAACCAAAGTCCTGGTTTTAATTACCGTCTCACGTTATAATATTTTGAATTGAAAATCAAATATACTTGAGGAGTTTTTAAATGCATTTGTCGCAAATTTGTCTTCCGACTCTTTTTTCATTCACAGCACCTTCTATAGAACTATTAAATTTATAGCTACGTATGTGCGTTGGTGAAACGTATAAATAATATATATGAAGAAAATTAAATATAAGAAATGCATTTTAATATCTGTATTAATTTTATTAAACCTCACGATATAATTTTGTTGTTAAATTAAGGTGAAAGTGTAAGAGATATAATTTTGTTGTTAAATTAAGGTGAAAGTGTAAGAAATTAAGGTTAGTGTTTTATGAAATTTTTATAGCACAACTTTTTTTTCTTTCTTAAATAAATAAAAGATTGCTCCAGTATAAACATAAAGTAATGAGATTTTTTTTTTAAATGAATGGAAAAAGTTGTCATTAAATTTCAGGACATCCTTGACAGATATACAACCACTGTTGATATCACCAAGTGAAGAACATTAAACTTTAGTGTTTCTACTGGAGAAATATTTTATTTATTATGACCAAAATAACTTTTTCTATAAAAACTGCAAAAACACTTACTTTAGCTCACTTTCTCTATAACTTTACCCTAAATTTTACCATACAGATTGTGTAGAAACTGAATGTATTGCAAATTCAAGATAAAACCTAATGTTTTAAATATAATATTTTCACAACATAAAATACGTAGATATATGTAAACACATTTTTAATAAATAAACATTTTATTTGTCTATTTAAGTTTTACAAACAATAATCATATCATAAAAGATAAAGATCGTTGGCTAACAAAATATGATTTTCGTTGATTATATAGTTATATTACTATTTTATTGATGAATAAAAAATAAAATATTATGAGTAGGCCTATTGCTAATAAATCAGGATGATATTTCATTTGATAATTCACCATCAATTTAACTGCTCAATGGGTTAACACACTTATCATTTAATCTTCAGTGTAGACGCAAGATTATTACTACTAAAACTGTGGGGTGATTATTTTCCAGTTTCAAACAGCGCAAGTAAATTGCCGAAAACAATTTGGCGATCAATCACATAAAAAAACAACAACTGTAGAGCTGTAGTTTAACCCGTCTTTTGCCGGGGAGTATTTCGATACAAATGGACGCATCACGATGAAGGTATGGACATACATTTTAATTGGTTTAATTCAGAATATAAGTAAACAATAAAACGTACAAATATTTTAGACCCCGTATCTCGAAGAATACTAATTTCACCCGCGTATGTAAGCGAATTTTGCCGATCGACAAGTTTAGTTACAATTTATACAACTTGTACAGTATTTAGAATAATTTAAAGTATTCATTTTTAAGAATATAAAATGAAGATAGTATGATAGCGTTTTGTTGATGTAACTTTAGTTTTTTCGTTTACTAATCTAAATTTTTTTTTTTTATATCAATGTATAGCTTGAAAAATATTTACATAGTAGTAGAAATTACATTTAAACAAAATACATTTCCTTGCAAACTGTTCATTAAAGCATATAATTATTTCAATAGCATCAACTATTAATAGCTATGAATCTAATTTTAATTTAATTTTTTTAAACTTCAATCTTGTTGAAAATTTAGTTAGTCCTCGCTAAAATAAAGAATAAACTATACAAGTAAGAAATGATAAAATACATGACGTAGATTTTATTAAATTTGTTATTAAATCATAACAAATAAGTTCTTAAAGCAAATTGGACCTACATCTTACTGTTATATTGTGATATAAAACTATCCTTTGATCATTAATAGACTATACATTATTTGTTTGGGTATTTGGGTAATAAATCCTAAATAATATTATAACTAAGTTTTTTTACGATCTAATTTTTGATTGAATCAAGCTTCAAGGTAATATTATTTAATGGATTCAAATTTTTATTTATGTTTATGTAAAATCTAAATATTGGTTTTATCTTCTTTATAGGATGTCTATGATTATTTAAAAATAATTATTCTGTTTTAAATATCTACATTAAATTAAATATGAAAATAACTATGAACAGATGTAGGCCTAGACTTAGTTCATTGTATATAGACTATCTATTTGTAAGAGCAATACATAGTTAATTAAAACCCTCTATTATTATTCTCATCTATAATTTGTTAAGAATTTGTATATTACATTATTTATCAGATGCTTAAAAATATACAGGGTAGCTTACGTTATAATAATTGAAGTGTTCTGACTTCCCAAAAACTTTTACTTGGAAACTCTTAGCGTACCTTACGTTTTATAGTTTGAAACATTCTTAAAAAAAAGTTTATAAATTAAATTTATCAATAACCAAGCCAACATAAAAATACTTATTTAAAAAAATTAAATTTATTCTAACTTAGCTCTAAACAAAAAATCTTGTCAAATATACCTATTATGTTAAATGATTTCAGAAAAATGTAGCACAATATTAAAAAAACGAGATCTTAGTTTGTAGAATATTATATTATTTTATTGAAATTATTTTTATTTAAAACCATAAACAATTAAAACGTAATCTAAAATATAGATAATGTGTAAATGTGTGATGTGAAGATATCTTTAATTATATTTTAAATATGTTTGGTAAGAATAATAAAATTAATTTATTAGCTAATAGTTTTAAAAGAGCAGGTTTTTATATCACGTATCTTAAGGCTTCTGTTTAATTGTAATCATTATCAGCCTGATTATGAAATAATTGAATCAGTTAATTTATTGATGAATAATTATAAAAGTAGGCCTATAAAGAAATATATTTTATATTGAAGACTGCCACAAGTTATTTTATCTATTTTTGTCAACGCATCTTGTTATACGTTCTGGTTATAGACCTACACACACGAACTAATTACTATAATGTGTTAGGAGTGAGGAAGGCTGAATTTAGAGGGAGGGTAACCGTGTTTGCGAGAAGGAGGGTGGAAAACCGAGGGACCACAGTTCAGAAAATTCAATATTGTCACCATTTTAAGTTAAAGGAGTTAATTTCAAAATCCTTACTATTACATACAGAAAACTAAGATTATATAACCTGCTTTGGTGGCCACATAGTCTAACGCGCTACTCTCACAGTAGACTATACTGCTGATGATGGGGATATCAACGTTTGAATCTCAGTTGGGTGTATTGAAGGTGTTTTTTTCTAAAATGATTTTCCACACATATGCGGTTACACTTTCCCTTAAATTAAACCTTCCAAATCCCTAAAATATTAGTGTAATTAGTACATGTGTGTATAACCTGAATGGGTGGTAAGATACGGTGCCAAAAAACCCCTCTGGTTAGAGTAAATATTTAGTGCACCGACCTCAATTCCTACAATTCCAAAATGAGGACCAATTTCCAAATGCCGTGGTCTTAAACGGTGAATACCTTTACAACTTATACAATACGACCTGACTCATTTCATTATAAGTCATTTCATCAAAATGTCCGATGAAAGCACAGATTCATGGATCGAAACAAGTGTCCGCGGATCACAAGTTTGATATGTTCAGGGAAATTCAAACTTATTTTTGTTCTAACATCTCTATATTTAATTTCTCTTCATCTATGAACCCCAAAAGTTGTCAGCACATATTATATTAACTACATCAAAAATAATGTATTAGATAATAAGTTTTATATTATAAATATTTATATAACGTTGATCAATTTTACATCAATTTCATTTTTCATTTATTTAAGGTAGTCGACGTGCACTTTCTGAACGGAGTAGTTATATCAGTACACGATAATTTCTATGAGTGAGAGTAAAAGGATCTAACAATTTGCCGGTAAAGGTATTTCCACATATCCTTCCAGCGTTCTTTTACATGCCACATTCGACATGGGGCCAACGGCTTTGCTACCAAGAAAGATCTGCTACGGATTTTCATCACTCAATAAAAATCTGTCGGCCCTGGTTGGGTTTGAACCCACGAACATCGGATCTTGAGGCTAGAACTTTATCCCAAGACCAGTGAGGTCGAATAATTTACATACAATATGGTAAATAAACGAAAGGAAGAAAAAACTTTTAGCACCGCATCTTACCAAATGTTCAAGTTAAATATATTAATTGAGCTAATGTATTAGGTATGAGAAAGGTTTAGTTTAGAGAAAGTGCACCAGAATATGCGTAGTAGACCTAACCGAGATTCAAATTTTGATCTCCCTGTAATTGGCAGTCTACTCTATTACGCAAGTGACGCGTTAGTATATTTGATTATATCTTGTTTATTATATATAAGTTTAATATAGACCTACATAATAAATATGTATTATTTAAGACCAGATATTGTCCTAAATATAACAATTTTAAATTTGGCGTGTCCCCTAAGAAGTATTGCTCACCCTAGGAGCTACAAGTACCCCAGGTTGAGCCCCCACCCCTCCCTTGGACCCTCCGTCTACCACCAAAACGGTTGTACCATAAGTTACTTAAATATAGGACTACATTTTATTAAGGGATTACAACATTAGCGTTTCAAATGTGGCCCATTTTTATGATAACAAGATCGTATACGTAAAATAATAGATTCAGATACATTACAATCTTTAACAAATAAATAGGCCTATCCGAATCAGTGCTCACGTGTTTTAAGACCTCATAGACTCACTAATGAGGTGAAAATACAGAAATTTATTATTATTATTATTAGCACCGCATATTACTACCCGTTCGGGTTATACGCACTTACGCTAATGTGTAATGGTAGGGTGATTGTGAGATGAAATGGAGGACCTACAGTTTAACGTGGAATCCGAACCACGGTGGAGGCCTGGCATTCCCCACATTCACAAGATGTCTTGTCAGAGGTGAATACAGAAATTAATATGACTTATCCCTAATTGGCGTGGAGAGAGAATGTAAAACTATTTAGGGAAAAAAACTTTCATCAATTATGACCGGTCGGTTTTCCAACCCCCCATCAACTTCTGCAGACACTAAAAAAACAAAATATGGTTCACGCCAAATAAAAGTCTAAAAATTACAACAGGGCTTTTTTTTCCCCCCCTTAACAACATTGTTTGAGTTTTATTAATAGGAAACATGTGTGAAACTGTGACATTAGCTCATTTTCAACAACTTGTTAATAATATTCGTGGAGCTACAGAACTAGTCTTGAGGGAAAAGGGTTCTTTCTCTAACAAATATAATAACTTGTTGATATTTGAGAACTAGCAGAATGCTTTCCTCTCTACCTTGAGATAAGATGTTTCGTAGTTTTCTTTCCCCTCTTTCTTACTGACATGACAAAGAGTGTAAGTAAAGGGTGAAAGAGAGTATACGCTTAGAGAGAATATAGAAGTAGTTCCAGAAAATGACAAAAGACCATCGTATTTTAAGCCATGTGATTGGAGAGCGATTGATACTTTCTCGCTGACCGAGACTAAGATAATAATAATTTTTTTGCCGGATGCGATCAACCATTATAAGAATACCTGTGTGTGGGTGTGTGTGTGTGTGTGTGTGAGAGAGAGAGAGAGACAGAGGAAAGAGGACAAAACAGAAAGACGGACGGGCAGGACTAGTGATCAGTGTCATATCGAACGAACGCACCAAATCAAAGTTTACTAAAATGTCCTATAGGTCGATTGTAATAAGTCTAGGCCTATTATTCTACTTGTGAGCCTATGTTACAACTGTAATATGTATATTCTCATAGCAGCCTATTAGCGTTATAAAATATATATATTATTTAAATAGTTTTAAAGAGGAGGGGGAAATGGAGGGGAAGGGAACGCTCCATACTTTTGAAAAAAAAAAAAAATATTGTAGAAAAAACTTTTTTTTGGCAAAATAATTATACGTTTAGTTTAATTTTCTACAACTCTTGCAATAAACTAGACTGCCGATGATGGAGAAATTGGGGTTCGAATCTCATCGGTTGTACTGAGGTTGGTTTTTACAAAATGGTTTTCCACCCTCTACCTCCACGCAAATACGGGTAGCCTTCCTATAAATATAATCGTCTTAATCCCTAAAAATCATTAGCGTAATTAGTACAAAAGCGTATATCCCGAACGGGTAGTAAGATGAGGAGCTAGAAAAAAGTATAGGCTTTTGTTGAAAGATGACATATGATCACGGGAATCGCATCCGGGGCCTTAAACATAACTGGTTCGACTCCCGTCAACAGGTCTAGTTGTTTTCAACACACATTTATAATAATATTTTTTAACGGCTGGCATCTGTAACAAATGCTAGTTTCTGTTTATATCAAAACATGTTTGTATTTTACAAAATGTTCTTCCTGCATGTAATTACATTCACTTTTGTAATCACCTAAAAAAATAATTCAACACGAGACGGATCAGTGCCAAAATACCCACGCAGACCCCCTCTCCCCCCCCCCCCCCCAAATACCCAACCCTTGCACACGCTACAACCAAATGTACATTACGTAAACCCAGTGGCGGCTTTAAGTCCACTTTCCAAGGCTGGTCGTACCAAGCTCATGGCTCTTCAACTTTTGGAAAATAAATAAATATTAATCTCAAGAGCTTATACGGTGTATATAACATTTCAAACACAAATAATGACGTCCATAATACACCTCCCCGCTCTCCCCTTTCACTAACACTCTCCACTCTGTATAAAAATCGAACCAAGCTCGTGTATATACACATACACATAGTGACACCCACTTCTACTCACATGATAACAGAGAATTGTTTTTGTTTCCACGTAGAGTGCCCGCATTCGTTCAATTTCCTAAATATTATCGTTCGGTTGGCACGAGTTGACGGTAGGTCTAATATTTCTATTGAACTCAAATATTGATTCTGAGTAAGAAGGAGAGGGGGAGAGGAGGTGTTTTCATGGAATGTTTCCACTGGTGTAAAACATGGCGTAACATTAAATGAACCGTCCGCTACTTTTTTTTACTAACAAATATCGTTAAACTGATTCTTTTCGTTACTTCAGAGCGACTTTTTTTTAATCGATTTACAAGGACACCCGAATCTATGTTGTGGTGTTTTTTTTTTATCACGGCGTCTTACTACCCATTTGGGTGGTACGCATATTTACTAATTACTCTAGTGTATTAGAGATGAGGTAGGTTAAGTTTATATGAAATGTACCCGCATTAGCATGTAAAACCCTTTAAGGAAATCCATCCTTTGTACACCCAACCGTTATTCGAACCCTGATCTCCCCGTCCATCAGCAGTCCAGCCTATCGAGATAGTTACGCCGTGGATCATGTGACCACCGAAGGGGTCACACTGATGGAGCCCTACCTTAAGGTGGGATGTAGGAGACGCGAGTTAAGGCCAGTATTTTTTTTGCAGTTTTTATGCCAACATTTTGTTGTTGTTGCCAAAATAAATAAAATATTGCTCGGGTTCAAACATAAGGTTTAATTTGTTTCACATGATGATATCAACAGTTGTTGAATATCTGTCATTAGCATAGCAGCATTAGATGAGAAACTTTTTATATGAAGAGAAAAAGTTGTCATTAATTTCCAGAACATCCTCGACAGATATTCAACAACTGTTGATATCAACACGTAAAACAAATTAAACTATGTTTATACTGGAGAAATATTTTATTAATTTTGGTCAAAAAAGTTTTGCTATAAAAACAGCTAAAACACTGGGCTTTTCTCGCGTCGCCTACATCCCACAGGAAGCTCCTGTGACTATTGATGAGGGTTTATAAGATCACTTGTATCCCAAGATACTTTTGGCCACGACTATACAAGTATATGATATTGCTCCAGATCACCTACTCAAGCCATACAGACACACACACATACATACATACATAAAGAGGACAAGGGTAGAAGGGTAGGTGGGGTTCCCTTAACGAGGAAAATCAATAATAAAACGACCCGCGGGCCGCTAAATTGTATCGTGGGCCCCAAATCAAATTTCTGGGCAGTCCTCCCTCAACTATGAGTCCGACACAAGAGATAGTGTCTCTTCTCCACACCCTCCAGCCAAACTACCCCCCCCCCCCCCCGCCCCCTGTCGCTACAACCAACCCTTCCATACCGATATTTCAAGGGGGGGTTGAGCGTTTCACTAACTTTCCGACCGAGACGCGAGGTAACGATAATCGAGTTAAAGGACATAATTGTTTTTAAAGATACTTTTAAAACAAACGTTATGATTCAGTCTGCCGACATCGATGGTATTGGGGTAAATTGCTCACCTCAGTAGCCGATGTTCGCGGGTTCAAACCCAGCTGGGGTGCACAGATTTTTCTTGAGCGATAAAAATCTGTAGCACAACTTTCTTCAGAGGGGAAATAAACCTGTTTCCCATATCGATTGTGGTATGTAAAAGAACCGTAGAAGGTATGTGAAAATACTTTTCTCGGCAAAATTGTTTGGCACTTTCATTCTCGCTCATAGAAATTCTCGTGAACTGATATAATAAGTCGGTTCAGAACGTGCACGTTAAATAACGCTAATAAATAAAATAAAAAATTATTAGGTCATAAATAGCATGGAATGAGGAGGATGGTTTTTAAATGAAACACACCAGCATTCAACTGGTAAGAGTATAAAAATCAACTAATTGTTGAAGCCACCCTCAACGCACCCGGTCAACCTTCCTGTTCTGGAAAATCCAGACAAAAGTAGCCAGCCATACAGTTAGTTACCTCTGCGATGATATCCAGTGTAGTTACACGGTGTTTGGCTCTGGTTGGCGGGAATAGAACCGCAAGAGCAATCCCAACCTTTTAGGGATAATGATCCCGCAGGATATGTAGGGTTTTCCAGCGCAACATCACAGTCATTTGTTCATTCCGTTTGTCCGGTCAAGGCATGGCTCAAGGTGGGGGGGTTTGAAGTTACCCCCTTACTTCCAACAAATCTCCCTAGGGCTGAGAAACACCAGTTTCATCGCAAAAACAAACTAAGTACCTCTAGACACGTTATTGGTAAGCACTTGTCTACGCGGAGAGAGGTGTATTGTGATTATAACTACAAATACGAGATTTTGATAAATGACGCCCTGAAATAGAAAAATTTGTTTTTACGGGCCGTATGTTTGTATCTCGGTCTAGAGCAGAGGCCATTTTACCTATCAAAATTAAAAAAAACTAGCTAAATAACTTTTTAATAAGGTTCCTCAGAGATTTAAAAAAAATCATCCCTCTTAAAATTAAAGATAGTTTACTTAAGAACGAAAACCCGCCTCGGTGGCGTAGTTGGCTAACGCGCTAGTCATGTTGAGCTCGACTGCTGAGGACGGGGAGATCGAGGTTCGAACCTCAGTCGGGTGAACTGGGGGTGTTTTTTCCTAAATGCTTTACCAATCTACCTACACGCAAATGCGGGTTCACTTCCTCTAATTCAATCTTCCCCATTTCCTAATCCATTAGCGTAATTAGTACTTAAAGCGTATAGCCCGAACGGGTAGTAAGATGCGGTGCTAAATAATAAAATAAAACTTAAGAACGAAAACAAAAAAAGCAATTTTCTCGAAATCGGCTTTAACGATTTTAATGAAAATTAGTATCTATGCGTTGTATAACATTATATACAAAATGGTGAATTTCATTTTCCCGGGAAAATGACTTAGAGAGGTCCTTACATACACTGGTGTCTACAATTTATTCATCTCCGCGCAACTATCAAAGCTATTAAATAAATTATCGTTGCAAAGATTCTAGGATTATTAGAATGAAAAACTGTAGTTTGAAACATATTTTTTATAAAATCAATATAAAAAATTATTTTTAATGGAGGTTTAGAAAATGAGTGAGATGATTGCTATTCTCTTTGGTGAACAGAGATTTTCCTCTTTTTTTTTCTCTCTCTCAGTGTTTCTCTAACAATGTGTATTATTTCATGTACTCTCTTTGATGAAATGCGAGGCTATCTTTTCCATTATATTTCTGCAATAATGTAAATTATTCATTTCACTTAAATAAATTAGTTATAACTACGTAAGTATAATTGATTTAAAGGAGCGACAAATCTGTTAGGTGCCCAGTTCAACTTATTTTTATGCTATTGGGGAAGTTATTTTTCCACTTTCAACCTAAGTAAATGTGAGTACATCTATTCTCAATTCCACCTTCTCTATACACATGCCATTTATTTAAATACGGAAACAGTAGAGATGGGTAGGACTTACTTTAATTTTTACAGGAAGGACATTACAGATATTACAAACATATTTATTTTCTACAGCCAAACCTACTATTGTTATTATTTGAGGTTAACGAGCACGTTCCTAACCGACTGATTTAATATTATTATATATATTATTATTATTATTATTATACCCACGTCTTACTACCCGTTCGGATTATATGCCCTTACGCTAATGTGTAATGGTAGGGTGATTGTGATATGAAATGAAGGACCTACAGTTTAACGTGGAATCCGAACCACGGTGGAGGCCTGGCATTCCCCACAAACTGATTATATCAGCACACGAGAATTTCTCTGAGCGATAGTGGAAGAGTCTATCAAATTCGCGAAAAAAGAAAATTTCACACAACTTCCCGGTTTCTTTTACATGCCACAATCTACATGGGACTTGTGGCTTTAGTACCCCATCCAAAGGAAGTTGTGCTACGGATTGTTATCGCTCAAGAAAAATATGTCGACCCCGGCTGGATTAGAACCCACAAACATCGGGTCTTGAAAGGAGCAATTTACTTCAAGACCACCGAGTTCAACCCTAAATTGGTAGAATTGTAATAAATTATTAGTATTATTTTATAAATATGTTAAGTTACTAATATTATCTATAAAAAAGTGGCACTTAAATACTACATGACTTGACGTATGAATATATAAAAATTGTTTTAGTTAGTGTTTCAACACTGTCAAAAATGTTCCTTCTTAACTAAATCGGACTGTAGGTAGGCTAAGACTAACTTATTCAGCCACATCAGTGGTGATCACGCACTCCAAGGCGTCAGACTCACAAGAGACTGGACCGATAGGGTAAGGGAGGTAAGAGGTTTGAGTCTTTGCTAGGCATACTGGAGATAATTTAATGCTTGTCTTGTGATTTATCACTTCATTGTCCACATTCACTCACAACTTTAGTGTGGGTTCATTTCCTATAAATCGACCTTTCTCATCCTTGTCCCTTAGGATAATCGTTTAATAACCATGGTGATAAATTAAATGTATACATATTTTTTTTTAAATTTCCACTTTAATCTAATCTCCCGCCCATAACAACCATACCTAGCGAAAGTGTATTTCATTCTTACATTTGGGATGTTTTCCTGTGCTTAGCAAATGTTGGTATCACTGCATTCAGAAAGAAAAGAGGAGGATAAATAAATGATGAAGTTATAATTTGAAACGTTTCCAGGGGATTAACTTGAGATCATGTGACTTGTAACAGGATCGGCCATCTTGAAAATGTAACCTTTGAATAAGTCGTTTGATATTTGGAAAATAGGACTTACTTAACTGAGAGCTTAAACTCAAGCTCATCTTAAGGTGTGATATAATGGAATAAGAGTTTATGTAATGTACGTATTTTTTAAAGATTTTAATAGCAAAACCCCATTTTTTTTGACAAAATAATAAAATATTACTTCAGTAGAAACATTTAGTTTAATTTTCCGCAAAGGGTACCTGATTCAATGGTGGAATGGTCTAAGGTGTCACTCTCGTAGTAGATTGGCTTGCTGATGACGAGGAGATCGAGGTTCGAATCTCGGTCGGGTGAACTGGGGGTGGTTTTTCCTAAATAGTTTTCCACTCTCCCTCCACGCTAATGCGGGTTCACTTCCTCTAAAAGTCAACCTTCCCAATTCCTAATCCATTAGCGTAATTAGTACTTAAGCGTATAACCCGAACGGGTAGTAAGAGGCGGTGCTAAAAAAAAAAATTATAGTCTATCTTTAAAACTCGCAGAGTAAAACGTAAATTCATTAACATGTGAAATCCTATCTTGACCGGCCGTGACGTCACAGGTAGGCAACGTCCTTAACAAATGGTAACAAACATCAGTAGAACTATTTTGTTGAGTAAAAATTTAAAGTAATCATGTGAACTGTTCTCTACAACACTGGAACTAGAATAAAACAGAAACAGCAATAGCAGCTGATTGGAAGTTTTGGTTCCAATTCCATCTAAACAATTGAGGCTTATCAATATTGTCACATTTAGGTAACAAAACAACTCAAAATATCATTAATAAAATATTCCTACTCAAAGTAAAAATGTGACTGTGTGAACCTATTTTAGCGTATAATTGAGAAAAATCATAGGGACTACTCTAATAATTTGTCCTGCCTTTGTACAGAGGGTGATTTTTTCCTAGATGGTTTCTCACTCTCCTTCCATACAAATGGGGGTAGATCACCTCTAAAATGCTTTCTTCCTCATCCCTACCCCATTAGAGTAATTATCATAATATTTGGGTTTAACCTTTACAGGTAGAGTAAGATGCTGTGATAAAAATAAAAATCTGCACAACTAGAATTAGCTTCTTCATTAACTAAATAGCAAAGCGTATAACCCGAATGGGTATCAAAACGCGGTGTTTTATTATTATTATTTTTATTATTATTTAGCACCGCATCTTACAACCCGTTTGGGTTATACGCTTCAAGTACTAATTACACTAATGGATTAGGAATTGGGAAGGTTGAATTAGAGGAAGTGAACCCGCATTTGGTGGAGGGGGAGTGGAAAACTATTTAGGAACACCCCCCCCCCCCCAGTTCACCCGACCGAGATTCGAACCTCGAACTCCCCGTCCTCAGTAGTCGAGCTCAACACGACTAGCGCGTTAGCCAACTACGCCACCGAGGCGGGTAAGACACGGTGTTAAAATAAAATAAAAATAAACTAGATAGCAGGACACCCTGTATTAAATTGGTAAATATTTCAGTTAGAACCAATAGGAAATGAACTTGGGCTCCTTAGATTGGTGTTCGATAGCTCGTAGGTCTACTAATTAACAGGGCCCGTATTTTACTGTCCTTGAAATAATAAAAAAATGACCTTTAAAATTATAAAAATATCTAAAATAATGAATGAAGATTAAAAATCAAATCAAACCATTTTTTAAAAAAATCTTAACTATACAGTGCCTTATTTTGGAACTGGAACATCAGATACAAAGCAAGAACAACAAGTGAAAATAGAGCGTCAAATGGGTCACATTATAAGTTCAGTAAATGTTTTATAGTGGATATGTACCGGTTTGTTTATTTTAAAACGCACTTGTTAACGAACCAGGCCGGATAATTGAAGACCAGATGGCCGTGACTATAGGTACTTGATGTATCCACGAGTTTAGAAGACTCGAAGTTCGAATTTTAATGACGATTCAACTGAAAACTGTCTTAGACATTAAGACCACCTAAGCGAGTAGGAAAATCAAGTACAAAGCTTTCAGTTTTCATTGATTTTAGGTATTTATCATGCACTATTTGAAACGACTGGTTATTTCAGTACAAGACTTATAAACTAACTTAAGAACAGACACAACATCCAGACCTCCAGCCAATGATTATTCACTGTGAAAGAGGAAACACATATTTCACCAATTTTGTGTTTTATGCCAGGAATCGAACCCGAAACCTTTATCTCAGTATATAAACGCGCTACTGAGCCAGCTAAGATGTCGGACCAAACAAAGTTAGGTAGGCACAAAGATCCTTGAGTCTAGGCAAGCTGTAACTGGGTACAGTAAGATTCGCTGTTGCATGCATGAAAATTAAAACGTAGGAAACCCATTTTTTGGATGCAACGTAACCCCGTTCAAATAGATGTATTACCCAGGAACTATTTATTATGAATGAAGAAGGGAGGTATTGTACTTTCACTTTGGTGTTGAGCTACCGAATGTAACGTCGTAAAAAAATCCATAAAAGAAAAGGAACCTAAAGAAAATTCGTAAATGGGAGTTTTTATTGATGGCGTGAATGTTATGGCCTCATTTATTTCAGTCGTGGTAAAAAAAAATCACCTTTAACCTCCCTCCCTTCCTCTTTCACACTTTCAGACAAGGGGTAGTGAGTGAGTGAGTGAGTGACTAAACCCTCTCCAACAAATTCGATCAACGAATTTGAAAAAAAAAAGAAAAAAAAAGAGGAATGGGTTTGGAACTAATTGTCAATAGATCACTAAATGTATTAGTTAAACCAACCTCAAGTATGGGACATGTTCACAAAAAGAACAAATTATTTGGAGCCAAAGTTTTATTATTAAAACAAATTGAGGGGTTTGCCGGCTATAAGGATGTTGGGGCTCGAACTCTGGTCAGGTGTGCTGAGGGTGTTTTCCTAAATTGTTTTATCCTCTCCCTTCACACAAATGCCGGTACATTTCTTCCGAACTCTACATTACCTATTCCTACGTTTATATAAGCAAACTGGATGCTTACAGACTATCGTGGTTGCTCCTAGCTGGTATAAACTGGATATTTATAGTTTCGTGAGGTCATCCCTAGCTGGTATAAACTGGATATTTCTAGTTTCGTGCGGTCATCCCTAGCTGGTATAAACTGGATATTTCTAGTTTCGTGCGGTCATCCCTAGCTGGTATAAACTGGATATTTATAGTTTCATGAGGTCATCCCTAGCTGATATAAACAGGATATTTCTAGTTTCGTGCGGTCATCCCTAGCTGGTATAAACTGGATATTTATAGTTTCGTGAGGTCATCCCTAGCTGGTATAAACTGGATATTTCTAGTTTCGTGCGGTCATCCCTAGCTGGTACAAAAAGGATATTTCTAGTTTCGTGCGGTCATCCCTAGCTGATATAAACAGGATATTTGTGGCTCCCTCTCGTGGCCATCCCTAATAAACCCGCCAGGTAGATGCTGTCCTGTGACTATTGTAGAAGATGGATGAGACCTCGGACTGCCCCGGCCACGCGATCTCATGAGGCTATTACAGGTCTTAGTCATCATCAGACAGGGCGCATGCGTGATCCGTGCACCAAATGTGGTCCAAGGGGGGAATACGGGTCACAGGGGGAGGGCGAGGGGAATATATGATCACAAGATGCTATCCATTATTGTTTTATTCGTATTCCCTTGTGATAGTGTGAAGCGACAAGTGTATAGATTTTAAAACTCGTTGAGAATTGATAGGAAGTGCACTTGGGAATATTCCTGTGTGCACACCGCATCTTACCACCCGTCCAAAATATGTGCATTTAAATTATTGGTGGTCGAATTCTCTAGGCATCAATCTCTAAATAAATTGGTCCAGCCGAAGATGGTAAGATTGAGGTTTGAATCCCAGTCGTATGAATGGTATTTTTTCCCAAATGGTTTTTCCCTTTAGCCACGCAAATGTAGGTACGCTTCCTCCAAATTCAACCTTACTCATCCTTAACGTATTTGGCAAAATTATTGCAGATGCCCCTAACCAAAATGGGTAATAAGACGTGATGCTAAAAAACAAAACAAAAAAACTTACGGTATAGAAACGAGTAAGATAACATTTAAAGGAAGTGGTCTCGCATTTGCATGGAGGGAGAGTGATAAATAATTTAAGGGGAGGAAAACGCACCCTCAGTACACCTAGTCGGGATTTTATCCATGACATCCTCGTCGCGTTTGTTCACGAGCCTAATTGTGTTTATTTTAGTAACTAATGTTTTAAATACGTTAGTTCAAAGCTCAGATAAGTAGAATATTGAATTTAATTTGAATTTGAGTAAGAAAACTAGTTTTCAGACATATTTCAAGCACTACTCTAAACGCGATTTCAAAATGGAATAAATTATTTCACTTATTTTCAAATACTCTACAATCTGATTTTCATAGGAAAACCATTATTTTAAAACTATTAACTCATGTTGCCCCAATGACGGAAATAAAAATATTACAATTTAATTAATAATGTAAAGAGAAACTATACAGTTATCCAAAATGCGGTATTATTGGAAGTTTTTGATAACTTTTAAGATTATATTTTAATTAATGTATCAATTAGGATGTATTTATTTCTAGAATGTCAAACTTTAGAAACTTTAAATCAATGTTGGTGTTCTAAAGTGGGCTTGCTATAAAAATCAGGGCTTAAAATACATTTTGTTTATGTAGAAAATTGATTTTGCATCAGTTCTGCAAATTAAACAATTTGTGCTTGCTTTTTTATAATATATATATATATATATATATATATATATATATATATATATATATATATATATATATATATAATTTGCTGCTTGTAAGCAACACCATTGCAAACACATCCATGTAGTCACTTTTCTTTGATCTGACCCTAAAAATAATTTCAAATCAATAATAATCAAACTTACAGATGAAGTCTTAAGGTGGTCTTATAGTAAACGTGAGTTTGTGTAAGTATTTTGGTAATTTTTATGATAAAAAATGTTTTTGAACAAAATAAATCAAACATTAATCAAATAGAAACACAGAGTTTAATTTTCTTCACGTAGTTATATCAATATTTCTTGAATACCTGTCAAGGATGTCCTGTAATTTAATGATAACTTTTTCTCTCCATTTAAAAAGTTTCTCATCTAATGTTGCTATGCTCATGACAGATATTCAACAACTGTTGATATCACCACGTGAAGATAGTTAAACTATGTTTCTTATATAGCTATATTTGATTTATTTTGACCAATAAAAAATTATTTATATAAAACTGTCCTTTTCTTGAGTCCCCTATAGGCCTATGCCATCTTTAAGGGAAACCGGTGCTTTGGTGCCCAACGGGGCAATCCAGTCAACAGCGTCTTCATAAAGAACGTGACTCGTGTTGGTGTGGAAACAGAGAGCGGCGTTAAACGAACACGTTTTGAGCGACAATGGAGCGATCCACCTAATTAATGAAGCGTGATCGGCCCTCCCCACCCACCCCTCTAATCCCACTAACGTTTCACCCCCTAACAAAAACATCACAGTTCGCCCTCTACCAGAGCTGGGGAAATTGCGATTTGTTACGGTCGGTTCTTCGGTTACTGACACGACGGTAGGGGGGGGGGGGGGGCTGAGGGGTAGGTATTCCACCTCCAATGAACCAACCAGTTGCCCGTTCACGTAGCTTAGTGGTAAGGGAAGCTCACTGAAGGTCTATTAGACCCTTTGTTGAGCCCAAGTACCACCTGGAGATTAAGGCGTTGTGATAGTCGATGCAGAAGTTCATACATGCCAGAAGCCAAGTGGGTTTATAACGTTATTGGGTGGAGCTGTCCAGCAGTGGGAGAACAAACAGGGGAGGAGGAAAATAGCAAGGACAGTACAATGTACTGCAAGACTCCCTCCCCCCCCACACGCCCTTATTAAATTACATAGTTACCAATTACCTTTCATTTCCCGGGCATATATCTCTTAGGTATCAACAAAAATTTGACTTTCAAAAGGGGAAAATCTCAGCTTTTAACATACATACCTAATCACGCTGTTCCCTTACGTGGCAAGCAAGAAACTGTGCATATATCCCAAAAAAACAACTCCGTCGTCATTTACTTTCTACACACTTCCCTATCCTTTCATAGTCCCTTTGCTTCAACAACATTCATATACCGAGTCATACATGTTCTTTTATTCTTAAAACTCTTAATAGCTATCTTTTTCACACATTCGTCTTCAACATTTAGTCATGTCTTACATGTTGTTCTTCACCTTATTTTTGATCCATACACACTTTACCTTCATATATTTGCTCCGTCACTCTATCCTCAGTCATCCTCTCGACTTGCCCAAACCAACGTAAGACACTTCTTACACACTGACCTATTGGATTTCATTTCAAACCACACTCTTTCAGCACCCATTCATTACTGACTCTCTCTTTATACATACACACACATACACACTCACATACACACACTCACACACACAGGTCATATAAAATAGTTCTGTGTTCATTCCAGTAAACACTAACCTCATGTTCTGTTAAAAGTTTTGTCAATATTTAAACTAAGCGCAACATTTGATTAGTAATATATCAACTACATGAGCAACCCTCTTAAGTGCATGTGTATGAGCTTTTTACCGATACCGTGGCTCAGGCGGTAATACTTCTATCTGCTTAGCTAAGGGTCACAGGTTCTGTTCCCGGCATGATCAAAAAAATACTTAGCGTTGATGAAATTGTGTCTTCTATTTTCTTAGCGAGAGATCAACGGGGTAGGGAGGGGTGTTACGCCTATTCTAGAGTTAAGTTAGTTTGTAGGTCATGTCGATTCATAAATAGCACGTAAATAACCCACATTACTGAATAAACAAAAACTAGAATTGAGCCACTATTTTAAGATGGTATAATTCCTGACACTAGAGGAATGTGAAAAGTATATGTTGATGTCTTAGGTTAAGCTAGATTGTAAGTAGTGTCTTGAAATATTATATCGTTGAAACAACGGCGTGGTGTGTATGTCAGTGGATTGTCTGAGCATCAACCCTTAGTTGGGTAGCCTACACTGGGGATGTTTTGTTCATACAGGGTTGTTTTCCTATGATCTCTCCAGGCGATATCGGAAGTAAATCATTTAAAATTCTCCTTCCACTTCTTGTTTTATTACATTATTTATATTAATCCACAAATTGCCCCGACTATGCATATATGGATTATGGCAATGTTTCTTAATCTATCTCCAGTCGCGTATCTTTTTTGAGACCATCACCAAACCAGCCCACCCCTTTTATCTCTTCATTATAAATAAAATATAGCAAAAAAACCCTTATATTTTGTAAACGGTATGATAAACGGTATTTCCAAATTTTAATAAAATATTACTGTAGTTACATAAATAGCCTTTCCAAATTGTATAAGACATTTAATTTAAACTTAAACAAAGCCGCGACCGAGGGAATGAAAGGCTTGCGAAAGTCCATACCATCTTGTCAAAATATGTGCTAATTTGTTTATCAGATTCACTTATTATCAATTACTATATAATGATTAATAAAACTCAGTGGTATATTGCGTATCCCCTGAAATTCTTCCTGTACCCCTAGGGGCACGCGTACTACATTTTGAGTAGGGAATAAACCAAAAGTATTTATGAAAAACATGGTGTAATGTAGTAAGGAAACGAATTATCAATACAAGAGTTGAATTCAATATAAAAATATAAATATACAACCAATGAATATTGAAACTTTGATGTTTAACAAATATAGTGTAACAAATGTGAGTATGGAAGACTTAGATAAATATGACTAGATTGAAGATGAAATAAAAATAAAACTATTATGACATTATAAAAGTAAGACTATCTTACATAAAATACATATAACAGATAACATATTAAAAATAATAAATTAAAACATAATAGTTTAAGTCAATAGATGAGTAAGAAACATGTGAATTGATAATATTATGGTTGCTAATTTGTTAAAGATTGGAGAATAAATTATAAATTGAAGTTTATATTTTTTAATATTGAATTCTTATCTGATTTGAATGCCCTTGTTCCTTTTTCAAGCTGGTATGAATCAGCTCAAAGTTGCTGCGACATGTTTCGGCGTAACAAATGACGCCATCATCAGGCGTTAACGCCTTATTAAAGTTTCAATATTCATTGGTTGTATATTTATATTTTTATATTGAATTCAACTCTTGTATTCAAAAGTATTTAGTTAAATATGCTATTAGTTAGAGATATAATTAAGGAAGTATTTTTACTACCACTCTCATAATTGAATACAAATACTAATATCAGGCGTATGAATAGGTAGGCCTACATAAAATTAGGTCTAGAAACAAAAAAATAGATACTATTTTACTCTATTATCATCATTATTTTATTGATAGCTTATTGATAATTTATATCAAAAGGAACAGCTGTAGATTACATGACTTGGCGTATGAATACGTGAAAATAGATATAGTAACATTTCTAGCTGAAAATTTAGTTGTAGTTAAGTAAGTTTTTTTTTATTTTTAGTTTTATAATCCATGAAAAAAAAATTGTAACGGTCATGCCACAGTTGCATCTATTACACATAATTAATAATTAATTAGTTAAAAAGTGTTATTTGGTCTAGTTGAAATCGTGTCAGCCTCTGAGGTTATTAGACGAGATAATAAGAGCAGAACACAGCCATTTCATAACTACCAGTGGTAAAGAAAATGACTCGAATTATAAAATGAGTAGAGGAAACCATAGGTATATAGAGTATAGGGCCGCAACGATATCATTATGGAACGAAATGAGGTTTCATTACAATAGTAATTTGTCGCGGTGACGTCATTAGCACTCCTTGTGCCAGCCAATAGCGAGAAAGCACGTTAATGTAAGGGAGGATTTAGATCAATCTTACTTATCACGTCACACGAACCGACCTGCCGGCATATCTGATGAATACTTGTGTAGCAATCAGTGGTGGTCGCTTGAAAGATTTCAAGGGTGGGGGACTGGTGTCAAATTAGTTTCACCAACTTTTAGTTGGGGTTCGTCACCATGACGGCCTATGAAGGCTTACATGTACACTGGTTCGATCCTATTAGGTTACTGAAAATAAAATAATTGTTAATTAATTCACCTGATATTTTTTCACATAACCTTAGTACCCGTTAAGGTTATACGTTTACATTAACTATAGCGGAGGATGTTTAACCGCATTTGCATGGAGAGAAAGTGGAAAACCATTGAGGGAAAACCACCCTTTGTACACCCGATCGGGATTTGAACCCCGATATCTTCATCATTGAGAGTGTAACGCCATTTAGACCAACTTTTTTTCAACCGATGTACCTCAAAGGCTCAACATATGTGCAGTGGGGGTTTGGGGAGAGCTTATAAGGAAGCGAGAACAGATTTTTGGGATAAAAATTAATCTATTTTAAATCCATGTAGAACAGTATTATTCTAAAATTTTCTAAAATACAATTATTATAATTTTAGTTACTTAAATTTTAAACTCAATCTTTAACACAAGTTATTTTAATGATAAAAACTTTCCTTTTAAAAACTGTTGGTGTGTCTTGACAATTTAAGTATCTTATTCAGTGAGCGAGTTGTAAAATTTTGAAACTTGTTTCCTTGCATCATGGTTCGCAAACTCACGGCCTGCGGGTCGCATTCAACCCGCGAGACATATCTGACCTGCCCGAATGTCTGTAATAGCCTAATTTATATTACTATCCGACCTGCACAATTTTGAATAATAAAAAAACACATAAACCTATTTCAAACTTAGCTATAATATCTAGTAACTCTAAATACTTGATTGTGGGAATTTTTATTCACTTAATTTAATCAAAAATGACCCACTTTAGTGCCACATGGTCTAAGACGCTACTTTTACAGTAAACTAGACTACTTATGACTGAATGCTCGAGGTTCGTATCTTGATTGGGTGTACTAAGTTTTCTTTTTTCAAAATTGTTATCCACTCTCCTTCTACGCAAATGCAGGTATACTTCCTCTAAATATAACCTTCCTAATCCTGAAAACCACCAGAGTAATTAGTGCATAAGCGAATAACCCGAGCGGGTAGTAAGACGTGGTGCTGGAAAAAAATAATCTTGGATTACTTCGCTAACCCACGTAGCCTAAACATCTCGGCAAATATAGGTTATTAAATATTTTTAATATCTATTAATGATTTTAAATACATAGCATCAAAAAACTATTATAGAGCTACATTGGTGGTCACGCGGATTAAACGTCAGGCTACTAGGGTCTTTTTCCGGTGTCAGGGCGGTTAAGAGTTCAAATTCCAGTCTGTCTTATAGAAGATGATTGTTCTTAGATTGTTTTTCCGCATTCTCTTGACTCAAATGTGGTTACTTTTACTCTAAATTATATACCTTCTTCCTTCCTTTACTACAAGCTTTATTAAAATGTACATATTCGGGACGGGCAGTAAGACACGGTGTAGAAACAAAAGTATCGAATATAACTGAGCAAATATGTTTGTTAAGCTGTGGTCCGCAGTACGCCCCGAGTTTGTAAATTAATTGGTTTGGACCAATGGTATTCAACCTGGGGTACGCGTATCCTCAGGGAGCATACCAAATCATTTTAGGGGTTATGTACAATTATACATAGGCTATATAGTAGACCCACATCTGACCTTTGAAAATCCGTCTCGTCCCAATCCGACCTTTGAAAATCCGTCTTGTCGCCATATCCGACCGTCCCACACCGGTTCTTGCCTGTGAGTTACTGCCTATTTTTTCTAGCAACCGTTTGGGTTATACGCTTATGTACTAATTACGCTTATGGGTTAGGAAGTTTGGAAGGTTGAATTTTGAGGAAGCGAACCCACATTGTTGTGGTATAAAGAAGGAAAACCATTTATAAAAAACCACCCCCAGTTCACCCAACTGAGATTCGAACGGAGATACCCAAACATTCTCAGATATCGCACCCGATAGGCCTGTACCCTATTTGTCAACTCATGCGATCTATAATGAACCTCACGATCTGCTAAAAATAACTAAAAAAAGGAAAACTAACCGAGGTTCTAGAGCTTTCATACATCGTGTTATTATTCCACTAATGATCAAACCTACAAGAGGCTGAAAAAATAACAGAAAACCATTTGTAGAAAAATAAGTCACAAACATGGAAAAACACACACAAATAATAATAACACACGACATCATATATTATTTCCCATTCCTGTCTTTTTTTTTATAAGATATTTAATATACATACATATATATTCACGAGCAAGTTTTGTATGTGTTGGGAACTACGTCATGAGACCAACATCCTAACGTCAATCAAAATGACACAAAAGAAAACGTCACACAAGCAAAATACTCCATAGAGAGAGAGAGAAAGGAAATTAATTATCCTCTCCATTTTCGTCGCGTTTCTAACACCCCAATTTCTCCCCCTTCCCTACCTCCTCTATCATCCTTTCTCTCTCTCAATCTTTCATGTATTTTCTCTCCACCCCTCTCTTTTGGCGCTCAGCGATAGTCATCTGTTTCCCTACCTAGCATGCAGGGACCTGGCAGATTAAAGAGAAATTCGGTGTGTGCCGCCGCTCTGCAGTTAATGACACCTTGCGTAATTAAGAGTAAGGGGAGGGGTAGTGGTGGGAGGGGGGAGGGCGTAATAGACCTCTCCTGAGAAGTTAGACTACCTGCTTGGATCAACTTTGGAGGCTTGGTGTCTCAAAGAGGGTGGTTTTGGTTCTCTCTTAAAAAAAAAAAAAAAAGAGAGGGGGAGGGTAGCCCCAAAGGCACGCGTGCTTAATTTGTCACTAGCAAGTCATTTTCTTGCTTCATTTTAGAATATTTTATTCAAAGTACAGTTTTAGTCAAAAGTAATTTTATTTTAGTTCAAAGCACACATTCATTTTTAGATACTAGAGTACCCAATCGAACGTTAAACGAATTAAAAATTTGGCTTATTAATATATTTTTTTAAATTTAACAAAAAATCAAAGTAAAATATAAGAGTACAAAAAACCTTTAATAAAAGAACTTTTAATTCTGACGTAATTCCTTAAAGGCTCATAGCCAAAAAGTTTTTTTAATCTAATTTATTCTTTTAGTTTCAAAAAGGTTTTTTCGTTGTTAATATATTCTCATAGTTTCAAAGAGGTTTTGTTATATCTGATAGATTTCCCTACAACCAAAGTGATTGTTATATTTAATATACTTCCCTATATCCAAAGATATTGTCTGTAGTTTTTGTATATTTCCCTACATTCAAAGATATTTTGCTATAGTTGATCATTTTCCTATATTCAAAGTGATTTTGCTATATTTAATAAATTTCTTTACATCCAAAAATATTTCCTATATTTGATAGATTTCCCTACATCCAAAGAGATTTGCTATATTTGATAAATTCCCCTACATCTAAAGGGTTTGGTTATATAATCCGGAGCATTGAGAGGGTGTGATAGAATAAAGGCATAGTGAGAAAAAATGCAGACATAAAGAGTTTCATGAAGATCATTTTGTACGACTGACCTGTCCTAAATGACGAAACGACTCAAGATGATGATTTCCCTTGAACCTTTAAACAACACATTGGTCTAGTATGATAACATGTCAAACTAAATGAATAGAAACCGTTAACTTCTGCCGATAGTCAAAAGAAATGGCTGTTCAGTTCTATAACGAATCGTATTGTTCGCCATATTTTGTTCTGACACACACATGGTATTATTGTAGTATCACTTATGGGCTAATGAAGATAACAGACAGACAGCCCTTTTAGGTAACAAAAGCCAACATTAGCTGTGAGCGAGACATTAACAGAACTTACAACGTATCTTCCAAGTGACATCTAGAGGTATAAGTGTAAGTGTCCAGTGAATAATATTAATGGTGGCACATATAAAAGGATACACCAGTCTTTTGTGTGCGATTGTAATTATTAGTTTTTCCATGTGGTATCTACTAACAGGTCTTGATAAAAAGTACTATTCGTTGGCTGAGGAACAAAAATGTCTCAAGTCAATGTTTTACGTTTGGAGTTTGTTCGAGATAGTCTTCCCACCTTTCGGAGTTTCAATTACGAGTTCATATGACGTTGGTTGGATCCTACATTGTGATAAAAACAATAGTTATCATCGACCAAGAGTGGTGAAATCTTGTGTTAAGATGGTAGCGTAAAGAAAGCGAGAATAGGTAAGTGGTTTTGCAGTTTTTATAGCAAAACAGTGTTGTTTAAAATAAATCAAATATTTCTTCAGTAGAAACAGAGAGTTTAATTTTCTTCACGTGGTGACATCAACAGTTGTCGAATATCTGTCAAAGGTGTCCTGGAATTTAATGACAACTTTTTCTCTTATTTAAAAAGTTTCTCATCTAATGCCGCTATACTCATGACATATATTCAACAAATGTTGATATCACCACATGAAGACAAAATTAAACTATATGTTACTACTGGAGCAATATTTTATTTATTGTGACAAAAAAAAGTTTTGCTATAAAAACTGCAAAAACACAGGCCTTTTCTCAAGTCCTACACATATCCACCTTAACTTGACCATTTGTCATTTCATCTCTCTGTTTGTCTGTCTGGATCTTTGTTACCCAATAGCTGTCAACTGCTTGGACCAATAATTTTAACGAAATTTGGCAGTGACATTATTTGAACTTAGGCCAAACAATATATTCACATTTAAAAAAAATCTGTTTATTTGTTTCAAAACGGCGGCTATTTGAAATGAATATTTTCAATGTTTGTTGCAACCCTTATGATGAAACGAGGTTGGCACTCCTGTTATAGTCGGTTTTTCCACCCCACCGTTTCGACGCTCTCGAGGTGTTAAAGCGATGTGCGGGTCCCACATACGGCTCTAGAACAATCTATATAGAAGGTGTTTTGTTTGTTTGTGTAATATCCTGCTCGGAGGAAGTCCATCCTGCAGGCTCGCAACTGTCGCTATCACGATGTGGACGGATTACAATGAAACGTACTGTAGTAGGCTCATAAATCATAATTGTGTCTGTCGGCAGACGCGAGTCCTTGCGCTTGTAAAGGAAGGGGGGGGGGGGGGGCAATGAGAGAGAACAGGTTGGTGACACTGCGAGGGAAGTTATTCCCCCCCCCTCCCTTCGCCTTACCTTCCAAAATAGTGGTTGGTCCGGTAGATATAGGTGTACACTGATAGAGTCCGATTTTCGTAAGAAGAGCCTTTTATTTATTTTTAGAGCGTCTCACTGGGTTCTACGCGTAAAGACTAATTACGACAATGTGTTAGGGAAGTATTACATTGTCACGTTTCTTTTATAAAAGTTCTTTGATAAAAAGAAATACGATGTAAATTTGACAATTCATAAAATATAATTCGTACACCCGTTTCCGTGGCCGCATGGTCTGACGCGCTACTCTCGCAGTGGACTAGACTGATGATGACAGGGAGATCGAGGTTCGAATCTGTCTGCCTGAAAGTGGTTTTTCCAAAAAATCTTACTCTCCCTCCACGCAAATATGGGTACACTTCCTCTAAATATAACCTAGCTAGTCCCTAAAACCATTAGCTCAATTATAAGTGCGAACGGGTAGTAAGCCGCGGTGATAAGTTTTTTAAATAAAAATTTTACACTATATTATTATTATTAGCACCGCGTCTTACTACCCGTTCGGGTTATATGCACTTACGCTAATGTGTAAAGGTAGGGTGATTGTGAGATGAAATGGAGGACCTACAGTTTAACGTGGAATCCGAACCACGGTGGAGGCCTGGCATTCCCCACATTAACAAGATGTCTTGTCAGAGGTGAAGGAAGGGTTTGGAAATCAGATAAATCTTTGCCGGGACCGAGGATTGAACCCCGGCCGCCAGCACATTTTACACTATAGAATTATCAAAGAAAATGGCGAGAGCTTATAGTTCAACTTGGACATGCAAAGGTAAGTTAAAGGACTTCCCTGTGACGTCACGACAGACCAAAATAGAATTTCCCATTTTAGTTAATTTACGTTTTATTCAGGGAGTTCTAAAGATATAACGTTGAAACGAGACCAAGAAATTCCTAAATAGAAGTTCTAAAAAATAGTCCACAGTGTTACATTGTTATTTTTTATCTTGAAATAGTTTATTTATAGACGTATTATATTATAAATCATCTACAACTCAGGCTATTTGGTGTAGTCATGAAAATGTCCTGTAAGAGTCTTCCTGTCAGGATGTAGAATAAAGCTGTCCATGGTAGCAAATGTCTATCTAGGAGAGCAAACCAGAAAAAAGGTAATTATAAAAGTAAAGTCAATGTTTTCAAGCCGCGATTAGTATACTGAGTGTGTAAACTCGTCAGAGAAAGAGGGAGAATGTTATCAGTGGATAATCAAGAAGCCTCGCAAGGGTGCTTAGGTGCGTCAAGTTAAGATGCAACCCGCTTCGCAAAATAGCTTCTATATCTCCAAGTAGGACACGTTGTTAAAGATCTAACTGTCTAATATGAAGAAACAAACTCCACATTTAAGTTATATAAGAAGGTTTTTCTTTTAATAAAAAAAGCAGCTTTGGTGACCAACATGTTGCAAGTTTCATGGTTCATTCACAAATATTTTTGATATGTTTGTTGTCCATTATTGAAATCACATAATTATATTGTATAAACTTGGAATGGATTGGGATGAAATGTAATAATATATATATTTTAATCAAAAATGGTGTCAATTATTTTATCATATACTCTATAAGATAAAATATTTTTATTTTCTAAAATAAATCCCGTTGTGATGGGGAAGTGAATTTTTTTTAGCACCGCACCGTTTAGGTTATATGCTTTTATACTAATTACACTAATGATTTTAGGAATTAGAAAGGTTAAATATATTCGCATTCGCGTGGAGGAAGAATGGAAAACCATTTAGGGAAAATAACCCTCAGTATACCCGACCGATATTTGAACCTCGATCGCCTCGCCATCGGTGGTCTAGTCTACTCAGGGAATAGAAAGAGAGTGGGGGGAAAAAAGTTCTTAGGAAAAACCACGCTCATTACATTCGACCGGGGTTCGAACCCCCACCTCCTTCATCACGGGCATCTTCCTAATTATTATCCCCAGTAGCGTAATCAATGTAAGCTAGTAACCCATAAGGTTACTAAGATGAGGAGGGAGAGATAAAAATATCTTAGCTACCGATACATCGCCAAGTATCTCTTAAATAAAACAGGTTTTAAGATAAATCTGATTAGTGATCGCTATAATGTTGTGGTATGGTTGGTGGTCGGAGGAAAGAAGGGCTTGGACGCCTCCCCCCCCCCCCCCTTTACCCTAGCCTATGCTAATGCCTAAAGCTAATAGCATTCATATGAGTACGATACGTACTCTACCATACTTGGAACAATAAACCTTTACCCCCTCCCCCCCCTCTTCACTGTTCTCGTAGTGCCGATAATTAACAGGTGCGCTCATAAATCAAAACACGGCCTCAGGGGGCTGCACGCTAAAGCGACATTAAGGTCACATACGAACTCTCGTTTATTAAAAAACGACAACAACCAAACACTTTCCCATTCGTTTTAAGGTGGGAGTATAGGGTACGTGAGTTAAGGTATGTGTGTTTGCAGTTTTTATATCAAAATAAATCAAATACTTCTTCACGTGTTGATATCAACAGTTGTTGAATATCTGTCAAGGGTGTTCTGAAATTTAATGACAACTTTTTTATTTTCATTAAAAAGTTTCTCATCTAATGTCGCTATGTTCATGACAGATATTCAACAACTGTTGATATCACCAGTTGAAGAAAATTAAACTCTATATGTCTACTGGAGAAATATTTGATTTATTTGACCATAAAAAGTTTTGCTATAAAAACTGCAAAAAAATACTGGCCTTAAGCCCATAACTCGAGTTACTCACACTCCCACCTTAAGATCTTTATTAAAACAAAATGTATTTTATATCCAGACAAAAAACTATTTAAAAATTAGTTAATAGCTCAATAAAATAAATATAATATTAATAAATACACGAACCTACTTCGATGGTCGAATGTTCAAAGCCATCATTCTCTTGATAGGCTGAATTGATGATAACAGGGAGTTCGGGGCTCCGACTCTGGTACCATGTACTGAGGGGGATTATTCGGTATTCTTAAAAAAGTTTTCCAATCCCCCTTCCACGTTAATTAAGGTACATTTTCTTTACATCCAACCTTTCTCATCCTTGAACTCAATAGTGTATAATTATAATTATATGCTGATAAACAAAATGAGTGGTGAGACGTTGTGTTAAAACATAAAATAAACAATAACTGAATAAAGCCATTTATACCAAAGGAGATAATATGATATGCCATATACTGAGACATGACAGTTTGACAAAGATAACTATAGAAGGGAGGGGAGGAATGGAGAAATTCAAGAGGGAGACCCAGTATGAAGTACATGAATCAGATAGCGAACGATGTTGGTAGAAGAAGGTACAAAGATGTAACGATGGGCCCAGGATAGGAAAAAGTGGAGGACTGCACCAAACCAGATTGATGACATAATGATGATGATGATAAAATGTGTTGGAAAAGTAATATGATCCAAGAAAATAAAAATAAAAGCCAACCCTATTGATCCAAATAGGTTTGAAGAAAATATTCCTGTAGATTCGATTGGAAGGAACCAAACAAGATATTAGATAAATTTTAACTCTGAAGAATTTCTCTTTAAACATTTTTTAAGCCCTGCTTCTTACTACCGTTTCGGATTATAAACTTGTGTTGACTTACTAATTAAGCTGATGGTTTGGTTTTAGGGATGAGGAAGGTTATATTTAGAAGAAGTGTACCCGAATTTGCGTGGAGGAAAATTCACCCGCATATGAACCGGCTGAGATTCGAACCTCGATCTAGTCTACTGCAAGAGGCTATGCAGCCAGCCGAAGCGGGTCTTCTTCTAGTATTAATATCTCTACTAATATTACTGCTATTTTACGTCCCTTTTTTTCACTTCCATACGGTTTTTCCATGCCTTTTCTTTGTCTTCCAGGTCTAAATTAATGAATTTGTTCTCTCCCTCTTTGTGAACCGATCGTGCTGAACAAGACGTCAGACCACTCATTTCTCACAACCAAGGTATCATCTCGACTCCACTCCATTCCACTCTAGTTTTTTATTATTATTATTTCTATTATTTTAAGGCAAGTCAGCCGATATCAATTTGTTATTTTCACTTCATCTATCTCCCTTTCCATTTCTTATCCTCATCTCTCTTTTACTCACAGGCGTTACTTTCAGTTTCAAACAGAATCGTTTTTACCAATTTTTTTAATATAAAAAAGTAAAATGATATAGCGCATTTGAAAGGAACCGTATCTTTGACGAGAGTTGTTAAAATATGGACGTTAGTGAATAAATAAAAATATTTTTTTCGTGTTGATAATAATAATATAATATTTAGCACCACGTCTTACTACCCGTTCGGGTTATACGCTTTAAGTACTAATTACGCTAATGTATTAGGAATTGGGAAGGTTTAATTAGGGGAAGTGAACCCGCATTTGCGTTGAGGTAGAGTGGAAAACCATTTAAGAAAAACTACCCCCAGTTCACCCGACCGAGATTCGAACCTCGATCTCCCCATCCTCAGCAGTCGAGCTAACCACGACAAGCGCGTTAGCCAACTACGCCACCGAGGCGGGTTCCGTTTTGATAACATTACTTCATCGTAAATAATTATTTTTTGAAAATCCCGCTGCGTTGGGCTCGTGGATTAAATTTTATGGTCTTCCGTTGTCTGAAAAGGTTTAAGGCTTCGAATATCAACCTCTGAATAATGAAGGTAGTTTTTTTCTAAATATTGTTTTCCAATTTGCCTCCACGCAAATGTGGATACATCTTCATGTTATTAACGTTAATACAGTACTACCACTCGTCTTCGGATTTTAACACGAAATATCTTCCTTTTTCCTTGGATATTAAGTTTATATTTGTTTCTTGGAGATCAAATATAAATAAAACAAATTAATAGTATATTCAATGGTAGCCTATATTATATTAATAGAGAATAGCCAATGTTTACGAGGTTTAAGACGTCATTCTCACAATATATAGGCCCTACTCTAGTCGGGACTATCTGGTCGTTCGTATTATCCGTTCCTGTTCTCGGTGTTAACAAGCGCGTTTTAAAATAAACCAGTACATATCTACTAGTAATTAATACAAAAATTCGACCATAAACACCTTACAACTGTTACAGTGGAGGCAGCGAAGCATAATTGCTATGCATGCGGTCGGCGTATAATACAGTACTATTGGTCTGTATATTATTATTATTATTATTATTATTAGCACCGCGTCTTACTACCCATTCGGGTTATACGCACTTACGCTAATGTGTAATGGTAGGGTGATTGTGAGATGAAATGAAGGACCTACAGTTTAGCGTGGAATCCGAACCACGGTGGAGGCCTGGCATTCCCCACATTCTATTGGTCTGTATAGATAGCAGCACTGTTTTGATATGGCTAGAAACAGAAGCTGTGTCCAGAGAGGTGTAGATAGCAGCATTGTTTCGATTTGGCTGGAAACAGAAGCTGTGTCAAGGGAGGTTTAGCTGGCAGCATTGTTTTGATTTTGTTGGAAACGGAAGCTGTGTCAAGGGAGGTGTGGATAACAGCTTTGTTTTGATATGGCTGAAACAGAAACTGTGTAAAGAGAGGTTTAAATATCAGCATTGTTTCGATTTGGCTGGAAACAGAAGCTGTGTCAAGGGAGGTGTAAATAGCAGCATTGTTTTGATTTGGCTGGAAACAGAAGCTGTGTCAAGAGAGGTTTAAATATCAGCATTGTTTCGATCTGGTTGGAAACAGAAGCTGTGTCAAGGGAGGTGTAGCTGGCAACATTGGTTTGATTTGGCTGGAAACAGAAGCTGTGTCAATAGAGGTGTAGTTGGCAACATTGGTTTGATTTGGCTGGAAACAGAAGCTGTGTCAAGGGAAGTGTAGATAACAGAATTGTTTAGATTTGGCTGGAAACAGAAGCTATGTCAAGGGAGGTGTAGCTGGCAACATTGGCTTGATTTGTCTGGAAACAGAAGCTGGGTCAAGGGAGGTGTAGATAACAGAATTGTTTTGACTTGGCTGGAAACAGAAGCTGTGTCAAGAGAGGTGTGCGTGAGGCATAGCTACGTAAGGCAAATCCATACTGACAATTATTTATACTTGGATTCCTTATTATCTGGCCCGGGATGCGGCCATTTTAGGTCGGATAGTCACGACTCTAGTGTACATAAAAATAACTTTAAAAAAACAACAGGAAATGGTCCTTTGTACTCGATCGATTGCTTTTAATTTTAAATTCATATCCTTTGAGTTGAGCTATTAAACAAAAAATGTTTTGAGTGACTGCAATATTGAAACGAAGAACCAGATTGATAAAAATATGTGCATACATCATTTGGGTATAGTCAAAGAATAACCGTGCCAAATTTAGTTAAGATTGGTCAACACATTTGACAGTCATTGCTAAGCAAAGATCCGGACAGATAGACAGAGGAAATGCAAAATAATCAAGTTAACAGGACATTTATACGCTCGATCAGTAAATATTGTGTTGAAAATATATTGAACACAATCAATCTAACCATTGTAAAGGAGTAAAAAATAATAATTAATAATATCAAAAGTTGATATGTTATTTTATTTTATAAATAAACCAAAGTTGAAAGGCAAATAAAAGGAAGGAGATTTTTTTTATTTTTTACTCAATTTTTTTGTTATGTTTGTTTTCCCATGTTCTTCTTAAAGAAACAAGCTCCAATGATTGGCTCGCATTCACCATAACGAAGGGTTGGTAGTTTCTGTTGACAAGCTGTCAACTTGTGGTGTCTTCAAGACTTGGCTCAACTGGACCTCATGACTAGGACCACTTCAAAGTTCTAACGTCTTGTATAGTTCGCCCCAACTTCGTCTCGTTTGGAACAGGATACCAGCAAGTTACCTAGAGTAATGACCACCCACCTAGGTGGTCAAGCAGACTAGAAGTCGGTCTCTTCTCGTCTGGTTTGATCGTGACGGAGAAGTGTGAAGACCAGATATCCGATGGATTTTTCTATAGATTTTACAAATCCATTCACGTAAATACTGGTACAATTTCCTTAAATTCTACCTTATTAACCTCAATTACATTAGTGTGAATACACTAAGAATTGGTGAAAATGGTTTCAATTGTATCAATTCCACGTGTTTTCTAAGTTAGGGTTTTAGGGGATGCAAGTTAAGGCCAGCGTTTTTGCCGTTTTTATAGCAAAACTGTTTTTTTGGCCAAAATAATTCAAATATTTTCCTGGAGTTTCATTTTCTTCACATGGTGACCTCAATAGTTGTTGAATATATGTGATTGGCATAGCGGCATTAGACAGAACTTATTTAAATAAGAGAAAAAGTTTCATTAAATTCCAAGACACCCTTGACAGATATTCAACAACTGTTGATATCACCAGTGAAGAAAATTAAACTCTTACATTTATACTGGAGCAATATTCTATTTATTTTGTAAAGAATAAAGTTTTTATATAAAAACTGCAAAAAAACTTAGCTTTTCTGCATCTACTTCACTAAGCAGGCACTGATGAAAAAATTTAATATGGGGGGGGGAGGGGGGTTAGGAAATTATCAGTTTTGGTTTGAATGAAAAGTAAACTTTAACCCACACATTGTTATTTTTTTTATTCTCCCAACCTCCCACTCGGGTACATTTAATAAAAGCTGTAAAACAAACATCTAACTTACCAATTCAGTGATGATCTCTTTGAGTTCTTTTCTCATCATCGTTAAAAAAATTTAACTTTGCTTTTTTTTTTTTATGGACATACCACTTCATTTATTTTTACTCCTTTAACTTCAAGTCTTACTACCCGCTCGGTTTGTAAACATATGCCCTAATTCGCTAACGTGTTGGGATGATAGAGGTTGATTTTAGGAAAGTGTACCCGCATCTACGGGAGGGAATTGGAAAATTGTTTAGGGAAAAACCACCCTCAATACACGCGATCGGTATTATAACCCCAATATCCTCTCAACGACAGTCTAGTCTATTGCGAGAGTGACGTCTTAACGATGTGACCACTGAAGAAGGTCCACGTCTTACAACCGTTCAACTTTTTTGATATTAAACTAATGGAGTAGTAAGATAGGAAATGTATCCGTATTTAGCGTGAAGAAAAGAGATTGGAGAAACATTTATTTAAAAAAAATTTCAATTCCCCCTAATCGGTATTCGAACCCCCAATATTACCGTAATTGGAATTACAGTCTGATATGAAAGTGACGCGTGAAACTAGTTCAAATTAAAAAAAAAGTTTTAATATACGAGAACCAAATATCCAAGTAGATCAAATATTTTTGGTCTTGTTGATAATTGTCTTGGAAACTACAGTAGCCCCGTGGCTTCTTTGGTGCGACTGACAGCTCACAGCTGCACTTCTGACAGTCAACATTTAGGTATATACCTAAATCTTGACTGTCTGTAACTGAACGTATTTTAACTATCAGTTATCTAGGGTTTTAATAAGGTTTCTCCGACGAGTATTTGGAATTAGATAGCTAACAATAAAATTAACGGTAGATAGTTTACTGAAGGGCAGAGCAGGGGGGGGGGGGGGGGGGAAACAGATTTTCTCAAAATTCACTCAAATGATCTTGATTAAATCTTGTATCCAGGCACTGTTTAACATTACAAACAAAATGGCTACCCTCATTTTTCCACGAAAATTACTTTAAGGTTACGTTACATAGGCATAAGTATAAATATGTAGTAGGCCTACTACTAAACATATAACTCTTTTATTTGAAATGTATTACAATAAACTAACTCTGAGCTATAAGCAAATATATAATTATAATATATTATATACTTTTATTCAGGCCTTTAAATGTAAAAGTGATTGTTATGGTCTATGGTGGACAAAGCTGGGGTTTTTCCAATGTTTCTATGAATTATTTGAGTGTCCATATTATTTTATTTCACAAATCTTAAGATTATTTAGTAAATTTATCTAGACTAAGATAAAAAAAGAGAAAACCTGAAGTTAACTAATATAGTACCCGCTTCAGTGGTTGCATGGTTTAAGGCGCTACTCTTGCAGTAAACTAGACTATCGATGATGGGGAGATCGGGGTTCGGTCTTGGTCGGGTGTACTAAGGGTGGTTTTGACAAAAAAAAATTTTTTACTCTCATTCTATGCAAATGCGGGTACATTCCTCAAATATAACCTTCCTCATCCCTAGCATATTAGTGTAATTAGTATAAAGAGTATAAACAGAATGGGTAGTAAGACGTGATTCTAAATAAAAAAACTCCTATAGAACTGAAATAGTAAATTATGATAGGCCTCTTCTAGTAACAGTCCTGAGTAATTTAGACCTGAAGTTAGCCCCTTTATACATGAAATCAAAATAATATTCTAGACTTGAACTAGTACTGAACCCGGGCCCCTACAGAACTGAGGTTGATCCATCTAACCGCTCAGTCAGTCTACAAATTATATAGTTGTTTTTTTTTCCCCTTCTGAGAATGCGAAGTTGATATTTTTCTCACTCACCGGATCTTCTGCAGTGTGTTGACAAATGACGCGAGGGGGTTCGAAGGGGGTGACTGCCCCCTACTCCCACACCGCACCAGGGTTAATGAAGCGTGTAGCCGCGGGGGGTCGGGAAGTGAAACAATGGGCGGCCTTCCTTCATGACAAGGGCCCGCCGCAATACCAACACAACAAAAACCGATCGCCGGCTACAGGATAGCCAACAACGTTGTGCCCAATTTTTCCCGAGGACTTTGTTAATTATTTAGTAGACTATTTGATTAGAAATTATGTATTTTTTTAACGACTTGTTACATTACAATATGGTTTGAAACCAAGTTTTAAGATAATAAACATTATTATTATTATTATCATCGCGTCTTACTACCCGTTCGGGTTGTATGCACTTACGCTAATGTGTAATGAAAGAGTACTTGTGAGATGAAATGGAGGACCTACAGTTTAACGTGGAATCCGAACCACGGTGAGGCCTGGCATTCACACATTCACAAGTTGTGATTAATACACGTCTTGTCAGAGGTGAAGGAAGGGTTTGGTAATCATATAAATCTGTGCCGGGACCGAGGATTTAACCCCGGACCCTCAGCACAGAAGTTTGACACCTTACCCCTAGACCACCATGTCACCGATAATAAACTAAATAAATAATTAAATTTAATAAATTTGTAGTTTTTTTTAAGGGCAATTACTAGCTCTCACAATGAGACAAAGCACTCTTTGGACAAAATTAAATTATTAGTGTCATGTCGTGGAGTGTTGCCAGGGTAAGCAGAGTTAGTTTAAACTGTACCTCAGATTGCACTTGCACATTATATTATTAAAACATCAAAATAATTTAAATATATTTCTTAAAAATACCACCAATAAAATTTCACCCACGTTTAAAAAAAAGCAAAGATGGAAAATGGGCAATCAGATAGATATCTTGATTTTCAGTTTTTTCTTACAAGTGATTACTTTTTCTAAACCTTTTACTGGTGGGCTACTTTGTTTCAAATTCTCACCCATATTTAAATTAATTCATGTAAACAAACAGCTGTCATTCGTTAACAATTTTAATTTTCACCAACTCAAACACATTAGTTTGTTTTTAATGTTTCCGTTAAAAAAAAAGTTAGCACCATGTTTTTCTACCTTTAATAAATACTATAGGCTTATATTATAATTAGGCTAAATACGTTAATGTGTCAGGAATTAGTAAGGTTGAATAAATATGAAGTGTAACTGCATTTGTGTGGAAAATCATTTAAAAAACAACAACACCTGACCAAGATTCTAACCCCGATCTCTCTGTCATTGTCAGTCCAATCTATTGCGAGAGAATAACTCTTGCCTTAGGACCATTTTGACCACCAGAAGTGGCTTATGTTGCGAATACTTGTGTGATGCACTGTACTCGATAATTACAGTGAACAGTATTTCAGTAACTCACTGTAGTATTGGTTCCCCGCATAGAAGAAGAAGAGGTGAAGGGGGGGATAGGACACCAACTTATTACACCTTTATGTATTAGTGGGACGGGTTCTCCGACAAATTCGCCTCTTCACATCATCTTGACGGCTCTATATGTCAACCACACAACACGAAAAAAAAAAATGACACAAAAAAATATAGAAAGGGGAGGGAAACAAAAAAAAATAAACGACAACATGGCATCGTTCATAAAAGAAACAAAAGAGTATGGTCGAGAGAGAAAAATTGAGTGGGTGATTGGGTGGGGGGAAGTTTTGTGGCCTTATCACAAATTGTCCCCCCCCCTCCACCTCGAGCCTTCAGTATACTTGCACTTTGTTCCTGTCACAATCGACTGAGAAAACAATCGTCTATTTCTGTTAGATGGTCGCTTCTATCGATCCTCTTTTTAACATCAGGTTGAGTGGGACGGGTTGTGGAAGGGGAGGATAAGAGGGGAGGGGGGTTTGTAGCTCTTTCTCAGTCACGATTACACTATCGAACGATGGCTGTCGCAATAATAAAGAAGACATATTGATACCGTCACAAAATGTCTTTAATTTAAATTGAAGTTAATTGACTGATTACAGAAGTTTGCCCAGTGAAAGCTGCTCGCTATAAATATTGGTTAGTATTAATTTGTTAGCAAAGTTTCAAGGTCAACCGTAGCCAATGATTAGGTAAGCCTTTTTTTTATTCAATCCACAAATTATTAGGCCTCAATTGACTCTAAAATATATATATATATTATGGGAGAGAGAGAATTATAGATATTTAAGGTGCACTTGATTATATCAGCACAAAACTTATAAACTAACTTAAATCTAGAACAGACCACCTGGTCGTTAATTCGTCACTGAGAAACGGTAAACCCATATTTCAAGATCTTATATATATCGATAATATCTATCAAAAGTGATAGTTGAAGAAACACGACTTGACGTATGAATACGTGAAAGTAGATTTATACCCCATTTGACAATAGAGTGGTGGTAACTGACAACTAAGAACAGCTACCAGATATATTCTCATGTATCTATTCGCCAAACCATTTGATCCGCAAGACCGTATGTTGAGTTGGATACGTTGGGCATACAAAACTTTCACAGCAAACAGTCACATTTGTACTGTTTTTCAAACTGTTTTTACACGTTCTGGGGTGACCTGATGGTCAAGAGGTAAGGCGTCGGACTTCTGTGCTGGGGTCTGGTGTTCAATCCTCGGTCCCGGCACAGATTTATCTGATTGCCAAACACTTCCTTCACCTCTGACAAGACGTGTATTTAATCACAACTTGTGAATGTGGGGAATGCCAGGCCTCCACCGTGGTTCGGATTCCACGTTAAACTGTAGGTCCTTCATTTCATCTCACAATCACCCTACCATTACACATTAGCGTAAGTGCGTATAACCCGAACGGGTAGTAAGACGCGGTGCTAATAATAATAATAATAATAATTTACAAGTTCTGCTAGCTGCTAGTTACCACCACTCCTGCGGCCAATGGACTCTACACTGGCTTCTGGAAACTGCATGGTTACTATTAGGAAAAAAGCGTTGTCATTTTCTCATTTTTGTGTGGTCAATCTACCCTCAAATGTAAAACAAGTTTGGCAACACTGGTTAGTCAGAGTTGCCAGAAGCTTCTTACCCCAGCACACCACCTTCCGACATAACTGAGACGGAGGAGATTTGGCAACATTTAACTAAAATAAAGTGAAGATAGATCTTTTCTCCAAAGACCCGCAGTTCCTTCAACAATTATATTGGGTGCAGTAGCTTTTCTAACTGTTTGATAAGGCCCTTCCTATAAAAATTGGTCTGTAAATTAGACACATGGTTTCGGAACTAGGCAACTAGATGTGTGTCCAGATGGTTCATAGTACAATTCTTTGAGAATATATTCATCCTCATTATATGTTTCTTAAAATTACAATGGCTGCGCATAGAAATTTGACCCGTTACTTTAGTGGGAACGAAAACCATTGAGATATCCACAAGTTTCAAAGTTTTAAAATGTATCCAAAGACGTTGACACTAGAAACTTTATCCAATCAGTTGCAATAAAACAACAGCGACTACAATTCTCGTCTCACATTCACGTATTGACTACAGCGCTCGGTGGTTGAATGTGTCACTATCATTGGATCTGTTGTAGACAGGATATGTTAATACAGTAGAGCTTTTTTTTAAATTCGGAGTTCAGTTCAGTGAAATTGCCTGCGAGATATTGATGAAAATGTGACAGCCCCAATGTCAACAAATAAAAGTCTTTCGTAGCCCGCTCTGGCCCATTTCCTCTCCAACTAGAGCAAACATTGTTATGAGTAGTCAGCATTCCCCTTTAATGTTTCTAGCTCGTTACATCCTATTCGCTAAGCCAGCGCTTTTAAGCCCGTGCGTCCAAGAAAGTAATGTAAATAAAAACAAACATCCCAACATTGCTCAGGTTTATGACATATTCTATTCAAAACACACATACACAAATTAAATATAACTTACGAGAAAAAATAAGAATAAATTAAACACAAAACTTAAAAATTTTGAAAACTTAACTTACAAAAATGAAAGTTTACACCTTCCATGCTGGGCGTCACGTGTTTACGTTGTCACATAGAAGCGATGAAAGCTTAGCCAACACGTTCCCTTATCTTAGAAAACTTTATCATTCTTGGCATAAGGGGGGGGGGTGGGGGGGGGTTGATAAAGACAGTTAAGTTACGTTTGAAATGAGTACACACTTGGAGAAAAAAATTATTAGCAATGTATGGCAAAGGTGGGAAACCCTGTCATCAATCGCCACAAGTGGCGAATTTGAGTTAGCCAGCTCTCACATTAAAATAAATATACTATTTTCTGACGGCGTGTGCTGGTTGTAACGTGATATTTCCAGCCTATCATTGGGAACATCCCACTAGTTCATAGCGTTCAGATATTGCGCCAATGTTTCTGCTGTTGTCAGACAAATGGATTGTCAAATTTCGCAATAAATGGTATTAGATTTTCAATTGGAATAGTTTTCATTATTTGTGTCTGAGTAGTCAAAGTATACAATCATGTTTTGAATAAACTTGTTCAAACAGTGTGTCCTAGTATTTTAAATGTTTATTCTTCTGCTTACTATAATATAATAATAATAATAATAATAATAATAATAATAACAATTATTAATATAATTATTATAATTATAGCATCGCGTCTTACCAACCATTCAGTCAATACGCTTAAGTACTAGTTACACGAATGGGTTAGGAATTGGGAAGGTTGATTTTAAAGAAAGTGAACCCACATTCGTGTGGAGGGAGAGTGGAAAACCATTTAGGAAAAAATCATTCCAAATTCACCCAATTGAGATTCGAACCTCAATATCTTCGTCCTTGACAGTCCAGCTCAACGTGAAACTAGCACGTTAGCTACCCCCCAAGGTGGGTTTTTTAAATGTATGATTGAGCAACCTAATTTCTAATAGGTTTTTTTATATGACGTGACGAATTTCACTTCTCGTGCTCCACATCTGTGGCTACATCGAAAAATATGTTATCTACCTATGATTTATGGGCTTCGAATTATCCTAATATTTCCTCCTAAATTTCGAATTAAAAGCTTATTTTTTTACCGTTGATTTAAATGGGTTCGAACTATCGAATTTTTCGAATTTACCAATGTCGAGTTCGCTAGATCCTACTGTACATCAATATAACAATACAAGCCCTTCCTTTGGGATTCATTGATATGAAATATTTACTGGAGGAAAAAATCATCTCCACTTGAGGACCCTCACAGAAGCTGTGGCTCTCGAACAATCGTAAGGAGCTATGGAAAACTCCGTAGTTATCTCTTTCTCTCTCGTTTCTCGACGTTTAGAGGGTTGTAAGTGTCAAACGCAGTAGCCGTCAGAAGGTTGAGGCAAGGGGTGAGGGAATTTATATGACAGCTGACCAAGACGTCCGGGTAATTGGCCGGCTAGCCGCCAGGTCAAACCAAATGTAGACTGGTCGGGGGTGTCTATCTATTCAGGGATATATTAGGTCGGTGCACCACAAGGCTTTGTATGTGAGACATTTAAGAGCTTTCATCAAAGCAGACCCAACTCAGCTACCGCCTCGCACGAGGTATGGAAGTAAAAGGGAAGAGAAAAGACGAAGATATGTCAGAAATATGTGCAGTGCATTCTTATTTGAAAATTTGAAAATTCGAAAATTTCCACGGTGACAATGTTTTTAAAAAAATCCAAATATAATTTAATATTTCAACAATGTTCAGTATTAGCAACCTTTATCAACACTTTATTTCCATTTATGTTTAATCAGAGATGATACACGTGCAATAGTTTTGGTGTAATGTTACTATTTGTATTCGACTGTATCACAAAGTTTATTGGCATTTGATGCACGCTCTCTTAAGACATCCATCGTGTGGGACAGTTTCTTACTACCCATCCGGACTATACGCATTTCCAGACCAGCCTGACACCTTGATCCACATGCTCATCAATACGGGGTCACGATAAATCTCGAAAACAACAGATGAACTTATTCAGCTTGATCTGAATCCATTTAACGACAAGGCTTACAACAAACATGGCCGCTTTTTTAACTACGCTACCCAATACCAATGGATACGTCAACCAAGGCGTCAATCTTGTTTGGTATATTTAGCTGGTAACAAGTAGGTAGAGGTTCAAATCTCGGGCTGGTGTCCTGAGTTAAAAAAAACAAGTTTTTCTCCTACATTTCCTCTAATTTCTTCATTTTTCATTACTGCGTCTTACTACCCGTTCGGGTTATACGCCTATGTACTAATGACATTAGTGTGTTAGGGATTATGAAGGTTTAATTTAGATGAAGTGCACCAACATTTGCGTGAAGGGAGAGTGGATACCGTTTAGGAAAACCACCCTTAGTAGACCCGACAGGGATTCTAACCTTGATCTCCCTGTCATCAACAGTCTAGTCTATTGCGATACTGACGCCTTAGACTATGCGACCACCGACGCGGTTTTGATTTATTGTTAACGGTCCCAAAACATCGTTTCTCCGAGGTGTCGCAGGGAAATAAACATATTAACGTGGTTTATAAGTGATTTAGGGTTATTCTTTGTCTATGAAATATTGCTTTACTGGTTGGTGAAGGGCAGGGGAGAGGGTTGGCGGTGCCCTTTTATTCAACTATGAAAACAAACTCTGTCAAGAGCTTGTCGTTCTGTGTGTTAATGGTCGTCGGACGGGAGGTACTTCCTGACGGATATTCCTGAATTGAGGACTGGAGGGGGGGATGTTTTATAGAGATGCGATGTGACGAGAAATGCGAGCGAGAGAGAGAGAGCGACAGAGTTTTGTTTATGTTGGAGACGCGCCCGAACAGACTGCAGTTTATTTACACTTTAGAGTACAGGGGTGCGTTCACAAACACGACAGACACCAGTGGCGTGTAGTGGAGAGTTGCCAAGGTAGGCAGAGCTTGTTAAAACTGTATCTGTGACGTGTTATTCCCTTACTTTGTCCCAATTTGATCAATCATACATAGGCTCTGCTCTACATGCCTTGCATGGGAATGTATGTTCGTGGATATCTGACCACGTGAGAGTTCTACTGAGTGATGAGAACAATTCACAGGTTCAGTTTAAACCAACTCTGCTTACCCTGGTAACACTCCACGACACTGACACTGTCAATGAGTGTTCTACTGAGTGATGAGAACAATTCCAGGTACAGTTTAAACTAACTCTGCTTACCCTGGCAACACTCCACGACACGACACTGTCAATGAGTGTTTACTGAGTGATGAGAAACATTCCCAGGTACAGTTTAAACTAACTCTGCTTACCCTGGCAACACTCCACGACACGACACTGTCAATGAGTGTTCTACTAGGATGAGAACAATTCACAGGTACAGTTTAAACTAACTCTGCCTACCCAGTCGACAATCCACGACACGACACTGTCAATGAGTGTTCTACTAAGTGATGAGAACAATTCACAGGTACAGTTTAAATTACATCACAATTTTCATAGGAAGAATCTTATCTGACGGTTAGAAAAGTTACTAGATCATAATTTCAACTATTCATACGTCAAGTCATGTTTTCTGCAGCTGTCACTTTGGATGATAATATCAATAGCTATAAATTTCCTACTTGTCAACAACTATCGAGAGCTATCTCGATAGTTGTTGACAAGGAGGCAAAGGTTCGAATCTTGGCTCAGTGAACTGAGGGTGGTTTTTGACAAGTGATTTATTGTTGTGGTTTTCTCATCCTCTCTCCACGCTAATGGTGATTCTTATTTGTAAAGGCCTACTTTGATTATAATATTGAAGTATTTTAACATATCAATTTTATATATATAGAGGTATGGTTATGATCTTACCAATTAAATTAGTCCGTTAGTAGCAAGTGTGCCAAACCTATCAATTATAATAAAAATAACCAAAATGAGAAGTTTTCCCAGCACTCAATGAACCAACATATAATAATATTGCTAGCGCCTGTAAACTAGACCGTACCGGCTCGAGCGCGCGCGCTTGAAAAATAGAACCAGTTCTATCTGTCGCTCGCTCCAGTCTGGCCACCTCCCATTACAACCAATGTGTTCTATTTTATATTTTAGTCGCTCACGCGCTTGCCCAGTCTGGCCGTCCCCTAATAGAATGCATTGTGTTAGTTTTCTCGAGCAGATCAAAACGGCTTCCCACTATATGTGATATTTACAGAGTACTTTGAACTTTTAAGAATTTTGAAAAATACACTCACATAGGACCCCAAAGCTATAAATCAAACACTAAAATCTCAGATTTTCCGCGCACGAGCGTACACATCTATGCATCCCCGACTGTTTAAAAGAAGTTGTTCCTTTACTAATGGCTACCAACATTTCACACACAAAAAACCGCTAAAAACCAAGCGCTATTAGTAAGTAGATCTCGACACTGTTAACTTGGCACTGTTCCACTTGTTCGGGCATGTAAATAAAGCACTATGATTGGTCCACTTGGCGGCATATTCACTAAAGAGGTGGGCCTTAAGAAGATTTGTCTTTTTTCTGTTTCCTGACGCTTACTTTTGTGCCGGGGTCTGTTTTAATCTGATGACGCGCACTTGTGACATTCCATGTGGAGTGGAGCGACTTAACTCAATTAACTTTCTTTTTATTTCCTCTTTAATCACCGCGTCTTACTACCCGTTCATTTTATACTCATGTGTACTAATTACTATAATGTGTTAGGGATGAGGAAGGATGAATTTAGAGTAAGTATATCCGCATTTGCGTGGAGGGATAGTGAATACCATTTAGGAAAAAAACACCCGACCGGGATCGAACCTTGAACTTCCTGTCATCAACAGTCTAATCTATTGTGAAAGTAGCTCTCTAGATCACTTAAGCACGTTTAAGCCAAGTTAAAGTTCCGAAGAAACAGTAATCAATAAATTTAAATTGACAATAAATACCTTTGAAATATATTATTCAAAGTATGAGTTCATTATTATTTACTAGCCCTACTAGTTTACACACATATTTTGTAATTTACCCCTCACCAACCTAGTATTTGTCATCCAGGTAAGGGTTCCCCGAGATTTCACGAAATATTTTAAGGGTTGCCCCATATAAAAAAAATGTTTGGAATCCCTGATTTAGAGTCACAGCTTATACTATATTTTAAGAGCGTGGGAATATCACTTTTTAAATGCGATACGAAGCTTGAGTCGAAGACAAGGTTTTGGTTGTTGTTACAAAGCACAATTAAGTTATTATTTTTAAAGTATCTATTAAGTACATCTAAGTAAAGAGAAAGGTGTAGAGAAAATAAAGGATACGGTACACTTAACAAACTTTTTTACTCTTTGATCTAAATTATAGGTCTATTTATTTAAGCCTATAACTCGTAATATATATGAAACAAAATAAAAGCGGCCTATATTTTTATATACACGTAAATGTAATAATATACGCTGTAACAGAAACATATTATTTGTTCTTTGCATTTTTCAACTACCCATTTTCCAACTATCTATCTAAAAAATATATAATACTAGATAGCTGTTGTCCGCGGCTTTGCTCGCGTGGAAGTTGATTATATACAAATACGAAAATATACATATGTATTTACAGATTAATTTAAAATATTACGTTACGTTGATGACCATAACTTGACCTCAGATCAAAAATAATGCAAGTCCGATACAAACTTTCACCCCTTTTTCATCCCTTATTAAATAAAATTTCCAAAATTCCTGAAACACGTATTTATTTGTTTTACGTCAATAACCGAAATACAAAATTTTGTTTATGTAACTTTCAAAATGACGGACTTTCATACATATTATCATCCCCTATTTTGACCCCTTTGGGGTGGAATTTTCTAAAATCCTTTCTTAGTGGGTGCCTACATAACAAAATGAATATACAATCCGAATTTCATGCTTGTAGCCTTGATAGTTTGCGCTCGGCGATGATGAATCAGTCAGTCAGGACATGTTATTTTATAAGTATAAATATACTTACCTATCCCAAAGAAAATATTAGTTTTATGGAACTTTTTATTTCAAATAAAAGTTGTTTGGATTTAAATGTCCTGCAACTTTTCAATGATACGGTATTTCTTTTCTTGAATAGTTGTGGAGGTTTGATCAAAATACGAGATTCCCACATATTTAAAGTACCCCCAATGTTATTTTGACGGGAATATTAGCTTCACCGTTTTGTTACTTAGTGATAAAAATTGCTTGGAAACAAATTTTAATAAAAATTGTTTGAGCCGATCGCAAGAAAATCGAATCTTTCTCTTTTCATTCCTAAATAAACTACCCTTAATTTTAGGGTTGGATGGATAATTTCAAAATCCCCTGTGAGGGATATTATTACCAAGTTTTAGCCTGATCGGTAAAATGGTTTCGGCTCTAGTAGAACCGGTAACAAACAAACGGACCACGGAATTGGGGAAAAAAAAAAACCAAACCTTTTTAGGTTTTGGTTGGTCTTAAAACGTCAAAATTCATCAAAATCTCATTTTTTTTTTCCACTCTCATAATAGTTTCTCTTTTCAAGGGATCACTAGAAAGTGAAAACCAAACACATTTAAATTTGTATGCTAGCATATCTGAATTTAATTATTTTTATTTATCTTCTGTATCAAAAATCCACTTGAAAATTCATAGTAGATAATTCTAACGAAACAGAATATCAAATACTAAATATTGGATGCCTGTGCTATGACCGCACCTCGGTGACTGCATGGTATAAGGCGCTGCTCTCGTAGACTATATTTCTGATGATGGGGAGTTAGATGTTCGAATCTTGGTCGGGTGTACTGAGGGTGGTTTTCTATAAATGGTTTTACACTCTTCCTCCACCCAAATGTGGGTACACTTCCTCTAAATATAACCTTCCTTAATCCTAAAACCATTGGCGTAACCTACATAAGCGTAGGCCTATCAGCCGAACGGGTAGTAAGACACGGTGCTAAAAATAAAATAAAATACAAGGAAGATACTAACACTAAAAAGTTTTGTATAAGTATAATATTTTATTTTGATTCATACTAGTGACCATTTCATGATTTTATAACTTGGAGTATTATAAGTTAAATAATATTGGCGATATTGAATATAATATTGTTTTCTTTTTCTTACTTATCCATGTTCACATTATTTATATAATTTAAATGGTAGTATGTGTTTAGATACGGTTTAGTAGCTGTTTTATAAACATGATTGGATTTCGAGATATCTTATATTTAGTGAGATATTTCAAAATGGTTCATAATTTATCGAGGTTCTCACCTTAATTATAACTGTTATGAAGATGCGAAGGTTGTCATGGGTGTCTTAATATAAGTCGAAACGAAGGAAATTTGACCTTCAACTGTATTTATTTGCGCCATTTGGGTGACCTGGTGGTCTAGGGTAAGGTGTCAGACTTCTATGCTGGCGGCCGGGGTTCGATCCTCGGTCCCGGCAAAGATTTATCTGATTTCCAAACCCTTCCTACACCTCTGACAATACATCTTGTGAATGTGTGGAATGCCAGGTCGCCACCGTGGTTCGGATTCCACGTTAAACTGTAGGTCCTTCATTTTATCTCACAATCACCTACCATTACACATTAGCGTAAGTGCGTATAACCCGAACGGGTAGTAAGACGCGGTGCTAATAATAATAATAATAATATTTGCGCCATTTAGTTTAAGTTTACAGACAATGTTAAATGATATGTTTTCAGTATGATTCTTGTGACTAACTCAAAACGATGGGAATTCCAGGTGGTGACTTGTTACAATCTCACATCTAATAGCGACCAAATCAACTCTTGTAACTCGTTAAGACAAGCTGTGGAGATGACAAATATTTCGATTCTACAGGGAAAGCCCAAACGAAAAAATTCTTCCATACAGAGTCAATGACCTGGTACTTTTTGTGAGTGATGGGTTTAAGGTGGGACGGTGGAAAACGCGATTTAAGATGGGGAGTGAAGGGAACATGTGTTAAGGGAATTATTTTTGCAATTCTTATATCAAAACCTTTTTTGGACAAGATAAATCAAATACTTCTCCAGTATAAACAAAGAGTTAAATTTTCTTCACATGGTGATATCAACAGCTGTTGAATATTTGTCATGAGCATAGCAACATTATATGAGAAACGTTTTAAATGAAGAGAAAAAGTTGTCAAGAAACTCATATTCAACATCTTATGATATCACACCACGTGAAAAAAACAAATTAAACTCTTTGTTTCTACTGAAGAAATATTTTATTTATTTTGGCAAAAAAAAAAACCCCCATTGTTTTGCTATAAAAAATTTCTGAAAAAATACTGCCCTTTTCTCGCGTATTCTACCCTTCCACCTTGAGGTTTTTTTCTAAACGTTTATAATTAACAATTTTTTTTTTCGCCAAAATAAAATATTGCTTAGTTTTTATCTTCTACACCTAGTAGTCAAGTAATAATTAATTTTAAAGGGGATAAAATACCATAATTTCATTATTGTAACGTATTTCCATGACTCGCAAAGCTTTATTTTCATTCCAAACACCTTTTAGAAATAAGGCCTACAAACACATTTGTTTTGTCGTCAACCTTGATAACATTTCACTATATCTATTATTATTATTATTATTAGCACCGCGTCTTACTACCCGTTCGGGTTATACGCACTTACGCTAATGTGTAGTGGTAGGGTGATTGTGAGATGAAATGAAGGACCTACAGTTTAACGTGGAATCCGAACCACGGTGGAGACCTGGCATTCCTTTCACTATATCATTATTGTTATTTTATAGGTATTGATAATATATATCCTAATGGACTTGACGTATGAATACGTGAACCCCGATATACCAGCCATATAGTACATTGCGAGAGTGATGCCTTGAGCTATTTAACCACCGGAATGGATCCTTTCACTGTTCCCGGAGAGGAAATTGAGAATTAACTTACAGCACGATGTATTTGGCTATCGATATCGTTATTTTCATTAAAAGAATATTTGAAATAATCAACTATAACGAATAGGTCAACCTGTAAATAATTACTGGTAATTACTGAGTTCATTAGTGTACTTGATTTAGTCTATTTTAGACCTGCGTTTGCGGTTTAAAAAACAAATTAAGGGCAAACACACATACACGTTGCCATTAGAGGGGTTAAACCAAGAGGAACTACCAACATAAGGGCAACAAATCGCGGGGGAAATCACAGGAATCCAAGCGTTGTTGTGTGTGTTTGTGTAGACGTGTCTTGTGAAGACGTGGAACAACAATCTCCTTGCCTCTCTATCCACCTCCCCCCTCCTCCTCGCCCCCATTCCCCTCCATACGCAAACACTCCACTGTGGCAATTAAAACTTTATCCGCGCTAGACGACTTGTAGGGCCACACGTTTGTTTGGTCGGTTCAAGTTGGCAGCGGCCTATATAGAGAATTCCCCCCCCCCCCCCCCCCCCCGCGCTTTTATCTCTTGTTCCACTCTCCAAACATTATTTTCTCTAAAGCAAGACTCTAATTATCGCCCAACAATAAGACGGTGCCAAGAGGTGATGCGTTTTCACTCCCGGTATGTTGACAATTCACTGGCTTCTCAAAGAAGATACAATCGCGAATACTTTGGGGATAAGAACCATTTAAGTTCGCAACACTTACCAGACAGATATTTCGAGACGGGACACATTAACTCGCTATTGCATTGATTCTCCGAAGAGAAAGCATCGCTTTAATATCTAAAATGATGAGTTTGGTTTATAATCTCTCTGTGGATTTTAAAACTATTTTTTTCTACACCATTAACTTGGCTATCTAAAATTCTGTATCAAGTTTATAAATTTATCTATGGATTTTAAAACTATTTCTCTACACCATTAACTTGGCTATCTAAAATTCTGTATCCAGTTTATACATTTATCTATGGATTTTAAAACTATTTCTCTACACCATTAACTTGGCTATCTAAAATTCTGTATCCAGTTTATAAATTTATCTATGGATTTTAAAACTATTTCTCTATTCAATTTAAGGTTATTATATTATCTATAGTTTAAACGGATTTCTGTACATTTTAAAATACTTTTAAAACTTATCCCTCTTTGGATTTGCTTATAAATTTTCTCTTTGAACTTTCGGAAGGATACAAATTTTTTTTGTGTGCATTTTCTCTTAGCACCATGTATTATTACTCTTTAGTCTATAGGCTTACGTTTAGAAATTGTTATAAGTAGGCCTTCTGTGCAGTAAATAAACGAATAACCGAAAGGAGAAGCATACATGTTAATTGTATGATTCTCTAATAATATTTAGTTAGTTGTTTGTTTGATCAAATCATGATTCGTAAATGAATATTGTTAAATAATTATTTACCTCAGTTTGATTATATTTGTTTTTAAAAAAATCTTATAAAATGTGGGCCTTTTACAATTAAAATAATTTAACTTATTTATTGATATTCGGAAGGAAAATTATCTGAGGCCTATAATGAAACCTTCGATAAAAAGTCATAATTGAATTTTAAAGCTATTATAAAGAAATTAACGCGTTTACCAAAACTTTAACCAACTCACAGGCTAACTTCATAAACGGGCTGTTAAGTACATAACATGTCTATAACATATTAATATTTATATAAATGGCTATATTTATGTTGGTTTTAAATTTTATCTAAAAGTCAGCACCTACTTAGATAAACATCTTCACAATGCCGTATTTATTATGAGAATGTCAGTTATTAAGTTTGAAAACCACTTAAACATCCTTAATTATCTTGGAATGTTGTGACCCTTTTAAATAACGACTTTTTTTAAGGGAACCCAAATCTATGTTTCCAACCCTTTTATTGTTCTCAGAACTGCGACATTTTACGTAAAGCATCATTAAAAATGATTTAATTTCAAATTTCAATGATTTTTAAATGATAGAATCTAAAATGCATTTTTCATAATCCCATAGGGGCGTGTTTATACCTTTCACCTTCATGTTTATGAGGACCATATTTAGAAAACATACAATTTTTTATATTACGCAGGATTTCTGGACGTATGCAAGGCTTCACAGCACTCCATCAGGGTTCGGCCAGACTGACAAGCGAGCACGTGATTAGCAAATAGTTTTCGATAGTTGTTGACAAGGAGGTAAATGTTCGAATTTTCGCTCAGTGAACTGAGGGTGGTTTTTGACAAGTGATTTATTGTTATGGTTCTCTCATACTCTCTCCACGCTTATGGGGATTATTATTTGTAAAGGCCTACTTTGATTATAATAGTGAAGTAATTTAACATATCAGTTTTACATATATATAGGTATGGTTTATGATCTTACCAATTAAATTAGACCGTTAGTAGCAAGTGTGTCAAACCTATCGATATTAATAAAAATGGCAAAATGAGAAGTTTCCCTAGCACTCAATGAACCAACATACAATAATATTGCCTAGCGCCTGTAAACTAGACTGTTCCGGCTCAAGCGCGCGCACTCTGTCGCTCGCTCCAGTCTGGCCACCTCTCATTACAACCAATATGTTCTACTTTATATTTTAGTCACTCGTTCCAGTCTGGCCACCTCACATTACAACCAATGGGTTCTACTTCATATTTTAGTCGCTCGCTCACCCAGTCTGGCCATCCTCTTAGGTGGGAGTGTAGGGGAGGCGAGAAAAGCTAAGTGTTTTTGAGGTTTTTATATCAAAACATCTTTTGGCCAAAATAAATAAAATATTGCTTCTGTAGGAACCAAGAGTTTAATTTTCTCCACTTGGTGATATCAACAGTTGTTGAATATTTGTCGTAAGCATAGCAGCATTAGATGAGAAACTTTTTAAATGAAGAGAAGAAGCTGTCATTAGATTCAGAATACTCTCGACAGATATTCAAAAACTGTTGATTTCATCATGTGAAGAAAATTAAACTCCATGTTTCTATTGGAGCAATATTTTATTTATTTTGGCCAAAAATATTTTTTATTTAAATGCTGCAAAAACACCGTTCTTTTCTCAAGTCTTCTACATCCCACTTTAATGTACTGCACATACTTCAGTATTTAATCCTTGGTACACTCAACAAAGATATATACATGTATTTACTCTACACTGGATATCATCTCTGAGGTAACTGCACGGTTACTATTGGCAAACAGCGTTGTCATTCTCCCATGTTGTGGGATCAATCTCCCTTCAGATATAAGACAAGTTTCGCAACGCTGGTTAGTCTGTGTTGCCAGTAGCTCCTTCTTACCCCAGCACGCCACCTTCGGACATAACTGAGAGTGAGGAGATTTGGCAACAGCTAACTGAGAGAAAGAGTGAAGATAAAGCTTTACTCCATAAAACCTGCAGTTCCCTCAGCAATGATATTGGGTGTAGTGGTAGGTTTATATTTTTTTAGCAGCTCGTATAACTACTTGATCAGGATATACGCATTTGTACTAACTACTCTAATGTGTTATGGATTAGAAAGGTTGAATTTAGAGGAAGTGATACCCGCAATTGCGTGGAGGAAGGTTGATAATCATTAGGATTAAAAATATACTACCTTCATATACCATCTAGGATTTGAACCACTAACTTCTAATTATTGGCAAACCAAGATCATACTTTTTTATTACACCCCATTTTTTTTCATTTCAGACAAAAGGTAACTCGCTTCGTGGCCGCATGGTCTAACGCGCTACTCTTGCAGTAGTCTAGATTGCTGATGATGGAGAAATCAAGGTCAAATCTCGGTCAGATGTACTGAGGGGAGTTTTCCCAAACTGGTTTTCCACTCTCCCTCCATTCAAATGTGGATACACTTCCTTTTAATATAACTTTCCTAATTCCTAAAATCATTAGCGTATAATCTGAACGGATAGTAAGACGCAGTACAAAAGAAAGTAGACAAAAGGTAAATAAATACACAAGTATTATTATCCTTGAAGTCCAAACTTTCCAACAACTTTCGACGTCTATTGGCCAATAATATATAATAATAAATAATAATAATTATTATTATTATTATTATTATGAGGAAACATCGGAAATGCTTTAAAGATGGTGTTATCTTTGCCAGATCACGCCTTAAAGATACTAGAGGTTGAATATAGTGCGACCGCGTGTAAACACTTCGATACGAAACGATCCAAAACAAATGTCAAACTCAAGTATCGATCAACCTCGTCGATAGACAAATTGATTCCAACATGTTATTGTGACGGGAACACTTTTATCACAAGATTTATGATTTCCAAACAGGAGGTTTTTACATCAAACTTTGGAGACAAACAATGGCGTTGCTTCACACCCTTCAACTTTATGTATAGTGTTTAAAAACCTTTCATATTATTACACGGTTTTCCATTGGTGTATACAACGTGCATTTTCTAAACAAACGTATTAGAGGTGTACGAAGCTTTGATAACTTCAAAATATATTCGAATATTCACCAACCTAGAATTCGCTCATGAAAATATTGAGGACTTAAATAAGTATTTATGTTTCGATTTTTGTCTTTTTGTACTGTTATGCATATTAGTATATAAGCCCTAAATTTTTTTTTCGCCGCGTCTTACTACCCGTTCTGGTTCATACGTATATGTATTAATTAAGCTAATGTGTTAGGGATTAGGAAGGTTGAATTTATTTTTATTATTATTATTTTATTATTTTTATTATTATTTTATTATTATTATTTTTATTTTATTATTATTATTATATTATATTATTATTATTATTAGCACCGCGTTTTACTACCCGTTCGGGTTATACGCACTTACGCTAATGTGTAATGGTAGGGTGATTGTGAGATGAAATGAGGACCTACAGTTTAACGTGGAATCCAAACCACGGTGGAGGCCTGGCATTCCCCACATTCACAAGATGTCTTGTCAGAGGTGAAGGAAGGGTTTGGTAATCAGATAAATCTGTTCCGGGACCGAGGATTGAACCCCGGAAGGAAGGTTGAAATGAGAGAAAATTATTTCCCTCCGAATTTAAGTGTATGAAACCTTTATGAAAAAAAAAAGCCCAACCCCACCTCATTATAATAGAACGTAATTCAAAACCTGAACTCCACAACGCTATCAAACCAAACAAAACACACATACACCTTTGCCCTCCCGTCCACCGATACGGGTAATCAGTTCGTGATGCATGTGCTGATAGACCTTAAGTCATTGCATTGAGCGACTTTAGGACCTAAATTACTGAATTCGGTGGCCGCATGCTATAAGATACTATTCTCGCTATAGACTAGAGTGACAATGATTGGAAGATCGCGGTTCGAATGTCGGTCAAATGCGGGCATACTTCCTCTAAATTCAACCTTAGCTACTAAATAAACGTACAACTCAAATGGGTAGTAAGACGCGAATCCTATATATATAAAAAAGAGCTACATTTGTTTGGAAAAGTTTTGCATGCATGCCTAGAAAAGTTTATTCAAATAAGCTGGTTAATAAGCTATATGATGCCAAATACATCCCTGTCTAAGGATGACAACGGGATATCAATATGAACAATAAATTAAAGATTTATTAAAAAAACATAGATATATTACCACAGATGTTTTAGTTTCCGACATATCTATAACTTTATCGTTAGGGCTTGTATTTTTTATATTGGACTCCCCTTTTGGGCTGGCGAATCAAAATACATTAAACTAATTTTTTCTGTTTTTACCAATTGAGCCGATTTTTCCATATTTTTATTAAATTCAACTTCTATTTTCAACAACTGAATTTAACATAAAAAAAACAAAAGCGGCGAAGAGCAGCGTTACAGAATAGTAGGCATCTTATTATCATCGTTACAGAATAGTAGGCATTTTAATATCATCGTTACAGAATATTAGGCATCTTAATAACATCGTTACAGAATAGTAGGCATCTTATTATCATCGTCACAGTTCGCCCAGATCAATGTAATTTGTAAATTAATTTACCGGAAACATTATTATTATTATTATTATTATTATTAGCACCGCGTTTTACTACCCGTTCGGGTTATACGCACTTACGCTAATGTATAATGGTAGGGTGATTGTGAGATGAAATGGAGGACCTACAGTTTAACGTGGAATCCGAACCACGGTGGAGGCCTGGCATTCCCCACATTCACAAGATGTCTTGTCAGAGGTGAAGGAAGGGTTTGGTAATCAGATAAATCTGTGCCGGGACCGAGGATTGAACCCCGGCCGCCAGCACAGAAGTCCGACACCTTACCCCTAGACCACCAGGCCACCCTACCGGAAACAATTGATATATCGATATTATTTAATTGATATATCTTAGCTTTTCGATATATACCTTGCAATGTTTTAAATGATAAATGTACCAATATATTAAGCGGCACAAACTTCAAGTTAATTTCCATAACAAATTTATCATTTACTAAAAACAAAATATGAACAATCACGTGGGCTGTAAGTTTGTCTATACTAATATTATGGAGAGGAAAGATTTGATTTTTTGTTTTTTTGTTTGTAATGGATAAAATCAAAAACTACTGGACCGGTTTAAAAATTTCTTTCACCAATATAAAGCTACATTATCAACTAGTAACATAGGCTATATTTTATTTTGAAAATTTAATTTATTCTTCATAAAAATGTCGATAGTATATTATATAGTCGTTAGAAAAAAAAATGTTGAAGGGAAAGTGGGGTTAGTGAAGGGGTTGAGGAAAGAGGAATGAGATGAAAATAGGAGGGAGGATAAAAAGAGGGAGGGGGCTATATAGTGATGGTAGGACTGTATTTTTTTTAAAAAAAGTAAAAAAGTTTGGTTTTTATATTGACATGATGGATGATTTGAAGCTTTGTTTTACAGGATTCTTTACAATATTTTTTTACGGGGAAGGGGGCTAGTATTTTATAAAATACTTCAATATCTATTTTTAATTTATATTATGTAACAATTATTGTACTCATGAATATTTTAGAGTTCGGATTTCCTTCAAAGACCAATAAGCGGGTCTTACATTTGTGTATCCCTTTCTCCGGTATTATATCCAAAACTATTTTAATTGATTTTGTTCGAACATGATATTTTATAGGTTATATTGTCATACCTAAGGGCATTAAAAAAATTGATTATATAATTCAAAATGGGAGTACGGTAGCTTACTAATAACTAATTACTGATAACTTGATTTTGTTTTAAATTTAGTAAGCTATATTAATTTATATTCAAAAATTAAGCTATATCTAGTGAAAATTTAATGAGGGGTAGTTTTTTGGAAACCTATTTTTTGAAAGTTTTTCTATAAACTATTATATACTCATGGTCGCTATAGACAGGGAAAACAGGGAAAACCTGGAAAAGTCCGGGAATTAAAAAATATGTCTAAATATCCCATTAATTTCGCAACTAAACACTAAAAAAAAGTTAATAATACCTAAATAAAATAACATTTTAATTTTTAAAATAACTGATAAGACCGTTTATGTTTAGTAGATACATTTTTTTTAAATATGTGATCAATAATAACCATAGTCATCATCCACCATTAAAACTGGAAAAACGTAGTCAGGGAAAATTCAAAAATGTCTCATGAAAAACCTGGAAAAGTCAGGGAATTTTGTAAAATATGTTTTGTAGCCACCCTGATACTGTGTGAGAAAGTACGTAGAATTATGTCGTTCCATTTATTATTTATTAACGTGAATTTAGATTTTTATAAATCTTCTCACCTATTGACATTGAAATATCAATATTGTTACCTCCTTCTCAACCGTCCTTTTCGAAAAATATTCAAGCTGTCTTAACATAAGCACACATTATTTAAACAACCATCACAAACGGATAAACCTGTCTGCCACCTCATTCACAGATGACGCAGACCTGCATTCTGAATGCAACAACAACAAAAAACAAAAAAAAAACGAAACAATATAATACACATGAAAAGAAAAAAAACCTCAACCATTACGAGTTTAACATTTCACACTGGCACGTATAACCAGTGACAACATCCGGTGTTTATTTACCTCAAGAGAAGTGTCACAACACGACCCCATAGAGAAATAATTTGCCCCACCTCCCCTCCCCCACTCACAACTTCCCGTTCTGTCCCTCCCCCCATACAAAAACA